>CM065802.1:38923238-40324095 GCA_033398695.1 Orobanche coerulescens
TGTTAGCATCATTATCATTTAATAGTCGCGCACACACAAAAATACCTATATTACGAAAGGCATCACCATTTTCCAGCTTCTACCCAATCTTCCTCGACATCCGGCTACTCTCTACTTCTCTTAAGACTATCCCGATATTTTGTCTAATGTTCAATTCATTAAACCAATTTTTCAATTTAAAATTTTGATTCCCGAAATTCCTTATATAATTTGAGACTCTTCAAGTTTTAGATGCTAATTCCCAATTTGTAAAAAGGGAACGGCAATTCGTCATAGTCGATTATTTCCATCCATACCTCGATAAACGAGACCCCTAATAGACATAAATTGACAAGACTAACTTAAATTAAAGCAATAACTTTCAAACGCAAAAATTATTTGTGAATTTTCTCCATATTTTAGAGTATAAAGACCAAGCAAGTATAATGTCTCTTCCAAAACCGCTGGGAGACCAACCCTTCATAAAAACCGTAAAGGGTGCCCATTGTAAGTTTGATCAAGAACAATAGGAGACTCGGTCAAAAATACCATTCACCTAACAGTAGGTCAACCTCACCAAACATATGCGCGATCAAGTATGCCGACACTTTTTCGACGAGCAGTGGTGGTGACATCTATTTCTTTCTTTCCCATCAAGGTATGTCACCGGCCTATTGAATAAAAGAGGGCCTATTAAATAAAAGAGTGCCGCCCAAGCTACAAGTCCTTATCAAGGATTCGATGGCCGTGCGGTACCTAAAACGAAAAACACCTACATCAATCCTCTGTCAAATCTAAAGAAACCCTATCTTGTTGTCCAAGATTACGGAGATCGTAGAACCTAAAAAAATTATTATTCAAGATTTCAAGATTTGAAAAGAAAAACCCAAATAATATTTCACAAAGGCATTAAAACACCTTTTTTTTCAAAATGAAGCTCAACACAGTTTACATAATAGAAAAAGCAAACTACTGCATGCAATTTTAGAATTCAGAGGTAAATATTCCAATACAATTAACCAGCAAGATTTTACATTCAATCTAGGGCTGGCAATTCGTGCGTGTCGGGTCGTTATCGGGTCGACACGATAACGACACGACACGATAAGGCCAAACACGAACACGACCCGTTAAGTATATGCCTGACACGAACACGAACACGACACGAAAGGTTGAAACACAGACACGACACGAACACGACACGAACACGATATTTTTCGTGTTGACACGACACGATAACGACACGATACGACACGAATCGATAAATTCAAATAAAAAATTAAAAATTAAACTTAAAATATTTAAAATGATAATAAAATTAATGCTAAAAATATATAAATATTATCGGGTTACACGAACACGACACGACACGACACGAACACGAAAGTTATCGTGTTACACGAACACGACACGAATCCGACACGAACACGACACGAAATTAGTGTGTCCTTATCGTGTCGACACGATAAGGACACGAACACGATAAGACCAAACACTAACCCATTAATTTCGTGCGTGTTCGTGTCGGGTTATCGTGTCGTGTCGGAAATTGTCAGCCCTAATTCAATCACTATCACTAAACATTCACTAATACTTTAGAACAATCTATTATACAAGGCAACAAAATAAAACAGTGAAAACTAAGTAGAAATTTATAGTATGAAACATAGAAAATATTGCTTACAACTGCTTAGGCTGTGTTTAGCAAAACTAGTTGATAAGTTAGCTGGTAGCTGATAAGCTAACCGATTAGGTAGCCGATAAGCTAGCTGATTAGGTAGCTGATAAGCTAGCTGGTTTTTTTTATAAAATTACATAAAATGACATCACTTTTATTTTTCTATTATTTTTTAAACTTTCTCATTACATTTTAACAATAATTGTTATAAAATAAAATAAATGATATTTTTGTCTATTATTATTTTAATATATATGCTACCTCTAAATTACACATATGTCCTATTCACAGTTCACTGTCACTTTGAAAAGTCATTGATAATTTATTTTTGATGGTTTAAAATTACCATTGAATAGGACTTGTGTGTATAATTTTAGTTACGAACAAGTTCACAACAACAATAGGTATCAAAAAGATTCCGTAAACTATAAAAGATAAATCGAACACAATTATTATAGTATATTTATAATAAAGTAATTCATTACAAGTGTAATAGAGTGATGATCAGACTAACCATAATTTTTCGCGTCCACCACTCATCTGAGCCTCAATTTTTCCCAAAAAGTTAACGGATGGTGGGTTTATTTGTAATATGTCAATTACTCAGGGGGTGTTTATGTAAAAAACGCTATGTTTTTATTTAGGTCACGGACATATATGGAATATATAAAGATGAGAAGCTAACTTCTTTTTTATAAACTTGAAAAATTAGCTTATCAATCACTAGCTTATAAGCTAACCGATAAGCTAGCCGATTTGAGAAGGTATCGTTTATGAAAGGAGCTTTTTAGTCAATGGTCAAATAAGCAAACTTATAAGCTAGTTGATAAGCTAGTGCTAAATCCAGTCTTAGTAGAGACAAGCCGGGAGAGGTAGGGTTTCACAATGACCTCCCGATCAAAAGTGGAAAAAGATTTTCATTTTGGCATTTTAAAAGTAGATGGGCCGAGGGTGTATGAGCATCCGACCGGCCTGATTGTCAACCCTATTCCAGACTAACCCCTCAAAGAAGTACCATAACCGGTAAGGATTTTCACAACTTGGAAGAGAATCTGAACATGTAAAGTATTCAGATGTTCCGAGTCCTTAAAGTCAAAAATCTGATTGAACCATTGCGCATCGACAAATCAAGGAAGTATATAGAGAGTAGAGGTAGTTTTGAAAGTAGTTACAAAAATGACAACACTTACTAGGGCAGCGTTTATATAGTGTATATGGCATTTTCTAGGGTTGAGCGGGCGGTTTCTTCTTATCCAATGGTCAGCCTACTCCTAATACCGACGACATCTAAATATTTTTTTTTTCTTAATTTTAACTCTTGCGTGTTTACATTTTCAAAGAAGGGATGAAACTTGTTTTGCCATTTTAGATATACTGTTTTTTTTATCTCAAGTTTAGCAATAATTCTTTTGATACTCAAATTATCGAATAATAAAATTTCGAGACAACTTGCAAAAATATACAATATTGAGGAAGGTTAACAATCGGATAACACGAATAGACAATCGAGTAACACGAATATACAATCGGGTAACTCGATTGCGAAATGCGAGTAACTCGAACTTATTACTCGAGTAACGAATGCCTCTTTCGGGTAACTCGAATTCATGCGAGTAATCCCTTTCGGGTAACTCGAACAGTCGAGTAACTCGAATGGACAATCGGGTAACTCGAATGTGAAATGCGAGTAACTCGAAACTCTTACTCGAGTAACCCGAATACTCGAGTTACGCCAATCGAGTAACTCGTATTCGTTCGAGTAACCTGTAAATCTTACTCTATTGTGTAACTCGTGTTACCCGAAAATAAATATCGTATGTTTTTGCAAGTTGACTCGAAATTTGTTACTCGAAAGTACAATATATGACTCGAATGAATTCGAGTAAATGTCAATTCCAACAATTTGGGTATCAAAAGAGTTGGTGTTAAACTTTGGACAAAAATGAATAATGCTATATATAAAAGGACAAAGTCAGCTATTCCCACTTTCAACGAATGTCGTGGCTATCTATCTATTCCGATTTACTTTAATGTTGACCATGTTCTTAATTTAATGTCTGCTCGATTTACTCCTAATGTCGGCAACGCTTTTCCGCTTTATTGACCGCCAACTAATTTGAAACCATTCGATTTTCGACCATATTTTTGAAATTTAAATACAATACTTCCAAAATTTTACATTAAATATTTTTTTTGGACTTAATTTTCAATATTTTTTAATTCAATTCATTATCATAAAATTCAGTTCCATCATATTCAATAAATTATTAATATTTTTAGTTATTATTCTATATTACAAAATTTTATGAGAATCAATTTTGATACCTAATCGTTTTGCTTAAAAACAATAAAATGTGATCCAAAAGATTGTTGATGTTGACTTTTTTCATTTTATTTAATTTGAACTCTTTTTTTTATTTAGGCGACCTTATAATTTCTCTTTTGCCTTAGCCTCTATTGTTTTTCGCATCCAAGATCCGCTGTAATTGTCGCAGAGAGGGGGTGTCACAGGTGTCCAATCACCGGTGCGGCGAAGCTAAAACACACACCACAGTTTACCCCTTTTACCGACATAATACAATTTACTATTTACTATAGATAACTGTTTCATTTATGTTTTGGTATCAAAGATTGATGAGGCATTTTATATAGGCTATACAAATAGAATCATTCCAAACATATGAATTCGTACATGGGAAAGAATATAGAATCCAGTAACTTTATAATGATGTGGTATCCCTATATATGATACCTAATCTAATTAGTATCTATTGATGTAAGCCACACATTGGAAATTACGGAAATTTAATTTAAATACTTTTCTTTCCCTTTTATAGCCAAAATATTCTGCTTTCAGACCTCATGCTGCCAACCCTTCTAAGAAAAACTGAAATATCAAAGTCGGCGACAGCTTAATAACCCCATTTACAAGACGTGATTATAAGTAACAAAACGTATATGGAATGGGTACACATAATTTTTAATAATATAATTTTGATAATATGGTGCGTTATATAAATCATAGAACTAACACACCAAATTCTGCTCATCAAATTGCTGCACTTACAGTAACTTCAACTTCAATCAGGCGCTGAATGACTTGGCATTGACCTATGTCCATGCTAGCAAGTAGAATTTGAAGCTATAACTTGATCTTTTCTTGTTCTTTTCTCTAGTGCCTTATCAATGTCGTCTAGATGTGCATTACGACCAATCCTTTTGAATTTATTCAAGGCTCTCCTGGATAATGACAAAAAATGATAAAGATCATTAGAAAGGTTTGTTACTGTTGCAACGAAAAACTAAGACTTGAAGCAACATTGGTCCAAATATGGCGACACAAGACACTCACGGAGGTACCAATTTATGTGTTATGTTGTTGGATGGAGATTTGAAAGCATATCATTTGGAAAGTTCTGCATATACATGTGCATCAGATTGAGATTTTTATTACATGGATATTTTGATGTAGTTAACCACATTCGAGAATCTCTATAATTTGAAAAGACCAACTCGAAGCACACATATGTGGCAACCTTTATATGAAGGAGAAATGAGATGAAATTCCAAAACCATCAAAATCACGGGCTTTTCCAAAGCATGGTAAAACAAGAAAAAGAGAAATCGGCACCTTGAAACTCAAGCTCAGTGATGATCCAACAAAATTTTGGGGTACCTCAAGAAACAGTAGTATGCATGGAAAATTGATGCACATAAATAAAAATGCTTACAATCTTTCATATCCTATCACGTAAGAACAACTGCAAATACAAAAAGACGATTTCTACTCTCATGGCAATATATAAGATAATATCAGTTCGATTGTTTATGATATAACTAAATATCACAAACTCAGACATTATGCTAACATCATTGTTTCAAAAAACTGAAGTAATAATTAGGAAATGCATAAAAATAAATACAGATAAGCATATACACATTCATATAGACCTGCGATAACTCGTGATAAACAGCCAACCGAGCAGTTTCAAGGAAAAAAATAGTGTGAATTTGAGCGAGGATCAAATCAATTTCAGCTTTTTAATAGATTGTAATATTAGAATTAGGGTGCTCCACCTCTTGAATTCTGGATAAAAACAGATAATAAAAAAAACTAACTTTTTAATTGGCCATTTAAGAGATTTAATTTATACAGAAACTTCGTACTAACTGTTTGTGAATACTTCGGGTAACAACTTATAGTATATATGAACAGAAGACTGAATTTCGAGAAACTAATCCAACTGATGAGGCTATATTTTAATCTATGGTTTACCCAAAATAACAAACATAACATTAAACAAATTAAATTAGGAGATTTTCAAAGTTAAAACCCCAAAGTTCAAGAAACACTGGAACTTACTTTTGAAGCTAGATTAGGATTAATGGAAGTTGGAATCAGATGTGATGCTTGAAGGGAGAAGCGGCAGTCTTTGTTCCTAACCTGAACCTGACCTGAACCCCGCCAGAAGACCTTGCAGATCGATAACCGTAAGCTGTAAAAAACATTCAAGGTCAAAGGACAAGTAGATGAAGAATTCTTGAAAAAAAATTGTAATAAAGGCAGAGACAACGGGGAACGACCAAATAATACATTCTCTGGACACGAAACAGAGTGTTACAAAAAGAAATAACTTAGATCAACCATACCATTATCCAAAAATCACAAACCAGCCTCATTACTCTCATATCTGCATCTCCAATCGCATGCTTAACACCTGCCAACAAGTGCTGTGCATAAAATACAAGAAACAAGACTTGTAATGCAAATTACAAAAAAAAAAAAAAAAAGTGAAAGCTTACCAGAATATGAATAGGCGCATGACACATCAGGAGCTCCCAGAATCATATCTGTGTTACGAAAATAGGTGGGAATGAGGTGACGAAGGATCGCAGGTGACGAAGGGAAAAAAACCTGGATCGCCTCCTCCACTGTATACCCATTGGCACTCTTTTATTCAATAGGCCGGTGACATACCTTGATGAGAAAGCCCCCGTTTGCACTCGCACTAAACGGGGATGTTGGAAAGAAATAGATGTCACCACCACTATGTTCGTCGAAAAAGTGTCGGCATACTTGATTGCGTATATGTTTGGTGAGAGTGACCCACTGTTAGGTGAATAGTATTTTTGACAGGGGTCTCCTGTTATCCTTGATCAAGCTTACAACTGGGCACCCTCTACGGTTTTTTATAAAGGGGTTGGCCTTGCTGGTTTTGCCAACAATTTTGGAAGAAACGTTATACTTGCTAGTCTTTATACCCTGAAATATGGAGAAAATTCACAAAAAGATTTTGCGTTTGAAAGTCTTTGCTTTAATTTAGGTGAGTCTTGTCGAATTATGTCTATTAGGAGTCTCGTTTATCGAGATATAGATGAAAATAATCAGACTATGACGAACTGCGGTTCCCTTTTTACAAATTGGGAATTAGCATGTAAAAACTTGAAAAATCTAAAATTGTATAAGGAATTTCGAAGGAGTCAATTTTTAAATTGAAAAAAATTGGTTTAAGTGAATTGAACATTAAACAAAATATCAGGCTTGTCTTAAGAGAAGTAGAGAGTAGTCGGATGTCGAGGAAGATTGAGGAGAAGTAGAAAAATGGTGATGCCTTTCGTAATATAGGTATTTTTTCTGTTTCTTTTTCTTTTTGTGAGTGTGCGCGACTGTTAACTGATGATGATGCTAACAGTATATATTTTTTCTTATATAGTTCCATATCATGGAAGGATTCGCATTCGCAGAAGTAAGGTTGGCTTGAAGGGTTCAGAAGCAACCAGCTTGCATGCTTCTCTAGAACATTTAGTGGAACTATATTACTTCTGCGAATCCTTCCATGGCATGGAACTATATAACAAAAAACATATATTGTTAGCATCATTATCATTTAATAGTCGCGCACACACAAAAAAAAATACCTATATTACGAAAGGCATCACCATTTTTCTGCTTCTACCCAATCTTCCTCGACATCCGGCTACTCTCTACTTCTCTTAATACTATCCCGATATTTTGTCTAATGTTCAATTCATTAAACCAATTTTTTTCAATTTAAAATTTTGATTCCCTCGAAATTCCTTATATAATTTCAGACTCTTCAAGTTTTTACATGCTAATTCCCAATTTGTAAAAAGGGAACGGCAGTTCGACATTATTTCCATCCATACCTCGATAAACGAGACCCCTAATAGACATAAATTGACAAGACTAACTTAAATTAAAGGAAAGACTTTCAAACGCAAAAAATTTTTGTGAATTTTCTCCATATTTTAGAGTATAAAGACTAGCAAGTATAATGTCCCTTCCAAAACTGTTGGGAGGCCAACCCCTTCATAAAAAACCGTAAAGGGTGCCCAGTTGTAAGTTTGATCAAGAATAATAGGAGACCCTGTCAAAAATACCATTCACCTAACAGTAGGTCAACCTCACCAAACATATACGCGATCAAGTATGCCGACACTTTTTCGACGAGCATAGTGGTGGTGACATCTATTTCTTTCTTTCCCATCAACGTATGTCACCGGCCTATTGAATAAAAGAGGGCCTATTGAATAAAAGAGTGCCGCCCAAGCTACAAGTCCTTATCAAGGATTCGATAGGCGTGCGGTACCTAAAACGAAAAACACCTACATCGATCCCCTGTCAAATCTAAAGAAACCCTATCTCGTTGTCCAAGATTACAGAGATCCTAGAACCTAAAAAAAAATCATTATTCAAGATTTCAAGATTTGAAAAGAAAAACCCAAATAATATTTCACAAAGGCATTAAAACACCTTTTTTTTCAAAATGAAGCTCAACACAGTTTACATAATAGCAAAAGCAAACTAATGCATGCAATTTTAGAATTCAGAGGTAAATATTCGAATACAATTAACCAGCAAGATTTTACATTACATCACTATCACTAAACATTCACTAATACTTTAGAACAATCTATTATACAAGGCAACAAAATAAAACAGTGAAAACTCTAAAGTAGAAATTTATAGTATGGAATATAGAAAATATTGCTTACAACTGCTTAGGCTGTGTTTAGCAAAACTAGTTGATAAGCTAGCTGGTAGCTGATAAGCTAACTGATAGCTGATTGGGTAGCTGATAAGCTAGCTGATTAGGTAGCTGATAAGCTAGCTGGGTTTTTTTATAAAATTACATAAAATGACATCACTTTTATTTTTCTATTATTTTTTAAACTTTCTCATTACATTTTAATAATAATTGTTATAAAATAAAATAAATGATATTTTTGTCTATTATTATTTTAATATATGCTACCTCTAAATTACACATATGTACTATTCACAGTTAACTGTCACTTTGAAAAGTCATTGATAATTTGTTTTTGATGGTTTAAAATTACCGCTGAATAGGACTTGTGTGTATAATTTTAGTTACGAACAAGTTCACAACAACAATAGGTATCAAAAAGATTCTGTAAAATATAAAAGATAAATCGAACACAATTACTGTAGTATATTTATAACAAAGTAATTCATTAACAAGTGTAATAGAGTGCTGATTAGACTAACCATAATTTTTCGCGTCCACCACTCATCTGAGGCCTCAAATTTTCCCGAAAAGTTAACGGATGGTGGGTTTATTTGTAATATGTCAATTACTCAGGGGTGTTTATGTAAAAAACCCTATGTTTTTATTTAGGTCACGGATATATATGGAATATATAAAGATGAGAAGCTAACTTCTTTTTTTCATAAACTTGAAAATTAGCTTATCAATCAGCTAGCTTATAAGCTAACTGATAAGCTAGCTGATTTTAGAAGGTAGTCGTTTACGAAACGAGCTTTTTTTAGTCAATGGTCAAATAAGCTGATGAAACTTATAAGCGCTAAACACAGCCTTAGTAGAGACAGAAGCCAGGAGAGGTAGGGTTTCACAGCGAGCTCCTCATCAAAAGTGGAAAAGGATTTTCATTTTGGCATTTTAAAAAGTAGATGGGCCAGAGGGTGTATGAGCATCCGACCGGCCTGATTGTCAACCCTAGTCGAGACTAACCCCTCAAAGAAGTACCATAACCGGTAAGGATTTTCACAACTTGGAAGAGAATCCGAACATGTAAAGTATTCAGATGTTCCGAGTCCTTAAAAAAGGTCAAAAATCGGATTGAACCATTGCGCATCGACCAATCAAGGAAGTATATAGAGAGTAGAGGTAGTTTTGAAAGTAGTTACAAAAATGACAACACTTACTAGGGCAGCGTTTATATAGTGTATATGGCATTTTTTAGGGTTGAGCGGGCGGTTTCTTCTTATCCAATGATCAGCCTACTCCTAATCCGACGACATCTAAATTTTTTTTTCTCTTAATTTTAACTCTTGCGTGTTTACATTTTCAAAGAAGGGATGAAACTTGTTTTGCCATTTTAGATATACTGTTTTTTTTATCTCAAGTTTAGCAATAATTCTTTTGATACTCAAATTATCGAATAACAAATTTTCGAGACAACTTGCAAAAATATAAAATATTGAGGAAGGTTAACAATTGGGTAACACGATTAGACAATCGAGTAACACGAATATACAATCGGGTAACTCGATTGCGAAATGCGAGTAACTCGAACCTATTACTCGAGTAACCTGAATGCCTCTTTCGGGTAACTCGAATTCATGCGAGTAATCCCTTTCGGGTAACTCGAACAGTCGAGTAACTCGAATGGACAATCGGGTAACTCGAATGTGAAATGCGAGTAACTCGAAACTGTTACTCGAGTAACCCGAATACTCGAGTTACGCCAATCGAATAACTCGTATTTGTTCGAGTAACCTGTAACTCTTACTCGATTGTGTAACTCGTGTTACCCGAAAATAAATATCGTATATTTTTGCAAGTTGACTCGAAATTTGTTACTCGAAAGTACAATATATGACTCGAATGAATTCGAGTAAATGTCAATTCCGACAATTTGGGTATCAAAAGAACTGGTGTTAAACTTTGGACAAAAAGGAATAATGTTATATATAAAAGGGCAAAGTCAGCTATTCCACTTTCAACGAAGGTCGTGGCTATCTATCTATTCTGATTTACTTTAATGTCGACCATTTTCTTAATTTAATGTCTGTTCTGATTTACTCCTAATGTCGGCAACGTTTTCCGTTTTATTGATCGGCCAACTAATTTGCAACCCTTCGATTTTCGACCATATTTTTGAAATTTAAATACAATACTTCCAAAATTTTACATTAATTTTTTTTTTTGGACTTAATTTTCAATATTTTAATTCAATTCATTTCATAAAATTCAGTTCCATCATATTCAATAAATTATTAATATTTTTAGTTATTATTCTATATTACAAAATTTTATGAGAATCAATTTTGATACCAAATCGTTTTGCTTCAAAACAATAAAATGTGATCCAAAAGATTGTTGATGTTGACTTTTTTTCATTTTATTTAATTTGAACTCTTTTTTTTATTTAGGCAACCATATAATTTCTCTTTTTGCCTTAGCCTCTATTGTTTTTCGCATCCACTGTAATTGTCGCAGAGAGAGGGGGGGGGGGGGGGGGGTTGGAGGGCGGTGGTGTCACTGTAATATCCGGGGGTAATTTTTTTTTTTTCGTGTTACTGTTGAGTTGTACGTATTCATTTGGAATTGTACAAGTGTTGTTGTTTGGGCCGATACAATGTATATTGTATTAGAATATTTCGGGATCGAAATATTTATACTGGTCGACGGTTTGGTTTCGTCATTTGGTTGTTGCTTGGCGGGTTTGGAATTTTGGCTAAGTTTATAGCCATAGCGTACGCTACCTGTGTAGCATTACGTACGCTAATTTGTTGCGATTGCGTACGTTACGCCCTGAGGTTACGTACGTAATGCGTGGTAGGTGGTGGGAACCTTCCTCGTGGTCAACTTTCGGGACCAGGGTATCTTTGGGGTGTCATATATATATATATGTAAATAGGAACTCTTGAGATTCCCCTCACGTGAATTCTCACTCCATGCTATATTATATATATACATAATATATATATATATATATATAAATCACCTCATCATCCTCACATCTCTCTCTCCCTCTCGCCAGCTTTCTCCATCCCTCCCTCATTTCTTTTTTTTTTTTTTTTTTTATTCTTCTTCCCGTGCCATCTCCCTCTCGCCCTCTCTCCCTTCTCTCCATCTCTTTCTTCTTCCGGCGAGGTGGAGCTGTAGACGGGCAGTTGGCTTCTCCATTTTTTCCGGCGAGGTAGAGCTCGGCGACGGCAGGCGGCTCGCGACCGGAGCTCGGCGGCGGCCTAGTCGGAATTTCCGAATCGGAAGGCTGCAAATCCGGTCGAGCTGTTCGTCGACATCTGATTCGAACGGAGAATCCAGCCGGCATTTTTTTTTCTTTCTTCTGTCGAGACGGAGCAGGTGCCGGTTCTTCATGGTTTCCGGCCATGGACGGAACTCCATTATTTCCGGCGACCGGAGGTGGTTTTTGTCCGGAACGGAAGGCGGAACGGAGTTTTGACATACTTCCGGCGAGGAGTTGCAGACGGAGATGGTGAAAACCGGCCATAGACGGAAACAGGATGGAGTTGGACGAAGTCCGGCGGATCAATTTTTCCGGCGGCTGATTTCCGGCATGGGAGTTTTTTTTTCGGACCTGGCCGATCGGCTTCTTCCGCTGGTTAGTTTTTGTGTGTGAGTTTTCTTTTCTTCAGTTATATATATATGTATAATATATATATATATATATATATATATATTATGTGTGGTGTATATACTGTATGTGGTGTGTGTTGAGTGTGGTGTGTATATATATATAAAACAGATGTGTGTGTGTGAGTTGTGCCTTGTGTGTGTGTCGAGTCGGGTGTGTGTGTATAATGGTGGTTATGTGTGTATGTGTGTATGTGTGTTAATATATATATATATATATATTATTTGTGTGCAGGTGGGTGGGTGCATAGTGTGTTGTATATATATATATATATATATATATATGTATATATATATATATATATTATATGTGTTGCAGGTTTGTGTGTGCATGTGCACAATGTGTATGGGTTTTGTGTATATATATATAGAGATATAGATATAAAAATAAATATATATATATATATGTGTGTGTGCTGTATATATTATATATATATATATATATATGTGTGTATTCGGATAAATACGAGTATAGTATGTGTTCGTGTTGGAATCGGAATTATCTATTGTGTCGTTTTCGGTCGATATCGTGCTATCGAATGAATTGTATTTCATTCAAGGTTGTTCGAGTGCTTGTGATTGTCGGAGGACGCCGTTGATCGATTCGTGGTAGGACGTTGATCGTGGAAGGACTTTCTCGCCTTCGGTTTGAGGCAAGTTTTATACTTGTATTGGTCAATGAGATTAATGTTATCATGTATGTGTATGAATGTGTGTATCATTTCGAGACTTGGTCTCTTTGTGATTTTGTTGATATCAGGGGATTGTTTGATACGATACCCTCCGGAAAATTATGCCAAATATTATTGTTGTTCGTAAATGGCCGATTTAAGGCATTGCGATACTTGTTGGTAATATTGTTGTCGATAGCCGGTTCGCGGTATCGACATATCGATTGTTATTGTTGATTGATGTTCCTTTGAGATATTGTTGTTGATAGCCGGTTCGCGGCATCGACGTATCGATTGTTGTTATTGATTGATGTTCCATCAAGATATTTTTTTTGTGAATCGTCGATATTGATATCAGTGTTTTTCTATTGATGTCGTTTTGGCCGATTGAAGGCATTGACGTATTCAATTATCATCTTCGTTATCGGTAACCGATTAAAGGTGCCGAGACATCCGTTGTACAATTGTTATCGGTTAACCGTTCTGAAGGTAATCGATATATTGAATTGGGATTATCAAAGATAATTCCCATCCGTTGTATAATTATTATCGATTGTCCGCTCTAACGGTAATCGATATATTGAATTGGGATTATCAAAGATAATTTCCACCCGTTGTCAAAAAGATAATTCCCATCCGTTGTATAATTGTTATCGATCGCCATTCTACTAATCGGTATTGAATTGGGATTATCAACGATAATTCCCATCCGTTGAATTATTATTGTCGTGTTGACCGATTCAAGGCAGCACACTATTATTCTTGTAAACTCGGTAATTTTGTGATCGTTGAAGGTTGAAGATTTTCCCGAACTGTTGTGTTGTGATCGTTGCTCGTGTTAATCGGTCCTTAGGGATTTTGATCCCAGGATGGTTGTTTTGAATATTGTTGGTCGTGTCGATCTTTCATTATTCGTGTGTCATCGTTCACTTGGTGAGTCGTATGATTTGTATTGGATGTGTTATCCTTTGAGTTTCGTTGTCATGTTGTATCGTGACATATCCGGAATCATATCTGCGTTCCGACTGGTTATTGTGTAGGATTTTTAGCCAGGCACATATAGTCATTGGCGGATATTATTCCGCATTGGACTGTGCACACGGGACGTAATTTCGTGAGGCTAATTAGGTACATTGTCCCACGTATATTCTGGATTCCATATACGGGGCGGACATGTGCACGGACACATTTCCGGATCGGGCGTACTGTGATGTCCATCTTTTGAGCCATAAACTTTGATCGTCCATAGTATTGGATGAGTTTGATGTTTTGTGATTGAGCGTTCATACGCCTGAGGGGTATGTTCGACAGTCATGTTTGTTTCTTTGAGATCTGTATTGTGATGATTTACAGCTTCGGGTTGTTCGGCTTTCAGGCCACCGTGATATTTTGGCAGCTTCGGGCTGTTCGGCTTTCAGGCCATCGTGATATTTTGGCAGCTTCGGCTGAGGGCTTTCAGGCCATCGTGATGTATCGGTATTTCCGTTTGAGCCTTCGGGCATTGTGATCCTTATTTATTTCAGCGTTGGATCGATTTACCTTCGGGTAATGTATTGTTGTGTTCTATATTGATGTTTCGCCGTTGGGCACATATGTTCTAACCTATTGAGCAGGTATTGATCGTATGCCGTGGGCATAGTGTTCCACGAATGCTCGATTCTTACTTTGGTTTGTGAGCATCTCGTACTACCATTGTTGTACTATTTATTCTGCCTTTGGATGCATATCATGTTGTGCATGTACTTGATATTCATTATCTTGGATGACCGACCCGTGGGGTGGAACATGTTTTCATGTTTTAGGTACTTGCGAGGAGAGAGTTGAGACACGGGGCATGACGATGGCGGCGAGGCATTCGAACGATACTAGTCCGAGATATTTTGGTGTTCATGTTGGTCGACACTGGAGTACTTCATTTTTGTTCGCCGTTGTCGTTTTGTATTATCCGAGCAAGACTCGTGGATGTTGTCAGATTTTTATTTGTGCCACGTAGCCCATTCTTGTCGTTGAAATTCCATATCGGGATAGTCGCCGGACGTCATAGTAGAGGTCTGTGATTTCCCATTTTTGGTCGATTTGTTGTATTTTAGTCGTGTTCGCTGGTGGATCACCCAGTGTGGGGTCCACGACTGTAATAACCTGATGGGATTTGGGGTGTTACGTAAGATGGTATCGAGCATTGGGTTGTGAGATACCCGGCTTGTGTGTTATGTGGCTCTACCAAGGCGGTAGTAGCGGAATTTGTCGAGTTATGACAATCTAGACAGTCGGGTTTTGTGAGTCGTGATAGTTGGACGACTGTATGAGTCATTCTTTCATTGAGTCGTCGTCAGTGAAGACTAGTATCGCAAGACCTCGAAGCTTCGTATGATCTGTGTAAGGACTTTATTCTCTTTTATGTGCATACATTCATTATGTCATTGATTAAACCTGTTTTGTTGACACTTGTATGTGACGATCGGGTGCAATTTATTTATGATTATTTGCTTTGGAGCATGTGGCCTCTGTATCGGCTATGATTAGCGCGATCGATGTGATCGTTTATCTGTTGAGTATGTATACTCATGTTTGGCGTTGACCTACCATTCTGGCCGTTAAGGCGTAATTGTGTTGTGGTCATGATTAAACGTTATTCTTTCAGTCTGGAAAGAGGACGTGACAGAGGGGGTAGAGGCCGCAGAGTGGGCTAAAACCCGAAACCTCGTACCAATAATTTGGTGGCTGACGAATCATTTTCGGAGTTGTGCTCGAGAACCCACCGATCGTGATTGTGTTTGGATCGAGTTCAAGACTCTCATGTTAGAGAGGTATTATCCGGCTCCACTTCGTGAAGCCAAGTTGTCGGGGGTTTTGAACCCCGAATCCGTCGAGGACGAGGGTGTTATTGTTATTGCTGAGAAGTTTCAAGGACTTCTTCAGTTTACTTCATCTGTTATCCGTACTGAGGCGGATAAGATCAAGTATTTTAGCAAGATGTTGAACCCGCGGTTGAGAATACGGTTGTTCAATCACAATTGTAACTCACTTGGCGAATTCATCGAGAAGGCTCTTGGAGCAGAACTTTCGATCGAAGAGCTTACTCAGAAGGATCCTTCAGTTTCTTCTGGTGAGAGGACTTGGATGCCGATTCGTTCAGAGGGACATCGAGCTCGGACGTCCAAGAGGTCATTTTCTAGTCGGCTTCGTGCTGGGAAAGCATCTTCTTCTCAGGCGACGAGTTCGACTGTTGTTTGTTTTAATTGTGATTCAGCGGGGCATGTGAGTACTTGATGGACGGTGCCACCTATTATTTATTTTCTGTGTGGGAGGCAGGGACACCTTCAGAAATACTGCATGAGTTCTAGTGCCAGTAGGTCTCGAGAGAGCTCACGGGCCTCGAGAGATTTTGTCACTTCAGTCCGTACTTCATCCAAGGGGTCATATCGGGCTTCGGGAGCCAGAGGTATGGACACCCGAGGGGAAGTAGCGAGTTCAGATTAGGGTCTTCCTCGAGTCGATGAGATCGAGGAACTCGATGATCTGGAGGATGTTGATTCCGGGTACATTTGAGATGTAGCCTTGATTTGTATTTTCTTTATCTTTCGGATTGATGTTTGACTCGGTCTGTATTTTAATATTGCGGTTGTGAACCATTTATTATTAATCTATCTTGTTATCATTGTATCTGAGAATCTTGACACTTGAGTCATTTGATGTGATTTTCTTTCCTTTTGGTCTGTGCAGAGATTTTTGTGATGATCCAGGTAATTGTTCATTGTGATTCGAGGCGTCAAGTCGTGAGGACTTGGGCGTGCGTTCGATATAGTCCCAAGGACTATTCGTGCATTGTTATTATCTTTTTGTGGTGCGACTTCTGGTGGTTTGAGCAGGAGACATGGGGACCCGTGGGGTCGGCCCAGTTGCTTAGGCGGAGTTGCTCGTATTGAGGAGTACTCATGGAGATGTTGTTTTCTTATCCCGATGGATAGTCCGTGCCCCGACTTGTGCACCCTGAGTTTCGGGGACGAAACTATTTTTAAGGGGGGGAGTATGTAATATCCGGGGGTAATTTTTTTTCGTATTCTTGTTGAGTTGTACGTATTCATTTGGAATTGTACAAGTGTTGTTGTTTGGGCCGATACAATGTATATTGTATTAGAATATTTCGGGATCGAAATATTTATACTGGTCGACGGTTTGGTTTCGTCATTTGGTTGTTGCTTGGCGGGTTTGGAATTTTGGCTAAGTTTATAGCCATAGCGTACGCTACCTGTGTAGCATTACGTACGCTAATTTGTTGCGATTGCGTACGTTACGCCCTGAGGTTACGTACGTAATGCGTGGTAGGTGGTGGGAACCTTCCTCGTGGTCAACTTTCGGGACCAGGGTATCTTTGGGGTGATATATATATATATATATATATATATATATATATATATATAAATAGGTTGTCAACTCTTGAGATTCCCCTCACGTGAATTCTCACTCCATGCTATATTATATATATACATAATATATATATATACATAATATATATATATATATATAAATCACCTCATCATCCTCACATCTCTCTCTCCCTCTCGCCAGCTTTCTCCATCCCTCCCTCATTTATTTTTTTTTTTTTTTTTCTTATTCTTCTTCCCGTGCCATCTCCCTCTCGCCCTCTCTCCCTTCTCTCCATCTCTTTCTTCTTCCGGCGAGGTGGAGTCAGACAGGCATTAGCTTCTCCATTTTTTC
Organism: Orobanche coerulescens; assembly: GCA_033398695.1. Taxonomy (NCBI): domain Eukaryota; kingdom Viridiplantae; phylum Streptophyta; class Magnoliopsida; order Lamiales; family Orobanchaceae; genus Orobanche; species Orobanche coerulescens. The sequence goes on from CM065802.1 coordinate 38,940,953, forward strand.
CGCGAGGTAGAGCTCGGCGACGGCAGCGGCTCGCGGCCGGAGCTCGGCGGCCTAGTCGGAATTTCCGAATCGGAAGGCGCAAATCCGGCCGAGCTGTTCGTCGACATCCGATTCGAACGGAGAATCCAGTAGGCATTTTTTTCTTTCTTCTGTCGAGACGGAGCAGTGCAGTTCTTCATGGTTTCCGCCATGGACGGAACTCCATTATTTCCGCGACCGGAGGTGGTTTTGTCCTAACGGAAGGCGGAACGGAGTTTTGACATACTTCCGCGAGGAGTTGCAGACGGAGATGGTGAAAACCGGCCATAGACTAAACAGCCGGAGTTGGACGAAGTCGTGGATCAATTTTTCCGTGGTGATTTCGGCATGGGAGTTTTTTCGGACACAGCCGATCGGCTTCTTCCGCTGGTTAGTTTTTGTGTGTGAGTTTTCTTTTCTTCAGTTATATATATATATGTATAATATATATATATATATATATATATATATATTATGTGTGGTGTATATACTGTATGTGGTGTGTGTTGAGTGTGGTGTGTATATATATATAAAACAGATGTGTGTGTGTGAGTTGTGCCTTGTGTGTGTGTCCAGTCGGGTGTGTGTGTATAATGGTGGTTATGTGTGTATGTGTGTATGTGTGTTAATATATATATATATATATTATTTGTGTGCAGGTGGGTGGGTGCAGAGTGTGTTGTATATATATATATTATATGTGTTGCAGGTTTGTGTGTGCATGTGCACAATGTGTATGGGTTTTGTGTATATATATATAGAGATATAGATATAAAAATAAATATATATATATATATGTGTGTGTGTGCTGTATATATATTATATATATATATATATATATATGTGTGTATTCGGATAAATACGAGTATAGTATGTGTTCGTGTTGGAATCGGAATTATCTATTGTGTCGTTTTCGGTCGATATCGTGTTATCGAATGAATTGTATTTCATTCAAGGTTGTTCGAGTGCTTGTGATTGTCGGAGGACGCCGTTGATCGATTCGTGGTAGGACGTTGATCGTGGAAGGACTTTCTCGCCTTCGGTTTGAGGCAAGTTTTATACTTGTACTGGTCAATGAGATTAATGTTATCATGTATGTGTATGAATGTGTATCATTTCGAGACTTGGTCTCTTTGTGATTTTGTTGATATCAGGGGATTGTTTGATACTATACCCTCCGGCAAATTATGTCAAATATTATTGTTGTTCGTAAATGGCCGATTTAAGGCATTGCGATACTTGTTGGTAATATTGTTGTCGATAGCCGGTTCGCGGTATCGACATATCGATTGTTATTGTTGATTGATGTTCCTTTGAGATATTGTTGTTGATAGCCGGTTCGCGGCATCGACGTATCGATTGTTGTTATTGATTGATGTTCCATCAAGATATTTTTTTGTGGATCGTCGGTATTGATATCAGTGTTTTTCTATTGATGTCGTTTTGGCCGATTGAAGGCATTGACGTATTCAATTATCATCTTCGTTATCGGTAACCGATTAAAGGTGCCGAGACATCCGTTGTACAATTGTTATCGGTTAACCGTTCTGAAGGTAATCGATATATTGAATTGGGATTATCAAAGATAATTCCCATCCGTTGTATAATTATTATCGATTGTCCGCTCTAACGGTAATCGATATATTGAATTCGGATTATCAAAGATAATTTCCACCCGTTGTCAAAAAGATAATTCCCATCCGTTGTATAATTGTTATCGATTGGCCATTCTACGGTAATCGAAGTATTGAATTGGGATTATCAACGATAATTCCCATCCGTTGAATTATTATTGTCGTGTTGACCGATTCAAGGCAGCACACTATTATTCTTGTAAACTCGGTAATTTTGTGATCGTTGAAGGTTGAGGATTTTCCCGAACTGTTGTGTTGTGATCGTTGCTCGTGTTAATCGGTCCTTAGGGATTTTGATCCCAGGATGGTTGTTTTGAATATTGTTGGTCGTGTCGATCTTTCATTATTCGTGTGTCATCGTTCACTTGGTGAGTCGTATGATTTGTATTGGATGTGTTATCCTTTGAGTTTCGTTGTCATGTTGTATCGTGACATATCCTAATCATATCTGCGTTAGATTGGTTATTGTGTAGGATTTTTAGCCAGGCACATATAGTCATTGGCGGATATTATTCCGCATTGGATCGTGCACACGGGACGTAGTTTCGTGAGGCTCATTAGGTACATTGTCCCACGTATATTCTCGATTCCATATACTCGGCCGACATGTGCACGGACACATGTCCGGATCGGGCGTCCTGTGATGTCCATCGTGTGAGCCATAAACGTTGATCGTCCATAGTATTGGATGAGTGTGATGTGTTGTGAGTGAGCGTTCATACGCCGGAGGGGTATGTTCGACCGTCCTGTTTGTTTCTTTGAGATCCAGATTGTGATGATTTACGGACTGGGTTGTTCGGCTTTCGTGCCACCGTGATATTTTGGCGGCTTCGGCATTGGCTTTCGTGCCATCGTGATATTTTGGCGGCCTTTACCGAGGGCTTCGTGCCATCGTGATGTATCGGTATTTCCGTTTGAGCCTTCGGGCATTGTGATCCTTATTTATTTCAGCGTTGGATCGATTTACCTTCGGGTAATGTATTGTTGTGTTCTATATTGATGTTTCGCCGTTGGGCACATATGTTCTAACCTATTGAGCAGGTATTGATCGTATGCCGTGGGCATAGTGTTCCACGAATGCTCGATTCTTACTTTGGTTTGTGAGCATCTCGTACTACCATTGTTGTACTATTTATTCTGCCTTTGGATGCATATCATGTTGTGCATGTACTTGATATTCATTATACTGGATGACTGATCCCGTGGGGGCGGAACATGTTTTCATGTTTTAGGTACTTCAAGTATCCACGGGTGCGGGGGGGCGGGTGCGGGTGCGGGCAGATACGGGTGCGGGGATACGGTTTTTTGAAAATGTTAGGGTGCGATACGGCAAGGATACGTCTGTTTATTTTATATTTTATTATATATAACACTTGTTAAATATAAAAAACAACAATTCAAATATCACCATAAAATTAATTCAAATACATAAAACAAGTCATACAAAAACAATTCAAATGGCTTTGAGCAATGGAGCTTTCTAATGTTGTCCGTGAATACTGCTAAAGGTAAAAATAATTACTTATTAAATGATTTACTTTTTGTATTTTAATTTATTTGATTTACTTTTTAAAAATTATAAAAAAAAAAAAACATAAAAATTCGGACTCAGATCTCGGCACAGATACGCGTATCTGTCGCGTATCCTGTGCCGTGATACGCGAGTCCGAATTTTTTTTTTTGCACGGATTCGCCACGTGGCGAATCCCGTGCGAATCCCACGCGAATCGCACCCGCACCCGCACCCATGCAGTATCCGATACTGCATACTGCCCAATTTTGAAGAATCCGTGCATTATAGGGTACTTGCGAGGAGAGAGTTGAGACACAGGGGCATGACGATGGCGACGAGGCATTCGAACGATACTAGTCCAAGATATTTTGGTATTCATGTTGGTGAGACAGTTGGAGTACTCCATTTTTGTTCAGTCGTTGTCGTTTTGTATTATCCGAGCAAGACTCGTGGATGTTGTTGTATTTTTATTTAGGCCACGTAGGCCCATTCTTGTCGTTGAAATTCCATATCGGGATAGTCTGTCGGACGTCATAGTAGGGTCTGTGATTTCCCATTTTTGGTCAGTTTGTTGTATTTTAGTCGTGTTCGCCTGGTGGATCACCTGGTGTGGGGTCCACGGCACTGTAATAACCCAATGGGATTTGGGGGTGTTACAGAAGATGGTATCAGAGCATTGGGTTGTGAGATACCCTGGCTTATGTGTTATGTGGCTCTACCAAGGCGGTAGTAGCGGGGCTGTCAGGTTATGACAATCTAGACAGTCGGGTTTTGTGAGTCGTGATAGTTGGACGACTGTATGATCTGTGTAAGGACTCTATTCTCTTTTATGTGCATACATTCATTATGTCATTGATTAAACCTGTTTTGTTGACACTTGTATGTGACGATCGGGTGCAATTTATTTATGATTATTTGCTTTGGAGCATGTGGCCTCTGTATCGGCTATGATTAGCGCGATCGATGTGATCGTTTATCTGTTGAGTATGTATACTCATGTTTGGCGTTGACCTAGCATTCTGGCCGTTAAGGCGTAATTGTATTGTGGTCATGATTGAACGTTATTCTTTCAGTCTGGAAAGAGGACGTGACAGAGGGGGTAGAGGCCGCAGAGTGGGCTAAAACCCGAAACCTCGTACCAATAATTTGGTGGCTGACGAATCATTTTCGGAGTTGTGCTCGAGAACCCACCGATCGTGATTGTGTTTGGATCGAGTTCAAGACTCATGTTAGAGAGGTATTATCCGGCTCCACTTCATGAAGCCAAGTTGTCGGGGGTTTTGAACCCCGAATCCGTCGAGGACGAGGGTGTTATTGTTATTGCTGAGAAGTTTCAAGGACTTCTTCACTTTACTTCATCTGTTATCCGTACTGAGGCGGATAAGATCAAGTATTTTAGCAAGATGTTGAACCCGCGGTTGAGAATACGGTTGTTCAATCACAATTGTAACTCACTTGGCGAATTCATCGAGAAGGCTCTTGGAGCAGAGCTTTCGATCGAAGAGCTTACTCAGAAGGATCCTTCGGTTTCTTCTGGTGAGAGGACTTGGATGCCGATTCGTTCAGAGGGACATCGAGCTCCGACGTCCAAGAGATCATTTTCTAGTCGGCTTCGTGCTGGGAAAGCATCTTCTTCTCAGGCGACGAGTTCGACTGTTGTTTGTTTTAATTGTGATTCAGCGGGGCATGTGAGTACTTGATGGACGGTGCCAGCTATTATTTATTTTTTGTGTGGGAGGCAGGGACACCTTCAGAAATACTGCATGAGTTCTAATGCCAGTAGGTCTCGAGAGAGCTCACGGGCCTCGAGAGATTATGTCACTTTAGTCCGTACTTCATCCAAGGGGTCATATCGGGCTTCGGGAGCCAGAGGTATGGACACCCGAGGGGAAGTAGCGAGTTCAGATTAGGATCTTCCTCGAGTCGATGAGATCGAGGAACTCGATGATCTGGAGGATGTTGATTCCGGGTACATTTGAGATGTAGCCTTGATTTGTATTTTCTTTATCTTTCGGATTGATGTTTGACTCGGTCTGTATTTTAATATTGCGGTTGTGAACCATTTATTATTAATCTATCTTGTTATCATTGTATCTGAGAATCTTGACACTTGAGTCATTTGATGTGATTTTCTTTCCTTTTGGTCCTGTACCCGAGATTTTTGTGATGATCTGGGTAATTGTTCATTGTGATTCGAGGCGTCAAGTCGTGAGGACTTGGGCGTGCGTTCGATATAGTCCCAAGGACTATTCGTGCATTGTTATTATCTTTTTGTGGTGCGACTTCCTGGCTGGTTTCAGGCAGGGAGACATGGGGACCCGTGGGGTCGGCCCAGTTGCTTAGGCGGAGTTGCTCGTATTGAGGAGTACTCATGGAGATGTTGTTTTCTTATCCCGATGGATAGTCCGTGCCCCGACTTGTGCACCCTGAGTTTCGGGGACGAAACTATTTTTAAGGGGGGGAGTATGTAATATCCGGGGGTAATTTTTTTTTTTTCGTGTTACTGTTGAGTTGTACGTATTCATTTGAAATTGTACAAGTGTTATTGTTTGGGCCGATACAATGTATATTGTATTAGAATATTTCGGGATCGAAATATTTATACTGGTCGACGGTTTGGTTTCGTCATTTGGTTGTTGCTTGGCGGGTTTGGAATTTTGGCTAAGTTTATAGCCATAGCGTACGCTACCTGTGTAGCATTACGTACGCTAATTTGTTGCGATTGCGTACGTTACGCCCTGAGGTTACGTACGTAATGCGTGGTAGGTGGTGGGAACCTTCCTCGTGGTCAACTTTCGGGACCAGGGTATCTTTGGGGTGTCATATATATATATATATATATATATATATATATATATATAAATAGGTTGTCAACTCTTGAGATTCCCCTCACGTGAATTCTCACTCCATGCTATATTATATATATACATAATATATATATATATATATCACCTCATTATCCTCACATCTCTCTCTCCCTCTCGCCAGCTTTCTCCATCCCTCCCTCATTTCTTTTTTTTTTTTTTCTTCTTCTTCTTCCCGTGCCATCTCCCTCTCGCCCTCTCTCCCTTCTCTTCCTCTCTTTCTTCTTCCGGCGAGGTGGAGCTGTAGACGGGCAGCTGGCTTCTCCATTTTTTCCGGCGAGGTAGAGCTCGGCGACGGCAGGCGGCTCGCGACCGGAGCTCGGCGGCGGCCTGGTCGGAATTTCCGAATCGGAAGGCTGCAAATCCGGTCGAGCTGTTCGTCGACATCCGATTCGAACGGAGAATCCAGCCGGCATTTTTTTTTTCTTTCTTCTGTCGAGACGGAGCAGGTGCCGGTTCTTCATGGTTTCCGGCCATGGACGGAACTCCATTATTTCCGGCGACCGGAGGTGGTTTTTGTCCGGAACGGAAGGCGGAACGGAGTTTTGACATACTTCCGGCGAGGAGTTGCAGACGGGGATGGTGAAAACCGGCCATAGACGGAAACAGGCTGGAGTTGGACGAAGTCCGGCTGATCAATTTTTCCGGCGGCTGATTTCCGGCATGGGAGTTTTTTTTTCGGACCTGGCCGATCGGCTTCTTCCGCTGGTTAGTTTTTGTGTGTGAGTTTTCTTTTCTTCAGTTATATATATATATATGTATAATATATATATATATATTATGTGTGGTGTATATACTGTATGTGGTGTGTGTTGAGTGTGGTGTGTATATATATATAAAACAGATGTGTGTGTGTGAGTTGTGCCTTGTGTGTGTGTCCAGTCGGGTGTGTGTATAATGGTGGTTATGTGTGTATGTGTGTATGTGTGTTAATATATATATATATATATTATTTGTGTGCAGGTGGGTGGGTGCAGAGTGTGTTGTGTATATATATATATATATATATATATATATATATTATATGTGTTGCAGGTTTGTGTGTGCATGTGCACAATGTGTATGGGTTTTGTGTATATATATATATAGAGATATAGATATAAAAATAAATATATATATATATGTGTGTGTGCTGTATATATTATATATATATATATATGTGTGTATTCGGATAAATACGAGTATAGTATGTGTTCGTGTTGGAATCGGAATTATCTATTGTGTCGTTTTCGATCGATATCGTGTTATCGAATGAATTGTATTTCATTCAAGGTTGTTCGAGTGCTTGTGATTGTCGGAGGACGCCGTTGATCGATTCGTGGTAGGACGTTGATCGTGGAAGGACTTTCTCGCCTTCGGTTTGAGGCAAGGTTTATACTTGTACTGGTCAATGAGATTAATGTTATCATGTATGTGTATGAATGTGTATCATTTCGAGACTTGGTCTCTTTGTGATTTTGTTGATATCAGGGGATTGTTTGATACGATACCCTCCGGCAAATTATGTCAAATATTATTGTTGTTCGTAAATGACCGATTTAAGGCATTGCGATACTTGTTGGTAATATTGTTGTCGATAGCCGGTTCGCGGTATCGACATATCGATTGTTATTGTTGATTGATGTTCCTTTGAGATATTGTTGTTGATAGCCGGTTCGCGGCATCGACGTATCGATTGTTGTTATTGATTGATGTTCCATCAAGATATTTTTTTTGTGAATCGTCGGTATTGATATCAGTGTTTTTCTATTGATGTCGTTTTGGCCGATTGAAGGCATTGACGTATTCAATTATCATCTTCGTTATCGGTAACCGATTAAAGGTGCCGACATCCGTCAGACAATTGTTATCGGTTAACCGCTCAAGGTAATCGATATATCAATCGGGATTATCAAAGATAATTCCCATCCGTTGTATAATTATTATCGATTGTCCGCTCTAACGGTAATCGATATATTGAATTGGGATTATCAAAGATAATTTCCACCCGTTGTCAAAAAGATAATTCCCATCCGTTGTATAATTGTTATCGATTGGCCATTCTACGGTAATCGGAGTATTGAATTGGGATTATCAACGATAATTCCCATCCGTTGAATTATTATTGTCGTGTTGACCGATTCAAGGCAGCACACTATTATTCTTGTAAACTCGGTAATTTTGTGATCGTTGAAGGTTGAGGATTTTGATGATGATGTTGTGTTGTGATCGTTGCTCGTGTTAATCGGTCCTTACGGATTTTGATCCCAGGATGGTTGTTTTGAATATTGTTGGTCGTGTCGATCTTTCATTATTCGTGTGTCATCGTTCACTTGGTGAGTCGTATGATTTGTATTGGATGTGTTGTCCTTTGAGTTTCGTTGTCATGTTGTATCGTGACATATCCGGAATCATATCTGCGTTCCGATTGGTTATTGTGTAGGATTTTTAGCCAGGCACATATAGTCATTGGCGGATATTATTCCGCATTGGACTGTGCACACGGGACGTAGTTTCGTGAGGCTAATTAGGTACATTGTCCCACGTATATTCTGGATTCCATATACGGGGCGGACATGTGCACGGACACATTTCCGGATCGGGCGTACTGTGATGTCCATCTGTAGAGCCATAAAAATTGATCGTCCATAGTATTGGATGAGGTTGATGTTTAGTGAGTGAGAGTTCAGACGCCTGAGGGTATGTTCGATACCATGTTTGTTTCTTTGAGATCTGTATTGTGATGATTTACTGACTTCGGTGCATTCGGCTTCCACCGTGATATTTTGGCGGCTTAGTTCGGCTTTCAGGCCATCGTGATATTTTGGCAGCTTCGGCTGAGGGCTTTCAGGCCATCGTGATGTATCGGTATTTCCGTTTGAGCCTTCGGGCATTGTGATCCTTATTTATTTCAGCGTTGGATCGATTTACCTTCGGGTAATGTATTGTTGTGTTCTATATTGATGTTTCGCCGTTGGGCACATATGTTCTAACCTATTGAGCATGTATTGATCGTATGCCGTGGGCATAGTGTTCCACGAATGCTCGATTCTTACTTTGGTTTGTGAGCATCTCGTACTACCATTGTTGTACTATTTATTCTGCCTTTGGATGCATATCATGTTGTGCATGTACTTGATATTCATTATACTGGATGACTGACCCGTGGGGGCGGAACATGTTTTCATGTTTTAGGTACTTGCGAGGAGAGAGTTGAGACACAGGGGCATGACGATGGCGACGAGGCATTCGAACGATACTAGTCCGAGATATTTTGGTGTTCATGTTGGTCAGACAGTTGGAGTACTCCATTTTTGTTCAGTCGTTGTCGTTTTGTATTATCCGAGCAAGACTCGTGGATGTTGTTGTATTTTTATTTAGGCCACGTAGGCCCATTCTTGTCGTTGAAATTCCATATCGGGATAGTCTGTCGGACGTCATAGTAGGGTCTGTGATTTCCCATTTTTGGTCAGTTTGTTGTATTTTAGTCGTGTTCGCCTGGTGGATCACCTGGTGTGGGGTCCACGGCACTGTAATAACTCAATGGGATTTGGGGGTGTTACAGTCACAGTGTCCAATCACCGGTGCGGCGAAGCTAAAACATACACCACAGTTTACCCCTTTTACCGACATAATACAATTTACTATTTACTATAGATAACTGTTTCATTTATGTTTTGGTATCAAAGATTGATGAGGCAATTTGTATAGGCTATACAAATAGAATCATCCCAAACATATGAATTCGTACATGGGAAAGAATATAGAATCCAGTAACTTTAGAATGATGTGGTATCCCTATATATGATACCTAATCTAATTATTATTGATGTAAGCCACACATTGGAAATTACGGAAATATAATTTCTGGACCAAGGATTAGTTCAATTTAAATACTTTTCGTTTCCCTTTTATAGCCAAAACATTGTGCTTTCAGACCTCATGCTGCCAACCCTTCTAAGAAAAACTGAAATATCAAAGTCGGCGACAGCTTAATAACCCCATTTACTAGACGTGATTATAAGAAACAAAACGTATATGGAATGGGTACACATAATTTTTAATAATATAATTTTGATAATATGGTTCGTTATATAAATCATAGAACTAACACACCAAATTCTGCTCATCAAATTGCTGCACTTACAGTAACTTCAATCAGGCGCTGAATGACTTGGCATTGACCTATGTCCATGCGAGCAAGTAGAATTTGAAGCTATAACTTGATCTTTTCTTGTTCTTTTCTCTAGTGCCTTATCAATGTCGTCTAGATGTGCATTACGACCAATCCTTTTGAATTTATTCAAGGTTCTCCTGGATAACGACAGAAAATGATAACGATCATTAGAAAGGTTTGTTACTGTTGCAACGAAAAACTAAGACTTGAAGCAACATTGGTCCGAATATGGCGACACAAGACCGTCACAGAGGTACCAATTTATGTGTTATGTTGTTCGATGGAGATTTGAAAGCATATCATTTGGAAAGTTCTGCATATAAATATGTGCATCAGATTGAGCTTTTTATTAATTACATGGATATTTTGATGTAGTTAACCACATTCAAGAATCTCTATAATTTGAGAAGACCAACTCAGAGCATGGTCGTCATCATCATCATCAACTGCACATTAATCCCAACTATGTTGGGGTCCGTGGCATGAAAATTATAGTGCCAATCAATTGTCGAAATTAGTTACCACTACAATTCATGTAAAAGACAAAGTGGCAAAGTTTTACACCGGATGCCCTCCCTGTCGCAACCTTCATATAAAGGAGAAATGAAATGAAATTCCAAAACCATCAAAATCACAGGCTTTTCCGAAGCATGGTAAAAAAAGAAAAAAGAAAAATCGGCACCTTGAAACTCAAGCTCAATGACAATATCCAACAAAATTTTGGGGTACCTCAAGAAACAGTATGCATGGAATATTGATGCACATAAATAAAAAATGCTTACAATCTGTTATATCCTATCACGTAAGAACAACTGCAAATACAAAAAGACGATTTCCACTCTCATGGCAATATATAAGATAATATCAGTTCAATGGTTTATGATATAACTAAATATGTAAATAATAAAAATGCAAGCCACAATGTAATCACAAACTCAGTCATTATGCTAACATCATTGTTTCAAAAAACTGAAGAAATAATTAGGAAATGCATAAAATTAAATACAGATAAGCATATACACATTCATATAGACCTGCGATAACTCGTGATAAACAGCCAACCGAGCAGTTTCAAGGAAAAAAATAGTGTGAATTTGAGCGAGGATCAAATCAATTTCAGCTTTTTAATAGATTGTAATATTAGAATTAGGGGTGCTCCACATCTCTTGAATTCTGGATAAAAACAGATAATAAAAAAATCTAACTTTGTAATTGGCCATTTAAGAGATTTAATTTATACAGAAACTTCATACTAACTGTTTGTGAATACTTCGGGTAACAACTTATAGTATATATGAACAGAAGACTGAATTTCGAGAAACTAATCCAACTGATGAGGCTATATTTTAATCTATGGTTTACCCAAAATAACAAACATAACATTAAACAAATTAAATTAGGAGATTTTCAAAGTTAAAACCCCAAAGTTCAAGAAACACTGGAACTTACTTTTGAAGCTAGATTAGGATTAATGGAAGTTGGAATCAGATGTGATGCTTGAAGGAAGAAGCGGCATTCTTCGCTCCTTCGCATACCGACAGAAATCTAACCATCAACCGCCGTCCCAAGCGGCATAACCATAAAATTTGGTCTGAATCAGGCAAGAAAGTGAACCTTCATCGCCCTCTTCTAGCCACAAAATTATCGACCAAATCCATAGATCAGGGAAAAACCCTCAATCCCAGAGCGGAACATGCCATGAAAGAATCACGCAGATGCCAACCACAACCTAAACCCCCACGAATCGATTAACTTGTCGATGTAGGAACCTGAACCCCGCCAGAAGACCTTGCAGATCGATAAGGCTCGTTGTCACCCATTCGCCGCCGCTGGTGATAACAGTTATTAAACATTCTCATCCTATACAATAAAGTAACCAAACACTTTTATACTTTGGTTAAATAAAAAAACATGGGTTATAGAATAATCTGGTATTAACATAACGAAATAATTTTGGTAGAATAGATCTTGATTAAATAAAAATATTGCTTATAGAATAATCTGAGAGGCATTGAAACCAAACCAATAAATATTCTTCCCTTGAAAATTCGGATAGCCCTCGTCATAGTAAAAATCCCAAATCTTCAAAAAGCACAACATAAAGCAATTCATAATAAAAAAAGTGCAACTAACACAAATACAAAAATTCAAACATAATCAGAGCAATAAACTCCACCTTGAAAAAATTAATATAATACATCACTTATTTACCAGAATTCAACAGAATTAAAAAAATAACTGCAACTACAACTAAAAAAATAAAATAAAATTCAAACATAACCACAGCAATAAACTCCATAAAAAAAAAAAAAACGATAAAAATCTGTGATCTCCATAAAACCATGAAAAACAAACAACGAAAACAAACTATATTACTAATAGTAACTATTATCCATATGTAAATTTACAAGTTCATACTCGTTAAAAAAGAAGAAAAAAAGGTAGAAAATAAATTTGAATACTATAAAATCATATTCGACCACATATTCCATATACATATATACAACTATCTCCACCTCATACATCACACAAGACGAATTTTACCTCCAAACAGAATCGTTCGAATCAAGTCCCTTTGCCAGCTTTTGATCAGCTGCGCCAACCACCACCAGACGCACGGGTTGCGGCCATGGCTTTCGAACCATTTCGCTCGTTCCCTTCGTTTCAGTTTCACGACCAGTCTCACAACCTCCGACCAGCACAACACAAAAAACCTAGACTCAGATCCACAACCATTATGGATTCTTTTTAGTTTTATCTTTATAAATAAGGTGTTATTCTTGAGGTAGGAAAAAACTTTATTAGAATCGTTTAGAGAGAGGATAATAAGGAGTATCCGTATGTAGAAAGGGAAGAAATATGTAAAATAAATGAATTAATAAAGATAAACACGATTAAGTATGGTAATTGTGTATATATTTTAAATTGATGTTATTATTTGTAACGAGACGTTAGGAACCCGTGCGATGCACCAGCTGGGTCATTGGTTGAATTTCTACGTATTTTGTACGTAATGTTTGTGCAGATGTTTGTATATTTTTTATCAAGTTTGCGTCAATGTTTATAATATAAGTTTTATATATCGGAACATTTATCATTTAGTAGTAAATAACTCATGTAAACGATAGATACTTTTGTAGATCTTGATATTAATACATTTTTGGTGGAAAGTAATTAAATATATCAATATAAGTCGAATAGTGCACATCATTGTCATATATAACTTTCATTACCAAGACCGTGTGATGCACACAAATGTTTTCGTAAGATAAGTATTTTGACAAAATATTGATATATTTTTATCATTTTTCGTGTCGTTTTTTTTTTTAATTAAGTAAGTATATTTATCATTTCTCCAAATTGTCATAAGGAAAATCAAATTAAAACATACTACGAACGAATAATCATACATGCAATAAACTTAAAAAAAAATAAAGCAATAATAAACCATCTAATCGAGTAATGATGTTAGAAATAGTAATATATTATTGCATAAATTGTTTTACGTAAAATTTACACGATGATCGGTATTCATCTCCCAAGTAACATCTACAATCATTAAGTGACTAAATGAATACATGCATTTGTATCTCAATAACTACATGGACACTCACATTTGTATCTCAATAACTACGTGGACACTTCACATGGACCTGGCATTAATCTCATCAATCGGATTGATTACAGCATGGCTACATTTTTCACTTCAAAAAAACTGTGTCATTAATGATCCTCACAAAATAGGTGTCATTAATACTCCTCAATGATTTTTAGGACCTAATTTTTCTATATATATGATACTCTATTTAAATGTATTAGCATTTAGCATGATAATTTTTCCATTTAGATTACGGAAGATGGAAATCAGAAGCATGTGGAGGTCAAGATTTTTCACCCTAAGGCGGATCACCGAAAAACCACTGGTGCACCGACCGTCCTACGAAAAAAATATCGAACGATAAAATATATATTAAAATTACATTAAAGATAACAAATAATACATAAAGAAAGTCATAGTAATAACAAAGATCCATACATTTACAAAGAAAATCGCCTACATTTACCGTTCATTTCCTGAAAATGTGCTAAAATAACATCATTACTAATAATTTTGAGTACGTCTCTTTCTGTAAATGTTACAAGACAATATTTAATCATTGATCACTCATCTTACTACATAACTCACTCTTCACATACTTCATAGCTAAGAAGACTCGTTCAACACTTGCAGTTGCTACGGGCAAAATCAACGCTAACTTCACAAGTTTATACACCACATGATATGTTGTGCACTTGTTTGTTTCCACAAATTTTCTACAAAGATCTGAAAGTCCTTTCAACTCTGAAAAATCTGGATCGCATCGAACATCTTTAATATAATTTTGAAGCTGATTTCGAACTATCACTTCGGGAAATTGCACAAAATCATTAGGATATAATTCAACCATCCTCAACAATTTATCCTCATCAAAAGCTGCAAATGACGATGAAGGACTTAAACATGCAACACAATATAGAAGTTCGGTGTTCTCCACATCAAACCTAGCATGAAGCTCCTGCAACTACAAATCTAAAACACTACACAAACAATCATTCTATTAATGATGCATATTAGAAATACTTGAAAATTTAATTAGACTATAGCAATCTAAACGCACGCTTCTGGTGGTTCTGTTTTCTATAATATTTTCAACTTGATTTATACAAAGTATAGTAATCCCAAAATATTATATTTTATATTTATCTAAAATTTGATACATATCGTACCAAGATGTATGCTACGTGCTGAGGTTATTCGATGGCAGGGAGGATGAGGACGAAATTACTGAGGCACGGATTTGGGCTTCAGGATACTCGATTATGGTGCCTCTTTGCTATGTTATCGATATTCAACAGTATGTAGGAAAGCCGATGAGGTGTGGAGGAAGACATGACATTTGCTTTTAGATGACACCATTCACATGGGGCGCCAAATTTGTAGAAATTCTGGTAATTATACTTATACAAATGATTTACTGTTCTTTATTTATTTATGTAAAAATCATTATTCATAGTAAATTATATTTGTGGTTTATTAGTTATTAATTATATTATGATTACCATTAAAAGTATAGAATATTATTATTTTGTCATTATAATTCATATTTCTGACACAATAAAAAATATATTTTTATGGATTGGCAAGAATAACAATAATAAATTCTGTTGTCAATTATGTACTTTATTTTAATATTAATTTTCAATATTTTATAGATTTACATCTCATGGATGAACATGTGTGGAACTTTATTTTGGATGAAATCAAAAAGTTACTCACAAATAATTCGAGCAGTATGCGTTATTTTAATTGCATGCTTTTATCAAATAATTTTGTCATTATTGATGTTAAAAACAGGCTTATACTGAAAGCGGTGTATTACAACCTAGACGAGATGTGTCGTCGAGTATGCTAGGTTTTATCAGTTATTGACTGCCGAACCGAGTCAGCAAGTGCGTACAATCGAGTTAGGTAGACACCGCGTACATTAGAAGCTGAACCCAACATTTAGCAGGTGCGCACGAGCTGGCACACGAGTAGGTGGTCGTGCTCTACTCGTGCGTCATAACAAGAGTCAGACAGAGAGCTACAAACGACCTGACGCACGAGCATATTTGTCGTGTGTCCTGAATGGTTGTGGTACTAATATTGCGCATGACTCACGCACGAGCAGTTGGTCGTGCGTGACTGGACGTGCATTTATGTGGGATATAAATTGGACACACGTTTTTTTCACCTTATTTTTCATCTTCTTTTCCTCTTCTGTAAGTTGTGCGATTCCAAGACGGGGATTTGTCAAGATATTATCATCTAACTTTATCTTTAAGTTCCTAACGCATCGTAATCATCATTTCATCTTGTTTCTTCCTTCGAATCGAGGTAATTTTTCTTAGAACATTAATTTTGGAATTTTGGTGGTTTTGCTATTTTTCTTTGTTCCTTTTCGAATTATTCATAGAATCATAATGTATGAATTATATATCCTCAACAAATATTTCCCCTACGAAATTATGGTATAATCTCAGAATTTTGTGAAATCGAGAGGGTTTGGTGTGATCCGCCCTGTATGTGTTATATTGATGAAGTACATGATTCGTTGGCGGGATTTCTAGGTGTATTTCAGCTTTGATTCTAGTCGTATGGTTGTTGATAGTTGTTTTACGGACCATCTATGTTCGGAGTCTTTGGTTCCCTTCAACGTGGGCGTCTACCGTCTCGTATCATATCTCAAAGGCAAGTAATTTCTGTAAACTTACATTTTTAAATGTGAAAAGTAATACAGATACATGTCCAAGCTTGAGACAAATCCAAACCGACCAAAGTCCAAGCAACATGTGCATAGAGCTCATCCACACTAACATACACATGTCCTTATTAGGGGCTGTTTACCAAATTCCCAATTAAGTCCTGTCTGGGTAAATATGTCTGTATGGGTAAATTGATGCACTTTTTTATCTAAATAAACTGTCTGAATAATAGAAATAATCGATTTACCCCTGAATATGAATTATAAGTTGTTTTATAAATTACTGTTTATTTTTAAGCCATATAAATGATATAATCCAAAACTGGCAAAAATAAATTTAATAATTTCCAAATTTTTTAAATACTTCAGAATTTTTTAGATTTTCTAATTTCTGAATTAAAATTTTTTTTTTATTTTTTAATATTAATATTCCAGAATTAAAAATAAAATTAAGTTACGATTTTTTTTAACTTTTTCAGATTTTCTAGATTTTTTATATTCTTTTAAATTTTTTATTATTTTTACGAAAAATAAATATTAGTTTTTTATTATTATTTATATTATTATTTTAAGTTTATATTATTTTTCAGATTTTTTATGAATATAAAAAGAAAATAATAAAAAAGCTGATTATTTTAAGTTTGTATTATTTTTTTTCAGATTTTTTGTTAATTAATAGGTCGTGAAAATGGAGAGGGTAGCGGGTGTCATTTTTGTGTCTGTATGGGAACAAGAGGGGGGGAAGGTGACTTAGCGATCCAGACTCCTCATTTTTAATTAAGTCGTGAGTAAACACTCTCACATGTCTGCACGAATAAGTCGTCCAGCCCATTATGTCACATTAAGTCGAAAGTAAACAGCCCTTTAGTTTCAATGCAAAAGATGTCGTTGAATCCATTCTTTTAAAATTTGAGATAATGACTCTGTTTGTCAATCAGCGATCATCTGTTAGCTGTTAGCCGATTGATTAGCTGTTTTGACTAGTTGATTATATTAGATGGTTTGAGTAGCATTTTGTAATAGCTGTTTGTATAAAAGTATTTGATAAATAACTAACAACTGATAGCTACTTAATTGTGTAACATGACCGACGAAGACGTTTACCCAATTCATTATTTTGACGATTCTACATTCCCATTTATTCTTTAAAAAAATTATTTCAATATACTCATATTTAAATTAATATAACGTAAGACATAATTTAAAATTATTGTATAAATCTAATTACATATTTCATTAAAATATAATTATTTCTTAAAATTGGGAACTTTAGTGGAATACAAAAAAGTTCATTCAATTTGAGTAATTGGACTAGAAAATCTAAATTTTACTTTATTTTTAAATGACAATTTTTTTTCCTAAATATTTAATTTTTTATGTAGTAATAGTAAAATATTAATAATTTACGGTAATAGTACCGCTCTATAAATGCGAGATAGAAATATATTCCTACCATTTAATCATATTCGCGTTATATTAGTTTATTAATTAAAACTTTGATTTGAAAGTTATGATTAAGGAAAATATTATAATTTTCTAAATATGTATGGCTAAATAAGTTTTTTCAACTCTTTTATTGAATAAGATAATTGAAAAATTCATAAAATGAGCTTTTTGAAAATTAGAGAATTGAGTACAATCATCTAACCCAAAAAATTCCTAACCAAACATCAAAATAAGAAGTTTATAAAGTCAAATATGTAATTTGTTAACCAATTGTCTTGGTTGGAGGTCATGGGTTCAATTCCTAGTGGCAACACATTTCTTGAGACCCAATGATCCCTTAGTCTTTGACTAAGGGTTAGGTCCTAGCCTTCCGAGTACGCTCGTGGAATAATTAAATATTGAGGGCTTCAAGCGGCAGTGTGGGAGGCTAGATCTCGGTGGGACCCTGCGGTTGGATTTGAGGGGGTCCAACATGAAGCAATCACTTGAGAGACGACTCCTTGTGCGTGGTAGTTGAGGATATTTAAGAACCTGGGAGCCAGATGCACATCTCGCGATTTAACTGGTAGCAGCACTGTAGGGCCGGGACTGTTATCCCGATAACTAGTCATGTGTAAACTTGAAACCTCTCTATCAAAAAAAAAAATATGTAATTTGTTTCAACCTCTAATTCTAGCTCAAAAACATATTTATCAAATAGTACTAATATTTTTTTCTTTGTATCAATATATCAAATGTGTATTGCTCACGATTCTCCCTACCTCCTCTTCCCCGTGAGCTCTTGAATATGTCCATGGAATTCCATGACCGATTCCATCATTATGGGTATATAAGACTTCACTGGGGACGAGAGTTATACACCGAGAAGAAGAGAATCGATTTGTGCCTTGAGAATCCGAGTAAAAACGAGAGTGATATCTGTGGTGTGATATCTTTGAGGGAGATCGGATTTGTGTCCTGAGTTTTCTGAGGTTTTTTGGGTTAGAAAAGGTGCTACCGGGCTGTTGCGCTGGCCGGCGGTGGTTCGGCATTCGTCTTTCGTGGAATCGAACTTTCTTGATGTCAAATTGCAAAGGGTTCGGAAGATCTGAACCTAATATATCTCTTTCACAAAGGGGGTTTTCTTGATTCTATTTATTTCGGTTTATATTGCTGTTCTTGGTGAATATTTGTGTAATATATTATACATATATATATATATATGTTATATATATATATATGGTATATATATATATATTCGGTATTTACCTATATATATAAATTATATATATATAGTGTAACTTTATTTTCAGAACTCTGTTAAGTGCGAGAACTGCGAAAACCATCTTTTGTACTCATAATAATACATAATGTACATCATGTCAATGCATACAACCCCTTACTGATCATAACCCCTACTATAGTAGGAGTTATATATATAGTAGGGGTTATCTTCAGTAGGGGCTATTATATTAGGGGTTATCATCAGTAGGGGTTATCTCCCGTAATAAAAATTATATTTTACTATAATACCCTTTTGAATTAATAATATTTTTTAATATTTAAAAAAATCTCATTGGTTTAGAGGAGTTCTCGCAGTTCTCGCACTTGAGAGAGTTCTGAAAATAAAGCTCCCCTATATATATATATACCTACTACTGTATAATACATATATTATATATATATATATGTATATATATTGGTTTCGGATCTGTTCTGAATATCGTATTCCGATTGTTTGGATATTATCATTATCATTGTTAACCTGGAATAGGCTATTTGTGATTGCAGATTGGTTCTGGTCCTTTAAGGTCAGCCTGTTCCTCTTGATTATTAAAATAATTATATTGGTTATAATTATAGGATCATTAGTTGGTCTGTAATCCTTAATCCCTGTCCTGTAGAATATAATTGTAATAGTTATATTCGTTTAATCCGCGTGTATTATCAATCCAGTCTTTAGCCATTGTACGACCCGATACCCAACAGTGGTATCGGAGCCCGTTTGTCGAGTGTCGTGTTCTTTGGCTTCTTGGTGATACGGAATAACCCATCCGGGTTTCCGCTCAGGTATATCGGCTTGAACCTCTCTTTTATTATTATTGCTAGCTTCGGTTCTATGGTCAAATTGCTGTCCTTAAAACTGTTTATTATCGGTTTGCTTGTCGCGGCCTATTTCTGTGTTATCTGGTTGGATTCAGTTTTCGGGCGACTCTTGTTTCCTTATTAATTAAAACTCAAACAAATTAAAACCTTAAAATCCAAAACATCACTAATCTTGCGCTGCCAGGACCGAAAGTGTCCCTCAGATCTTTGTCAAGAGCTTGAGGATCCCGGTTTTAATTTAAACGGGTTTTAATCTCAAAAGTCAAATCGAGTCCCTGAATTTTGATTCTCATCAGCTGTGTGCTTCTTTTTGTGTGTGATTTGCGGTTGTCTTTGTGATTACCTTATGTTGTGTGTTTCAATGGGCTCTTTCTCTGTCTTTAACATTGCACCTTTTGATGGTAAAGGAGATTTTCAAATTTGGCAACAAAAAATGAAGGGCATTCTAATTCAACAAAAAGTTTTCAAAGCTATTGATCAATCCTTTTATGACAACACTGTTGCCGATAAAAAGGCCGAGGCAGATGAGTTTGCGTATTCATCAATTATCCTAAATCTGTCCGATTCTGTAATTCGGAAAATCGGTAGACATGATACAGCTCAGGCTTTATGGGAAAAATTGGAAGAGACTTATACTGAAACTTCCTTGCCTAACAAACTGTTTTTACTTGAAAAATTTTTCTGGTTCAAACTTGATATTTCAAATGATATAAATGATAACCTGGACACTTTTACAAAATTAATCCAGGATATCAAACAAACCGGTGATAAAAATATAGATGAATACACCCCTATTGTTCTTTTGAATGCCATCCCTGATTCTTACAGTGATGTTAAATCTGCTATTAAGTACGGCAGAGATAAAGTAACTCTTGATACTGTTATAAACGGTTTGAAAAGTAAAGAATTGGATTTGAAAAAACAATAAGGGGAACAAATCTCTAGGTGAGGTTAATTTTGTGATTGGAAGACCTCAAAACCGCTTTCGAAAACTGAAACCTTTATCAAGTCAAAACTTACAGAGTAATTTTTCTGAAAAGAAGAAGGGCAAATGGAAGAGTAGGTCAAAGTCTCGACCTAAGAACCGTAAGTGCTATAATTGCGGAGAATCTGGTCATTACATTCATGAGTGCACTAAACTTAAGAAAAATTATCAAAATGAGATGAAGTTTTCATGGTTTCTGAAATTTGTGAACAAGCTAATACTGTGCATACTCTCACTTTGTGTGAAAATGAGTGGCTTGTTGATTCCGCTTGTACGTTTCATATGTCGCCTTTCAAAAGGCTATTTTCTGAATATAGAGAAGTGACAAATTGGTCTGTCTCTATGGCTAATGAGAAAAAGTGTCAAGTTCATGGTTTAGGAGATATTAAGATAAGATGTGACTCTGGTTATTTGTTAACTTTAAAGAACGTGAGGCATGTTCCTGATTTGTGTCACAATCTTGTTTCTTGTGGTACCCTTGATGATGAGGGGTATGAAGGTAAGTGGGGTAATAGGATTATGAAAATCTTTAAAGGAAACTTGTGCGTTTTCAAAGCTATAAACGGAATAACCTCTATGTAAAAACTGCAAAATATGATTCTCTTGTGAATGATGTCCAAGGTGACTCAACAGATCTGTGGCATAAATGTAATACCCGGTTGTAATTCAGTAATTATCATTCAGTATTTATCATTCAGTAATTGATACTCAGTAATTTCACTCATTAATGATCAATTGTCACTCATATTCAATCATGGTATTCATCATTTAGAGTAATTGTATCGTGTATCAATCGTCATTCGTCATTAATCTAATTGGAGTTTCGTGCCGTGTTTATCATCGTTGTCATTTTCGTTGTGGGCTGTGCATGAGGAGTAGCGCACGCTACGTACTCTTTTTAGCGTACGCTAATTGAGTACAGGTAGCGCACGCTACCACTCAGCATTAGCGCACGCTAATGTTACTGCTGCGATCCGTAAGGTACTGGACTGCAGGTGAGTTATATGTAGCGCACGCTACGAGTGGTAAGTAGCGCGCGCTAGTGGGTTGTAGTAGCGCACACTAAATATGTGGAGTAGCGCGCGCTAGGGACGGATCAGGTTGAGTCCAGTGGCTACTGGACTGCACTGGATTAATTCATAGCGCACGCTATGAGTGATATTTAGCGTATGCAATCGATATTATAGCGCACGCTAATCGTTGATTGTAGCGCACGCTATCGAGATCAGATCATAGGACAGAAGGTTTCTGGATTCCAGTACTGGGCATCACATAATTCGTTAGCGCACGCTAACAATGGGTATTAACGCACGCTAATGGCATGACCGTAGCGCACGCTACAAAAAGGTACGTAGCGCGCGCTACCATGTTCGGACAGTGGGTACTGGACTACCCAAATTACCCGTTAGCGCACGCTACGCACAAGGGCTAGCGCACGCTAACCTGGAATGGCTATATATTGGACATTTAGCCTGAGTTCGTCATTTTATCATCCTTTCTCATTCCCTCATCGGTTTCGGGCGATTTTGGGCATTTTGGAGAGTTCTCTTCGAGCTTCTATCATCCATCATCATCTTCAAGTCTTTGAGTTGGATTATCATCACTTCATCATCTCCTTAACATCGAATCTAAGGTATTAATCTCTTGGATCTAGAATTTCGGATTTTTGGGTTTTTCCTTCCGATTTCTTCGTGTAAGCTTGGATTATCATTGGAATATGTTAGATATGGATTATCTACCTTGGATAAGTATATTCTTACAGATTTAATGGTTATTTTCGGAATTATTTCAAGAACCCTTGGGGTTGACTTCGGTTAATTGGGGATTTTCCAATTGATGTAGTTGTAATCTCGAATTGTGGATTCCTAATGGATTATTGATATCATTGAAGTGTTTTGTTAGTTCGATATACTCATTTTGGTGTTGGTTTCGATATATTCGGGATTGGATATCTTCGAAGTCGTGTGGTTGGTTACGTATTCGTTAGAATGCCCCTATGAGTTTGATTATCGTTGTTTTCGACCTTTGGGTTAGTCGTGTTTAGTTGCTTGATACGTGTATTGAACGGTTGTTGGTAATTATTGTTATTCAAGGTTGTTCGAGCGACCGGTATTTCACTTAGGACGTTGTTCGTGGACGGACATTCTTCATCGGTATTGAGTAAGTTAATTCTTACTCGGTTAAAAGGATATTCATTCCTTTTGATGTTGTTCATTCATAATCGTAACTCATTCATCATTGTATTAACCGTATCAAAACTTGTCATTGTCAATTAATCGCCTCAGTCATAAGGAACGACGGTTCCAATCATTTCATTAAGCTGTCATTCATTTCACCATCATTTAATTTTGGTGAGTCACTATTCATTTTCGTTGTCACTTTTGTCATATTGTGGCATTCCGGGTCATACTGGCGTGCCGGTTGGTATGTGTAGGATTTTCATGTCGGGCACATTATAGTCGTGTGTTGGTTGGTGGCCTCACATTGGACTGTGCACACAAGTTGATGGCTTCGTGAGACTGATTAGGTACAAGACCACACGTGTATTCGATCGATACTCGTTGGTGGCTTATGCACGGACACATTTCCATCCCGGACGTAGTGTGGCACCATTCCTTTGAGCCGTATCATTAGTTGATTCATATAACATGTTTGATTGCGTATGTTTCGACAGGATATTGTATAACTGTGGATAACTCATGATTGTGTATTTTCAACTCTTGAGGATTGTTGTTCAGTAATCGATTTCGCTGGGGGATACTGCTGTGTCATGGCAAGGCTAAAGCACGGGGAGAGCACGGTGACGGCGAGGAGTCCCAGTGATACTAGTAGGGGGCCCCAGTCTTTTCAGTCATTTATGTTTCTTTCATTTATTCCGCTGCAGACATTCCGTTTGAATATTCATTTCACTCAGTGTTGTATATTTTATCTCCATATAAAATATACTTGTATTCAGTGTCATCCTGGGTGCGTTGTATGAAACTCCTTATCGGAGTAATTAATTGTGTAATGTGGTTCGGTACTACATTTACCCTGCGTAATTTACTCATTTTCATTAGCCTGGTGGGTCCCAGTCGGGGGTCCACGGCACTGTAATATCCGCCTAGTTTGGGGTGTTACAGAGTTGGTATCGGAGCGTGGTTTGAATACTACCTTCCGAGTCATGACTCATTTGAAATCAGCGTCATCGGACTAGTATCATTGGACTTTCGCGTCACGTGTGACCTGTGCAAATGCCGAGCCAATCAGACCAAGAACTGTAAGATTTCTGATGCCATGATATAATTTCTGGCAATAATCATTCATTCATAATTCATCAGTTAACAATCCTCATTCATCATTTTCAATTGTGATCAAGTCGATAATGTTAACTCATTAATCACTCAATTCATTTCATTACTCAGTTGTTGATCTTGAAGATCATATCATCAATCTTGTTAAATTGTTCAAGATAATCATTTCAGTAATTTCATCAGATAATCATGTCACGTCAATTAATCATTCATGTAATCGCTGTATTTGAGCGCGTATGCTCATTTTCATCATTTCATAATATAATCATAATGTGAAACTCATGAGAGATAAATAATCACCATATTACTTTCCACTTCGCATGGAAAGGGCGAGAGGACGTGGAGGACGAGGCCGTGGAGCGGGCCGAATCCGAGAACTCGTGTGAATACACGTGCGAATGCCGGGAATAATGCTAACTCATCGAGCGTGTGTGCCACTCATTCACCAGACGTGATCATTCGCTATCGTGAGTCGAACCCGGACACGGCTCGGTCGGAGGTGTTCGAGTTGACCCACTAGCCTTTATGCAGGGCATGATGGCCCAAATGACTCAGATGGCACAACTAATGGAGGCGATGCATAACTCCACTACTCAAAATCAACAGGCTCCTCCGCCGCCACCTCAGAGGCAAGAGAGGGGTGTAAGCAATATCATTAGCGATATCTCTCGCCAGCGACCACCTACCTTTGAGGGCTCATCTGAGCCGGCATATATTGTTCATTGGATTGAGCATTTCGAGAAGTTATTTGCTATGGTGGATTGCCCTGAAGGGCATAAAGTTGCAGTTGCGGCTTACTATCTTGGTAAGAGCGCTCATTCATGGTGGCTATCGTTGAAGCCCACAGACGGATCATGTACTTGGGATCAGTTCAAAACTCTCATGATGGAGAGGTACTATCCGGCCCCACTCAGGGAGGCCAAGTTGTCGGAATTACTCACTCCCGACCTTGCGGCGGATGATGATGTTCTCGCCATCGCCGAAAAATTTCAGGAACTTCTTCCGTTCGCCTCATCTATCATTCACTCTGAGGCGGACAAGATCAAGTATTTCAGCAAGAGGCTGAAACCTCGTATGCGGCTACAGTTGCTTAATCATAATTGTGCCACTCTGGCCGAGTTCATTGAGAAAGCTCTCACTTACGAGCTTACTGCTAAGGAAATTGCTAAGCAACAACCCTCATCAGCTGGCAAGAAGTCTAAGAACCGTAATCAGTCTGACGGCAGTCAGGCCACTTTCAAGAAACCACGTGCGGGCTCTACCTTTTACGGCGTCCTCGGTGATGCCTAAACCCGCGGAATCTCGATCCACGAGCGGCCTCGGCCATCACACTGTTTCAACCGTGAAGAACGAGGTCATTTCGGCACCAAATGTCCGAAACAGATCACGTGCCACAATCAGGTTGCTGGGCATAGGGCCCGTTTTGCTGTAGGGACTCTAAACCTACTCGGCGTCATCTCGGGCCCAGTCATTCGGCGATGCGTAATCAAAGCCACTCGGTCAGCGTCGTTCAAGACGACAGAGCTAAAGACGGGCAGAGCTATCGACGGAGCGTCCGGTTCGGGCAGCAAGCCCCGAATTTATGAGATGAAAAAGACCGATGATCCTGAGGCCGGATGATCTCGTACACTCGATATTCTATCTCAACTGTGTGTACCCTTTTTGATCTTGGTGCATCGCATTCATTCATTTAAGTCATGTTTGAGTAGACTACGTCGGGGTAGTGCTACTAATTGTGAGCCTTATGTCATTGGTCTACACGATGGTAGACGAATTATCGGAAATCGTGAGATTGTAATTGTCGATTCGACTTCATGGTCGTGTATGGCCGTGGACCTAATCGTAGTAGATCTGCCGAGGGATGACGTCATCTTGGGTATTATTTGGATGGATCGTCATGATTCCAACATTAGTGTACGTAAGCGTATGATCACTATCATTTCGGACGATGGGGTTGAATATGTGTTTCGGAGGTAATCCCTACTGCTCGTAAGGTCATTAATTTGATGAAAGCGGTAAGATTACTCAATCGGGGATGTGTCAGTTTTTGGTGCTATATGACCAAAACCGAGAAATCATCAGTAATGTTGACGGACATTCCGGTAGTGAAGGAATATGCCGATGTTTTTCCAGACGAGTTACCTGGTTTGCCTCCACAGAGGGATGTGGAATTCACGATTGAGTTGGAGCCTGGTACGTCCCCGATATCGAAGGCACCGTACCGGATGGCCCCGACCGAAATGCAGGAATTAAAGAACCAACTTTAGGAATTGTTCGAGAAGGGTTATATTCGACCGAGTGCGTCCCCGTGGGGAGCACCAGTGTTATTTGTCAAGAAGAAGGATGGTTCGTTCCGCTTGTGTATTGATTAGGAATTGAACCGGGTGACGATCAAGAATAAGTATCCTTTACCCCGTATTGATGATCTCTTAGATCAACTTCAGGGAGCTTCAGTATTTTCCAAGACCGACTTAAGATCTGGATATCATCAGTTGCGGATTCGAGAGTCGGATATCGCAAGGACGGCGTTTCGAACACGCTATGGTCATTATGAGTTTGTGGTTATGCCGTTTGGGTTGACTAATGCACCTGCGGTATTCATGGAATTAATGAATCGGGTTTTCATAGACTATCTGGATCAGTTCGTGGTTGTCTTCATTGATGACATTTTGATTTATTCTCGTGACCGGGAGGAACACGAGTCTCACCTTCATCAAGTCCTCGACGTGTTGAGACGAGAACAACTTTATGGGAAGTTTTCCAAATGTGAGTTCTGGATGTCCGAGGTGACGTTTCTCGGACACGTAATTTCATCAGACGGAGTTCGTGTCGATCCTCAGAAGACGGAGGCTATTCGAGATTGGCTACCTCCGAAGAATGTTAAGGAAATCCGAAGTTTCCTCGGATTAGCGGGTTATTATCGGCGATTTGTGGAGGGATTTTCTAAAATCGCTCAACCCATGACGAACCTTTTACGGAAGGATAAGAAATACACGTGGTCCGACGTGTGCCAACGGAGTTTTGAGGAACTCAAGAGCCGGTTAACTTCAGCACCTGTCCTTTCTTTACCGCAAGGGACAGAGGGATTTGTGGTCTATAGTGATGCGTCCAGACAGGGTCTCGGATGTGTACTCATGCAGAACGGGAAAGTTATCGCTTATGCTTCACGGCAATTGAGACCTTACGAGGTTAATTATCCGACCCACGACCTGGAGCTAGCAGCCGTGGTGTTCGCATTGAAAATTTGGCGTCATTATCTTTATGGCGTTACCTGTCAGATATTCACCGACCATAAGAGTTTAAAATATATATTTACTCAGAAGGAGTTAAATATGCGACAGAGACGGTGGTTGGAACTAATCAAAGATTATGATATCGAGATCCTTTACCACCCGGGCAAGGCGAACGTTGTCGCCGACGCCTTGAGTCGTAAGTCCGTTCAGGAGCATATGCTTGCTCGATTAACAGTTCAGAAGGAACTTCAATAGAATTTCGAGACCCGAGATCGAGGTGCAGTTCTGGCCAGTACAAGGGCAACTTTGTACGTTGGAGATTTCATCGTCACTTGAGGAGGCGATCGGGAGAATCGGGGTGTGGACCCATTTTTGTTACGCATTCGAGAGGATGTGACTCGGGAAAGCCCCGATTTGTGGTTCACGAGGATGGACTTCGCGTTTTAAGAATCGGTTATGCGTATCGTGAATGACGAGTTGAAAAACTCGATTTTGAAAGAAGCTCATGCTACCCCTTATTCGTCCATCCGGTCTAGTAAGATGTATAAGGACTTGAAACAAAATTATTGGTGGAGTAATATGAAGCGAGAAGTCGCAGAATTTGTTTCGAGATGCTTAACTCACAACAAGTTAAGATTGAACATCGGCGGCCGTGGGTATCGAAACCTCTTCCTATTCCCGAATGGAAGTGGGAAGACATTTCTATGGATTTCATCACGAGTTTGCCGACGAGTCGTCGTGGCATGAATACGATCTGGGTGATCGTGGACCGCTTAACCAAATCGGCTCATTTCCTTGAAATCAAGGATACGTGGGGTCCCGAGAGACTGGCCCAGTTGTTCATCAAGGAGATAGTGAGATTGCACGGTACTCCTAAAAGTATCGTTTCCGATCGTGACGGACGATTTGTGTCTCATTTTTGGAAATCAGTTCATCGTGCTATGGGAACTCAGCTTAATCTCAGTACCGCTTTTCATCCTCAGTCCGACGGACAATTAGAGAGGACTATTCAGACCTTAGAGGACATGTTGAGGGTATGCGTCCTCGATTGGAAGGACGATTGGGAAGCCCAACTACCATTGATCGAGTTCACGTATAATAATAGTTGGCATGCTTCGATTAAGATGGCACCTTACGAGGCCTTGTACGGTCGTCATTGTCGATCTCCTTTGTGTTGGGATGACCTATCAGAATCAATCGGCACCGAGCCCGATATGCTTATAGCCGCCCGTGAGAAGGTAGCTTTGATCAGAAGTCGTTTGTTGACCGCTCAGAGTCGACAGAAATCATATGCAGATAATCATCGTCGACCGTTAGAATTCGAGGCTGGTGACCATGTGTTGGTCAAGGTATCCCCGAGTCGTGGTATCTTCCATTTTGGGAAGAGGGGTAAGTTGAGCCCGAGATTCATTGGACCGTTTGAGATTCTGGATCGAGTAGGCGAGTTAGCTTACCGGTTAGCTTTACCTCTGGCGTTGAGCCGAATTCATAATGTGTTTCACGTATCTCAGTTGCGGAAGTATGTTGCCGATCCGAGTCACATACTTCAGTTCGATGAAATCGAGATTGCCGATGATCATTCATATGAGGAGCGTCCTATACGAGTTTTAGAGCGGCGAATCAAGCAGTTGAGGAATAAGACGATCCCTTTGGTTAAAATCCAGTGGTCTAGACACGGAGTCGAAGAGGCTACGTGGGAAACCGAGGATAGTATGCGGGAGAGTTATCCCGAGTTGTTTGACCCTTAGTTTCGGGGACGAAACTCTTTTAAGGGGGGGTGTATGTAATACCCGATTGTAATTCAGTAATTATCATTCAGTATTTATCATTCAGTAATTGATACTCAGTAATTTCACTCATTAATGATCAATTGTCACTCATATTCAATCATGGTATTCATCATTCAGAGTAATTGTATCGTGTATCAATCGTCATTCGTCATTAATCTAATTGGAGTTTCGTGCCGTGTTTATCATCGTTGTCATTTTCGTTGTGGGCATGCGTGAGGAGTAGCGCACGCTACGTACTCTTTTAGCGTACGCTAATTGAGTACAGTAGCGCACGCTACCACTCGGCATTAACGCACGCTAATGTTACCACAGTTGCGATCGAGCGTCTTGGGTGCGGTGAGTTATATGTAGCGCACGCTACGAGTGGTAAGTAGCGCGCGCTAGTGGGTTGTAGTAGCGCACGCTAAATATGTGGAGTAGCGCGCGCTAGGGACGGATCGAGTTGAGCCCATCAGCTCTTTGGGTACCTTTGGATTAATTCATAGCGCACGCTATGAGTGATATTTAAGCGTCTGTAATCGATATTATAGCGCACGCTAATCGTTGGTTGTAGCGCCGCTATCGAGATCGATCGAGAGGATAGAAGGTTTACGGATTCCGATCGGGAATCACATAATTCGTTAGCGCACGCTAACAATGGGTATTAACGCACGCTAATGGCATGGCCGTAGCGCACGCTACAAAAAGGTACGTAGCACGCTACCGTGTTCGGACGGTGGGTCTTGGACTACCCAAATTACCCGTTAGCGCCACGCTACGCACAAGAGCTAGCGACGCTAACTGGAATGGCTATATATTGGACGATTAGCTTTGAGTTCGTCATTTTATCAGCCTAACTCATTCCCTCATCGGTTTCGGGCGATTTTGGGCATTTTGGAGAGTTCTCTTCGAGCTTCTATCATCCATCATCATATTCAAGTCTTTGAGTTGGATTATCATCACTTCATCATCTCCTTAACATCGAATCTAAGGTATTAATATCTTGGATCTAGAATTTCGGATTTTTGGGTTTTTCCTTCCGATTTCTTCGTGTAAGCTTGGATTATCATTGGAATATGTTAGATATGGATTATCTACCTTGGATAAGTATATTCTTATGGATTTAATGGTTATTTTCGGAATTATTTCAAGAACCCTTGGGGTTGACTTCGGTTAATTGGGGATTTTCCGATTGATGTAGTTGTAATCTCGAATTGTGGATTCCTAATGGATTATTGATATCATTGAAGTGTTTTGTTAGTTCGATATACTCATTTTGGTGTTGGTTTCGATATATTCGGGATTGGATATCTTCGAAGTCGTGTGGTTGGTTACGTATTCGTTAGAATGCCCCTATGAGTTTGATTATCGTTGTTTTCGACCTTTGGGTTAGTCGTGTTTAGTTGCTTGATACATGTATTGAACGGTTGTTGGTAATTATTGTTATTCAAGGTTGTTCGAGCGACCGGTATTTCACTTAGGACGTTGTTCGTGGACGGACATTCTTCATCGGTATTGAGTAAGTTAATTCTTACTCGGTTAAAAGGATATTCATTCCTTTTGATGTTGTTCATTCATAATCGTAACTCATTCATCATTGTATTAACCGTATCAAAACTTGTCATTGTCAATTAATCGCCTCAGTCATAAGGAACGACGGTTTCAATCATTTCATTAAGCTGTCATTCATTTCACCATCATTTAATTTTGGTGAGTCACTATTCATTTTCGTTGTCACTTTTGTCATATTGTGGCATTCCGGGTCATACTGGCGTGCCGGTTGGTATGTGTAGGATTTTCATGTCGGGCACATTATAGTCGTGTGTTGGTTGGTGGCCTCACATTGGACTGTGCACACGAGTTGATGGCTTCGTGAGACTGATTAGGTACAAGACCACACGTGTATTCGATCGATACTCGTTGGTGGCTTGTGCACGGACACATTTCCATCCCGGACGTAGTGTGGCGCCATTCCTTTGAGCCGTATCATTAGTTGATTCATATAGCATGTTTGATTGCGTATGTTTCGACAGGATATTGTATAGCATGGATAACTCATGATTGTGTATTTTCAACTCTTGAGGATTGTTGTTACGTATGGCCGGCCCGTTGGGGATCATTTTGTGTCATGGCAAGGCTAAAGCACGGGGAGAGCACGCTGACGGCGAGGAGTCCCAGTGATACTAGTATGGGGGCCCAGTCTTTTCAGTCATTTATGTTTCTTTCATTTATTCCGCTGCAGACATTCCGTTTGAATATTCATTTCACTCAGTGTTGTATATTTTATCTCCATATAAAATATACTTGTATTCCGTGTCATCCTGGGTATGTTGTATGAAACTCCTTATCGGAGTAATTAATTGTGTAATATGGTTCGGTACTACATTTAGCCTGCGTAATTTACTCATTTTCATTAGCCTGGTGGGTCCCAGTCGGGGGTCCACGGCACTGTAATATCCGCCTAGTTTGGGGTGTTACAATAAACGTCTAGGTAGGGGTGAAAACTGGGCGGATATTTCCCGCCCGATCCGGAGCCGTATCCGATCGGGATCGAATTCGGGATGAAAAATAGGTATCCGGTCGGATTCGGATACGGATCCGGATAGTTGAATTCGGATACGGGTTCGAATTCGGATAATGCAATATCCGCCCGTATCCGAGTTTTCCCATATTTTATCGGATATTATCCGGATACCAATCCGGATAATAAATTCGGATACCAATCTGGATAATAAATCTGGATATCCATATTTTTAAATCTTAAATATACTTTACTATATATATATATATGTATATATAACACTTTTGGACTTCAGTGTAATAAATTTTCAAACTTTCAAGAAAAAAATATTTTTTTCAAAAAAAAAAGTATTTTCTGGAAAAATATATTATTTTCGAAAAAAATATTTTTTTCATAAAAAAGTATTTTACGGAAAAATATATTATTTTTCAAAAATATATTCTAGGAAAAAAATTACCTTTTCGAAAAAAACATTATTTATGGAAATTTTTTATTTCTTCGAAAAAAAATAAAAAAATATTTTTTCGAAAAAAATAAAATTAGTTTCTGGATTTTTTATTGAAAAAATAAAAAATACTTTTTGCGAAAAATAAAAAAAATTTATTTTCTGGAAAAAAATTATATTTCGAAAAAAAATTATTTTCTGGAATTTTTTTTTAAAAGAAATGTATTAGCCAAACACTTTAATACTAACTTATAAGCTATTTGTTTCATATGAAATGTATTTTAAAAGAAATGTTCTATTCAAGTAAATAGAGGGGCAATTATATATATTATAATAATTGTTAAAAACAATTAAATTACCACTTTTTAGTCTTTGCTAAGTATGGAGCTTATGTTTTTTATGGGAGAGACTGAATAAGTAAAAATGAGGGAACCTTATTATGAAACGATTTTTAAAAAAATTACTATAGTTTGCATTAGAACTTTTATGAAATATTGTGTAGGTAGTTTTTTTATATGCTCCAATAACTTCCAAACGATTTTTGTATGACACGTATTATCCGATTATATTTATTCGAATCCGGCCCGAATCCGTCCTGTATCCGTCCCGTGTCCGTATCCCGAATAATCCGAATTCATATCCGTATCCGGCCTTCCCGTATCCGACTCCGAATCCGAGAGAAAAATATGGATTAGAATACGGGAAGAGCACTATCCGCCCGTATCCGATCCGTTTTCACCCCTACGTCTAGGCCACATTAGTGATAAGGGTCTGGAAATTTTGCAAAAAACAAGGGGTGTTTGGGAAAGATAAATTGTCCTCTGTGCCGTTCTGCGACTCCTGTGTGGTAGGTAAACAACATCGTGTTAAGTTTCCAAATCCCCATCCCCCTAGAACTCCTACTACTTATGACACTTTGCATTATTTGCATGCTGATGTGTGAGGACCATCTAGTGAACCCACACACGGTGGAAATAGATATTTTCTATCCGTGATTGATGATTATTCCCGTAAGGTCTTTGTGTTCCTTCTGAAAAACAAATCTAATGTCTTTGAGAAATTCAAAAATTGGAAAACGTTGATTGAAAATCGAACTGGGAAGAAAACTAAAATCTACAGGACCGACAATGGCCTTGAGTTTTGCAATCAAATGTTTGATGAGCTTTGTGCTCAATCTGGTATTCAGAGACATAAGTCTGTCCCTTATTCACCCAACAGAATGGGGTGGCTGAACGCATGAATAGAACCTTGCTAGAAAGGGTCAGAAGCATGTTGGCTATGTCTGGGCTCTCGAAAAAGTTATGGGGTGAGGCTTTACTTACTGCTGCTTATTTGATAAATAGATCTCCCACTGTGCTGTTGAATGGTAATTATCCTGAATGTGTTTGGTCTGGTCGATCTATTGATTTTTCTAATCTTCGTGTATTTGGCTGCTCTGCTTATGTGCATCAGAAAAATGATAAGCTTGAGCCTCGTTCCGTGAGATGTGTGTTTCTGGGATACCCGGAAGGGGTAAAAGGCTATAAGGTTTGGCTGAAAGGCCAACCCGATTTCAAAACCTTTATTAGTTGAGATATTGTTTTCAACGGAAATGAATTTCCTTGCCTTTTACCAGATCCGGAAAACCCCCCGCTCCAAATGAGGTGGAGCTGCACATTTCTTTAGATAATATGGATAATGTGCAAACAAAAACTAATCTTGATAATCATGGTAATGCTGGTGTGCATGATGAAACAGAAGAAGTACTTGAAGATAATTTACATGATTATCAACTTGCTCGAGATAGGCCTAGGAGAGAAATTAGAAGACCTTCTCACTTGAATGATTATCATATGGCATCATATGCATTTAATATGTTTGAATCTATTGATAATTGTGAACCCAAAACATATGATGAAGCTTTGAAATCTGAACACTCAGAACAGTGGCTTAATGCAATGAATGAAGAAATGACTTCATTGCATTCAAATGAAACTTGGGCTCTTGTGCCCCGACCAACCTGCTTGTTCGGTGGTTGACTGTAAATGGCTTTTCAAAGTTAAGGAAGAAAATGAGTTGGTCAGATTCAAAGCTAGACTCGTTGCTAAGGGTTTCACCCAAAAAGAAGGTATTGACTACACTGAAATCTTTGCCCCAGTGGTTAAGTTTACTACTGTGCGTATCATGCTTGCTCTTGTTGCTCAATTTGATTGGGAATTAAAACAATTAGATGTCAAAATTGCCTTTTTACATGGTGAACTTGAAGAAAAGCTTTATATGAGTCAACCTAAAGGCTTTATTGATCCTAAGTTCCCTAATCATGTTTGCTTGCTTAAAAAATCAATTTATGGTTTAAAACAATCACCTAGGCAATAGAATAAGAAGTTTGATGAATACATGCTCTCACTTAAATTTTCAAGAAGTAATTAAGATCATTGCTTGTATTACAAAACTGATTCCAAAAATCATGTTTTCTTACTCATATATGTTGATGATATGCTCTTAGTGAGTCCTTGTGTGAAAACAGTTGATCATGTCATTAAATGCTTAAGTGCGAAGTTTGACATGAAACACCTTGGTGATGCTAAGCGCATTCTTTGGATGAATATCTTTCGTGATAGAAAAAACTCCACCATTGTTTTAAACCAAGATTCCCATGTGCAGAAAATTATATCTAAATTTTATATGAGTAAGTGGAAATCAACCTCTGTACCTCTAGCTGGTCATTTCCTGTTAAGTAAAGATCAATCCCCGAAAATTGAGGATGATATCAATTATATGAAAAGAGTACCTTACTCAAATGCCATTGGCTCGGTCATGTACCTAATGGTCAGCACAAGACCTGACATAGCTTATGCTGTGAGTTGTCTTAGTCGTTATATGGCTAACCCAGGGGTTTACCATTGGCAAGCCGTCGAATGGCTCTTAAGGTACTTGAAGGGCTCAACCAGGTATGGTCTTAAATTTTCTCGACACCAGCAAGGTGTAAAATTGGTTGGATATGTGGATTCTAATTACGCTGCTAATCGTGATAACCGTAAGTCTACTACTTCATATGTGTTTACTTTGTGTGGCACACCGATCAGTTGGAAGTCTCAATTACAACCTATAGTTGCTTTATCTACTACAAAATCTGAATATGTTTCTATAACAGAAGCATTAAAAGAAGCAATATGGTTAAAAGGACTATTATCAGAAATCGGTTTTCTAAAGGATAAAGTCGAAGTTTTTTCGGATAGTCAATCCGGTATTCAACTGTGCAAGAATCCAGTTTTTCATGATAGAACGAAACATATTGATGTTCATTTTCATTTCATACGAGATGTTGTTGCCAAACGTATAATCTATCTTGAAAAAATACCCTCCCAATTTAATCCTTCAGATATGGGTACTAAGTGTTTACCCGTCGAGAAATTTAAATCTTGTTTAAAAAGACTGAATTTTGATTCGGTCGAATAAATTTTTGAACTTTGTGTTCTTTAGGGGATCTCTTTGTGAGTTAGTCTTCTTTGTGAATTCTTTTACCTTACTTACTTTGTGTATGTGCAGGTAACCCCGGAGATAGGCGATGATGAGTTTTCTCCGAAACCCGAAAATGCAATTTGACTGGTTGGCCCAAAAAGGTGGAGAAATGTTAGTATTTGGCCCAACCAGGCCCAAACTATATCTCCCTTTATTTTCGGCCCATATCACTTAGTGCTGGCCAGCCCATTGGCAGCCCTTTTAATTGGAGCCGTCCGATCCAGATTTATTTCCTACTCCTAATCTGGACCGTCCGATCTCCCTTTAAATATCTAACCTAACCCTATCTCCCTCATTTCACTCCGCCTCCACTCTCACCCGTCTCCCTCTTTTTTCCCTTTTTTCTCTCCCGTGAGTTCTCCTACCTTCAGTCAACTCCCCCATTGCGTTTTGCTCCCGATTCTCCCTACCTCCTCTTCCCCGTGAGCTCTTGAATATGTCTATGGAATCCCGTGACCGATTCCATCCTTGTGGGTATATAAGACTTCACTGAGGACGGGAGTTATCCACCGAGAAGAAGAGAATCAATTTGTGCCTTGAGAATCCGAGTGAAAACGAGAGTGATATCTGTGCTGTGATATCTTTGAGGGAGATCGGGTTTGTGTCATGAGTTTTCTGAGGTTTTCTGGCTTAGAAAAGGTGCTACCGGGCTGTTGTGCCGGCCGACGGTGGTTCGGCGTTCGTCTTTCGTGGAATCGAACTTTCTTGGTGTCAAATTGCAAAGGGTTCGGAAGATCTGAGCCTAATATATGTAACGACCCGATTTTTCGAAGGTATTTTATGAATAAAATATTAATAATGAGAAAACTTGTAGAAATTTCAAGTCGTTACTAAACATACATTTTCTAAAATATTTGCGGAACTAAAAAGGATTTCGAATCTCCAATACGATCGTAAAATATGACAGCGGAAAATAATTACTAAAAATAAATTAATTGTTTCAGAGTAACTTGAGCGGAATTAGAAGAAATAATTATAGTATTAATCATATGTCGGCCTGCTCGACAACCCGTCCTCTCCATTCCGAATTAACCTGAAAATTTTACATAAAAATGGGGTGAGCTTTCTATCGCTCGTGGGAACATCACAAGTCAACAATAATCACAATACATAACGGAGGCATAGCATGAATAATTGTTATATCAACTTGAGCATGTAAACATGTGACTGCATGTAAACATATACTGATACTTGGTATGAAAAACATGTGACTGCATGTTAATCATAAACTGATACTTGGTACGAAAAACATGTGACTGCATGTTAATCGTAAATATAACATATCACCTATACAAACCAAATAAAGCAATTAAAATTGACAGGTAATGATTCCCACCTGAAATTGAGATGACTTTGAATGCAAAATGCTTGAAATATTTATGAGCGTGTTTTACTCGAGCCCTTGATTCTCGTAGCCTACAATTAAAGAGACGAATGTCTTAGTTTTTATTGATGTAATAGATCATAAATAATTTGAAGTAATTGAATTTAAGAAGAAAATGTTTAGGCTGAAGGGAGTAAAGGCAGATTGGGCCAAATGGAGGAAATAAGAGTTCAATGGACAAGAAGGAAATATAAAAATGTTTGGGCCGAAGGAGACACTGGCCCAATTGGATGAGGTTAAAATCGGCTGACTCCAAATCTCATCGTCCCATCTGATATTTTGTTTTCCTTCTTTTTCTTCTGCGACGATTCTCCCTCTCACTCTGCCCTCGCGAAAACTTATTCGGTGACCACCAAAATGATGGTCGCGGCAACCGTATTCCACTCCTCGTGCGGCTAAATGCGATTGCAAGATGGAAATCGTACGGCCGTGTGGCCCAGGCAGCGAGGCGTAATGGCGGAACTTCGACGCGATGACGGCCTGTAGAGGCGGCTGATGCGGTGAGGGCTGGAGTCGGCGGTGGCTTAGCGTGGCTCGGAGCGGTGGTTAATCTGATCGGGATTTCAGACTCGATTAATAACTCCAATCAAAATTTCCGTCGGTCGAAAAGAGAAGGAAGAGACAGAATAAATATGGCGGAAGACATCGTTTAACAGTAGGGTTTCGCGGTGGCGGCGAAGGTCGTTCTTGAATCGTGGGTGTGAGTTGACGGAGGAAGAAAGGTGACCATGATTGAGGTTGGGCCGGCTTGACCAAGATTTGAAGGTTGGTTTCTGTTTTCTGATTTGAATTTTTGGGTTCTAGAAATGGAATTCCCGAAATCTTGTTGGTGTGTTTGTGAAATCGTTCGGGTTAGAGAAAAAAAAAATGATGGACTGGAGGCATAGGAGATTCCCCCGACGACTAGCTGTTGGTCGAGGGAAAGTGGAATTACAAGTTTTCGTAATTAGAAGGAATTACAGAGAATTTTTTTACCTGTTGGTGTTGTGTTCTTCGGATGATTCTGAGATCTGGGAAGATGATGTGTGAATTTTGGTAATTTTGTATAAAAAGGTAAAGTATATAGGATTTGCTGTATTGAGAGTTTGTTTTGTGTGTGTGTGGGAGAGATTCTTCTGCTGTCCAACGGGAAGTGTGTTTAGTCTTTTATACTGAATTTATTAACTGCTCCCATGATGCATATTAACTGCTCCCATGATGTCCATTACGTTGATGAAGTGGAGAAAACCTCCTTCCATGTTCTGATCGTGAGTGAGTGCGTGAGTATAGGAGAGAGAAATATGGGTTGGATGTGATAATTGGGTTCTTAATTAATTATGGGAGTTGGGCTTGGGTATTAGTAGTTGATTATTATTTTTAATTGGGCCGAACACTATAATGGTTGGTTGGCCCAAAAATGAATGTATATAAAAAAATTAATTAAAATGGACTTATAATATTTGGGCTCGATAATTAATTAACTTGGGTCTATAGATCATTAGAAATTCATGGATTGGGCTCACTAAATAATCCTAAGCCCAGGTGATAATTTAAATTGGATTATTATTTAATATTTACTATAAAAAGATAATTAATAAATTAGAAATAATTTTTCTAAATTTAGCGGGTGTTACATCCTACCCCTGTTGGAAAAATTTCGTCCTCGAAAATAGTATACTTACCGTGAATAAGGAAATCGGGATAACGAGTTCGAATTTCTTCTTCACGCTCCCAAGTAGCTTCATCTTTGGTGTGATTTCGCCATTGAACCTTGACGAGTACTCTCTCTTTATTCCTTAATGGAATAATCTTTCTCGATTATCGCATTTGGTTGTTCGGCGTAGGTGAGATCTTTGTTCACTTCCACCGTTGAATAGTTGATCACGTGACTAGGATCGTGAACGTATTTTCTCAAGCGTGAGACGTGAAAAACATTATGTCTTCTTTGAAAATTCCGGTGGTAATGCTAAGCGGTATGCCAAATCTCCAATCCGATCGAGGATCTCAAATGGTCCGACATATCTTGGTCTCGGCTTGTTCCTCGATCCAAATCGAATGACTCCTTTAGTCGGGCTACCTTTAGGAAGACCTTTTCGCCAACATTAAACTCAAGGTCCTTCCTTCGCTTGTCGGCATAAGACTTTTGGCGATCTTGTGCCGTCTTAATCCTTTCACGAATCTTTTCTACTACACCCACGGTCCTCTCGATTATCTCGGGACCCAAAATTTTCTTTCACCTACTTCATCCCAATAAAGCCGTGATCGCACTTTCTCCCATAAAGTGCCTCGTGCGGCCATTCCGATCGTTGCTTGGAAACTATTATTGTATGCGAATTCTACCAAAGGTAGTAATTGTTCCCAACAATTACCCATGTCCAAAGACACAAGCTCTCAACATGTCTTCAAGTATTTGTATCGTCCTTTCGATTGACCGTCAGTTTGTGGGTGATAATGTACTAAAATTTAATTTAGTTCCCAATGCTTCTGCAAACTTTCCCAAAACGTGACGTGAAGCGAGTATCTCTATCCGAAACTATAGACACTGGTACTCCGTGCAGCCTTATGATCTCCTTAATATACAATTGCGCATACTGATACATTGTGAAGTTCATCTTCACTGGGATGAAATGAGCCGACTTAGTGAGGCGATCAACCACAACCCAAATCGCCTGATTTCCTCTTTCCGATCGAGGTAAGCTCACCACAAAGTCCATAGTGATGTGTTCCCATTTCCACTCTGTAATGTGGAGTGATTTTAACAAACCAAATGGGCGTTGATGTTCGGCTTTCACCTGCTGACAAATAATACATCTCCTGACGAATTCAGCCACGTTTCTCTTCAAACCTTCCCACCAAAATTTGCTTTTCAGATCTTGGTACATCTTTGTGCTACCAGGATGAGCAGTATATGGTGTGTTGTGTGCTTCTTCCAAAATCGTCTTCTTCAAATCCGTCTTGTCGGGCACACAAATTCTTTCCTTGTAGTATATCGTACCATCTTCTGATATACTAAATCCTTTATCTTCTCCAGCTATAACACGCTCCTTCATTTTGGTCAAGAAATTGTCTTGACCCTGACCTTCCTTGATCCTCTCTCTCAAGGTCGGTTGAACTGACAACGTCATTAAAATTGCTTCCACCGGTTTTAACGGTGTAGCCACTTCTAGGTTCATCTTTGAAAATTCACTGACCAATTTGTCTTCCTTAGTCAAAATGCAATTCAATTCTCCTCTGACCTTGCGACTTAAAGCATCTGCGACCACATTCGCCTTCCCTGGATGATAGTGAATTGTACAATCGTAGTCCTTCACTAACTCCAACCATCTTCTTTGTCTCATATTAAGTTCCTTCTGAGTGAACAGATACTTTAAGCTTTTGTGGTCGGTATAGATCTCACATTTACCTCCGTAGAGGTAATGTCGCCATATCTTCAAGGCGTGAACTACCGCGGCTAGTTCTAAATCATGCGTCGGATAATTTAACTCATGTGGCTTTAATTGCCTTGACGCATAAGCGATGACCTTACCTTGCTGT
Organism: Orobanche coerulescens; assembly: GCA_033398695.1. Classification (NCBI taxonomy): domain Eukaryota; kingdom Viridiplantae; phylum Streptophyta; class Magnoliopsida; order Lamiales; family Orobanchaceae; genus Orobanche; species Orobanche coerulescens. Next base: position 38,981,597 of record CM065802.1, read on the forward strand.
ATTAGAACACATCCTAATCCTTGCTTGGATGCGTCACTATAGATCACGAATTCTCTAGACGGATCTGGAATCGTCAAAACTGAAGCTGAGGTTAGTCTCCGCTTAAGTTCTTGAAAACTTTGTTCGCACTTCTCATTCCACAGGAACTGTTCTCCTTTCCTCGTTAGTCGAGTCATCGGTGCGGCCATCTTAGAAAATCCTTCAATAAACCTCCTATATCATCCTGCTAACCCCAAGAAACTGCGAACTTCATTCGCGTTAGTTGGTGTTTTCCAATCGTTGATAGCCTCTATCTTAGACGGATCGACTTCAATTCCTTGCGCAGTAATAACATGTCCAAGGAATGCCACCCTCTTGAGCCAAAATTCGCACTTGCTAAACTTCATACGGTTTTCTTTGCGAAGTATCTCCAAACCGTCCGTAGATGCTTCTCATGTTACGCTTCACCTTTCGAATAAATTAGTATGTCATCTATAAACACGATGACAAACCGATCCAAGTAGGGTTGGAAGACTCTATTCATCAAGTCCATAAAGACTGCTGGGCATTACTTAGCCCAAATGGCATTACTACGAACTCGTAGTGACCATACCTTGTTCGGAAAGCGATCTCGGAATGTCCTCGTCCTTGATCTTTAGTTGATGGTATCGACCTCAAATCTATCTTTGAGAACACTCCGAACCTCCAAGTGGTCAAATAAGTCTTCGATTCGGGAAGTGGATACTTGTTCTTTATCGTGAGTCGATTTAACTCACGATAATCGATACACATTCTCATGCTTCCATCCTTCTTCTTCACGAATAACACCGGTGCTCCCCAAGGTGATACACTTGGTCGGATATATCCCATATCGAGTAACTCCTGAATCTGCACCTTGATTCTTGTAGTTCTTTTGGCGCCATCTGTATGGGGCCTTTGATATAGAAGTGCTCAGGCACCAAGTCAATTGTAAACTCCATTTGTCTATCCGGTGGAACACCCGGTAAGTTCTCGGAAAAACATCGAATAATCCTTAACGATATGAACGTCTTGATCGTTACTTGGACTTCGACTCCCCATGATATTCACTAAATATCCTTGACAATTGCCCTTACGCAATGTCTTCGTTGCTTTCATGGCTGATATCACCGGAGGGGCTTTGTTACGCTTAACCCCTTGAAATACGTCCTCTACTCCTGCCGGATGCAAGACCACGTTCCTCCTCGCGCATTGCAAAACGGCATCATACTTATCCAACCAATCCATACCCAAGACTACGTCGAAGTTATTCATGTCTAATATGTATAGATCGGCTAGATATAAACGTTCATTTATCTCTATGGTTATACTGTTAGCTATATCATCAACAGAAATTATTTCTCCTGCTGGTATACTAACTTCAAGGCTTTGAGAAGATTTTCTACTTCTAAAATCAGACATGCTAAACAACTTCTTAGAGATAAATGAATGGGATGCGCCAGTATCAAATAACACCAAAGCAGGAATTCCAGCGACAGATAACATACCTGACATCGTTCCGGGTTTCTCCTTGTCAATTTCCGATAGGCTGTACATACGAGCCTTTCCCCCAGAACCTTGATTCTGGACCCTTCTATCTGGGCCATTGTTCTTCTGTGGGCACTGAGAGACCATGTGTCCTTCTTCATGGCACCGGTAGCATCGATTCTGTCCTAGCATGCAAACTCCCTTGTGCCTCTTCCCACATTTTGAGCAGGTTGGGTAGTCGTACTGTGTCTTTGACCCGGATGGTCCTTCTCTACTACCCTTCTTGTTGCTAGTATTATTATTCGGTCCTTGCCACTTTCTTTTGTTCGTATTCACAACTGGCAGAGCCCTAGCCCTTTCCATATCCAAGCTAGCTGATATATCTTCGGCTCTGGACACGGCTTCCTTATACGACATCTTTCCATGGCTAGCCAGATGATGTCGGATTACATCTTGAAGTCCATCGCGAAACTTTTGTGCCTTCATGTCATCATTCGCAACTATGAATGGTGCGAATCGGCACATGTGATTGAACTTCCTTTCGTATTCCGTGACCGTCATGCCTCCTTGAGTTAGATCTAGGAACTCCTTCTGCATTTTGGCCTTATACGACCGTGGATAATACTTGTCCATCACCGTTTCTTTAAATCCTTCCCAAGACAGGTGTTCTACGTTCCTCTTGATTCGGAGTCTCCAGATCCATTCCACCAAGTCCTGGCGTCCTCCTTGAGTTGGAAGACTGCGCATGAAACTTTCTGCTCATCCGTGCAGGCCATGTAATCGAAAATACTCTCCAAGTTCAATAGCCATTCCTCGATGGCAGCTGGCCCTTCCCTCCCAAGGAATGTTGGAGGTTTGAACTTGTTGAACTGATTTATTACTCTGGCCTGAACTTGCCCTTGAGTGGTTGGAGGCGTTATGGTCGCTCCTTGGAGAAGAGTGGTTAGACCCGAGAGCAGTTGCTGCTGATTAGGGGCATCACTCCCGCTTGCAGACGTATTAAGTGTGCCTTGGGCTTGGTTTCGAGACTCGGCATTCGGGGTGGTTTCGCGGGGAGCCATATCACCTTGCGAATCGTTGTTCTTGTAAGTTCTTGAGTGCGAGAAATGAGGTAGAGATAAAGATATTTATACGCGTGGCATAAGATAAAATAATTCATTACATTTAGAATTGATTAATACGAGAAATTAAATATTCTATTAATGATAACTTTTGATAGTCAACATAAAATACTGAAATGGGAGCTAAGACTAATAGTTACTACTAAAATATTAAAATCACGCCATAACAAAATTAATTTTCATCATCGCTGCTAAGGATTTCAATAACAGGAACAGGGGGTGGGGGCTCAGTCCAGGAGATGATATCCTCGTCGTCTGAGTCAACCATCGGTTCGAGCTCTGGGTCCTCTTCCTCTGGATCCTCCTCGGGATCCTCCTCAAATTCCTCCATCGGTTGTAATGGGGTATCATGCATCTCATATATCTTGGGAATCTCGCCCCTTGAAAACAAGTCGAGAATTCTTCCAGCAGCATACTGAAAGTCATCTACGACTATTCTTTCCTCCGGGGTCCTGCGGTTCGCCTCGTGCCACAGGCGATATATGGTGAAACTCCAGTCATTCGGCAGAGTGATGATTAAGTGCTCGACTTCTTCGACCGGATCTCCCGTCTTCCCGGACATGAACCATTTCTGAATTCTCTCGATCACGTAGTACGGGGCATTCTCGGGGAGTCCTGGGTTTCCCCAAGAGTCTCTATGTGCTAGGGGGCGCGAGCTGGATCCCGCCTCGGTCCTCTTACGTGGAGTTACTGTGAAACCGGCCATACTAACAGGATACATGCATATTTGCGTAAAATTATTAAGTTTTACGATTAATTTAAATGTATGATATAAACATGACTTTAAGCTGTTTACCTTGGAATGGAGTAGCGAAGTAGCGGCAGTCGAACATATGATATTTCCTTGAAAGTGAAAAATATTTTAACTTTAAAAATCTTCGTACGGGAAAGTAGACCGGATTTTGCTCGATACCATCTTTATGTGACCGATTTTTCGAAGGTATTTTATGAATAAAATATTAATAATGAGAAAACTTGTAGAAATTTCAAGTCGTTACTAAACATACATTTTCTAAAATATTTGCGGAACTAAAAAGGATTTCGAATCTCCAATACGATCGTAAAATATGACAGCGGAAAATAATTACTAAAAATAAATTAATTGTTTCAGAGTAACTTGAGCGGAATTAAAAGAAATAATTATAGTATTAATCATATGTCCGCCTGCTCGACAACCCGTCCTCTCCATTCCGAATTAACCTGAAAATTTTACATAAAAATGGGGTGAGCTTTCTATCGCTCGTGGGAACATCACAAGTCAACAATAATCACAATACATAACGGAGGCATAGCATGAATAATTGTTATATCAACTTGAGCATGTAAACATATACTGATACTTGGTATGAAAAACATGTGACTGCATGTTAATCATAAACTGATACTTGGTACGAAAAACATGTGACTGCATGTTAATCGTAAATATAACATATCACCTATACAAACCAAATAAAGCAATTAAAATTGACAGGTAATAATTCCCACCTGAAATTGAGATGACTTTGAATGCAAAATGCTTGAAATATTTATGAGCGTGTTTTACTCGAGCCCTTGATTCTCGTAGCCTACAATTAAAGAGACGAATGTCTTAGTTTTTATTGATGTAATAGATCATAAATAATTTGAAGTAATTGAATTTAAGAAGAAAATGTTTAGGCTGAAGGGAGTAAAGGCACATTGGGCCAAATGGAGGAAATAAGAGTTCAATGGACAAGAAGGAAATATAAAAATGTTTGGGCCGAAGGAGACACTGGCCCAATTGGATGAGGTTAAAATCGACTGACTCCAAATCTCATCGTCCCATCTGATATTTTGTTTTCCTTCTTTTTCTTCTGCGACGATTCTCCCTCTCACTCTGCCCTCGCGAAAACTTATTCGGTGACCAGCCAAAATGATGGTCGCAGCAACCGTATTCCACTCCTCGTGCGGCTAAATGCGACTGCAAGATGGAAATCGTACGGCCGTGTGAAACTGAACGGCGAGGCGGTAATGGCGGAACTCGACGCGATGGCGCGGTAGAGGCGGCAGCTGCGGTGGCGAGGCTGGAGTCGGCGGTGGCTTAGCGTGGCTCGGAGCGGTGGTTAATCTGATCGGGATTTCAGACTCGATTAATAACTCCAATCAAAATTTCCGTCGGTCGAAAAGAGAAGGAAGAGACAGAATAAATATGGCGGAAGACATCGTTTAACAGTAGGGTTTCGCGGTGGCGGCGAAGGTCGTTCTTGAATCGTGGGTGTGAGTTGACGGAGGAAGAAAGGTGACCATGATTGAGGGTTGGACAGCTTCAGCCAAGATTTGAAGGTTGGTTTCTGTTTTCTGATTTGAATTTTTGGGTTCTAGAAATGGAATTCCCGAAATCTTGTTGGTGTGTTTGTGAAATCGTTCGGGTTAGAGAAAAAAAAATGATGGACTGGAAACATAGGAGAGTCCCCCGACGACTAGCTGTTGGTCGAGGGAAAGTGGAATTACAAGTTTTCGTAATTAGAAGGAATTACAGAGAATTTTTTTACCTGTTGGTGTTGTGTTCTTCGGATGATTCTGAGATCTGGGAAGATGATGTGTGAATTTTGGTAATTTTGTATAAAAAGGTAAAGTATATAGGATTTGCTGTATTGAGAGTTTGTTTTGTGTGTGTGTGGGAGAGATTCTTCTCATCGGCCCAACGGAAGTGTGTTTAGTCTTTTATACTGAATTTATTAACTGCTCCCATGATGCATATTAACTGCTCCCATGATGTCCATTACGTTGATGAAGTGGAGAAAACCTCCTTCCATGTTCTGATCGTGAGTGAGTGCGTGAGTATAGGAGAGAGAAATATGGGTTGGATGTGATAATTGGGTTCTTAATTAATTATGGGAGTTGGGCTTGGGTATTAGTAGTTGATTATTATTTTTAATTGGGCCGAACTCTATAATGGTTGGTTGGCCCAAAAATGAATGTATATAAAAAAATTAATTAAAATGGACTTATAATATTTGGGCTCGATAATTAATTAACTTGGGTCTATAGATCATTAGAAATTCATGGATTGGGCTCACTAAATAATCCTAAGCCCAGGTGATAATTTAAATTGGATTATTATTTAATATTTACTATAAAAAGATAATTAATAAATTAGAAATAATTTTTCTAAATTTAGCGGGTGTTACATCCTACCCCTGTTGGAAAAAATTTCGTCCTCGAAAATAGTATACTTACCGTGAATAAGGAAATCGGGATAACGAGTTCGAATTTCTTCTTCACGCTCCCAAGTAGCTTCATCTTTGGTGTGATTTCGCCATTGAACCTTGACGAGTACTCTCTCTTTATTCCTTAATGGAATAATCTTTCTGTCGATTATCGCAACTGGTTGTTCGACGTAGGTGAGATCTTTGTTCACTTCCACCGTTGAATAGTTGATCACGTGACTAGGATCGTGAACGTATTTTCTCAACTGTGAGACGTGAAAAACATTATGTACTGCTGAAAATTCCGGTGGTAATGCTAAACGGTATGCCAAATCTCCAATCCGATCGAGGATCTCAAATGGTCCGACATATCTTGGTCTCAGCTTGTTCCTCGATCCAAATCGAATGACTCCTTTAGTCGGGGCTACCTTTAGGAAGACCTTTTCGCCAACATTAAACTCAAGGTCCTTCCTTCGCTTGTCGGCATAAGACTTTTGGCGATCTTGTGCTGTCTTAATCCTTTCACGAATCTTTTCTACTACACCCACGGTCCTCTCGATTATCTCGGGACCCAAAATTTTTCTTTCACCTACTGCATCCCAATAAGCCGTGATCTGCACTTTCTCCCATAAAGTGCCTCAAATGCGAGGCCATTCCGATCGTTGCTTGGAAACTATTATTGTATGCGAATTCTACCAAAGGTAGTAACTGTTCCCAACAATTACCCATGTCCAGCACACAAGCTCTCAACATGTCTTCAAGTATTTGTATCGTCCTTTCTGATTGACCGTCAGTTTGTGGGTGATAGGCTGTACTAAAATTTAATTTAGTTCCCAATGCTTCCTGCAAACTTTCCCAAAAACGTGACGTGAAGCGAGTATCTCTATCCGAAACTATAGACACTGGTACTCCGTGCAGCCTTATGATCTCCTTAATATACAATTGCGCATACTGATACATTGTGAAGTTCATCTTCACTGGGATGAAATGAGCCGACTTAGTGAGGCGATCAACCACAACCCAAATCGCCTGATTTCCTCTTTCCGATCGAGGTAAGCTCACCACAAAGTCCATAGTGATGTGTTCCCATTTCCACTCTGGAATGTGGAGTGATTTTAACAAACCAAATGGGCGTTGATGTTCGGCTTTCACCTGCTGACAAATAATACATCTCCTGACGAATTCAGCCACGTTTCTCTTCAAACCTTCCCACCAAAATTTGCTTTTCAGATCTTGGTACATCTTTGTGCTACCAGGATGAGCAGTATATGGTGTGTTGTGTGCTTCTTCCAAAATCGTCTTCTTCAAATCCGTCTTGTCGGGCACACAAATTCTTTCCTTGTAGTATATCGTACCATCTTCTGATATACTAAATCCTTTATCTTCTCCAGCTATAACACGCTCCTTCATTTTGGTCAAGAAATTGTCTTGACCCTGACCTTCCTTGATCCTCTCTCTCAAGGTCGGTTGAACTGACAACGTCATTAAAATTGCTTCCACCGGTTTTAACGGTGTAGCCACTTCTAGGTTCATCTTTGAAAATTCACTGACCAATTTGTCTTCCTTAGTCAAAATGCAATTCAATTCTCCTCTGACCTTGCGACTTAAAGCATCTGCGACCACATTCGCCTTCCCTGGATGATAGTGAATTGTACAATCGTAGTCCTTCACTAACTCCAACCATCTTCTTTGTCTCATATTAAGTTCCTTCTGAGTGAACAGATACTTTAAGCTTTTGTGGTCGGTATAGATCTCACATTTACCTCCGTAGAGGTAATGTCGCCATATCTTCAAGGCGTGAACTACCGCGGCTAGTTCTAAATCATGCGTCGGATAATTTAACTCATGTGGCTTTAATTGCCTTGACGCATAAGCGATGACCTTACCTTGCTGCATTAGAACACATCCTAATCCTTGCTTGGATGCGTCACTATAGATCACGAATTCTCTAGACGGATCTGGAATCGTCAAAACTGAAGCTGAGGTTAGTCTCCGCTTAAGTTCTTGAAAACTTTGTTCGCACTTCTCATTCCACAGGAACTGTTCTCCTTTCCTCGTTAGTCGAGTCATCGGTGCGGCCATCTTAGAAAATCCTTCAATAAACCTCCTATAATATCCTGCTAACCCCAAGAAACTGCGAACTTCATTCGCGTTAGTTGGTGTTTTCCAATCGTTGATAGCCTCTATCTTAGACGGATCGACTTCAATTCCTTGCGCAGTAATAACATGTCCAAGGAATGCCCCCCTCTTGAGCCAAAATTCGCACTTGCTAAACTTCGCATCAGTTTTCTTTGCGAAGTATCTCCAAACCGTCCGTAGATGCTTCTCATGTTACGCTTCACCTTTCGAATAAATTAGTATGTCATCTATAAACACGATGACAAAGCCGATCCAAGTAGGGTTGGAAGACTCTATTCATCAAGTCCATAAAGACTGCTGGGCATTACTTAGCCCAAATGGCATTACTACGAACTCGTAGTGACCATACCTTGTTCGAGCAGTCTTGAATGTCCTCGTCCTTGATCTTTAGTTGATGGTATCGACCTCAAATCTATCTTTGAGAACACTCCAGAACCTCAGTGGTCAAATAAGTCTTCGATTCGGGGAAGTGGATACTTGTTCTTTATCGTGAGTCGATTTAACTCACGATAATCGATACACATTCTCATGCTTCCATCCTTCTTCTTCACGAATAACACCGGTGCTCCCCAAGGTGATACACTTGGTCGGATATATCCCATATCGAGTAACTCCTGAATCTGCACCTTCAGTTCTTGTAGTTCTTTTGGCGCCATCCTGTATGGGGCCTTTGATATAGGGGCTGCTCCGGGCACCAAGTCAATTGTAAACTCCACTTGTCTATCCGGTGGAACACCCGGTAAGTTCTCCGGAAAAACATCTGAATAATCCTTAACGATATGAACGTCTTCGATCGTTACTTCGGACTTCGACTCCCCCATGATATTCACTAAATATCCTTGACAATTGCCCTTACGCAATGTCTTCGTTGCTTTCATGGTGATATCACTGGAGGGCTTTGTTACGCTTAACCCCTTGAAATACGTCCTCTACTCATTTCCGGATGCAATACCACGTTCCTCCTCGCGCATTGCAAAGCGGCATCATACTTATCCAACCAATCCATACCCAAGACTACGTCGAAGTTATTCATGTCTAATATGTATAGATCGGCTAGATATAAACGCGTTCATTTATCTCTATGGTTATCTTTATTAGCTATATCATCAACGAAATTATTTCTCCTATTTGGTATACTAACTTCAAGGCTTTGAGAAGATTTTCTACTTCTAAATTCAGTCATGCTAAACAACTTCTTAGAGATAAATGAATGGGATGCGCCAGTATCAAATAACACCAAAGCAGGAATTCCAGCGACAGATAACATACCTGACATCGTTCCAGGTTTCTCCTTGTCAATTTCCGATAGGCTGTACATACGAGCCTTTCCCCCATAACCTTGATTCTGGACCCTTCTATCTAGGCCATTGTTCTTCTGTGGGCACTGAGAGACCATGTGTCCTTCTTCATGGCACCGGTAGCATCGATTCTGTCCTAGCATCCAAACTCCCTTGTGCCTCTTCCCACATTTTGAGCAGGTTGGGTAGTCGTACTGTGTCTTTGACCCGGATGGTCCTTCTCTACTACCCTTCTTGTTGCTAGTATTATTATTCGGTCCTTGCCACTTTCTTTTGTTCGTATTCACAACTGGCAGAGCCCTAGCCCTTTCCATATCCAAGCTAGCTGATATATCTTCGGCTCTGGACACGGCTTCCTTATACGACATCTTTCCATGGCTAGCCAGATGATGTCGGATTCTGTCTTGAAGTCCATCGCGAAACTTTTGTGCCTTCATGTCATCATTCGCAACTATGAATGGTGCGAATCGGCACATGTGATTGAACTTCCTTTCGTATTCCGTGACCGTCATGCCTCCTTGAGTTAGATCTAGGAACTCCTTCTGCATTTTGGCCTTATACGACCGTGGATAATACTTGTCCATCACCGTTTCTTTAAATCCTTCCCAAGACAGTGTTCTACGTTCCTCTTCAGTTCGGAGTCTCCAGGATCCATTCCACCAAGTCCTGGCGTCCTCCTTGAGTTGGAAGACTGCGCATGAAACTTTCTGCTCATCCGTGCAGGCCATGTAATCGAAAATACTCTCCAAGTTCAATAGCCATTCCTCGATGGCAGCTGGCCCTTCCCTCCCAAGGAATGTTGGAGGTTTGAACTTGTTGAACTGATTTATTACTCTGGCCTGAACTTGCCCTTGAGTGGTTGGAGGCGTTATGGTCGCTCCTTGGAGAAGAGTGGTTAGACCCGAGAGCAGTTGCTGCTGATTAGGGGCATCACTCCCGCTTGCAGACGTATTAAGTGTGCCTTGGGCTTGGTTTCGAGACTCAGCATTCGGGGTGGTTTCGCGGGGAGCCATATCCTGCCCACGAATGCAGTTACATACATATATGATGTAGAAAACTTAGGATGATGTCGTTTCTTATAACTATAATGCAGTTACATACATGATGCAGTTACTTTTAACTTATAACTATACTGCAGTTAGATATATATATGATGCAGAAAACTTACGATGATGCAGTTTCTTATAACTATAATGCAGTAAACTTATAACTATGATGCATTAAAACACAAGTGCATCACCGTTATAAAATTTGGTGCATCATAGTTATAACTAATTTTTATAACTGTGATGCACCAAAATAAAATGGTGCATCATAGTTATAAAATTTTGGCGGGGAAAAAAAAATTTGGCCCCCCCAAAAAAAATTTTGGCAGGAAAAAAAAAATTTCCGGGAAATTTTTTTTTTCGGGGTGGGGGTGGGGTGGGGGTGACACATGTCATATGATGTGGAATGGGGATGACACATGTCACTCCCACAATCCTTCCTACACTTTTTATTATAAGACCCTTTTTAGAATAACCCCACCCGATATATATATATATATACACACATTATATAATATATATTTTGGTTTCGGATCTGTTCTAAATATCGTATTCCGATTGTTTGGATATTATCATTATCATTGTTAATCTGGAATCGGGTATTTGTGATTGCAGATTGGTTCTGATCCTTTAAGGTCAGCCTGTTCCTCTGCATTATTGAAATAATTATATTGGTTATAATTATAGGATCATTAGTTGGCCTGTAATCCTTAATTCCTGTCCCGTAGAATATAATTGTAATAGTTATATTCGTTTAATCTGCATGTATTATCGATCATGTCTTTAGCCATTGTACGATCTGATACCCAACAGTTTTGTGTCGAGTCAAGTATTGTTATTGATGATGTGAGATGTATAAATGACATGTCAAGCTGGAATTTTTTTAAAAACAATATAATTTTTTATTATTAATAATTGGCGTATTTTTCCATTCAAAAGCATAAAATCCATTGGCTATTTTTAGCATTAAAATTTAAAATCCATGGAGTTGTGTCGAGGGGAAATCACTTTCTCGCCCCGACCAAAACAACAAACCCTACAAAAACGGGGTGGGATCCCCTGCAGTGCACTGCCGTCCGTCGGATGGGACACACACACCCGTGCGGGTGTGTGTGATCGGAGGGCAGAGAGTGCACAGCATGGTGCTGTGCACTGTAGGGGATCCCTGCCCAACAAAAACCCCGTGTAATCTCTCTTCTACAGATCTACCCCAATCCCCCCAATGGCGTCTTACCTTTTTCTTCTTCCTCAAGCAAATACTGTGAACTGCTAAATTCACTTCGCTTCATGCATTCGAGACCATATAAAACCTTCATCATTCTTTCCGGTTAAGTGAATATTATTTTGGGGAAAAAATGACTAGAAATTGTGCATTTGGGGTTTTAGCTGGTGCAGCCTATGCTACTTCCGGCATGAATCATGCCTATGCAGATGTGCCGTTTATATTTTCTCCATTCTCTAATACTTCTCCAGCGGCTCCAACAGTTCCTCAGCAGGCAGCTTCAGAGTCGGCTAAGCCTCCAGCTCAGCCGGCGGCCACCGAGACAAAACGGGTGCGCAATGATAATCCAAGGACGACATCCGCTGGGTTCGACCCCGAGCCTTTGGAGAAGGGTGTCGAGTTCTTGAAGGAGATTGCGAGCTCTCCAAACGCTAAAAAGGTTCTGAAATTTGGATTCTCCTTCTTCCATTGGGTATTCTGTTTGAATCAGTGGTTTCTGTTGAATCACTGAAACTTGATTAAAGTTAGGATTATACACTTACTCGCATTTTGAGTATTATATTGGTACAATATTTTTTGTTCATGGTTTACGAATAATCTTAGTGATTATGTGAAAGAAACTTTGCAATTTTTACGTTATGTGAATATATGATTACATGGAAGACGATCTCACTATCCCAGGGAAGCATGTCGAGTATCTGATTTTTGTTTCTCGTGTATCAAACCTTTTTTTACGAGTTGTCAACCTGTGTGGATTTATTTGATTAATTTTGTTGGATAGGTATTCGAAGGGGTCAAGAAGAGAGAAGATACAAGACAGCAAGGGTTCGCTTCAAAAGTAGCCGAATTCAAAGCAATGCAGGCTCAGGCTGAAGCTGTAAGAATAAGATTCATTGTTTTTAGCCATTGCTTGCCTTTCATTTTAAAAAGCATATCTGCGTAGCATAAACTTGATTTTCCATTCAAGCCAACATATGTCGTATCCTATTATCTTCCTTGACATCTTTATGAACCAAACATTGTAGGGTGACTATGGTTTGTTATTATCAGTCATTGTTGATTATTGACTGCTTCCTGATTATAGTTTCTAAAAGCATGATACTGTAATGGGTATCCTCGGCTATAAGTGTCCTTGTAAATTATACATTAGGTACCATACACATGTTTTTTTTTTTTATTTTTTTTTTTATTTTTTTTTTAAGATTGATATCTTTTTGGTTGCGAGAATTGAAGCAGATCTGATGTAATGTAAATTGTAGTTTCTTAATTTGTGAAATGAGAAAAAAATGCAGTTTTCCTAAGGTTTTCTTTAGTATATTTAACAAGTTGATCTTAAGAGGCTGTTTGGTTGGGGGGATTTGGAGGGGACTAATTTAGTTTATTTTCCCTCCTCTCCCTTCTCTTTACCAAACAAGGTGCTTCTACTTCCTCCCCTTCCCACCTATACAATCCTTCCAAACAAGGTACATGTATTCTCCTCCCCTCAATTTCCCTTCCCTCCATTAAAATCCTTCCTCTCCCCTCCCCTCCCCTCCCCTCATTTGAACAAAACAGACTAATGTTCTATTGATTAAGGATCCAAAACATCAAAACTTTTTTTTGCACTAATTTTGATTCGATAAACGTTAGTTCTCATTGAAGAATTCATTTCGGAGAACCTGTTGTGTAGCTTTTGGATCAAGAAATTGCTCCGTTGGAGCCTTGGATAAGTAATAGGTTCTTTCGATTCTGAATAGATTCTCAACAATTCCAAATCAATGCTACACATAACTATATTATGCAAGTTCTTTTTTTGTCCATCAATTATGACAATTTTTAATGTAAAAAATTGTATGTTTTTTAACTTTAATAACAAAAGATCAAAATGACGTTCTAATATTTGGCAGGAGAAACAAAGAGTGATCTATGATGAACAAAAAAAGCTAGATCAACAACGAACCGAAATAAAAGCAAAGATGGCTAAGTATGAAGATGAATTGGCAAGAAAAAGGATGCAGGTATGTGATCCTGTTGGCTCATATGCAGTGAAACCGCAGTTTTAGTAATTAAACAACATACAACCCCGACTTTTGCAGGCAGAGAATGAACTTCAAAGAGCAAGAAATCAAGAACTTGTGAAAATACAAGAGGAATCATCTATGAGGCAAGAGGCAGCCAGACGAGCAACTGAGGAGCAAATTCAAGCACAACGTCGACAAACTGAAAGAGAGAAGGCTGATATGGAACGTGAAACTATCAGGGTGAAGACTATGGCGGAGGCTGAGGGAAGAGCCCATGAAGCCAAGCTTGCAGAGGATGTCAACAGAAGAATGCTAGTCCGACTTGCCAATGCAGAGAGAGATAAGTGGGTTGCTGCTATTAACACAACTTTCGATCAGATTGGAGGTTTTTTTTTTCTCAAATAATTTTCTGTTTTTTCTGCATTATCTGTGACATTGGTATATGCAAACTCTGCAAGCAGTGACATTGGAATGGCCTTTCTTTGGCTTTGGCTATCTGCTACTCATCTGTTTACACATGTAAATATTACATTTTTTGCTTTGGTTATATTGCTGGTGTTAAAAGATTCGTTTTCTAGATTTCATATGTCCAAACTATTGGTTGTTTATTTATGCAGACTGTAATTGTTCTTGCACTCAACTCAAGAACATTGATAGTGGATACAATGCAATTGATAGAGAACTTGAATACTATTGAGAGAAAAAAAATTCAATAATCAATACTTCAATGTTTTTAATAATAAAAGATGATAGCAAGATCAATAAACTGCAGCTCTTAAGCCTTTATTTATAGGCTGAGTTCTAATTGAACTAGGAAACTAACTAGAATAAGGAAAATAGATAATTTCAAATTCTACTACTTCCAAAATACTATATTCTCCTAATTATATTTGTTATTATATTATAATTTATATTAGACATCTTTCGTGTTTGGCTTTTGAAGATATTTTAATAAATCGCCTTGTTTGAACTTAATGGTCACCACTGTCTGTTCCATCAAATGCAGGGGGGTTGCGAGCTATTTTAACAGATCAAAATAAGCTGGTTGTAGCTGTTGGAGGGGTGACAGCTCTAGCAGCAGGGGTCTATACAACAAGGTATAAACCTGCTTACACATAAAAAAAATGTAAATAAATAAAAATATATAATAAACATAATAAAAATGAGAGAGTATACACATACTCACACACATACACACATTTTGGATTCGGTTTGGTTAGATATACGGATACCAAACACCGAAAGCCGTAGTTGTCAAAGGCGCGCAGGATGAAACTCTCATTGCCTCTCAAGCCCAAAGGCGGGCTATGTGTTGGGGTGCGCGTTTTACCCGCATCGCAGTGCGCACGACTGTAACTTTTTTCTTTTACGAACAATTTTAAAGGTTGTTTTTACTGTTTCGCCACTTTATTTTTGTTAACTATTAGGTTTTCTTAGATAGTTATATTCTCTTATTATTGTGTTTGTGTGTCCAAGAGTTCTATATTTTTATTTTATTTTTATTTTTTGCGCGTCACTTCTCTTGAGCGCGCTCCTCGCCATGCGCCTGGAGCCCTTATCACCTTGCTGCTGCTTTCGCCTTTAACAACTATCCTGAACCCAAACCGAAAGCCGAACCTTTTGATTTCCATGAACCGAAGCCAACCGAATTCGAATTCGAACCGAAAAACCCAAACCAGCCGTGTTCGGTTAAAAGTTGCTGGTTACCTAAATCCGCAGTTTGTTTTGCCATCCCTACCTTAGACACAAGAGACTACTGCAATAAATTGTATTTCTGCGTTCAATTTAGAAGCCAAGGGTAGCCAGAAGGAGGAAAAAATGTCAAGCCATTGCATATTGGCATATTCTCAACGTCAGTTTTTTTGTTTTTTTATCTTTCTTTTGCACTTAATTCTTGACATTTGTAGCTTGTTTCTCATCCTTTTCCAATGATTATGCATTTCAGAGAAGGTGCTAGGGTGATTTGGAGTTACGTGGACCGAATATTAGGACAACCATCTCTTATCCGAGAATCTTCTCGAGGGAAATACCCGTGGTCCGGGTTATTTTCGCGTGCCCATTGGGCTAATAAAAGTTCTATCTCTCAGAATGGAAATGGTTTTGGTGATGTTATTTTACACCCTCCTCTCCAGAAGCGGATCGAGCAGTTGGCTAGCGCAACAGCAAATACAAAAGTTCATCAGGCGCCATTTAGAAACATGCTTTTTTATGGGCCACCGGGAACAGGGAAAACAATGGCTGCTAGGGAGCTTGCTCGTAAATCTGTAAGACGTCTTAATCTCTTCATTTAATGGAATTTAGTTTTCTTATAATTTTTTCAAAATAATTGGTCTGTATGCCTTTGGCATTCTTATATTAGCAAATGATAAGGACCGATTATTTTCGGTCTCATTCAGTTCTGTTATTCAAATTCACTATTTGGCATCATATGTTTTCTTATAGGGCCTTGATTATGCACTGATGACTGGAGGTGACGTCGCACCACTGGGCTCTCAGGCTGTTACGAAAATACATCAGTTATTTGATTGGTCCAAGAAGTCCAATAGGGGTTTGTTGCTCTTCATTGATGAAGCAGATGCATTCTTGTGCGAGTAAGTAAAAAAATCCCCCTTAATTTTTTTATGAATTCTCTAGAAAAACTACCCCTGAGGTTTGGTTAATAACAGAAAAAACCCAGATACTTTTATAAATGACCAAAAAGAGTCCCCTGTGGTTTGATTTTATGTTAAATGAAGGTAATTATTTCAATATTTTTCTAAAGGGATGTTCGAAATGTTTTTATTGTGATTACCAAAAAGCTCTAGTTTTTTTTTCTTTTTTTCTTTTTTTTTAATTTAAGTTGTCATCAATTAGGTGAATCTTTTGATCACTATGGTTTTTATTTCTTTTCTTTGCCGGAATATTTCATTCCATACTAAATCACATCCAAATATTTTACACTCATTATATTTTCAGGCGGAACAAAATCTATATGAGTGAGGCTCAAAGGAGTGCACTCAATGCGCTCCTATCCCGCACAGGTGATCAATCGAAAGATGTAGTCCTTGCCCTAGCCACAAACCGACCCGGTGATCTTGATTCAGCCGTGGCAGATCGTATTGATGAAGTCCTAGAATTTCCTTTGCCCGGTGAGGACGAACGCTTTAAGCTGCTCAAACTATACCTGGACAAGTACATAGCACAAGCCGGGGCACGAAAACCAGGCTTGTTTTCGCTTTTGTTCAGGAAACAGCAGAAGAAGATAGAGATCAAGGGACTGGATGATGATATTATTAAAGAAGCTGCCGCCAAGACGGATGGGTTTTCTGGGAGAGAGATTGCCAAGCTTATGGCGGGTGTCCGAGCAGCGGTCTATGGCAGTCGGGATTGTGTTTTGGATCCCAATTTGTTTCGTGAAGTGGTTGATTATAAAGTCGCAGAACATCAGCAGAGAAAGAAACTTGGCCTAGCTGAAGGGGAAGTTGCTTAATCGGTGAATTTTTGACGGTTTGTTGATTTTTTTCGGCAGCAAAATTCAAGTGAGATGAAGTAGGAAATTTTTGGTGTAGCATAGCTCACAATCCATAACAATGAGATCTTGAATAGTTTTTTTATTTTTTATTAATAACTCTTGTTCGCCTGTTTTTACCCAGAAAACTATAAATTACGTAAGTGGAGGGCTAATGCAACAGAATGCAAATTTCATATTCAATAAGAACCTTTATCTCAAGTAGATGGGAAACATGTCGCATCCACAAGCTACACATCATGTTATCTGAAAATCCGAAGTTCAAACCGAGAAAACAAACTATCGACCCAATCATCTAATGATGATGGTCTTGCACATAACGCAGACCGCAATACTTGCATACAGCTGGCTCCAGCTTGTCAAGACATATGAACTCAATTGGATGCCCAAGTGCTGGGTCATTATCTGCAGCAAAGGAAATAGTAAAAAAAAAAAAGGTACAAAAATCAGCACAATATATACTTTCACACAACATGTATATATATTTATTAGAACTGTATAACACTATACACACCTCCTTCACAAGCAACAATCCTGTCTTGTACTTTGATAGGTGGAACTTCGTTGATCAACTCCATTGGGGACTTTTTGCTTGCATCCTACATCAATCAGCACATAAATGATGATTAGGATAAGAGATGGTATTAGCATTAAGAAAGACTCATATTTTATGTGATTTTTTCAGCCCATGCTTGAAGAAAGTATCCCAACTTAAAAAAGACTCATATTTTATGTCCCAAAAAAAGACCCTAGGCCAATTGGGCAATAAGAAAAGAACAGTGAGAGAAGCGAGAACTTTCTTCGTCCGTGTCTTCTACCTCCAGCGACCCAGCCTCTAGTAACTATTTTCTGGTTCTTTTCCTCCCTGTTTTTCCCTTTTTCTCTGTTTTTCCTTATTTGTTCTGTTCAAGTGTTCAACCTTCGGTTGTGCTACTGCGAGATGTGGTGCTGCTGTTTTTTAGATAGCCATTTTCTTTCTTTGCCCTCTCTATTTTTCCTTCCTTTCTGTTTTCTGTTTGTCCTTTTTATTTTGCTCAACCCGTGATGCTGCAATGCTGTTTCTTACGAGTTTCTGTATCTTAAAAGTGATTTGGGGGATTGGGGTCGAGGAAGAAGATTACAGGCATTTAACTAGTGTTTGATCTGTTCTTCTATAATTGTGTTGCTACTTCGAAGTCATGAACTTGTTGAATGTTTTTTTAGTAGTTTGTGACATTGTGAGACATAATTTTCTATCTATTGCCTATGACCCTTGACAATTGACATGTTAAGGTTTTATATTATTTTATATTTTATTGCAGTATTTCAATGTGTCTAAATATAACGTGAACTTTTCCCGGAGGTTTGGAGAAAGCTGCACACACACACACACACACACACACACACACATATATATATATATATATATATATATATATATATATATATATATATATATATATATATATAGGGGTAGGTTCAGGTGAGAATGCAATTTATGTTAAGAAATAAGAATGAATTTCATCCACAGATCTTGATAAATGGATGGCCTAGATTTATCTTTGATGCATATAATGCAATATTTTAATGCATCGAATTTTGATGCATATAATGCATATTTTAATGCATTGCAATTTTGATGCACGAAATGCATATATTGCATGCATAATTAGTGCAAAACTCATGCATATTTGCAATTCGCAAGATAAGAACTATTCTCATTTGATCCTAAATCTCTCTCTCTCTCTCTCTCTCTCTATATATATATATATATATATATATATATATATATATATATATATATATATATATATATGCTTTGGGTCCCCCATATGCCGCAATGCCATCCACCATACAAATATGACTCCTCCGTCCAATTTTACTAGGCACAATTTCCTTTTGGTCCTTCCAATTTTAGTAGGCACAAACAAAAAAAGAGAGTTTCTTACATAAATTGCTATTGTTTCTACATTATACCCTTCACTTTCCACCCCAGCTATCTACTTTATACATAAAGTACTATCATTCGTAAAGCCTGTGCCAAAAATTTTGAGCCTAGTTTTTTTGGACAGTGGGAGTAAATATATATATATATATATACCCTCCTATTCAAGTTAACTGTCATTTTAGGCTTTTTAAACTATTGCAAAATAAATGTCATTCTAGGTTTTTTTCTTCTCATTTCCTTATTCCATTCTCATCCTATTAACTCATCTCAAAACTCATCTTTTTCATTCTTTATTAATTACAATATATCATCAAATTAACTTTTGAAAAAAATATTTTTTTCTTAATTGGTGTGCACAAAGCTAAATTGGCTTCTAATTTGAATAGGAGGAAGTATTTTAAAGGCACAAAAAAAGACACTAGCGAAATCAATGTATATTTAGGTTTGGGGATCGATATCGAGGTGTGAGAATAATCGCTAAATCAAAGAGGAAGAAAAGATAACAAAATACTAACGCATGGCTCGATGTTTGGGTATGAGCGTTTGAGATCAATGTTTGACGGCGTGGACGGTGGATTGATGTTTGGGCCGTGGGGTCTGGATTTTAAGTAAAAAAAATCTGAAGGCTGAAATTTGAAGAGGTCCGATAAAAAATCGGAGGCTCTGTTCTAAAATATAAAGCATCATTTGAATAAAACATGATAGTCAGATGGGATTTCACTCACATTTACAGTTTACTTCTACTCCAGCATCTTTCCTAGAGATCTACCAAGGTTATTTTGGGCGTGATAACTTGATGAACATATATATCATTTGTATTGTACTGCAATCACGTAATAAAAATCGAGGCATGAGCCATCTGCCACTGGTATCATTTGAATAAAACATGGTAAGTCAGATGGGATTTCACTCACATTTACAGTTTACTTCTAATCCAGCATCTTTCATAGAGATCTACCAAGGTTATTTATATATCATTTGTATTGTACCTCAATCACATAATAAAAATCGAGGCATGAGCTAGCAAATATAAAGTATCTTACGGATAACTAACCTACACACATCCAACAAACATCACTGCAGTAGTGAATGAAAAAAATTTGCTAATATGGCACAAAATCGAGCAACACGACCGCACACTTGCCCTTGGTGTGTAGTATTTCCAGGAACATCTGCTCAATTAATTAAGACGGGAGACACATATAGGGTTTATAGGGTGAAGAGAACCCACAAAGATCACACATTTAACACTTCACCTTCCTTTTTTTCGAATAAATACATAAATTAATTGTTGTTGGGGCGGCGATGGGGGTGTTGGAAAAATAGCTTAATTAATACCATAATTAATTATGGTAATTAATGACATTAAATGGTATATTTGGAATCTACATTTTGTGTAGATTAATTTAGTGCATTTATTTGTTCAATTTCATTAAGAAATGAATGAGTAATTAATGCACAAAGTTAAGCCATTTAATAATTGGGAATGTGGTGTGGAATCCCATCCCACATTGGAGAAGCAAGGAAAAGTTGAGCTATTTATAAAGGACTTTCCATCATAAAGGAGCAATCAAGTGTGCTCCATTATGGTGCACCCTAGTTGGCTTTAATTAATTTTTAAGGCTAAAATCCGAATCCTACGAGGAAGGTGCAAAGCACCTTCCGAGTCCGAGCACGTCGCACTTGTCGCAACGGGCGCTTCGTAGGCGCACTTTGCACTTGTGTGTACTGTGCGGGGCAATTTCGTCTTACGGAGAGAGAGTCCAACTCTTGCCTCGGTTTTGCATCATTTGCCATTTTCTACAGCATCTACAATCAACAATCGTAAGACGAAATTTTTCTGTAGAAGATGGCATCGTCAAGCAACAATGTTCATGCTCCTGCCCATGCCGAAAAACCAGAGAAGTTCTCAGTGCGATTTCAAAGCGTTAGCAATCAAAAATCTTTGTTCTACCTTACTACTCTCAATCTCGCTTCCTTTCCGAATCTCCTCCTGTTGTGGGGATGATGAACCGACACCCGAACGCACGGCATTGGATGCATGGCATCATAGCGACTTCTTATGTCGGAACTATATTTTGAATGGGCTGGATGACACACTTTACAGTGTTTATTCCACAATCAAAACGTCCAAAGAGTTGTGGGACTCGTTGGAGACAAAATATAAAACAGAAGATGCCGGTTTGAAGAAGTTCATCGTGGGTCGTTTTCTAGACTTCAAAATGGTGGACACCAAAACTGTTCTCGAGCAAGTGAAGGAAAGACAGTTGATCCTGCACGATATTTTGGCAGAAGGAATGAGATTGTCTGAATCCTTTCAAGTTCCGCCATAATCGAGAAGTTGCCCCGATGTGGAAGGACTTCAAAAACTACCTCAAGCACAAACGCAAGGAAATGGGCCTTGAAGATCTTATTGTGCGACTGAGGATCGAAGAGGACAATCGGAAGACCGATGTCAAGATGAACAAGTCATCTATGGAGGCAAAAGCAAATCTCATCGAGTCGAGCAACAACAAAAAATTTAACGGGAAGAAGCAAGACTCGAAGAATCAAAAGAAGATCAAAGGAGAATGCTACAACTGCGGTAAATTCGGGCATATGGCGAAAAATTGCCGCAAACCAAAGAAGGACAAGAAGAGAGATCAAGCAAATGTTATCGAAAATAAGTATGTGCCCGTCGATTTGTCCAGTCTTGATCTGTGTGCAGTTGTAGATGAAATCAATATGGTCGGAATCCCAGTCGGATGGTGGGTGGACACCGGCGCTACTAAACATATTTGTGCCGATAAAACCATGTTCTCCTCATACGAGCCCGTCACCGAAGAAAGAAAGTTGTAAATGGGAAACTCCGCTGCCTCAAATGTTGTCGGAACTGGAGAAGTTATACTCAAAATGACGTCGGGATTGAACTTGACGCTCAAGAATGTGCTACATGTTCCAGACATCCGTAAGAATCTTGTGTCTGGCTCAGCATTGAGCAAAGCCGGATTTAGGCTAGTGTTTGAAGCGGATAAAGTTGTAATAACTAAAAATGGTCACTTTATCGGAAAAAGCTATATAGATAACGGCCTTTTCAAACTGAATGCTATCAATGTACGTGGTGGAAATGAAATAAACGATAAAGTTGTTTATTTGGTCGAGTCTCCTAATTTATGGCATGATAGATTAGGACATGCAAATCTAAATATACTACGTCGTTTAGTACATTTAGATTTATTGCCAAAAATGACTTTCGATCAACACAAAAGGTGTGAAATGTGTTGAAGCAAAAATGGCAAAATCTCCTTTTCATTCAGTGGAAAGATCGACAAAACCTCTTGAATTGATTTACACCGATCTGTGCGATTTAAAACTTGTGCAAACAAGAGGTGGAAAGAATTATTTTATAACTTTTATAGATGATTGCACAAGATTTTGTTATGTGTGTCTTTTGAGAAGCAAAGACGAAGCATTCGAAGCTTTCAAAACATACAAAACAGAAGTTGAAAATCAACTCAACACCAAAATCAAAATGATTCGAAGTGATCGAGGTGGTGAATATGTTGCACCTTTTGAAGAATATTGTCGTGAAAATGGCATTATTCACCAAACGACTGCACCTTATGCACCCCAATCGAATGGTGTTGCCGAACGAAAGAATAGACATTGAAGGAAATGATGAATGCTATGTTGATAAGCTCGGGCCTATCACTTAACATGTGGGGAGAAGCTATTCTTTCGGCCAATAAAATTCTGAATAAATTACCCAAAAAGAAGCAAGATAAAACTCCATATGAATTATGGAAAGGAAGGAAGTCGTCCTATAAATACTTAAAAGTGTGGGGGTGCTTAGCAAAAGTTGAAGTACCGAAACCCAAGCAAGTAAAAATAGGACCTAAAACGGTTGATTGCATTTTCATAGGATATGCAAATAATAGTAGTGCGTACCGATTTTTGGTACACAAATCGGAAGTACCCGATATAAATGAGGGAATGATTATAGAATCAAGAAATGCCATATTTTTTGAAACTATATTCCCTAAGAAAGAAAAGAATGAAATAAGTTCGAAAAAGAGGACTTATGATGAAATCTCGCCAAATAGTAATGGACCAACACCGGAACCAAGGCGAGGAAAAAGAATAAAAACTGAAAAAACCTTTGGTCCGGATTTTGTAGTCTACTCTTTAGAAGGCAGACAAAGACAATCAAGGAAGTATTATGCAGTTACGATGCCGATCTATGGCAAGAAGCTATTAATAGTGAAATCGAGTCAATCTTGAACAATCACACTTGGCACATTGTTGATCTTCCTCCGGGAAATAAACCTTTATGTTGCAAGTGGATTCTCAAGAAGAAATACAAAGGTGATAAATCTATTGACAAATACAAGGCACGTTTGGTAGCCAAAGGATACAAACAAAAGGAAGGGTATGATTACTTTGATACATACTCACCAGTTACTCGGATTACATCCATTAGAACGCTACTTGCAATAGCAGCATTGTACAATCTTGAGATACACCAAATGGATGTAAAAACGACCTTTCTAAATGGAGATTTAGAAGATGAAATTTATATGGAACAACCCGAAGGGTTCGTGGTTTCCAGCCAAGAAAACAAAGTTTGTAAACTTGTTAAGTCTTTATATGGACTTAAGCAAGCACTCAAACAATGGCATGAGAAATTTGACCAAGTAATGATGTCAAATGGTTTTAAGATCAATGAATGTGATAAATGTGTGTACATCAAAGGTACATCTGACAATTTTGTCATTGTGTGTCTATACGTTGATGATATGCTAATTATGGGTAGCAACAACAAAATCATCATAGGCACTAAGGAAATGTTAAAGAAGAACTTCGACATGAAGGATATGGGATTAGCCGATGTGATTCTAGGAATCAAGATCTCCAGAACACCCGATGGAATAGTCTTATCACAATCTCACTATGTTGAGAATGTGCTTAAGAAATTCAAGGCATACGATCTACCTCCGGCTAAGACACCTGTTGACTTAAGTTTACACTTAGCCAAAAATCGAGGAGAACCCATATCACAAACAGAATATGCTAGGATAATTGGAAGCCTAATGTACTTAGCAAATTGTCCAAGGCCAGACATAGCATATTTTATTAGTAAACTGAGTCGGTTTACGAGTAATCCCGGAAAGAATCATTGGACCGCATTGACAAGAGTGTTGAGATACTTAAAACACACTGTCAATCATGGTATACACTATTCGAGATATCCAGCTGTTTTAGAAGGATATTGTGATGCCAACTGGATATCCGATACTAAAGACTCTAAATCCACAAGCGGTTATGTATTTACCATTGGTGGAGGAGCAATATCATGGAAATCTTCTAAGCAAACATGAATAGCCCGATCTACAATGGAATCGGAGTTTATTGCTTTAGACAAAGCCGGCGAAGAAGCCGAATGGTTAAGAAACTTCTTAGAAGATATTCCCTGTTGGGAAAAACCTTTGCCTCCCGTTATGATACATTGTGATAGCATGGCAGCCATAGGGAGGGCAAAGAACAGTATATATAATGGTAAGTCTCGACATATTCGTCGAAGACACAATACCATTAGACAATTGATCACTACAGGAATAATGTGTATTGACTATGTAAAGTCAAAAGACAATATAGCGGATCCGTTTACGAAAGGTATTAACCGTGATCAATTATATAATGCAGGTATGGGAATGGGATTGTAATCCACGCATTGAGAATTTTCATAATGGTAACTCAACCGGGATGATTGGAGATCCCAAGAACTTGGTTGATGAGACAACTAAGTTGTGAAAGTTCAAGTTAAGCACTTGAAAATCCATTCTCATAGCTATTGAGTGCAAGCTGCGGTTTGTGGTAAAGGGTAAGCTTTTTAAAAGCTTTTAATGATTCCTATAGCCTTTTATAGGTGGAGTATGGCGGGATACTCTTCATAGGAGGTCACTATATAAGTGAAGAAGTAAGGCCGCTTCATAAAATTAGTAACGCTTATGAATCAAGAAATGGTCAAGGCGAAATGGACACAACGTGAGAACGAAAGATATTAGATCTATTATTGTGTGTATGTTATTGTCTTGGTTTACATAAAAGTTGACCGGTTCAAGACATCACGTTCGCCGAGCAACGAGTAAATCCGATAGCATTACACTAAGGAAGGTTCAAGGCTAACTACCACCTATCCTGGAGCAATAATAGGTCGTCGGGACTTAGTGCATATTGCATTTGCATTAATCATCATTCATGTGGGGGATTGTTGGAAAAATAGCTTAATTAATACCATAATTAATTATGGTAATTAATGACATTAAATGGTATATTTGGAATCTACATTTTGTGTAGATTAATTTAGTGTATTTACTTGTTCAATTTCGTTAAGAAATGAATGAGTAATTAATGCACGAAGTTAAGCCATTTAATAATTGGGAATGTGGTGTGGAATCCCATCCCACATTGGAGAAGCAAGGAAAAGTTGAGCTATTTATAAAGGACTTTCCATCATAAAGGAGCAATCAAGTGTGCTCCATTATGGTGCACCCTAATTGGCTTTAATTAATTTTTAAGGCTAAAATCCGAATCCTACGAGGAAGGTGCAAAGCACCTTTCGAGTCCGAGTCCGAGTCCGAGTCCGAGCACGTGCACGTGCACGTCGCACTTGTCGCAACGGGCGATTCGTAGGCGCACTTCGCTCGAACGCCTCAGAGCGAGGAGCTATGAGGAGCCTTTCGTTTTGACAACTAAGATAGTGGCTCGGATGACGTGGAGGGTGACTAGGATGACACGTGGCAGTGACATGGCGGGAGTGGAACACAGCGGCCCCTGCGTATGATGATTGTACACAGATAATTACTCAAGATAATAATACACTCATACTAGCCTAAGTTCATACTACAAGTCCCAAATATCCAGTAGTTCGCCCGGAATTCGATTCCTAGTACAAGGTATCGAGTTCGTAGAAAAACCATTGTATCTTGGGGACGTTTGCCGTTCAACCGCGTGTACTGTGCGGGGCAATTTCATCTTACGGAGAGAGAGTCCAACTCTTGCCTCGATTTTGCATCATTTGTCATTTTCTATAGCATCTACAATCAACAGGGGGTGGGATTTTTATCCTTTCTATCGCTTCATACAATAAATAGCAAATAACAAAAATGAGAAGGAAACGGATACGAAATTCCGATTGAATGAGGGGAAAAAAAGGTGAGAAAACAATTAATAAATATGGACGTGGTGATAGATCTTCAGGTCTAAAAGAGATAGTTTCATCATAACAGGGCCAAGCTCCGAACTAATTGAAATATCTCTCATTATATAGAACATGATTTCCAGAGGTGGTAAAATTACTGAATACCTGCATCCATTTTTGGGTATGAGAGCTGGTGACTTCGCTGTGAACGATTCCGCTGAGGCTTCGAGAATTCGAGGTTCCAGATAGGGTCTTCATGAGCTGCGTCGCAATTGTTAGCCCATTTCTTCGACCGAATGCCGCCATTCCAGATCAGAGCTGGGAGTACAGAGAAAATGTTCAATTCTTTCTATATAGAGAGAGAGTGCAGAAAGGAAAAAATAATCGAACAGTAGAGAAATGGTTGGGGACAAAAAAAAACTTCCCTATATCCTTCATTTCCATTTTACTTTTAATTTTTTTTATAAGACTTTTAACTTTATATAAATTTTCTCTAATTTTAAATCCTCCTAAATTGAATTTTACTAATTCGTGCTTATATGACAACCGGACCTATGTCGACCTCTTATGTCCACCAATTTTAACGAGATTATTTTTAGAAGTTCTGTACAACGTCGTTTGATACCTTAATTACATTCTTCAGAATATTCTTCCCATGTGAATTCGCGAAACCGGACAATTTTATGGCGAAAGAAAGCAAAATTTAGGGGTGTGCATGGTACGGTATGGTACGGTTTTAGGGTAAAACCGATACTGTACCAATTATATTCGGTTTATTATGATTTAATACCATAAACATACGGTTTTTTTCGGTTTGGTAGTTCGGTATTTCGATTTGGTTTACATCGGTACGGTATTTTTTTCGGGATTTCACTTGATACTTGATAGCATTAATAAGACAAAAATACTCGAATAAATTAGTTCAACAAGGTACCATAAATAGCTGATCCAAAATAATAGCTAAACCAAAAAAATCACAGTAAGCTTAAGATAGTAACTAATTTAATGTTCAAGTTTTCATCCAACTATTTTGGAGGATAAAAAAAAAAGACAAACAAGTGTCTTGAACTTCAATAAATTTGTTATACTTCTATATTCATGTGAGTCTATAACTACTATATATATGATATATTATCATAAAAATATTTAATATAAATAACGGTACGGTACGAGTTTTTTGTTCGGTATTTAAGTCAAATACCGTACCGTTGCTGAAGTTTCGGTTTTATAAAAAATAAAAACCATATATGTCGGTTTAAGCGGTTTATCGGTTTTTTCGGTACGGTTTTTACGGTGCGGTGCGGTTTTTCGGTTTAATCGGGTTTTTTGCACACCCCTAGCAAAATTCTTCATGTTTGCATTATGTCATCTTGATCTATAAAGTTATGATTCAACAATATAAGAGATTTGGTCGAAATATTTTGTATTAAGGAGAAAAAAAACAAAATCAAAAGTCGGTGATTTTATGGAAAAAATTCAATAGTCATGTGCAAAATAAAAGACAGGGTAAAAGTTCATATATTTCTTAATATTTTTTCCTTGGAAAATAATTGATAATGATATATATATATATATATATATATATATATATGTGGGGAAATTACAACCAACTACCCTATTAGATGGCCTCTTTACACTTTAGTCCATATTGTTTCATAAATTACAGCGAAGGACAAAAATTTGAATTGGTGCTGACTTCCATTAAAAAGACGAAAACGCCCCTCTATTTACTTGAATAAAACATTTCTTTTAAAATACATTTCATATGAGGGTGGAGGGTATGGGTCACTCCCATCACCCATCTTTCACCCATCATTCATCCCTCATTCACCCCTCATTCATACTAGGAAACCCATCTTTCACCCATCATTCACCATCTTTCAAATTTATTTTTTTTAATATAATAATTTTAATATTCCATAAAAAACTAAAATACATTTCATATTAAAAAAACTACCATTAAATCTAGAGATAAAAAAAAGAAGCTAAAATCCACAAAAAAAAAAAAAAAATTAAAAAAAAATACTAAAATAAAATATAAATACTAGTCGTCTAGACTTGGAATGTGTGCGTGCTCAATATGATCGATGAGATCCATTCGGAGAGTTTCGTGAACACCCTCGTCTCGGATCTCCAATAGCACGTCGTCATTTACTTGTACATTCATCGACGGATCTGGAATGTAGTCGGGACATAAAGCCAACCCCTCGTCTTTTAAAATCATGTTGTGCAAAATAATACACGCATACATGACCCTCCTAATGCTGGTTTCCTCGGTTTGTCGTGCTGGCCCACGAAGTATACCCCAACGTTGTTTAAGGACGCCGAAAGCCCGTTCTACATCCTTTCGTGCGGCTTCTTGTGCTTTGCTAAACCGGACACGCTTATCACCGGTTGGGTAAGGAATGGTTTTCACAAATACTGTCCACTTCGGGTAAATTCCATCTGCGAGATAATATCCATGCTTATACTCAGTTCCACGTATCATATATGGAATCACCGGGGAAGTACCATTGACTTGACCATTGAATAAGGGTGACTGATTCAACACGTTTAAGTCGTTGTTTGAACCGGCAACACCAAAATACGCATGCCAAAACCAAGTATCTTGTGACGCAACTGCTTCAAGCATGATAGTTGGCCCTGGGTGGTCACCCATGTGGAATTGTGCACGCCAAGCCATTGGGCAATTCCGCCACGCCCAATGTGTACAATCAACACTTCCTACATTACGTATACAAAATAAAAA
The DNA here is from genome assembly GCA_033398695.1 of Orobanche coerulescens. Classification (NCBI taxonomy): domain Eukaryota; kingdom Viridiplantae; phylum Streptophyta; class Magnoliopsida; order Lamiales; family Orobanchaceae; genus Orobanche; species Orobanche coerulescens. The sequence goes on from CM065802.1 coordinate 39,010,439, forward strand.
TTGTATGTAACTAAAAAAAATGCTAAATATATACGAAATAAAAATTGTAGAATAAATATATACGAATGTATGTAACTAAAAAAAATGCTAAATATATACGAAATAAAAATATACCTAACATGCCGGGAAAACCATGACGTGTCGCATGATGCTCGTATAAAATTTGTATGTCGTTCGTAGTTGGGCGCCGCAAGTATTCTTTCCCGTACAAATGAATAATTCCCTCACAAAACGCTTGTAGGGATTCCCGCGATGTTCTTGCCGACATTTGTAAATATTCATCGAGCGAATCGGGAACGTGCCCGTAGGCCAATTGTCGGATTGCGGATGTGCATTTTTGCAAACCCGAAAAGCTAATCTTGAGTCTTGCATCGTGCTTGGTTTGAAAAAATTCATACTTGTTTACCATGTCGTTAACTATTTTCTGAAAAAGTCTCTTCTCCATCCGAAACCGGTCACGAAAGTAGACACGATACCTTGCGTCGTCGGCAAAATAATCTCGTACGAGACGGGCATGACCCTCACTACGGAGGTCTCTTGTAACAGACGTTCTCGATGACGAGGCAGTGTCACGAACATCGGATGAAAACATCATCTCTAAAAATGCGGCCGTCTCTCCAACCGGATTATCCGAACTTGATGACGATGAACTTGATGACGAATCTCCGAGAAACGACAATGGGTTCCATGAATTCGACGGATCTATAGTTTAAATGGGGGTTTGTATATTTTTTTATAGTGTTTATGTTTGTTTTTTGGTGTTTTTGGAGTATGTATATATAGGAAAAAGAAAGGAAATGAGTATTAATTGTTTTGAAAAAAAGTGATTTTTTTTTTTTTTTAATTTGGAACGGTCATATGACCGTTGGAATATGGGAAAGAGAGCCAATGTGCGGGAGCAAGATCGGGACAAAGGTCACTCATTTCATCACTAGCACTTGGTACCAAAGAGGGGGGGCGGTGTGCTCCATTGGTACCAACCGGTACCACATTGGTCACCAAGGCATACCCTCTAGCCTGAAACAAATAGCTTATAAGTTATTAAAGTGGTTGGCTAATACATTTCTTTTAAAAAAATATTTTTTTTCGAAATATAATTTTTTCCAAAAAATATATTTTTTTATTTTTTCGCAAAAATATCTTATTTGATTTTTTTCAGAAAATAATTTTATTTTTTCCAAAAAATAATATTTTTTCAAGAAAATAATTTTATTTCAAAAAAATAATATTTTGCCAAAAAATAACTTTTTCTCTTGAAAATACTTTTTATTTTTTTTGGAAAAATATTTTTTTTATTTTTTTCCAGAAAATAATTTTATTTTTCAAAAAATATTTTTTCCAGAAAATAATTTAATTCGAAAAAAATATTATTTTGCCAAAAAATATTTTTCCCTCCAGATTTTTTTTTTTTTTTCGAAAAAATATTTTTTTTTTATTTTTTTCCAGAAAAATAATTTTATTTTTTTGAAAAAATAATATTTTTTCGAGAAAATAATTTTATTTTCAAAAAAATATTATTTTGCCAAAAAATAATTTTTCTCCAGAAAATATTTTTTATTTTTTTTGAAAAATAAAATAAAAAATTCCATAAAATGATATTTTTTCAAAAATATAATTTTTTCCCAGAAAATATTTTTTTTTATTTTTTCGAAAAATAATATATTTTTTTCCAGAAAATACCTTCTTTTTTGGAAAAAATATTTTTTTCTAGAAAACTTGAAAATTTATTACACTGAAGTCCAAAAGTGTTATATATATTACTGATGAGGTCAGCGTATGCCACGTGAGGCGAAAAATAAATGGGTAAAAAGAAAGAAAAATAAAAGGACAAAATCGGAATATTAATACTTCTCCAGGTGACATCATCCGAAAGTTTGACTTTTGTCATCATTGTAAATATAGTTTTGGACGGTCTGAAGTTTGTCATCATTGTAATATCTCAAACATTAGGACTAAACTGTAATTAGGCCAATTTAAAAGGTAGTCGGATGTAAATCGCCATATATATATATATATATATATATATATATATAGATATATATATATAGATATATATATATATATATATATACTAGAATTTTCTCAAAAATACAGTGGAAGCCATTAAATTTGACTAACTGCATTTAAGCCCCGATTATTCTCATGAAGCTTCATTATTGTCCATCTATTTTTCTCTTAAATACTCTGCTGATTCTCGAGACGAAATTTTAATTATGAATTGACTTTGTATGTGTATTTTTTGATATTGATATTAGGCATAAAATATCTAAAGGCTCATGAAGTACTAATTCTTGTTTCAAACGGTCTTTAAGGTGTCTATTTTAACGGGAAAATATAATCTTACTTTTCCGTTTGTAGAGGCCTCGTGAAATACGATTAGTATAATTTAAGGGTGTTTTAAAATAAAAAATGATTCAAGGAACTTTTGAAATAAAGAATTGTTATAAAAACACTATGAAAGTGACATTTCAATTATTATTTTATTTTTATATAGTGTGAATGATTATTATGCCACTGATGTAATTATGTAATTACGATTATGCCATCTGTAACTGAAAAACATACATGAGAATCATTCTCTAATTTCTCTCTCTATTATTTCGATTTTATAACACGTTATCAGCACGACTCTAACCAAATGAATAATATGACGAGAGTATGCTCTACAGTTGCATCGTACAAATCATCCTCTGTATCATAAATCAATTTCCTTGGACTTTCTGCACTTCCCCCAACTCCAAGAAAGCATCTAATCTGCCATTACTGAGATCAATCAAGCATCACCTTGCACTTTCTCTCACTAAAAAAAACGGGGGAATATATAAAATGTCGATGCAAGGAAAAACCGACTCAGAGGTGGTCCAGAACCCGTCTAGGGACTCGCACGACGGAGAGAAGACATCCAACTCTTTTCACTCGACACCAGTCCTCAGCCCGATGGGCTCTCCGGGGCGCGCCTCGCGCGACTCGTCCTTGACCCGGTTCTCCGATTCGATTAAACCCGGCTCGCAGAAATCCAGCAAAGGTTCTCGCCGCCACCAACGGAAACGCGCGGGGAAGGATTGGAAGGAGTTCGATGCGATAGAGGAGGATGATTTGCTGGTCGAGGACGGCGGCCACCGTGGAGTGCAGCGGCGGTGCTATTTTCTGGCGTTCGTGGTGGTTTTCTCCGCACTATTCACTTCTTTTGCCTCGTAAGTTCATAAGTGGAATAGAAATTATATTTCACAACACTGACTCGTTAAAGAAGAAAAGAAATAAATAAAAAAAAAGAAAAAAAATTGAAAACCTCATTCATGCTTGAAGTAACCGGAAACTGACAAGAAAATTTGATAAAATAATAAAAGAATAAAATATTCTTTTAATTTATTGAATTATATATTCGTTTTTCTTACATATAATATACATATGTTATCAGAATTAATTTTTCTTGATACATCCATTTCACGAGAGCTTCAATTTGATACTAATATTGATATGGGTATTAACTCTTTTCATATATGTCATTATTAAATTTATTAAAATGTACGAATTAATATCCAACTCCGGAAATCACAAAGATTTATACATACCGTTACACTTGCTATTAACGGCAGTCGATATTTCGACCTATACCTTGACGATGACTATATTTTGAGGAATTGATTGGATAATCCTGCTCTCTGGTAGAAGCAGTTAATTATTTTGCAGTTTAAATTATGTCACTTATTTATCTCAAAGTGGTGGCTTCAAACCACACATTTATTAAGCTTACTTTCTGTAATTACAATACCTCCCATGTGATGAGTCCGATTATCACAAGACGGATGGTTTTTACATATAAAATTTATATATTATATATTACCATCGTGGTTGGTTATACCACAAGAATGGTTCATAGATCCTGCTCCCGAAGAAGCAGTTGATAAAAATAAATCTTACTCTGGAGAAGTAGTTGATCGATTATCTAAATCATGCTCTCGAATAAGCAGTTGATAAAAATAAATCCTACTCTAGAGAAGTAGTTGATCGATTATTTAAATCTTGCTCTCGAATAAGCAGTTGATAAAAATAAACCCTACTCTGGAGAAGTAGTTGATCGATTATCTAAATACTGCTCTGAAGAAGCAGTTGAAAGAAATAAATCCTACTCTGAAGAAGTAGTTGATCAATGATTCAAATCCTGCTCTCGAAGAAGAAGCAGTTGATGGAAATAATATCCGATCTCCATAATTATTAAATACGAACGGAGAAAATTGAGCAAATGATACCATAAGCTATCACCGATTAATTAAAGAAAATCCCATGCAAACTACATAATGGGATCATTTGACAAGTGATATGAAAAACTATCACTGGAAAATAATTGCTCAATAAATCACATGTTGATTATATCACATGGTGGGATCATTGAAATCATATTGATTGACAATATTTATGGGGAAACATATATCACATATTTGTAAAAATATTGTATTTGCATAAAAGCAAAAGATGGTCTTATTATTGCTGAAGAAGCACACAACATACGAAGTGAAAATATCGAAACTAGCTGAAAAGCAGTAAACACTCGACAATATGAAACGCGAAAAAGAAAATACATATGAAACCCATAAAAGAAGAAGGGGTGCGTCTCGAGAGTATAAAACTCCGTAACTCTGCCACCCCCTGGCATAAGGGTTTATAATGAAAGATCTAAATGATCTAAAATTCTTTTCCGTTTGGCAGCAATAGCCTGTGGCTGATGAGCTTTGACTTCCAAATTCTTAACTGAAATATATGCCTGAAACTTTATAAGTAGATCAGCAACAGTGGCAGATATAAACTTGTGATCTACTCCTTGATCCAGAAAGGCAAGCAAATTGCTGAAGAAATTATTAATATTCAACAAACCTATAGGTTTGGTATGGAAGTCCCGCTCAGCCCATGACGTGATGTTGAATATCTCATTGAGTGTGCCATAGCCACCTGGAAGAACAATAAAGGCATCACTATTATTCACCACATACATCAAACTATCATGCACAGACTGTGTTTGAAGCATCAACCCAGTTGAACCCTCTATACTACTGGTTCTAACTGTGGGATAGTGTAAGGCACTTGTTACTCTTATTCTCCCATTTTGTGCAGCCTCTAAAAGATAACCCAAAAATCTATAATTACTCCCACCATACAATATATCGATTTTGTGTTTTTCTAATTCTTTTACGAATTGATATGCCATATCTATATGCTGGATATGACCTATCAATTTGGATCCACCTAAAATACATATAGTTTTAATTGGATGAGATCTATATGAGGATTCTGAGAACTCCATCTCTCTACACTAGACTTTCAAAATACTTTTATGAGAGATAGATTTTCTGATTTGTGAATCCCAAATTTAAAGAACAAACTTTTTACTAAACGACAAATGACTTCACTTCATTGAAAAAGGAGCGGCATATAAGACATTACTTTTGACAAAATTGCAAAAGAAAACGAAAGATATGATATTATATTTTTCAATGAAAATGACGTTACCGATCGGCAGCTGAGAAATTTAAATATTGGAAAATAATATTCATCAAGTTGCATTATTTTTCTATTACCTTATACCAACTTTGACAGAACGGACTTACAAACTGGATCTTTTGAGACCAATTTTTTATGACTATAACGTTTCCGTTCATCCTTAAATTGCATCCACAAAGCCATTAGTTCACGATGAACGTATCCACTCGGATGTGCATCAAGAATCTGTTGAATATCATGATCCATAGATTCCTTGCTCAATCCATCCTTGATAAATGCTATTTTATCTTCTCGATTTTTGGATACAAACCCCACAGATTTGCATCGTGTGTCACATGTCCACCGAGCACATTTATAGCACCCACCTAATCTTTTTGCTCTCCGTTTCTTTGCAAAACTACTTTTACCTGTACCTGGCATGTACTTAAATGAATTTGAAAATTCACCAGATAATCGAACTTGTGCTTCGATCAACCATCGAATATCTTCTGGGATGCCATTTCTCATTAGCACCCTTAATCTTTCGAATCGAGCTCGATAAATTCTTTTTATGATATTCACTGGAAGAGATGGATAATATTTACGAAGATTCGAAAGCATTGAATCCATTATGATATCCAGACCCTCGGTATGGGTGAATTTTGTGAATACAATGATAATGTATTTATAGATTGGAATTACGCGTATGAGATTTGACTCCGCATCTTGAAGCGTATGAACTACGGCTCTATATTGAATAATGAACATAATATGACATGTGGGAGCAGCGACTCCATGTTAAAAATGATGTGCGATAATGCCACCGAAAGAGGATGTGATATGCCGGTAAAAAATCAATATGGTGATACAGACACATCATGTCTTCAAATATTTGTTCTCGATTAATGTCATTACTAGCCAATATTGGGAATGAATCCCTAATAAATTTAGAATATATTAAGGGGGAGTATGGGCCCACTTCCTCTACATGTGAACTACTAGATATTATGGATCCACTAGATAGTCACATGTTTATATGACTCAGAATCGAAATTTACGAGATGATTTGCTCACGGTTTGAGCATATATTCCATATCAGATTGAGCTAGTAATATATCCCAAATAAATTTGAATAGATCCGAGAAAGGATCAAGATATGCGCATACAAGTGGGATATCAATTGGCATACTATTCGAAGTCCTCCAGCCAATATCGAGAACATAATATATAAACTCCCATGACTGAAAATGAATACTGAGATACTGGCATACGAGTTTGGTACTCAAGAAATCTCTTAGCATGAGGGGGAGTATTGGTAGTTGGAAATATGTGAAATGCATCACACTATATCCTCACAACTGAAATATGAACTTGAAGTTCAAAGATGCATGACAGATTATTAATCTTTGGTACCAACTACAACTGCTTTGATAAATACATAATAATTCCCCGAATATAAATCAAAGCAAATGATAAAAGGAGGCATATACTTTTGAGAAGTATATAGACATAACCACAATGTGTGATCCCAATGGATGATTGATAATGAGATATCTCGGTAAGTTATGTTGTCATGGGGAAATAAATGTTGAAATGTGTCGACAAAATATAGCGCTATGAATGAAATGAGGATATCAATTATTGGAAAGAGGATATCGATAAATGATATGAGGATATCCATAACTGTGAAATATGGATATTGGAAATAAGGATATTAAAATCCATGATTTGTGAAAATGAGGATATTGAAATCCATCGAAATTGAAATATATGCCCTTATAATAAAATGAAACATATGGGCTTACTGAAAGTGACTCGTAAGGAGATTTTGAACATATTATCAGTGCGTGCTGTCACTCAAAATAAAGTGTTGTGAACGAAAATTATCTGTTGTACTCTTTTCCTTGACTGAGGTTTTATCCCATCGGGTTTTTCCAGCAAGGTTTTTAACGAGACAGCTTAATCACAACTAATATGAAATTTCCAAAAGAAATTTGGAATATATCGCAAAGAATATGAGTTCGATATTACAAACTGCACTGAAGATGATACTCATACTAATTCCTGGAGGATCATTGAACTGCCTGGGGCATATTTGTATAAAATACGCATTGCACTCCTTTTCCCTTGACTGAGGTTTTGTCCCATTGGGTTTTCCTAGCAAGGTTTTTAACGAGGCAACTGGAATGACGTATTAGTATGAATAATGTACTCTTTTCCCTTCATTAGGATTTTTCCCATTGGTTTTTTCCTAATAAGGTTTTAACGAGGCATATTCATGGCATAATGAGGAACACTACAAAGATCAAGATTATTCCTCAAAGCTTGAAAATAGGAGTTGTTGTGCTCTTTTTTCTTCGATCAAGTTTTTCTCACTAGGTTTTCTTGACAAGGTTTTAATGAGGCAACACGTGGATACTCCAACAACGAATGGTATACATGACAGATTCACTCAGTTTTTATCCCACGAGGTTTTACTGAGACGGCACAAGAATATTCATACAAGAACTATCGAGATAAGGGGGGGCAAATTTATGAGATCACTAATTGCTGAAGTTTTATCCCACAGGGATTTCCTAACAACATTATGATGCAACATGATATGATTGCCACTCCTCTGACAACAAGTTTGAAAGTTTTTCTCCCATTGGGTTTTTCTTCAAACTAGTTCAGCAAATATATTTGTAAATAGTCATTCAAGGGGTAGTGTTATAAAAACACCATGAAAGTAACATTTCAATTACCCTTTTGTTTTTATATAGTGTGAATGACTATTATGCCCCTGATGTAATTATGTAATTACGATTGTGCCATCTGAAGTTTTCCTATAAATAAGGCTTCAGTTATTAATGAAAAACATACCTTAGGTAGCAATTGGCGACAATTTAAATCATTATCTAATTTCTCTCTCTATTATTTCGATTTTATAACAAGAATGAAGTTCATGGACCTTTTTGATGTATTATGCCTATATTAAAGTCTATTCTAGTAAGAAAGGATCAGAAAGAATCAGTATATGCCTTAGGTAGCAATTGGCGACAATTTAAATCATGGACCCATGTCTATGATGCATTGTGAACTCGTGATATTTATGAATATATAAGAGATAAACGAGTAAATAAGGCAATACCCTTTCAACTTCTCTTACACATGTCTTGCTCACAGGTTCATACTATTATCATGCACGAGTCCATAATATAAAAGTTCGGCGGTTGCGGAATTAAAGAAGAATTTTTTGATTACTGAATAAAAGGAACAATTTCTTGCAAGGTTCTTTAGGCTTTAAAACAAAAGCAACCACAATCAAAATAGACATAAAAAGAAAGAAAACTAGACATAAAAAGGTGTCCAACTCGCAAAATGCCGAAAGGATCATTTACAATAACAACATGGAACAGACATTTCAAGATATATACTTCCTTGGACCCAAAGGATACAAGGGTTTGGGTGATATACATACAACAACAACGTCGAAAATAGACATTATTTAGGTAACATAAGGTCCTAAAGGAGTTTTGCCTCGATTTCCTCAAGTGTAAGACCCTTTGTTTCTGGTATAATAAAGAAGATGAAAACGAGCGACAAGAGAGCTATTCCTCCGAAGATGAAAAATACAATTCCTGCCCCGAGCAACTCCTGTAATCACAATTAAAATCGGATTAAAAATTAGAAGAGAAACAGCCGTATTTAGATTGTAAATTTTTTTCATACTTCTATGAACTACATAAATACTCTCAAACTACTTGGTTCTATTAAAAACACTACTTACTGATAACCATTAGCATCAAGTTATTCTTATATCTTCGAATCCTTGTTCGCAGATCGCTTCATCTTATATCGGGATTTTTTTTAATGGTTCAGTGGCAACAGCATTTAAAATATGTGTTGCCTTATTACACTAAATATAATTATCCTAGGTTCTCCGATACTCGCTTCGAACCAATTTTTTTTTTAACTTTTCTTTCCTTTTTCACGTTAGACTTCAAAATTGAATGTCGTCTTCTTTCCTAATAAAAAAGTAGCCTTTTATGATATTTTAGTTGTATGATAATAATGTTTCTAAATTTTATTTCAATCATTTTTCATGATAAAGTTGAACGCTTAAAAGTTTCAAATACCCGATTAGTTCAGAAAACCTTGTAACACATATATCTAATCCAATTTTTTTTTCTCAAATATTATAAAGAACAAAATAAGTAACTGGCCCAGATCGGACCTATAACCGCTGGTCCCATGATCCGGCCTTAACAGCCCTAAGTTGGTTAAAATGAATAAATCCCAGAATTTTTTATATAAAGCACCAAAACACAAGTTCAGATCAAAAAGAAACTGGCAAGCACCTTCAGAGGAGAAAATGCAAACGTCACAATTGCATTTGCGCCAAAATTTATGAGAACCGCAATACTCAATCCTCGCCCTCTTAGGCGCAAGGGGAAAATCTCCGAAATCATCAACCAACCAATAGGACCAAATGATAACTGTACGAGTATGATAGAGTTAAGAGAATGGGACACACAAGCAATATGGAAAAATAAGAATTGCAAGAAGAAGAAAAGAATAACAAGAACCAACGTAATAAATCCCGTCCCAAGCCTAATGGCCGAAACCTACGGAAAATATTCCGTCCCAAGCCAAAGCCGCAAACATTCAATGTTCAAAAGATAATCTAACTAGGATACACAAGGACAATATAAATAGACTTAATAACCTAGCCCTAACTTAAGGGTTAAGCAATTAAGCCAGTGGGCCAAACTTATTCAATAACTTAAATTAAAACCCTAAAACAAAATGAATATAAAACAGTACCATATTAGAGTATAAATGTTAAATGATTTAGGAAATTACGGATCAAATTCAACCAAGAGACTCAAGAAGGAACCTAAAGATGAACAAATGGGGCACGAAGCTTAACTGCAAAATACTATTTAATTATTATTTTTCCTTTTTAAATTAGACAGGTTGCTTCCCATGCAAATATAGGCTCCTGTACAAGTTATATTATGACCGCTTTATACGTAGGCCATAAAGAATAATTTTAAGACAGTGAAAAAATTGATATTACCTGGTAACATCCAACGTATACCAGTAAAGCAACAACTGCCACGGCATGTATGTCATCTAGGTAAGAGTAGTATGATCCCAGAAGAAATAGAGAGATCGCCTGCCACATTATCCAACTAATATTAGAAATGGAATAATTCCTGACAGGATGTCTCGTCCAAGACATGATAACTTGGAAAAATAAAGCTTGTAGGAAAACCCGAGGGAACTTGACTTACAATACCAGATACACCTCCAAGTAGTAGGGGTCTTCGCCCCAGTCTATCAACAACTAGGACAGCAACCCCTGTCATAACCAGCTACAGAAGCGAAAACATTACATTATTTAGTTTTTATATTAAAAATTTTGGTGCATTTTGAAAGGATGAAGGACTCAACAATGTATATAAAGAGAGAATGACAGAGCAAACGGAAATCATATCCTCTATTCATAAAAAATCGGTCAGTAATGGGATAGCTATATCTTAGAACACAATAGCAATGCAAGCAATGCTGTGTAATGCCAGTACGGAAGAATTGAGCCAAAAATAGAAAAGCAAGCAAAATATAAGCACTCCTCATAGAATGGGTAAAAGCATGGACTTTAGAATCTGACCTTCAGTACACCAAGTAAAATTGAGACCTTGGTTGCATCTGATGCTGCAGAAAATCCTGCACTCTGTCATACTAGCGACATTAGAATTGGTGAAAGAAAAAACACACTCCCTCCGTCCCATAAAAAGAGTCTGCTTTGGTTAATGTATAACTTTTATATTTTAATTTTAACGAATGTACAACTCCTTCTAAACCATGTATTTTACTTAACTTTTTTATCCAATCAACTAAAATTACAATCTATATGACATAAAACAATAATCTGAGAAGTACTAATACTAATTTGAATTATATAATGATGTTGATTTTTGAAAGTGGACTATTTTCCTGGGACAAACTGTTCTCAAAATTGGACTCTTTTATGGGACGGAGAGAGTAGCATTTTGTTAACATCCAATCACATAATTTAGCTTTCGTAAGTTGACAGAAGTTATACCTGAAAAATCGTCGCAGCATAGTACAACACACTTGGTTGTCCTGTTATCTGCCATGATTAGATTAGATAAGAGGCATGAGCTAATAATTGTAAGCAAAAACAAAAAAAGAACATACTACAGACACCAAGTTCATTATGCAAGAAGTAAACCTGTTGAAATAGGACCAACCCACCACCGATTGTAAGTGCTTTCAAGCACTTACCCTGAAACATCTCTGCTAATGTACCTTCTTGCTCTTCACGCAAGTGAGAAAGCTCAGACAAAATTTCATCCACTGTTTGAGGAGCTGAATCAGCTATAGTTTCACCTCGCAGACGACATAAGCAATCTATGGCGTTCTCTCGTAAAACATGAACATCTCCTTTTCCCTGTATGGCTTTTAAAAGAAGCCATCTAGGTGAAGCAGGTAGCCACCACATTCCAAATCCCATAATTAATGACAGAGGAGAACTGATTCCATACATGTACCTCCAACCAGCAGCTGTGTCTACCAAAAGGCTACCAGATACATAGCCGACCTGTAGCAATATTTTCTGGTACTTAGTATTTATAAATCCACTCAATCTTCAGGGAAACATAAGTGATGAACAGATTCCAATTACAAAGGAAACGGGCTTATTTATGGTATAAAGTATGTGTTCAATGTAAAACTTTTCATGCGTGGAACTTTACTTAAGGCAAAAAGAGAAAGGAAGCAAAATAACTTACAACCATCCCAAGAACTATGAAAAATTCTTTAAGGGAAATCAGCTGTCCTCGTATTTGACTTGGAGCTGTTTCAGAAATATACATCGGAGCAGCATGCATTGCCTATAACATGCAAGAAAGCAGAATAGAGCAATTTCATAATTTGTAAGGCATATCATATCTTACACTCCAAAATAAGATCATGCGTCAGTGCCAAGATGCATTATCCTTTTTGAGCTTTACTTGTAAGGCACATCCATACAATACGACACTTGTCTAGGTAGAACACTATCAGATGACATCAGTTCGAAGATGAAGATCTATTTCTGTTATGGAGCAAAACCGACGATCTTCAATTAAGGGGGTAAAGTGCAATTAGTTAATTATGGATTTAATAATATTGTATTTAATTATTTATTAGTATTATATGTCCTGTAAGTATAAAATTCTTGGTAGGAATAAGTATTTTGCTGGTCAAGCTAGGGTTATTTGATTAGTTAATACTTCCCATGCTTGTAGAAAAGTATATGACTATATATGTGGTTAGGGTTACGGATTATTACGATTGAGAATTAATATTATTCGAGCTCTGGCTTAGGACAAGACACTATCTTGTCGATTAATTTTTTGTGTTCTAATTTGTTATTGAATTTTCCATTCTTTGGATCCCGTCATAATAATTTGGCGCTGTTGTGGGAAATTGACGGGATCTCAATGACAAGAACTGATGCAAAAATTGCCGAGATGGAGGCGGCCATGAGGGTGATGATGTTCCCGACTTGGTGCGGAGATTAACCGACAACGCGAGTGGATGGACGCTCGGTTCATGCAATTGTTGGCCACCGCGTTCCAAACGAGTGGGCCATCAGAAACACCGAGGGCTGGAGTGCATACGGGGGTCAGCCCGGAGAGGGGGTGCACGTGCAGACTGCAGCAGCCAGAAGCGAGAGACAGGGAACAGGGGCGCGTGTGCCTGGCGGAGGAGGAGAGACAGGGGGGAGGTCATGGATCTGCCTGATTTTGACGGTTTGGACCCTAACGGCTGCTGGCTCGGGCGGAGCAGCAATTTGCGTTACACGCGACTCCCGAGGCGCAGAGGACAGATTGGGTAATGGTCGCTATGGAGGGTACGGCTCTTGGGTGGTTCCCTTGGCTGTGTTCTCGAAGGGGTATTTTCCGTGGCTGGAACTTTCACAAGCCATGGTGTGTCTGTCGGCATAAGGCGAATCAGTATTGAGGGGTTGGCGACGGTGAAACGAATACAACTAGCCGACGCTTATGTCAACGAATTTATTTCAATTAGCCAATCTGGTGCCGGGACTACAAGAGGATCATTATTTGGGTTATTTTATGAACGGCTTGAGCGAGCCAATTCGAGTCAACCTACACGTATGGGATCCACAAGATTTGGAGTTAGCCATGCATATGGCCTGCAATATAGAGGCAAGACTTCAGTTTAATCGCGGAGGGAGTTCGTCTGCACGGCTCCACCACAGCCGCGCGCGTATACCAAGGGTTTCCGCCCGGATGGGGAATCTTTTATGGGTTCGATCGCTTGACTAAGAGGCGCCCGCCGCCATCAAACCACAACCAACTCGATCAAATTTGCCCAATAGTGGCACCCCGATGCGGAGGTTGTCGCCACAGGAGTATAATGATCTACGGGCAAGGAAATTGTGCTTCCTTGCAGGCAGCCCTATCATCCCTTGCATAAATGCCCCAGCAAGCAATTGAGGATGATGTTCGGCGGGGGATGATGGTATGCATGGGATGGTGCTTGTGGAGATAGTTGACCCATGCTGCTTGTGGAGATAGTTGACGATTTGGAGGATGAGGATTGGCAGACGTTAGTTCCACGGTGAAAACAGTTCTGTGAAGATGTGACTTGTGTGAATGAAGAAGAGTTGAATTCTCAATTCCCTAACTTCCGCCTTGGGGACAAGGCGATTCTTGAGAGGGGAGGAGTTGTTCTGGAGCTAAACCGACATTCTTCATTAAGGGCAAAGTGCAATTACTTAATTTACATTTAATAATATTGTTATTTAGTTAATTATATATTATTAAGTGTCCTAGTAGGTAAATAATTCTTAGTAGGAATAACTAGCTTGCTGGCCAAGCTAGGGTTATTTAATTAATTGATATATTTCTTGCTTGCGAAAACGTATATATATATATATATATATGTGTGTGTGTGTGTGTGTGTGTGTGTGTGTGTGTGTGTGTGTTTGCGCGTGTGGTTAGGGTTAGAGATTATTATGATTGTTAATATTATTGGAGCTTTGGCTTGGGGCAAGAAATTCTCTTGTAGATTACTTTTCTGTGTTCTAATGTTATTGACTTTTCCGTTCTTCGAATCCCGTAACAATTTTACTGTCAAACATCAGCAACTCCTCTTAAGTATCAATGCAACATAATGTATATGTATCTCTCTGTGTGTATGAATAAAGAGAAAATCAATTTATATATATATAATGTTTTATATATATGTGTCTCTGTGTGTGTGTGTATTTGAATAAAAATAAAATCGATTATAGCTAGCACAAAAATTCTCATTGCACCATTTCTTACCAATCCAATTCCTATACCGTAAATGAAGCGCCCAATCACCAAGACAGCAAAAGTAGGTGCCAAGGCTGTTACAAGAGCTCCAACAAGGTACATGACAGATGAAAGAACCAATTCCCTTCTTCTTCCTGCAGTATCCGATATTTAAAAATCAACCACAAAATAAATAGTTGGTATTACTAGTTGTAATCGTCATCCTAACATCAGAATTTAACTAACCTAGAAAGTCAGCAATATTAAATGCCAGAATTGAGCCTATCAGTGCACCGTACAATGAACCACTTGTCTGCCATAAATTGAAGACCAAAAAATGCATGTGGGAAGCTATAATCGACAAGAAGAGAGACAAAAAAAACACGAAGAAAAGGAAGAAGAAGAAATGTATTAAAAAAACATGAAGGAACAGCTTGCTTACGATGAGACCAACTTCCAATGAGGACAAACTGTACCACGAAATCCCGCTTGATGTCGCGGACTGCAGAGAAAGAGGACTTAGACCAATCAGCAAAAATGAGGGGTGTTGTTGAGGGGTTCAGTAAATATGGCAAGAACAATTACATGATGTAAGTAATACCTGAATGGAAATAGTAGCGGATGATGTTGCTCCAATATCATAACCATACAACAGTCCTCCAAAAGCGGGGAACAGAAACCTGATGTTGTATTGACTCATTAATCATATCATAATATCAGTACTAAATGCATGATTTCAATACTTCAAAGTTTGACAAAAATAATTCAAAAATCTATATATAATTATATATTAACTAAAAAAGGCTGCATGACTATAGCGGCCTGTCTTGTTGAGTTCATAATAGCTTATCTGATTTTCTAAGTGATGAAAACAAACTAAATTTTGTAAACTCAATCATCACTAGCTTACTGACTATACCTTTGCCTCGGTTTTAACACCTAATATATCTTCATTTCTGCGTATATGAAAACTAAAAAGAATCCACATAAACATCCCATATTACCAAATCACATACTGATATCTAAGCTCACCCACATCTTGATCCATAGCATATTACTGCCACCATTGATTAACTCACACAAATCAGCCAAAGCAACTAAATGAAACTAACACGATGCAATTCTACTAAACGATATGCAAAAATTAGAATCAAAACTATGCGACTGCCGACAAAATTGAGCAACCGGAGGTTGTAAAACTCACGGAAGAATTGCAGAAACCACGGAAAATTCCTCACAGTCTTTATTTTTAATCTCCAACAGAGGCTCTCGCACACCAACGATTTCACCAGAAGATGTTCCATTCTAAAATTCAAAAGCCAAAAATCAAAAAGATAAAACAGAATAACCATACCATCAACAGAACCACGAACTCAGCTGCCACGATATGGATTAGTAACTAAAATCAGCTGAAAGGTAAAAATAGAGCTGCTATAGCGAGCACAACAAGCATCAACTGACTATACAAGGAAAACAAAAACGCAATCGAGAAAATAAGAATTAAGTTGACGAATAGACCTTTCCGACGAAGGGGAGTGTTGGTCGCTCGACATCGGAAGCCATGTTAGAGAGCAGGAATTGGGGGAACGAGTGAAATTAGCAGAGACGTTGCTTAATTTGGAAGGAGAAAGTAACGATTGAACCTATTATCATAACGTGGGACAGGCAACAACCTATAGAGAGAAATCCGATTTTAGTCATTTATAGATGTATGTGTCCGATTTTGGTCCTTTATTGACGCTCTGTCCGATTTTGGTCCTTTATAGATGTATGTGTCCGATTTTGGTCCTTTAAGTTATAATATTGTCCGATTTTGGTCCTGCGATGGAAGAGGGTCGGCTGGAAAAAGACATGTGAACTACACTCTCCGGTTGAGGACCAAAATCGGACAGTATTATAACTTAAAGGACCAAAATCAAACAACTGTATACTTAGAGGACTAAAATCGGACAAAGCATACTTAAATTGGATGTTCTTTTTTCTTATTTGCATTATGGGCTCTGTTTTTGATGATAAAGTTGAATTAATGGTCTCAATTGGGGTTGATTATATGAATGAGAAAGAGAAAATAAGTAGGCCTGAGACTTTTTGGTTCCAGGGAGAAAAATACAGAAATCAGAACCTAATCGCATAGTTTTTTCGCGGTTCAGTTTTGCCAGTTTTTTTTGTCCGAACCGACTCGGAACCGAACTGCATAGGAACCGAACTGAACCGGAACCGAACCGGAACCGATTTTGTATGGTTCGGACGGAATATATTATATTATATTATATTTTATTAAGAATATATTATATTATATTATATTATATTAATTAAATATAGTTTTTCACGTTTTTTCAGAACCGAACCGCATAGTTTTTATTAATTAAACCGGAACCGAACAGCATAGTTTTTTCGCGGTTCGTATATTGAATAATATATTCTTATTAAACATAATTAATATAATTTAATATAAGATAATATAATATATTTTTAATAAAATAAAATATAATATATTCCGTCCGAACCATACAAAATCAGTTCCGGTTTGGTTCCTATGCGTTCGGTTCCGAGTCGGTTCGGATAAAAAAAACTGGCAAAACCGAACCACGAAAAAACTATGCGGTTCGGTTCCAATTTCTGTATTTCTCCCTGAAATCGAAATGTCCCCGGCCTAGTTATTTTCTCTTTCCCATTCATATAATCAACCCCAATTGAGACCAAGAATTCAACTTTATCATAAAAAAAACAGAGCCCATAATGAAATAAGAAAAAGGAGCATCCAATTTAAGTATGCTTGTCTGATTTTAGTCCTCCAAGTATACAGTTGTTTGATTTTGGTCATTTAAGTTACTGTCCGATTTTGATCCTCAACCGGTGAGTGTAGTTCACATGCCTTTTTCCAGCCGACCCTCTTCCATCGCAGGACCAAAATCGGACAATATTATAACTTAAAGGACCAAAATCGGACACATAAATCTATAAAGGACCAAAATCGGACAGAACATCAATAAAGGACCAAAATCGAACACATACATCTATAAAGGACCAAAATCGGATTTTTCTCCAACCTATACGAGCTTTTTTTTTTTTGACTAAAATGATGTTTTTTAAAAATTTATTCATAATTTCAAAAATATTTACTAGGTGTAGCTTCAAAATTTTATATTTTTCTAAAATTTTAATTTTGTAATTTCAAAAATATTTACCAAATTGGTATAGTGTCAAAATTCTATACTCTTCTAAAATTTCAATTTTGCAATTATTTTTACTGTTTTTTTAGTACATTTTTTTTTTACTTTTTTAAACTTTTTGTTATTAATGTTTATCAAATTTTTTTACAAACACCATTATAATCAATAATTTTTTGAATCTAAATCAACATGGGCTTATTACTTTTTAATTATTTTAAATATATTTAATATAAAATTTATAGTATATTATTTTATGAGTATATATATAATTTATATATAGAGTATTTTATGATTTTTTATCTAGTATTTTATTTTCATAAGACAAATTATTAGTATTTTGTCAATATTAATATATATATATATTATATATTAATAAATGTATAAAAAGTATATAAATATAAATACTCTTGTTGTTTTTTGTATATATTAAATTATATGAACGACAATATATTACTATTGATGCAAGTGCTAACATTACATATAATATATTACTTTGATGTATGAGCATATAATATATAAATTATATATTAAATATATTTAAAATAATTAAAAAGTAATAAGTCCTTGTTGGTTTATATTCAAAAAATTGTTGATTGTAACGCTGTTTGTAAAAAAATTTGATAAAAAATAATAGCAAAAAGTTTTAAAAAGTCAAAAAAAAATGTACTAAAAAAACAGTAAAAATAATTAAAAACTGAAATTTAAAAAATATAAAATTTTAAAACTATGCATATTTAGTAAATATTTTTGAAACTACACTTATTTAGTAAATAAATTTGTAAAAAATATCATTTTGGTCAAAAACTCATGGTATATTAGTACCAGCAATTAATTAGCATATGTGAGGCTACGCTTGTAACTTTGGTTTCATTTAAAGGAGAGCGACTATAAGCACACTGGTGACAGTTTTTTTTTCTTTTTTAATTCCAGCAGTCACACTCATCCTAATGTACTACGGGTTGTCATTATTATTGTTATGCACATGGATCCCCACCCGAAAAAAAAAAGAAATGTGTGATGGCAGAGCACGCGCACCGAGTGGGATGAAACAATGCATCATTAAAGAAACTTCTGCACATGGATCCCCTTGATTTGACATATTTTTTTATTGTTAGTTTTTTATTAATTTTGCTTTTTTGTGGATGGCAGGGCACGCGAAGTGGGATGGCAGGTGGATGGCAGGGCAGGCGAAGTGGGCTCTCTTGGGGCTTTGCAAACTCAATTTTGTATCTTATATAATAGCCACATATGGAAGGAAGATCAATACAACATTTCAAAACTAAAACATTTGAAAATGTTACGACACTACAATATTTGCAAACTACGCCACATTTATTACTCCTACTACACAAAAAAATCATTTACGTAATGAGTTTTAACTATGGTGGTGACGACGAGTACGAAGACGTTACGACAGATTTTTACAATCCAAAGGAGGGTTTGAAAGGCATACAAGAGGTTGAACAATACGTCAGGGGAATTGCGGCTAGAAGAAACGTCACCTTAGCAGACGTAATTCTGATCCATATAATGCACGATTTATATGCAGTCGAGGTGGAAAGTATAGAAATCAAAAAACGAAGAATGAAAGAAATACAAAAACGCAGAAGTTAGATTGTCTTTTTCGTATAGTTGCTAAGCAATTTGATCTCTTCAATGATCTTTGGGAGATATAAGTTTTGGAAGGGAAACACAATCATCCCTTCCCGGAACATGCGGAGGGTTTGAAACTAGGACAAATATCACGCGGCCAATATAAAGAGTTACAATGGCTTGAAGCGTTACACACAAGTCCGAGCAACGCGCTGGCCTATAGGAAGCAAAACGATGCGAATAATGCTACGGATCAAAAAGGAGTCTGCAATGCCTACAACAAATCAAGGAGCGACAGACGTGATGGGCGTACCCCTACGAATAACTTCATCTCCCTAATGCTTCAGCGGAATTACAGGTAAAAAGTTAGCAAATTGAATTTATTTTAAAATATAATTTAAATATTAGGTACTAGTGTGCTATAATTAAAATATAATTTAGATATTAATATGCATATTTCTCGCTTTTGCACTTTTAATATTGTTTGAACCCCCAACCAAAATCTAATAGTTGTATATTCATGTAATATAATTTAGAATGATAATCCTACAATTATTTTAACTTATGAAATTAGGTACCAACTGCGGACAATAGATGACAGTAACGTGCTCAAAGACATCGTTTTCAGTCACCTTGCTTCTCATTCAATGGTTAACGCATATCCGCAAGTACTAATTATTGATACGACGTACAAGATATCGATGTACAATATGCCTTTATTCGAAGCAGTTGGTGCAACAAGCACTGACAAAACATTCACTATTGCATACGCATATATGCAAAATGAAGCCCAAGATCACTTCGAATTCGTTTTACAATTTATTCGGGGTTTGTATGAGTGTGTTGTATCAAATGTTATCGTCACGGACCGAGCACTCGCAATAATGGGGGCAGTGGATCAAATATTTTCAGAATCCCAACATCAATTATGCAGACGCCACATAGAGCAATGTGTTCTAACCCGAGCGCAAAAACAGCAATGATTCAATGCATCGTACGCTGAATATTTTAAAAATAGCTGGAATTGGGCAATTAGTGCGTCAACACACGATGTATGGATACGTAAGTGGGCCCATCTACAAGAAACTTACAAGAAGTATCCAGCTTTAATTGCCTATTGCGAAGATACGTGGATTACGCCCTTTGCAGATAGAGTGTTGGGCGCATGTATCGATCATTGCCTACACTATGGAAACTACACCACAAATAGGTAATTTTATCACCAATAAAACCATCGGTATTCAAATATTTTCTCATAACTAAAATTTTTGCTACGTGTAGGGTTGAGCAAGAGCATCATCGGGTGAAAATGAACCTCCCCGACGGCCTACACCCATTTGACGTTATCTTTGATCGTCTTCATCAGGTCATGGAGTTGCAGATCTGCGAGATTAAAAAAACAAGCAAGCCACAACACTCAGAAGATAAGAACCGATTTGTTAAATGTAGACTTCTTCAGTGAGATAGTGTGCAATGTATCGTTCAAAGCGATCAACCTTATTCTCAAAGAATTTGCCAAGGATCTAGGCGAAAAAATGTGCGGGTGTTATCTTAGGAGAACACACGGGCTTCCGTTGTAATATCCGTGTTTTTTATTTTTGGTAATTTCTATTTTCGGTGTATATTCGTTTCGGACAACTCGCTTGACACTGTTTTGGAATTCTGAATCTATTTTGTTCTTGGAATTTCTCCGTTGGGATGAGTCTCGATGATGTTTTTACGTAATTTCATCTTGAGTTATATTTTATCGCATGTGTATTCGATTCTCGTTAAACTCGTTCGATTTCGTCATTTTCCTATTTCCATGAGTTCGTATGGTTGAGTAGAGCATGTTGTGAGTTTCGGATTGTTAATCCGACGTTGTATCGTGATTTTCGGATGTTTGGGCCGTTTTTGTAATTTCCTATAAGTTTAGGGAATTTGTTCCTTGTTCGATTTTGGTTGTGTACCTCGGACCGTTTTGGGGTTTCCGTACTTCCATTTCGTGTTATTGTTTCCCAAATATCGATTCCTATTGCTTTTATTCTCTTCCGGGATCATTTTTCATCATTTTGGGACCCAAGGGGTGTGGGCGCGGCACAAGGAATGTGCGCGCGGCACACACGTGTCGATTCTGGCCGGCGATGCATGCAGTGGGCCGCGGCACACTGCCGAGTCACTGCTGCGGCACACTCATCCGGGCCGAGGCACACTCGTGTTGCACGTATCGGCCAAATCTTCTGTACCGTGTGCCGCGGCACATGCCGACGGGGCCGCGGCACACTGCCGAGTCACTGCCGCGACACATTCATCCGGGCCGCGGCACACTGCCGATCACTGGGCGCAGTTTTGGCCCTGTGCCGCCGCACACTTCGGCTGGGCCGCGGCACACAGGGCAGTGAACTCTATAACTGCGTTTTTTTTCAGCGAGATTCACTCATTTTTCTCATTTCATCCACTATACGAGAGAGAGAGAGGCTTGAGAGGGAGGTTTTCCTTCATCTATCACTTGATTGTGTGATTTTCTTCATCTCCTTTCGATCATGAAGCTCGGATTGTGGATCTAACACGTGTTCTTCGGATCAAAGTGCTTGGATCTCCAAGAGATAATTTCTTCAACATCTTGGATTTCGATTTTGTATTGAGTTATGACGTTTTGGATGTTAAGATCATGTTGTATGAAGTGATATACTCATGATTATGGATATGTTTGATTATTCATTGGATTATTGAAGGATTATTCTAGAACACTTTGAATATTGAATTGGATTTGGGGATTTTCGATTAATCGTTGTTGTAATCACGAATTTGAGTATTCATATTGGATTATTGATCGTATTGAAGATGATTTGTGATTTTGAACTCCAAGTTTTCCATTGTTAAACTTATAGTCGACGATACCCAAGTCATGACCGACAAATTGTTCCAGCGGGTAGAATTAGGATTAATTCTTACCTTTCCGCATTAATGAGATTTGTTGTATACCGTTATTATGATTAGGAACGGAGTTGGGAGGATTGTTCGGACCAAAACCTATTCCTTCGTCGTTTCCTTCGTTTCGTCTTATTCAAGGTAAGTATATGTATTACATTTCATTATGTATGTTGTGTTTTCGAAATGATTAATGAATTGTGGTTTTCGAGTGCGTGAGTTGTGTTCCTTCCACCCGGAGTGTCCGACGGGATGTCTGGGGGTCGATACTAAGGGGTACGGCCGAGGAAGTAGACTTGGGTGCGTGTGTGGTTGAACTTCCACCCGGAGTGTCCGACGGGATGTCTGGGGGTCGATACTAAGGGGTACGGCCGCGGAAGTGGTATCCCACCCGGAGCGTTCGACGGGATGTCTGGGGGTCGATACTAAGGGGTACGACCACGGGATACCAGTTGTGATTTTGTGATATCGTGATGATTGAAACTGAATTGATTGCCAATGTAGTATTCCGGAATATTTATGGCAAATGATATCTGATTGAGATGATCGTGTAAAACCGTATTTGTATATAATCTTGTGTAATTGTGTACTTGCACTAGCTATTCGAATGCTAACCACGTAAATGGGGGAAATGCATCTTATGCATTTCAGGTACCGGGAGAGCTGAGGAGCAGGCACGGGACATGCACGCAAAGGATGGGCTGGCTTGATGATGTGGCTCGAGTCTGTATTTTTTTTATGTTTTGTCGTTGCATTTGTCGAGTACTGGAGTTAGACTGTTTGCTTCTAAACTTGGTTTAAGTCCCCTGCGTGGGCAATGAATTGATATTTACTTTATGTTTCATGTACTCCGTTGAAATGTTTTGGCCGAGTCCACGGCCTTATTTACTTTTGAGTGCATCTTTTGGGATTTCATTGTGGTTATGTGTCATGTGTTAGCCTGGTAGACCTCACGAGGGTTCTACGGCGTGTAATGTCCCATTTGTGAATTGGGGTGTTACATTTATGGTATCGGAGCTTAGGTTTTGAATACCTAGGCTGTCGGTAAATTTTTGGGTCTCTCAGTTGCGTCATTAGAGTCAGTCGTTGAGCCTAATATCATCATGCTATCGTCTTTTCGTGCGACCCGTGGCTGTAAGTCTCCTCGAACTCTTATATTTCTGTAATTCGTTTTATTGCGTTGTTCGGAATTATGAATTGTGATACCAGCTTTGTCAATTGTGAATCTTTCTGATCTTGTTCTTTTCATTCTTCCTTTAGTATGTTGAGAGGTCGTGGTAGACCAGCTAGGGGACGCGGCCGAGGCCGTGGTCGGGGTGCTGATAATGAAGAGGGCTCACTTTCTCAGTCCTCTGCGGACTCAGCCTCTCCCTCAGTGCCGTCGGGTAATAATGCAGCCGGCAGCTCTGCCGTGCCAGCAGTTAGTAGCCCATCTTGCTCAGATAGCTCAGGGTGGACGCCAGAATCCGCCCCCGACACCTGAAGAGGAAGCTAGTAAGTGGCTTCAGACGGTGACTAAGATGCACCCTCCTCGTTTCTCCGGATCTTCTAACTCCCTCGGTTGGGAGAATTGACTCTTTTAGTTGTCCAGGACCTTTGATGCCGTAGCTTGTCCCGAAGACAGGAGGGTACATATTGCCCATTACCTCCTGGATAAGGAAGCTGCGGAATGGTGGGAGGCCGTTGCGCACAGAGACCGTCGAGCTACTTGGGAGGAGTTCAGGGCTGCTATGGAAGCAGAATATTGTCCACCGCCAGTTAAGGAGCGCAGAATTGTGGAGTTCTTCACCGCTACACCTCAGGATGTGCCTATTTCTCAGGCCATCATTACTTACAATCAGCAGTTGGGTTTCGTGAGAGATCAAGTGCGATCAGAGGCTGATAAAATCTGTTACTTCAATATGCACATGAAGCCGCATATCAGACAGAGTATGGCACCGATCATGTGTGCCACTTTGAAGGAGTATCAGGATCGCGCTCTAGCGATCGAGATGGCCGCACCGGAATCAGAGTTGCGCACCGAGGCCAAGAAACAGAAAACGGTTGGCAGTTTTTCAGCCGGCAAGAGTGGCCGATTTTCGAGAGCACAGTCTGCCCCTACACCTGGGAAGAGACCGTTTCATCAGGCTAGGGGATCTCAGGGTAATCGTTCAGTCTAGTCCGTTGCTTCTGGTGGCAGGGTTTGTTTTAACTGCAACCAATATGAGCATTTGATGAAGGATTGCCCTTCTTCTCCAGTTACTTGCTTTACTTGTGGGCAGACCGGGCATCGGGCAGCTCATTGTGAGAGGGCCACCAGGGCCGCTAGAGTTTCGACTACCACTGCCGATCAGAGGGATCACAGCACTCCAGCTACTCGTGTTCCGCAGAATTCGGGTCGTGGTAGGGGTCGGGGTCAGCCGGATCGCCGTGCAGCATCGAGTTCGGGTTCAGTTCACCCCCGATTGTATCAGATGAGGCGCACAGAGGAGGCAGACGTTCTGGTGGCGTCAGGTACAACTCAGATCCTTATTCATCTAGTTTCAGTGCTTTTTGATTCGGGTGCTACCCATTCCTTTATTGCATCGGATCGTGTGAGTCGCATTGGTTTTGACTGCTTGTTTGAGTGTGAACCGTTTGTAGTGAATACGCCCAACGGGGATCGTA
The DNA here is from genome assembly GCA_033398695.1 of Orobanche coerulescens. Taxonomy (NCBI): domain Eukaryota; kingdom Viridiplantae; phylum Streptophyta; class Magnoliopsida; order Lamiales; family Orobanchaceae; genus Orobanche; species Orobanche coerulescens. The sequence goes on from CM065802.1 coordinate 39,035,553, forward strand.
TGGTTGGGGACCGGGAGGTTAGGGATTGCCCAGTGAGGATCGGGAGCCGGGATTGGCCCTCGAATCTCATTGTTATAGACCTTAAGGGTGAGGATTTGATCATCGGAGACGATTAGTTGGATCGTCACGGTACTATCATGAACTATCAGACTCATACCATCTCGATAGTGGCCGAGGACGGCACCGATCATACCCTCGTCGGTCGTAAGCCGGGTAGGTCGGGGAGTGTGATTAGCGCCTTGAAGGCGATGAAACTTCTGAACCAGGGTTGTGTCGGTTACTGGTGTTACGCTCTAAAGGCGGAAGATGGTGGAGTTTATTTGTCGTCTATTCCAGTTGTTAGTGAATACCCCAACGTATTTCCAGATGACTTGCCGGGATTACCACCACATCGAGAGGTGGAGTTTCCTATTGATCTAGAGCCGAATGCAGCCCCTATTTCTCGAGCGTCGTACTGTATGGCACCGTCGGAGATGTTAGAGTTGAAGAATCAGTTGGGAGAGTTGTTAGATAAAGGGTATATTCGACCGAGCGCATCGCCTTGGGGTGCGCCCGTACTTTTTGTTAAGAAGAAGGATGGATCGCTTCGTTTATGCATCGATTATCGAGAATTAAACAAGTTGACCATCAAAAATAAATACCCTTTGCCCCGGATTTACGACCTGTTCGATCAGCTTCAGGGAGCGACAGTCTTTTCGAAGATTGATTTGCGATCGGGCTACTACCAGTTGAGGATTCGGGACATCGATATACCAAAAGCTGCCTTTCGGACGAGATATGACCATTACGAGTTTGTGATTATACCTTTCGGGCTAACCAATGCCCCAGCAGCGTTCATGCAGTTGATGAACAAAGTTTTTATTGAGTATCTGGACAAATTCATAGTCGTCTTTATCGATGACATTCTGATCTATTCACGGAGTCGGGAGGAGCACGCCTTACATCTTCGGATTGTATTATACATTTTGAGAGCTGAGCAGTTGTATGCGAAGTTCTCTAAGTGTGAGTTTTGGCTCGAGGAAGTGATGTTCCTCGGGTATGTGATTTCAGCAGATGGAGTTCGGGTAGATCCGCAGAAGATAGAGGCAGTCTTGGCTTGGGAGCCGCCTAAGAATGTGAAGGAGGTGAGAAGTTTTCTGGGTCTTGCCAGCTATTACCGTCGATTTGTTGAGGGATTTTCTAAGATTGCTAAACCGCTCACTCAGTTGCTTCAGAAGACTCAGAAATTCGAGTGGACCACAGACAGACAGAATAGTTTTGACGAGTTGAAGAGACGACTAACTACCGCACCCGTGTTAGCATTGCCTCAGGGGAACGAAGATTTCGTGGTATATAGTGATGCTTCGGGCCTCGGACTCGGATGCGTTTTGATGCAGGGAGATAGGGTTATTACTTATGCGTCCCGCCAGTTGAAACCGTATGAGGCGAATTACCCCACGCACGATTTGGAGTTAGCTGCGGTCGTTTTCGCCTTAAAGATCTGGAGGCATTATCTCTATGGGTCATCGTGTAAGATATTTATGGATCACAAGCGTTTGAAGTATATCTTCAGTCAAAAAGAGTTGAACATGAGACAGCGAAGGTGGTTGGAGCTAATTAAAGATTACGACCTCGAGATACTTTATCATCCGGGTAAGGCTAACGTAGTGGTTGATGCATTGAGCCGAAAACCGGTGGCGTTACAGATGTTAGAGGTACTCACGCCACAGAGCAGGATCCGTCGGGATTTTATTTGTCATAATATCGAGGTTTGGGTTCAGAGAGTTTAGGGTCAGTTATGTGCGTTGGAGATCACTTCGTCCTTGACTGGTGATATTAAGAAGTAGCTTGAGATGATGATCCGTTTTTAGTCAGTGAGGAGGATGTGAGGAAGGGGAAAGCCCCTGGATTTGTGGTTCAGGATGATGGTGTTCTGAGATTTCGCGGCAGATTATGTGTACCGAATGACATTGAGTTGAGACAGAAGATTTTGAGTGAGGCTCATACTACGCCTTATTCCATACATCCTGGTACGAGCAAAATGTACAAGGATGTGAGGAGTAACTATTGGTGGAGTAATTTGAAATCGGATGTTAGCGAGTTTGTGGCGAAGTGTTTGACCTGTCAGCAGGTTAAGATTGAGCATCAGCGGCCCGCGGGGTTGCTACGACCACTTCCCATTCCGGAATGGAAATGGGAAGACATCTCTATGGATTTCATTACCGGGATGCCTAGGACTCGGGCTGGAATGAACATGATTTGGGTTATTGTTGATCGACTAACCAAATCAGCTCATTTCCTGGGTATTAAGGATACTTGGGGACCGGAGAGGCTGGCGCGAGTGTTTATTGCAGAGATCGTGAGATTGCATGGGACTCCTAGGAGTATTGTTTCAGATCGAGACCGGTTTGTATCACATTTTTGGCAGGCGGTTCATCGAGCTTTGGGGACTGAGTTGAGACTCAGTACGTCTTACCACCCTCAGACTGACGGACAGTCAGAACGGACGATCCAGACGTTGGAGGATATGTTGAGAGCTTGTGCCTTAGATTGGAAGGATGATTGGGAGTCGCACTTGCCGTTGATCGAGTTCACGTACAATAATAGTTGGCATGCCTCGATCAAAATGGCACCATTCGAGGCATTGTATGGGAGGAGGTGCAGATCGCCGTTGTGTTGGGATGATGCGTCCGAGCTGATTGGTACCGAGCCCAATATGGTAGTTGAGACGAGAAAGAAGATTGCCCTGATTCGCGATAGACTGGTGACGGCCCAGAGCCGGCAGAAGTCTTATGCCGATACACATCGCCGACAGTTGGAGTTTGAGGTGGGAGATCATGTGTTACTTAAGGTGTCTCCGACACGGGGAGTTTACCACTTCGGTCGGAAGGGTAAACTTAGTCCGAGATTTATTGGGCCGTTCGAGATTCTAGAGAGAGTTGGAGAGCTTGCATATCGATTAGGTTTGCCGCCGTCCCTGAGCCACGTGCATAACGTATTTCATGTTTCCCAGCTTAGGAAGTACGTACCGGACCCTAGCCATATTATTGATTTTGTAGAGATCGAGTTGGGGCCCGACATTACCTTCGAGGAGAAGCCGATTCAGATCTTAGAGCGTCAGGTGAAGCAACTCAGGCACAAAACCATTCCTTTGGTTAAAGTGCAATGGTCGAGGCATGGGTCCGAGGAAGCCACGTGGGAGACGGAAGAGAGTATGAGATCGAGATACCCCGAGTTATTCGTGTTGTAAGTTTTGGGACGAAACTTATTTTTAGGGGGAGATAATGTAATATCCTTGTTTTCTATTTTTGGTAATTTCTATTTTCGGTGTATATTCGTTTCGAACAACTCGCTTGGCACTGTTTTGGAATTCTAAATCTATTTTGTTCTTGGAATTTCTCCGTTGGGATGAGTCTCGATGATGTTTTTACGTAATTTCATCTTGAGTTATATTTTATCGCATGTGTATTCGATTCTCGTTAAACTCGTTCGATTTCGTCATTTTCCTATTTCCATGAGTTCGTATGGTTGAGTAGAGCATGTTGTGAGTTTCGGATTGTTAATCCGACGTTGTATCGTGATTTTCGGATGTTTGGGCCGTTTTTGTAATTTCCTATAAGTTTAGGGAATTTGTTCGATTTTGGTTGTGTACCTCGGACCGTTTTGGGGTTTCCGTACTTCCATTTCGTGTTATTGTTTCCCAAATATCGATTCCTATTGCTTCTATTCTCTTCCCGGATCATTTTTCATCATTTTGGGACCCAAGGGGGATGTGGGCCGCGGCACAAGGAATGTGCGCCGTGGCACACACATTGTCCAGTTTCTGGCCGAGCAGTCTGTACCGTGGGCCGCGGCACATGCCGGCAGGGCCGCGGCACACTGCCGAGTCACTACCGCGGCACACTCGTCTGGGCCGCGGCACACTCGTGTTGCACTTATCGGCCAAACCTTCTGTACCGTGTGCCGCGGCACATGCCGACGGGGCCGCGACACACTGCCGAGTCACTGCCGCGGCACATTCATCCGGGCCGCGGCACACTGCCGATCACTGGGCGCAGTTTTGGCCCTGTACCGCGGCACACAGGGCAGTCAACTCTATAACTGCGTTTTTTTTTCCAGCGAGATTCACTCATTTTTCTCATTTCATCTACCATACGAGAGAGAGAGGCTTGAGAGGGAGGTTTTCCTTCATCTATCACTTGATTGTGTGATTTTCTTCATCTCCTTTCGATCGTGAAGCTCAGATTGTGGATCTAACACGTGTTCTTCGGATCAAAGTGCTTGGATCTCCAAGAGGTAATTTCTTCAACATCTTGGATTTCGATTTTGTATTGAGTTATGACGTTTTGGATGTTAAGATCATGTTGTATGAAGTGATATACACATGATTATGGATATGTTTGATTATTCATTGGATTATTGAAGGATTATTCTAGAACACTTTGAATATTGAATTGGATTTGGGGATTTTCGATTAATCGTTGTTGTAATCACGAATTTGAGTATTCATATTGGATTATTGATCGTATTGAAGATGATTTGTGATTTTGAACTCCAAGTTTTCCATTGTTCGTCGCTTATAGTCGATGATACCCAAGTCATGACCGACAAATTGTTCTAGCGGGTAGAATTAGGATTAATTCTTACCTTTCCGCATTAATGAGACTTGTTGTATACCGTTATTATGATTAGGAACGGAGTTGGGAGGATTGTTCGGACCAAAACCTATTCCTTCGTCGTTTCCTTTGTTTCGTCTTATTCAAGGCAAGTATATGTATTACATTTCATTATGTGTGTTGTGTTTTCGAAATGATTAATGAATTGTGGTTTTCGAGTGCGTGAGTTGTGTTCCGTCCACCCGGAGTGTCCGACGGGATGTCTGGGGGTCGATACTAAGGGGTACGGCCGCGGAAGTGGTATCCCACCCGGAGCGTTCGACGGGATGTCTGGGGGTCGATACTAAGGGGTACGGCCACGGGATACGAGTTGTGATTTTGTGATATCGTGATGATTGAAACTGAATTGATTGCCAATGTAGTATTCCGGAATTTTATGGCAAATGATATCTGATTGAGATGATCGTGTAAAACCGTATTTGTATATAATGTTGTGTAATTGTGTACTTGCACTAGCTATTCGAATGTTAACCCCTTAAATGGGGGAAATGCGTCTTATGCATTTCAGGTACCGGGAGAGCTGAGGAGCAGACACGGGACATGCACGCAAAGGATGGGCTGGCTTGATGATGTGGCTCGAGTCTGTATTTTTTTTATGTTTTGTCGTTGCATTTGTCGAGTACTGGAGTTAGACTGTTTACTTCTAAACTTGGTTTAAGTCCCCTGTGTGGGCAATGAATTGATATTTACTTTATGTTTCATGTACTCCGTTGAAATGTTTTGGCTGAGGCCACGGCCTTATTTACTTTTGAGTGCATCTTTTGGGATTTCATTGTGGTTATGTGTCATGTGTTAGCCTGGTAGACCTCACGAGGGTTCTACGGCGTGTAATGTCCCATTTGTGAATTGGGGTGTTACATCCGTGTCACTACGAGCTTCTCTGGTACATGTCATCACAAAAAAGTATCCCTGTTGCGTGTCGGCAAGATTTTCGGAGCTAAAACTCCCCCAACACAAAAAGGTAAAGGGAGAGTGGCGACAACGAACACACGTCAGGATATTCCACTAGAAGGTCTTAGAAAAAGCACGTCGGAAGCTCACAATACGGGGAACTTTGTTGAAGGTAGCAATAACAGATATAGGCAAGGTCGTAAAAGCTGTTCTCACCAAAAATTCCCAAATAATCACGCTTCAAAGCCCCCCAAGTCCTCTGCTTCTAAAAATGTTCCGCCTCGGAGTAACACCGCTCATCAGAGTCGGTCTCATTTTCAGGAAGACTTCCCCCCTAAATCAGAGATTATATTCAATCATACACGGATGTGACTCGAGATGGAAATTGTGGATTTAGAGCAGTTGCACTCGCTATCTACAAAAACGAAAACTTCTGGCCAAGGGTACGACAGGATATGCTAGATGAACTCCGCAAAAGAAGAGAAATATACGAAAATATTATATACGGTGTTACCATGGAAGGTTTGGAGGCACTTATTGATCACTTCAATTATGATTTTGCAACGAGAGATAAGTGGTTTTCAATGCCTGATTGTGGATACTTGGTTGCGACCGTGTATAATGTTTTCGTAATTGCATTCAGTGATTATGGGGCATTTTTATGTCCTCCCATAGCCTTGGATTCTTGTAATCCATCTCCGATCGCAAGGGTGGTGATAGGTAACGTGAACGGAAACACCCATTGGATATTGGTAACAAAAACGATATAATATTTATTTGTACATAATATATTTTATGCAATTATAACTAACTATTATTATTGAACTTTAATTTTTGGAGTTAGAAATGATACCCGGGGATTATCCAGTAGCTCCAGTCTCCAATTTCTGGCACACTAATGTAATATCCGCAATTTTGGATTTCTGGTAATTTTCTTTTTTTTGACGGAAGTCCGTTTTGACGACTCGCTTGGGACCGTCTCATCATTCTGAGAATGATTAATTCTGCACTTTTTGTCATCCGAGTTCGTTTCGGTATTGTTTTGTTGAGTTCCGTGTTTCTTAACGACTTTTCCGCACTCGAGTTCGATTCTTGTGAATCTCGTTCGAAATTACTGTTTCGAGTTTCCCGTAAGTCCGATTAACTTTGTTAGATGTGTTGTGAACTTCGGTTTGGTTATTCGATCACGTATCGTGATTTTCGGACGTTTTGGGCCGTTTTCGTAATTTCCCAAAGTTTGGGGTAATTACTTCGGTTGTCGAATTTCGAGCCTTCGGGTCGTCGGAATTGTGTGTTCTCTTAGCTCTTAGATTCGTCTTTGCGAGTACTTTGTAACCGTATCTTCGATTCGTATTCAGGTTCGGGTTTCGGGGTCGTTCGGATCGTCGTTGTGGTTCTTCATTTTGTGCTGAAAGCCTGGCGGACACAGGCGAAACGGCCTGGCAGTGCTGACGAGCGCCGTGTCTCGCGCTGGTCGGCAGATCGGGCAGCTGCAAGACACGGCCGAGACACACGGCATTGGTGCAGGCGATTCTTTGCGCCGTGTCCGGCATAGTATAAATATGGCCGAAAGCGATCGTTTTTCACTCATTTTCATTTCCTATCCTTCCTGTCCGTGGCTGGAGTCTTTGGGAAGTCGAAGACATGTTGTTATACTATGAATCCACGAAGTTTTGGAGTTCATAACATCGATTATTCCTTCCATAACTTGCTCCGATCGACCGAATCAAGGGAAGTTTTCTTAAAATCTAGTTTTGGGGATTTCGTTCGATTTGTCCGTTTAATCTGAAATAACTTAGATTATTGATGGATTATTGATTATTTAGATGTATTATATCGAATTCCTTGTTATTCCATGGTTGGATCGTATCGATTCGTTGTTTTGGTCGAGTTCTTAGTCGACGCCTTGAAGGTGTCCGACAAAAGGTCTTAGAGGGGGGATTGGACGTTGTATGATTATTATCCATCGTACGATTGTTGATTTATCATTCTTATGACTTAGGGATGAAATTCTTGTGAAGAACTCGAGTTGGAACCCTTCCGTTTGTTGTCTTCTTCGGAGTCCGAGCTTCCCGGTCGAATCGTGTTCTTCGGAGTATTCGGTAGCGGTTATTAAGGCAAGTATTTTACTATACGAATTGTGTCTTGTGAATAGGTACGTCTTGTTATGGTTGTGATGAATTTGGTTTACTTTCGTGAATATGCTTCGTAAGAATTAATTATTATGAATGATTGATGGTAGCGATAATACCCTCACTTAGCTAACGTCGTGAAATTGTGTTGGTCGTGTTGATCATCTAAGTTTGTGCCGGGTATGGTTGTTCATTGTTGAGTTGTTGTGATGATTATGATAATTGTGTTGTTTTGGTTTACATACTTGATTATACATTTCGGTGTAATGTGGAATGGCTTGATATTTGATGATTATGAGTTGTGTCGTGTCGATGTGTGTGTGTGTGTGTTCCAGGTAGGGTCTGACGAGGCCTCTGGAGTTTGGTACATGATGTGTACGAACAAGGTGTGTGATCCAGGTAGGGTCTGACGAGGCCTCTGGAGTTCGGTACATGATGTGTACGAACAAGATGTGTGATCCAGGTAGGGTCTGACGAGACCTCTGGAGTTCGGTACATGATGTGTACGAACGATATTTGTGGCCGGGTAGGGTCCATTGAGGCCTCCGGAGTTCGGTACATGATGTGTACGAACAGTGTGTGTGGTCCGGGTAAGGTCCGTCGAGGCCTCCGGAGTTCGGTACATGATGTGTACGAACAATGATCGTGTAGCAGTGATTGTTTGGGTGACATTTTAAATATGGGTCTCGGACTCATAATGATATATTATCTAGTGTGCTTTGAAACGAGAATCGGGCTAAGGCCCTAATGTTTACGAAAAGGTTTTGTAAATTGGGAGTCGAGGTCCAAAAGAATTTCTGCTTTAAAAATTCCCGAGATGATGTGTTCCTTTTCAAATATCTCTTGCTTGAGTTCGAAATTCTAAAACTTCTCGGGAACATTTTGATAATTTAATTCCGTATTAAATACGTAGTTGCTATTTACTTGTTGCATTTCGTATCGTTTTATACTTGCACTAGTAAAACAATGGAATTTTACTAACCCCCGAGTAATTGGGGGGTGGATGTCTGTTCTGCGTCCAGGTACATGCAGGTTCAGGGGAGCAGTCATAGGATTGGCACAAGGGGATGATGAGCTGTGATACTAATCACGAGTCGAGAGTTGGTAGAGTTTGGTTGTATTGTTAGAGTTGATTCAGTCTTCCGTTGTATTGTGTTTCGACCCCTGTGTGGGTAATGTTGTTAATCAGTTCTGTTGATAGAGTTGTGTGACCTCATCGGTCTGTGTGTTTATGTGTAAGTGACCTTAACAGTCTGTATTATTATATTGTTTGACCCTGGCCGGGCAAGCATTTGGTTGTTTATGGATGGTTAGCCTGGTAGATCCTTGTGGAAAGGGTCTACGGCGTGTAATATTCCCATACGGTTTTGGGGGTGTTACATTTATGGTATCGGAGCTTAGGTTGCCGAAACCTAGGTTGTCGGGTCGAGTCGAGTCGTGGTTTGTCGAGTAATGTGTTGTCTTGTCGTTCGAGTCGTCAGGTGACAAGTTGAGTTGTGCGTAGTCACAACGTGTCGGATATGTTGTCGGATGAGATTAGTATCGTGGGCGACCGTCATCTCCGTGCGGCCTGTGGACGTAAGTCTTCTCTTTTATGCGAAGTACCTGTGTATCATGATTTTTTCTAAATGAGTTAATTGTGGTGCATAATTTTATTTGCACGGTGTTGTGAATATAGTTGTATTTAATACGTGTGACATATAGTATATGTATAAAACTGGGCCGATTGTTGTTTTACCTTTGAACCACTGTGAGGGTGGTATGATGTGAAAATTGAGAACCTTGTTGGGTTTCGAATAAGGTATCGACGATTGAGTTCGTGAGAAACTCCGAGGAATGGTTTTGTTGTATGTTTAAACTAGATGTTGTGAGATGTATTCAATTGGATTGTGCATGTTGGACTGTATTCCTTTTTCCGATGCGTGAGTTCTTTTGTAATGGCTTTCGGTATTTTACCGGCTGAGTTTTATTTCGAAAACCGATTCCCTTAACCGAGTTTTTGGCATTATGGCCTTGATCGTTTTAGCGAAATGCTTATGACGGTATTTAGTATTTCGTAAATGGCTTTTGTGAGTTTTTGAAATATTACCGTCATCGACCTTTTTGGCGTTTTGTAAATGGTTTTTAGCCTGGTGGGTTCCGGCGTGGGACCCACAACGCTATAATGTTCCGTGTAATTATCTGAAATTTTGGGGCATTCTAGCCCATGAATTATCTTTGAAAACCTTGAGTACCTTAGAAAATAAATTTCGAGACGTACTTTTAAAATGAATTATTTTCTCGTGGTACATCCAAGGTGCCACAATATGTTTCAAAATTCTTCTACCTCGAGGACCAAAATGTTTTGATATATTTCTAATGTTTTAGAAACACTTTTACTTAGACCCGAGGGTCGAATATTTCCGAAAGTTTTTCACGAAAAGAAAGTGTCCTCATTTTTATCGAATGCGAAATAGTTTTCCAAAGTCTCGATAACGATGTTTCACGTTTGAACTTTTTTTTGAAGGGTGATACTCAAGATCAATCGGTATTTCCAAAATTATTTTCAAAAGGGGGTTTTTATTTTTTTTAAAAAAACCTATCAATTCCCGTTTGCGTTTGGAAATGTATGTATGATGTTTGCTTTGTCGTTATGATGTTAATTTCCGAATATGATCGAATTGGTGGCATGAATGTTGAGGCGTTGCCACGTATTTGTAGTACTAGCCCTCTGTGAGAAGTGTGAACTGGTATTTACTATTTGTCGCCTCGTGGTGATTTGCGTGTTGTCGCACGAGTGTGAGCTGTTGAAGCTTGGGTTTGTACGTTTGGGTACATGTGTGACTGTTTCATGATGTTTGTAATTATGTGCTGGTTATCGTTCGGGCCGTCGAAGTCGCCGAACGATACCGTCGTTGCTGTAGTGTTTGTGTGTGTATTACTTTACGATGGTAATCGTTGTGTATGATATGTGTTATGATTCCTTGTTGTGTTGAGTTGGCATCTCCGCTATGTTGTTTTGCGACGTTGTGCCCCATTGTATCTAGCATTGGTATTTTCGGTATGCCGAGCCGAGGTGTTTCAACCGTGATGTGCCGGGGCATACACGTGTAAATTGTCCTTCTCATCTGTAACGCGTTTCAAGTGAGGACTCGAGGGACACCGAATTCAGTTTTGCGAATTGACTACCGAGACTTTCGGAGTTCGCACTTCAGCACATATATCAGGATCGACTCTGAGAGACCCATGGGAGATTTTCCTGTCGGATGCTTTTTGTGTTGTTACCTTGTTTCCGTTGTTGTGAGTTACGGGGACGACATTTCTTTTATAAGAGGTCGGATGTAATACCCGTACTATATTTGACTTCTGCAGTTTCTCCTTCTAAATTCTATCGACTTGCACGTGTTCGTCGATACTTTTTGAACTTGTTTGATGTCTCAGTTGTCATCGTTCGAACTGGTTGTGACCTTGTTTCAGATCGACCTGTTTATCATCGTGACCTTTCCGAGTTCGGTTCGATTCCTGTGAACCTTGTTTGGAAGTAACATCTTTCACTTTCTACCAGTTCTTTTAATGTCTGGAGTTGAAGTGGGGACTTCGGAGTCATTGTTCGACTGTTGTCATTCGATCATTGTTGTTCGATCATTGTTATTTGATCATTATTGTTGGATCATTGTTATTTGATCGTTGTTGTCCGATCATTGTTATTTGATCGTTGTTGTTCGATCATTGTTATTTGATCATTGTTGTTCGATCATTATTATTTGATCGTTGTTGTTCAATCGTTGTTGTTCGATCGGGGTTGTCTGACTCTTGTGCCTGATCTCGTACTGCGAAGAATTGTCGTTCACCGTTAGTCAACTGTTTCGAGTGTGGCCAAGTGGGTCACCGAGCGGTGCATTGTGAGACCGTTGCCAAGATGTTCGGGAATTGGGTTTTTGTTCCTACTCGGGGAGTGCCCGGTGGTGTCCCGTGATGTAGTTGTGTATCGTACTTCGTGCTGTATTCGTGTAGAAATTGATATTTGTTGCGTGAACTTTTTGGTTTTGTTTGTATTCTACCATGATGTTTTATTTTAAGTTTCGAGACGAAACTTATTTTTAATAGGATAGAATGTAATGTCCGGTATTCTCGTTGTTTAGTATATTTTGAGTAATATTTTTATTAGTATTTTATGTATATAATTGTGTGTTTTGTGTGATAATTTATTCGTTTTACCATATATTTATATTAGTTCATTTTGTTAGAATTTTCTATAATTTTATGTCATTTTTGGATAATTAATTGGAATTAAATTATATCTGCAGGTTAACCAACCGGTACAAGACAGATCAATTGGTTCAAGGGCGATATTTTTACAAAATTCAAATATAGTCACGACTTGTCTCACTTTATTCGTCTCGTCGAGACGATCGTTTTAAAAAAAAAAATTCATCCGAATCCGAGTTCGTATGAAGAAGTTATGACCGTTCGAAGGACAATTAAATAGACGAACCATATTGTGCCACGTGTCAACACCTGATTGGACCGGAATTTCAACTCTGTGCTGATGTCATCCATGACATCAGCACCTCATGATCAGCCGTGAATTATTAGGTGGTGGAAATTTTTAATTGTAAAAATTATTATTTTATTAATTTTGAAGTAGTATAAATAGGGGATGATTGTGTAGTAAAAAAAAGGAGAAAAAATAAAGAGAAATTATTGTAAGGGAGAGAAATAAAAATAGTGTGTAGTAAAATTATATTTGAGTAATAATATTATGAAATATTTATTTATTTGTGTTGTTATTATGAGTGAGTAATTTTCTTTTACTGGGGTTATGATGAAACCATGTCTATATTATTATTAATATTTATATAATAATTCCAAATAAATATTTTTAACGGTTATGATTTTCGCTTCAATAGGGGAATATTATTTCATCAATTATATCACGTATTTTTGACAGTTATAAATTCCCCATTGCTTTGTGATTATTGATATTAGTTAATTTCTTTGATTATTTATTTTCCATTAAATTGGATACATATAATGCTTAGAAATTACATTTTTCAAGCGAAGGAAAATCTATATTTGAATTATAATTTTGTACTTATTGTCAGATCTATAGGGAAATAGTGAGATTGATTTAATCTATTCCCGAATTTCTTGGAATTAAAATATAAAATAAATAATAAATAGATATTGGTGGACTCTAAACCCTAGTAAATTATTTAAAATCAATTTACCTAAAATCTACTTAAAATTACTGTTATTTGTTGCAATTATTATAACCATTAAAAAATCAAATTATTTGGGACTAGGTTAGAATTTAATATAATTTGGTTCAAAACGATAGGATTAATTTGACTTCACTAGTATAGTCCTCCCTGTGGAATCGACCTTGCACCGCATATCTATATCGAACAAATCGTGCGCTTGCGAGTATTAGACTAAAGAATCAACAAACAACAAGTTTTTGGCGCCATTGCCGGGAGCGCAAAGCGAAGTACAAGAAGACCAATCGTCAAGTTAGTTGAATTCTTCTACTAGTTATTTATTTTACTGTTTTTTTTATTATTATCTGTCTTTTTTAATATCCGTTAGTAGTAGAATTTATTTTCTTTTTATATTTAAAAAAAAATCTGAAAAATAATAAAAACTTTTAATAATAAATATAAGTAATAATAATAAAATCTACTGTTCATTTTCGTAAAAATAATAATAAAATAATAAAAAAAATAAAAAAGTCCAAAAATATATAAAAATATAAAAAAATCTGAAAAAGTTTAAAAAATTCAGAACTTATTTATTTTTATTTAAAAAAAAAAAGAGATCTGGAAAATACAAAAAATTTTCAGATTTTAAGGTAATATTTTTGTAATTTTGGTATATTAATATTATAAAAATCAAAATTTTTAATTTAAATTCGAAAAAAATAAATAAAAATAATAAAAATAAATTAAAAATAATCTGGAATATTATTTTCCGTAATAAATAAAAATCTGAATTATTTTATTTTATTTTTAAAAGTAAAACCTGCTAGTTTTATTAAAAAAAATTAATTTTCATAAAAAATTAAAAATCTAAAAAAAAAAATCAGATTAAGAATTAATAATTTAAATAATCTGGAATATATAATAAAATAAACTTTCTGAACTTTGAATTTTTTTTTAATAAAAACAGAATTTTTTAAAATAAATTACAATATTTTAATAAAAAAGGGAAAATACTAAAAAAAAATAAAAAACTGAAAATTTATAAAAAAAAAAAAAGAAACTAAAATTTATAAAAAAAAAAAACTATTTTTATTGTTTGCATAAATAAAATAAAAGTTTGTAATTTTTATTTTTTTTTCTGAAAAAAAATCTGAATTCTTTTTTGTGAAAAAAAGTAAATAATATATCTGGATATATATATATATATATTAGCTCAATATTATTAGTCTAAAAATATAATAAAATTATAATAAATATAAAAATATAAAAACTAAAAAAAATATAAAATATAAAAAAACAAAAAAAAAAATCAGATTTTTTTTTAATTTTTATATCTTGTCTTTAGTTTTAATAGAATCTTGTAGTGGTAATTTAGATTGTGTTTTTAGTTGTTATTTTCTATTTACATTATTCTTAGACATTTAGTTTAATTGCAATATTTCTCGTGTACAATTTAGTTTATCAAATAGATATTGCTTCCGTAGATCAATTAGTAAATTTATTCCTTTGCAATCTATTACATCCTATAATTTTAGTAATAATTGTAATAATTATCATTGTATTATTAATAATAATAAAAATATAAAAACTCAAAAAAAATAATTAAACAATAAAATCCTTTAAAAGATTCAACAAGGGATTGATATTTTTCACTCACTACTTTGTTCGATTCGAATAGAGAAAAGCTAAATATCAATCTTGTACAAACTGATTTTGAAAATCGATTGAATTTTGGCAAAAAGGCCTCTGTTGTACATGCCGAAGAAAGTTGGATTTTAAGTGCGACCGTTGTGACGCCTCCAACGATCTGGAAGTTCGATCGACTATCATAATTTGGTTTGTATGCAAAGTTAAAAAAATTGAAATACTGATGAATGCAAGTTTGGCAACGAAATAATAAAGGTCGATTAACGAGAAGAAGATTGTCCTTAACTAAAATTGAAGTTCAACAAACAAAACCGATATCAAAAATGGACGAAATCGAAAATCGGAATAATCAAGTTGCAAAAGAAAAAACTTTAATAGAATATTTTTCTCCAGTAAGTGCTAATTCTCCTTCTTGCATAGTGTTGCCTACGACTAATGCAACTCATTTCGAACTTAAACCATCAATAATTCAACTTCTTTCATCTTTTCACGGTTTGGAAAGAGAAGATCCGTATATGCATGTCAAGGAATTTCTTGATATTTATTCTACTTTCCAATTCCAAAATTTCTCTGATGAATCTGTCAAACTTAGACTGTTTCCATTTTCTCTCAAAGATAAAGCAAAATTCTGGCTAAATTCTCTTCAAGCAAGAACAATTACTAGTTGGGACCAACTAGTGAATAAATTTCTCGCAAATTTTTTTCCAATGTCCAAAACTGATAGTCTTAGAAGAGAAATATCAGAATTTTTCCAAAAAAAAAAATGAAGAATTTTACGAGTGTTGGGAAAGATTTAATGATTTAATCCTTAAGTGTCCCCATCATGGTTTTGAAATATGGCGTTTGGTAAAATATTTTTATGACGGTTTAACTCCAAACAATCGCCAATTAATCCAATCAATGCATGGTGGAAAATTTCTTCATCTTATTGGAGACGAAGCTTGGAATGCACTAGAAAATATGTCAATTAATTCACAACAATGGAATTCACTCGACTCTATAGCCAAATCGATGCATACGACCCCAAAAAAAGGTGGAATTTACGAGGTTAAACAAGATGTTGAAATAAAATCTACTATAGATGATTTAGTACGAAAAGTGGATGCGTTAGTCTTGAAGCAATCCATCCCCTCGTCAAACTCAAAAAATGAATTTTGCATTTCATGTGCGGAATCATTTCATTCATCTCAATCTTGTCCCTCTGGTCCACAAAATCAAGAAATTTTTAATGAAGAAGTCAATATGTTACATTCATATGGAAAATCTTCGGATAGTCCATTTGCTCCAACTTATAATCCAAATTGGAGGAATCATCCAAATTTTTCCTGGAAGCAAAATATGCCTCCAATGAATCAAGGAGGACATCAAATGAATATGTCAAATCAACAAAATGTCCGCCCTAATCAATATCCTCCAAATACTTATCAGTATCCTTCTATAGTGCCAAGGAAACCATCTTTGGAAGATACGTTGCAACAATTCATGCAATCTACTCAACAAATATTTCAATCAACTCAGCAAGCTGTACAATCAAACTCACAGGCTATTTCTAAGCTTGAAACACAAATTGGTCAACTTGCAACAACTTTAGCTGAAAGAGAAAAGGAAAAATTTCCGAGTCAGTCCATCCCTAATCCTAAAGGACAATATGAAGTAAACTCTTCTAACGCAGAAGTTCAGTCCATAACTACCCTTAGAAGTGGAAAAGAAATACAAAAGCCTGAATATGATACGGAAGAAAAATCAAATGAACCACAAGTTTCAAAATTAAAAGATTCTAAGGAAAAAGAAAAGCCTTACGTTCCAAAAGCTCCATTTCCTGAAAGACTTATTCCAAAAGATAAAAGTGCGCAATACAAAGATATAATGGAAATATTTAAACAAGTTCGAATAAATATTCCATTCCTTGATGCTATTAAACAAGTGCCTGCTTATTCTAAGTTCTTGAAAAATCTTTGCACCGTAAAAAGAAGAACAAATGTTCCAAGAAAGGCATTTTTAGCTGAACATGTTAGCTCAATAATCCAAAATAAAACTCCCGTTAAGTATAAAGATCCTGGTAGTCCTACAATATCTTGTGTCATTGGAGATCACATCATTAAACGAGCCTTGCTTGATTTAGGAGCCAGTGTGAATTTATTACCATATTCTGTTTATACATAACTTGGATTAGGGGAGCTAAAATCAACATCCGTGATACTTCAACTAGCTGATAGATCTATAAAAATACCTCGAGGAATCGTAGAGGATGTTCTGATTCAAGTAGATAAATTCTACTTTCCTGTTGATTTTATAGTCATATACATTGAACCTGTTGAGAATACCAAAGATCAAATCCATGTTATTTTAGGAAGGCCATTTTTAGCTACTTCAAATGCATTAATTAACTGTAGAAATGGCATCATAAAATTTTCTTTTGGAAATATGACTGTTGAACTAAATATGTTTAACATTTCTCAACAACATGATGATCTTGATGATGTCTGTGGCGTAAATATGATAGAGAGTATGGGTCCTTATTTCTTTCCAAAAATGGATGATGATGATCTTTTTGAAAGCTGTCTTGCTCATTTTGGCTCAGATTTTGACATCGACAATTCAATTAATGAAGTAAATTCTTTACTAGAGTCTACACCTTTATTGGATAATGATAAATGGAAAGCTAAAACCGAACCACTTGAGAGCCAAATGAATAATGAAGTAACTATTGAGGATTCAAAGATAGAGCTCAATCCATTACCTGAATCTCTAAAATATGCATTTTTAGGACCATCAGAAACCCTGCCTGTCATCATAGCATCTGATTTAGATGAAGAACGAGAAGATAAGTTAATAAATATTCTTAAAGAACATAAAGAAGCAATAGGCTGGACCATCTCCGATATTAAAGGTATTAATCCTTCTATATGCATGCATCGAATTCACCTTGAAGAAAATGCGAAAACTTCCCGAGAATTTCAAAGAAGACTAAATCCTAATTTGAAAGAAGTTGTAAGAGCTGAAATAATCAAACTCTTAGATGTAGGTATCATCTACCCTATTTCTTATAGCTCTTGGGTCAGTCCTGTTCATATAGTTCCAAAGAAATCTGGCATAACTGTAATCACGAATGAAGAAAATGAACTTGTTCCAACCAGAATTCAAACTGGATGGAGAGTCTCAGATTGACATGAAAATTGAACTCTGTTACAAGAAAAGATCACTTTGCACTTCATTTTATTGATCAAATGCTAGAAAGGTTAGCCGGCCATGCTTATTATTGTTTTCTTGATGGATATTCCGGCTATAACCAAATTCCCATTGCTCCTGAAGATCAAGAAAAAACCACTTTTACCTGTCCTTTCAGAACTTTTGCTTACCGACGAATGCCATTTGGTCTGTGTAATGCACCTGCTACTTTTCAGCAGTGTATGATGAGCATTTTCTCTGACATGGTTGAGCGTTTTTTGGAAATTTTTATGGATGATTTTTCTGTATTCGGGTCTAGCTTTGATGAATGTTTACACCACTTAACCCAAGTGTTGGTTAGGTGTAAGGAGAAGAATCTTATCCTAAACTGGGAAAAATGTCATTTTATGGTTAAAAAGGAATTGTCTTAGGACATGTGATTTCTGAAAAAGGAATTGAGGTGGACAAATCTAAAGTTGATTTAATATCAGTCTTCCACCCCCACGAACGATTAAAGAAATTCGGTCATTCTTAGGCCATGCTGGTTTTTACCGTCGATTCATCAAAGATTTTAGTAAAATCTCAAGGCCATTATGTAATTTACTTTCAAAAGACACACCTTTCGTATTTGATGATCATTGTCTAAAAGCTTTTAAGACACTCAAATCTATGTTGAGCTCTGCACCTATCATCAAATCTCCAAACTGGAATCTTCCTTTTGAAATAATGTGATGCATCCGACTATGCCGTCGGTGTAGTATTGGGTCAAAGAGAAAATAAATTGCCAATCGTAATATATTATGCAAGCGTAACTCTAAATGATGCCCAATTAAATTATTCTACAATCGAAAAGAATTGCTTGCAGTCGTTTTTGCTTTAGACAAATTTCGACCTTACTTGATTGGTTAAAAAGTCATAATTTACTCCGATCATGCTGCATTAAAATATCTTCTTTCTAAGAAAGATGCTAAACCTCGCTTGATCCGTTGGATTCTATTGTTACAAGAGTTTGACTTAGAAATTCGAGATAAAAAAGGTGTTGAAAATGTTGTTGCTGATCATTTGTCTAGGCTAATCGTGAATTTTACTGATAAAGAACCTCCCATTAATGAAACTTTCCCTGATGAACAACTCATGTCTGCTTCTCAAATACCTTGGTATGCGACATTGTCAATTACCTTGTTACCGGTAACATGCCATCTCATTGGAATAATCAAGATAAAACAAAATTTTTAAACGAAGTAAAAAAAATTCTTTTGGGGTGATCCATATTTGTTCAAATATTGTCCTGATCAAATTATTAGGAGATGTGTGCCAGAACATGAACAACAAAATATCATTTCCTTTTGTCATGATCATGCATGTGGAGGTCATTTTAGTTCAAAGAAAACAACTGCTAAAATTCTGCAATGTGGTTTTTATTGGCCAACACTTTTCAAAGATACACATTCATATTGCGGACATGTGATAGATGTCAAAGATTAGGTCGAATTTCTAAACGAAATATGATGCCTTTAAACCCAATTTTAATTATTGAAATATTTGATGTTTGGGGCATAGATTTTATGGGACCTTTTCCAATTTCTTTTGGCAATCTTTACATCCTTGTGGCCGTCTATTATGTTTCAAAATGGGTAGAAGCAATTGCTTGCAAAACAAATGACCACAAAGTCGTGGTAAAATTTTTGAAAGAAAATATTTTTTCCAGATTTGGAACACCACGAGCAATTATAAGTGATGGAGGAAAACATTTTTGTAATAAATTTTTGAATTATTTATTTAAAAAATATGGTGTTACACATAAAGTTGCAACTCCTTATCACCCTCAAACAAGTGGCCAAGTTGAAATTTCAAATAGAGAAATCAAACATATTCTTGAAAAAACGGTTAATCCTACAAGGAAAGATTGGTCTTTGCGATTGAATGATGCATTGTGGGCTTACCGTACTGCTTTTAAAACTCCCATCGGAATGTCTTCATTTAGGCTTGTCTTTGGAAAACCATGTCATTTGCCTGTTGAATTGGAACATAGAGCATACTGGGCCATAAAACGATTAAATTTTTCATTAGACATGTTTTGTCGAATTCATAGGAAACTTCAACTAAATGAATTGGAAGAAATCAGAAATGATGCTTACAATTGTGCAAGGAAATATAAGGACAAAATGAAATTTTTTCATGATAAACACATTTTGAGAAAAACTTTTTCTCCTGATCAAAAAGTCCTTCTTTTTAACTCTCGTTTGTTATTATTTCCAGGCAAGTTGCGTTCACGATGGTCTGGTCCATTTATTATTCATACGGTCTATCCTCACGGAGCTGTAGAAATTGAAAATCCAAAAAATGGTAATATTTTCAAAGTAACCATATTTGGAATTAAAATCTTTTGAGGTAGAAGAGATTCTTCTTAAGGACCCCGATATTGTGGATTAATACTCCATTGTATTTGCCCGGTCAAGTGGCGGATAACGGTACTCCGTGGCTAGTAAAGTCGGATTTTTCAGTTTCCCACAACAACTGATTTTGTAGATATTTTTACTTTATTTTTAATTATGGAACAAACTTTGAAAACAATTGAAAAAAGATTTCCTTTTCTTAGTAAAAAAGTCATTTTGAAACTTTACCAAGCCAGAGTTGAAAGGATGAGGTTGCTTATGAATAACGGCATACCTTTTGATATTCGATTCATTATTGAAGCCAAAGTGAGAATAGCAGGTGAATTCACGGAAATACCAACTAGATTTTTACCAGGGCTTGGAAAAAGTTCATATGCCAAGAAACGACGAGCAAAGAAAATTGCTGTTTGCTACAAATGTGCTAGGTGGAACTGTGATTCAAGATGTCGATCTTTAGGAATTCCTTCCACAAACAGAGAAGATAAAATTCAGTTCATCAAGGATGGTCTGAATAAGGAGAATTTAGATGATATCGAAATTTCTTTTGACACGCATCCTAGTGGACTCGTACATTACGGGATTCGATGTTTGTGGAATAAATTCAAACCAGAATATGAACAACGTCTTGGGAATCTGACGTTAAAAGACCCTGTTTGCCAATTTGTAAGAAAATTGGATGGGAAGCTTCTCCCCGACTCATAGAAGGCGTTTAAGCCGTTTCTGAACGTAAAATCAGAGGAAGATGTGAGCCACAATCACAACTAGTGTACATACACGTGAGTATCTTTACTTTTTATCGTTTTTTTAGATTTTCTGAATAAAAAACGTGATACGCAATAAATGCATTCATTATTCTGTTGAGTAGTTGAAGCGCAATTAACGCGGTCACAGATTTGATAAATCTTTTTACTTTATTTTGCATCTATAAATAAACATTGCAGTTGTTTCTTTTCTGCATCCCTCAAACTTGTATTCTTTTCATTATCTCTCTAAGTAATTTTCTTTTCAAAAAAAAAATGGAATCATCATCTTCCGCAAAAAGATTTAACTCCATCTGCATTTTTGGTGGAGCTAGTCATGGGAAAGAGGCTTGCTTTACTGAAGCAGCCCATAACTTGGGTCGTACCTTAGGAAAAAATGCATTCATGTAGTTTACGGAGGAGGAAGTCTAGGATTAATGGGACGTGCTGCTGCTTCTGCCTATATGGAAGGAGTAAGAGTGTTGGGAATCATTCCAAAACCACTAGCTGATAGTAAAATCACTGGAGCAACTATTGGTGTTGAGTTCAGAGGTGTGAATATGCAAGACCGCATAACTCACATGATAAATAATGCTGATGCCTTTATCACCCTTCCCGGTGGTTTTGGCACTCTTGAGGAACTTTTTCATGTGGTTACCAGAGCCCAGCTAAATGTTCATACGAAACCAATAGGTCTGCAAAATGTCAATGGTTTCTTCGATGGTTTACTATCTTTCATCAACTACTCTTCTGAAAAAGGTTTTATTTCTGAGCGTGCTAAACGAATCATAGTTGTTGCAACAACACCAGAAGAGCCGATCAAAAACTTATTGCATTTGTTCTGAACCGCACTACTCTAGCTAATATTGTTTGGATGGAAGATTTCACTGTCTTTGAAACGCAAAATTGATACATTCCTTTCCTCCGATATCCCACTTCATCCCTCTTGTTGTTTTTACTTTTTAGCGAGTGTAAAAATCGTGAAAATGATGGCAGCTTAAGGAGTTTTCTTTTCGATCTCTTGACGCGCATCTATCCACGATTTATGTATTGTTATTTCTATTACTGTACTTTTTCTGTTTGTTTTTAATAGAAGCATTGATGGCAGCGTAAGGCGACTCTTCGGACTCTCTTGAAGCGCATCTAGGTTGTTTGTGTTAAACTTCCGGGTATATATTTTCTTTTGTTGTTTTGCCACACTTATTTCTTGCAGGTCCAAAAAAAAAAAGAGGCTTGAGCAAAGCGTCGTCTTTCATAAACCGGGAAGCCTTATTTAAACCCTTACTCCATTGTTCTTTTTACACAATAAGGATATTGCTTATCATTAAGTGTGGGGGAAGGTGTATATCTATATCTATATCTATATCTATCTCTATATATATATATATGCAATATTAAATAAAAAAAGGCTGAAAATCACGGCACCATTTTCTTGAGAAAACGTTAGTGAAAAAATCATTTTTGGGATGTTTCACTGGTTTTGATAATGGATTTGGATGAAGGTGTATGGGATTCAGTACACAACACCCTTTTTGTGAGTTTTGAGCCTTAGAGCAATCCTTATATATACGCTCTATATTTTTTGTTGTGTGGTCAAACATATTGTGTTCATTCTAGAACTTTCTCATTTATACATTTCGAGACTACATTCATAAACTCTTGCATTAAGATGATAAAGGCAATTAGGATTAACCCTTGTTGGCTTATATTTTTCCCACCCATTACATTTTATCCTTAGAAGCCCCATTGAGCCTGAGCCTATTTCTTTGATCAAGCACATTACTTTAGCCATTATCCATTCTTGTTGATGACTCATCCATTTGCACCCTCTAGTCAAAGATTTAATTGTGAACTAGATGTGTGACAAATAGGGGCCGATGTTCATAAGAGTATTGTGGAGATTAAGAGCTTTTGTTGAAAGTGAAAGGGTGTGAAGTACATTGGAGTATTGAACCAAAAAAGAAAATATAAATAAAGGCCAAAAAAAATCTAAAAAAAAAAACGGCCTGATTAAAACAAAAAAATTGAAAAAAAAAGGGAGGTCAAGTGCGAAAATCATTACTATATATATACATAAAATAGCACTTGAACTATCCCTTAAGTGATACATAAATCCTTCCAGAAGATCCATTGCATACTTTTCCTTACACAAGAGTATGACCTTACCGGATGAATATTCAAATACCATGTACAGAATAACTTGGGGATGATGGGTTGAGAGTTTTCATTACACAAGGGGGGGGTGTTGATTGTTATTTGTAGGATTTGTTATGCATCTAAATTCACAATTGATCTTGGCTAGCAAACCTCATAATTTTCCCTTTATCCTACCCATACCCAAAGCCACATTACAACCAAAAGAAAGACCTTTTGATTTATGCATGAGTTTATTTTTAAGTAGTGGAGATTTGATTTTTGACCAAGCATATGGTAATGACACATTATGCTTTGATATGAGTGAACTCTTTTCGAATATCCCGTATATACACTTGAGTGAAGAGTGATATCCACTGTGAGGGTACTGAATCTTTTGGCATTCGATTCTCAATGAAGTTGTTAGAATTTGGTGCGGCATCCTATTTTTCTCTGATCTCACTTGGGTCATGATCACTTGTTCTCTCTTGATATTGATTTTGTCATGATTTTTTCAGCATATGAGTATTATAACTCGGGTATAAGATTTGCCCGAGGACGTGCAAAAGATAAGTGTGGGGGAATTTGTTTAGTATATTTTGAGTAATATTTTTATTAGTATTTTATGTATATAATTGTGTGTTTTGTGTGATAATTCATTCGTTTTACCATATATTTATATTAGTTCATTTTGTTAGAATTTTCTATAATTTTATGTCATTTTTGGATAATTAATTGGAATTAAATTATATCTGCAGGTTAACCAACCGGTACAAGACAGATCAATTGGTTCAAGGGCGATATTTTTACAAAATTCAAATATAGTCACGACTGGTCTCACTTTATTCGTCTCGTCGAGACGATCGTTTTTAAAAAAAAAATTCATCCGAATCCGAGTTCGTATGAAGAAGTTATGACCGTTCGAAGGACAATTAAATAGACGAACCATATTGTGGCACGTGTCAACACCTGATTGGACCGGAATTTCAACTCTGTGCTGATGTCATCCATGACATCGACACCTCATGATCAGCCGTGAATTATTAGGTGGTGGAAATTTTTAATTGTAAAAATTATTATTTTATTGATTTTGAAGCAGTATAAATAGGGGATGATTGTGTAGTGTTTTGGGAGGAGAAAAAAGGAGAAAAAATAAAGAGAAATTATTGTAAGGGAGAGAAATAAAAATAGTGTGTAGTAAAATTATATTTGAGTAATAATATTATGAAATATTTATTTATTTGTGTTGTTATTATGAGTGAGTAATTTTCTTTTACTGGGGTTATGATGAAACCATGTCTATATTATTATTAATATTTATATAATAATTCCAAATAAATATTTTTAACGGTTATGATTTTCGCTTCAATAGGGGAATATTATTTCATCAATTATATCACGTATTTTTGACAGTTATAAATTCCCCATTGCTTTGTGATTATTGATATTAGTTAATTTCTTTGATTATTTGTTTTCCATTAAATTGGATACATATAATGCTTAGAAATTACATTTTTCAAGCGAAGGAAAATCTATATTTGAATTATAATTTTGTACTTATTGTCAGATCTATAGGAAATAGTGAGATTGATTTCAGAATCTATTCCCTGAATTTCTTGGAATTAAAATATAAAATAAATAATAAATAGACATTGGTGGACTCTAAACCCTAGTAAATTATTTAAAATCAATTTACCTAAAATCTACTTAAAATTACTGTTATTTGTTGCAATTATTATAACCATTAAAAAATCAAATTATTTGGGACTAGGTTAGAATTTAATATAATTTGGTTCAAAACGATAGGAATAATTTGACTTCACTAGTATAGTCCTCCCTGTGGAATCGACCTTGCACCGCATATCTATATCGAACAAATCGTGCGCTTGCGAGTATTAGACTAAAGAATCAACAAACAACACTCGTTTTCTGTTATCTTGAATTATTTGTGTCTTGACGTCAGACATTTTCTTGTTGACGAGAATCGGAGTGAATTCTATCATAATACTATATTTGTTTCTACCGCATAGTCGTTGTGGTCGGGTGCGACTTGTTGTCGCGTGCGTTTCTTTGATTAAATTTGTGCATGTGATGTGTTGTTAATTACTCGTTGTTGTTTTGAAACATAGTCGGTGGCGTTGCGTTAGTCGTCGTGGGGCGTGTTTTCACGCCGTATATTCCTTTGCGTTGCTTGTAACGTTTCGCCGTTGGGCGCGATTTTTTTCGGTTCTTGTGTATCTCGTTGAGTTTTCCTGGCGGGATATTGCTTCTCCCTACTTGATTTAAGTTTTGGGACGAAACTTCTTTTAAGGAGGGTAGAATGTAATATCCGCAATTTCAGATTTCCGGTAATTTTTATTTTTTGGCAGAAGTCTGTTTCAACGACTCGCTTGGGGCCATCTCATCATTCTGAGAATGATTAATTCTGCACTTTTTGTCATCCGAGTTCATTTCGGTATTATTTTGTTGAGTTCCGTGTTTCTTAACGACTTTTCCGCACTCGAGTTCGATTCTTGTGAATCTCGTTCGAAATTACTGTTTCGAGTTTCCCGTAAGTCCGTTTAACTTTGTTAGACGTGTTGTGAACTTCGGTTTGGTTATTAGATCACGTATTGTGATTTTCGGACGTTTTGGACCGTTTTCGTAATTTCCCAAAGTTTGGGGTAATTACTTCGGTTGTTGAATTCTGAGCCTTCGGGTCGTCGGAATTGTGTGTTCTCTTATCTCTTAGATTCGTCTTTGCGAGTACTTCGTAACCGTATCTTCGATTCGTATTCAGGTTCGGGTTTCGGGGTCATTCGGATCGTCGTTGTGGTTCTTCATTTTGTGCGTGGAGGCTGCTGGCCGGACTTGGGTGAAACGGCCCTAAAAATGGCGCTGCCGAGCGCCGTGTCCTACCCCGGGTTGGCCAGGACTGGCATCCTGCCGAGACACGGCCGAGACACACGGCGCTGGTGTGGGCTGGTTGCTGCGCCGTGTCCGGCAGGCGTATAAATATGGCCGAGTAGTCGTTTTTTTCACTCATTTTCATTTCCTATCCTTCCTATCCGCGGCTGGAGTCTTTGGGAAGTTTTGGAGTTCATAACATTGATTAATCCTTCCATAACTTGCTCCGATCGACCGAATCAAGGCAAGTTTTCTTAAAATCTAGTTTTGGGGATTTTGTTCGATTTGTCCGTTTAATCTGAAATAACTTAGATTATTGATGGATTATTGATTATTTAAATGTATTATATCGAATTCCTTGTTATTCCATGGTTGGATCATATCGATTCGTTGTTTTGATCGAGTTATTAGTCGACGCCTTGAAGGTGTCCGACAAAAGGTCTTAGAGGGGGGATTGGGCGTTGTATGATTATTATCCATCGTACGATTGTTGATTTATCATTAGTATGACTTAGGGACGAAATTCTTGTGAAGAACTCGAGTCGGAACCTTTTCGTTCGTTGTCTTCTTCGGGGTCCGAGCTTCCCGGTCGAATCGTGTTCTTCGGAGTATTCGGTAGCAGTTATTAAGGCAAGTATTTTACTATACGAATTGTGTCTTGTGAATAGGTACGTCGTGTTATGGTTGTGATGAATTTGGTTTACTTTCGTGAATATGCTTCGTAAGAATTAATTATTATGAATGATTGATGGTAGCGATAATACCCTCACTTAGCTAACGTCGTGAAATTGTGTTGGTCGTGTTGATCATCTAAGTTTGTGCCGGGTAAAGTTGTTCATTGTTGAGTTGTTGTGATGATTATGATAATTATGTTGTTTTGGTTTACATACTTGATTATACATTTCGGTGTAATGTGGAATGGCTTGATATTTGATGATTATGAGTTGTGTCGTGTCGATGTGTGTGTGTGTGTGTGTTCCAGGTAGGGTCTGACGAGGCCTCTGGAGTTCGATACATGATGTGTACGAACAAGGTGTGTGATCCAGGTAGGGTCTGACGAGGCCTCTGGAGTTCGGTACATGATGTGTACGAACAAGGTGTGTGATCCAGGTAGGGTCTGACGTGACCTCTGGAGTTCGGTACATGATGTGTATGAACAATGTTTGTGGCCGGGTAGGGTCCGTTGAGGCCTCCGGAGTTCGGTACATGATGTGTACGAACAGTGTGTGTGGCCCGGGTAAAGGTCCGTCGAGGCCTCCGAAGTTCGGTACATGATATGTACGAACAATGATCGTGTAGCAGTGATTGTTTGGGTGACATTTTAAATATGGGTCTCGAACTCATAATGATATATTATCTATTGTGCTTTGAAACGAGAATCGGGCTAAGGCCCTAATATTTACGAAAAGGTTTTGTAAATTGGGACTCGAGGTCCAAAAGAATTTCTGCTTTAAAAATCCCCGAGATGATGTGTTCCTTTTCAAATATCTCTTGCTTGAGTTCGATATTCTAAAACTTCTCGGGAACATTTTGATAATTGAATTCCGTATTAAATACGTAGTTGCTATTTACTTGTTGCATTTCGTATCGTTTTATACTTGCACTAGTAAAACAGTGGAGTTTTACTAACCCCCGAGTAATCGGGGGGTGGATGTCTGCTCGGCCCGTACATGCAGTTCAGGGAGCAACACAGGATTGGCACAAGGGGATGACGAGCTGCGATACTAATCACGAGTCGAGAGTTGGTAGAGTTTGGTTGTATTGTTAGAGTTGATTCAGTCTTCCGTTGTATTGTGTTTCGACCCCTGTGTGGGTAATGTTGTTAGTCAGTTCTATTGATAGAGTTGTGTGACCTCATCGGTCTGTGTGTTTATGTGTAAGTGACCTTAACGGTCTGTATTATTATATTGTTTGACCCTGGCCGGGCAAGCTGTAATATCTGTTACTTTCCATTTTTAGCAGTTTCCATTTTTGGTGTATGTCTATTTTTATCGACTCGCTTGTAACCTGTAATACCCGAGATTTCTGATATGTATTTGGAACTTGTGATATTGTAATTGTTGCACTTTAATCTGAGTATTGTTCTCCGTATTTCATAGTCCGGTGTAGTTGAGCGTATGATTTCATGAATGTGATTTATAAATTGTGTTTCTGCGCTTGTAGCGCACGCTACCATCTAAGTGTAGCGTACGCTAACTTGGATGATTAGCGCACGCTACGAAGGAACCTTAGCGCACGCTATACGTGGTCAATATGATTAAGACGTGTGGTGGGTGAGATCAGGCCGGGGATCTTGGTCGGATTGTGTGGGGATGAACCCGGACGGCTTTCGGGAAAAAGCCAAGTCAACGAGTTAGCGCACACTACTCACATGAGGGTAGCGCACGCTAAAGGCTGAGTACAGTGAAATCAGTAACGTTTCAAATAGCCGTTAGCGCAGGCTATGAATATGGACTAGCGCGCGCTAATAACCATTTTCTATATATAGGACAACATCCTTTTTCATATTTTCAGATTTTTCACTCCCCCATCCGAATTCTTGAACTTAGAAAGACACTCTCTTCATCCTAAACACTTCTTGCCGGCATCCTAGCTCGTGTTGAAGATTGTAGATCATTGGAGGATTGGTGTTCAAACCTTCGGCGTTGGATTGCTTCGAATTTCCTCCTTGTTCTTCACTACTTTGAGGTAGGTGATTCTTCACCAATATTAGTAGTATTCTGAAGGACGTTTTGATCATGTTTTGGGATTTACCTAGTCACTTAGATTCATAAGTAGTCGATCATCTTGTGTTAGAAGGATATTTTTGATGTTTCGGCACTTATTCATCGTACGATCCATTGAACCTTTTTAGTATGTGGACTCTTAAGCATATTATGTATCTTCAAAACCAATCATGACCAGTGTATGGAGATTACCTAGTTCTTATGTTTTACGTAAGGGATCATATGTTTTGGGACTTGGAGTGAATTGAACTTAGAACATTTTCTTTATGATCAAGATGAATTATGGTGTAGTAATGATGATACATATCCTTGTGTCTCGTAGTCATTTAATCCATAAAGATCTTTCATAAACCGTATGAGCATGATATGCACGGAGTTGGCATGTATTAACACTGAGGATTTCATGAGTTTTCATCACCTTTAGCTCAAGTTTTTACCCAATAGTGACTGCCATGCACGATTAGCGCACGCTAAGATGTATATATTAACGTGCGCTATCGGGAATGAATAACGTACGCTACGTTGGGTACGTAACGTACGTTATATCATCGTGCAGGCGATCGCTCGTGAGAAGACTGCAAGATACAGCTAGCGACGCTAAACTTGGTTATTTGCGACGTTAACGCGTGCTTAGCGCACGTTACGTAGAGTACGTAGCGCGCTAAGTAGTCCGAGCAAAATCATTTTTTGAGTTTTCGGCCGTAAACTGATCATAGACGTTAAATTTACTTGAGAGGAACTCTTTATTATTTCTTAGGTCCGAGCCTTGCATAGGGGACGATCGAGGGGCGGTGACATACGGACGCGTGTCATTTGTTGAAGCATTTCCATTCTTGCCATTTTCGAGGCAAGTATCATATGTTGAGTTTGATTTATATTGAAACTTTTATCATGCTTATGGTTTTGTTCATGTTGTCAAATATGAGATGTATTTCTGTAATTTCTCGTGGTATTCGTTGTTAATTGTTCGTATTGATGAACATATTGAAATGCATATATGTATGCATAATTGATTGGTTTATGGTATAAATGATCTGAGGGGATCATGAGGATCTATGCTGAGGGCGCTGGATCGAATGTCCACCATGCGTTGGTCCGACGGGATCATCATGGGGATCTATGCTGAGGGCGCTGGATCGCTGAACGGGTTTTCCACCATGCGTTGGTCCGACGGGATCATCATGGGGATCTATACCAAGGGCGCTGGATCGCTGGATTACCCTGTATTGTGTTGATGGAATCGTGAGGATTCACATCATTGGATTCCGATGACGGAAGTCCGTTTTGCATGTTTTATGATGCATTGATGATTTATGTATTATGATATTTGTACTAGCATTGTTTTGCTAACCCCTTCGGGGGTGGACATTGTTCTGATGTTCAGGTAGCCGAGGAGCGGGGAAGCAACCACAGTACCGACAGGACGATGAAATGGCTCAGTGATGTGGTTGATGTTTATTGTTATTCTGATTTGTCTCCTTGGTCCATTTAGTACTCGAGTACGTCTGTTTTAATAATGTCATTTCGATATGGTTGTATAAGTTAATTCACTGGATCAGTTGAACCAAATCTGTATTTTGAACTTCAGTTGTACGATTGGATTATATTTACATTTCTTTTAAATTAGCTTTGTAAATCCTTACTTAAAGGGTTTACGGCGCTGTAATTATCCCGAATATCTCGGGGTGTTACAGAATATGGTATCGGAGCTAAGATTCATGGATATCTTGGCAGTCGGGTTAGTTGGGTCTGTTTACGTTATTTGATTATTGGTCGGTTGTAACATCACTGCTGAGCCAGCATCGTCGTGTGGACTGTGGTTGTAAGTTTCCTAATCTCAAATACTACCATTTTAATTAATTCATGTTTTGTAAACATTGATGGACTTCCTTTTAAAAAGTTTTCCCTGGATATTGAGTATTTGTGTTTACAGTATGTTGAGAGGAGGTCGTGGACGCGGACGCGGTCGTGGATGCGGACGTGGAAATGCGAGACAAGAAGAGTCGGTGTCTACCCCAGAAATAACCGCTAGCCGAACGGATTCCCATTCCGGGGGACAACAGGGATCAGCAAATAATAATGCAGATCCTAACGTGCCGGGAGTGCTTCAGCAGGTGGTTGCTCAGATAAACCAGTTTGCTCAAGTTGTGGATCGCATGCAGACAGCGATGGGACAGCAGCATAATGTGGATAATCGGGGAGATAAATAGCTTACTGAGGTGATCAAATTGCATCCTCCGAAATTTGACGGTTCTGCTGAGACGCTTTCTTGGGATCACTGGATGAAGGAGTTAGAGAAGATTTTTGTAGGGATAAACTGTCCCAACGACAGAAAGGTTCCGGTCGCCCAGTATCTTCTGACAGGGGAGGCTTTCGACTGGTGGGAGGCCATTCGACCGGAGGAGCATAATGTTGACTGGACGGAATTCAAATTAATAATGGAAGCGCAGTATTGTCCTCGCCCAGTTAGAGAGGCCCGAGTTCGGGAGTTTTTCTCACCACAAAATTCAGAAGCATCTGTGACGGACGTGATTAAGACTTTTAATCACCAACTGACTTATGTGCGCCACTTGGTCAGGACCGAGGCGGAGAGGATTTTCCATTTTGACATGCGAATGAAGCCGGAGATTCAGCAATATATGTCCGGATTTGAATGTACCACTTTGCGACAGTATCAGGACAAGGCGCTGCTGGCCTATGATATGAAAGAGGCGGCAGTAGAGAATCAACGAAAGCTAAGAAACAGAAAGTGGCTGGCAACTTCACGGAGAATAAGAGTAGTGGGCCTCGCAGGGGCTAGTCCTCTTTTCATTCATCCAGGAGGCCACCGCATCCTTCTCGAGGAGGACACAAGTTCCGGGCAGCACAAACCGTTTCAGACGCAGGGAAGAAATGCTATAACTGTGGCAAAGCGGGGCATGTTCGACGTGACTGTTTTGCGCCTGCTGTGACTTGTTTCGATTGTGGACAAGAAGGGCATCGCGCGACATTTTGTGGGAATACGACCCGATCTTTTGGTACTCGCACTCCTGTACCGGTTCCGAAGGACACTAGTGTAAACCAGACGTAGCAGAGCGATTTCCCGCAGCAGAATGTTGGGAAAAGAGAGGCATCCAACGCTGGGTCCGTTCCTACGCGTATTTACGAGATGAAGAAGGATGATCAGAACACAACTGTTGCATCAGGTACGATTCAGATCCTTTGCAACCAGTTAGTATCTTGTTCGATTCGGGAGCTACGCATTCTTTTATATCTTTGAACTGTGTTAATCGTTTGAAAATCTCGTGCTTGTATAATTGTGAACCTTATGTTGTGGGTTTACCGAGCAGAGAGAAAATTGTGGGAACCCTAGAAGCTAGAGATTTTCCAGTGTCTATAGGAGGGAGAGATTGGCTATCGAATCTTATTGTAGTTTACATCTACGGTGATGATTTAATTCTCGGAGATGATTGGCTCAACCGTTATGGAGTTATTCCGAATTACCGAAAGAGAGTTATTTCTATCATTGCTGATAACGGATCTGAACACTTATTCCGATGATGGAGACCGGGAAGCTCGGGAAAATTGATCAAAGCAATGAAAGCCGTGAAATTACTGAAGCAGGGATGTCATGGACTTTGGTGCTATGCTATGAGGAAAGAGGAAGGAGTAGAGCTCTCGTCTATTTCAGTTGTGAATGAGTTCTCAGATGTATTTCCTGGCGAACTACATGGGTTGCCTCCGCAGAGAGAAGTGGAGTTCACTATCGAATTAGAGCCTGGAGCAGCTCATATTTCCAGAGCACCATACCGCATGGCGCCAACCGAGATGTATGAACTCAAGAAGCAACTGGAGGAATTATTACAGAAGGGTTATATTCAACCTAGCGTTTCTCCTTGGGGAGCGCCCGTTCTCTTTGTCCAAAAGAAAGACGGATCCCTCCGACTGTGTATTGATTACAGGGAGCTCAATAAGATGACGATCAAGAACAAATATCCTATACCTCGGATCGACGACTTGTTTGATCAACTGCAAGGGGAAAGGGTATTCTCGAAGATTGACTTGCGATCAGGATACCATCAGTTGAGAATTAAGGAATCGGATATACCAAAGTCTGCTTCGTGTCCCTAGACGGCATTATGAATTCGTAGTGATGCCATTTGGACTTACCAATGCTCCTGCGGTATTCATGCAATTGATGAATCGGGTATTCTTAGAATACTTGGATAAATTTGTGGTCGTCTTCATTGACGACATTTTGATATATTCGAAGGACACAGAGGAGCATGCCGAACATTTGCGTGTGGTTTTGAGCACCTTGAGGAAGGAACAGCTGTATGCAAAGCTTTCCAAATGCGAGTTCTGGCTTAGGGAAGTAACTTTACTTGGGCATGTGATATCAGCTGACGGAGTTCAGGTGGACCCAAAGAAAGTCGAAGCAATCTTGGAATGGGAAGTTCCTAATAACGTGAAAGAAGTCCGGAGTTTCCTAGGACTTGCTGGATACTATCGCCGTTTTGTAGAAGGATTTTCCAAAATTGCTCGTCCGCTCACTCAGCTATTACAGAAAACTCAAAGGTTCACGTGGGATGAGAGATGCCAGGCTGGTTTTGACGAACTTAAGAGGAGACTGACGACCGCACCTATATTAGCGCTACCAGAGGGAACTGATGGATTCATGGTATACAACGACGCTTCAAATCAGGGTTTGGGTTGTGTGTTGATGCAGAAGGATAAGGTGATTGCTTATGCTTCTTGGCAGTTGAAACCGTATGAGGTTAATTACCCGACTCATGATCTGGAGCTAGTAGCTGTAGTCTTTGCATTGAAAATTTGGAGACATTATTTGTACGGCACTCATTGTCAAATCTTTACAGATCATAAGAGCCTCAAGTACATTTTCAGTCAGAAAGAATTAAACATGAGGCAGAGAAGGTGGCTGGAATTGATCAAGGATTACGACTTGGAGATTCTCTACCATCCGGGTAAAGCAAACGTAGTAGCCGATGCTTTGAGCCGTAAACCTGTTTCTCTTCGAGTGTTGAAAGCACTTACATCCCAAACCAGCATTCAGCGTGAACTGATCCGCGAAGGGATTGAAGTATGGGCACCAGGAATCCAAGGGCAACTATATGTGATGGAACTGACTTCATCACTAGTCGAGGAGATCAAATCTAAGCAGTTGAACGATTCTCTGATCCTTCGGTTATGCGACGAAGTAAAGAAAGGAAAGGCCCCAGGATTTGTGATACAAGATGATGGAGTTCTGAGATTTCAGAGTCGACTTTGCGTTCCCAATGATGATGATTTGAGACGGGCAATTCTGAAAGAAGCTCATAGTGCACCTTATTCTATCCACCCGGGCAGCAGTAAGATGTATAAGGATCTAAAACAAAACTTCTGGTGGGGGAATATGAAGAAGGACGTAGCAGAATACGTTTCGAAGTGTTTGACTTGTCAGCAGGTTAAGATTGAACATCAGCGACCTGCCGGAATGTTAAAGCCGCTTCCGATCCCTGAGTGGAAGTAGGAGGATATCTCGATGGATTTCATCACCAATATGCCAAGGACTAGCACGGGAATGAGCATGATTTGGGTTATAGTTGATCGATTAACCAAATCGGCTCATTTACTAGGAATTAAAGATACATGAGGACCCGAGAGATTGGCGCGAGTATTTATTGCGGAGATAGTTAGATTGCATGGGACGCCGAAGACCATTATTTCGGATCGAGATGATCGCTTCGTGTCGCACTTCTGGAAGGCAGTTCACAGGGCTTTGGGGACTGAGCTCAACTTTAGCACGGCTTATCATCCCCAAACGGACGGTCAGTCCGAAAGGACTATACAAACAGTAGAAGACATGCTTAGAGCTTGTGCTTTGGATTGGTCAACTGATTGGGAAATTCATTTGCCATTGATTGAATTCACCTACAATAATAGTTGGCATGCTTCGATTAAGATGGCACCATTTGAAGCTTTGTACGGGAGAAGATGTCGATCACCCCTGTGCTGGGATGATTCTTCGGACTTGATCGGGACAAAACCGGAATTGATAGTTCAGACTCAAGAGAAGATAGCTTTGATTCAAGAGAGACTGTTGACTGCCCAGAGTCGATAGAAGTCTTATGCAGACGTATGTCGTCGCCCTCTAGAGTTCGACGCTGGGGACCATGTACTACTGAAGGTGTCTCCTACACGAGGGATTTTCCGTTTTGGGAGGAGAGGTAAGCTAAGTCCGAGATATATCGGGCCATTTGAGGTCCTAAAGAGAGTTGGGGATTTAGCGTACAGGCTGGCTTTACCACCATCGCTGAGTCACGTTCACAGTGTGTTTCACGTATCCCAATTGCGGAAATATGTACCGGACCCTAGTCACGTCATTGATTTCGACGAGATCGAGATAGCTAATGACAGCACCTTCGAAGAGAGACCAATCAAGATACTTGAGAGTCGGATCAAACAATTGAGGAATAAACCAATACACTTGGTTAAAGTACAATGGTCACGACATGGAGCTGAAGAGGCCACTTGGGAAACAGAGGACAGTATGAAGGCTAGATATCCAGAGTTGTTTTCATCTTAAGTTTTGGGACGAAACTTCTTTTTAGGGAGGAAGGATGTAATACCCGAGATTTCTGATATGTATTTGGAACTTGTGATATTGTAATTGTTGCACTTTAATCTGAGTATTATTCTCCGTATTTCATAGTCCGGTGTAGTTGAGCGTATGATTTCATGAATGTGATTTATAAATTGTGTTTCTGCGCTTGTAGCGCACGCTACCATCTAAGTGTAGCGTACGCTAACTTGGATGATTAGCGCACGCTATACGTGGTCAATATGATTGAGACGTGTGGTAGGTGAGATCAGGCCGGGGATCTTGGTTGGATTGTATCGGGATGAACCTGGACGGCTTTCGGGAAAAAGCCAAGTCAACGCGTTAGCGCACAATACTCACATGAGGGTAGCGCATGCTAAAGGCTGAGTACAGTGAAATCAGTAACGTTTCAAATAACCGTTAGCGCACGCTATGAATATGGACTAGCGCGTGCTAATAACCATTTTCTATATATAGGACAGCATCCTTTTTCATATTTTCAGATTTTTCACTCCCCCATCCGAATTCTTGAACTTAGAAAGACACTCTCTTCATCCTAAACACTTCTTTCCGGCATCCTAGCTCGTGTTGAAGATTGTAGATCATTGGAGGATTGGTGTTCAAACCTTCGGCGTTGGATTGCTTCGAATTTCCTCCTTGTTCTTCACTACTTTGAGGTAGGTGATTCTTCACTAATATTAGTAGTATTCTGAAGGACGTTTTGATCATGTTTTGGGATTTACCTAGTCACTTAGATTCATAAGTAGTCGATCATCTTATGTTAGAAGGATATTTCTGACGTTTTGGCACTTATTCATCGTATGATCCATTGAACCTTTTTAGTATGTGGACTCTTAAGCATATTATGTATCTTCAAAACCGATCATGACCAGTGTATGGAGATTACCTAGTTCTTATGTTTTACGTAAGGGATCATATGTTTTGGGACTTGGAGTGAATTGAACTTAGAACATTTTCTTGAAGATCAAGATGAATTATGGTGTAGTAATGATGATACGTATCCTTGTGTCTCGTAGTCATTTAATCCATAAAGATCTTTCATAAACTGTATGAGCATGATATGCACGGAGTTGGCATGTATTAACACTGAGGATTTCATGAGTTTTCATCACCTTTAGCTCAAGTTTTTACCCAGTAGTGACTGCCATGCACGATTAGCGCACGCTAAGATGTATATATTAACGTGCGCTATCGGGAATGAATAACGTACGCTACGTTGGGTACGTAACGTACGTTATATCATCAGCAATGCTTGCTCGAGAAGATCACAAGACACAGCTAGCGCACGCTAAACTTGGTTATTTGCGTACGTTAACGGGCAGGCTTAGCGCACGTTACGTAGAGTACGTAGCGCGCGCTAAGTAGTCCAGGCAGAATTCATGTTTTTGAGTTTTCGGCCGTAAACCGGACTGTTAGACGTTCGTACGACTTGAGAGGAATTCTTTATTATTTCTTAGGTCCGAGCCTTGCATAGGGGACGATCGAGGGGCGGTGACATACGGACGCGTGTCATTTGTTGAAGCATTTCCATTCTTGCCATTTTCGAGGCAAGTATCATATGCTGAGTTTGATTTATATTGAAACTTTGATCATGCTTATGGTTTTGTTCATGTTGTCAAATATGAGATGTATTTCTGTAATTTCTCGTGGTATTCGTTGTTAATTGTTCGTATTGATGAACATATTGAAATGCATATATGTATGCATAATTGATTGGTTTATGGTATAAATGATCTGAGGGGATCATGAGGATCTATGCTGAGGGCGCTGGATCGAATGTCCACCATGCGTTGGTCCGACGGGATCATCATGGGGATCTATGCTGAGGGCGCTGGATCGCTGGACGGGTTTTCCACCATGCGTTGGTCCGACGGGATCATCATGGGGATCTATACCAAGGGCGCTGGATCGCTGGATTACCCTGTATTGTGTTGATGGAATCGTGAGGATTCACATCGTTGGATTCCGATGACGGAAGTCCGTTTTGCATGTTTTATGATGCACTGATGATTTATGTATTATGATACTAGCATTGTTTTGCTAACCCCTTCGGGGGTGGACATTGTTCTGATGTTAAGGTAGCCGAGGAGCGGGGAAGCAACCACAGTACCGACAGGACGATGAAATGGCTCAGTGATGTGGTTGATGTTTGTTATTGTGATTTGTCTCCTTGGTCCATTTAGTACTCGAGTACGTCTGTTTTAATAATGTCATTTCGATATGGTTGTATAAGTTAATTCACTGGATCAGTTGAACCAAATCTGTATTTTGAACTTCAGTTGTACGATTGGATTATATTTACATTTCTTTTAAATTAGCTTTGTAAATCCTTACTTAAAGGGTTTACGGCACAGAATTATCCCGAATATCTCGGGTGTTACGAATATGGTATCGGAGCTAAGATTCATGGATATCTTGGCAGTCGGGTTAGTTGGGTCTGTTTACGTTATTTGATTATTGGTCGGTTGTAACATCACTGCTGAGCCAACATCGTCGTGTGGACCGTGGTTGTAAGTTTCCTAATCTCAAATACTACCATTTTAATTAATTCATGTTTTGTAAACATTGATGGACTTCCTTTTAAAAAGTTTGCCTTGGATATTGAGTATTTGTGTTTACAGTATGTTGAGAGGAGGTCGTGGACGCGACGCTGTCGCGTGGACGCGACGCTGGTCGTGGACGCGACGCTGGCCGTGGACGCGACGTGGAAATGCGAGACAAGAAGAGTCGGTGTCTACCCCGAAATAACCGCTAGCCGAACGGATTCCCATTCCGGGGACAACAGGATCGGCAAATAATAATGCGATCCTAACGTGCGGGAGTGCTTGACAGTGATTGCTCGAGATAAACCAGCTTGCTCAAGTTGTGGATCGCATGCAGACGATGGGACAAAGAACATAACGTGGATAATCGGGGAGATAAATGGCTTACTGAGGTGATCAAATTGCATCCTCCGAAATTTGACAGTTCTGCTGAGACGCTTTCTTGGGATCACTGGCTGAAGGAGTTAGAGAAGATTTTTGCGGGGATAAACTGTCCCAACGACAGAAAGGTTCCGGTCGCCCAATATCTTCTGACAGGGGAGGCTTTCGACTGGTGGGAGGCCATTCGACCAGAGGAGCATAATGTTGACTGGACGGAATTCAAATTAATGATGGAAGCGCAGTATTGTCCTCACCCAGTTAGAGAGGCCCGAGTTCGGGAGTTTTTCTCACCACAAAATTCAGAAGCATCTGTGACGGACGTGATTAAGACTTTTAATCACCAGCTGACTTATGTGCGCCACTTGGTCAGGACCGAGGCGGAGAGGATTTTCCATTTTGACATGCGAATGAAGCCGGAGATTCAGCAATATATGTCCGGATTTGAATGTACCACTTTGCGACAGTATCAGGACAAGGCGCTTGCCTATGATATGAAAGAGGCGGCAGTAGAGAAATCAACGGAAGCAAAGAAACAGAAAGTGGCTGGCAACTTCACGGAGAATAAGAGTAGTGGGCCTCGCAGGGGCCAATCCTCTTTTCATTCATCTAGGAGGCCTCCGCATCCTTCTCGAGGAGGAAAGAAGTTCCGGGCAGCACAAACCATTTCAGATGCAGGGAAGAAATGCTATAACTGTGGCAAAGCGGGGCATGTTCGACGTGAATGTTTTGCGCCTGCTGTGAATTGTTTCGAGTGTGGACAGAAAGGGCATCGCGCGACATTTTGTGGGAATGCGACCCGATCTTTTGGTACTCGCACTCCTGTACCGGTTCCGAAGGACACTAGTGTAAACCAGACACAGCAGAGCGGTTTCCCGCAGCAGAATGTTGGGAAAAGAGAGGCATCCAGCGCTGGGTCCGTTCCTCCGCGTATTTACGAGATGAAGAAGGATGATCAGAACACAGCTGTTGCATCAGGTACGATTCAGATCATTTTGCAACCAGTTAGTATCTTGTTCGATTCGGGAGCTACGCATTCTTTTATATCTTTGAACTGTGTTAATCGTTTGAAAATCTCGTGCTTGTATAATTGTGAACCTTATGTTGTGGGTTTACCGAGCGGAGAGAAAATTGTGGGAACCCTAGAAGCTAGAGATTTTCCAGTGTCTATAGGAGGGAGAGATTGGCTATCGAATCTTATTGTAGTTGACATCTACGGTGATGATTTAATTCTCGGAGATGATTGGCTCAACCGTTATGGAGTTATTCTGAATTACCGAAAGAGAGTTATTTCTATCATTGCTGATGACGGATCTGAACACTTATTCCGATGATGGAGACCGGGAAGCTCGGGAAAATTGATCAAAGCAATGAAAGCCGTGAAATTACTGAAGCAGGGATGTCATGGACTTTGGTGCTATGCTATGAGGAAAGAGGAAGGAGTAGAGCTCTCGTCTATTTCAGTTGTGAATGAGTTCTCAGATGTATTTCCTGGTGAACTACATGGGTTGCCTCGGCAGAGAGAAGTGGAGTTCACTATTGAATTAGAGCCTGGAGCAGCTCATATTTCCAGAGCACCATACCGCATGGCGCCAACCGAGATGTATGAACTCAAGAAGCAACTGGAGGAATTGTTACAGAAGGGTTATATTCAACCTAGCGTTTCTCCTTGGGGAGCACCCGTTCTCTTTGTCCGAAAGAAAGACGGATCCCTCCGACTGTGTATTAATTACAGGGAGCTCAATAAGATGACGATCAAGAACAAATATCCTATACCTCGGATCGACGACTTGTTTGATCAACTGCAAGGGGCAAGGGTATTCTCGAAGATTGACTTGCGATCAGGATACCATCAGTTGAGAATTAAGGAATCGGATATACCAAAGTATGCTTTCAGGTCCCGGTACGGGCATTATGAATTCGTAGTGATGCCATTTGGACTTACCAATGCTCCTGCGGTATTCATGCAATTAATGAATCGGGTATTCTTAGAATACTTGGATAAATTTGTGGTCGTCTTCATTGACGACATTTTGATATATTCGAAGGACACAGAGGAGCATGCCGAACATTTGCGTGTGGTTTTGAGCACCTTGAGGAAGGAACAGCTGTATGCAAAGCTTTCCAAATGCGAGTTCTGGCTTAGGGAAGTAACTTTCCTTGGGCATGTGATATCAGCTGACGGAGTTCAGGTGGACCCGAATAAAGTCGAAGCAATCTTGGAATGGGAAGTTCCTAATAACGTGAAAGAAGTCCGGAGTTTCCTAGGACTTGCTGGATACTATCGCCATTTTGTAGA
This sequence comes from Orobanche coerulescens, assembly GCA_033398695.1. NCBI lineage: Eukaryota > Viridiplantae > Streptophyta > Magnoliopsida > Lamiales > Orobanchaceae > Orobanche > Orobanche coerulescens. Next base: position 39,075,928 of record CM065802.1, read on the forward strand.
AGGATTCTTCAAAATTGCTCGTCCGCTCACTCAGCTATTACAGAAAACTCAAAGGTTCACGTGGGATGAGAGATGCCAGACTGGTTTTGACGAACTTAAGAGGAGACTGAAGACCGCACCTATATTAGCGCTACCAGAGGGAACTGATGGATTCATGGTATACGGCGACGCTTCAAATCAGGGTTTGGGTTGTGTGTTGATGCAGAAGGATAAGGTGATTGCTTATGCTTCTCGGCAGTTGAAACCGTATGAGGTTAATTACCCGACTCATGATCTGGAGCTAGCAGCTGTAGTCTTTGCATTGAAAATTTGGAGACATTATTTGTACGGCACTCATTGTCAAATATTTACAGATCATAAGAGCCTCAAGTACATTTTCAGTCAGAAAGAATTAAACATGAGGCAGAGAAGGTGGCTGGAATTGATCAAGGATTACGACTTGGAGATTCTCTACCATCCGGGTAAAGCAAACGTAGTAGCCGATGCTTTGAGCCGTAAACCTGTTTCTCTTCGAGTGTTGGAAGCACTTACATCCCAAACCAGTATTCAGCGTGAACTGATCCGCGAAGGGATTGAAGTATGGGCACCAGGAATCCAAGGGCAACTATATGTGATGGAACTGACTTCATCACTAGTCGAGGAGATCAAATCTAAGCAGTTGAACGATTCTATAATCCTTCGGTTATGTGACGAAGTAAAGAAAGGAAAGGCCCCAGGATTCGTGATACAAGATGATGGAGTTCTGAGATTTCAGAGTCGACTTTGTGTTCCCAATGATGATGATTTGAGACGGGCAATTCTGAAAGAAGCTCATAGTGCACCTTATTCTATCCACCCGGACAGCAGTAAGATGTATAAGGATCTAAAACAAAACTTCTGGTGGGGGAATATGAAGAAGGACGTAGCAGAATACGTTTCGAAGTGTTTGACTTGTCAGTAGGTTAAGATTGAACATCAGCGACCTGCCGGAATGTTAAAGCCGCTTCCGATCCCTGAGTGGAAGTGGGAGGATATCTCGATGGATTTCATCACCAGTATGCCAAGGACTAGAACGGGAATGAACATGATTTGGGTTATAGTTGATCGATTAACCAAATCGGCTCATTTCCTAGGAATTAAAGATACATAGGGACCCAAGAGATTGGCGCGAGTATTTATTGCGCAGATAGTCAGATTGCATGGGACGCCGAAGACCATTATTTCAGATCGAGATGGTCGCTTCGTGTCGCACTTCTGGAAGGCAGTTCACAGGGCTTTGGGGACTGATCTCAACTTTAGCACGGCTTATCATCCCCAAACGGACGGTCAGTCCGAAAGGACTATACAAACAGTAGAAGACATGCTTAGAGCTTGTGCTTTGGATTGGTCAACTGATTGGGAAATTCATTTGCCATTGATTGAATTCACCTATAATAATAGTTGGCATGCTTCGATTAAGATGACACCATTTGAAGCTTTGTACGGGAGAAGATGTCGATCACCCCTGTGCTGGGATGATTCTTAGGACTTGATCGGGACAGAACCGGAATTGATAGTTCAGACTCAAGAGAAGATAGCTTTGATTCAAGAGAGACTGTTGATTGCCCAGAGTCGACAGAAGTCTTATGCAGACGTACGTCGTCACCCTCTAGAATTCGACGCTGGGGACCATGTACTACTGAAGGTGTCTCCTACACGAGGGATTTTCCGTTTTGGGAGGAGAGGTAAGCTAAGTCCGAGATATATCGGGCCATTTGAGGTCCTAGAGAGAGTTGGGGATTTAGCGTACAGGCACGTTCACAGTGTGTTTCACGTATCCCAATTGCGGAAATATGTACCGGACCCCAGTCACGTCATTGATTTCGACGAGATCGAGATAGCTAATGACGGCACCTTCGAAGAGAGACCAATCAAGATACTTGAGAGTCGGATCAAACAATTGAGGAATAAACCAATACACTTGGTTAAAGTACAATGGTCACGACATGGAGCTGAAGAGGCCACTTGGGAAAAATAGGACAGTATGAAGGCTAGATATCCAGAGTTTTTGTCATCTTACGTTTCGGGACGAAACTTCTTTTTAGGGAGGAAGGATGTAATACCCGAGATTTCTGATATGTATTTGGAACTTGTGATATTATAATTGTTGCACTTTAATCTGAGTATTATTCTCCGTATTTCATAGTCCGGTGTAGTTGAGCGTATGATTTCATGAATGTGATTTATAAATTGTGTTTCTGCGCTTGTAGCGCACGCTACCATCTAAGTGTAGCGTACGCTAACTTAGATGATTAGCGCACGCTACGAAGGAACCTTAGCGCACGCTATACGTGGTCAATATGATTGAGACGTGTGGTAGGTGAGATCAGGCCGGGGATCTTGGTCGGATTGTGTCGGGATGAACCTGGACGGCTTTCGAGAAAAAGCCAAGTCAATGCGTTAGTGCACGCTACTCACATGAGGGTAGCGCACGCTAAAGGCTGAGTACAGTGAAATCAGTAACGTTTCAAATAGCCATTAGCGCACGCTATGAATATGGACTAGCGCGCGCTAATAACCATTTTCTATATATAGGACAACATCCTTTTTCATATTTTCAGATTTTTCACTCCCCCATCCGAATTCTTGAACTTAGAAAGACACTCTCTTCATCCTAAACACTTCTTGCCGGCATCCTAGCTCGTGTTGAAGATTGTAGATCATTGGAGGATTGGTGTTCAAACCTTCGGCGTTGGATTGCTTCGAATTTCCTCCTTGTTCTTCACTACTTTGAGGTAGGTGATTCTTCACCAATATTAGTAGTATTCTGAAGGACGTTTTGATCATGTTTTGGGATTTACCTAGTCACTTAGATTCATAAGTAGTCGATCATCTTGTGTTAGAAGGATATTTTTGACGTTTCGGCACTTATTCATCGTATGATCCATTGAACCTTTTTAGTATGTGGACTCTTAAGCATATTATGTATCTTCAAAAGCGATCATGACCAGTGTATGGAGATTACCTATTTCTTATGTTTTACGTAAGGGATCATATGTTTTGGGACTTGGAGTGAATTGAACTTAGAACATTTTCTTGAAGATCAAGATTAATTATGGTGTAGTAATGATCATACGTATCCTTGTGTCTCGTAGTCATTTAATCCATAAAGATCTTTCATAAACCGTATGAGCATGATATGCACGGAGTTGGCATGTATTAACACTGAGGATTTCATGAGTTTTCATCACCTTTAGCTCAAGTTTTTACCCAGTAGTGACTGCCATGCACGATTAGCGCACGCTAAGATGTATATATTAACGTGCGCTATCGGGAATGAATAACGTACGCTACGTTGGGTACGTAACGTACGTTATATCATCAGGCAGGCGATCGGCTCGAGAGAAGAGCCGATACAGCTAGCGCACGCTAAACTTGGTTATTTGCGTACGTTAACGGGCAGGCTTAGCGCACGTTACGTAGAGTACATAGCGCGCGCTAAGTAGTCCAGGCAGAATTCATTTTTTTGAGTTTTTGGCCGTGAACCGGACTGTTAGACGTTCGTACGACTTGAGAGGAATTCTTTATTATTTCTTAGGTCCGAGCCTTGCATAAGGGACGATCGAGGGGCGGTGACATACGGACGCGTGTCATTTGTTGAAGCATTTCCATTCTTGCCATTTTCGAGGCAAGTATCATATGTTGAGTTTGATTTATATTGAAACTTTGATCATGCTTATGGTTTTGTTCATGTTGTCAAATATGAGATGTATTTCTGTAATTTCTCGTGGTATTCGTTGTTAATTGTTCGTATTGATGAACATATTGAAATGCATATATGTATGCATAATTGATTGGTTTATGGTATAAATGATCCGAGGGGATCATGAGGATCTATGCTGAGGGCGCTGGATCGAATGTCCACCATGCGTTGGTCCGACGGGATCATCATGGGGATCTATGCTGAGGGCGCTGGATCGCTGGATGGGTTTTCCACCATGCGTTGGTCCGACGGGATCATCATGGGATCTATACCAAGGGCGCTGGATCGCTGGATTACCCTGTATTGTGTTGATGGAATCGTGATGATTCACATCGTTGGATTCCGATGACGGAAGTCCGTTTTGCATGTTTTATGATACACTGATGATTTATCTATTATGATACTTGTACTAGCATTGTTTTGCTAACCCCTTCGGGGGTGGACATTGTTCTGATGTTCAGGTAGCCGAGGAGCGGGGAAGCAACCACAGTACCGACAGGACGATGAAATGGCTCAGTGATGTGCTTGATGTTTATTGTTATTGTGATTTGTCTCCTTGGTCCATTTAGTACTCGAGTACGTCTGTTTTAATAATGTCATTTCGATATGGTTGTATAAGTTAATTCACTGGATCAGCTGAACCAAATCTGTATTCTGAACTTCAGTTGTACGATTGGATTATATTTACATTTCTTTTAAATTAGCCTTGTAAATCCTTACTTAAAGGGTTTACGGCGCTGTAATTATCCCGAATATCTCGGGGTGTTACATAACCATTTCGATATTTTGAATCTACTTTATTCTTGGAGTTTTTCCAATTGGACGAGTTTTGGTGATGTTTTCACGTGATTTCATTTTATGACATGTTTTGCCGTATGAACGTTCGATTCTCGTAAAACTCGTTCGTTTTCATTGTTTCTTGGTTTGTACAAGTTCGTATGATTGAGTTGGTCGTGTGGAGACCTTCAGTTCGTTGATCCGACGTCGTTTCGTGATTTTCGGTCACTTGGGCCATTTTTGTAATTTCCTAATAGTTTAGGGAATCTCATTTTCGTTGTCGCATTTTGGACCCTCCGGTGGTCGGAATTATATTTTCTTTTAGCGCTTAGCTCCGTTGTCTTGTGTGCTTCGTGTTTATGTTTCTGGATTCTGGCCTCGTCGTGCGTTTCGTGTTTTGTACTTCGATGGCCAGCCAGATCGTGCTGATGTGAGCAGCGATCAATCGCTGCGTAGGTAGCACACGCTACTCTTGTTACTTTGCGTGCGCTACCGATGTGCAGTTAGCGTACGCTAACTGACTGTGGTTAGCGTATGCTATCGAGGGGTATTCAACTACTGGACTGTTGTAGCCCTGTTAGCGCGCGTTACCCTTGGGTGGTTAGCGTGTGCTAACTAAGGGTTTTTAATAAATGACAGCGGCTGGTCAGAACAGCAGTTTTATTCTTTTCTCTTCGTTTCTTCGACGTGCGACCTCAGAGGCGATTTCCACTGGTACTAGTCGGAGTTCTCTTCAAATTCCATCACGGTAGAGTCGAGCCATCATATCATAATCAGCATAATCACCATTCATCAGCCGAATTCAAGGTAATTCCTCAGGAACCCTAACTTTGACGAATTTGGGGGGTTTTCGGGGTTCTAGGGTTTAGTTCCGAATTGTTCAACTATGTTACGATATTCTTTTCCGATTGTGATTATTTAGTGATTCTAAATCCAATTTCCTTGATTTTAATCCGCGGATTATCAATACGGGGAGATTTTGCGTAAACCCTCGCCCGTATCAATGGATCGTTCATTGTCGTATTATGTAATCGGGGTTATGGGTGTATTCCAATAGAGTATTGTTGTCCGTTGGGACTGAACTGTGTTGATCCTTCGTTTAGGAACCGTAGTTTTCCACCCGGACCGTTCGTAGTCGTGTTTCACTTCCGTTTCTTCAAGAATGTCTCAAAGGCAAGTACTTTACATTTGTTTACATGTTCTAGTATTTGAATTATGGTTGTATCGTGGTTGTTGTGGATGGTTATGTGTATGTTCACCTAGGGACGGTCCGACGGGGCCTCTAGGGATACGTATTGCCGTGAGTGTGCGTATCGCGAACTGTGGTTAGCCACGCAGGGATGCCCGACGGGGCTCTGCGGGGTACGGTGGCCGTGAGTCTCGTACCAACGGTTAACTTTGAATTGTGATTTGTTGGAGATAATGTGTTTTACGATTGTACAATGTAAATATTCCAGAATATAAAATGATTTTTGGCGCATATATTCATCTGATTAGAATGTAGTTCAAATAGATTGTACTTGCACTAGCAGTTGTGGCTAACCCCTTAAATGGTGGAAATACTTTTTGTATTTCAGGTATCGATCGTGGGGACAAACGAGCACTTGAGCCGTATGAGGATGATGGGCAAGCATGATACTGACCAGTAGTCATTTGTTGGTGTTCAGTTCTGTCTATTATTTTTTGATGTCTTGTTTTGGGGACTTTTGTATTATAAAATTGGTTTAAGTACTCGAGTACTTCTTGTTTGAAAATTGTTAATGTTGTGTTCCCGTTTTGGAAAATGGATTGATGTTGGATTCTATTTGTCGGGTTGTAGTCTTTTATTTGGATTGTCGTTTTATTGGTGATTGTTTGTCGTTGTTGAATGTCTTGTTGGTATGTTAGCCTGGTGGATTCCACAGTGTGGGGTCCACGACGCTGTAATATGCCCTGAATGTCTTGGGGGTGTTACACAAGCATTTGGTTGTTTATGGATGGTTAGCCTGGTAGATCCTTGTGGAAAGGGTCTACGGCATGCAATATTCCCATACGGTTTTGGGGGTGTTACAACTAATAAACATACATCTGCAGCAGGCTTAAACTTACAATTTACAGCTTCGATATGACTCTACAAAAAATTACAAGCAGAGTATGAACCGGAACGTGTACGTATATTTCAGGCTGAAAAATAAAAACGGCAGCAGAAAAGATACTAATATGCCAATCGTTTCATATTGAATTTTAGTTTTTTCATTTTTTACCATTTTCGTCATGTTTCATGTTTTTCTATTTTTTACTATTTTCGTCGTGGTTCATCTTCATTGTTGTGCATAAGAAATTTTTTACCATTAAAAGATTATCATTAAAAATGGGCTAAATAAAAATAATTGGGCTGGACTAAAACATTAAATAAAAAATATAGCGCCTGACAGACACGCTCGACAGCGGCTATGATATCACAAAAATAATTAATACTTTTAAAAAGAACAATTGATACTATTAAAAGACAGCTTTAAAAAAAAAGGGGCCAATTGCCCATCAAATCAAAAGTCAAAAGTGTGTTTTTAGCAATGGTGATTTAAAGCTAGCGCACGACAGCTTGGCGACGTTGCCGCCAAACAAATACTACAAAACTCTTTTACGGAAATATCAATTGCACCGGTTAGGTTGTGTTCTTTTAATTTGAATGAATCAATCAATTGAATTGAGTGAATCGAAATTTGAATCAACCAAATCAATGTATTCGACCGAATCGAAATATATATGAAAGAATTATCAAATTGGTCCCGTATGTGGGATCAATTGGCCAAAAAACCCCATTTGTCTCCGGCGGACCAAAAAACCCCACATCTCCCCCCTACTTTAGCCAATTTAGTCCTCCGTCGCCGGTCGGAGTATTTTCCGGCCACCGGAGCTGACGTGGACGACACGTGGCCAAAAAAAAATATAAAAACCTAAATAATATAAAAAAAATCTAAAAAAATTAAAAACTCTGGAATATTAAAAAACCTAAATTTTAAAAAATTTAAAAAAATTAAAAAATTTAAAATCTAATTTTTTTTAAAAAAATATAAAAACCTAAATAATATAAAAAAATTTAAAAAAAATTTAAAAAATCTAAAAAAATTTAAAGAATCTGAAAAATCTTTAAAAAATTGAAAAAAATTAGAACCTTAGGTAATTATTTTTAATTCTGAAATATTAATATAAATATATTTGAATTTTTATTTTATTTTTAATTTTATAATTCTGAAAAGATTTTTTTTCAGAATCTTTTCAGAAATTAAAAGATTTTTTTTTCAGAATTATAAAATAAAAAAAATATATAATTTTTTTCAGAAATTAAAAAGGTTAAAAAGATTTTTTTTTCAGAATTATAAAATTAATCTTTTGAATTAAAAAGATTTTTTTCTGAAAAAAATCTTTTCAAAATTATAAAATAAAAAAATAAAAAAAAAATTCTAATATATTTATATTAATATTTCAGAATTAAAAATAATTACCTAAGGTTCTATTATTAAATTAAATTAAAAATTAAATTTTCTTAGATTTTTTATATTATTTAGGTTTTTATATATTTTTTTAATTTTTTTTAGATTTTAAATTTTTTAAATTTTTTTTTTAAATTTTTTTAAATTTTTTTAGGTTTCAAATTTTTTTTAAATTTTGGTTTTTTAATATTCCAGATTTTTTTAATTTTTTTAGATTTTTTTATATTATTTAGTTTTTTATATTTTTTTGGCCACTCGTGAGCCACGTGTCGTCCACGTCAGCTCCGGTGGCCGGAAAATACTCCGGCTGGCGACGGAGGACTAAATTGGCTAAAGTAGGGGGGAGATGTGGGGTTTTTTGGTCCGCCGGAGACAGATGAATTTTTTTGGCTAATTGATCCCACATACGGGACTAATTTGACAATTTTCTCAAATATATATTAAGAGTAAATAACAATAATTATAATAATAGTAATAAAAATAAAATTAATAAATATAATAAAACAATAATAATAAAATAATAATATAATAAAATATAAATAATAAGTTGATATCTATTTGATAAAGGTCAATTATAATAATATTAATAATATTAATAATAATAACGATAATAACTATAATAATAACAATAATAATAATAACACTGATAATAATAGTAAATAATAATAATAGTAATCAACAGCAAAAACAATAGTAATAAATATTAATAATAATAATAATAGTAAATATTAGTAATAATAATAATAATAATAATAACTAAGATTAATAATAAGAATAATAACAACACTGATAATAATGGTAAATAATAATAATAGTAATCAACAACAACAATAATAATAGTAAATATTATTAGTAATAATAACAATAATCATTAATAATAATAATAATGATAATAAGATCGAATCGAATCGAATGGACCGACCGACCGACTGAATGGATTGATCAATCGAATCGAAAGTTAAAAATAAGTCCAAACTTTTGGACTTATTTTTCGATTTTCATTGATTCGGTCATCAGTCCGTTCGATTGATTGATCTTTAGTTGATTGTCCATTCGATTGATTGGGCGATCGATTCGGACTAAGTTCTTCTTCTTCTTATTATTATTATTATTAATCTTAATTATTATTATTGTTATTATTACTAATAATATTAGTATATTACTATTATCGTTGTTGTTGTTGTTAATTACTATTATTATTATTATTATTATTTACCATTATTATTATTATTTACCCTTAATATATATTTCGATTGATTCGCCTGGGCCCATTCGATTCCTGGGATTCGGCCTTCGATCCATTGAGTTGATTGATTTAGTTCATTTATTTCAGCCGATTCATTCACCCAAAAATGCAGCCTTAGACTTGCAGCTTCTTGAAGCATTACGATTGCAACATTTTTAAGAAAATAGTGTATTTTAAGTAAATGATTAGAGTGATATATGTATAAATGATGTAGAGTGATATATGCAAAGGTTTATTGTCATGATACGGTGTTAGCACGGTACTAAAATTACATATTTATTTATATTTGTTGATTTCAATTTTTTTATTCTTCTTGTTAAGATTGAATTATGTCAGGTCAGAAAAATTGTCTTATATTACCCCCATACTAAAATTGCATATTTTTTCATAGTTGTTGATTTCAATCCATACAGTCAACATCAACAAGAATAATATATAAATTCAAATCAAACAAGTATGAACAGATATGTAATTTTAGTGTCGGCCCAACGTCAGTCCAAGCTTTCTTGATCTAAAGGTAGAAAAGTCCAAGTAAATATTGCTAGTGAGTATGTAGTATAAATTAAAAGGTAAAATGTATTAACTGTGAGTGTATGATGCGGTTATAAAGAGGATAATGAAATATATTATTCCTAAATGAATATTTTTTTGAGGAAAATATAATATTTCGGATGAAGCAAGGAGTACATCTAATTTGTTTCTAAACCATCTCAGAGATCTCACATCAAATTTCAAACTTCTTTTCGTAAAACAGAAATGATGGAAATGCACTCAAATTAAGGTAAGTTAGTTAATTTTAGTAAGTTTATTTTGATTGATTCATCAAATTAAGGTAAGTTACTTAAAGCTGTGAAAATATATTTTGAAAAAAATAGTAATTTTCTACTTGGCCCTCGGTATAAATATATCGAGCGAGTATTTATGTAGATAAACAGAGGAATAAATAATGTATTTGTTGTGTTTAAGAAGTACACTCTACGTGCATTCCTCTAGTTAAGAATTGTGTTACACACCCCGAAATTAGTTCCAACATATGTTTTCGAATGATACGTGTCGTGTTTTTATTTGTGGAACTCATATTTATACACGAGGGGTTCAATTAAAATTCATCTGATTAAAATGTTGGGGAAAATTAAGAATTTGTAAAGTTGTCAGCATAGCATTTTGCTCTAGTTAATTGGCTATTTACTTAAATTATTCATTTATGGACTGGAATACGTCAAGATGTCGAGATGTAATCATGTACTGCACCCCATATATAAGGGTATCAGTGTATTGAGAATAACATCAGTTCTGTTATGACCCTACATAATAAAAAGTTTTCAACAAATTATCATCCACACTAACGTCCTGTTTTTTTGGACTTATTTTTCAGTTTTTCAATTCATTGATTCGATTTGGGTTCAGTTGCCATTCAGTCAATTCTGTTCATTCAATTCAGCCTAATTCGATTCTTCTTCTTATTATTAACCTTAATTATTAACAATAATAATAATAATTAAGATCATTATAAAAAACTCATAGGATTACAAAAAATTAGTGGGAAGCCTCGAAACCAACTGGGCCCCCACACCTCTAGCAATGGTAAAACCAATCCTATTAAAAATATGAAGTGCAGCACGCGCTCCAATGTCTTGAGTCGTAGAGAATCGCCGAATACGCTTAAGCAAGGTAACTGCATCCTTCTCAAGTTCTACAAAAGAAGAAAAAGAAAAGGGGAGAAACCCATATCCAATATCAGCATATTTCACATCGTACTTGACACGTTTACGGTGTGCAGCATCAATGATCGCACGCCCTGGCATAAAATCAGTCATCCCATATTGCGTCAAGGGCGACGATCCCGTGAGATCAACACATACATCACGTCCACTATCCCACGAGTAAAGTAATATATCAGCCGGGCGCAAGGATTTGTCCCCATCTCCAGAAAGCCCAATATCCACCTCCTTACGAGCAGAAATTCCGGACCGGGAACATATATCAACAAGAACATCACGCACTAGGTTATGCCGATGTTTAATGCCAACAATACCGGCACACGAAACAACATGATCCCCGTAAATATCTCCAGAAAATACCTTAGAACAAGCTGAACATGGTACCTGAACAGTGAAAAGAGGAACACCCAACCGATAACATAGCACACAACGATAGGCCCTGGCATTCATAGTTTGTCCCAGTCCAGATATCGGAGCCACCCTAAGCCAATCAGTTCAATTCAGATCCATTCAGTTCAGTTTAGTTCAGATTCATTCGGTCCATAACCCACACGCCCCTCCGAAAAAAGGGTTATTCCGTTCTGGCTGAAACCCAAAATCACCACATGCCCCTCTGATTTGCTCCGACAGAATTACCCAGCTTCCGTAGCCACTGCCCAACTTCATAAAAATCCGACCATGTGAGGGAACCATCTTCAAATCTAGCCGAAATTCGCGAGGCCAAGTGTTTTTTCGCTGACATAACACACGAAGCTTCGACCGCTCCACCGCTCAGATCTGCTCGAGTTCAACTGGCGCAAATCACCTCAGCACCATCTGTTCGCCGTGTTCAGATTTTGACCGCTCGGACGCCTTCAGATCCGCTTAGTCATTGAAATCGATGATTTGATCGCTTGATGATTTGATCGCTCGATGATTTATCTATCCAGTCCACATAGCATATGATTCGGTCCAATCGATCCATATATGGATCCGACCAACAACAATTGAACAAAGGGAGAGAATTGCTTCCTATTTTCTCTTATAATATGCAGTTAAATTAATTATATTGCTTCTTGTTTTAATATTGCAAATGTACCCCTAATTTTTTTCTTGCAAAGAATATAATTTTTATCGATGATCCAAACGACGATTGAAATCCACATAAAATTTTATCGATGGTCCAAACAACGATTGAATTTCGTAACCGCTATCACCACTACCTTACTCGTTATACCTTGCCTTTGTTTTAACACCTAATATATCTTCATTTATGCGATTGGAATCCACATATATTTTTATCAATGATCCAAAAGGCGATTGAATTTTGTAAACGTTATCACCTAATATATCTTCACTTCTGCGATTGAAATGTGGAATACGATTTTATCCAAGAAAATTAACTGTATTCCCTATGAAAGAATCATGTCTTTCCTGCAAGATAATCCGAATAATCTTCTTCATAAATTATATGCATCTGTCATGCATGATATGATAAGTTATTATTCAGGAATACATCACTTGTGATGATGATAGCTAATGTGAATTGCTATCAAGTAGCTCATGTGATTATGTGCATATATTATTAGATAAAGAATTAAAAATCATGGAACTTTATACTATATTAAGGGGTAACGAATTGAGAGTTCACAAGATATCAGACCAACAGTGTGACATCTAGTCTTGACTCGACTCAAAATTTGATTCAAAATCAATTGAGTGTCAATACTTAAGTTATTATAAATGACCAACTTTCACAATCTGCCAACATCCAATAAAATGAACTATTTCGAAAAGTCAATGTAATGCCCAAATGTAAATGAGGCGACATATTAACTCAAGCTTGCACTTAAAATTTCATTAATTGGAGACAACTGGAGGGCAATGTAATGTTCTGTTGATTTCTCTAACGGTCACAACTGAATGTGGCATGGAATAAATCATTTATCTGAATAAAGAAATGCCAATTATTATAATAAGAATATTGTCAGAATAAAAGCACGTGCCCCTTGTGGAAAGAACCCACCAAATGTAAACCACACTTTTAATTTTTACTTCACTCATGATACTAATGAATCAATTTGTGACAAACAAGTATGATAGTAAGCTACTCAACCTACTGCAAGTGGATGAGATGCACAATAAGTTCTCTTGAACAAGATACTAAGAAAATTTCTAAACAAATAAAATTTCCAAATCTATTATGACCTTGTTACGGGTGTGTTGTTACCCAAAATATTATCCGGAGATAGTATTGCTGGAATGATCGAGTAACAAACAAATGCGAGAACACTTCCGTGAGAAAATAGATAACACAAGATTTGTCGGGGTTGTTAATCCCGGGCTTGAATGCTCTCGCGAGATGTTATTAATAAATATACTGTCGAGTACAAATATTAATGTTAGAATCTAATACAAGGAGTGTAAAGACTTCTAGTTATCTAGGCTTTAGAGCGCGTAGATTGCCGGAAGAACCAGATAGATGAATCTGTGAGTTCTTGCTTGGGATTTATGATGAAAGTGTATGGATATCACTATGAATGTGTTAGTGTTTGCCAAAGGAGCCTTTTATTCTCTCTTTGGTGTGTATTTTGCACTTAATTCGTAGTGGATTCGCCTCCCCCTTGGCCGCAACAGTGAGTCCTCTATTTATAGGGGACAAGGTAGTTGGGATCCCTCAGGCGATCGCGGGCGATCGCCGTTTTCTATATTAAAATAAACGGCCGATCGTCCCGTCACGTGGGCCTGTTCCCTTGAGGTCCGAGGTTGCAGTTGGAGGCCAGCTGGGTGAACCAATGGGAAGCCAGCACGTGTTGCGAGTCGCTGTCTGAGGAGGGCCCACTTCGTACCTTTCGGCGGCCTTGTCGGTAGGTGCGTTAGGTGACAGGCTGGGGTCAATGATCCTATCTGTCGGTATCCTATGAAGATCCGTGGGTGGGCCATCGTTCAAGATTCGGTCTTCGACGACTTTGACGGATGCTGGATCCCCACGTGGCATGAGACGATCGCCTCTGTTCCGTAAACGAAAGACGATCGTCAGATAACAAAAGACGATCGCTGGGTACCAAAAAGACGATCGACGCATTGTGCCGAACTCTAGGCGTTTGTCCGGAGTTTGTCTTCCATGGTTGACTTTTCTGGGAGGTCGCCGATCGCCTATCGTGGCGAATAAATCGCCGCACAACAATTGCCCCCCAGCTCGCCTCAATGTTGAAAACACGGGGTGAGGTGGCACTGTTGGCGATCGCCGATGTTTAAACGACCAGCCGATCTGAATTCAAAAATGGACGACCTTCTTTCGCGTCGGGAGCAGCGGAAAAGAAGGCGGGCCTTCCAAAAGTGGCTGGGACACGCGTCGTGCCGCTGTTGGGGGAATCCGACGGTTTGTCAGACCTGTCGGCTGGCATGCCCTCGAAAAGACGCGTATGCGGGATTCGAGGGCCGCATTTAATGCGTCCCCACGTGACGGTTGCGATTCAGCCCCCGAGGTTTCTCCTATTTGCACTTAGGCCCTCGTCTCCATCTATAAAAAGGGGAGGGCTTCTTCTCCTTCACTTTTTACGCGCCCTTAGTATCCATAGCCGAATTTCTGCAGAAATTTGGAGCTTTGTGTGCCGATCTACTTCTTTTTCTAGGTAAGAAAAATTAACCTTCTTCCTCTCTTTATTTTCTAATATGTCGGAGGATAAAAACCTTCGAGACCGGAAGTTCTTCACCGCCACATATGCCCGAACGGGAGGAGGTTCCCGTTAGAGTGGATATGGAGACGGCCGCTGAAGCTATTCGAGCGGGGATTGCACCCGAAGAACTCGAAGAACTTTTCAACGAGGCCGAGGTGGTGAGGACGGCGGCGACGGCGGAGCAGGGGGGCTCGCCGTTGGAAGGAGACGAACTGATGCGTTTGTCTTGGGAAAAAGATAGCGTCCCCGACCCCGTCTATACGGCCTTTGCTAGACTCATGGAGGGGATTTGATTTCGAAGCTTACTCCGCCGCTCATCCCTACGTACATGTGAAGCGGACGGAGTTTCGGGCTGCTGAGCCGTCAGAATGGACTCTTGGTCAGATTCGGAGTTCGGCGACCTGGAAGGACATGAGCCGCTGGAGGGCCAAATATCATATCCCCTCTGATGTGTCATTGCACGTGCCCTCCGAGAACGAACGTGCCGACCAGCCTCCCGAGGGTATGGTCGCCATCAACGAAATGACCACCGCCGGATCATGGTTTCCCTTGCCGTTCGCCGTTTCAGATCTGCGATCGCTCGAATTTGGCGCCTCTTGATTGACGCCGAACGCCCGCCGCAGATTATCAAGACATTGACTTTGTTCGGCGGTCACAGTTGTTGTTTCGCTTGCATACCGGAGATGAATTATCTCTTTAAGCTGACTGTGCAGAAGGGATCGATCGGCGGTTACCATATTCAAGGTCGCCAGGGTAGGGTGGTTATTGGGGGTGCCGAGCAAGACTCGGGGCGACCTGAAAAAGTGGTGTGGGTTGGCGGTGCATGGAGGTCGGCATCGAGCGAACCGCCGGAGGAGGAGTTGGATATCCCTACCAATTTTCGGGAGAGGAATCCAAGTAAGGGTTTCCATTCTCCCTTTATTTGGATACCCCTTGGACTGATCTAATTTATTTCTCTTTTTGCAGGATCCCTTGTTCCATCGATCGACGATCTCCCCTTTGATTTCTCGATCGTCTGGGAGCGGATCCGCGCACTGCCGGTTTCCTATAAAGACGTTCGGGCCACTACCACGAATCTCACCGATTGGGAGCTCGACTGTTTCGCTTCCCTCGCCACTTGAAGGCCCCTGGTATGACTTTTCATCTACTCTCTTCTGCGAGGCGATCGTCTCCAAGAGGTCGCCATGACTAAGTAAGTGTCTAACTTGTTTGAATTTCTTCTTTGGCAGAGATTTATTTTCCCCGAATTGCCGAGCTACCGCAGGAGATTGCCATGTCTAACCCCGGTTTTATCGGTCGCCTTCATCTGGGAAAGAAAACGGGTCGCGTTGCTGCGACGTCGTCTCGCCCGCCCCGTGGTGAAGCCCGCCGCGGTTCCGGTCGCCGAGCCGGTGGTCCAGAAGAGGAGCTTCGGCCGCCGCAAGAGGCGAGGCCTAAGAGTCCTTCCGTCGGCCGAGGCGGATTTGGCTATTTTGGAGCCGCCGATCGCCGCTCCCTGTTTCTTCCGCCTGATGATGGAGGGGTCTGGTCCCAGGCCATCGGTATCAAGCTCCAGGACATCTGCCGGCTTTTTGAAAAGGACGGCGATCGCTGACGCCGAGACTCCTCGGGGAAAGCCCTTTTTCGGCCGTGATCCAGAGCTGGTCAACAGGTGAGAATGGTTTGAACCTTCCGAGCTAGGCGTTCTGAGTAAGGTTTATGCTAACTCCTTTGGTTTCCTTGGTTTGCGCTGCAGGGTTCGTCTCGCCGACCCGGACGTTGCCCCCATGGTGCTGGACTTTCTGTCGAGCAAGGCTCCGCAAAATTCTCTCGAAGTCCCTGCTTACGTTCGCCAGGCTATCAACTCTCTGCCCAAGGCTTGGACGACCGATCTCGATGCGATCGCTCGTCGGCGATCTGGAGACGCCATGCAGGCGACCGTTGCCCTGGCTCTTCAGACGGCGACGATGGCCGTCCAAGCCGCTAGGGATTTTGAGGGGCGACCCTCCACTGCTCATCTCCATCGCGACCTCGAGGCCGCCCGGAACAAAAATATCGAGGATGCTAACCGGATCCGGTCTATGGAGAAAGAGTATGAGGAGACGGCCAAAAGGGCTAAGCAGGACGTGGACCGATTGATGCAGGAGCTGAGCCGCTCCAAGGAGGCTGCCGATCGGTCCCGTGATGAGGAGAAAGAAACTCGCCAGAAGCTCGCGGCGTCGCAGGAGGAGGCGGCCGGACTGAAGGCGATGGTCGATCGGATCAGCGGTGAGCTGGACGTGGCGAGGAAAGAGCTGGAGAAGGCCCGCTGTGAGAATGCCGCCAAGGTTGCCGAGCTGGCGGAGGCTGAGAAAACGGCCGTGGAGTTGAAGGGCATGGCGATCGAGACCGATCCCTACCAAAGTGTGGTGCTCGCCGGCGAGTTCGCCTACTACTTGGCCTTTGCTGACGCTGTTCGAGCCGCAAAGAAGGCAGGGATCGAGATCGGTCCCTTGATGGAGAGCTTCAAATCCTACGCCCTCGCGAATCCTCTGCACCCGGAGTTCTCCCTGCCGATCCTTGACTTAGCCGACTTCGGGATTGACTTGAGTTGGTATACGGGAAAACTCATTTATCCCGAGGCCGAAGCCGATCCGCAACCCGAGGGCGAAGACCAGCAGGCGGGGCCTTGAGAGGCATTTTTGTTTTTCCTTCATAACTTGTACTTTTTGTTGTAATGCCTTCGAGCCTCGAAATGTATGAAGCTTGTGTTATGAATAAAATACTCCTTTTTTCATACTTCGCAATGTATTACATGCGATCGCCTTTGATTGTTTGCGTGCAATTTTCGCGAGTACGTGTATATTTGCTTTCGACTTTTTGTTCGTCCGGCCGATTGTCTGAGTGTTGAAAGCGTTGACATGTTTTGAATTGGAATTCTTACTTGTAATTTTCGTCGGACGACCCCGATCGCCCTGCATGTTTTTGAACGAAGCTGATCGATTATGGTCGATCGCCCTGCATGTTTTTGAGCGAAGCCGATCGAGTATGGTTCCTCTTTGTTCGATCGTATTTGAGAGTAGCTCGACCTATCGCCCTGCATGTTTTTTTGGCGAAGCCGATCGAGTATGGTTCCTCTTTGTTCGATCGTATTTGAGAGTAGCTCGACCTATCCCTGCCCCCTTGTTTTTGTTCACTTATTGTAAGTAAGGAAACAAAGACTAGTCTGTCTGGCGAGCTATCTTTATTTTGCCGATTCTGAAGAGTCATGCGTGGTTGGGGTGTTCGATGGACCGATCTCCCCAATCGTGTCTTCGTGTGCGAGGGATATTGTGTATCCCGCGACTCACTTTTTGTGAGGGTCCTCCGTTAGGCTACGCCTGCCTTGTGTTTAAACGAAAGACGGGCGATCTCGGTCTGGAGGAGTCCTTGCGCGGAGTGTTGTCGGCTTATTCGACACCACGTCCGCGGCTTGTCAGCTCTGCTTCCACCTCGGCCCGCCATGAAGATGGCGATCCTCGACGGTGTACGTTGAGACGGGGGTAACGGCACGTCGCATAGTTCGGGTTCACCATGTTAGATGATGTACCTTGAGGACGTGCGATCGTGCCTACTGATTATTTTGGAGGGTCCTTCGGCTACGCCGGCCTCGTATTTAAACGAAGGGCGGGCGATCTCAGCCCAAAGGAACCTTGCATGGGCGAAGCTGTCGGTTCCATCGACTTCCAGGACCATGGCTGCATTAATTTTACCTAGGATCGTCGTGATCAGCGATCGTCGGCGATATGCGATATGCCTGGTGGGGCGATCGCCATAATAGATGGGATAGGAAAAAAAAATCTCATTATATTCCTTGTACATCATTGAAATCGAATACAAATTTATCACTGATAGTATTTTTCGTATGCACGGCCCAGGTATTGGTTCTGAGTACCGTCCGATGTTCCAACAGTAGGCTCCTTTAGTTAGCCATCCTGGATACTCCGAAAGGTCCCTCCTGATTCGGACCAAAACGCTGTGTGGGCTGGATTTTCTTAAGGACGAGATCGCCCACTTGAAATCTTCTTCTCTCGACCTTTGAATTGAAGAACTTCTCGGCTCTCCTTTTGTGGATTGTGTTCTTCATTTCGAGGTCACCGCCTTTCTTCGAGCATGTCTAGGTCGATTCGTCTGCTACATCGTTGTCGGCCGTCATCTCCCGCTCGGTTCGGTGGCCGAGGACGGCGATCTCTCGAAGGAATCACCGCTTCGTTCGAAGGTAAGGGCGAACGGGGTTTCGCCGGTTGAATTGCGGGTCGCCGTTCGGTAGGACCACGTAACGCCCGGGAGCTCGCCGCCCATCGTCCTCGCATGGATTCGAGTCGTGCTTTGATCGTGTGTTTAATGATCTTATTCACCGCTCTACCTCGCCTGCTCGTCCGAGGGTGATAGGGCGCTGAGAATAACCTTTTGATTCCCCACTTTTCACAGAATTGCATGACTTCTAAGCCGTCGAACTGTTTCCCGTTGTCGGAGATGATGGCCTGGGGCAAACCGAATCGGCATATGACGTTTTTCCATATAAACTTGATCACTTGCTCTTGGCCGATCTTGTTGAGCAGTTCGGCCTCAGCCCATTTGGTGAAATAATCGACCCCAACGATGGCGAATTTACAGCCTCCTGGAGCCGTCGGCAAGGGACCTATAAGGTCGATGCCCCATTGCGCAAATGGCCAAGGGCTATACATGGAGGTGAGCTGTTCGGGTGATAGTTTAATATTGGGGCCCATTATCTGACATCTATGACACGATCTGGCATAAGCGATCGCATCTTTCTGAAGTGATGGCCAGAAAAATCCTTGTCTGGTTGTCTTATGGATGAGGGCTCGCCCGCCCGCGTGGTTCCCACAAATCCCGTCATGGATCTCAGCTAAAATGAGCCGACCTTCCTCCGGCGTAATACACTTGAGGAGGGGAAGGCTGAAGGCTCGCTTGTAAAGACGATCGTCCAATAGGGTATACCGGCCGCACGGCCGAGTTGGCGAGCTTTAACACGGCCGCCGTGACCGCTCCGCCCTTTAAGTATTTGATGAACGGAGTCATCCAATTCTCTCGGCGATGGCGACCGTGGTAACCAGATTGCCGATCGCCGGCCTTGCCGACTTTGTGATTTGGATATCGAGAAGTCGGCCGCCCCATCCGATGATGCTAGCTTGGAAAGAGCATCATCTGGGAGTTGTGTTCTCTCGGGACTTGTTCGATTAGTACTTCTTCAAATTTTGTGCACATTTCGCGACCGGCTCTTGGTATTTGACCATCTGTTCGCCGCGTGCCTCATATTCTCCCTTGACTTGGTTTACGACCAAAAGGGAGTCCATGAAGATATGGAGGCGACGAACATCCAGGCGAGGGCTAGATCAAGCCCGCCTACCAGAGCTTCGTATTCAGCTTCATTGTTGGTCGCACGAAAACCGAAACGCACAGCATTTGTGAAACTCTGACCGTCGGGGCTAATGAGGACAATACCTGCCCCTGCTCTCGCATTGGTCGCTGAGCCATCCACGTATAATTTCCAGGCAGGTCGGCCGACCTGGGTCGGACTGTGAGGGAATGTTAATTCCACCACGAAGTCCGCCAGAGCTTGGCCTTTGATCGCCGCGCGAGGAGCGTAAGTGATACCGTATTGGGCGATCTCCAGCGACCACTTGAGGAGTCGCCCGTTGGTGTCCGGTCGGTGCAGGACTTGTCTTAGAGGTAGAGTTGTTAGGACCTCCACTTGGTGATCGAAGAAATAAGCCCTCAGCTTACGTACACTCATGACAAGGGCGTAGGCGATCTTCTCCAATGGTGTATAGCGTGTCTCAGCGTCGTGGAGCGCCTGGCTAACATAGTAGATCGACAAGTGGGATTGCCCCTCTGCTCGCACCAGAACGGCACTCAGTGCGACCTCCGAGGCCGCTAAGTAAAGGAATAATTTTTCACCGGGGATCGGCTTTGCCAGGATCTGGGGGTTAGATAGATATTCCTTTATCTTGGCGAATGCTATCTGGCTTTCTTTCGTCCATGCGAACTTCTTGTTCTTGATGGTCGCGAAGAAAGGCTTGCTTTTATCGCCGAGCCGTGATATGAAACGGTTGAGGGCGGCTAGACAACCTGTGAGGCGTTGCACCTGTTTGATGTTTCGCGGTTCCTGCATGTCAAGGATCGCCTGTATCTTGGTGGGGTTCGCCTCGATCCCCCTTTGGCTCACTATGTGCCCCAGGAACTTCCCGGAGCCCACCCCGAAGTTGCATTTCTTGGGGTTCAGCTTCATGTTAAACTTCTCAAGGATGGCGAACGTCTCGGCGAGATCGTTGAGGTGATCTTCCTTCTTGAGGCTTTTGACTACGATATCGTCAATGTAGACCTCCATGGTCTTGCCGATCTGATCGCGAACATCCCGCTGACTAATCGATGGTAGGTCGCCTCGCTTTTCAAGCCGAACGGCATTCTGACCCAAAAGTATATGTCTTTTTCTGTGTGGAAAGATGTGTGTTTTATGTCTTCCTCCGCCATTGGGATTTGATGATATCCGGCGAAGGCATCCATAAACGACATCATTTCGCAACCTGCTGTGCTATCGACCAGGTGATCGATATGAGGCATCGGGAAGTGATCTTGTGGACATGCCGCGTTGAGGTCGGTGAAGTCAATGCATAATATCCAGGAGCCAGTTGGCTTTTTGACGAGCACCGCGTTGGCGACCCACTGGGGTTCGTCTGTGGCCACTCCGATCAATTTGTTGTTGAGTAACTTCTGGACTTCTATGTCGAGCGCCGCGTATTTCTCGGGACCGAACTTCCTACGCTTCTGGTGAACAGGCTTCATCGTCTGGTCGATCTTCAGATAATGGCAGGCATGTTCGGGACTTATGCCAACCATATCTTGATGCGACCAGGCAAAGACTCCGATGTTCTTACGTAGCAAGTTGATCAGATCCCCCTTTAATTCGTGTTCGATGCTTGCGCCGATCTGTACTTCCCGTTCTGGATGATCCGGATCCATCGTAATACTTTCCAACTCTTCGACAGGAACGGTCGCCTCTCGTTTGGTACGATCTCCGGACTCGGTCCTAGGATCGATGTCGAGGCTTGGCTCGAAACCGATCCTTGGCTCGATGTCGTCCGTCAATTGATGAGAGATGGCGTCCCCTGAGTCGGGTTGGTACGAAGTGTTAGGCTCGTCGATCTCCATGGGTTGATCGTCGGTCGCTTCAACGTTACATATAGTATGGGAAGTATTGAAAGAAGTAACAACATAGGAGTAATTCAAACATCTCTTTGCCATTAGCTGATCTCCTTTACAAGACCGACCGTCCCATCTAAGTGGGGAATTTGATACAGTAAAAGAAAGATGAGGCGACCGCCTCAAAGGTTTCTAAAAAGGGGCGACCTAGGAACCCATTATAGATGCTGGGCCTATCTATGATTACAAAGATTAGGTTCCTAGTAATCCTAACCTTGGGATCATAAAAGCATACTAGCTCAACGGAGAGCTTGATTCTCCCGTAGCTCGATGTGTTGTCGCCGAACCCTTGAAGCACGGTGTCGAAAGGCTTGATGAATTTGATTAGGTTGCCGAGTTGGTCTAGGGCGGATTTGAATATGATGTTGCAGAAACTTCCATTGTCGACCAGCACGCGATCGACTGTCTTCCCAAGGATGCAAACGGAGATCACCAGTGCATCCTCTTTGGGACATTGCACTCCCTCCCTGTCCCTGTTGGAAAAGGTGATGAGCGCGTCTCTAGAGATGGTCGGCTCCGGAGGTACTACAACATGGACTTCGGCGAAAGCCCTCAGCTCGGCTTTTCGCTTTCTGTTTGACAGGGTGGAAACCGGGGAGAGGCCCCCGAGGCTCCCACCTCCTGCTTGGAGCATGTTGATCCGACCGCCAGGGTTGATCGGAGGGATCGACTCATCGGAGTACTCCGGCTCATGCTCGATCCTGGCGATCGGATTGGGAGGAATTCTTTCGCTTGGTCGGCGCTCGCGTCCTTCGGCTCTTTCTGTCCTGGGTTCTGGCTTGGTGATTAGATTGTCCAGTTTGCCTTCTTCAAACAGTCGCCAGAGCTGTCTGAGGAGGTCGCGGCATTGTCTAGTGTTGTGGCCGGGACTCTTATGATAGGCACAGAATTTGCTACGGTTTAGGTGACCGTGGTCTCTTATTGGCTTTGGCTTGGAAAGCCACTCGCGACCCTTGATTGCGTTGAATATGTGTGCCGAAGATAAGTTGAGGTTGTGAAGAAGGTGGACCTCTACATCCTCGAAGGCTTTGAACTCGCCAGGCGGCTTGGCGACCGCCTTTCTGGGTTTGGCGACCGCCTTCTTCTGGACATGGGAAGGTGCTTTTCTTTCTTCGGGCTGTCCCTCGTCCAAGCGGAGTGAGAGCATCTTCTGCCTGGCCAGAAAATCGGTGGCTCTGACGCGGAACGCTGTATAGGTCGGTGGAAAATCCTTTGTGAGGTGCCTGAACATGGGCGAGCGTCCGTGGAATCCGTTCAGGACTGCGTGGTGAGCGATCTCGTCGCTGACGGGCTCACCGGTGAGGACTATCTCGTCCACCCGGTCGATATAATCCTCATCCGATTCGTCCTTCCCCTGCCTGATTTTCATCATGCGGTGGGGACCTTCCGGGCGAGCGACTTTGGCGGCGAAGTACGACGTGAAGTCGTTCGCGCCTTCTCAAAGCAATTGATTGAGCGAGATGGTAGCGAGATGTACCACTGCGGGCGAGATCGCCTGAGTTAACGGGAACATACGACATTTCGTCGCGTCAAGCTCCGCATCCAGTCATGTAGATCCTAATTTGCTTAAGTGGGTTCCGGATCCGTTCTCCCCTCATATAGAGGTGTTTGTGGGGATTGATCGTTGATTGATCAGGCGATCTCGATTTGGACCGCGAGTGGTTCGCTTAGCCCAGCCGACGGTCTCTGGCGCCGCCCCATTTTCCAGAGCGCCTTCACTTCGCCCACCAAGGCGTTGCATGGCGGCGATCGCTGCCGCCGACCGCTTGCCGATCGGCTCTCGAGTGTGAACCAAGGCGATCGTGTACCGATCCCCTAGCTCCGTGGTGAATGACGAGCCTCGCCGGTGGGTTCCTTTCTTGGGCGAACAGGCTCGTTGACCGGCTGCCTCTTGGGGGTCGGATATGCCGAACTCCCCGTAAAGGATTCGGATATCGATGTCTCACTGGGCCTGAGTGCCTGTGTCGCCATGAGGATCGCTCCTCTGGCGGTCAAGACGGAATCGTCCCGCCTTACTAGAGCCTTTCCTCGCGGCCTGGGCTTTCGTCGATTTCTCAACATAGATCCCCTTGAGCTTCCGTTTGCTTGCCGGCGGTTAGCCGACGGGTGATAGTGGGCGTATCGCGGCCCTCTCGCTTCCTCGAGGATGGCTATAGCCTCCTCAACTGCTCCGATGTCTGGAACCGATCGAGTGAGAGGCTAGAACCGTCCCTCGGGGGCGGAAGTGAGAGCCTAGCGTCGCCACGGTCGCCTTCCGCCGTGGGCTGGGATTCGGTCCTCGCCGGAATAAGATTTCCGGCAGATCTCAGGGTGGCCCTCTTGGAGGTTGTTGCTGATGTCATTTTCTGAAGGTTTTTCTATTGAAGAACAGTGAGTGTTTCTTCAAGTATATGTCCGGAGAACAGTGAGTGTTCTTCGAGACGGTAGGAATACAAATGAAGGTTTAGATGCCCGCCCTCCTTCTAGCGCCAATTGTTGTTACCCAAAATATTATCCGGAGATAGTATTGCTGGAATGATCGAGTAACAAACAAATGCGAGAACACTTCCGTGAGAAAATAGATAACACAAGATTTGCCGGGGTTGTTAATCCCGGGCTTGAATGCTCTCGCGAGATGTTATTAATAAATATACTGTCGAGTACAAATATTAATGTTAGAATCTAATACAAGGAGTGTAAAGACTTCTAGTTATCTAGGCTTTAGAGCGCGTAGATTGCCGGAAGAACCAGATAGATGAATCTGTGAGTTCTTGCTTGGGATTTATGATGAAAGTGTATGGATATCACTATGAATGTGTTAGTGTTTGCCAAAGGAGCCTTTTATTCTCTCTTTGGTGTGTCTTTTGCACTTAATTCGTAGTGGATTCGCCTCCCCTTGGCCGCACAAAGTGAGTCCTCTATTTATAGGGGACAAGGTAGTTGGGATCCTCAGCGATCGCGGGCGATCGCCGTTTATATTAAAATAAACGGACGATCGTCCCGTCACGTGGGCGTGTTCCCTTGAGGTCCGAGGTTGCGCTGAGGCCAGCTGGGTGAACCAATGGGAAGCCAGCACGTGTTGCGAGTCGCTGTCTGAGGAGGGCCCACTTCGTACCTTTCGGCGGCCTTGTCGGTAGGTGCGGTAGGTGACAGGCTGGGGTCAATGATCCTATCTGTCGGTATCCTATGAAGATCCGTGGGTGGGCCATCGTTCAAGATTCGGTCTTCGACGACTTTGACGGATGCTGGATCCCCACGTGGCATGAGACGATCGCCTCTGTTCCGTAAACGAAAGACGATCGTCAGATAACAAAAGACGATCGCTGGGTACCAAAAAGACGATCGACGCATTGTGCCGAACTCTAGGCGTTTGTCCGGAGTTTGTCTTCCATGGTTGACTTTTCTGGGAGGTCGCCGATCGCCTATCGTGGCGAATAAATCGCCGCACAATAGGGTGGAAAGTACCTCAAGCAATGGGACTAAATTATGTGAAAGAAGTCCATATGAGCCATGATCCAAGACGTGTGGTGCATTTTATTGTATGATGTGGAGATGTAATTCCTGCTTTCGTAGTTTATGGCAATTAAAACTTCGTTGACCCTAATGTACGTGAAAGGAAACACACCTTAGAGAGATTAATGGGTCAATTTAATGAAAAGTATCATATAAATACTAGGATTATTACATTCTCTATTGTGACCATAATGAAATTTAGGGCACACACTCATTGTAGGCTTTCGCACGATCGATATGAACATTTTGGTTGTGACATGATGATATGTATATTAATGAATTTACACAGACATCTTTCTTTGAGTGGTGAGACAATTGAGACAACAATACAACATAAAGGACCATGTCGTGATTGATATTAATGTAAAGTAAATCTTTGTTTTCTAAAGTACCAGGAACATAATCCCCCTTCTGACTGTCTCTTTTACTTTGTCAAAAGCACCTCACTAAATTTTCAAAGCTTGCTCTTTAGCACAAAATAAGACAAATGCCTTCGTATATTGACCATATATAGTTTATCATGCTGCTCTTACCATCTAGAGTGCAGACCATTCAAGTGAATTATAGTTATGGTGGATGACTTTGCATGTAAATGTTGCAGAACTTCCAAAATAATTTATGAGGGCTAATATCTCTTATCACATCTAAAGTATTTGATGATGCTCGGGAATTCACATCAATAAGTTCTTGATACTTATTGCATGACGGAGACCAATGTAAATCATCTCGTCCCATGTGCATATACAAATGGTCTCACATAAACGATCGTCTAAAGAATATGTATAGTGATTATATCATTGGTTATGCGCACCAATGATGTCATTGAACATGTATGGTGATTATATTATTGGTTATGTTCACCAATTTGCATATTTTTATTTAGGGTTATGCAATATTGTATACAACTCTACTTATTTGTTTCAGACCCATTATTGGCTAACCATTGTATGCAGAGTAGGGGTGGCATTTTGGAACCGAAATTCGAAAACCGAACCGAAAAAACCTAAAAAAAAGAATCGAAAAATCGAAACTGAAGAAGACCGAACCGAAAAACAAAAAAAAGAACCGAACCGAACTAATTTGGTTCGGTTCTCGGTTCGGGGTCGGGCGGAACTAAACCGGACCGAAATGGACCGAAGTCAAATTTCAACATACTAAAATGACTTTGTTTTTGTGATTTTGGTGTGTTTCGAATTTTAGTATAATTCATTTTCCTTTTGTAAGACCCTCGTGGGTCCAAGGAGGACCGATAATATGCTCATGTAATTTGTGATTCAATTAATTTAGGTTGAGAGAATGAGCTACTATGATTTACGATTGTTATATGTTTTGAGATATTTGTAAATTGCTATGCAACTCTAGTTTTTATCTTGAACATATATATAACTCTTGTTGGTTTGTTGTTATATAACTTGTTTTATTGCATATAATATTTGAATATATATTGTGGAGAACCGAAAAAATATCAAACCAAATCAAAACCGAACCGAATATTTATAAAAACGAACTTAACCGAACCAAACTTCAAAAAGAACCGAACCAAATCGAAACCGAATATTTGGTTCGATTCTCGGTTTCGATCAAAAATCGAACCGAATGAAACCGAGTCCACCCCTAATGCACACCAGCTACTAACTCCATATATGCGCGACATCTCATATTTACACATATTTAGTTGTGCAACTTTTGTGCTAATAGTGCCCCCACAACGCAATAAGATGGGCCCTCGTAGACGACTATGTATTTATGTTCAATAAGAGTCCCCAACGATTATCCGGTATTTAGAAGCTCTGGTAGGTGATCTCTTGTCACTTTGATGAGATAGTCTTCCCGTTGTTAAGGGAAGAGGAAAAAATGGTAATTTTCAAAAAATGACACGACAGGAATTATCATGGTCGGTCCCCACTTTGTCTCGTTATGATTCCTAAATTTCACAATACGACTGTAAAATAAAAAAAAATGCTCGATCTTCAAAACATAGCATGAAAAAACAGGTGCTCACTCTCCTCTGTCCCGGTAGAACAAAGAAAACAGCTCGTAGAAGAGTTGTGTGGCAGTCTATTCCTCTTCGCTAGCTCGATTGCGGTCGGCACTGCTCCTAGAAATGATCTCCAAGCATGAATTTTGCATTTTGCGTCCGCTTCATTGTTCCCAAGTAAATTGGAGGCATTGTCTATCTCCGGGATTCCTTCAACCGTGCGTTCGTGAAGAAATTGATACGCTTCACTAACAATATAGCTCCTCCCCCGGCTCGCCTCCCAGCTCCACGAATCAACTTTGTCAGGTGAAGGGTTCACCCTGTTAATCACAAGTAACAAATCACCAAGAAGATTAGTTTCCCAAACTCGAAGACCCCTTCTCCACCCCAGCTTCCACTCCCACCTATCCCCGACCCAAACCCCAAGCTCAGCCACCTTTTTATTCTTATCGAGACTCAAATTGTACTACCTAGGAAAATGGTTCTTCAAGGGTTCGCTTCCCACCCAAACCTCTCCGCATAAATCCGTATGAACCCCATTACCTAACTTTCTCCGAATATTTGTTGACGTCTGTTTTGGTCAACGTCACGTGTGCTGATCAAGACAAATGGATCGAAGCCACGTAGAAAATAATAAACAGGATGAATGAACATGATGAAAAGTATTGGACCATTAAATTTTATTAATGATCTTGATATGGAGTAGGGCCGGGCCGAAAATATTTTGGGTCGGTCTATGATGTTGGTGCTTGTTAATTACAAGTCTTATCCTTTTCTTTTGTCTCTCTTTTTTATCTCTCTTTTTTTCTCTCACTATTTTTCCTCACGAGGCTCCAAAAGTCCTCCCTATTGTACATTCTCCCTATATATATATATATAGCCAATTTTAGCCATTCAAGAGATGACAGCTGGAAGATTCAGGGGAACATGCTTACGACATTTGTCAAAGTGTAGGCACTTCTTCGACGCGTGTCAACTTCTTAGGTTTGCTTTATACGAACTCGTGCAACCAAAGAAATTACGAAATCGAATGGGTTCTATGATACCTAACAAAAGGCGGAATAATATCAAAATATCTCCGAAACTCGTCCAAATGGAGAAACTCCAAGAATAAAATAAATTCAAAATATCGAAATGGTTACAAGCGAGTTGCTAAAATGAAAAATACACCAAAAATGAAAATACCAAAAAAAGAAAAATGCGGATATTACATTCTACCCCTCTAAAAATAAGTTTCGTCCCGAAACTTAAGAAACAAACAACTCGGGGTACCTGCACGCATGCTATCTTCGGTTTCCCAAGTTGCCTCCTCGACACCATGCCTCGACCACTGCACTTTGACCAACGGAATGGTCTTATGCCTCAGTCGCTTCTCACGGTGCTCCAAAATCTTCAGGGGACGCTCCTAGAATGTAATATCCTCGGCGATGTCAATCTCACCATAGTCGATGACGTGACTAGGGTCCGGAACATATTTCCTCAACTGGGAAATATGGAAAACGCTATGAACGTGACTCAAGGCCGGAGGTAGTGCTAAACGGTATGCCAACTCACCTACTCGCTCGAGAATCTCAAAGGGTCCGATAAATCTCGGACTCAACTTCCCCTTCTTCCCGAAGCGGAAAAATCCCCTCGTCGGCGACACCTTTAGAAAACGTGGTCTCCCACCTCGAACTCCAAAGGTCGACGACGAACGTCGGCATACAACTTATGTGGACTCTGAGCAGTCAACATCCGTTCTCGAATCAATTCCACCTTCCGCCTCGTCTCTAAAGCGATATCCGGTTCGGTCCCGACCAAATCGGATGCCTCATTCCAACACATCGGCGATCGACAACGCCGCCCATAAAGCGCCTCATACGGTGCCATCTGAATCGACGTGTGCCAATTATTGTTGTACGTGAATTCGATCAATGGCAAATGTTCCTCCCAGTTACTGCTCCAGTCGAGAGCACAAGCACGCAGCATATCCTCGAACGTCTGGATAGTGCGTTCCGACTGTCCATCTGACTGCGGGTGAAAAAAGGTACTCAAACGCAAACGAGTACCCAACGCCTTATGCACCGCCTGCCAAAAGTGCGATACAAAACGGCCATCTCGATCCGAAACAATAGACTTCGGAGTACCGTAAAGCCTCACAATATGCGCAATAAACACACGAGCCAACCTCTCCGAGCCCCAAGTATCTTTGATGCCCTGAAAATGTGCCGACTTGGTCAAACGATCAACAATCACCCAAACCATATTCATGCCCGATCTCGATCTCGGCAAACTCGTGATGAAATCCATCGAAATATCTTCCCATTTCCATTCCGGAATGGGAAGTGACTGCAATAAACCAGCCGGTCGCTGATGCTCGATTTTGACCTGCTGACAAGTCAAACATCTCGCTACAAACCGTGCGACCTCCTCCTTCATATCATTCCACCAGAAATTTCTCCTTAGGTCCTTGTACATCTTACTCGATCCAGGATGAACGGAGTAAGGCGTAGCACGGGCCTCACGCAAGATACTCTGCCTCAATTCCGAGTCGTTCGGTACACATAGACGACTCTGGAATCTCAATACCCCATCTTCATGAATCACAAACCCAGGAGACTTTCCCTTAAGAACATTCTCTTGGATTTGAATAATCATCGGATCCTCCAACTGTTTCAGTTTAATTTCATCAATCAGAGACGACGAAATCTCTAAAGCACAAAGTTGCCCTATGGCTCCAGGTAACGAAACCTCAACACTCAACTCAATCAAATCCCGCTGAAGCTTAGCTTGAGACGTAAGGACCTCAAGCGTCCGCGACGCAACCGGTTTCCGACTCAAGGCATCGGCCACGACGTTCGCCTTGCTCGGATGATAAAGGATTTCGAGGTCATAATCCTTAATCAACTCTAACCACCTCCTCTGCCTCATATTCAACTCCCACTGAGTAAATATGTACTTCAGACTCATATGATCGGTAAAAATTTGACATGCAGAGCCGAAAAGATAGTGACGCCAAATCTTGAGCGCAAAAACTGTAATACCCGGTCGAAAGTCATGTCATTTCAAACCTCTTCATGTTCTTCGAATCGCGATTTGTTGAGCGAACCATTGTAATCATTGCTTGGAACCACCGTTTTGGGGTTTCCGTACTTCTATTTCGTGTTATTGTTGCCCAGACATTGAACCCTATTACTTTTATTCTCTTCCCGGGCCATTTTCCATCATTTTAGGACCCGAAGGGGGTGTGAGCCGCGGCACAAGGAGCCTGCGCCGCGGCACACACATTTTCTAAACCTGGCCGAGCGGACTGTACTGGGTGCCGCGGCACACGCCGGCAGTGCCGCGGCACACGGCCGAGTCAGTGCCGTGGCACACCTAGGATGAGCCGCGACACACTTGTGTTGCATCCTCAGCCAAAAACCGCCTGTACCCGGTGCCGCGGCACACCTGGGCTGAGCCGCGGCACACTGCCGAAACCTGGGAGAAATTTTTAGGCCTGTGCCGCGGCACACCTGGGCTGAGCCGCGGCACACAATGCGGTCAACTGCATAATTCGGCTTTTTAAGCGAGATTTCAGCCAATTCCTCCATTTCCTTCTTCCACCTGCGAGAGAGAGAGAGTTTGAGGGAGGAGTTTTCTCACATCTATCACTTATGTGTTGGAGATTTACCACTTTCACTCGGTTGGGAAGCCCGAATAGTCGATCTAACGCGTATTCCTTGGATCATAGAGCTTGGATATTCAAGAGGTAATTTCTTCGACATCTTGACTTCTCGATTTTGTGTGTGTATTGACGTTTTGGATGATAAAATCATGGTGTATGATGTGATATATGCATGATTATGGACATGTTTGAGTATTCATCGGATTATTGAAAGATTTTTCAAGAACACTTTGAATTTGGTGTTGGATTTTGGGGGTTTTCGTAGATTCGTCCGTTTTATCCGATTGAGGCTTGAGAACCTTGAGATTTTGATATATCTATACCGTATGAGTGTTTTCTTACGATTTTACGGGTTGGATTGTGCCGTTTTCGGACTTGTGGGAGTTTGGGCGTTTTCCCAACCTTTAGTTGTTCACCCGTATATTTTCTTGAATCGTAGACGAGTTTCGGGAGTCTCTTCGTGTAATTTGAGTATGGATAATTAATTGTCATATTCCTTGCGAATCGTTTAGGTGCCGGAAGCGCGTTCTTGGACCTACCGAACTCATACCTTTCCTCCGTTCGATTTCTCGATGTCTCAAAGGCAAGTATACATTTATGATTGTACGTTCTCGACTTTGAAAGTAAGAAATATTGATGGCATATCATGAACGAACCGCTTTTACGGCATTCATAGATATATTGTTGGCATGTAATGAACGAACCGTTTGACGGCATTCCTACATGTATCGGCGTATGAGGTGAACGAACCGCTTCTACGGCATTCACATACGTAACGGCGTATGAGGTGAACGAACCGTTTCTACGGCATTCACATACGTCTTATGCGATTTTAGTTATTCCTAATACTAGTCTTGAATTGATGAATTGATTTACATTTACTTTATTGTCGAGGAGTATTGTGTTTCATATTGATATACTTGCACTAGCTATTCGACGGCTAACCCTTTATGGGAAATACGTTTCATGTATTTCGTTCCAGGAGGCCGGACAGCGGTATCGGGTCGGCATGAAGATGGTGGGCAAGTGTGATACTGTGTCTTTCTTCCAGTGGTGTTATGAGTTTTCCGTTCAGTGTTGTTGTACTGGATTGGTTATTAAATACTCGAGTATTGTTTCCCATTTTCTTTGATTCCCGGCCTGTGTTTGCCGAAGTATTGGTTCATATTGTGATGTCTGTGAATACATTGGTTCTGTTTTTGAATACCATTGTAATGTTTCACTCTATTGTGTGTAGACCTTCTCGGTCAAAGTTTACAGTTCCGCGTATATTTATCCTTGTGGGTCCCACGGCGGGGCTCACGGCGCTGTAATATACCCTGAATAACTTGGGGGTGTTACAGAATATGGTATCAGAGCTTAGGTCTATGGATACCTAGGTTGTCGGTCTTTTGGGTCGAATGAGTTGTCAATTGTCCACAGTATCACTACTCTGCCATCATCACAGTGCGACTACTTGTAAGACCTCTTACTCTTCTAATGCTTCCTTATTCGTTATGCTTCTTCTATGGATATTCTTGAGAATCGATCACCTTAATGACGTGCGTTTGAATTGTGCTTACGTACCTTATGTGTTCTTCAGTATGTCAGCTGGTAGGGGCCGTGGCCGTGGTCGTGGCCGTGGACGAGGAAGGGGTCGTGGCGCGGCCGTTTCCATCAGTTCAGTCGTGGGGTCGACCGACCCCAGTTTGTCGAACTCGGTGCACCCCGACACCGAGAGTCAGCACGACCAGTCAGAAGGTCAGGGGAACAACGCAGACGTTGGAGTGGCGAATGCACTTCAACAATTGGCTACTCAGATGACCATTTTAGCCCAAACTGTTCAACTGAATAACCCGAACCCAAACACGGATGCCTTGCTTCAGAATGTAATCCGTATGCACCCTACACAGTTTGGCGGTGCCATAGACCCGTTAGGCTGGGAAGACTGGCTAGCGGAATTAGAGAAGATTTTCGAGGCGGTTGATTGCCCCGAGGTGAGGAAAGTACCAATTGCTTAGTATTTCCTCACTAAGGAGGCCGCTACTTGGTGGAAGGTCATCAAGCCACAGGATCGTATTGCCTCGTGGGATGAATTTAAGGAGCTCTTGGAGGCCGAGTTTTGTCCTTGGCCGGTACGAGAGAGCCGAATCCGAGCCTTCTTCGAGGCTAAACCACAAGATATTCCCGTTTCGCAGGCGATCGTGGAGTATAACCAACAATTGATCTATGTGAAGGATCAAGTGCGTAACGAGCGTGATAAGATCCGTTATTTTGATATGCGGATGAATTTGGACTTACGGCGGTACATGGCCGGATTTGCTTGTACCACACTGAAAGAGTATCAGGACAGAGCTTTAGCCCATGATATGTTGAGCCCCGACAATGATACCGTTGAAGAACCGAAGAAGCGAAAGTCGGGGAAATTTTTCTCGCTCTAAGGGGGCAACTTTCGAAGTCGCAGACGACTAACCGTTTTGCCGGACAAATGCCACGTTCTAATAAAGGGAAGAGGGGTTACCGTCCCACTCCGGTACCTCAAATCGCACCGTGACTTGCTATAATTGTGGTCGTCCGGCCACTTTAGTTCGAATGCTACTTTCCACTATTAAAGTGTCACACGTGTGGTCGATGGGGCATAGAGCGGTTTATTGTTCCGAGCCGAACCGGACTTTGGACACTCGGGCCGCTCAACACCCCTTGATCAAGGTGTTAATCGGCAATCTTTCGGTCAATCTCGGCGAAATTTTGGCGGGGCCGGGTCGGGTCGAACGCTGGAGGGGGAACTCTAGCGTCGGTTCGGTGCAACCACGAGTTTATGAGATGCGTCGAATGACGAACCCGATGCGGCGGTGGCTTGTGTACCATCCATATTCTATCCTATCCATCAGTGTACTTTTGATTCGGGTGCTACACATTCTTTTATTTCTTTGGAGTGTGTACGCCGTTTGAATATAACTTGTTTAACTGCTTGCGATCCCTTTATCGTGAGACTGCCTAGCGGGGATAGGATTGTGGGGAATCGGGAGATTAGAGATTTTCCGGTGGTTATATCCGGTATGGAATGGTTATCGAATTTAATTGTAGTTGATATGGAAGGCGAGGACGTAATCCTCGGCGAGGACTGGCTTAATAATCACCAAGCGATTATGAATTACCGTACCAAAGTTATCACCATGATGACTAAAAACGGATCTGAGTACTCATTTTTGGGACGTAAGTCGGGCCAATCCAAGTTACTTATCAGTGCCATGAAGGCCGTAAAACTTTTGAATAAAGGTTGTACGGGCTATTGGTGTTATGCTTTGAAAACGGAAGGGAATGAAATCGATTTCTCTTCGATTCCGGTTGTTAGTGAGTACCCCGATGTTTTCCCGGATGACCTCCCGGGATTACCACCAGATCGAGAGATAGAATTTACCATGGACTTAGAGCCAGATGCGGCTCCGATTTCTAAAGCACCTTACCGGATGGCACCTTCCGAAATGCAAGAATTGAAGAATCAGTTGGGAGAACTTCTGGAAAGAGGGTACATCAGACCGAGCGCTTCGCCTTGGGGCGCGCCTGTTCTTTTCGTGAGAAAAAAAGATGGTTCACTACGTTTGTGCATCGACTACCGCGAGCTGAACAAGGTAACCATCAAGAACAAGTACCCTCTACCGCGTATAGACGATTTATTTGACCAATTGCAAGGGGCTGCAATTTTCTCGAAAATTGATTTAAGATCCGGGTATTATCAACTCAGGGTGAGGGAGTCCGATGTTCCGAAGACGGCGTTTCGGACGAGATATGGGCATTATGAATTTGTAGTTATGCCTTTTGGGTTGACAAATGCGCCGGCAGTATTCATGCAATTAATGAATAAAATATTCATCGAGTACCTCGACAGGTGTGTAGTCGTCTTTATTGACGACATCTTAATCTATTCTCGAGATAAGGAGGAACATGCCCGACACTTGCGTTTGGTCTTAGACATTTTAAGAACCGAGCACCTCTATGCAAAATTCTCGAAATGTGAGTTTTGGTTGGAAGAAGTTATGTTTCTCGGCCATGTGATTTCGGCCGAAGGGGTTCGTGTAGACCCGCAGAAGATCGAGGCAGTGCTAGATTGGGCACCGCCTAAAAATGTTAAGGAGGTTCGTAGCTTTTTGGGCCTTGCTGGGTATTACCGTCGGTTTGTCGAGGGGTTCTCGAAACTCGCTCGACCGCTTACGAAATTACTCCAGAAGACCGAAAAGTTTGTTTGGACGGATGAGAGACAGCAGAGCTTCGATGAACTAAAGAGACGATTGACTTCAGCGCCGATTCTAACTTTACCGCATGGTAGCGAGGGCTTTGCAGTCTACAGTGACGCTTCGGGTCAAGGCCTGGGCTGTGTTCTTATGCAGCAGGATAAGACAATAGCTTTTGCGTCACGACAACTAAAGCCTTACGAGATGAATTATCCTACTCACGATTTAGAATTGGCCGCAATTGTCTTCGCACTCAAGATTTGGCGGCATTATTTGTATGGTTCACCGTGCCGGATTTATACCTATCACAAGAGCCTGAAGTATATTTTCAGCCATAAGGAGCTGAATATGAGACAGAGACGTTGGCTAGAGTTGATAAAGAATTATGATCTGGAAATTCTTTACCACCCCGGGAAAGCCAATGTCGTTGCGGATGCTCTGAGCCGCAAATCGGCATCTCTTCAAATGCTCGAGGTTCTTACGCCCTGCATTTAAAATTCGTCAAGATCTAATTGAGCAAGGGATAGAAATTTGGCTTCAACGAGTACAGGGACAGTTGTGTACTCTCGAAATTACTTCGTCCTTAGTTGACGACATCAAAGGGAAGCAGTGGAGTGACCCAATGATTTCTCAACTGAAGGAAGATGTGATTAAAGGAAAAGCTCCTGGCTTTATGGTACATGAGGATAGTATTCTGAGATTTCAGGGCAGACTTTGTGTTCCGAACGATTTAGAGTTGAGACAGAGAATCCTCAGAGAAGCCCATGCTACGCCTTACTTAATCCACCCCGGGACGAGTAAGATGTACAAAGACTTGAAGCGAAATTTTTGGTGGAATAACATGAAGAAGGATGTTACGGAGTTTGTATTACGGTGCTTGACGTGTCAACAAGTCAAGATCGAACATCAACGACCGGCGGGGTTGTTGAAACCACTTCCCATTCCCGAGTGGAAGTGGGAAGATATCTCAATGGATTTTATCACTGGCATGCCGAGAACTCGGGCCAGAATGAATATGATTTGGGTAATTGTCGATCGATTGACCAAGTCTGCACACTTTTTGGGTATTAAGGATACTTGGGGACCGGATAGATTGGCTCGAACCTTTATCGCTGAGATCGTGAGGTTACACGGTGCCCCCAAGACCATTGTTTCTGATCGAGACGGCCGTTTCGTATCGCATTTTTGGCAGCCGTTCATCGTGCCTGGTACCGAAGTTGAGATTGAGCACTTCCTTTCATCCTCAGTCGGACGGTCAGACAGAGAGGACGATTCAGACGTTGGAGGATATGTTGCGGGCTTGTGCCTTAGACTGGAGTAATGATTGGGAGCTTCACTTGCCGTTGATCGAGTTTGCTTACAATAATAGTTGGCATGCATCGATCAAAATGG
Organism: Orobanche coerulescens; assembly: GCA_033398695.1. Taxonomy (NCBI): domain Eukaryota; kingdom Viridiplantae; phylum Streptophyta; class Magnoliopsida; order Lamiales; family Orobanchaceae; genus Orobanche; species Orobanche coerulescens. The sequence continues at coordinate 39,112,465 of CM065802.1, forward strand.
CACCCTTCGAGGCACTCTATGGTAGACGATGTAGGTCGCCATTATGTTGGGACGAGGCTTCTGAGCTAGTTGGGACGGAACCGGATATGTTGTTGGAGACCAAGGAAAATATTTCTATTATCCGAGATCGATTACTGACTGCCCAAAGTCGTCAGAAATCTTACGCTGATACTCGTCGTCGACCCTTGGAGTTTGAAGTGGGGGATCATGTTTTGCTCAAATTATCGCCGACCAGAGGAGTTTTCCGCTTCGGGAAAAAGGGGAAACTCAGTCCAAGGTATATCGGACCTTTCGAGATTTTGGACAGAGTTGGGGATTTAGCTTATCGCTTGGCGTTACCTCCAGCTTTGAGTCACGTCCATAGTGTTTTTCATGTGTCCCAGTTGAGGAAGTACGTACCGGATCCGAGCCACATTATCGACTACAGTGAGATTGACGTAGCCGAGGATATTACCTTTCCGGAGAAACCCGTGAAGATTCTTGAGCGCCGTGAGAAACAACTTCGGCATAAGACCATTCCACTGGTTAAAGTGCAATGGTCGAGGCATGGAGTCGAAGAGGCGACTTGGGAGACGGAAGAGAAGATGCGGGTGGAATACCCCGAACTATTTATTTCTTAAGTTTCGGGACGAAACTTCTTTTTAGAGGGGGAGAATGTAATACCCGGTCGAAAGTCATGTCATTTCAAACCTCTTCATGTTCTTCGAATCATGATTTGTTGAGTGAACCCTTGTAATCATTGCTTGGAACCACCGTTTTGGGGTTTCCGTACTTCTATTTCGTGTTATTGTTGCCCAGACATTGAACCCTATTACTTTTATTCTCTTCCCGGGCCATTTTCCATCATTTTAGGACCCGAAGGGGGTGTGAGCAGCACAAGGAGCGTGCAAGGCACACACATTTTCTAAACTCCGGCCGAGCTGATCGCACGGTGCCGCGGCACACGCCGCAAAGGCCGCGCACATCGCTGAGTCGCCGCGGCACACCTAGCCGAGCCGCGGCACACTTGTGTTGCATCCTCACCAAAACCGCCAGACCGGTGCCGCGACACACTGGCCGAGCCGCGCACACCGCCGAAACACAGGAGCAATTTTAGGCTGTGCCGCACACACTGGCCGAGCCGCGGCACACAATGCGGTCACCTGCATAATTCGGCTTTTTAAGCGAGATTTCAGCTAATTCCTCCATTTCCTTCTTCCACCTGCGAGAGAGAGAGTTTGAGGGAGGAGTTTTCTCGCATCTATCACTTGTCTGTTGGAGATTTACCACTTTCACTCGGTTGGGAAGCCCGGATAGTCGATCTAACGCGTATTCCTTGGATCATAGAGCTTGGATATTCAAGAGGTAATTTCTTCGACATCTTGACTTCTCGATTTTGTGTGGGTATTGACGTTTTGGATGATAAAATCATGGTGTATGATGTGATATATGCGTGATTATGGACATGTTTGAGTATTCATCGGATTATTGAAAGATTTTTCAAGAACACTTTGAATTTGGTGTTGGATTTTGGGGGTTTTCGTAGATTCGTCCGTTTTATCCGATTGAGTCTTGAGAACCTTGAGATTTTGATATATCTATACCGTATGAGTGTTTTCTTACGATTTTACGGGTTGGATTGTGCCGTTTTCGGACTTGTGGGAGTTTGGGCGTTTTCCCAACCTTTAGTTGTTCACCCGTATATTTTCTTGAATCGTAGACGAGTTTCGGGAGTCTCTTCGTGTAATTTGAGTATGGATAATTAATTGTCATATTCCTTGCGAATCGTTTAGGTGCCGGAAGCGCGTTCTTGGACCTACCGAACTCATACCTTTCCTCCGTTCGATTTCTCGATGTCTCAAAGGCAAGTATACATTTATGATTGTACGTTCTCGACTTTGAAAGTAAGAAATATTGATGGCATATCATGAACGAACCGTTTTTACGGCATTCATAGATATATTGTTGGCATGTAATGAACGAACCGTTTTGACGGCATTCCTACATGTATCGGCGTATGAGGTGAACGAACCATTTCTACGGCATTCACATACGTAACGGCGTATGAGGTGAACGAACCGTTTCCACGGCATTCACATACGTCTTATGAGATTTTAGTTATTCCGGAATACTAGTCTTGAATTGATGAATTGACGGTTACATTTACTTTATTGTCGAGGAGTATTGTGTTTCATATTGATATACTTGCACTAGCTATTCGACGGCTAACCCCTTTATGGGGGAAATACGTTTCATGTATTTCAGGTTCCAGGAGGTCGGACAGGCAGGTATCGGGTCGGCATGAAGATGGTGGGCAAGTGTGATACTGTGTCTTTCTTCCAGTGGTGTTATGAGTTTTCCGTTCAGTGTTGTTGTACTGGATTGGTTATTAAATACTCGAGTATTGTTTCCCATTTTCTTTGATTCCCGGCCTGTGTTTGCCGAAGTATTGGTTCATATTGTGATGTCTGTGAATACATTGGTTCTGTTTTTGAATACCATTGTAATGTTTCACTCTATTGTGTGTAGACCTTCTCGGTCAAAGTTTACAGTTCCGCGTATATTTAGCCTTGTGGGTCCCACGGCGGGGCTCACGGCGCTGTAATATACCCTGAATAACTTGGGGGTGTTACAAAAACAACTGCCGCTAACTCCAAATCGTGAGTAGGGTAGTTAAGCTCATACGACCTCAACTGCCTCGACGCAAACGCGATAGTCTTGCCGTGCTGCATCAACACGCACCCAAGACCCTGACCCGAAGCATCGCTATAAACGGCATGGCAACGCCAAAATCGGAGCTAAAGTCAAACGTCTCTTCAGCTCCTCAAAACTCGACTGTCTCTCGTCATTCCAGACGAACTTCTCGGATTTCTGGAGCAACTGTGTAAGTGGCCGAGCTAGTTTTGAGAAACCCTCGACGAACCTACGGTAGTATCCAGCTAAACCCAAGAAACTACGGACCTCATTCACGTTCTTAGGCGGTGCCCAATCCACCACTGCCTCAACCTTCTGCGGGTCCACACGAACTCCCTCGGCTGAAATCACGTGACCTAGAAACATCACTTCCTTCAGCCAGAACTCGCATTTCGAGAACTTTGCATAGAGTTGCTCGGTCCTCAAAATGTCTAACACCACATGCAGATGATGGGCGTGTTCCTCCTCGTTCCTCGAATAAATAAGGATATCGTCAATGAAGATGACAACACACTTATCCAAATACTCAATAAAAACCTTGTTCATCAACTGCATGAACACGGCCGGTGCATTAGTTAACTCGAAAGGCATAACTACAAACTCATAGTGTTCGTATCTCGTCCGAAAAGTTGTTCTCGGATCGTCGGACTCCTTCACCCGAAGCTGATAGTACCCCGATCTCAAGTCGATCTTCGAGAATACCGCATCTCCTTGCAACTGATCGGACAAGTCATCAATCCTCGACAGAGGATACTTATTCTTGATGGTCACCTTGTTTAGCTCGCGATAGTCGATACACAAACGCAGTGAACCATCCTTCTTCCGCACAAATAGGACCGGTGCGCCCCAAGGCGAAGCGCTCGGTTGAATATACCCCGACTCAAGAAGCTCACTCAACTGCTTCTTCAGATCGGCCATCTTTGAAGGTGCCATGCGATACGGTGCCTTTGAAATCGGAGCCGCACCCGGCTCTAACTCGATAGCAAACTCTACCTCACGGTCCGGTGGCAACCCCGGTAACTCGTCAGGAAAGACGTCAGGAAACTCACTAACAACTGGAATCGATGAAAGCTCGACTCCACCACTCTCCGCCTTCAAGGCGTAGCACCAATAACCAGTACACCCCTTTCGCAGGAGTCTCATCGCCTTCAAGGCGTTAATCACGAACTTCTAGTTTCTCTTTCGCCCTGCGAAAGAGTGCTCGGTGCCGTCCTCGGCTAGCATGGTGATGATCCTCGTGCGGTAGTTCATGATTGCACTATGCCGCTCGAGCCAATCATTCCCGAGAATCAAATCCTCACCCTCAATACCCACAACAATAAAATTAGAGAGCCAAGCCCTCTCACAAATAAACACGGAACAGTCCCGGACCTCTCGATCGCCAACGATTCTATCACCGCTAGGAAGTTTAATGATGAAAGGCTCGCAAGGCGATAAACAGTCAAGACTCAAACGGCGCACACACTCCAGAGAAATGAATGAATGCATAGCACCTGAATCGAAAAGCACACTGACAGGATGGGAATGGATGTGAACGGTACCTATCGCCACGGTGGCCGCTGGATCATCGGCCCTCCTCATCTCATAGATACGCGGATAGGCATAGCCGACACTGGAAGATCCCCCTCTAGCGGGCTGACCCTGACCTTTCCCCCGACTGGCACTCAGTGGAGACTGCGGAGCAAACAAGCCCTGGTTCACACTCCGATCCCTAGGCGCTGAATGAGAAGAACGGACACCACAGATCTGTTGGATCTGTTCACAAAAGGAAGCCTTGTGCCCTGACTGACCATAAGTATGACAAGTCAACTGCGGACGAGGACACTCCCGGTTCTTGTGGCCCGACAAGCCACATTTAAAGCATATGAGTTCACGAACAAAGGTTCTAGCAGAACTTCGAGAACTCCCAGAAAAATGAGCTGAACTGCCCGCAGGAACATTCGCAGACTGAGACTTCTGCTGGCCTCCGCCCTTGTGACCAGAAAAATTCCCGACGGACTTCTGCTTCTTGCTCTCACGAGCTGCTTCACTGGCCGTAACCGACATATCATAGGCAAGAGCTCGACTCTGATAATCCTTCAAAGTAATACAGACGAGCCCAAACATATAATCCCGAATTGACAGTTTCATCCATCTGGAAAAGTGAAAAATTTTGTCGCTCTCCTCGACAACTTGGGTCTTCACATAGCCCAACTCCTTGTTGAAATCGGCAATAGCTTGAGAGACAAGAATATCCCGTGGTTGAGCATCATAGAAGGCATGGACTCGAGCCTGTCTAACCGGCCACGGGCAATACTCAGTCTCCATCAGGTCTTTAAATTCTGCCCACGAAGCAACGTGATCCTTAGGCCCAACGGCCTCCCACCAATCAGTAGTGTCCCCAGTGAGAAAATACTGGGCAATAGGAACCTTACGGTCCTCAGGACAGTTGGTGGCAACAAAGACTTTAGATATCTCCTTGATCCACCCCTCCCAGCCTATTGGGTCTGAGGCTCCCGTAAATTGAGGAGAATGCATCTTGATGACATCCTGAAGCCAACGATCAGCTCCGTCCCGAGCAGCATGGGCCGGATTCTAAACCGCCTGGGCTATCGCCGCCATTTGGTTCACCATCTGTTGCATAACAACCGCAACACCCAGGTCGGCGCCATCCTGAGAAGAAGCATGGTTATGTCGGTCACTGGTGCTGCCGGCTCCCGAAGAATGCTACGTGGCCGCCTCACCGACTGCCCCACGTCCCCGGCCGCGTCCACGACCACGACCACGACCATGACCAGTGCTTCTTCCAGCATCCATACTGGAGTTAAGAGGTAGCAAAAGCAACTCAATGATAAGTAAGAGAGGAAAAACATCCACAATTCAAGAAACGGAAATATCTTACGAGAAAGCAAAGAATCGACTAAGGAAAACTTACGAGCGCTGGAACTACCGAGATGTTGGCAGCGGTGTGACAATTTGCAAAACAAATCACAACTAGACCCAAAATAACCGACAAGTCTAGGTATCCATAAACCTAGTGCTCCGATACCATTTTCTATAACACCCCGAGATATTCAAGGTATATTACAGTGTCGTGGACCCCTACATGGGACCCACCAGGCTAGACACGGATTATCACAAAAAAATCATACATCATCCAGATGAAAATCAAATAACACGCCCGGTACAACTGGCGGAATAATCAACATCGACAACCATAAATAACTTTCACGAATACAAATCACGATCCGAAAGGAAAAAGAACCTAAGTACTCGCTAGTACAATCTATAAGTTTATAAGTTTGGAAAACAACCATATTGAAAGGGGCAAAAGAAATAAGAAGACTCAAATGCACATGTCAATGAGACTGGCCAGCATCCTCGTACTGTCCTAACGCCCGCTCATCCGGATGATCAATCTGAAATCCATAATAAGAATTTCCCCACAATGGGTCCCCAGAGGGGTTACGCTAGTACAAGTAATCAAGGCAAACCATTCGCTTACACATTTCATAGTACAATGCACCAAATTTATTTCAAAACCAAAATCAGACATGTCTTTTCCGGAAACAAACAGTCAATCGATTTGCCGTGGGAATAGGGTTATACCATTGATCCCGCTCCGTAGCCTCTAAGGACCCTCCCGAGCTGGCCATATTATTAAACAAATCACCCACGCGCATCGCCGTGGGGACAGGGCTATACCATTGATCCCGCTCGAGGCCTCTAAGGACCCTCCCGAGCTGGCTAGCAAAACAAACTCGTGAATCCAAGGAAAATCACCGACGAATGCAAGGAACCAACGGAACCGAACCTAACGATTCGAAGAATACAATCACAACCATTTCCAAACAAATACGGAAAAGGAATACACCCGAAAACCCGCCTGCGATTCATGTTTATTCGTACGAGAACAGCAACGAGGGCGGACCACAATCAAACCCTCTCGATTATGAAAATACCACGAAATATACCATGAATCCATAGGAAAACCAAGAATACCGACAAGATTAATTATATTCATCGTGAGTTAATCAACAATACGGGACGAATCGAACAATAAAATCGAAAACCCCCAATTTACCCAAAAGTAGGGTTTTTAGAAGATTTACCTTGATTCGGGCGGAGGAAGACGATTACGATGATGATATACTACACTAGGAACACAATACTTGATTCCCCAAAAATTTCCACGGGCAAAACTTGAAGAATCGCCCAAATCTCTCTAAGAACACTCGCTGCGGACGGAAGGAAGAAATGAAGAAATGTGCTGAAGTGAAGGTCAACTCCCGGTTTATAAAACCTGGGCTGCCATTACGTACATTACATAAGCTGGTTAACGTACGTAATACTCAATACGTACGTTAACACTCAAGCATTAGCGTACGTAATGGCTGGGCAGAACAGTCTTCCCCAAAACGCTGAGGTCGCTAGCGTACGCTACATCCGATGGTTTAGCGTACGCTACAAGAGGCTTACGTACGTAACATCAATGCCTTTACGTACGTAAGAGTCTGGGCAACACTGGTCCGACTCACTGTCCAACAACGAAGGGCTCGATAGCGTACGCTATGCCGGATAGTTTAACGTACGCTACCAGGACTTTACGTACGTAACATAAAGAGTTAACGTACGTAATGGTTCAGACAGAACAATCTGTCCAGTCTGCTGAAGGCCATAACGTACGTTAGCTATGAGCCATAATATACGTTATGAAGGTGCCGATAGCGCACGCAAGAAAGCATGCATAACGCACGTTATGCATGCAGCAGTTTAACACTGCTGAACGAAGTTAGCTGCAACGGGCGATCCGAAAACGAGACGCGACACAAGGACAGATTCCAGAAGTGTAAACATGAATTAATTACGACAACGAAGCTAAGCGCTGAAGGAAAATACAATTCCGACTACCGAGGAATCCGAGAAACGACAATGGAAGTAAAATTCCCTAAACTTATAGGAAATTATAAAACGGCCCAAACGTCCGAATATCGTTATACGACGTCGGATCAAGAAACCGAAACTCACAACACGAACAACTCAACCATACGAACTTGTGCAACCAAATAAATTACTAAATCGAATGGGTTCTACGAGAATCGAACGTCCATGCAACAATACCTAACAAAAGGCGGAATAATATCAAAACATCTCCGAAACTCGTCCAAATAGAGAAACTCCAAGAATAAAATAGATTCAAAATGTCGAAACGGTTACAAGCGAGTTGCTAAAATGAAAAATACACCAAAAATGAAAATACCGGAAAAAGAAAAATGTGGATATTACACGTATATTGCTTTGGTCTGGACCGAGCAGCTCGTAAAAGAAAACAAGCGAATTGGTAACGGCTTCATCATCATCGTGTCAGTATCGAGTCAAGTTATTACTTGCTCAGTTTATAATATTTAACGAATGGTTTCAGTTTCATTGGTTTATAATTCATATAGCAATGAATATAACTGTGAATTTTGGAGATTTGGTTTGTATGTTGTTTTACTGTTTCTATATTCCTTATTGTTTTCTTCGAGTAATGAGAACACATTTGGCAAAGACAAAGACATGAATTATCTATAGTCTGCGAATTTTGGATCGCCGGGTGTTGAGGATAATCGTTGGTAATGGTTTTTGACGACGAGACTGCTCTCGAAGGATTCAGGGCAATTACTCTAACTATTTTTATGGTTTAATGTTGATCATGTCGTGATGCATTTGTGTATAGTCGTTTTCATGCATTTATGCTTCGTAGTTGTTTGTCCACCAAGTGTTGGTCCGACGGGATTATCTTGGGAATCTATGTTGTGCGCGCTGAATCATTGGACGGGTTTTCCACCAAGTGTTGGTCCTATGAGATCATCTTGGAATCTATACTGTGTAACACCCCCGATATATTCATGAATATTACAGCGCCGTAAATCCTTTACATAAGAATTTACAAGGCAGAAGAACTAAAAGGACACTAACATATACCAACGTATGAAAATAACAGAAATAAGGTACACCAGTTTTGACCAATACTGAAAATATGAATGTTCAATGGAAAAGTATTAATACATCACCAAATTCAAATTCATCATAAACGACTACGTACTCGAGTACTTATTAAAAACGATACAAACAACAGATAAATAAACCCGGCCGGAATATCACTCTGCACCCTCGTCGTCATGAAACTCCAGTGGTTGTTTCTCCGTTCTCCTGGATCCTGAACATAAACAAAATGTTCACCCCCGAAGGGGTTAGCACAACGATGCTAGTACAAGTACAATAATCACACAACAGTGATATAATCAACAATCATAACAAGTTTCTCCAACGAGAAATAACAACAACACATAACAGTCCCAACATACTGATGGTATTCCAATAATCCAGCGCACACATCTATAGATTCCCATGATGATCCCGTCGGACCAACGCATGGTGTAACTACCTGTCCAACGATCCAGCGCACACAGCTATAGATTCCCATGATGATTCCCATCAGATCAACGCATGGTGGACATTTAATCACAACACATATACACAATACAATCTCAACATAACTTCCATAATATAAACAATTCTAATTAGAGTACTTGCCTCGGTTCGTTGACAAGAATAAAACTTCCACGAATATAAAAATATTCGAAGGTCATCCCCTTCGATCAATCACGTTGCTATGCTCGAACCTTAATAAAAGAAATAATATAGAATTCATCTCATGTCGTACGAATGTCTAACAATCCAAAATTACGGTAGGAAGTCCTTAAAATGAAATCTGTTTGACTTGCTTAACGCACGCTACGCATCCTATGTAGCATACATTAAGGCTACTCGTTAGCGTACGCAATTACATGTAGCCTAGCGTACGCTAACCATGCGCGGTCAGTACCTCACTGATCAGCCGACTGACTCGCCTGATGACTTAACGCACGCTAAGTTTCAATCGTAGCGCATGCTAAATATGCCCGATAGCGTACGTTAATTCACATAGCTTAGCGCACGCTAAGCGTGCATAGAAGTTCACTGAAGGGCAGCAGATTTGTACAAACGGTGATGAAGTATATGAATTCCTCAGTGATTAACGTACGTTATCCGTCTACATGTTATGTTCATAAACTTATGAATGATCTTATGGATAACAACACTTCGAATTCAAGAATACATATATCATCATAAAACTAGATTCCATTTCGATTACAATTCTTCATGCGTAATTCGGAAGGCATAACGGTCGATATCAATACCTTATATCAATCAAAACTATCATTTTGTAGTTTGTTTAACACTCCATCTTTACAAGATAAATCCTTCCATGATCAATCTCTTAGATTCGTCCAACAATAATGATGTTAAAGTCAAGTCCGTGATTACTATGAAGACACCTTCTAAATTCGGATTACCAATGTCAGAAACTTCCTCTACTTGCTCATCATAACAAGATTCAAATTATGATGTTCTTAACCAAGGTACTTAAAACATAATCATCTCAATCTCTTAAACATGATGTGGTTTGGATAAATCACCAATGAAACTCAATATCTTGATAGCATAATCCTCATATCCTTAAGAACACGAATTCAAGGTTGAAAGTAGTGTAACATACCTTAAGATGAAGAAAAACACCGAGACAACAAGTAGAATCGGCTCCAGTTGCTTTTTTGCCAAATCAAGACGTTTCTCCACTCCAATGATCAAACACAAGTGACATTCAATCTCAAATGATCAAGTGGATGCGTTCTAAGTGTTTAAGCAGGATATAATGCTCTCTGGTCTCTCAAGAACGAAGGAAATGTAAGTAAAAAATGGGTTGATGTCCCATTTATAACATTTCTGCACATCAGTTGATTAGCGCACGCTACCATACAATCCTTAGCGTGCGCTAATAATCGTTGACTCCAAAACTGTCTAGGTTCGTCCGTGGGAATCGTATCCGGACCCACGTCCGGCTGGCGCATGTGCTAGCCATATATCTCAATAATTGATTGTCTAGCGCACGCAAATCCTACATTCGTAGCGTGCGCTAGTTGTAGCCGATAGCGCGCGTTAAGCTACATTCTTAGCGTGCGCTATCATGAGTTCGTATGAGAAATTTTGCATGACGATATACTTATGTACAAAGATACCAATGTGAGAAATATCATACTCCAATTATCGAGATCACAAATCCGAATAATATACGGTTCGAATACAGATGAAATACATAATAATAAATCCGGATATTACATACTCTCCTACTAAAAAGGAGTTTCGTCCCGAAACTCAAGACGAAAATAACTCTGGATATCTGGACTTCATGCTATCTTCCGTTTCCCAGGTGTCTTCTTCCACTCCGTGGCGTGACCATTGAACTTTGTCCAAAACGATTGGTTTGTTCCTCAACTGCTTAACTCGACTCTCGAGTATCTTGACTGGTCTTTCTTCAAATGTTCCATCCGGAGTGACTTCGATCTCGCCGAAATCAATGACATGACTAGGATCCGGTATATATCTCCGTAACTGGGATACGTGGAACGCGTTATGAACATGGCTCAACGACGGCGGCAATGCCAATCTGTATGCCAACTCTCCAACTCTATCAAGGATCTTGAATGGTCCGATATATCTCGGACTCAGCTTTCCCTTCCTTCCAAAACGAAAAGATTCCCCGAGTAGGAGAAACCTTTAAAAGTACGTGGTCTCCAGTACTGAACTCCAATGGGCGACGACGTACGTCTGCATAAGATTTCTGTTGACTCTGGGCGGTCAACAGTCTTTCACGAATCAAGGCTATCTTCTTTCGTGTCTGCACGATCAACTCTGGTTCTGTCCCGATCAAGTCTGATGAATCGTCCCAACATAGGGGCGATCTGCATCTCCTCCCGTATAGTGCCTCAAACGGTGCCATCTTAATGGAAGCATGCCAACTATTGTTGTAGGTAAATTCAATCAACGGTAGATGAACTTCCCAATCAGTTGACCAATCTAAGGCACAAGCCCTCAGCATATCTTCCACCGTTTGAATAGTCCTCTCGGATTGTCCGTCAGTCTGCGGGTGATAAGCTGTACTGAAGTTCAATTCGGTTCCAAAGGCCTTATGAACTGCTTTCCAAAAATGTGATACAAAGCGACTGTCTTGGTCAGAAATAATGGTCTTCGGCGTCCCAAGCAATCGGACCATCTCTGAAATAAATACTCGTGCCAACCTCTCTGGTCCCCACATGTCCTTAATGCCTAGAAAATGAGCTGATTTGGTTAAACGGTCAACTATACCCAAATCATGTTCATTCCCGTCTTGGTTCTCGGCATACTAGTGATAAAGTCCATCGATATGTCCTGCCACTTCCATTCAGGAATCGGGAGCGGCTTCAACATTCTGACAGGTCGTTGATGCTCGATCTTAACCTGCTGACAAGTCAAGCATTTCGAAACATAGTCCGCTACATCTTTCTTCATGTTGCCTCACCAGAAATTCTGCTTCAAGTCCTTATACATCTTACTGGTGCCCGGGTGGATAGAATAGGGCGATCTGTGAGCTTCCTTCATAATCGTCTATTTCAGAACATCGACATCGGGAACGCAGAGTCGGTTCTGAAATCTCAAAACCCCATCATCATGAATTATGAATCCGGGGGCCTTCCCCTTGATCACCTCATCACGTAATCGAATCATTAAAGGATCATTTGCCTGCATAAATTTGATCTCTTCGGTTAATGATGAAGTTATTTCCATCACGCACAGTTGTCCTTGGACTCTTTGTAACCACACTTCAATTCCTTCTCGAATCATCTCTCGTTGAAGACTGAGTTGGGAGGTTAGAATCTCCAGCATCTGAATAGAAATAGGTTTGCGGCTAAGTGCATCTGCCACTACATTCGCTTTGCCTGGATGATACAAAATCTCCAAGTCGTAGTCCTTAATCAGCTCTAACCATCTTCTTTGCCGCATGTTCAACTCTTTCTGACTGAAGATGTATTTGAGACTCTTGTGATCCGTAAAGATCTGACAGTGAGTCCCGTACAGGTAATGCCTCCAGATTTTCAAATCAAAAACTACTGCTGCCAGTTCTAAATCATGTGTTGGGTAATTCACTTTATAAGGTTTCAACTGTCATGATGCATAAGCGATCACCTTATCATTCTGCATCAATACGCATTTGAGTCCTTGGTTCGAAGCATCACTGTAAACTATGAATTCTCTAGTCCCCTGTGGAAGTGTTAAAACCGGTGTTGTCGTCAATCTCTTCTTCAATTCATCAAAGCTTTTCTGACACGATTCACTCCAATCAAACTTTTGAGTTTTCTGCAGGAGTCGAGTAAGTGGGCGGGAAATTTTAGAAAACCTTTCCACGAATCGACGATAATATCCAGCAAGTCCTAAGAAACTCCGGACTTCTTTCACGTTCTTTGGAGGCTTCCAATCCATACTGCTTCGATCTTCTGTGGATCTACTCGGACTCCTTCAGCTGATACCACATGGCCGAGGAACATTACTTCCTTTAGCCAGAATTCACACTTAGAAAGTTTGGCGTACAATTGCTCGCTTCTCAAAAGTTCTAATACAATCCGCAAATGCTGTGCATGCTCTTCCGGTCTTTTAGAATACACCAAAATGTCATCAATGAACACGACCACAAATTTATCCAAATATTCGATGAACACTCGGTTCATCAATTGCATGAATACAGCAGGTGCATTAGTGAGACCAAACGGCCTCACTATAAACTCATAGTGTCCGTAGCGAGTTCTGAACGCTGATTTCGGAACATCAGATTCCTTAATCCTCAGCTGATGATATCCTGATCTCAGATCGATTTTAGAAAATACTGTTGCTCCTTGCAACTGGTCAAACAAATCATCAATCCATGGCAACAGATACTTGTTCTTAATCATCATCTTCTTCAGCTCTCGATAGTCAATACACAGTCGAAGCGATCCATCCTTCTTCCGGACAAAAAGAACTGGCGCTCCCCAAGGCGAAACGCTTGGCTGGATATAGCCTTTGTCCAGTAACTCCTCCAGCTGCTTTTTCAGTTCATACATCTCAGTAGGTGCCATACGATACGGTGCCTTAGAAATTGGTGTAGCTCCGGGTTACAGCTCAATGGTGAATTCTACATCCCGTCGTGGAGGTAGTCCAGGTAACTCGTCAGGAAATACATTTGGGAATTCCACAATTTCGTCTTCTTTCTTCATTGCATAGCACCAGTATCCGGTACAGCCCTGTTTCAACAATTTGACACCTTTTATCGCCTTGATCAACTTTCCTGAGCTTCCTGGTTTCCATCCTTCAAACAGTATTTCGGAGCCATCGTCAGTGATCAGCGAGATATTCCTCCTTCGGTAGTTTACAATAGCTCCATATCGATTAAGCCAATCGTCTCCGAGTATCAGGTCGTCTCCTTGCATTTCTATTACAATCAGATTTGAGAGCCACTCTCTGTCTCCAAATGATACAGGGAAATCTCTAGTTTCTAAGTTTCCAACAATCCTCTCTCCACTCGGTAAACCAACAACATAAGGTTCACAGTAATGAAAACCAGAAAAATTCAAATGATTTACACAAGATGAGGATATAAATGAATGCGTAGCTCCTGTATCGAATAAAACTCTAAATGGCTGGGAAAGGATCTGAACAGTACCTGATGCGACAGCAGCATCCTGATCGTTTGTCCTCCTCATCTCGTACAGACGTAGGGGAACAGATCCGACACTCGATGTCCCCTTTCGGTCCCATTGTCCTCTGCCTCGCCCGCGGCCAAAATTATGAGGCATCTGAACACTTTGTTGCGTCTGTTGGATACTAGCTTCCTTCTGAACTTGCTGCGATGTACGGGTTCCATTGAACTTGGTGGCATCCTTGCAAAACATCGCATGGTGCCCTTCCTGTCCGCAATCAAAACATGTAACTGGAGTGCGTAAGCAATTACGCCAAAGGTGGCCTGGGCGACCACAGTTAAAGCACCTCCTAGCTATATCCGTCGTGGTTGACATTGTTCCGAAATTCTTTCCGCTCTTAGATGGGTGCGGAGGTTTCTTGAAAGAATGAAAAGATGATCGGGCCTTGCGGGGCCTGCTGCTCTTGTGCTCTGTAAAAGTACCAGAGACTTTCTGCTTCTTGGACTCCGTAAACTTCTCCATTGCTGCTTCCTTGATTTCGTACGCCAACGCCTTATCCTGGTATTGACGGAGAGTGGTACATTCAAAACCGGACATGTACCTCTGGATTTCTGGTTTCATCCTCATATCAAAATGGATCATCATTTCTGCATCTGTTCTGACCAGATGTCGAACAAATGCCAGCTGCTGGTTAAATGTCTTAATTGTCTGGGATACAGGTTCGTTTAACGGCTGAGCGGAGAAAAACTCCCGAACTTTGGCTTCCCTTACAGGACGAGGGCAGTACTGAGCTTCCATCATCAGTTTAAATTCTGTCCAATCAGCATCATGATCTGCAGGTCGGATAGCTTCCCACCACTCGGATGCTTCCCCTATCATAAAGTACTGAGCAATAGAGGCTCTCCTGTCGTCTGGGCAATTAATTCCAGCAAAAAATTTCTCCAATTCCTTCAACCAATGATCCCATGTGGGAGTCTCAGAAAAGCCGTCGAATTTAGGTGGTTGCATCTTCACCACCTCTTGCAACCATCGGTCACCTCGATTTCCCATGTTTGGGATCCCTTGCTGTCTCTCTCCCTGCTGTAATCCCACCGCCACCTGCATTCGGTCCACGACCTGGGCGAACTGAGTCATCTGGTTCACCACTTGACGAAGGATTTCGGGTACGGCTGGTTCCGGTTTGTTATTAATAGATCTCTGTGGTTCGCCTGAGCTGTGGCTGGCCTGATTAGAAGGCGACGCTTCTCTTTCGGCATTCCTTCGTCCGCGTCCACGACCGCGACCACGTCCACGTCCGCCTCTCAACATACTGTAAGCATAAATACTCAATATGCAGGAAACAATATCGTTCTAATGTTCAAGTATAAAGAAATACAACATGTAAAGAACGAGATAGAGTTTAGGAACTTACAACCACCGTTCGCATGAAGACGTAGGCAGTACAGTGATGTAATTCACGGCCGGTTACCTCAAAAGATGTATATGACCCCTATTTTAACCCAATGGCCAAGATATCCATAATCTTAGCTCTGATACCATATTCTGTAACACCCCCGATATATTCAGGAATATTACAGCGCCGTAAATCCTTTACATAAGAATTTACAAGGTTGAAGAACTAAAAGGACACTAAAAGATACCAACGTATGAAAATAACAGAAATAAGGTACAATAGTTCTGACCAATACTGAAAATACGAATGTTCAATGAAAAAGTATTAATACATCACCAAATTCAAATTCATCATAAACGACTACGTACTCGAGTACTTACTAAAAACGATACAAACAACAGATAAATAAACCCGGCTGGAACATCACTCTGCACCCTCGTCGTCATGCAACTTCAGTGGTTGTTTCTCCGTTCTCCTGGATCCTGAACATAAACAAAATGTTCACCCCCGAAGGGGTTAGCACAACGATGCTAGTACAAGTACAATAATCACACAACAGTGATATAATCAACAATCATAACAAGTTTCTCCAACGAGAAACAACAACAACACATATTACATCGTAACAGTCCCAACATACTGATGGTATTCCAATGATCCAGCGCACACAGCTATAGATTCCCATGATGAACCCGTCGGACCAACGCATGGTAGAACTACCTGTCCAACGATCCAGCGCACACAGCTATAGATTCCCATGATGATTCCCATCGGATCAACGCATGGTGGACATTTAATCACAACACATATACACAATACAATCTCAACATAACTTCCATAATATAAACAATTCTAATTAGAGTACTTGCCTCGGTTCGTTGACAAGAATAAAACTTCCACGAATATCAAAATACTCGAAGGTCGTCCCCTTCGATCAATCACATTGCTAAGATCGAACCTTAACAAAAGAAATAATATATAATTCATCTCATGTCGTACGAATGTCTAACAATCCAAAATTACGGTAGGAAGTCCTTAAAATGAAATCTGTTTGACTTGCTTAACGCACGCTACGCATCCTATGTAGCGTACGTTAAGGCTACTCGTTAGCATACACAATTACACACAGCCTAGTGTACGCTAACCATGCGCGGTCAGTACCTCACTGATCAGCCGACTGACTCGCCTGATGACTTAACGCACGCTAAGTTTCAATCGTAGCGCACGCTAAATATGCCCGATAGCGTACGTTAATTCACATAGCTTAGCGCACGCTAAGCGTGCATGGCAGTTCACTGAAGGGCAGCAGATTTGTACAAACGGTGATGAAGTATACGAATTCCTCAGTGATTAACGTACGTTGTCCGTCTACATGTTATGTTCATAAACTTATGAATGATCTTACGGATAACAACAACTTCGAATTCAAGAATACGTATATCATCATAAAACTATATTCCATTTCGATTACAATTCTTCATGCGTAATTCGGAAGGCATAACGGTCGATATCAATACCTTATATCAATCAAAACTATCATCTTGTAGTTTGTTTAACACTCCATCTTTACAAGATAAATCCTTCCATGATCAATCTCTTAGATTCGTCCAACAATAATGATGTTAAAGTCAAGTCCGTGATTACTATGAAGACACCTTCTAAATTCGGATTACCAATGTCAGAAACTTCCTCTACTTGCTCATCATAACAAGATTCAAATTATGATGTTCTTAACCAAGGTACTTAAAGCATAATCATCTCAATCTCTTAAACATGATGTGGTTTGGATAAATCACCAATGAAACTCAATATCTTGATAGCATAATCCTCATATCCTTAAGAACATGAATTCAAGGTTGAAAGTAGTGTAACATACCTTAAGATGAAGAAAAACACCGAGACAACAAGTAGAATCCGGCTCCGGTTGCTTGTTTGCCAAATCAAGACGTTTCTCCACTCCAATGATCAAACACAAGTGACATTCAATCTCCAATGATCAAGTGGATGCGTTCTAAGTGTTTAAGGAGGATATAATGCTCTCTGGTCTCTCAAGAACGAAGGAAATGTAAATCAAAAATGGGTTGATGTCCCATTTATAACATTTCTGCACATCAGTTGATTAGCGCACGCTACCATACAATCCTTAGCGTGCGCTAATAATCATTGACTCCAAAACTGTCCAGGTTCGTCCGCGGGAATCTTATCCGGACCCACGTCCGCCTGACGCATGTGCTAGCCGTCTAGATCAATAATTGATTGCCTAGCGCACGCAAATCCTACATTCGTAGCATGCGCTAATTGTAGCCGATAGCGCGCATTAAGCTACATTCTTAGCGTGCGCTATCACGAATTCGCATGAGAAATTTTGCATGACGATATACTTATGTACAAAGATACCAATGTGAGAAATATCATACTCCAATTATCGAGATCACAAATTCGAATAATACAGGGTTCGAATACAGATGAAATACACAATAATAAATCCGGATATTACATACTGTATGCGCTGGATCTTTGGATTACCATGTGTATGTTGTGATTGTCATGTTGTGTTTTGCATTGTGGTCTTCTCGTAGAAGAGGCTTGTTGTTGTCGTCTTGTTGAGCATATTGATGTTGTCATACGAGTATGCATTTGTAGGTCTTGTGTTAGGACCATGTCCGTATGTTGTTTTGATCTGATCCCGAATTAGACTGACATGATTCGTCGTGGCGTTGCGTATCTTGCGGTATGTTCTGTATTCTTTCTTGGTACATGTCTTTTGTTTGGCAACCGATTATCATGTTGATATCTGATAATGTTATTCGATGTGTTGGATTGGTAAGATCTAGTATATTTCGTATTGGTGAGCCATGGTGATGTTTGAGGATCTCGATATTGTTAGGCATACAGTACAGATGTTTGGGTATGAGTTTATGGTAAAGTTGAGAATACTAGATGTGGAATATGGTAAGGATTAACTTGATGAGAATTATCATAAATTGATAAAGTTATGACGGTAAGATTACATTGATAGTATTCTTACTTTGTGATTACATTAGTATGTAATTATTGATGCGATGTGATCGTTATAATTGTTGAGTATTATGACTGGCCCCGTCGTGGGCTTTATTTTTAGGTTCTTGGATAGTGAGCTTCTAGCGGTCGTGAAAAGATGAGCTTCCCGGAGAATACTGGCTATGATGCCTGTTTTACGGATCGAGTATTTTGTCTAATTATTATATCCGATGTGTGAGTTTTTAAAATGGCCTTTTGGTATTTTGCAAACTTGGGTTATTTTGGAAAATTATTTTTCAAACTATTTTGTCGGTACGTATAAGTGGTGGCTTAATGTATACTTTTGAAACTGTTGAGTTTGGCATTTTGGCCTTGTACTTTCAAATGAGATTTTATGACGGTATTTGGTAAATATATTTTATGTAGTCTTTGAATATTTTGGCAGATATTACCGTCATTAGCCTCTTGGGCGTATTTGTAATAATTGCGAAAATATATTATAGCCTTGTGGGTTCCGACGCGGGGCTCATGGCGCTGTAATATTTATGGCTCTAGGGGTGTTACATTAGACGCCCTCTCTGATACCAATTATTGGGTTGGTACCGCCACTAGAAGGGGTGGGTGTTAAATAGTGCGGTGAAGAGTGGCGAACTCTTTATGTGCCAAAGCAATAAATAAATGCATAATATAAATAGCACAAGATATTTAACGAGGTTCGGCCCTAAGTGACTTACACACTCTCTCCTTCATTCCTTTCTCAATAGGCTTAAGATAAACCTTTCCGCCTTATCTTCGATCGGCCAGAGGTAAATCGTACAATTCTTGTTTTCTATCGGTCCAAGATAAATCGTTTTTTTCTTTTTTCTATCGGACAATGAAACAACCTATCTAGCTTTCTATTGTTACTAGACAAATACACCAAATTTTGATTCTGATCCTAACAAATGAAGTGGTATCTAAAGCCTTTTTAGCCTAAATAGCTGTTACTGTCGTGTTTCCTCACTAGCTTAGTTAAGCTTCCCTTTTACGTATGTTAGGCTAGTTACGTATGTTAACCATGTATGGTTACGTATATTATATGTTGTCCAATAAACTTCCAGAAATCTCATTATTTTTATAGAATACGTTATGTAATATCTGCAATTTCGATTTCCGGTATTTTTTTTTTTTGGCGAGAGTCCATTTTGACGACTCGCTTGTAACCATTTCGTCATTTCGAGAATGATTAATTCTACACTTTTTGACATCCGAGTTCGTTTCGGTGTCGTTTTGTTGAGTTCCGTGCTTCTTAGCGGCTTTTCCGCACTTGAGTTCGATTCTTGAGTCGTTCGAAACTGCTGTTTCGAGTTTCCTGTAAGCCCGTTTAACTTTGTTAGACGTGTTGTGAACTTCGGTTTGGTTATTCGATCACGTATCGTGATTTTCGGGTGTTTTGGGCCATTTTGTAATTTACCCAAAGTTGTAGGTATCCACATTCGTAATTGTTGTCTTGACCCTTTTCATGGTCGCGTGTGGGCTTGATGGTAGCTCAATCTCTTAGTATGATCTTATTCTGGAGCTTTCTGTGCGTATCTTGAACTTGGTGTTCCGATCGGAGGAATCCGTTGTTGTAACCAGCTTTAAGAGCATTGTTGCTGTCCTTCTGAGTCGTTAGCGCACGCTACACTTATTGGTTAGCGCGCGCTATGGTCCGGTTGTTAGCGCACGCTATAGGTGTGGTAGCGCACGCTAACTGGTGGTGCAGAAACAGTCCAACGGCTACTGACTAGATTCAGACGTTAATTAGCGCACGATATGTAGTATCATAGCGCACGCTAGAGTGCATTAGTAGCGCATGCTAGGGTGAGGATAGCGCGCGCTACCTGGTAGTTCAGGGCAGTCCAGGGGCTACTGGACTGAGTCTGAAGGTCCCGTTAGCGCACGCTAACACTTGTGGTTAGCGCACGCTAACAGTGTGCCCCGATAGCGCACGCTAATCCTGATGATTAGCGCACGCTAAGGCTGTCCAGCATATAAAACTGGACAGTAGTCATTTTTCTTACTTCTCATTTCCTTTCTTCTTCTTTCCGCGGGTTGAGCCAAGAGCGACTAGGGATCGCGATCTTGGCCGACTTTGCTAAATCCAAAGGTGTTTTGGAGCATCCTAGGTGATTATAACATCATCTAATCCTTTGTTCTTCGCCGAATCAAGGTATTTTCTTGAATCCATAGAGTTGAGTTTTTGGGAGTTTTGTTCTTGATTTCGTTTTCTATCCGATTTTTATAAACCGATTGTTGTTTAATGATGTTGTTAAACATATCCTATGGATTGTATATCCATATTTCGATTTAGAATTTCGTTTTCATGTTTTGGTTGGTCGATTCGTGTTCTTGGCCATTTTGGGGGAAACCCTTGAACTTTTGTCGTTTGTTCCTCAATTCAGCGACTTTGGGTCGTGCTATGGAATTCATTTTCGTTGTTGTTATTGTTGTTCGTAGTTTATTGTCGCGGGTTAGCGTTCGGTGGAGTCGACGGGTTCGTAGTCGGTTCGTGCCATCCTACTTCGCCCGATTCTCCGCGTTTGTGATTGTTTGAGGCAAAGTACCTTGTTCATACATTTCTTATTTTGTGGATATGATGATTGGTGATTGTCTTGGTATGTATGTTTGTTTGATTGTTTGAGATGAACTTTCAAAAGATTTGATTTAGCCTCGTCAAAGGCTCACTTTCAAAACCCGTGTGTTTTGTGAATGTTGTGTCTCGTGAATGAATGGTTAAGTGAACCCTATGAATACGCTTGGTGTTTTTGTTGTGCTTTGATAATATATATGCATATATTATCTCATTTCGGTGCGTTGTGATTTGACAATTGTGCAGTGCTTTGTGTTTGTTGCCATTGAGTGAATGGTTTGGATACCCTTGGTGTGATATGTTAATTGTATGAATGTGTGGATATGGTCGAAGGTCTACGGTGACACATTGCATGTGATCATGTGGTCCTGATGCAACAAGTGATTGATTCCAACCATGAAAGTCTAAGACAATCTACAGTGACACATGGCTTGTGATCATGTGGTCAGGATGCAACAAGTGATTGATTCAACCGTGAGATGACGTGGCATGTGTTCACGGTGTTATGTATATGTGTTTTGCTCACCTCGGGAGGGTCCGGCGAGGCCTCGAGGGAATCCAATGGTATAGCCCTGGATTCACGAGTTGGTGTGTATATGATTTGTGAATGTATTTTGCTCACCTCGGGAGGGTCCGGCGAGGCCTTGAGGGAATCCAATGGTATAGCCCTGGATTCACGAGTTGGTGTTGTGTTCGTTGACCAAGATTTGCATATCTTGGGTGATTATGTTGAGTTGATTTTTTTGTCCGTCGAGGACACGTGACGTGGGTTTTGACCCTGTGAATTGTTGTTGGTTTTCTATTTGCGAAAACAAAACCTTTGGGCTGTGACCCCTGTTGATTTTGGAAAGAGAAGGATTCAATAATCCTAAATTGTTCCTATTAAAACTCTCGATCGCATTTTAAACCATTTTACAAATTGTTTCCCTTGATTTGTGATCTTTCGACTTTGGAAAGTCTTACTCAGACTCTTGCCTCGGGAAGTACTTTTGTTATGTTTGAATCTTGGAGGATTCCTGGTCATTATTATTCTTGGAACTTGAATAGTATGACTCGTATTTTTGCACTTTGTACTTGCACTAGCAAAATAGTAGAATTTTGCTAACCCCCGAGGAATCGGGGGGTGGATGTTTGTATTGCATTCAGGTTCTGGGGAGCATAGCACAGGGCCGGCATGAAGGATGATGAAATATGATCGATACTAATCACATGAGGACCCGTTCATTGTTGTATTGGTTCAGTTGTACTTTATTTCCGCTGCAGTATTTTCCCCGTTGTACGGGAGTATTTTGTATTTGATTGCGTGGGCATGTATTGGGATTGAGTTGTACGTATTTATTGAAAGACCAAATCGGTCTACTGAGTCTTTTTAGCCTTAAAGGCGATGTTTAGATGTGTAATTATTTTTACCAGCCTAGTAGATCCTTGAGGAAAGGGTCTACGACGTGTAATATCCCTGAGTGGATTGGGGGTGTTACACGTTATACTCTCTCGTAGCATATGTGGGGTATATATAAGCATTCAAAGTATTGACCTTGACCTTCTGTAACCAGTCCAATCGATCGATTATTTGAATTCAAACTACAAGTTGTACGTACATTATCTTCTTCCCATTAGGTAATTTAATTATTACCATTGCATAAGTTTTTTGCGTTTGCGTATGTGACATGCCTAATGCATCTTTTCTAGTTCGAGTTATTGATGCTTGATTCCCTATGTTAAGTATATTTGCTCGCATATATTATTTACTTCTTATTGTACTCTTCTGGTCCGTTACACACCATCCACAATGTTTGTTATCAGTGTTAAATATGTCTGTTGGAATAATAATTCCACCACATTTTGCTTTTCTATTTTTCTTCCTTATTTTTCTTTTCTTCCCCTTTTGTTTTTCTTCTACTTTTGCTTTCCATCTTTAATTTCCTATTTGACTCCTATATCTTCGAATATTATTTTATAGTTGTTGTTTTACTTGGACATCAAACGCATCATCAAAATACTTAAATATATTTAGAATAAAATATTCCAACACGTACATAATTTCTTCAGTAACAATTTATGCACATATCATTAATATGAGTGGTCGATTCTTCCATCAAATCATACACTTGCATAGTTCATCGAGATCATTTTATTTTTTGATGAATTGAGCTTCGGGACGCCCCTAGTAATGATTCGTGGACATAGTTATAATGAGAAGTCAATCTCGTAAGAAAGATTTATAGTGTTGATTAAAGGATGAGATTGTACCTCACCCGCCATTTTCTCCCTTAGGCGGGTATCTATCAAATGAGATGACCTCCCCAACTTTCTTTTAGGGGAGACAGCCTCAACTGGCCTGAAAGTCAACGTCAAGAAATGCAGCATCGTGGGAATCAATGCAGAGGAGGGTTCACTTCATGACATGGCTGAAGTTCTTGGGTGTGAAATCGAGAAATTTCTTATGAAATACCTGGGTGTGTGGGTGTTTGCATAAGAGGGAAAGGGATTGGGATTATGTCATCGATAAAATTAGGAATTGAATCAGGAAGTGGGAAGGCCTGAAGTTGTCCATTGGAGGCAGGGTGGTAATCCTAAATGCGGTTCTCGCCTCGATGCCTATCTACTCGTTATCAATCTTCCGAGCCCCTGCGTGTGTCCTTCAAAGGATTGTCTCGCCGCAATGTAGGTTTCTTTGGGATTGTCTCGCCCCTGCGAGTGCGAGCGAAGGTCCAGGAAAAATCGCTTGGGTGAGCTGGAAAAAGATCACCACTCCAAAAAATTTGGAGGGGCTTGGGGTCAGGAATTTGGGGGTTTTCAACAGGGTCTTGTTGGGTAAGTGGGCATGGAGGGTGGTTCCTGAAAAAGAGAGGTTGTGGTTTAGAGTGGTCAGGGCCTGTTTGCATGGGAAGGATGAGGCTGGCTTCAATACATGGGGGGCGGCGAGTATAGGTAAGGTGAGGGGCTGGTGGGGGGATATTCTGTCGAGTTTGGCGGACCAGAAGGGCGGTTGATTTTGGGATAATATTGTTGGTAGTCGATCCACCTTGGCACCCACATAAGCACTCCAGGCAGCCGACCAGCCGAGCAGATCCTGGAGCCGAACCGGTCAGGGACCCGATTTTCTTCCAGGCCCGTTGGAACCGGACCGGACAGAAACGCCAAGGCCGACCCGGTATCCGAACCGGAAGGGCCGAGCAGACCTTGGATGAGTACGCTCCGAATCATAATTATAACAAGATCGACCCCATAGTCGACCGACCAGAATATCGGGAAGCTCGAGGGCCGACCCCGTTGTCAGCCGCAACAGATAAGTATTGCCAAAGACACGAAGAACAGGCGGACAGGACAATTAAGGAGGGCTGTCATATCCCTTCCTAAAACAAACCTAAGAAGTTGACACGCGTCGAAGAAGTGCCTACACTTTGACAAATGTCATAAGCATGTTCCCCTGAATCTTTCAACTGTCATCTCTTGAATGGCTAAAATTGACTATATATATAGGGAGAATGTACAATAGGGAGGACTTTTGGAGCCTCGTGAGGAAAAATAGTGAGAGAGAAAAAGAGAGAGAAAAAGAGAGATAAAAAAGAGAGAGAAAAGAAAAGGATAAGACTTAGTAATTAACAAGCACCAACATCATAGACCGGCCCAAAATATTTTCGGCCCAGCCCTACTCCATATCAAGATCATTAATAAAATTTAATGGTCCAATACTTTTCATCCTGTTCATTCATCCTGTTTATTATTTTCTACGTGGCTTCGATCCATTTGTCTTGATCAGCACTCGTGACGTTGACCAAAACAGACGTCAACAGAATGGCGCTAGTGTAATACCCGGATTTTCAGTATAAATTTTTCGCGTTATTTTATCTGAGGTATACTGTATAGTTTGGTATCTATACAGTATGGATAAAATAAATTGAGAACCGAGACAGTTATACTGGTGTGGTTACCGTTTTGGATTGACAGTTATATTGAGGATTTGCTGTATCAGGTTGAACTGATTTGGATATCAGGTATATCGTATGAGAATATTTTTGGATTGAGTATATGTATTGATTTTTGCCGTATGTTCGTATTGGATATGTCGTGACATTGGACAGGAATTGCTGAAATTGGCTAAGTATGAAATTATTACGTACGTTAACAAGGTGAGCTAACGTACGTAAGATTGGCAAGGTTACGTACGTTAAGGCTAAGGTATTACGTACGTAACGAGGGCATCGGACAAGACGAGTCATGGTCGGCAGGTGGGACCCGGTG
Source organism: Orobanche coerulescens (assembly GCA_033398695.1). Lineage (NCBI taxonomy): Eukaryota > Viridiplantae > Streptophyta > Magnoliopsida > Lamiales > Orobanchaceae > Orobanche > Orobanche coerulescens. The sequence goes on from CM065802.1 coordinate 39,137,942, forward strand.
TCGGCAACTTTCGGCGGAGGATATTGACAGGTGAGTCAACGTACGTGTTACGTACGTTATACAGGACGTGTTACGTACGTAACACGACCATAATACTGTAGCAAGTCAACGTACGTGTTACGTACGCAACGGAATAAGTGTTACGTACGTTACGGGCTACCGCCGAGTCGTGGCCGAGAGGACTGTAGTGGCCGAGCATGGTCGGCGATGACTCACATGGATGGCCGATCACGGCCGCAATGACTCGGCAGGATGGCTAGGATCGGCCGATTACGTACGTAAGGCGGTGGCGATTACGGCCGTAAGGGCCGATTACGACGTAAGCCGTGCCGCCACGTACGTAAGGGTGCCGAACGGATCGGGCGTGAGCGTGCCATGGCCGGTTACGTACGTAAGGCGATGGCGATTACGCACGTAAGGTACCGGTGTCTCGCCTATATAAGGTCCGACCGGTCACTTCGGCATTTTCATTTTTCTTCGTTTTTCGCGATTCCTTCAGCAAGAATTGATGGATTTGAGTAAGAGCAACTTATAACAACATGTTTTGGAAGTTGGAATCATGGATTAACATCATCTTCCACCCGGATCGAAGGTAAGAACACCTAAACACTTGGTTTTGGATATTTTTGGAGTTTCTTGATGTTTTGGCCGATTTGATTCGTTTTAACTCAGATTATTGATGGAATCTTGTTGTATTCTTGAGATTATTCGTTGCTCTTGAAGTTTTGTGGAACGAATTCGAGTATTTCTTTGAATAATCGATTGAATTGGACTATGCCTTCAAAATGTTCGATGAAATGTCTCAATGAGTAGAACTTGGAAAATTCTACATGTTTTCATATGAATCATGGTTGAATTGATATTGTTGTGATGATTCTTGGTATTTACGAGAATTTTGTTAAGGGAAGATAATGAATTGGTGATCAAATGATTCGATTATGTTGTTATGATTATGGAATCGTGGTATTCTCGATGTTCTTGGTGGTTTGTTGCGATTCATGATGTTATGAGAAGTATATGTTGAAGAACATGATTATATACACCTTGAATTATGATTAAGGGTTGTTTAGATGTTAGAAAACATCGGGTTATGTTGTTTTATGGATTATGAACGTGAATTTGGATAATTCGTGTTCTTGAAGAACTCTTGAGTTACATGTTATGATTTTGGAAGGATTTAGGATAATTTTGGAATGTGATTATTCATGATAATAATCGGTAAATTGTTTTCTACGAATTTACAAGTATGAACAAGAAGGAGTTCTGTCTTCGTATTTGGAGTTGAAGTTGGAATCGAATATGTTATAAAATCCTTAATGTCGAGATGAATTGATCATTGATTTGATGAATACATTTTAAAGTGTTGGTGTTTTGGATATGAATGTGGAATATTCACATTTAGAACTAAGTTATGTATTTTGGTACAATATTCGTATAGGAATACGAATATGATTTTCGGGTTTGATAAGATTATGATTCACTTTTGAGTTTGAGAATTCATAGGTATTTAACAAGCGTTCAATTCGGGTAATGGAATTATTTGAAACCTTTGGAATATGGTTATCTATAATGTTGAATTGATCGGATTGTCCGAATTGATGATGATAACCGGTAATTGGTTTATATTATGAATTTACAAGGAGGAAACTTGTATCCGTATTTAAGATTGAATTTGGAATCGGTAATGTTAGACCCTTGTTGGTTTAAATTGATTATTGATATGATATTCGGATTTTGGAATCGTGTTGTGGTTTTGAGTTCGTGTTTGATTGGTTCGGCTTGTATTGTGGATATGAGTTCGTATTTGTTGAGTTGGATTATTTGGTTCTATGTGTTTAATCGGGTTATCGTTGAACCGTTGAGTTTGTTGGTTGAGTATGTCGGTTATTGATTTTTATCGAATGTGTGTTAATCGGTTATTGCAATAGGTTGATATGTTTTGATCGTGGATTATGACCGTTGAGTTGCGGTTGAGGCTAAAGAGTTCGTAGATTGCTTTTGGTCGGGGCTGAGGAGCTCATAGACGAAGGCAATAGATTTTGGTAACGACTTCATGGTATCGGTATCGAGGCAAGTTTCTACTTGTTCAGTTTATAATACTTAATGAATGGTTTCGTTTTCATTTCATTTATAATTCGTATAGCAATGTTGTTAGAAATGTAAGTTGTCGAGATAATGGTTTGTATATCGTGCTCTGGTTGTATTAAATCATAAGGTATATGATTTAATTGTGTTCAGGGAAGACGTGAGTTATCTTTGGTCAAGGATAAAGAATATCGAATATCGAGGATAGTTATCGTGATGACATAAGTATCGGGATAAAGGTTTATTGGTATTGAATGGATGGTACCATATTTGAGATTATTCGTATAATTGTGTATTCGTTCAGGGATGTTGTTCGTGGAAAGGATATTGTCGTCGGCTTTGAGGTAATTTATGTATTGTTCAGTTATGAGATAATTATTATGTTGAGTTGTTGTATATATTGTATGTTGAGGCTTTGTATATTGAGATTAAATGCTGGTTGTTAGTTGAGGGTTGTTGATCCGAGTACTATTGTTTGTTTTATTGGTTGTGTTGATCGTCTCATTGGGGGATGTTGATGGATATGGTCCTCGGCTTTGAGGTAATCTAAGTATTTGTTCAGTCATGTGGATAATTAGTATGTTGAGTTGTTGTATATGTTGAGGTTTCGCGTAATGAGTTTCGTATCGGTTATTCGTTGAGGGATGTTGATTCCAGGACTGTTGTATTGAGATCGTAGATCATGTTGGTCATTCATTTGGGGATGATGATCCCAGGATTGATATTTTGGATATTGATTAGTCGTGTCGACTTTTCATTGTCAGTCTGTTGTTGTTCACTTCGGTGAGTCTTTTGATCCTTATTGGATATGTATTTCTTTGAGTTTCGTTGTCATGTTGCATCGTGACATATCTGGAGTCATATCTGCGTGCCGATTGGTTATTGTGTAGGATTTTTAGCCGGGCACATGATGGTTATGTGTTGATATTTCCACATTGAACCGTGCACACGAGAAGTAGTTCGTGAGGCTAATTAGGTACAAGACCACACGTGTATTTGGTCGATACCCGGGGTGGCTTGTGCACGGACACATTTCCGGATCGGGCGTACTATGACTTCCATCTTTGAGCCATATTGTTTGGTCGTTCATCCTCCATTTATGGTTGGGTATGTTCGACGGTTTGTGACTGGTTGTTCATATGCCCGAGGGGTATGTTCGACAGTCGGAGTTATTTCTTGAGATCCATTATTGTTGATCATTTGGAGTTTACCTTGTTGATGGTATTCTCAGTTATGGTTGGTCCTTTGTTGATCATTTGGAGTTTACCTTGTTGATGGTATTCTCGGTTATTGTTGATCCTTCATTGATTGCGTTCGAGATTTACCTTGTTGATGGTATTCTCAATTATCATGATCCTTTATTGGTCGTATTGGAGTTATCATGTCGATGATATTCTCACTGATGTTTTGGTTGATCTGGTTATTGATCGTATAAGCATTCGGACTGTACGTCGATGTTCGGGATTTGTTATCATTATCATATGGTAGTTGATTTATAGATATGTTGTGTACTGTTGGTTTATCCAGGTTGAGTTTTGATTGTGTAATCCGATGGACAGGATTTGGCACGGATGAATTATTTCATGATTATGAGTTATGATGATGTTTTGAGGATTGTTGGTATTTTTGAAATTCAATACAGATAATTGTTGTTAAGTTCATTTCGTCATTCGAGGATGCGAAATGTGGATTATGGTAAGGATTGGATTATTATGGATTGGTAAGGTTATAACGATAAGATTATGTTGGAAGTATTCTTACAGTATTATTACATTGGTATGTAATTATTTATGATGATGTGATCGGTATCATTATTGAGTATTGTGGCTGACCCCGTCGTGGGCATTATTTTTAGGTACTTGGAGATCGAGCTAGTAGCGGTCGTGAAGGGATGAGCTTCCCGATGTGATACTGGCGGTGGCATGTTTTGGAGTATTGAGTATTTCTTTTCTGGTTATTCATTTCCGCTGCAAATGTGTATTTTGAACTGCATTTATCCGCTGCGTGTGTATATTTCAAAATGGCTTTTCGGTATCTTTATTCGCTGCGTATGTGTATTTTAAATGGCCCTTTTGGCACTTTGCGAACTTGGGTTATTTCGTTAAACCTTTTCCTAAACTATTTTATCGGTACGTTTAAGTGGCGTCTTAACGTATATTTTGAACTATCGAGATTTGGCACTTCGCCTTGTATTTTCGAATGGTATTTTATGACGGTATTTCAGAACTATATTTTGGTAGATATTTGAGTATTTAAAATACTACCGTCATTGTCCTCTTGGCATTTTTAAACGTTTTTGAAATGGTTTTGTAAATGCTTTTTAGCCTGGTGGGTTTCGGCGCGGGACCCACGGCGCTGTAATATCCCGGATGGTTTTGGGGGTGTTACAGCTAGAAGGAGGGCCTCGAACCTTCGAAGGGGCGGTTAACAGCCACAGCTGCACACACTCACCAGAATCTTGAACGAGTCGCTCAAGCTATAACTACATGTTCTGAATATAATCAGCCCGCCACAAAGAAGGGAAACCCGTTCAAGTTGGCGGAGCGCTTTGGCATACCCTGCGTTCATCCGGGAATAACCGCCCTCACCAATAAGTGGTGATATGAAAGCATAGGAATCATCGTAATTATGAGATGAAAGCACAGGAACCATCGTAATCGTGAGTTCCTGCTTGACTCGGCTGACCTTTTAAAGGTCATAACTCGGGGAATATCGAGCGCAACTCAAAGCTCTAGAAGATTTCCCAAAGAATCCCCTTGTATCCTTCAAATTAAAGTTGCAATCAACATACACCGCAACCATCAAGGACTCCACAATATCTGCAAGCGCTTTCGGAATTCCCGTCAGATCCTCACAAAGATCTTGGTAATCCGGAAAAAGTAATCTATTAGGGTGCAGGCAAGAAAACTCAAGCCATTATTAGGCAAAGATTAGGCTGAGATCAGATGGAATCATCGGAACCTAATGAGTTTTTCGCATAAGCGCCCGAACAGTGGCCATTAGGATGCCAACAACGAAACTTAAAATTCGAAGTGATGAAAAAACAGCAGAAAGTGGAACATGTTAGTAAAACTGAAATAAGCAAAGGCATAATCTTTATAAGGAGATACGAAAGGTAAAAAATTCTCCACCTTTCGCCAATCATTCAGAAGATAAGGAAAGAGGGGCCAGGCCGACCAAGTTACTAAGGAGGTCTTAAAGCAGCACCGATCCTGCAACTGCCGGCCCGAGGAGAATCCCGCTGCAATCTGCACCGCCTTAGCTTGATCGAAAAACGCGGTCCGACATCCGGTCTATCTGATGTCGAGCTCGTATACGCCACGGTAGAGCTGGTCTATGCACTCATACTAGCCCCCTGAAGACAAGCGCAGGAATGGCCCTCGCCGTCCCCGGCCAACGTTCGCTCTGCTCGGCCACTCGCTCAGGTTTTCTAGCCCCCAACTACAAGACGGAATATAAAACCCTCTGGGCCGGTCTGGAAGTGGCGATCTCCCTCGGTCCTGCTCACCTCATTATCTTTGAACGATCCTCAATTTAAGGGCGAATACGAAGCCAGGGAGACCAGTTTGGTCAATTTCCTCGACCCGGCTCGGACCCGGTGGTGAGATTTTCGAGGAACTACTTAACACCTTCCTCGAACTAAGAACAACCGAACTGACTCCTTGGCAGCCGAACAATTCGAGCTGCAAGGACGGATACAGCTTCCAGCTCCATGCCCCCAGCACCACATGACACCCACAAAGACAAGATTACTTCCACCCCAACCGCTGAAGGAACCTTAGGCGGAGGTATCCAGTTCCATCGCTGAAAGGCTTAGCCAAGCATGCCCTCAGAAAGGTACCCAAGCGGACACGCGGCAGCCACTTTGGCGGCCCGGTATCGGCCCACAAATTGCTCCAACAAAGATATTACTGACCGAATCTTAATGAAAGGCCATTGAGCTGAAGCGAAGGTACGCCCGAAGCCAAACATCCACTTAGCTCCAAACCTTGCAGGAAACCCACGTACACTTATTGCCGTCCACCTTTCGTCAAATGGATAATCATCCGGGTCGACCCCCCCACCTAAAGGACGAGTTGAGGTACACTACGCCGTCATCACAGTGGATTATTTTGCAAAGCGGGCCCAGGCCGAACCACTGTCGCGGGCAACCAAACAGAAAATAATCAATCTCATTTGAAAGTCGCTCAGGACCCCTCATTCCGTCATATCCGACAGAACCACACAATGACGAGGAAAAATCTCAGGCCTTCTGCGACGGCCTCCATATACGAAACGACTTATCCATGTCGCACGATCCACAATCCAACGGACAAGTCGAGGCGGTTAATACATTTATAAAACAGCACCTCAAGACCCGCCTCGAAAAGCTCAAAGGGTCACGAGCTGAAGAACTCCCTGAAGACTTAGCAGCGCATCGGTCCGCCACTTGAGAAATATCTTCGTAGCCTTCAGTACTGAGGCGATGACCCCGGTCGAGATTTGAACACCCGCCTACCGGATAACCCACTTCGAAGAACAAGACCAATGTGACCCTAAAAACCTGGACCTCGTCGCCAAAAACAGAACCAAGCAGAAAGGCGGAGTACCATCTGTAAAGAAAACTCCCGAGGTTCATCATCGAAGCTTCCAGGTCGAAGGCCTCATTCTTAAACGAGTATTGGGGCCAGATTCGGGACCTCCTGAATCCAAGTGGCAAGGACCGTACGAGAGTAACGAAGCCCTTCAGAACGGAGTTTGCTAGCTAGAGTATCTGAATGGCCAAGGATTTATTCATCCGACGAATGCCATGTCCTTAGGAAGGTATTATCAATAAAATTCAACTTTATTTCATCTCTAATCCGGTACCATAAGACCGGGTTCGCCTCGGCACCTCATAAGACCGGCCCATCCGGCACTGTAAGACCGAGTTCACCTCGGCACCTCATAAGACCGGCCCATCCGGCACTATAAGACCGAGCTCGCCTCGGCACCTCATAAGACCGGCCCATCCGGCACTATAAGACCGAGCTCGCCTCGGCACCTCATAAGACCGGCCCATCCGGCACTATAAGACCGAGTTCGCCTCGGCACCTCATAAGACCGGCCCATCCGGCACTATAAGACCGAGTTCGCCTCGGCACCTCATAAGACCGGTCCATCCGGCACTATAAGACCGAGTTCGCCTCGGCACCTCATAAGACCGGCCCATCCGGCACTATAAGACCGAGTTCGCCTCGACACCTCATAAGACCGGCCCATCCGGCACTATAAGACCGAGTTCGCCTCGGCACCTCATAAGACCGGCCCATCCGGCATGATAAGACCGAGTTCGCCTCGGCACCTCATAAGACCGGCCCATCCGGTACTATAAGACCGAGTTCGCCTCGGCACCTCATAAGACCGCCCATCCGCACTATAAGACCGAGTTCGCCTCGGCACCTCATAAGACCGGCCCATCCGCACTATAAGACCGAGTTCGCCTCGGCACCTCATAAGACCAGCCCATCCGCACTATAAGATCGAGTTCGCCTCGGCACCTCATAAGACCGCCCATCCGCACGATAAGACCGAGTTCGCCTCGGCACCTCATAAGACCGGCCCATCCGGCACAATAAGACCGAGTTCGACTCGGCACCTCATAAGATCGCCCCTCCGGCACAATAAGACCGAGTTCGCCTCGGCACCTCATAAGACCGGCCCATCCGGCACTATAAGACCGAGTTCGCCTCGGCACCTCATAAGACCGGCCCATCCGGCACTATAAGACCGAGTTCGCCTCGGCACCTCATAAGACCGGCCCATCCGGCAGTATAAGACCGAGTTCGCCTCGGCACCTCATAAGACCGGCCCATCCGGCACTATAGGACCGAGTTCGCCTCGGCACCTCATAAGACCGTCCCATCTGGCATTATAAGACCGAGTTCGCCTCGGCACCTCATAAGACCGGCCCATCCGGCACTATAAGACCGAGTTCGCCTCGGCACCTCATAAGACCGGCCCATCCGGCACTATAGGACCGAGTTCGCCTCGGCACCTCATAAGACCGGCCCATCCGGCACTATAAGACCGAGTTCGCCTCGGCACCTCATAAGACCGGCCCATCCAGCACTATAAGACCGAGTTCGCCTCGGCACCTTATAAGACCGGCCCATCCGGCACTATAAGACTGAGTTCGCCTCGGCACCTCATAAGACCGGACCATACGGCACTATGAGACCGAGTTCGCCTCGACACCTCATAAGACCGGCCCATCCGGCACTATAAAACCGAGCTCGCCTCGGCATCGCATGAGGTCAGCCCATCCGGCACAATCAACAAATGGTGAACAGAAAAGCAAGGCAACAGCCAAACCAACCGGGCCCAAACATACAGAGAAAAGCAACAGATGCTATAAAAAGATTTCATACATTTAAAATAAGTCGTTCTACATCAAAATACAAAGGAAACCAAAGAAAAACGGCACGCAGGCCATACATGGAACAACACAAAAATCTACTCGGCCCCATCCTCCTGACCGGCCGCCTGAGAAGACTGTCCTTCACCTTCGCCGGACGGAATCAACACCGGGTCTTCGATAAATTCTGCGGCCTTCGGCTCGTCATTTCCGAGAGATTCAACCTTCAGTTCGGCCGCCAAGGGCGGATCCATTCACAATTTATGGGGGGGGCATGCCCCCAGTGAAAAAAAAAAGTATGTGTGTATATATATATATTATATATATATTAATCACTAGTTAGAGTATGTATAAAATTAATTTATTTATTGTTGATTTTAATTTTTAGGGTTTGTTAAAAGAATGGAAAGATTTTTAAAAAGAAAAATATCGACACCCAGATCTTCAAGTGCAGATAATATTTCTCAACCTAGTTCTACTCTTTTGATGCCTACGAAAATTGATTTGGATGATCTTCCTTGGAATCAAAAGGAAAAGAATTTTAGAGTATCACCCTAATCAAAGAGATGAAATAAGGCAGAATTTCTGAAGACTATTTGAACGGTTGTGTAATTTGTACCGTTGAAAAAGGACTTGCTGATGTTACGAATGAAGATGTAATGAATCGCTTTCAAAAGATGAAATTTCGTAGAGAACAACTGTAAAACATAATTTGTTTCACCTTTATAATGATATTGTACTTCATTATTGATTTTTTTATTACGGTAATAAAAATTGTGCCCCCAGTCTTAGAAAATCCTGGATCCGTCACTGTCGGCCGCCTGAGACTCTATATAGGCCTGGACCTCCTCAACGGTCTTCCCTTCCTTCATGAGATCCAATATCTCATAACAGGTGGAGACGTAGTTAAGGTTAATCAACTCCTCGAACTCAGGTGTCTTCTGGAAAGCAGCCGCCCCGTCGGCAAGGCCCCTGGCATAGCCCACAAGTATGGGCCCGCTCGGTCAGATGCTCAAGCTGGGCCTTGGTGTTCTGCAAACAGGCCTCGTGCTCGGCCCATATGTCCAGACACCGTTTCTGCGCCTGCTCGGCCGCCATGGCCATCTCGTCGGTCTTTCCTTTCCAGATATCGGCCTCGAAGGCCCGGCTCTCCAAAAGCTCCATCTCACCCTTCAGAGAGGTCATCTCCTCCTCCAGAGACTTGATAAGCGAAGGGCAGAGGTGGTGCTCCTCCTGTAAGGCCTTGAGATCGGCCTCCGCCTTCTTGTGCTTTTCAACCAGGGCCATCAGCTCCCCAGTGGCCTTTACATAGGTGCACAACGCACGGCCCATCAGAGCATTTCCAAACTGGATTTGCTCATCTGGACCCATGTCATTGGTCACCATCTCAATTTTTGGCGTCCAACCCAAAATGGGGACATGGCTGGACTCAACCACCGCTGGAGGGACCCGGTCGAGCATCTCGGCGGTTGGGGTGGCTGCCCGGACGTAGTCAAGGAACCAGTGCGGTCGTCGCCCCTTCATTTGGGCACAAGGTTCTTCCCGGTCCTTATTCACCGGGAGATAGTGGCCCTCCAAATCAATTGCGGGCTCCTTACCCGTCGCACGGCCCGTCCGTACAGGGCTCAGGGCGGGCACAACAATTTCAGGAACGGAGAAACCCTCAGCCCTGGTCACGCTATCCTCAGGCTCGGCCTCTACTCTCTTCCGCTTGACCGTGCGCTCCCTACGCTCGGCGGCCTCAGCAGCCAGCCACGCCACCCGCTGCGCAGGCGTTTCTTTCCTTCCCGAAAGAACCCTACCCCTAGGGACTGGATAGAGGAAACGTGTTAAAAAAAAGGAGAAAACAAAATGGGGCTACCTGAAGCAGACATAATGTTTGGATCGGTAGATCGAAGTCCGGCCGCCCAGAGGTTTTCTTCACTGACCAAAAGATACGACTTCCTTTGCCCGGCGGGAAGGTCCAGGAGCTTCTCTACCCGCTCGTCAAAATCGGAAGATGTCTCAGAGGCCGGGATGCGCCCTGCACATAAAATAAATGATGAGCGTTAGACAAGAAAAGAACAAGAATAAAATCATACGGCACTTACTCATTTTCGCAATAAAATGATCGGGGACCCGAAGCTCGACATCTATCACACCAGGCTCCCACTCATCAGCCGAGCTCCTCCACGGCCCCCCTACATAGAACCACTGTTCCTTCCAACTATGGATGGTCTGTTAGGATTGTATACTGCAAAGCATACTTTATGTTTGTATTACCTAATTTCCCATTTACTACCTATGAGGATATTAATTACACTTAATCACATGATTTGCATATTTATTCACGTTATGGTTATGCAAATGAAATGTCTAATTATTTTATATTGTAGATAATGTGGTGTGTTGGTGTCACACGGAAGATCACATTATCGGTGCCTTATAAAATAATATAATAGTTCACAACCTATATAATTATTAGACAAATTATATAAAGGGTTGTAGTGTATGCTTGAAAATAGTTGGTCTTGACTATCAGCATACATTAGCGTATTTGCATACGTTGAACAGGATCGAGGGGAGATAGTGTCTTCAGATCGACCGTAAGAAGAACGTAAATCTCGGATAATTATTATTTCTTAATTCTAAGTATATAATATTTAATTGTGTATTTATAATAATTATTGCTTTGATTTACCATAGGTGAGAGTCAAAATGATCGACTCAATAAGCCTTGTATCTTGGGCAATAATATTGTTTATACGACAATTATTATTATTACTAGAAATCGTGTCCCGACTCGTGCGGGTTGATGATGTCCCCTTGTGGAGCTCGATAATGATTATTATATTAAACCCTGCAGGTGGATTTAATTCCGATATAATAATAAGGTTCGAGTGGTACTACTCTTGGATAAGATATTAATTAATTAAAGTCACAAGATCTTATAATTAATTAATGGACATTTGATATCTTAAACACGGGAAATAATATATTTAATAAGGAGCCCAATTTCGTAATTTGGGATTTTGGTAGGAAGCGCAATATCAAACTTTTTAGTGGACTAAGTTGATATTAATTAATTCATCATATATTAGGAAGAGTCCTAATAAGGTAAGATGAATTAATTGGGAGTCCTTCCATAATCCTCCTCTAGATCCCTAGTAGTAGTCCAAGAGCCTATAAATAGGACATTATGGTTGATGGCCGATTTTAATGCTTCTTCATACACAAGGAATTTCGATTTTTTCTTCTAAGTGTTTAATTGTGGATCTTGACTTGTGTCTTTGATTCCACAATTGAGAGAACACTTTAATTCTTGCTACATATCGGAATTACTTGAAGAAAAGAAAATCGAGAGTTGTGAGGCATAAGAATTCGACCGATCCATAAGGTGTCCAAGCAAGATCCGGTAGCTCGTTGCCCACACAACGTCCGGTTCAAGGCGGATCATACTCTAGAAGATCTGAAGGTAGAAATACAAGGCGATCAAGAAGGAAGTAACCAACGCACTTCAAAAGGTAATATCCAATGATCTTAGATCTATATTAGGATATTTTAATTAATCAACATATTTAATTAATAAATAATAAATAATATTTAAATTGCTTGTTAGTCTTAGTAATTAATTAATTAGCATGCCTAATTAGATCCAATGCTCGTAGATGCGTAAAACGCTATTATCAACTTTCCCAAACTTTGCTTCCGCTGTATTTTACTTTCCAACAATTAGTATCGGAGCCGGATTTTTAGGCTTTTGCTATTTTAATTAATTTTAGTGATTAATTGATAGCAATTTAAATATTCATATATTTTGATGTTGGAATATTTTGCTAGATGTGTTCTTGGAGGTGATATGATCCAATTATCATGGTTTATATGAATGGTGTATTTATTTATTTATTTTTATTAATTATGCAATTGTTGGTTTGGCCCGTTTTTGAGGCATGTAATGGTTTTTCCCGTGAGAAAATTCGCGGGTAGTTATAGGTGTTTTTATTTTTTCGTGTAAATCTTGATGTAATTTCGATGTATTTTATCTTGTATAAAATTGTAATCGAATTCGGAAAAGACGGGATCGCAAAGAAATAGAGCGTAACCGGATCGCCGACTACTGGCAAGCCGCGGCCCGATGCAGGGCCGCCGAGCAAGACATCGCCGCTGAAAGCAGCCGAAGCGGTGCCGCAGGCCGCGGCACTTGGTTCGGCCGTTCATTGTTCGGGCCGGCCGCCCAGATTTTGGTCCGGTCTGCTGCCGTTCGTTGCGTCCGCTGGGAAGTCGGGATTTAAAATTAAATTGTTTTATGTAATTAATTTTGCATAAAAGTAAAATTTTAATTTTGAAAATCCACGGCCCGGCCGGGGAGAAGCGACGAGATGCTTGATTCAGTGGGAGAGATCGAGTCGAAAATTTTCTCGGATTCAACTCAAGGAAGAAGACCATGATAATTGGATAAATTTAATTATCCATGTTTTTTTTTATTGTTTTGATGTATGGCATGTATGGATGTATGCGTGATATGTTTCCTTGCATGTTAGGACGAGAAAATTAAAAACCTTAAGGCTAAAATAACTAAGTGATTAAATTGATTTAATTTTTTAAATTAAAATCAAATTGGCCTCCATAATTAATTTAAATTGTGAAGTAATTAGCATGCGCGTTGACATTAGAGTCTTCCTCCATATCGGATGTGCTAATTATAGGTTCACTAGTTTTAAATTTCAAAATGATAACATAAGGTAAATATTACTTTTTATGATAGGACCTCTCCATCTGTAGGACTATTATTTAAAAGATAATATTTTAAGGATGTTAAATTATGGTGTTCACTTAGGTGTATTAATTAATAAGCTCTCCATCGGAGTCTATGTTAATTAATATATGGCCAAGAGGAACCAACTATTAATTTTACTTGTCATAACGTAATTTGACCAGATAGTAAAATTAAAGACGTTAAACTCTACTTGGAAGATGTGTGTGTAAACGTCCACACGATCGTGGCTTGCATGTGCGGATTTTTTTGAGGTGTTGGCTGCTAGCATATATATTGTGTTTTGAGGTTTTTCGATATATTTTGCTATGCATTATGTGATGGATATTTTTATTTTTTTATTCTCAGATGTCTTTCAATCCACTAGCTGTTATTCTCAAAGAAAATAAACTAGATGGCACTAACTTTGCCGATTGGAAAAGAAATCTTGACATTGTCCCGATCACGAGGGGCGTAAGTTTGTCTTAATCGAGGAGAACCCTCTAGAACTGAACTGCATGCCACTCCCGAAGAGTTGGGTCAATTCGAAAATGGAAAAAGTCGATGAGATGGCTCATTGTTACATTTTGGCTTCACCGACAAATGTATTGCGGCATCGCATCGACGATGGGTTCGGCCGCGGAAATGATGAAAAGTCTCACCGAGATGTTTGGTCATCGAATCGGGCGGCTAGACAAAATGCTATGAGGGTATTGATGACAACCCAAATGTCCAAGGGACTCCGGTGAGGGATCATGTTCTAAAAATGATGTCTCATTTGAACGAACCGAGCATACTGGGGCCACTATCGATGCGGAAATGCAGTCGATATTATCTTAGGCGGCTTACCTAGAAGCTTTGAGCAGTTCCGCCTTAACTACAATATGAACCGTAGGACATATAGTTTGGCGGAACTTCTGACAGAGCTTCATCTGTGAAGGTCTCTTCAAACAAGGTTATCATCGATTCTTGCGGCAACCGGTGCTACTTCTTCCAAACCCAAATGGGGAAAGAAGAAGAAGCGGAGTTGGCTGCAAGTGGCAACCCTCAAGGTGAAAAGCAAGGCTCCTCACCCCGAGGCGAACAAAAAGCCAAAGGGAAAGTGCTACAAGTGCGGTCAGAAAGGACATTTTAAAGCGGACTGCCCTGCTCTTAAGAAAGGTATGTCTCGTGCACTAGTAGTCAAAACATGTTTGGCAGCTTGTTCTTCCACTTCGTGGATAGTTGATTCAGGCTCCACTGATCATGTTTGCTTTGACTCGCATGGTTTTCAGGTAACCAAGCAGCTTAGTGTGGGCGAGATTACCATCAATCAAGCGATTATTCCAGGCTTATGGCTGTTGCAGTGGGAGTCGTGCAGTTGAAGATTAATGATAAATTATTAGTTCTCAATAATGTATTATTAGTACCGGATTTTAGAATGAATTTAATTTCGGTTTCTAAATTAAAATGCGATGGTTATTCAGTTTCTTTTGATGATGATGCCATTATTAAGAAAAGAAGCGGTGAATATATTTGCAGAGGTACTTTTAATGATGGACTATATATTGTTAATACTGCACAAACTCCTATGCATAAATCACTTAACTCTTTGTCTAAACCTAAAAAGAGAAAAGAACCTTCAAGCATAAACCAAACATATCTCATGGCATTTACGGTTAGGACATGTAAACCTTAGAAGGATTCAAAGATTGGTAGATGATGGCCCATCGATGATCTCCAAGTTGAGTCATTTCCAATTTGTGAATCCTGTCTGGAAGGTAAGATGACCAAAATGGTTTTTAAAACCAAGGGAAACCGTGCTCAGGATGTGTTAGAATTGGTTCATACGGATGTATGTGGTCCAATGAATATCCAGGCTAGGGGTGGTTTCGAATACTTCATCACGTTTATAGATGATTATTCGAGATATGGATACATCTATTTGATGCGACGTAAGTCTGAAGCCTTTGACAAGTTCAGAGACTTCAAGGCTGAAACGGAGAAGCGTCATGGGAAGAGTATCAAGTCGCTACGATCTGATCGTGGTGGCGAATACCTTAGTGGAGAGTTTTTGGATTTCTTGGCGAATGAGGGGATTTCGTCCCAGCTCACCGCACCGGGAACTCCACAACAAAATGGTATGGCTGAAAGAAGGAATATGACTCTTTTAGAAATGGTTAGATCAATGATGAGTTATTCAGATTTACCTATTTTGTTTTGGGGATACGCCTTAGAAACAGCGGCGTACATTCTAAACCTGGTGTCTTCGAAATCAGTTCAAAAAACACCCACAGAACTATGGAGTGGGCGTAAGCCCAGTCTAGGACATGTTCGGATTTGGGGTACTCCAGCACATGTGCTGAATAAGGAAGCTGATAAATTGGCATCTCGTACAGAAGTGCGAATGTTTGTAGGATACCCTAAGGGAACGAAGGGTGGCTTGTTCTATAGTCCCCAGGATCAGAAGGTCATTGTTAGAACCAATGCCCGATTTCTGGAAGAGGATTATATGATTAGTCACAAGCCCATGAGCGAGATAATTCTGGAAGAGCTAAGGGGCGAGACTTCATCTATACCAATCGTACAAGCGCCAACTAACACTGCACCACGTATCGATTCTGAAACTTTTACACCAACTCAGAATTTGCCTCGTCGTAGTGGGAGGGTTGTTCGTCAGCCCGAACAATTCATAGGCGTGGGAAAGTCTTCGAACTCAATCCCAGACGAAGATGAATCAGTTCCCTGGATCTATAAGGAGGCAATCCAAGATAAAGATGCTGACTCCTGGCAAGAAGCAATGGAATCAGAAATGGGATCTATGGATTCCAATCAAGTGTGGGAGCTAGTAGAGCTACCTGATGGTGTACAAGCCATTGGGAGTAAATGGGTCTACAAGCAAAAGAAATGACATGACGGGAAGGTTGAAACCTTCAAAGCGAGACTTGTTGCAAAAGGTTACACTCAGAAAGAGGGTATCGATTATGATGAAACCTTTTCGCCGGTAGCCATGCTTAAGTCAATCCGGATTCTTTTAGCTATAGCTGCGCATTTGGATCTGGAGATTTGGCAGATGGATGTCAAGACTGCATTTTTGAATGGGAGTCTAGACAAGGAAATCTATATGCGCCAAGCAGAGGGATTCATTGCTAAAGGAGAAGAGCACTTGGTGTGCAAACTTAAGAAATCCATTTATAGACTTAAGCAAGCATCTAGATCTTGGAACACTGCTTTGGACGAAGTTGTCCAATATATGGATTCGCCCAATGTCCGAGTGAGAGTTGTGTGTATAAGAAATGCAATGGAAACGTGTTGGTGTTTCTCAGATCGTATGTAGACGATATCCTTCGATTGGAAACAACGTGAAGGAATTGTCGGACGACGGGTATGGCTATCTCGAGCGATTCGATATGAAGGATCTAGGAGAAGCAGGACACATCCTTGGAATCGGGATCTTCGTGATCGGAAGAAAAGGATGTTGTGCTTATCCTGCATCCTATATCGATACAAAGGTCAAGGTTTAGCATGGAGAATTCCAAGAAAGGTTTTCTACCTTACAGACATGGAATTCAACTATCTAAGAATATGTGTCCTAAGACACAAAAGGAGATAGATGACATGAATATGGTCCCTTATGCATCTGCTGTGGGAAGTCTCATGTATGCTATGCTTTGCACTAGACCAGATATCTGTCATGCAGTGGGCATGGCTGCTAGATATCAGTCAAACCTGTGACTGTGACACTGGATTGTCAAGCACATACTCAAGTACCCGAGAAGGACTAGGGAGTACATGCTTGTATATCAATCGACGACTGCTTCCTGGGTTACACTGACTCAGATTTTTCATCGGACAAAGAAAAGTCCAAGTCTACTTCGGGTTATGTGTTTAGCCTGGGAGGTGGAGCCATTAGTTGGAGGAGTGTGAAGCAGAAATGCATCTCGGACTCCACCATGGAAGCCGAGTACGTGGCAGCCTCTGAGGCAGTGTGGCTCAAGTACTTCCTGCAGGACTTAGATGTGATTCCCGATTTGCCAGAGGGTATTACACTTTATTGTGATAACACTGGTGCAGTCGCAAATTCAAGGGAACCACGAGCCCATCAGGCAAGTAAACATATCAACCGCAAGTACCACATCATACGACACTTCGTGAAGGAAGGAGACGTAGTTGTAGCCAGGGTTGCATCGGAAGATAATCTTTGCTGACCCTTTCACGAAGGGCCTACCTTCAAAAGTTTTTGAAAGGCATGTGGAAGGAATGAGATTACGGTGTATGGCAGCATTGCTTTGAGTATAAGTGGGAGAAATGAGAGACTATGTAATAGAGTAGTATACTTAAAAGCATGCTTTGAGTATAAGTGGGAGATTGTTAGGATTGTATACTGCAAAGCATACTTTATGCTTGTATTACCTAATTTATTCACGTTATGGTTATGCAAATGAAATATCTAATTATTTTATATTGTAGATAATGTGGTGTGTTGGTGTCACACGAAAGATCACATTATCGGTGCCTTATAAAATAATATAATAGTTCACAACCTATATAATTATTAGACAAATTATATAAAGGGTTGTAGTGTATGCTTGAAAATAGTTGATCTTGACTATTAGCATACATTAGCGTATTTGCATACGTTGAACAGGATCGAGGTGAGATAGTGTCTTCTGTACTGACTGTAAGAAGAACGTAAATCTCGGATAATTATTATTTCTTAATTCTAAGTATATAATATTTAATTGTGTATTTATAATAATTATTGCTTTGATTTACCATAGGTGAGAGTCAAAATGATCGACTCAATAAGCCTTGTATCTTGGGCAATAATATTGTTTATACGACAATTATTATTATTACTAGAAATCGTGTCCCGACTCGTGCGGGTTGATGATGTCCCCTTGTGGAGCTCGATAATGATTATTATATTAAACCCTGCAGGTGGATTTAATTCCGATATAATAATAAGGTTCGAGTGGTACTACTCTTGGATAAGATATTAATTAATTAAAGTTGTCAGTAGCTTATAATTAATTAATGGACATTCGATATCTTAAACACGGGAAATAATATATTTAATAAGGAGCCCAATTTCGTAATTTGGGATTTTGGTAGGAAGTGCAATATCAAACTTTTTAGTGGACTAAGTTGATATTAATTAATTCATCATATATTAGGAAGAGTCCTAATAAGGTAAGATGAATTAATTGGGAGTCCTTCCATAATCCTCCTCTAGATCCCTAGTAGTAGTCCAAGAGCATATAAATAGGACATTATGGTTGATGGTGTAATATCCGCATTTTTTCTTTCCCTTGTAATTGTACTTCCGGTGTAATTCTCGATTTTAGTGACCCTCGAGTATCCTTCAGTGTAACTTTTCCGTTATCTTTTGATCTGATTCTCGTAATTGTTGTGCGGAACCGCCGTTTCGGGGTTGCCGTGGATTCATTCTATGCTATGATGCGTTTTGAGGTGTTCCGTTTGACGTTTCGTTCATAATCCGGTATTTTGGGTCGTTTATATTCTGTATCTAGCGCACGCTAAATTTCCTGTATAGCGCACGCTAGAAATCCATTAGTAGCGCACGCTACGTTTAATTCGTAGCGTACGCTAACGATTTAGCCCTGGGAGTGGCAGTTTAACTCCCAGGCCTATGGACTATCGGATTAGCGCACGCTATCTTGTCTAGCGCACGCTAATGTCGGGAGACTAGCGCACGTTAAGTTGTTCAGTAGCGCGCGCTAGTGTGACTGTCCAGTACTGGGCAGTTTATTACTGAATTCAATCAGATTCTAGTTAGCGCACGCTACGCTGATATGGTAGCGCACGCTAACGGGCCAGGTGAGGGTTGGGCAGTTGGCTACTGGACTCGGCTGATGTTCAGGTAGCGCACGCTATTGGTCGATAGCGCGCGCTACCGATAGGTTATTAGCGCACGCTACGCATGCATGGTAGCGCACGCTAACGGCAAAAACCCTGGCTTCTGGACTCGGACGCTAACAGGAGGGTTGGTAACCCTATCCCGTTAGCGCACACTAACCTTGAGGTCTTAGCGTGCGCTAACACTCCCTGGTTATATAAACCAGGGAGTTGACCGAGATAATCACAAAATCTCATTTCTTCCTCTTTCCGCGGACGAGCGACTCCCGAGCGATTTGAGGCGATTTTCTTCTTCCAATCACTTCAGAGATTCTTGTGCTTGAGTTCTTGGTGTAAGACTAACATCATCCACTTGTGTTTCTCATCCTAAATCCAAGGTAATCTCTTAGAACCCTACTTTTGGATAATTTGGGGGTTTTGGGATTTTCTTCCGATTCGTTCCGTTTTGTTGGTGGATTCATGATGTATACGATTGATATTGTTAGTATCTTTAGTTTTCCTACGGATTCATGGATATTTTGTGGATTTTTACGGAATCGAGAGGGTTTGGTTGTGATCCGCCCTCGTTGTTATTTTATTCGAATATACATGAATCGTATGCGGGTTTCCGGGTGTATTCCATTTCCGTAATCGTCTTGAGTTGGTTGTGATTGTGTTATTCGAATCGTTAGGTTCAATCGCTTCCTCACGGCCGTGCTTGATTCCTCCGCTCCGCTCGCCACCGTCTATTAATCGAGGCAAGTATTCTTTGGAAACCTTTATGCTTAACATGAAATGGTGATGTATATTACTTGTGTGTAACTCACCTCGTGTTGGCCCGACGGGGTCAAGGAGGGAAATCTATGCCGCCGCCCGGATTTCACGAGTTTCGCATCGCTAGCCAACTCGTTAGGGTCCTTGCAAGGCCCCGAGTGAGAATGTATCCGCCGCCCCTGTTCTCACGGCATAGCGTGTGCGTGGTTTTGTTTTTCTCAAATTGTAGCCAACTCGGTAGGGTCTCTGCGAGGCCTCGAGTGAGAATGTATCCGCCGCCCTGTTCTCAAGGCTAATTGTTTGACTGCTTATTTTCCGGAAAAAGACATGTCTTGTTTGGTTTTCGAAATGATTTTTGGTGCATGTACTATGAAATGTGTAAGCGATTGGTTTGCCTTGAATACTTGTACTAGCGTAATTGCTAACCCCTCTGGGACCCGTTTTGGGGAAATTCGTTTTATGAATTTCAGTCGGGTTCATCGAGACGAGCGGGCGCTGGACCAAGACACGGATGATGGCCGTGCGTGATGATGGTGCACGAGTGATGTTTTAGTATCTTTACCTTTTTGTCTTTTGTGGTTTTGAACTAATAGTTGTACTCGAGTACTTAAGGGTTCATTCGTTTGAATTGTATTGTTGCTTATTATGTTGTGATGGATGATGATGTCATATCAATCGGTTGAACCGGTGGATTGTTCTGCTTTGCGTCTTTATGACGTGGTGTTATTTTATCGCTTCGTGAGTCGTTGTGTATGATGTCGTTTCACTGGTGGGTCCCATATAGGGATTCACGGCGCTGTAATATACCTCGGATATCCTGGGGGTGTTACAGAAAATGGTATCGGAGCGCACTAGGTTTATGGATACCTAGGCTTGTCGGTTTATTGGGTCTTGTGGTGTTTTGTTTTGCACATCATCGTCACGCTGCCATGATTCCAGATTACTACCGGCCCGTAAGTTTTCCTTCCTCTGCTCATTAATTCCTTGTATCGTACCTTTGATTCTCGACTTGTGATTGTTCTTTTCTTGTACCGATCCTCGTATGGCTTTTGCTACTTATTTAACTCCGTATGGATGCTGGAAGAGGTCGTGGTCGCGGTCGTGGTCGTGGACGCGGGGACGTGGGCGGCCTGGGGGCGGCCACGTCACGATCTTCGAGGCAGCGATCGGCGACCGTCATAGCCATGCCTCTTCTCGGGAGCGCGCCGATCTTGGTATTGCGGCCGTTATGCAACAAATGGTGAACCAAATGGCGGCGATAGCTCAAGCGGTTCGAACCCGGATCAGGCCCACGCTAATCGGGCAGAGCGGATCGTTGGCTCCAAGATGTCATCAAGATGCATCCTCCTCGGGCCGGAGCTTCACCCGATTGGGAAGGGTGGATCAAGGAGATGTCTAAGGTCTTCGTTGCCACTAAGCGTCCCGAGGACCGTAAAGTCCCTATTGCTCAATATTTCCTCACCGGGACGCTACGGACCGGTGGGAGGCCGTTGGGCCCAAAGACCATGCCGCTTCGTGAGCCGAGTTTCAAGAGTTGATGGAGATCAATATTGCCCGTGGCGATCGGACGTGCTCGGGTACATGCTTTTATGATGCTCAACCACGGGATATCCCCGTAGCTCAAGCAATTGCCGATTTTAACAAAGAGTTGGGTTATGTGAAGACCCAAGTTGTCGAGGAGAGTGACAAGATTTTCCATTTCTCCGCACGGATGAAGTTGCCGATTCGGGACTATATGTCGGGGCTCGTATGCACTACATTGAAGGATTATCGAGTAGGGCCCTTGCTTATGATATGTCCGTGACGGCGAGTGAGGCGGCCCGCGAGAGTAAGAAGTGGTCGGTTGGAAATTTTTCTCGTCCCAATAGTGGAGGCCAGCAGAAATCCTAAGCCGCAAATTTTTCAACGGCGGTTCGGCTCGTTTCTCTGGGAGCTGGGTGCCGCCGAACCTCCGCTCATGAACCCACATGTTTTAACTGTGGTGTGCAAGGCCATAGAGCCGGCAATGTTCTCGTCCGAAGCTTACTGTCATACTTGTGGACGCTAGGCCACAAGGCCCCTTTTTGTGAGCAGTCAAATACCTTCGGCACCCGTTCTTCTCAACCAGGCCCGTTGGAGCCAAGTGTGAATCGGGGATCGTTTGCTCCTCAATATCCGCCGAGTGCTAGTCGGGAGAGGTCGGGTCAACCCTCAAGAGGGGATCTTCCAGTGTTGGCTCCGCCCACCCACGTGTCTATGAGATGCGGAGAGCCGATGATCCAGCGGCTACCGTGGCGGCAGTACCGTTTATATTCTTTCTCATCCTGTCGGTGTGCTTTTCGATTCCGGTGCTACGCATTCATTCATATCTCTGGATTGTGTGCGCCGTTTGAGTCTCGACCGTTTGACACCTTGTGAGCCCTTCATCGTTAAGCTTCCTAGCGGTGATAGGATCGTTGGTGATCAGGAGGTTCGAGACTGTTCTGTGCTTATTTGTGAGAGGACTTGGCCCTCTAATCTTATTGTTGTGAGTATCGAGGGTGAGGATTTGATTCTTGGTGATGACTGGCTCGAGCGGCATGGTGCGATCATGAACTACCGCACGAGAATCATCACTATGTTAGCCGAGGACGGCAAGAGCACTCTTTCGCGGGCGAAAGAGGGGAAACCAAATTGTCGTCATTAATGCCTTGAAGGCGATGAGTCTCATGCGAAAGGGATGTATTGGTTATTGGTGCTATGCCTTGAAGGCGGAGAGTGGTGGAGTCGAGCTTTCGTCGATTCCAATCGTTAATGAATTTCCTGATGTTTTTCCTGACGAGTTACCGGGATTGCCACCGGATCGAGAGGTCGAGTTCACTATAGAGTTAGAGCCGGGCGCGGCCCCTATTTCGAAGGCGCCCTATCGCATGGCACCTTCAGAGATGTCCGAGTTGAAGAAGCAGTTGAGTGAGCTTCTTGAGTCGGGGTATGTTCGACCGAGCGCCTCGCCTTGGGGCGCACCGGTCCTGTTTGTGCGGAAGAAGGATGGTTCACTACGTTTGTGTATCGACTATCGCGAACTAAACAAGGTGACCATCAAGAACAAGTATCCTTTGCCGAGAATTGATGACTTGTTCGATCAGTTGCAGGGAGCTGCGGTATTCTCGAAAATTGATTTGAAATCGGGATACTATCAGCTCCGGGTGAGAGAGTCCGATGTGCCGAAAACAGCCTTTCGGACGAGGTACGGACATTATGAGTTCGTAGTCATGCCTTTCGGGTTAACTAATGCGCCGGCGGTGTTCATGCAATTGATGAACAAAGTTTTTATCGAATATTTGGATAAGTGCGTCGTCGTCTTTATTGACGATATTCTTATTTATTCGAGGAATGAGGAAGAGCATGCTCATCATTTGCGGATAGTATTAGACATTTTAAGGACCGAGCAACTCTATGCAAAGTTCTCGAAATGTGAGTTCTGGCTGAAGGAAGTGATGTTTTTAGGTCACGTGATTTCAGCCGAGGGGGTTCGTGTGGATCCGCAGAAGATTGAGGCCGTATTGGATTGGGCACCGCCCAAGAATGTGAAGGAGGTCCGTAGTTTCTTGGGTTTGGCTGGCTACTACCGTAGGTTCGTAGAGGGTTTCTCGAAACTGGCTCGACCACTTACGCAGTTGCTCCAGAAATCCGAGAAGTTCGTCTGGAATGACGAGAGGCAGTCGAGTTTTGAAGAACTGAAGAAGCGTTTGACTTCAGCCCCAGTTTTGGCGTTGCCATGTGGCAACGAGGGTTTTGCCGTTTATAGCGATGCTTCGGGTCAGGGTCTTGGGTGTGTATTAATGCAAAGACGGCAAGACCATTGCCTATGCGTCGAGACAGCTTGAGGCCGTATGAGATGAACTACCCTACTCATGATTTGGAGTTAGCGGCAATGCTTTTGCGCTCAAGATTTGGCGTCACTATCTTTTCGGCTCCACATGTCGATTTTTACCGATCATAAAAGTCTCAAATACATATTTACTCGGAGAGTTGAATATGAGGCAGAGGAGGTGGTTAGAGTTGATTAAGGATTATGACCTCGAAATCCTTTATCATCCGGCAAGGCGAACGTTGTGGCCGACGCCTTGAGTCGAAACCAGCTGCGTTGCGAACGCTTGAGATCCTTACATCTCGATCCGAGCTTCGGAGGGCTTTGATCGAGTTAGATGTTGAGGTCTTGTTGCCGGAGCCGCTGGGCAACTTTGTGCTTTAGAGATTTCGCTGCCTTTGATCGATGAAATTAAGTCAAGCGATTATAGGATCCGATGATTACTCAAATCCGAGAGAACGTTCTTAAAGGGAAGTCTCCTGGATTTGTGATTCACGAGGATGGTGTTTTGAGATTCAGTCGGCTTTGTGTGCCGAACGACTTAGAGTTGAGGCAGAGTATTCTACGGGAGGCCCATGCTACACCTTATTCCGTTCATCCTGATGCGAGTAAGATGTACAAGGACACGAGGAGAAATTTCTCGTGGAATGACATGAAGGATGAGGTCGCACGGTTTGTAGCGAGATGTTTGACTTGTCGGCAAGTCAAAATCGAGCATCGAGACCGGCCAAGTTATTGCGATCACTTCGCTCCGAATGGAAATGGGAAGATATATCGATGGATTTCGTTACGAGTTTGCCGAGAACGAGGTCGGGCATGAATATGGTATGGGTGATTGTTGATCGCCTGACCAAGTCGGCACATTTTCTGGGCATCAAGGACACTTGGGGCCCGGAGAAGTTAGCTCGTGTGTTTATTGCGCAGATCGTGAGACTTCACGGTACTCCGAAGTCTATTGTTTCGGATCGTGACGGCCGTTTTGTATCGCACTTCTGGCAGGCGGTGCATAAGGCGTTAGGTACCCGGTTGCGTTTGAGTACCTCTTTTCATCCCCAGACAGATGGACAGTCGGAACGCACTATCCAGACGTTCGAGGATTTATTGCGTGCATGTGCTCTCGATTGGAGTAGTGACTAGGAGGAACATTTGCCGCTGATCGAATTCACGTATAACAATAGTTGGCACGCGTCGATTCGGATGGCACCGTATGAGGCACTTTACGGGCGGCGATGTCGATCACCGATTTGTTGGAATGAGGCGTCCGATTTGGTCGGGACCGAGCCGGATGTCGTTTTAGAGACGAGGCGGAAGATAGAGTTAATTCGGGAACGGATGTTGACTGCCCAGAGTCGACAGAAGTCGTATGCCGACATCCGTCGTCGACCTTTGGAATTTGAGGTGGGAGACCACGTTTTGCTAAAGGTGTCGCCAACGAAAGGAGTTTTTCGTTTCGGGAAGAAAGGGAAGTTGAGTCCGAGATTTATCGGCCCCTTCGAGATCCTCGAGCGAGTAGGTGGGTTGGCATACCGTTTGGCGTTACCTCCGGCCTTGAGTCATGTTCATAGTGTTTTCCATGTTTCCCAGTTGAGGAGATATGTCCCGGATCCTAGCCACATCATCGATTATGGTGAGATTGATGTCGCCAAAGATGTTACTTTCAAGAGCGCCTTTGAAGATTTTGGAACATCGTGAGAAACGATTGAGGCATAAGACCATACCTTTGGTCAAGGTGCAATGGTCGAGACACGGTGTCGAGGAGGCAACTTGGGAAACCGAGGATAGCATGCGTGCTAGGTACCCCGAGTTGTTTGTTCCTTAAGTTTCGGACGAAACTTATTTTTAGAGGGGTAGAATGTAATATCCGCATTTTTTCTTTCCCTTGTAATTGTACTTCCTGTAATTCTCGATTTTAGTGACCTCGAGTATCCTTCAAAGGTAACTTTTCCGTTATCTTTGATCCGATTCTCGTAATTGTTGTGCGGAACCGCCGGTTTAGGTTGCCGTGGATTCATTCTATGCTATGATGCGTTTTGAGGTGTTCCGTTTGACGTTTCGTTCATAATCCGGTATTTTGGGTCGTTTATATTCGTATCTAGCGCACGCTAAATTTCCTGTATAGCGCACGCTAGAAATCCATTAGTAGCGCACGCTACGTTTAATTAAATAGCGTCGCTAACGATTTAGCCCTCAGGAGTGGCGTTTAACTCCTGTGCCTCGACTATCGGATTAGCGCACGCTATCTTGTGTAGCGCACGCTAATGTCGGGAGACTAGCGCACGTTAAGTTGTTCAAGAGCGCGCTAGTGTGACCGTCGATCGCGCTTTATTACCGAATTCAATCGATTCTAGTTAGCGCACGCTACGCTGATATGGTAGCGCACGCTAACGGGCCAGTGAGGGTTGGGCGGTTAGCTCTGGACTCGGCCGATGTTCGAGTAGCGCACGCTATTGGTCGATAGCGCGCCTACCGATAGTTATTAGCGCACGCTACGCATGCATGGTAGCGCACGCTAACGGCAAAACCCCGGCTTCGGACTCGACGCTAACAGAGGGTTGGTAACCCTATCCCGTTAGCGCACACTAACCTTGAGGTCTTAGCGTGCGCTAACACTCCTGGTTATATAAACCAGGAGTTGACCGAGATAATCACAAAATCTCATTTCTTCCTCTTCCATGGACGAGCGACTCTGAGCGATTTGAGGCGATTTTCTTCTTCCAATCACTTCAGAGATTCTTGTGCTTGAGTTCTTGGTGTAAGACTAACATCATCCACTTGTGTTTCTCATCCTAAATCCAAGGTAATCTCTTAGAACCCTACTTTTGGATAATTTGGGGTTTTGGGATTTTCTTCCGATTCGTTCCGCTTTGTTGGTGGATTCATGATGTATACGATTGATATTGTTAGTATCTTTAGTTTTCCTACAGATTCATGGATATTTTGTGGATTTTTACGGAATCGAGAGGGTTTGGTTGTGATCCGCCTCGTTGTTATTTTATTCGAATATACATGAATCGTAGGCGGGTTTCCGTGTATTCCATTTAAGTAATCGTCTAGAGTTGGTTGTGAGTCTGTTAATCGAATCGTTAAGTTAAATCGTCGGTTCCTCACGGCCGTGCTTGATTCCTCCGCTCCGCTCGCGTCACCGCTTCATTAATCGAGGCAAGTATTCTTTGGAAACCTTTATGCTTAACATGAAATGGTGATGTATATTACTTGTGTGTAACTCACCTCGTGTTGCCCGACGGGTCAAGGAGGGAAATCTATGCCGCGCCCGATTTCACGAGTTTCGCACCGCTTAGCCAACTCGTTAGGGTCCTTGCAAGGCCCCGAGTGAGAATGTATGCTGCCGCCCTGTTCTCACGGCATAGCGTGTGCGTGGTTTTGTTTTTCTGAAATTGTAGCCAACTCGGTAGGGTCCCTGCGAGGCCTCGAGTGAGAATGTATGCTGCCGCCCTGTTCTCAAGGCTAATTGTTTGACTGTTTATTTTCCGGAAAAAGACATGTCTTGTTTGGTTTTCGAAATGATTTTTGGTGCATGTACTATGAAATGTGTAAGCGATTGGTTTGCCTTGAATACTTGTACTAGCGTAATTGCTAACCCCTCTGGGGACCCGTTTTGGGGAAATTCGTTTTATGAATTTCAGGTCAGGTTCATCGAGACGAGCGGGCGCTGGACCAGTACACGGATGATGGCCGTGCGTGATGATGGTGCACGAGTGATGTTTTAGTATCTTTACCTTTTTGTCTTTTGTGGTTTTGAACTAATAGTTGTACTCGAGTACTTAAGGGGTTCTGTTCGTTTGAATTGTATTGTTGCTTATTATGTTGTGATGGATGATGATGTCATATTGACCGGTTGAACCGGGTGGATTGTTCTGTTTTGCGTCTTTATGACGTGGTGTTATTTTATCGTTTCTGTGAGTCGTTGTGTATGATGCTGTTCAGCCTGGTGGGTCCCATATAGGGATTCACGGCGCTGTAATATACCTCGGATATCCTGGGGGTGTTACAGATGGCCGATTTTAATGCTTCTTCATACACAAGGAGTTTCGATTTTTTCTTCTAAGTGTTTAATTGTGGATCTTGACTTGTGTCTTTGATTCCACAATTGAGAGAACACTTTAATTCTTGCTACATATCGGAATTACTTGAAGAAAATAAAATCGAGAGTTGTGAGGCATAAGAATTCGGCCGATCCATAAGGTGTCCAAGCAAGATCCGGTAGCTCGTTGCCCACACAACGTCCGGTTCAAGGCGGATCATACTCTAGAAGATCTGAAGGTAGAAATACAAAGCGATCAAGAAGGAAGTAACCAACGCGCTTCAAAAGGTAATATCCTATGATCTTGGATCTAGATTAGGATATTTTAATTAATCAACATATTTAATTAATAAATAATAAATAATATTTAAATTGCTTGTTAGTCTTAGTAATTAATTAATTAGCATGTCTAAATAGATTCAATGCTCGTAGATGCGTAAAACGCTATTATCAACTTTCCCAAACTTCGCTTCCGATGCGTTTTACTTTCCAACATGATCTCCGGCACATCCACCAATTCTTTATGCATCGCATGCCGGGCTGTCAAGTAAAACCAGCCAGAACTGGATCGGCCGACGGACCTCCATAGGAAGAGACTGTTGAACTCTTCAAAGCTGGGCTCGGTCCAGCCATGTTGACTGAAAAGGATAAGAAGACCCACCATCCGAGCCCAGGAATTCGGATGAATTTGGGCAATACAAAGGCCCCACTGCCTCAACCACCGAGAGAACACCAACGGAAGCGGAAACCTCAGCCCTGACAACAGGGAGCGGTAATACACCGTCGTGCAGCCAACGGGCGGGGTGTGAAGCCTCTCCTCCGGATTCGGAACAAACATCCGCACCACCGCGAGTATCTTAAACTGCCCCCGCCAAGCATCCAACTGCTCATCGGTGACCGTGCTGTGTATCGAGGCCGAATCCCACTCCGTCTCAACAAAAGGAGACGGCCGAGGCCGAATCCAGGCCCGAGTCTCGCCAACCGCCATCAACGGCGTCACCACCCCTGCGTCTCCAGAATCTGCATCTCCAGAATCCGGCGATCTCGCGACCTCGCCGCCGTCTTCGTCGCTCCAATCGATGGGGACGTCGCCCATTGACAGATCTGCCACCCCCGTGCGGTCCGGAAACACGGTCAACTCCTCCACCGTCACTTCCCTCCGCTCCGACATCGTAAAATAGGAAAAAGAGAAAAAACTTACCAAGAAATTCTCTAAAAACGGGAAAAAGACGCCGGAAAATTCTCTCTCTTCTCTGCAACAAGACACGGAAATGGCGAAAGGAATAATGAGAAAGAAGGCATTTTGTATTTATAAGAGAAAAAGGGCATTTAATGCTAGGCGCGTGGAACGGCGATTCCAACCGAACCGTCGCGAGAATCAAAGGCGCGTGAAACGCGACGACAAATTACGTCCCACCACGCGTCCCCTCATCATGACACTTGAAGACCCCGAAGTCTAATCGACGCGACTCTCGAAGAGGCGTCCCTTCGAGAGATCTTGTCCTTCCCCAAGCCGGATCGGCCTCAATCTGAAACGACCCCAGCACCGGCCAACCTGGCACGGTCCTGGGCTCAGGGGCCCTTGTTGGTAGTCGATCCACCTTGGCACCCACATAAGCACTCCAGGCAGCCGACCAGCCGAGCAGATCCTGGAGCCAAACCGGTCAGGGACCCGATTTTCTTCTAGGCCCATTGGAACCAGACCGGACAGAAACGCCAAGGCCGACCCGGTATCCGAACCGGAAGGGCCGAGTAGACCCTGGATGAGTATTCTCCGAATCATAATTATAACAAGACCGTCCCCATAGTCGACCGACCAGAACATCGGGAAGCTCGAGGGCCGACCCCGTTATCGGCCGCAACAGATAAGTATTGCCAAAGATACGAAGAACAGGCAGACAGGACAATTAAGGAGGGCTGTCATATCCCTAGTTGAGTTGTTCGTGTTGTGAGTTTCGGTTTCTTGATCCGACGTCGTATCGCGATTTTCGGGCGTTTGGGCCGTTTTGTAATTTCCTATAAATTTAGGGAATTTTACTTTCCTTGTCGTTTCTCGGATTCCCCGGTAGTCGGAATTGTATTTTCCTTCAGCGCTTAGCTTCGTTGTCGTGATTAATTCATGTTTACACTTCTGGAATCTGTCCTTGTGTCGCGTCTCATTTTCGGACCCCCTGTTGCAGCTAACTTCGTTCAGCAGTGTTGAACTGCTGCATGCATAATGTGCGTTATGCATGCTTTCTTGTGTGCGCTATCGGCACCTTCATAACGTACGTTACGGCTCATAGCTAACGTACGTTATGGCCTTCAGCAGACTGGACAGATTGTTCTGTCCGAACCATTACGTACGTTAACTCTTTATGCTACGTACGTAAAGTCCTGGTAGCGTACGCTAAACTATCCGGCGTAGCGTACGCTATCGAGCCCTTCGTTGTTGGACACTGCCCAGTTTTGCCCATACTCTTACGTACGTAAAGGCGTTGATGTTACGTATGTAAGCCTCTTGTAGGGTACGCTAAATCATCGGATGTAGCGTACGCTAGCGACCTCAGCGTTTTGGAGCAGACTGTTCTGCCCAGCCATTACGTACACTAATGCTTGAGTGTTAATGTACGTAATGAGCATTACGCACGTTAACCAGCTTATGTATCGTACGTAATGGCAGCCCAGGTTTTATAAATCGGGAGTTGACCTTCACTTCGGCACATTTCTTCTTACGATTTATACCACAAGTGTGACTCAAGATACAAGCATACCAAATGTACTACGCAAGGAAACAGTACTACGTTTACCAATAATTTTAGCCGGTATGGATATGTTTATCTTATGAAGCATAAACATGAATCTTTTGAAATGTTCAAAATATTCCAGAGTGAAGTAGAGAATCAACTTGGCATGACAATTAAAGCCCTTCGATCGGATCGAGGTGGCAAATACTTGAGCCAAGAATTCGATGATCATCTTAGGAGTTGTGGAATTGTTTCATCAAGAATCCGAAAATGAATAGAGGGTTTAACCAACATACCTCTCGAAGATAAACAACACAATCCAAAACCACAAGAATCATATCAATACCCACATATTCAACCCTTATCACAATGATGTGGACTTCTTATCCCAAATCCTTCATATTGAACTGCTGAGACATGCATACACTTACCCAATAAAAACCTTCACATTGCTTCTCATCAGAAGAATATCATCTACGTACATTGCAAGAAACACAATAAGTAATATTCATCAATATAGACACTGCAGAAAATAATGTATATGAGTATATCAGTTCAAACTATTAAGATATACAATATACCACATCCGTTCACTTTTAATTACAATACTTCATTTTTGTATACTATTTATGTATTAATCATCGACTATTCTTCATTTTACTAATATATTGTTGGATTTCTCTCAATATATACTCATTTTATTGATATATAACTAAAGATAGTAATAATCAAACCTATAAATTAAAGGGGAAAAACACTTTGCCATCTGAACTATGACCGTTTTTACGCTTTACCCACCAAACTAAATTTCGTTACACTTTGCCATACCAAGTTCACGGGATTTTCCGTTTACCCACTAAGTAGCACCGCCGGTGGAATATTTCCCCCAAATTTGATCACGTGCGAGGCACGTTTAGTTTTTTAAGCATATTTTTGTCACTCCAGGTGCCTCTTCAAATTCCCGCGTTAAAGAGACATGTGCATATCACGTGTTCTGCACTAAAATCTCAAATCTTGGGTTCGTGTGATTCAAATCGAACTTCTCTTCTTCTTTCACACATCAAAATGGAACATGGTAAATATTGTGTCAATAAAATCAAAAGTATAAAGGTGGGGGACAATGGTAAGCGGGTCACAATTTGTGTTTAGGGTTTTGATTGGTATATGTTTGTGTTTAAGGTTTACTGGGTATATGTTTGTGTTTTGGTATTTTTTTGAACGAGCAATATTTTAATTTGTTCAGTTGTCTGTCTAGATTTAGTATTTTTTATTCGGGTAAATATATTTTTATTGCATTAAGTAGGAATTTTGAAAAATTTCAGGTCCTAATCCCGAATATTTCACAATCAGGCTGCATCATTCTGGAATGTTTGTTAATTTTGAGAAAAGTATATATATATATATATATATATGCAGAAGTGAATCACATTGTTTATTGTAATGCAGATGAAATGTCCATGGACCATGATTGAGTTGCACAGTATGGCTGATGAAATAGGAGTAAAAAATGTGAGTAGGTTTTATTACAATTTAAAAATGCAGGTGAAATATCCATGATTGAACTTGATGAAAGTGGTATGATTCCAAATGAAAATCCTGGATAAATATCTATGAGAGAAAAATCCGATTTTGATCCTTTACAGATGCATGTGTTCGATTTTGGTCCTTTATTGATGTTCTGTTCGATTTTGGTCCTTTATAGATGTATGTGTCCGATTTTGGTCCTTTAAGTTATAATATTGTCCGATTTTGGTCCTGCGATGAAAGAGGGTCGGCTGGAAAAAGGCATGTGAACTACACTCTCCGGTTGAGGACCAAAATCGGACAATATTATAACTTAAATGCCCAAAATCAAACAATTGTATACTTAGAGGACTAAAATCGGACAAGCATACTTAAATTGGATGTTCCTTTTTTCTTATTTGCATTATGGGCTCTGTTTTTTTATGATAAAGTTGAATTCTTGGTCTCAATTGGGGTTGATTATATGAATGGGAAAGAGAAAATAACTAGGCCTGAGACTTTTCGATTACAGGGAGAAAAATACAGAAACCGGAACCGAACCGCATAGTTTTTTGTGGTTTGGTTTTGCCAGTTTTTTTTATCCGAACCGACTCGGAACCGAACCGCATAGGAACCGAACCGAACCGGAACCGATTTTGTATGGTTCGGACGGAATATATTATATTATATTTTATTTTATTAAAACTATATTATATTATATTAATTATGTTTAATAAGAATATATTATTCAATATACGAACTGCGAAAAAACTATGCGGTTCGGTTCCGGAATATATTATTCAATATACGAACCACGAAAAAACTATGCGGTTCGGTTCCAGTTTAATTAATAAAAACTATGCGGTTCGGTTCCGAAAAAACTGTTTAATTAATAAAAACTATGCGGTTCGGTTCCGAAAAAACCGTGAAAAAACTATGTTTAATATAATATAATTTTAATAAAATAAAATATAATATAATATATTCCGTTCGAACCATACAAAATCGGTTCCGGTTCGGTTCGGTTCCCATGCGGTTCGGTTCCGAGTCGGTTCGAATAAAAAAACTGGCAAAACCGAACCACGAAAAAACTATGCGGTTCGGTTCCGATTTCTGTATTTTTCTCCCTGGAATCGAAAAGTCCCAAGCCTAGTTATTTTCTCTTTCCCATTCATATAATCAACCCCAATTGAGACCAAGAATTCAACTTTATCATAAAAAAACAGAGCCCATAATGCAAATAAGAAAAAAGGAACATCCAATTTAAGTATGCTTGTCCGATTTTAGTCCTCTAAGTATACAATTGTTTGATTTTGGTCATTTAAGTTATAATATTGTCCGATTTTGGTCCGCAACCGGAGAGTGTAGTTCACATGCCTTTTTCCAGTCGACCCTCTTCCATCGCAGGACCAAAATCGGACAATATTATAACTTAAAGGACCAAAATCGGACACATACATCTATAAAGGACCAAAATCGGACAGAACATCAATAAAGGACCAAAATCGAACACATGCATCTATAAAGGACCAAAATCGGATTTTTCTCATATCTATGAAGAAGAGATAAAAAAAATGATCCTCCAGCTTCCTAAACAAATAAAAAAAAATTGTTAGAAATTGCTAAAAGTAATTGAGGAAATTATTAAATACTTCAATTAGTACTTTTAAAATTAGGATTCTTGAAACTGAATTAGAGTTCTTGAATTTAAAATTAGGGTTCCTGCTCATGCCCAAGAATTTCGCACCTAAACTTCAAAAATTGTAGGCATGTGAGTAATTTTGGCACAAAAAAAAAATATAGTGTCCGAACCCAAAAGAAATAGGCTTAACCGAAATAATATAATTATAAATAATAATGATTTAATATAAATACATAAAGATGGCAATGGATCTTGAATTCGGTCCAGATCCGCATATTTGGATCTCAAATTTTTAGATCCACGGATCCGGGTCGGATCTGGATCTTAAATTTTCAGATCGAATCCGACCCAGATCCGACCCGCGGATCTATATTATATAAATATATATACTTTATATTTCACACACACAAACACACACACACACACACACACACACATATATATATATATATATATATATATATTTAAAACCCTAATTTTTTATTATCAAAAACAAAAGAAAAAAGAATCCCGAATTCTAGGATATCGATGATGTTGAAAGTAGTTGTAATATGAAAGGCTTGTTCTCATGGACTCAAGATTAGTTGATCGTGAAAACTTATTTTGTGATGTGACTTTGGACAAATATGTTTGTGTAATATTTTAGATTTTTTTGTGATGTGATGTGACTTGTCTCATGAACATGAAAGTAGCTCGTGATATGATGTTTGTGCTGCTAGTTTATTCTGAATTTTTTATAGTTGTGTGGTATTGATATTGCGTCATTTTAAGTATACTATTTTAGTTTAAAAGAGAGATCCGTAGACCCGCAGATCCGACGGATCTGGATCTGGATCTCATATTTTCAGATTCGACAGATATGGACCGAATTCGAATATCAATAGAAAAAACGGATCTAAATCTATGATCAACAAGATCCGATTCAGATCAGGCCCGTTGCCATCCCTATAAATACATCACATATCACTATATAATTATAATCATAAAAATATGTTGCCCTATTTGGCGGACCTTTTGAGTCAAAATTAGAGGTTTGACTTCATAAACATCTAATTTTGATGTTCGGTTGAGAGCTCCTTGAATTAGATGATTGATTCAATTCTTTAATTTTCAAAAAGCTCATTTTAGGAGTTTTTTCAACTAGCTTATTTAATAAATGAGTTGAAAAGACTTATTTATCCCTATATATTTGTTAAATTACAATATTTTTCTTAATCATAAATCTCAAACCAAAATTTTGATTAATAGAATTCTATTGTTACAGTAAATTATTAAGTGAAGTAAAATTTAGATTGATCTAGTCCAATTGTTTTTGTTCAAATTGAATGATTTTTTTTCTATTCCACTAAAATTCCCAATTTTAAGAAATAATTTTATTTTAATGAAATATGTAATTAGATTTATACAATAGTTTTAAATTATTGTCTTCTATTATATAAATTAAAATATGAGTTTATATAAATAATTTTTCTAAAAATAAGTGAGAATATGAAAATCGCTAAAATAATGAATTGGGTAAACGTCCTTATGGTCATTTTACACAATTAAGTAGCGATCAGCTATGAATTATTTACCGAACACTTTTGTATAAACGGCTAATATAAAATGATAGTCGTTTCGATTAGTACAATCATCTAGTCAAGACACCTAACAATAACTAAGACCCTGTTCTTTTGGACTTATTTTTCAGTTTTTCAATTCAGTTCAGTTCAGTTCAGGTCCATTCAGTTCAGTTTAATTCAAATTCATTCGATTCAGATCTATTTAGTTCCGTTCAGATTCTAATTGATGGCCAAAAAGGGCGATTACCGAGCGTGTATTTTATATTTTCTTTTTCCGCCGAATTAAGAAATAGAAAAGCCCGGGAGGACGCGCAAAAAAACTATTTTTCAAACCCTCCATTCTCTCTCTAAATCATTCTGCTTCAATTTGAAGCTGTCTTTTTTAGTTTCCTATGCAGTCCTCTCCCGGTCCCTTTTTCGCTCATCTCAAACTGGGATACGTTCAATCTTCACTTATAATGTAGGGCTTCTGGCTTTGGGTGGGCAAATGAGTTTTCTTCTTTATTAGGGTTTTAATTGGGCTAGTGGTTTTAATGGCGGCCGAGAAACTAAGGGATTTGAGTCAGCCGATTGACGTTGCTTTGCTGGACGCCACTGTCGCAGCTTTCTATGGAACTGGATCTAAAGAGGAGGTTTGTGAGTGGATCACTCTTCTTATCCTCTCTTTTTCTCCCTGTGTAATCTGGTTATCAAATAAGCATTCAATTTTGCTTGCATGTGCGTTTGGTTGTTTGAAAATTTGATAGATATTGAGGAAATGTTAGAATAAAGATTTTGATTACTCAGAAAGTATTTACGTCATGCAACTTTGAAAAATTGGAATAAGCCCTAATAACTTTAAACAGTTTCAAAGTAGATATTAACGCAGTTATGTTATGCTGAGGTCTGGTTGGTCTGGTTTATGTGAAATTGTTTGTCCCATTATGTGAAATTGTTATGCTACACATGATTGGGAATAACGAAATTGACATATTTTTCAGCATGTATGACATTGTTAATTATTCTCTGTCTAAATTGATGATATAATAATTGAAAAGCTCGAGATTAAGGTAACCTGTATTATTCTTGATTCTGGATTACATCAAACATATCCGGTTTAGGTCTTTGAGGTTGTGTTTAGATTGAAGGAGTTTGAAATCCAAAATCCACTGGTTCAAATACAGTGGATTCAAATCCAATTCATTTCACATTTCTCGTTTGAGTACATTTCAAATCCACTTCATGTGTTATTTTTTTACCAGATGTTATTTATAAATAATGGAAAACATAAATTCATAAAAAATATAGAATTTATAAATATTTAGTATATGTAGAGATTGTCAAAGGATAGTAAAAGATTCAGATGTTGAGTTGGTGTAAGTGAGTTGAACTAAGGGTTCCAAAATGAATAGCAGGGCCACTAAAGATGTAGGGTGGACGGGGAAAGCAGAGGAACAGGAAAAAAATATTGGCCTACCAGCTGGTATTATGTCACCTGCGAGGAATGCAAAGAAATAGTGGGAAATTTTATTTTTGCACTGTGGAAGATGTAAGGAGGGATGACCGCAGCTGTTAACGTGAAATATCACTGGTGAAATGCGATGGATATGAAGATTGGTTTTGTATCTTTATTTGATCGAGTCTAGTCAATTTCACCCTTCTGACAGGGATTGTTAACTTGTTTTAAATAGCACAAGTACGTGTTGTTTTACTGAAGAAATTTTTTCTATCTACTTTTTACTTTACTAATACCTTTAAAAATGATATCTTCTGTCTGTTATGGTGGCTTTGAAATTAGCTTTTTCGTGCAATTTGTTCAGTTGAATTTTGGAATGTTTTTTTATGTGGTTTTGTGCTCATTTGTTTTGGTAGTTAATTATATATTTATTTTTTCTGCAAAATCATTTATGCAAGTTGTACTCATGCTTAAGTTATGCTTGAAAAAAGAGATTAAGTTGGAATGATAAATGAGTAGGCTGTCGATGTGTCTATTGAAAAATGCTGCCTTTATTGGGATTACACTAAAAGTGGCTCACAGTTGTTGTCCGATCTTGTAACCTCTTTATGTCTTCTCCACCGACCTTCTTGACAGAGGACTGCGGCAGACCATATCTTGCGTGAATTGCAAAATAACACAGATACATGGCTTCAAGTGGTTCACATCTTATCCAATGCACAGATTTTGAACACCAAATTTTTTGCATTACAGGTCTGTTCATAATGGTCACGTAGTTATCGAAATGCTTTTCTTTTTTTTTGACTGTGGGTTCCACTATCCATATTATCTTAAAATTGCTTCTTCTGCTTCTCTTTTTTCCCCTAATGATGTATGGGGATTAGTGATCAAAAACCAGTTAACAGACTTTCCCATACAGGTTCTAGAAGGTGTTATTAAGTATAGGTGGAATTCTTTGCCTGTGGAACAACGGGATGGAATGAAAAACTATATTTCTGATGTTATTGTTAAGGTAAGCAAATGCCTCTCTGGTTATGATTTACGGGTTTTTCAAGATGGGAGAGTCTGAATACTTATGTGTTTACCAAATGATATTTCTTTTTAGCTTTCAAGTGATGAGATCTCTTTCCGGAGGGAGAAGTTGTATGTCAATAAATTAAACGTTATATTGGTTCAGGTAATATGTCCAATCCTCCAAATGCTGCTAATCAATTGTGCTCACTCTTGGTTTTAGTATATTATTGTTTAATTGACTGTGGTTGTGTTCTTTATATTCAGATATTGAAGCATGAGTGGCCATCTCGCTGGAAAAGCTTCATCCCTGACTTGGTTGCGGCAGGAAAAACAAGTGAAACCATCTGCGAGAATTGCATGACCATTTTGAAAGTAAGTAATCGTGGTGTCTCCATGAACTCCTAACTCAACATCTGATTCGCAGATGGATCCAGGGGGGGGGGGGGGGGGCTTGACTGGCCCAGTGCAACTTTCGGCATATACTAATTTTACGTTCATAATATTTTGTACAAAGATGATATATTTTATTTTTGTTCAATTAAAATTTATCACACTTTACCCTCAAACGGAAATCCTAGCACGTGTAAGAACCCAATTCAAGGTATACTCGTTTCTATTTGGTTGAAATATTGGAATTTGATTTTTAATGTTAAGTTTTTTTTCCTTTTTATTGTGTATACTGCAAATCGTATGATGGTTTTTTTGCTAATTGTCTGGCGTAATACATCGAACGAGAATATGCACGGGTTCTAGACATAAAATCTACTCCGTTCAATTCCTTTTGGATGTCATTCTAGGCTTTTTTAGCTTTTGAAAAACAGATATTGTTTTAGCTTTTTTCCTCTCATAATTCCATTTTTACCCCTAATGATTCACCTCAAAACTCACATATTTTAGGGAGGGAGGAGTGGTTGCCTAATACCCTAATATCCTGGGGGTGCCACATCACCTCTATCCAATAAAAACCTTCCAATTCAAAACTACCTCAATACTACCCTAACACTACCCTAACTAGTGGGAGTGGTACCCTAGTACCCGAATTCATTTTTTTTTTAAATACATAAAATCACATACAATATTTAAAATAAAAACATACCATTTCATTAAAAATAAAAAACATTACATAATACTTAAAAAAACTACAACTTAAAAATTGAAACTACAACTTAAAAAAAAAAAACATTACATAAGTTGAAATTAAAATAACTTGAAACTACAATTTAAAAATTGCAAGCCCATCCGTGTTTGGCCGCAAGTTCACGTTTCTGGGTAAGAACTAATTCCAACATAGCGGGATCGCGAATGTGATCATGCGGCTCCAAAAAAAACTTCAACTCCCGTTGTGTATTCTTGAACTTCGCCCCCTCGAGTTGTGTAGCCAACAATTGTTTCGCCATCTCGCGTTTTTCTTCCAAATATTGTGTCTTCTTTTGTGTGTAGGCGTTGATTTCATCCGCAACGCTTGAGATCGACGAGGAGGATGCAGCTTGCTTCTTTTTCATTTTTCTTGATTCAATTGGAGTGGTGGGATCTTCATTCATGTCAGGAATGGTGTTGCTTGCCGAGTCATACTCCCTCGACCTCCTTTTTGAAGAATTGCTTGCAGCACCGGCAATATCTTGAAAACATTCTTGCTCCAACCATTTCTCATGACCTCTGACAATCTCCCACGCTCTGGTATGAGTAAATTGTCTTTTTCTTGCTGTATAGAAATCCATTTCAGCTTGCCTCACCACGTCCAAGTCGTTGCACCCACTAGCCTTGGCACGTTTCTACATTATATACGAAATAATGTAATTGTAAATAAAAAGTACAGATTACGTAAAATAAAAAAGTATAGCTAAAAACAAAATAATGTAATTGTAAATAATAAAGTATAGATTATGTAATTGTACCGCTTGGAGGTAGTAGCCGTTGAAAATACCCATGGCCGTGTTCATTGCTCTCCACTTGGTATTCAACGGATGAAATGTTCGTGAACTCGAACCCAAAGTTGCCTCGTAATGCTCGAGAATCCGTTTCCAAAAACCGTCGGACTTTTGTTCATTACCGACAACACCACATTCAGAGATTTGAACCCATGTTTTCGCCAAAGCCTCCTCTTGTGCCGGCGTCCAAACTTCACGGGGCCTCCTCCCGGCGAAAGCTTTTTTCTTCCCTCTCGGATCGACTTCTTGAACTTCCTCATCTTCGTCTTCTTCGTTTGGTAGTGGTTGTGTTTCGGGTACGTACTCTACGTCTTGACTAAGGTTTTCGAACGGGGAAAACTCGCTTGTAGCAGTGATGTTGTAGTGTTGTGGATTCAATTGAGGAGGACCCATATTATATTGGAAAAATTGTGGAGATTGGGGTTGTGGAACATAAAATTGATTCGGGGATGGTTGAGAATAAAATTGGCTAAATCCTAACGGAGTTTGTTTTGGTTGATTCGGGGATGGTTGAGACCGACCTTGACGCGAGGTGAAAGTTTTTTTACCTCTCCTTGGATCCATAGTTTGGTGTTTTTGAAAGATTAGTGTGTGTTGTAATTTGTGTTGTGTTTTTATTTTGAAAAATGAGGTGCAAGTTTAGGTGTTAAATAGGAGTGAATTTTTTTTTTTTTGGCTCAAAATAGCCGTTTATTAACGTTACACACTTTTCCAACGTATTCTTTTCCAACGTAAACATTCGGGTTTCCAGCTCGAATTTAATACCCGCCCCCCCTACCCGCAGTACACGGAACGGTGTACCCGAGCGGGCTCTTGAGCTCGATGGTGAACCCGATGTCCACTCCGTCCTACCTTACTCTTCATTAATTCCAATTCATCATTTTTTAGGGGTAGCTTTTGGTCCCCCCACCCCCCCCCCCCCCCCCAAAAAAAAAAAAAAAAAAAAAAAAAAGATTTCCTTAGTATATGGGCAGAAAGCTAGAATGACATGTATTTTTTTTTCTGTAGCAAGTATTATCGATAAATTTTTACACTGGATAGGCGAGGGCCCCCCATTTTAGTGTGTACTTTTGCGTTTTGACATTTTTGTATGAATTGATGAATCTTGTATATTTTTGTGAACTTAAAATTTATCGAACCTTAGCCCCCCCAAACTGCCTTTCTGCCTCTGTCCCGGATCTGATTGACTTGAATATATTACGTTTCAGCTTCTAAGTGAAGAGGTCTTTGATTTCTCCAGAGGTGAAATGACACAACAGAAAATTAAAGAGTTAAAACAATCTTTGAACAGGTAAGAACATGACACTATCTACTACTGATGTTTATCTGCATTTGCTGGCCAACTATGGTATGCTGATTATCCTGATCTCGTGTATGCATCGCGAGGCGGTTTCATGGTTGTTACGGCGGTAAGTCGAGTCGAGTCGACGGAGGTCCGGCATGGCGAGTCGTAGACTAGTCGACTAATTATAAATATATATATAATTATATATATATAATTATATATATGAAATTGTTGTGTAAATATGTAATGACAATTGACAAATACCACATTGCAAAATAGAATAACAATAATCATCCAATTTTAAGTTGCAAGTTTCAACAAAAGAAAAGTAGAATCCAATAGAGTGCAAAATAAATTAATATATATACTACTGTATGTACTATATATATTTATATGTAATATGTATACTAGTGTATGTACTATATATTATATATATACTGATTATATATAAAGTAATATATATATACTGGCTATATGTGTGTGTATATATATATATATATATATCCAATATATTAGTATGTCCAGTATATCCAGTATATATTAGATACTGCTATATATATACACACAGTATATTAGTGTGTGCGTGTATATAATATATATATATATATATATATATATAATATCAATAGAAATAGGAAGAAGAACCGGCGCGGCAAATTAGGAAGAAGAAGAAAACATTTTTTTCTTTTTAAGTATTCTGCCTGCGATTAAAAAAAAAAAAAATTCTGCGGGTCCAAGTCGGACCGAGTAAATCTTGATCGACCCAAGTCGTCGACCAGGCGACCCAGTCGACCCAAGTCGGACGACATTTTTACACACGGCGAGTTGGAGTGGCGCGGCGACCATCCTCCATCGCCTGGTCGACTAGTCGCCGACTAGTCGCGACTAGTCGAGCGCCGTAACAACAGTGGGCGCTTCATGGTTGTTACGGCGGTAAGTCGAGTCGAGTCGACGGAGGTCCGGCATGGCGAGTCGTAGACTAGTCGACTAATTATAAATATATATATATATATAATTATATATATATAATTATATATATGAAATTGTTGTGTAAATATGTAATGACAATTGACAAATACCACATTGCAAAATAGAATAACAATAATCATCCAATTTTAAGTTGCAAGTTTCAACAAAAGAAAAGTAGAATCCAATAGAGTGCAAAATAAATTAATATATATACTACTGTATGTACTATATATATTTATATGTAATATGTATACTACTGTATGTACTATATATACATGCAGCCAGTATATATATATATATATATTACTTTATATATAATCAGTATATATATATATATATATATATATATATATATATATATATATATATATATATAGTGGTGCGTTCGATGCAGTACCAATATTAGATGCAGTACTTTACAGTACTAATTTATGCATGAGTTTTGTACTAATTATGCATGAAATATATGCATTTCGTGCATCAAAATTTCAATGCATTACTTTACAGTACTAATTTATGCATGAGTTTTGTACTAATTATGCATGAAATATATGCATTTCGTGCATCAAAATTTCAATGCATTAAAATATGCAATATATGTATCAAAATATCGATGCATTAAAATATTAGATTATATGCATCAATTTTTTGTGAAAATTAATGCATTAAAATTTGGATGCACGAAATGCATATATTTCATGCATAATTAGTACAAAACTCATGCATAAATTAGTATTGTAGAGTACTGCATCTAATATTGGTACTGCATAGAACACACCCCTATATAGTTATATATCCAATATATTAGTATATCCAGTATATCCAGTATATATTAGATACTGCTATATATATATATATATATATATATATAATATCAATAGAAATAGGAAGAAGAATCGGCGCAGCAAATTAGGAAGAAGAAGAAAACATTTTTTTCTTTTTAAGTATTCTGCCTGTGATTAAAAAAAAAAATTTCTGCGGGTCCAAGTCGGACCCGAGTCGTCGCCCAGTCGACCCAAGTCGTCGACCAGGCGACCCAGTCGACCCAAGTCGGACGACATTTTTACACACGGCGAGTCGGAGTGGCGCGGCGACCATCCTCCATCGCCTGGTCGACTAGTCGCCGACTAGTCGCGACTAGTCGAGCGCCGTAACAACAGTGGGCGGTTTAATTTCGTTAATCGTGAACTTCTCCATATAGTTAGCTCTGTATCATGTGTGGGTCTGGGTGTGTTTAGATTTCAGCTGTTTGAAATCTTGAGAGTTTCTTTTTGTACAGTGAGTTCCAGCTCATTCACGAGTTATGCGTATACGTATTGTCTGCATCTCAAAGGGCTGAACTGATAAGGGCTACCCTGGCCACATTGCATGCTTTCCTTTCGTGGATCCCTGCACTCTACATATTTTTATCACCGCTGGTTTGTCTTTCTTCCTTTCATGTGGATGCTTGTTAGTGTTAAATGAAGAAATTCAGCTGTGATATTCTTTTGCAGTCTGCATATTATTTTCGGCAAGATATTATTGTAATTGGAGTAATATTTGATGCCCTCATTTTGTGATTTTGTTTGGCAGCTTGAAAGATTACTAAATTTGTTTCCTGTGCCGGCTTACCGCAATCTCACTCTGCAGTGTTTGACAGAGGTATATTATCACTTGTCACCTTTAAACTACTTGATGGTGTTGTACTTTGTTTTAAAGACATTGGTGACTGTTGCATGGGTTGGATTTTGCAGATTGGTGCTATTAGTTCTGATGCCGCTGACAGCATACAGGAATTCAAAATGTATACTATATTCATGGTACAACTGCAGGTAGTAAAAATAGTTTCTTTGTGCAATACTGCATTATGGGCTTTGGTCCTTCAAGTTTAACTTGGTATGACTCGAGTTGAGAGATTTATGTTGATTTTTTTTTTTTGATGAGGCCATTGTCCCACCCACTACCAGCTTTTCAGAGGCTTATGCAAATGGAAATAGTGAGGAGCAGGTAATATTTGACATGAACTAAAAAATGTTGATAAATATTCTTGATCATAGACTCATTCCTGACTTGTTTTTTCAGGCATTTATTCAGAACTTGGCATTATTTTTCACAACATTCTTTAAGGTAACTCATCTCACCTGGTTTCCATAAATGAGTCATAGATGACATATTAGCCCCAGGATAGAATGCAATTAGCTTGTTTGAGGTTATATTAGAATGGTTGTTGCATCACTGAGTGTGATCTTTAATCAATTATTAGTCTTCTACATAATATGTCCATGTTATATTGAGAATTTCTTGTGCATGAACTTCTTTACTTAGTCATCTGTTCAGAATACTTTCTTCATTGTAGAGTCAATTGCCGCTGAGTTGTGCTTAATTATTTTATTCAGTAAATATGTGCATTATATTTAAATGTTACGGTCAAAAGCATTGTCCTAACCTTCAGGTACCTGATTTCATTTATCAATGCCTATCACATCCTTTCATTGCTTAACTAGTCAGATCAGAGATTATCGCCTCTCATGTTCCTCCCTGATTAGCTCACTATTGTACTGATCGCACTTCTGTTCCTTGAGTGCAGTCTCACATACAACCACTAGAATCTTCACAAGAGAACATAAATGCACAACTAATGGGCCTTGAGTATCTCATTAACATATCATATGTGGATGACACGGAAGTTTTTAAGGTACCTGTATTACTTCAATTTTCCACAATTTTCCTATTCTTTGACAACATTTACGAGATTATGACATCCTGTGGCTTGCAGGTATGCTTGGACTATTGGAACTCCTTTGTTTCGGAGCTGTTT
Source organism: Orobanche coerulescens (assembly GCA_033398695.1). Lineage (NCBI taxonomy): Eukaryota > Viridiplantae > Streptophyta > Magnoliopsida > Lamiales > Orobanchaceae > Orobanche > Orobanche coerulescens. Next base: position 39,182,479 of record CM065802.1, read on the forward strand.
GGAGCTGACCACAATCTCGACGATCCTGCTGCCACTGCAAGCATGATGGGACTGGAGGTGGAATGATTTTTTGGGGATCTTCTCTATAAATATAGAGTTTCGGTAGTCTAGTTTGTAATATTGACAGTCTTATATGCATGTGTATTTTTCTTGTTAGTCTCAAATCAGTGATGTAGGTTCCAGGAAAGAAAGTAATGGATCTGGATGTTTTTATCATTTCTAGCTGGAGAACCTTAAGAATAATGAATTGAGGGGTATAATATAGGTCTCCTTAGTAGATCTAGATCGCGATATAAGTAGATTTAATTTATATTCTGATGGGTAATTTTAAGTTATGACCTATTTGTGGCTGCTACTTTCATGACTCATTCTTGCAACTGTTATTATGGTTAAAACCATTATAGGGTCTCAAACCTCTTTTTTCTATTTTGTTTTCCTCTCATCTGGTAGCATACATGGATTTACATTGAGAATATCTTTGCGTTTGGAATGCATTTCCTGGATGGATGCATTAAGATTAAATCCTCAAGTGTCATAATGGGTCGTGTGCATGGTGTATCACAGCTAGTTGGAAGTACATATATAAACAGAGTACTAGATTGTAACTCATGTTGGCTTGGTGTCTCCTTTTTTGAGTTCTGGTGAACTTTAAAGGTTCATAGGTTTTATTTCATATTAATGAATACCTTTTTCTTTCACATGATCTTTTGAATGCAAGTAATCTCATGAGGATGTGAATGTAATTGGATTTCATTAAAATTTTTAACACCCTCCCCCTACTTAGAAAGACAAAGGGGAACGTAGAAGGATCCGGAGAAGAATGTTTGTAACAGTTCCTTTGCATGTTTCATAGAATGTACCCCTGATGCCTCTTTGGTTTTCTGTCTAAATGCAGATGATGATGCTTCCAGATGCATCTTCGATTCATGGGAATGGTTTGCAGCTTAAGCAGAGACGTAAGCTTTATGCTGGCCTACTGTCTAAACTGAGATTACTGATGATCTGCCGCATGGCGAAGCCAGAAGAAGTTATCATTGTTGAGGATGATAATGGAAATATAGTTCGTGAAACCATGAAAGATAATGACGTGCTTGTGCGGTATAAGGTTGTTAAAATCATCTATAAGTTCACGTTGTGGTGTATCTGATTTCCTTTTAAATTATGTACTTCAGTTGGCAACTTGCAGTAAATTATGAACTTGCAGATAATGCGGGAAACACTGATTTACTTGGCACATCTTGATCATGAGGATACTGGAAAGCAGGTAATTTTATTATTGCCCATGCCTCTCTTCACTGTTCGTGTCGCTTTCTTTTCTATTTTAAGGTATTGACTGATAAATCTTATTTCCCTAGATTTATATGTTATTATATCTCCTCAGTTGTAGGCACTTCATTGCCTGTTGCCATGTTTTGAAATAGTAGATTCACCGCAAGTTGTTCATTGTTAATTTGACAACCTTTTAATTGAGGTTATTGCTGTGGACCAATTCAGTTTCTGCATTAACTCCTCTGTGTTGGTACAGATGCTGACAAAATTAAGTAAACAACTAAGTGGAGAGGATAGGACCTGGAACAACCTCAATACACTGTGTTGGGCAATTGGATCTATATCTGGATCAATGGGGGAGGTTCAGGTGCGTGAATATCTCTGACTGTTGTCTTTGCTTACAGCATATGATATTGTATTAACCTCCTTAGGAAATAATTCTGATCATGGCTATGTTCAATGCTAAATCTTTGCGCATATGCACGGATTATTTTGCATGTGTTATACTGCCAGAGTCAAGTAATGCACGATATTGATTTTTCTTAGAAACGTTTATATGATTGTTTTTATTATGTCACTCATTGCTACGTCCATATAGAAGTATGTCGTTGGAGGCTGAAGCTTTTCAGAGTTCATGTTCTGTTATGATGAATGCTTTATTAATATTGGGATGTCCTCTTTAATCTGATTTTAGTTTTCTTTCCAAAAGCGCCACAACATTTAAATATCATCTATTCATCAGTTAATGGCGCTTCTTTACTTTGGGCAGGAAAACAGGTTTTTGGTGATGGTAATTCGTGATTTGCTGTATCTCTGTGAGGTCTCCAGAGGAAAGGACAACAAAGCCGTCATTGCCAGTAATATAATGTAAAGATCACGGAACATGTACCTAAATATTTGGTATTAATATAAAAACCTCCCTTGGTGTTAAGTCCTAATACAAAATATCCCAGTTATATTTTAAGATACTGAATACCCCTATGATATTAGTTTTCATTCTTCGTATTGCACCTTCTAAAGAGGGGATATTTGTTAAGCATAAACAAACATCAAGGTTCTGTTTGTATTACCTTAAGGGGTACCTGAAATTTGAGAGATAACTGGAGCCTTTTGTAATTAGGCCAAGCTCAGGGTAGTTTTTGTAATTTACCCTAAAATTGAATATACACACCCATAATAATATATTCCACTTGTGGTGCTGTATGAAGTTGGATCCCTCACATATATTATTTACACTTCTCTGGGTATATTTAGGTGAATGGTGAACACATTGTGATTATTTTGGTAGAAACTCCCTCATGCACTTTTATTGGGGGTGCAGGTATGTGGTAGGGCAATACCCAAGATTTCTGAGGGCCCACTGGAAGTTCTTGAAAACTGTTGTGAACAAGTTGTTTGAGTTCATGCATGAAACCCATCCAGGAGTTCAGGTTTAAGATATTAGAATAGATGTATACTGCATGTTTTTTAAATAGTCACGTTCACGACATATTAATTTTCATTTTCCAGCCTTACATTAAGCTGTATCCAATGAGTCCGCTTATATTGAGTCATGATTTTTACATTTTGTTTACTTTGAACTGATATTGTATATTCTTTCTGCTTAGGATATGGCTTGCGATACATTCTTGAAAATCGTGCAGAAGTGCAAGCGAACGTTTGTCTCTGTACAGGTTATGGTTAGATAGTTGCTGCTTTTGGATCCGAACGGGCAAATGGTTTTCTTCAACAACTAAGATATTAACTCTGTGTAGCACTTCTATCACAGGCTGGAGAAAATAAGCCGTTTGTATCAGAACTTTTAACAACTCTTTCAGCAACTATTGCAGATCTTGAGACTCATCAAATCCACTCCTTTTATGAATCTGTAAGTCATCTTCATATGGCATATGCTTGTTGAATGGATAGCTTTGACTACCTTATTTTTCACATTGGATCAGGCTTGACCGTAGATCCTTTGTAATGTATATCTCAAACCTTGCCACCTTATCTCTTTAGGTGGGTCATATGATTCAAGTGGAACCTGATCCCCCCAAGAAAGAAGAATATTTGCACAGATTGATGGAGCTCCCTAATCAGGTAAGGTTTACGTCTTGAATGTTTCTCGTTTCCTGCGTTCCTTTCATATGTTAGCTCATGCACCTGCTTGGCTTTTACTGTGGTTAATGGATATTGTGCTGCAGAAATGGGCTGAAATTACAGGACATGCACATCAGAATGCGGATTGCTTGAAAGACCAAGACGTGATAAGGGCAGTGCTAAATATATTGCAGGTCTCTTTCAGTGAGCATGTACTGTTGTTGCTGATTTTCGTTTTTCTTGTGGATATATATTTTTATGCATGCATTTGTTTCTCCAGACAAATACTAGTGTTGCTACCTCTCTTGGAACATATTTTCTGCCACAGATTTCTCTTATTTTTTTGGATGTGCTCAACGTGTACAGGTTTGATACCGCACTGGGCTTTTGCTTAAGAAACTTCTATTTGTCTATATTCCCTATTAAGATTTTTGTTGCACGTCTCAGAATGTATAGTGAGCTTATATCGATCACTATTTCCCAAGGAGGGCCCTATGCTTCAAAGACATCCACGGTGAAACTTTTACGGTAGGTTCCAAATTTCAAACTTTGAAGCAGTGTTTCCTTGTCTATAGACATTCTGATGTTTATTATCCATTTTATTCATTTTCAACAGTTCAGTCAAGAGGGAAACACTAAAGCTTGTTGAGACATTTCTAGATAAAGCTGAAAATCAACCACATATTGGAAAACAATTTGTGCCTCCAATGATGGACCCTGTGCTTGGTGACTATGCCCGGAATTTGCCTGATGCAAGAGAATCAGAAGTTCTCTCTCTCTTTGCTACAATAATAAATAAGTATTGCTTTTCTTCTTGTGCTTTTGGTTGCACGCGTTTTTTGGATATCCATTATAACCTACTGGAGGAAGTTTGACGGCAGTAATATAGATTTGTATGTTAACAGAAATAGTACTTATACAGCAAGACCAAGTGTTTTTTTATTATTGCTTCCCCACATTTCTGGATAGTGTGCCATCATTCCACAATCATGGTGATTCTTCTGTGGGTGCTTGGAGTGTGCTATATTGATGGCAATTAATTTGCTTGATAGCCTTCTGTGGGTTTTGGCAATTAATTTTCTTTGCACCTCTCTATGTAATTTAGGTACAAAAGGGCAATGATTGAGGATGTTCCTCGGATATTTGAAGCTGTTTTCCAGTGCACTCTAGAGGTTGGTGAATTATTTGTTGCATATCATTTAATATGTTTACTTAGCTTATCACTTTCCATAGGGTAAACGACAATTGCTCAGGAAGCCAGATTCTGGAAGCACATGAATTTCATTTGATATCCTTTCGCACACATCTATGGCCCATCTACTTTATAAGCATATAAGAACTATCATGCATCTGTTACAAACATGTAGATTAGCAGGACAAATATGTGGAACAAGTAAATATGAATATAAGTCTACACTTCATTATGGTTTAATCATCCTATAAAAATATAGGAAATTGTTTAATTGGGAACCAAGTCCTGGAGTGGGAATTAGGATGATGTAGAGGATGGCGACAATTTCATGAACAAGTGGTGCGGGTTGTGAGCTTATATTAGGATACCGAAAAATAGGAACAAAATGCTTAGAGCATAGTAGAGATCTCGTTTGCAGCAGATTTTTGGAAGCAGATTTAGAATTTGAGTTTCTGGAAAACGTAATGTTATTTTTGCAGAAATGTAATGCTAATATTGTCCATATAATGCTTGCTTAAACGGGAATGCTATGCTATTAATCATAGTAGTCAAAAGCGGCCGCTATAGTCGCTATCGCGATTAGCGACGCGAAGCGGCCACCTATCGCTATTGGCCGCTATACGCTAGGGATTTCTGTCTAGCGGCAGCGAACCACCGCTATTAAGGCTAACCCAGTTTAGCGATAGCGGCCTTAGCAGCCGCTAAATCTCTCTCTTTTTTTTTTTTTTTGAAATAACAAAGGGCCCATCCCTAATTAACCCTCCCGACTCCCCCGTTTCTTTTTCTTTCTTTTATTTCTTTTTTTTTTGAAATAATAAAGGGCCTAGCCCTAATTAACCCTCCCGACTCCCCCGTTTCTTTTTCTTTCTTTTCATTCCTACGTATTTTCTTCCTGTTCCCCTACTCATCGCTGAGTCCAGACTCCAATTCACTCCTAGTATTTTTTATTCTAGTAATCGATTTCCATTTGATGTTTCATCTTTGATGACGATTAATGAACTAGACTTTGTTTTCACTTTAATTAATTTAGTTATTGCCTTACTTGTTTTATATTTATATATATATATATATGTCTTTTTTACAAACTTGTCGCTATATTTGAATTTAGCGGCCGCTATTGTACCGCTATCGCTTCGCTATATAGCTAAACGGGCACGTGACCACTACGGGCCGCTACGGGCACATGACCGCTACGGACCGCTACTATGCTATTAATACAATCGGATGTCAGGTGCCTCCCCATGATTTCTGAAGCTAATAATGGATATTACACGAAACGTGATGCTATTTTTGCACACATGTAATGCTAATATTGTCCATATTATATATAATGTTAATTAAGCGGAAATGTAATTTATTAATACGAATATTAGGTGATCTCCTCCCATGATATCAGTGATTGGGATAGGGGACCATATAATTTTAGATAATCGCCCAAAAGGAAGTGAGAAAAACACCTCCATGTATTTTTTGGTTCCCATTTCATTTATCCCATCTATTCTCATCCGTCCGGATCTTCCTATTGAATGGTTGAGATGAGTTCCTAGTCCTTAGTGGAACTTGAGAAATTGATTAAATGAGAACCCTCTTATGTTGGATGGACAAATCAGATTGCATATATTCCCTCCGTCACGCCCGAAGTGCTACATATCACCTAAAAAGTGTTCATTCAGAAGTGCTACATTTCATTAAATATTAGGTGATCTACTCCCATGATATCAGGGATAGGGGACCATATAATTTCAGATAATCGCCCAAAAGGAAGTGAGAAAAACACCTCCATGTATTTTTTGGTTCCCATTTCATTTATCCCATCTATTCTCATCCGTCCGGATCTTCCTATTGAATGGTTGAGATGAGTTCCTAGTCCTTAGTGGAACCTGAGAAATTGATTAAATGAGAACCCTCTTATGTTGGATGGACAAATCAGATTGCATATATTCCCTCCGTCACGCCCGAAGTGCTACATATCACCTAAAAAGTGTTCATTCGGAAGTGCTACATTTCATTAAATACCTCCAATCACATCAAACCATCACATTTTCTCCTTTATTCTCCACCACACATTCACAATCAATACCTTTTACCTTATAATCTACACCACACACTCATCATCAATACTTACACAACTTGCACATCTTTCACATCCAATTTTCCTAAAAGTGCACTAATTTTACTCCAAATATTGCAATTGGACTGGAACGGAGGGAGTATTTTTTTAAGTTAGCATCTCACAATTAATATAATGATACACATCTCTTTATTTATCCCTTACCCAAACATCGGGAAGGACGAGGGCGCGACGCATCGGTCGATCAATCAAATAAAGGGTAATAGCGGAAGCTAAATAACGATTGGATAAAATTTTCAATCAACGATCTTAACCCGATGTTCTAAGATTCGTTGTAACAAAAGTTGATAATCAAATTACAGTGATCATAAGTTTGCAGCGGAAAAATAACAGACAATTCAAAGTACGAAACATAGTACATTATTACAAGTCGGAATAAAGACAGAAATTCTAAGTCCGGGCGGCAGTCTTCTAATCAGTCTCTTCTACAAAGCCTTCCTCGTCTTCTGCTGGTTGCTCATTCTCTGGTTTAAAAGGGAAAACGGTGGGGTGAGACAAAAGGTCTCAGTGAGTGGGTGAACGTGTGCGAGTGTGGCTTTCGTTCCTTTGAAAATTTTAAGTGATGCATGACTTTGTCAAGTTATAAGAACAGTGAAAAAAAGGTTTCAAAGATATGCTACAATTTATCAAAAGATAATCGTTTAGTAGTGAAACAATATAATCAGACAGATGTTAAGTCAATCAATCAGTCAATCAGTCGATCAGTCGATCAATCAATGTAGCTTTGAATCCTGTCGATGTGGACTTTGGATTCTAGGCTCTCCTTATTACTCCTAGCACTATAGGCCGTCGCCCCAAGATTTGGACCGTCGCCCCAGTAGCTGAGCCTTCGCTCTCACACTTAGCGTGTGCTTCCTTATCTCTTATCTGGGCTCGGTATGTCCTTAGCTGTCGGTCAATACCCAGATCACACCATAATCGCGATTATACCCCAAGTTCTACGACCCAGGTCCTTCGGAACACTCCGTTCCTCGGTTATGGGAATAGGAAACAATGGTAGCCTCGTTCATGAACCGCAGCCGCGCTGCTCGATCCAAGACTCGGTCTAACCGTCCCGACTCGATTTGGGACTCTAGAGGTGGCTCCTACAACTCAAGAGGTGGCCCCCGGATGGTAGGTCGGCTCTCTGTTTCGTATGGGCTCAAGAGGTGGCCCCCGTCCGTCGACGTGGCACTTTGTCCCGATAGCGTTAGAGGCGGACCCGTCCGTAGCACTTTATTTGTATAGCACTTAGTTCCCGGACAGTCACAGTTATCAATTAAACGCATTTCACAAGTATCACGTAAACATTCAGTCAGTGAGGTTAATAGCGTCTTTTGATTAAGTATGGAGTATGGTTACTTATATTTGTGACACGGTAATACGGGATAGGACTTGTATATAAATTCGAAAATATTCTCAATAATTTATTAATGGTCTGATGGGTTCAGGTCAGATATATTAGATGGATAGGTTCGATGAAATGAAAACGAGGATTTTCTGGAATAGGTTGAAAGGATGTTTCCGCTCCTGAGTTCGAGTCTAAGTATTTGGAATAGGAAATGGATTCGGATGGTCGTGAAACTTTATGAGGAAGTCAAAATATGTCTTCGACTCCAGATTTAAGGAAAGATTCGGAAATTTTCAGTTTCGGGACTGAAATTTCTAGAAATTACGAAATTGCCCCAAAACTTAAGAAAGTTGTTCTGAGGCTTATAGAGCTATGAATTTAGCTCGGAATTTAACGAAAATTTTATGAGATGACTCGTGATGGACCTGGAATTCCATATTTGTGAAAAGTCCAGAAAATTCGGACTTGGTCCAGAATTTTTGTTGTCTTGCATTTTGACCCCAAAATTGTTTTAAAATTGCAATTTTGACTAATAAGTTTAGATATCGAACTCCGAATCACTTGAAACTTTACGGACAGCCAATATATGATAAATATGTACTGTCCAGGGTCCGGAATGTTTTATTTTTCTTAAAATTCAGTTTAGTCCCCAAACCTTTAAAAATTACGATTTATGCCCTAAAGTTCCGTTTACTCGATTAAAGTCCCGTTTTGACCACAAATAATTTATCCACATACCATATCTTAATCATATAACACAAGTTCCAGATTTTTGATAGAGTTTACAAGAAATTACGAAGAAATCATGAAATTTCAATTTTTCACATAATCGAAATCCGACTACCAAATCCGATGTCATTTAAATTCACTAAAATCGTATTGCATGTTAATATAATCATATAATACATCTTTAAAACATGCATTCATATAAGAAATTCAGATTAGTGCATGCTCTATATTTTTTATAATTTTAGAATCATAGTTCATAAGGAAAAACGATACATATATTTTTAATATAAATTTTATATCATAGATTCTAACATGATGTTCACAAATTTCTCAACATTATATATGAAGAACTTTCAGATTTAGAACATGCATCACAAGCAAAATAAGAGTTATTAATTTAAAAGTTTGAAAGAGTTTCACCCACCTCGATCTTGCCGGATTTAGTCGATCCTAGGTCCCGAAAGTTGGAAAACGACTTCCCCTCTCACACTATATGGTTCGGCCGATCACCATGCACCTCAAGATGAGTATTTTGTTTGCATGTGTTAAGATTAAAGTTAGTTTAGGAAGGTTTTCATTTCATAAGAAATTATGGAAATGGATATAAGGGATGAGATTACCTATTTCTTGTTGAATTTTTTTTTTCTCCCTCTTTCTCCTTCTTCTTCTTGGTTCGGTCTACCCCCTTCTCTCTCTCTCAAATTTTCAGATTTTTAGTGTGTGTAGAAGTGAAGGGTAGGTAGTTGTGTAAGTATTTAAGGGAATATAATGAGGTTGGGAAGAGTAATGAGTTTGGGAAGAGAAATGGGTAGGAAATTTTGAACAAGTGTCATGGTCTTACATGTAATGAGTGAAGGGTCTAAAGACACTCCTCTTCTCCCTCATGTGGCCGCCCATATGTGTGTGTGTATCATTTTTGTTGTTGTTAATTTAAGAGTATAATTATAATTGTAATAGTTGGTGATTTAATTAGTTGGGTTGGGCTTTAACTAGTAGTTCATGTCTTAGGAATTTTATTAAGTTGGGTTTGGGTCCATTAATGAGTTTATATGTGCAAGTGTTGATACATATAGCCCATTAGGAAATTCATGATCCCCTTCTTAAATTTTAAATTAATTTATAATACAATTTCGAATTAATAAGCGAAAAATAAAATAGATGTAGATTATGTTATAATATAAAACAAATGTTGTTAAGATACATCATGATATAATAAGTTGTACATGTAATAAGCTATCGAATTTAGGGGGTTTTATATCCTCCCCTCCTTAGAAGAATTTGGTCCCCAAATTCCTACTCGAACAATTCGGGGTAAGTTTTCTTCATTTCTTCCTCAGCCTCCCACGTAGCGTCTTCCTCTCTGTTGTGATTTGACCAGACGACCTTAACCAAAGGAATTCGCTTCTTCCTCATTTCGCGTACTTGCCGGTCGAGGATCTTGATCGGCTTCTCTTCATAAGACAAGTTATCTTTGATCGGCGGGATGTCAGAAGTAAGAATGTGCGTCGGGTCTGGATGATATTTCTTTAACCTCGAGACATGGAAAACGTCGTGCATTCCAGGCAGATTGGATGGTAACTCCAGCCGGTACGCCAATCGTCCTATTCTTTCTGTTATTTTTAATGGTCCGACGTATCGGGGACTCATCTTTCCTCCTTTTCTTGACGCTATTAAACTCTTCCGCGGAGTTAGCCTCAGGAAGACTTGATCTCCTACTTCAAATTCTAGATCCTTCCGACGTTGATTGGCGTAACTCTTCTGTCTTCTCTGCGCTGTGCGGATCCTATCCTTGATTAGTCGTACTTTATCCACGGCTTCCTTCACCAAATATGTACTCATTACTGAAGGTTCTGTTCGTTGAGTCTTCGGCGTCCAATGGTCATCAATTTCCCAGTGGAGCGGGGATCGACACTTCCTCCCGTACAGAGCTTCATAAGGTGTCATTCCGATTGTCGCTTGGTAACTGTTGTTGTATGCAAATTCGGCCAATGGTAGGTGATGATCCCAATTTCCTTGAAAGTCTAGTACACAGGCGCGTAGCATGTCTTTAAGGGTTTGAATGGTTCGCTCAGATTGCCCGTCGGTCTGGGGATGCGCACTTGTGCTGAAGCTTAAGGAAGTTCCTAATTGCTTATGAAAGACTTTCCAAAAACGAGATACGAATCTAGGATCTCTGTCCGATACTATGTCTGTTGGCACTCCATGGAGTCGAACGATTTCTCTAATATAAGTCCTTGCCAGCTTTTGCAGACTGTCGTCCTTTATCACTGGCACGAAATGTGATGATTTTGTCAATCTGTCGACGATCACCCAAATGGTGTTATAAGCTCCCCTTGTGGTTGGCAAATCCGTGATAAAATTCATGGTCATTTCCCATTTCCATTCAGGGACTTCTAACGGTTGTAATAGTCCTGAGGGTCGCTAATGTTCACCCTTGACTCTTTGACATGTGAGGTATCGAGACACGAATTCTGCTACTTGGTTCTTCATGTTTACCCACCAAAAGTGTTTCTTCAGGTCTCGGTACATCTTGTTACCTCCTGGGTGAATCGTATATCACGAACAATGAGCTTCTTCGAGAATCCGTCTTTTGAGCTCCTCGTCATGAGGTATGCATAACAGTCCCTTAAACCTTACAATTCCATCCTTGGTAATCGTAAACTCGGGTTTCTCGCCCTTAACGATCTTGTCCTTGAATTCTTGATGTTTTGGATCTCTCTCTTGGGCTAATCGAATATCGTCCAATAAATTCGATTTAACTGTGAGATTGGCGCAAATTAAACGAGCACCTTCATGAATGGGTTTCAGGTAGCTCAGTTCCTCGAGGGCTTGCCATTCTCGGACCATGAGTCGGGCCACTCTAGCCTTTCTACTTAAGGCATCAGCCACGACATTCGCTTTTCCTAGGTGGTGTTGAATTTCACAATGGTAATCTTCTAAAAGCTCTACCCATCTTCTCTGTCGGAGATTAAGTTTCTTTTGAGAAAATAGGTACTTGAGACTTTTATGATCCGTAAACACGGTGAATTCAACGCCGTATAAATGTCTTTAAGGCGAATACTATTGCAGCAAGTTCGAGGTCGTGTGTTGGATAATTCTTCTTGTGCGTCTTGAGTTGCCTGGAAGCATATGCGATAACCTTACCATTCTGCATCTGTACGGCACCGAGGCCATCTTTTGAGGCGTCACTATATACGACAAATCCCTGGTTCCTTCTGGAAGTGTCAGTATCGGTGCGGTGGTAAGTCTCTCATTGAGTTCCTGGAAACTTGACTCGCATTTATCCGTCCATTCAAATTTTACTTGTTTTTGGGTTAGCCGGGTGAGGGGTCCCGCTATCTTCGAGAAGTCCTTGATGAATTTGCGGTAGTAGCCCGCAGGTCCAAGAAAGCTTCTGATCTCAGTGACATTTTCTGGCCTCTTCCAGTCCATAATAGTTTCTATCTTGGATGGATCTACCGCAATCCCTTCTCCAGAAATGCCACTTCCTTCAACCAAAATTCACACTTGCTGTACTTGGCGTACAACTTGTGCTGCCCGAGTGTTTCCAACACTAGTCTAAGATGCCTCTCATGATCTTTCTCCGTCTTAGAGAACACGAGTATGTCATCGATGAAAATTACTACGAATTGGTCGAGATAGGGATGAAATACTCTGTGCATTAAATCCATAAATGCTGCAGGAACATTCGTGAGTCCAAAAGGCATCACTACGAACTCGTAGTGACCGTATCTAGTTTGGAATGCAGTTTTAGGAACATCTTCATTCTTAATTTTTAGTTGGTAGTATCCTTGTTGAAGATCGAACTTGGAATACACCGTAGCTCCTTGGAGTTGTTCAAACAATTCATCTATACTCGGGAGAGGATACTTATTCTTAACCGTAACACTGTTGAGTAATCTATGCAAAGTCTTAATGTTCCGTCCTTCTTCTTAACGAATAGTACCGGAGCTCCCCATGGTGATACACTGGGTTGTATGAAACCCACATCGAGCAACTTCTGCAGTTGAACCTTCAACTCTTGCAGTTCCAGTGGTGCCATTCGGTATGGTGCCTTTGCAATGGGTGCCTTCCCAGGCATGATCTCGATATTAAATTCAATCGCTCTATCAGGTGGTAAGGAAGTTAATTCCTCGGGGAAAACGTCAGGGTATTCGGATACCACACGTATGGTTTCTATGCCCGACTTACTCTTGGGTTTGTTGATGATGAAGGCTAAAAATCCGGTTGCCCCTTTGGCAACTGCCTTCCTAGCCTTGACAGCTGATATTACGGGTGCTAAGTTGACTCTAGCGTCCCCAACTAGTTCCACGATTGGTTTGTTAGGTTCGCAAAACCTACTATCTTAGAGTGACAATCCAATTGTGCGTAGTGCTTAGACAGCCAATCCATTCCTAGGATGACGTCGTACTCCAATATTGGAAGCACTAATAAATCGGCAGAATAACAGTTACCGCTGATTATCACATCACATGCACAATGGAATTTATCCGCTAGCTGACTAACTCCCATCGGGGTAGTTACTTCTAGACATAATGGTAAGGATTCTAAAGGCCTATCAAGTTTCTTAGAAAAATACGGTGCAACAAACGAGTGGGATGATCCTGGATCGATGAGTGTCCGTGCAAGTTGATTGGATATAAGGAGTGTACCTTCCACTACATCATTGTTTTCCGGTGCCTCCTGGCTAGCTAGAGCAAACACTCGTGCTGGGGCCTTCCCTCGGTTGTTTCCTGGCTTAGCTGCAGTGGCCGGTTTGTTCGCCGGAGGGATCACATCTGGGCATTCTCGGATTTGATGATCTGAACTGCCACAACGTAAGCACTTCCCAAGCTTCCTCCAACATAAATCTGACTTATGCCCCTTCCTGCCACAATGGGTGCAAGACGCTGTTGGTTTGTTGAGAACCGGTGCTTTTGCTTCGCTTGGACTCCCCTGAGCTCCCGTCCTCTGAAACTTTTGTGGTGGCTTTGATGTTGGTCGAGTAGCAGACCTCTTGGCGTTGTTGGAGAATCGACTTTGCTGTTGAGCTAACCTTGCAGTTCCGCTCTCGATCCGGGTGGCGGCTTCCACCGCTTCGGTAAGTGTCGTCAGCCGAATAGTTAAAAGGCTCTGTTGAAGCGACTGCCTCAGTCCTCTAGTGAATTTGTAGAGCTTGTCTTCCTCAGTTGTTACCAATCCGGGCGCGTATTTAGACAACCTGTTAAACTGGGCTTCATATTGAGCGACTGTTATGGCTCCTTGCTTCTAGTGGTAGAACTCGTCTCGTCTAGCTTCTCTGGCTGCTGCTTACACGTATTGAGTTTGAAAGTAGGTCAGGAAGTTAGCCCACGTCCTGACATGATTTTCTCTCGTCCAGCGCTCGTTTACACTCTTCCACCAGTCATGAGCTGCGGCCTCGAGTCGGAATGTAGCTAGTGATATCTGCTGTTCATCAGTATACTGAAGGGCGTTGAAAATTCCTTCAATTCTCTCCTGCCAGAGTTCGGCCTTGATATCGCCGGGTTCCCGTCAAAGGTAGGTGGTTTGAAGCGTAAGAATCTTTCCAAGGTGCGATCATGAGTTTCGTTGTTGTTCCCGTTGTTTGCATTGTGCTGTTGTAGGAAGTTTGTCAATAGAGCGAGGGCTTGAGCCATGGCATCGTTCCCATTTCCTCCTCGTGGAGGAGAGCGTGAGCGATCATCGCGTTGATGCTGCTCGTCACGATTCATGCGAGGGCGTCCACGTCTTCAGTCAGCCATCTATTATAAGTTAGGGAATGTGTGAGGATTTACGGTCTTATGTGGAATTATTAGTATTCTATGTTGTCATGTAGAATTAAACGCATAATTAACTACTAATTATTCATGATTAATGGACTTATCGAATAAGAATAGAAAATATAATTGATTCTAATTACGAGTGGCTTAACCGCCAAATCATTCATTTCGAGTTCTTACGGCACTCAGGCCAAAACATCAAAACATCAAAACACTAAAACATCATAAGGTTACATAAACGTTCTCGATCCTAGAACTTTCTAGTTGTCTTCTGAATTCATGCTCGCGTCTTCTTCTGGATCCTCCTCCGGATCTTCCTCCGGTTCCTCTTCTGGGTCCTCCTCCTCAAATTCACGGAATCGAGGATCAGTGATTGGGGATGCTCGTGACGTGGTTCCGACTTCAGTGGTGGAGTTAGGAAAAAGGACGATCACGGCTCCTAACTTGGACTTCACCATGGCTTGGAATTTTTCATGTTCGTGCCGTTCAGACAAGATTTGGTTCTCCAGCATTTGCATCTTGTGGGCTTGCAGAAACTTCTGGCTGTGGTTAGGATCGAGAACGTTTATGTAACCTTTATGTAACGATTTGGTTCTCCAGCATTTGCTATTCACTTGGAATATGCATAGTCAAATTTAAATTTCCTAAGTCATTGGCCAAGGTACTTGATTAAGTATTTACGGCATTTTCCCGATTAAATCGATTTTCTATTGAACTCTTGAAACGGATATAGTTTATGTTACTTATCGGTTTCTATGAAATCCACTAAACGTCATTACTTTTCTAAAATGGGGTATTATTATTTCTTGGTCGCTAGTGTCGTATAAGCATATTTGTTGAATCATTAAGTTCACTGCCTTGATGATTAATCATGCTTAATAGAGTTTATATTGGATATTAGATTTTGCAAGATACCGACTTAGTTTATTTTGTTAACTAGATGGACCCCACATACAAGAAGGTTGTGACCCAGGAAAACGAGGATACGCCTACTTCGCCGGCGACAATCACTGAATATCAGCTTCGACAGACCCTTAGTCAAATTGAGAGTGTCGCTAGGCCCATTCTCAACGCAGCTGTCTTGGCCGATTTCAAGGAAAGAGAAATCCAGAATTTGAGGTCCGTAATGCACGTATTTTTCAAGATGTGAAGGCGTATCGTGATCAGAGAGACGAGCTGTTTCGGTTGCTGGAGAAGAAGAGACAAGAATATGAAGAGCTGGAGGAGAGAGCGCATCACCTGGAAACCTAATCGTTAGTAGACATCCGAACAATCGCCAAGCTCCGCAGCCAGAAGTTTTTGCAAGCCCACAAGATGCAAATGCTGGAGAACCAAATCTTGTCTGAACGGCACGAACATGAAAAATTCCAAGCCATGGTGAAGTCCAAGTTAGGAGCCGTGATGTTATGCCGCATGTGGAAGAAGAGCCCGAGAGAGTTCCGTTGAGAGTCTACACGCGAAGACATAAAAAGGAGAGCGGGGCGGCCGTGGGTCAAATCGGGGCAGCGGGTTGAGATAAGCAGATCCGGCCATGGGCAGCAGATAAATTAGGAGTAATTATTATTTTATCTTTATTATTATTTGCCAAGTAATTAGTAATTAAATAAAGAGTCCTTGTAAGGATAGAGTCCTTGTAAGGAAAGGTAGTAATTAAATAAAGAGTCCTGGTAAGGAAAGATCTAGGGTATGAATTAGTATATAAGGGTTGTTATCAAAGTGAAGAGGTATTACTGAAAATTATTATCGAGCTTTAAGCTTGGGACAAGAAGGGTTTTTCCTTGTCAAGTTATTCAATTCTGTTCTAACAAATCCCGTCGTATCACGTGATCGTCCCTTTTCCTAACTCCACCACTGAAGTCGGAACCACGTCACGAGCATCCCCAATCACTGATCCTCGATTTCGTGAATTTGAGGAGGAGGACCCAGAAGATGAACCGGAGGAAGATCCGGAGGAGGATCCAGAAGAAGACGCGAGCATGAATTCAGAAGACAACTAGAAAGTTCTAGGATCGAGAACGTTTATGTAACCTTATGATGTTTTGATGTTTTGATGTTTTGATGTTTTGGCCTGAGTGCCGTAAGAACTCGAAATGAATGATTTGGCGGTTAAGCCACTCGTAATTAGAATCAATTATATTTTCTATTCTTATTCGATAAGTCCATTAATCATGAATAATTAGTAGTTAATTATGCGTTTAATTCTACATGGCAACATAGAATACTAATAATTCCACATAAGACCGTAAATCCTCACACATTCCCTAACTTATAATAGATGGCTGACTGAAGACGTGGACGCCCTCACATGAATCGTGACGAGCAGCATCAACGCGATGATCGCTCACGTTCTCCTCCACGAGGAGGAAATGGGAACGATGCCATGGCTCAAGCCCTCTCTCAATTGACAAACTTCCTACAACAGCAGACTGCAAACAACGGGAACAACAACGAAACTCATGATCGCACCTTGGAAAGATTCTTACGCTTCAAACCGCCTACCTTTGACGGGGAACCCGACGATATCAAGGCCGAACTCTGGCTAGAGAGAATTGAAGGAATTTTCAACGCCCTCCAGTATACTGATGAACATCGGATATCACTAGCTACATTTCGACTCGAGGCCGCAACTCATGACTGGTGGAAGAGTGTAAACGAGCGCTGGACGCATAGTTATTAAAGGCGAAAGGCGCACCAAGGCGATAAGGGCTCCTATCGCCTGAGGCGCAAGGCGCAAGGCGAGGCGCGCGCCTGACAAATGTGAGGCGCACAAAAAAATAAAAAATAAAAAATAAATTAAATTATAAAACTCATAAACACATAATGAAAAGAAAATATAACTATCAAAAAAACATAAAGTTTAACAAAAATAAAGTGTCAAAACAATAAACAATAACATTTACAAGTGTTCAAACAACAAAAAATACAAAGAAAATCCAATGACAGAGAGCGCTGAGGCGCAGAGGCGAGTAAAGGCGCACCGAGGCGCACCAAGGCGCGCGCCTCACCCACATCGCCCGCCTTTGGTCTTGAGAGGCGATGAGGGTTTTTTTCTACGCGCCTGTCGCCTGAGGCGCGCCTGAGGCGCGCCTTTAATAACTATGGCTGGACGAGAGAAAACCGTGTCACGACGTGGGCTAACTTCCTGACCTACTTTCGAACTCAATACGTGTCAGCAGCAGCCAGAGAAGCTAGACGAGACGAGTTCTACCAGTTGAAGCAAGGAGCCATGACAGTCGCTCAATATAAAGCCCAGTTTAACAGGTTGTCTAAATACGCGCCCGGATTCGTAACAACCGAGGAAGACAAGCTCTACAAATTCACTAGAGGACTGAGGCAGTCGCTTCAACAGAGCTTTTTAACTGTTCGGCTGGCGACACTTACCGAAGCGGTGGAAGCCGCCACCCGAATCGAGATCGGAACGGCAAGATTAGCTCAACAGCAAAGCCGATTCTCCAACAATGCCAAGAGGTCTGCTACTCGACCAACATCAAAGCCACCACAAAAGTTTCAGAGGACGGGAGCTCAGGGGAGTCCAAGCGGAGCAAAAGCACTGGTTCTCAACAAACCAACAGCGCCTTGCACCCATTGTGGCAGGAAAGGGCACACGTCAGATTTATGTTGGAGGAAGCTCGGGAAGTGCTTACGATGTGGCAGTTCACATCATCAAATCCGGGAATGCCCAGATGTGAACCCTCCAGCGAACAAACCGACCACTGCAGCTAAGCCAGGAAACAACCGAGGGAAGGCCCCAGCACGAGTGTTTGCTCTAGCTGGCCAGGAGGCACTGGAAAACAATGTAGTGGAAGGTACACTCATTATATCCAATCAACTTGCACGGATACTCATAGATCTAGGATAATCCCACTCGTTTGTTGCATCGCATTTTTCTAAGAAACTTGATAGACCTTTAGAATCCTTACCATTATGTCTAGAAGTAACTACCCCGATGGGAGTTAGTCAGCTAGCGGATAAAGTCCATTCTGCATGTGATGTGATAATCAGCGGTAACTGTTATTCTGCCGATTTATTAGTGCTTCCAATATTGGAGTACGACGTCATCCTAGGAATGGATTGGCTGTCTAAGCACTACGCACAATTGGATTGTCACTCTAAGATAGTCAGGTTTTACGAACCTAACAAACCAATCGTGGAACTAGTTGGGGACGCTAGAGTCAACTTAGCACCTGTAATATCAGCTGTCAAGGCTTAGAAGGCAGTTGCCAAAGGGGCAACGAGATTTTTAGCCTTCATCATCAACCAACCCAAAAAGAATCGGACGATTGGCGTACCGGCTGGAGTTACCATCCAATCTGGCTGGAAT
The DNA here is from genome assembly GCA_033398695.1 of Orobanche coerulescens. Classification (NCBI taxonomy): domain Eukaryota; kingdom Viridiplantae; phylum Streptophyta; class Magnoliopsida; order Lamiales; family Orobanchaceae; genus Orobanche; species Orobanche coerulescens. Next base: position 39,201,289 of record CM065802.1, read on the forward strand.
GCACGACGTTTTCCATGTCTCGAGGTTAAAGAAGTATCATCCAGACCCGACGCACATTCTTACTTCTGACATCCCGCCGATCAAAGATAACTTGTCTTATGAAGAGAAGCCGATCAAGATCCTCGACCGGCAAGTACGCGAATTCTTCGAGTAGGAATTTGGGGACCAAATTCTTCTAAGGAGGGGAGGGGAGGATGTAAAACCCCCTAAATTCGATAAATTATTACATGTACAAATTATATCATGATGTATCTTAACAACATTTGTTTTATATTATAACATAATCTACATTTATTTTATTTTTCGCTTATTAATTCGAAATTGTATTATAACATTATTGTAATTGGACTTTAAGTATTTTTTTAAGTATTTTTTCCCATTGTTTCCAATGCAGCCAAAGACTTCTTATTCTTTGGTTTCAGATTAAAATGGAATAAAACAAAATGACTCACTAAACTGACTGCACTTCTTCTTCTCATGAAGTACTAGTCATTCCATGCAATTCTCGATGCAATTTTCATTTTGGATCATCCGGAAACAACCTCTCTGTGTTAAGACAAGGGTAAGGCTGCGTACATTCGATCCCCCCCTTATCCCGCTTTTTGCGGGAGCCGTTGAGGTATTGGGGTAATGTTGTTGTAATTGGAGTTTTAATATAAGTTGAGTCTTTTAGTTAGGTCTAGCATAAATAAATAGCCCGTATTAGAGCTTAAGTTACGGTTAGGATTGAGTCTATTTTTATAAGCCTTCTCTAGAAGTCATAATTATCTTTTGATTATTGAATGATGGGCAACTTTGATTGTGGCAGAGAGAATCTCTTTGCGGCAGAGTGTAGCACTCTATGGCCTCGAGGAGTTCCGTTAGTATCAATCAAATTATCTATTTGGCCTTCCCTTCGTCTTAACTCTATCATGTAACATGTTTCCCTTTTTGGTATCATCATTAATGGTCAATAGACAACATTATTGATGTTCGTTAATTCGTATTGTATTGTTGCCCTTGTATGCCAGCATTATTGAAGTTAGGTCGTTTGCTTGTGATTATTGTTTTATTTTTTATAATGTTCATTAGTTAGCATCATATGGCAGCATTTGTTAAAGTTCAGTTGTGTTGATAGTATTATTGAGGTTCATTAGTCACCCTTGTAATTCCAATGACAACATTGTTAAGACACAATCGTTTGATAGAATTATGAGGTTCATTAGTTGGCATTGCTATTTGAACTGTTGAATAGATCAATTTTATGGTCAAGATTGGTTCCTACTTCCTACTTACCTGGACTCTCTCCCTCTCTCTCTCTCTCTCTATATATATATATATATATATATATATATATATATATATATATATTGTGTTTAATGATGACTCAAAACAATTTTAATATTTCCCCTAGAGGTGTAATCAGACAGAGTCGAGCCGAACATGACCGGGCTCGGGCTCGACTCGCTTGGAGACTCGATGAATTCTAGCTCATCTCGGCTCGGCTTGAGTTGTATAATTTTAGTAAAGTAGTTTAAAAATATTATTACTTTTGTTATTAATAATATTATAAACTATATTACTAAGGTGTATATATATATATATATATATATATATGTGTGTGTGTGTGTGTGTGTGTGTATACATAATATATATATATATATATATAAATTAAAAATACTAAGGGTAAAATTGTAAATATGCTAAAGCTCGATTGATTAAGCTCGCGAACCTATCAAGTCAAGTATAACTGAGCTCGAGTTCGAGCTCGATACCTACTCGAATAGCTCGAGCTCAAGCTCAGCTCGATTAACCTCGAGCTGATTTCGAACTTTTTCCGAATCGATCCCGGGTAGCTCGCAAGTCTACTCAACTCAAGTACACCCCTATTTCCCAAGGTGACCTAGTTGTTTTCCCCTTGTAAATAATAAGAAATTGTCTTTATTTCGATTGGGTGGTCTACTTTGCTACTTGCTTGTGATAGTAAACCTGCTACTATGGCTTGTCTGTGCCTGGTGAATTTCCATGCCACAGGCCCACAAGCATTTTAGTGATAAGTAGATGCTGCAACATTTAGCTTGCACTTTGGGCTTATACAACCGTAAGAAGCCCAACTTTACTCTAATTTCATTACTGGAACAATATTCTGTAATCTGTTTGGCCTAATCATTGGTTTCATTCAGATGATAACAAAGAATTTCGAGGACTATCCTGAGCACCGGCTGAAGTTCTTTTCGCTACTTCGAGCCATTGATGCACATTGTTTTGGTGCTTTGGTCCACCTACCCAGTGAGGTATGTAGATATGCACCAAATGAAGTTTTGGGCCATTTTTGCCAGTACTTTGTGGCTGTATGTATAATAACTCACGTTGGACCTTCATATGGTGTTGATTTAACTGAATATTTTTGTATGATGTTTGCTGTCTTCCTGGTTGTGTTCAGCAACTGAAACTTGTCATGGACTCGATCATCTGGGCTTTCCGGCATACTGAACGAAATATTGCAGAAACTGGACTCAACCTTTTATTGGAGATGCTGAAAAACTTTCAGGTGTGTTTTGTTTTTTGTTTCCTTCTGATAGTCTATATAATCATTCCAGGCAACGCCTTACCCTTGCTTTTGTGGCTTTGCAGGCTTCTGAGTTTTGTAATCAGTTTTACAAGGCTTATTTTTTGACTATAGAACAAGAAATCTTTGCTGTTTTGACAGACACATTCCACAAGCCTGGTTTTAAATTGCATGTGCTGGTACTGCAATGCTTATTCGCCCTGGTAATCCCCCCCTCTCTCTCTCTCTCTCTCTCTCTCTCTCTCTCTCTCTCTCACACACACACACACACACACACACAGACACACACACACACACACACCTTTTTTTTTCTGAAGATTACTATTCAGATTGCTTCTTCCTTTTTTCTTATGCGAGCAAGCATGTGGCTGGCAGTTCTAATGAAACGATTACTTGGCGAAATCTGCTTGTTTTGACCGGACCTTTTCTTTGTTATCACTTTTCCTCCCTCCGTTCCTCTTGAAGAGTTCATTTTAGTGAATATCCGATTTTTTTAATCATTTGAACCTCTAGGTGCAACTTTTTCCAAACCATATATTCATTTAATTTTTCTGTCCAATAAGATACTATTCTTATTTATATAAAAACATCAATTTAAAAAATAGTAAAAAATTTTTATTAGATATTAATGTTTTATTTTGAAAGTGGATTCTATTATTGTGACAAAATCATTTCTTGGAACGGAGGGAATATTTGTTTAGAGCTCTTTCAGCAAGCATATGCTATATAACATTTTGTGGTAAACATTTACAGGTGGAATCAGGTATGTTGACTGAACCTCTGTGGGATGTTGCAAAGGTTCCTTATCCAAATAATGGCATGTTCATCCGTGACTACACAATTAAACTTTTGAGTTCATCATTTCCCAACATGACAACAACTGAGGTATTGAAGCAAAACCTGTGACATAATTCATACATATTAGTTGCATCATTGTAGCTTTATTACGTATTTCTGCGTTCTTTTTAGGTGGCCCAATTTGTGAACGGACTCTTTACGTCAATAACTTATCCTCCCTCTTTCAAGGACTGCATACGGGACTTTCTTGTACAATCAAAAGAATTTTCAGTTCAGGTGAAAATGTTTACTCTCTCTAGCGAATCCTTTTCAGACTACATATGCCTCTTCGTCAGGTTCTTATGGTTGTATCTCGTCTATGTACTTAAAAATCCTCTTCTGGATGGATGGAGGTTGTTTAGATTTGGTATTTTCTGTCTGTCTTTGTTTATCGACCATGCTTTTTCATATTGTTGACTTATTAGAATACGGAGAAAGTTTAGAAAACATATGGTTTTATCATGCTATTTACGCATGCTTGATGAATATATATATATATATATATATATATATGACCCTTAGGTTATGCATAATCAGATGCACAAGTTGATATTGCAGCAATCAGATGCTAAGAGGACTCAATACAAGTATATATATATATATAGGGGCGCATTCTATGCAGTACCAATATTAGATGCAGTATTTTACAGTACTAATTTATGCATGAATTTTGTACTAATTATGCATGAAATATATGCATTTCGTGCATCAAAATTTCAATGCATTAAAATATGCAATATATTTGATGCATGTAATCTAATATTTTAATGCATTGATATTTTAATGCATTGAAATTTTGATGCACGAAATGCACATATTTCATGCATAATTAGTACACAACCCATGCGTAAATTAGTACTGTAAAGTACTGCATCTAATATTGGTATTGCATAGAACGTGCCACTATATATATACATATATATATATATATATAGATATATAGTGGACTTGTATCGGATTGAGTCCTCTTAGCATCTGATTGCTGCAATATCAACTTGTGCATCTGATTGTGCCCCAAGGGTCAATTACAAAAAATACCCTTGAGGTTTAATCTAGTTACAGAAAAACCAAACTAACTTTCAAAGGTACAAAAAAATATCTGCAATTTTTATTTTATCTGCATTTACCCTTCATAAGAAGACATCTCAAAACCCCACTTCACATTTTATAAAATTATTAAGGTTAAACCCTTAATTCCAACACTGAAGGATAGTTTTGGTAAAAAAATTGTGATTAGATCAAACCTCAAGGGTACTTTTTGTAACAATCCCCACAATTTTATTAGAATCTGAAAGTAAGGGGATATATAACCTATAGATTTCTGATTCCGGTTCTAGTTCAACTTTTATTTGAGGAACACTTTCTTTCTACTAATTCATGTTTTTAGCTGTTGCTTTTGGTTCTCAACTACTTTTAGCTTGTGCAAAACACTCCCTAAATGTTCATCCTATTTCCCAACGCTTTATAATGCAGGACAACAAAGATCTTTATGCCGAGGAAGCTGCTGCTCAAAGAGAAAGAGAGCGGCAGCGCATGCTATCGATTCCAGGGCTCATTGCACCAAACGAGCTACAAGATGAGATGATCGACTCATGAGCGCCGGGCAGAATCTGACTCCCTCCCCCTTCTCCATTGCTACTTTTTTTGAAGATTTTTTTAACTTCAAAAAATTGGGTTTGGGCAAAGTTGAAACTCTGCATCCCTACATTTTTCTTAATGGTGTTCCCATCCGTAAAACTTCGCCAACTTTTTATGATCAGCGCAGAATGTTTTCTTCATCTGAAGGTTTATGAAGAAGCTATCGGGCCCACACAGAATTTGCCGCCGAAGAGACGATGGTGGTTGTAGAGTGTCTAGGTTCTAATTTTTGTTTAATGTGGCTCTCACATTGAAATTTTGACTACAATATTTCCTCGTTTGAACTGAATTTGAAGTTTAATGTGTACGGCGTTGTTGGATTGTGTAGAAAACATATACATATATTTTGTGGCCATTTGGTCTAAAGTAGTCCTATTTCTTATAAAGGTTATATTTATTGTTTAGTGTAGCAAGTTCGTCGTGGTTACCAATACCAGGTGTTTTTTTTACAGTGAGTCTCGTATGTGGTGGCTTAAATCTTAAATTGGCTGCCGTACAACTCGTGCTAAAAAATATGTTTTGGAAAAAAGATATTTTTGTTATAAAACTGAAATATTATAGAGGGGATTTAGAGAGAGAATAGAGAGAATGATTGTTAAGTATATCTGAAGTCCTATTTATAAGAAAACTTTAGATGGCACAATCGTAATTACATAATTACATCAGGGGCAAAATAGTCATTTATATATTATAATACATTATCTTATTACGCACTACGAGAAGTGCGCATTTCAACGATTCTTAACACTCCCTCTTGAATGACTATTTACATAAATATCTGCTGAATTAGTTTGAAGAAAAACCCAATAGGAGAAAAACTCTCAAACTGTTTGTATTGGAACATGTGATAATTATATAACGTTGGTAGGAAACTTTTGTTGGGTAAACTTCAACAATCTGTAATCTCGTAAATTTGCTCCCTCTTATCTTGATAGTTCTTGTATGAGTATTCTTGTGCCGTCTCAGTAAAACCTCGTGGGACAAAAACTGAGTGAATCTGGCATGTATATCATTCGTTGTTGGGTATCCACGTGTTGCCTCATTAAAACCTTGTCAAGAAAACCCAGTGGGAAAAACTTGATCAAAGGAAAAAGAGTACAACTACCCCTTCTGTTTTTAAATCTTTGAGGAATAATCTTGATCTTTATAATTTTCCTCATTATGCCATGAATATGCCTCGTTAAAACCTTATTAGGAAAAACCCAATGGGAAAAATCCTAATGAAGGGAAAAGAGTACAATATTCATACTAATACGCCATTCTAGTTGTCTCGTCAAAAACCTTGCTAGGAAAACCCAATGAGACAAAACCTTAGTCAAGGGAAAAAGAGTGCAACGCATATTTTATAAATATGTCCCAGGCATTTCAATAATCCTCCAAGGATTAGTACGAGTATCGTATTCAGTGCAATTTGTAATCCCGCACTCATATTCTTTGCAGTACATTTCAAATCTCTCTGGAGATTTTATATTAGTTGTGATTAAGCTGCCTCGTTAAAAACCTTGCTAGGAAAAGCCAGTGGGATAAAACCCCAGTCAAGGAAAAGAGTACAACATACAATTCTCTTTCACAACACCTTATTTTGAGTGACTGCATGCACAGATAATATGTTTAAAATCTCTTCAGGAGTTACTTTCAGTAAGCACATATGTTTCATTTTATTATGAGGGCATATATTTCAATTTTGATGGATTTCAATATCCTCATTCCAATATCCACATTTCACAATCATGGATTGCAATATCCTCATTTCATTCATAGCGCTGTATTGTGTCGATAATTTCAATATTTATTCCATGTAGCAACATAACTTGCCGAGATATCTCATTATCTTCCTTTATAGTTATGTCTATATACTTCAAAAGTATATGCCTCCTTTTATCATTTACTTTGATTTATATTCGGGAAATTATTATGTGTTTATCAAAGCAGTTGTAGTTGGTACCAAAGATTAATAATTTATCATGCATCTTTGAACTTCAAGTTTATATAGTTGTGAGGATATAATGTGATGCATTTCACATATTTCCAACTACTAATACTCCCCCTCATGCTAAGAGATTTCTTGAGCACCAAACTCATATGCCAGTACCTCAGTATTCATCTTCAGTCATGGGGGTTTATATATTATGTTCTCGATATTGGTAGGAGGACTTCGAATAGTATGCCAATTAATATCCACATGTATGCGCATATCTTGATCTTTTCTGGGATCTATTCAAGTTTATTTGGGATATATTACTATCTTAATCTGATATGGAATATATGCTCCAACCATGAGCAAATTATCTCGTAAATTTCCGATTACGAGTCATATACACATGTGACTATCTAGTGGATCCATAATATCTAGTAGTTCACATATAGAGGAAGTGGGCCCATACTCCCCTTTAATATATTCCAAATTTATTAAGAATTCATTCCCAATATTGGCTAGTAGTGATATTAATCGAGAACAAATATTTGAAGACATGATGTGTCTATATCACCATATAGATATTTAACCGACATATCACATCATCTTTCGGTGCCATTATTGCACGTTACTATCTACATGGAGTCGCCGCTCCCATATGTCATATTATGTTCATTATTCAAATATAGAACCGTAGTTCATATGCTTCATGATATGAATTATTCAAACGCGGAGTCAAACCTCATACGCGTAATTCCAATCTATAAATAGATTAGCATTGTATTTACAATCACTCATATCGAGGGCTTGATTATGGATTCAATGCTTTCTAGTCTTCGCAAATATTACCCATCTCTTCCACTGAATATCATGAAGAGAAATTATCGAGCTCGACTCAAAAAATTAAGGGTGCTAATGAGGAATGGCATCCTAGAAGATATTCGATGGTTGATCGAAGCACAAGTTCGATTATCTGGCGAATTTTCAAAGAATACATGCCAGGTACAGGTAGGAGTAATTTTGCAAAGAAACGGAGAGCAAAAAGATTAGGTGGATGCTATAAATGTGCTCAGTGGACATGTGACTCACTGTGAAAATCGGTGGGGTTTGTATCCAAAAATCGAGAAGATAAAATCGCATTTATCAAGGATGGATTGAGTAAGGAATCTATGGATCACGATATCCAACAGATTCTTGATACATATCCCAGTGGATACGTTCATCGTGAACTATTGGCTCTGTGGATATAATTTAAGGATGAACTGGAACGATGAAAAATTAGTCTCAAAAGATCCAGTTTGTAAGTCCGTTCTGTCAAAGCCGTATAAGTTAAATAGCAAAAATTGCAAGTTGATGAATATTGTTCCCCAATATTTAAATTTCTCAGCTGCCGATAGATAATGTCATTTTCATTGAAAAATATAATATCATATCTTTCGTTTTCTTCTGGAATTTTATCAAAAAAAAAAAATAGTAAAAGCAGTGACTTATCTGCTCCTCATTTTTCAATGAAAATAGTGAAGTTATTTGTCTTCTAGAAAGAAGTTTGTTCTTTAAATTTGGGATCCACAAATCAGAAATTGTATATCTCATAAAAGTACTTTGAGAATCTAGTGTAGAGAGATGGAGTTCTCAGAATCCTCATACAGATCTCATCCGATTAAAACCATATGTATTTTAGGTGGATCCAAACTGATAGGTCATATCCAGCATATAGATATGTCATATCAATTCGTAAAAGAATTAGGAAAACACAAAATCGATATATTGTATGGTGGGAGTAACTATAATTTTTGGGTTGTCTTTTAGAGGTTGCACAAAATGGGAAAATAAGAGTAACAAGTGTCTTACACTTTCCCACAGTTAGAGTCAGTGGTATAGGAGGTTCAACTGGGTTGATACTTTAAGCACAGTCTGTGCATGATGGTATGATGTATATGGTGAATAATAGTGATGCCTTTATTGTACTTCCAGGTGGCTATGACACACTCAATGAGATATTCAATATCACGTCATGGGCTGAGCGGGACTTCCATACCAAACCTATAGGTTTGTGAATATTAATAATTTCTTCAACGATTTGCTTGCCTTTCTGGATCAAGGCGTAGATCACAAGTTTATCTCTCAGCCATCAAGAGATATTATTATATGTGCTGATACAGTTGCTGATCTACTTATAAAGTTTTAGGTATATATTTCAGTTAAGAATTTGAAAGTCAAAGCTCATCAGCCACAGACTATTGGTGCCAAACGAAAAAGAAGTTTAGATTCTTAAAATCTTTCATTATGAACCATAATGCCAGGGGGTGGCAGAGTTACGGAGTTTTATACTCTCGAGACGCACCCCTTCTTATGGGTTTCATATGTATTTTCCTTTTCGCATATTGTCGAGTGTTTTTAGCCTTTTTGGCTAGTTTCAATATTTTCGACTTCGACTGTTTTGTGCTTCTCCCAGCAATAATAAGATCACCTTTTGCCTCTATGCAAATACATTATTCTCACGAATATGTGATATATGCTTGTCTATTTTGATATCAATATGATTTCAATGATCTCACCATATGATATAATCAATATGAGATTTATTGAGCAATTATTTTCGGGTGATAGTTTTTCATATCACTTGTCAGATGATCCCACCATGCAGTGTATTTGCATGGGATTTTCTTTAATTAATCGGTGATAGCTTCTGGTATCACTTGCTCAATTTTCTCCGTTCGTGTTTAATAATCATGGAGATCGAATATTATTTCCATCAACTGCTTCTTCTTCGAGAGCATGATTTGAATCATTGATCAACTACTTCTTCAGAGTAGGATTTATTTTTATCAACTGCTTCTTCGAAAGTAGGGTTTAGATAACCGATCAACTACTTCTCTAGAGTAGGATTTATATTTATCAACTGCTTCTTCGAGAGCAGGATTTAGATAATCGATCAACTACTTCTCCAGAGTAGGATTTATATTTATCAACTGCTTTTTCGAGAGCAGGATCTATAAACCATTCTTGTGGTATAACCAATCACGATGGTGATATATACAAATTGTATATATGCAAAACCATCCATCTTCTGATAATTGAACTCATCACATAGGAGGTATAATAAATATGTAAAACCGTCCGTCTTGTGATGATTGAACTCATCACATAGGAGGTATAATAAATATGTAAAACCGTCCGTCTTGTGACAATTACATTTATCATATAGGAGGCATTGTCATCCATCTTGTGATAATTAAACTTGTCACATAGGAGGTATCACCATCCATCTTGTGGTAATTAATTATCATATGGGAGGTATCACCATCCATCTTATGATAATTAGACTATCACATGGGAGGTATAGTAATATTTACATAATGTGAGCTCAACAAATAGATGGTTTCAACCACCACTTGGAGATAATTATAATAAAGTCAGGAATTAGATTAGTAAATGTTTAACTGCTTCTTCTGGAGCAGGTTCGTCCAACTATTTTCTCAAAGTATAATCATGTGGTATTAGGTTGGATCATTAAAAGTCATCATCGACCCCAGTTGTCGGCATCAGTGCCGCTTGGTCTTCCCGTAATATTACACATACCACTTTATAAATTTCACGATCTGAGGACATATATCCACAAGTCCTTTCAATATTTTTGAAGGAATCAAGGTGCTAATTTGTACATTTTAATAATGACAGATATTAAAAGAATTATAATCAACATATCAATATTAGTGTCAAATTGAAGCTCTCGTGAAATGGATCATGGTGGTATCAAGAAAAATCAATTCTGATATCATATGTATCTTATATGTAAGAAAAACCGAATTAATAATTTAATGAATTAAAAGAATATTATATTTTTATATTTTATTTATTTTCTTTTGCTTATCGTGTTTTCTCCTTTTTTTTCCGCCTTTTTTTTTATCTTTATCTGCTCTTCTTCCCTCTTTTGTTTTCAAAGAAGAAGTTGTCATCTATCCTTCTCCGTTTTTTTTCTCGATTCACCCTTTTTTTTTTTCTTTTCTTGGTTTAGAATATGTACCTATTTGCCGGGATGGGTTTGGTGCAGGTAGTGTTGACTGAAGTTGTTGGCAACGGGTGCGGCACAGATCGGGGGCGTAAGGTTAGTTGCGGGTTTAAGCTTCCTCTTCAGCTTGGTTAAACGTCTCTTCAAATTTCTGCCTGGTCATCAGAGTTGTGCTTATTCTTCTGTTGAGAAGAAACACTCGTTTGTATCGCACTTCCGGAGGAGTATAAATCCCCCTGCTGCCCTTTCTCTATCTGCTCTTCATTCTTTTCGTCTTTTCTTAACTTCTCCTCCGTTTTTATGTGAACAGCGTATTCCGGAGAGTACAACTCCCCATGCAGCTCGCCGTTGTATGCCGCTTCATCTGTAGTACTCGATATTTTGTTCACTCTTCTCTTTTTTTTTTGAGAGAGAGAGAGCAATTAGAACTGGGGTTTCTGTTTCTGTTTTGTTGAAACTCTTTAGTAAGGATTAGAACATTCGTGCTGATAACGTGTTATAAAACTGAAATATTATAGAGAGGATTTAGAGAGAGAATAGAGAGAATGATTCTCAAGTATATCTTTTATTAATAACTGAAGTCCTATTTATAAGAAAACTTCAGATGGCACAATCGTAATTACATAATTACATCAGGGGCATAATAGTCATTCACATATTATAATACATTATCTTATTACGCACTATGAGAAGTGCGCATTTCAACGATTTATTAACAGTTTTACATACTAAGTATTATTTATGGGCTTATCTTTTTAGTACCAAATCATAAAAGTAACAAGTTATATATCCTTATTCATAAGAGTATAAGTTTTTGATACCAAAATGTGTTAAAAGACATTAGTATTTAAGTCTACAACTAAAAGATAAAAAAACATAAAAGAAATAGAAAAGTAATAAAACAATAATCGGCCCCACAACCCAATCTCTCCCTCGTCCAAAAAAACCTCTTTCTCTTTTTGTCGCAAAACCCGACCGTCCCAACCAAAACCTATCGCCAGTGAGAAAATATCCGACTTTGACTACGACAGAGAATCCGAACCGATAGAAGTTCCTCACACGATAGTGACACCTAATCAGAAGAGGTTTTCGTCAATGAGCCGCCGATTAGTGCAATTTAGTCACACACAGTCGTGCCCACGACGGTCGTTCATCGTCTCACGATTGTGCTGAAGACGATGACACCATCGTGTGCACGGTGGTCTTTCGTGGACATGATGATTTACACACGACGAGCATCGATTGTGTGAGCCGTCGTGGGCAATAAGATCTAAGGCATCTGCCTTGCACACGATGGTCTACACACGACGAACATCGATTGTATGAGCCGTCCTGGGACACACGACGGGCGTCGTTCGTGTGCAAGCAGAGGCTTTTTTTGTTAGTTTTCTTCGGCATTCTATCATGGTTCTTATGATTTGTATGTCTATATTGCAGACTGGTTGCGTATGGAAGAGACCCACATTACGCTTTGTTACATGATGACTCAATCTTTACATACGGGATGCGGTACTTAAAGAGATATTGAGACACTAAGAAGTATTGGCCGTAAGTCTATAGTTGGTGAGCGAGCTATCGAGAGCTTGACCGAGGGGGTCCTTAGGCGTTTGATTAAAGTGAGGAGAAATGGGAGTATAAATATTGCCATACATCACTTGATTGCCCGTCAGTTGAAGGGTGATCAAATCCCCCCAGACGAGTCGTGGTGCCAGATTTACGGGAGGACCATTCGTTTTACGACACGTGATTTTGCCATGATCACTGGACCGCACTTTGGAAACTCTACCTTCCATCCACATGACAGCCATCTCCTTCGGTTTGATTTCCACAGAATACTCCATGGCAAAAATGTTAAGGTTAGTGTTCTGCGCAAGAAGTTCAATGATCGAGATTTGGGTAGAGACATAAGAGTTTATGTGAAGGTAGCCAATTTGTTGATATACTACTATTTTATCCTATGCCGTGACGACATGATGGTCGAGACATGGTCATGGACATGAGTTGAGGATTTCGAACAGTGGGATATGTTTTCTTGGGGTTCTTACGGCTTTGGAGTTTTGTCTTACTACATAGACATTGTAGCCATGAAGGAGGGACATGAACATAAAGATTATCACTTCTATTGTCGTACGAGATGATTCCTTCATTGGGAGAATTGTGAATTCGAGATAAATCTGTCCAATTTTCCCGGTGTTTGATGTGGACTACAAGGAAGATGGTAATATGTGATTTCACTCATTTCTTCGATGAAAATGTACGTAAATTTATAAAAGTATTTTCTTGTGACTTCACTCATTTCTTCAACGTTATGTGATTTTACTCTAATGGTATGCTTTAATGGCTTATTTTGCAGCACAAAGTACTTCCCTCTTTACCGCATCTGGAGGAGTATGAGGATGAGTACTACCTGAGTTTTGAGAATGACTCGCCATACCATTAAGTTCATAAAGCCTATACGAATAGCACATAAGAACAAGGAAGATGAGCCTGCGACGAAGCAGAGAAAGAAAGTTATAGATAGAGTTTATTTATGATTTCGTGCTGAACCGGGAAGAGCTTAAGCTGAAAGATGAAACATGTCACTCCCATAATCCTTCCTACACTTTTTATTATAAGAGACTTTATTTTAACCCACACACACACACACACATATATATATATATATATATATATATATATATATGGGATCATATGAGAATGGTTTTTATGTTTGAATTGAGAATAAATCTGAATCATTGATCTGTGTGTGATGTACGGTCCAGATTGACTTATGCATGCAAGATATGCATTTCGTGTACCCGGATAGAGATTCTGGTCTTCCTCTGCGCCTAGCTATCGTATGCTTCGTTCAGCTACGATTTTCTCAATCGCATACATAAAAAAATACAAAAAATGCAAGATCGGCTTTGGTCGGGATATTAGCTCGTTAGCTGCAGGGAAAATAATTACACATGAGCCGGTACATAAAGTGTCGAAACAATACCGACAGAGTACCCCACCAGTAGATGGTGCAGATACAGCTGACTGGGGCTACCAGGAGAGGCAGCCATAGAGGATGTGTTGTATCAACGGACTTTCTTGTTCGGACCACACCCATGACACGAGCAGGGATGAGTACTTCGATCGCTATTTGAAGTCGATCTTGCACGATGAGTCTGAGACATGATTTATTGCCCGAGCTTCTCGTCGGGTCCTTTCTGGGATCGTGGATTTCTTCGAGACCTACGCATAGGCGTTCTAGGAGCCCGCTACACTACTCTGTTGGGAGCCAGGATCGGTTTCCCGATCGGCCTCGTCATTCTACATTAGTTAGCAGCGCCCAGAGGAGTATTCCTGACCCTCCACATCACTCAGTCTCTGGTGCAGCCCACGGTCACCATTCTCAGAGTCAGCCCAGTCACTATTCTTAGATTCAACACAGTCACCATTCTCGGATTCGACATTCTTTTGAGCGAATTGAGCAGTCTCTTCAGCCGACTCTGCGGTTTCAGGATTTTTAGCATCAGTACCATCCATTTGACGAGCCGTTTCAGCATATGGTACGATGTTTGATTGGTTTCAGGATGAGCATCATTATAGTACGATGTTTCCCATCCAAAGTAGTAGTTCTCAGCAGCAGCCTGTATTTCAGATCGAGCAGCAAGTTTTTCAGATTGAGCAGCCGATTGTTCAGGTCTCTGATTGTTATAGTTGTGAGAGGGATGATGGGGGTGATGCAGTTGGTGAGAGTGCAGGGCCACAACAGTTGGGTGAGTGTAGTCTCCCACCGTGAGTGAGGCGACCTTCTGCCGCTCTTCGAGAGCCTTTTGTGGTGGCGCCCCCAAGAAATAGTGAGGCCCTGAAGAATATGTACCTAGCGTTCAGGGAGCAGCCACATGATTCTATCGTGCGGTGTTTGGAGACTGGGCACGTTCTCACCCAGGCATTATTTGACCACATAGAGTCATACCATGAAGACTTTGATGCCGAGGTAATAGATTATTATGTGCTGGCCACTCGAGCGAGGCTTCGAAGGGGGAGTCTGCAGTGTTGGTGTTGGTAGAGTTGGCGCTGTACTTGTCTTCTCCCAATTTACATAAGTTTCATAAATTTCTATTTATATCATTGGTGTGATGTGGAAGTCTTTTTTTATTTTGTAATTTTGCTTTTTGTAGTTAATTATGGCCAACGAGTTTGCAAAACTCCAACCGGATTATCCACTCGGTATCAAGGTGATAGGAAAACCGGTTTACAAGGGTTGGAAAGTGCCTAAATCCATCAAGGACTTCATGACATGTCTTGATACACCAATTGCAGTTCAATGGTCAAATCGCGACGAAGTAAGTTTGAAATTGATATTTATAAATGATTCGCTATGTTTGATGTGATGATCTTATGTTTACATATTTTCTTTCAACAGATCATTGTCATTTGTTGCCTCGATCGCAACCACCGTGTGACTATCAAGATTAATATTATAACATGGACCGTGGAGTTGTACGATTCCTTGTCACACCAACATCAAGAATATCCATACCGAATCAACCAACTGTGACCAATTACTCGTCTGATGCCTTTTTTGCCAGCTCAATCTGGGTACTGGCAGAACAACCAATCGAAGAAAAAGTATGAGATGAAGATGAGTTTCAAAATTATGCCACAAGAATTGCAGTTCATACAAACCGGCAATCACAGTTGTGACCCCTTCGCGTGCATGTACTTGGATCACCTCATCACTGCAAACCCAGCAGGAAATCAAGGAAATGACTGAGAAATATATTAAGAAATATCGATATGGTTTAGCTGCTAAGATCTTTATGTTGTCATTGGAACTAGTGTAGGATAATGTATTTATGATACTCATGAGTATGTATTTTAATTTTAATTCAGATATATTTTGGCAAGATTGATGTGTTGTGTTGGTAAATCTGGAAAAAAAAGTTTATGGTGCAGTTGGTAAATCGAGACCAACTATGTGCTACACAATATGACTGCACACGATGGAAGTCATCGTGTGCATCCTGCCCACGGTCATGGGCTGCTGCTATCGTGTGCCCACGATGGCTGCCATGAACGTGTGCGCACAATGGTCAGTCCCATCGTGGCCACGGTCATGGGCTGCCATCGTGTGCGCACACGATGGCTGCCATGACCGTGTGCACACGATGGCTAGTCTCACCGTGGGAACGATCGTGTGCTCCATCGTGTGCACATGAACTTTGAGTTTTTTTGGCCACTTTGATTTAATGTGTTATCTATATAGATGTTTTGTGATTTTAAAATTGCTTGTTCAAACATTAAAAATTGCATAACATCTTATGCAAACTCGTATTTATTATAGCGTGTAATTCATAAGTATATGAGCTATTTCATACAGAAAATGTACTTATATGTACGAACTTATACATTGAGAACATATAGACTACACATGATATGTAATAGATTTTGTTAATTCAGTCTATAATTTTATAAATAAGTATATTGTTAACAAATACTTATTAATAAAAATTTAACAACACGTAAATTAACGAGTTATTTTAGAAATTAGTGAAAAATGTGCACGTCCTTGTGCACACGATGGCCCATCGTGGGCACGATCGTGTGATCCATCGTGTGCAGACGTGGATACCGTGATATGGTGACACCGTGGATGCGGTGACACGTAGTTGCTGTTGGGATTCGGTGCCTAAAACGAAGGCCCAACGGAAGCGGTAAAACGAAAATTAATTCGATCCGAATCCCTACGAGGATCGATCGAGCTACGTATATACGAATATATAAACGAAAAGGAAGAGTCGTAAGAAACTAACCCTCGAAGTCCGTTGATTAAATGGTAACCTTCTCTTGAGCTATTCCCCAAACTCTTGAACGATCCAACGCCGAAAACACCGCGTCTCTACTTGCCACGCGCCGGAAAAACGAACGGAATGACAACACCTTGCTATCCTCCGAGGATACGGCTAGAGCTAGGTGATGAAGCTTGCAATATGAGATTATCACACTCTAAGTGTATAACTCACAACTCTCAATTAATCTCTTGAAATTTCTCAAAGAAAACCAAGAAGAAATGAAGAACAAGAAGAAGACTTAAGAAATGAACTCAAAAATTCTTTTCTCTCTCTCTCTCTCTCTATTCATACGTGAGAAATGAAATGAATATCTATCAATTGAGAGAATGAAGTCTCCTCTTCTTATTCAAATTCCACTCATCTTAAAACAACTCATCAAATGAGAATCAACCCCACCATGTCATTATCACCCATTAATCAATGGGAACAAAAACAAAAGGGAATAAGGTGGAAAGTGGGGGCGGCGGCTATGATGAAAAACGGATGAGTTCGGTTCGTTTCGGACTCCTGTTAGTCCAAACAGATAAACTCCGATTCCGTTCCGATGTATTTATATCGATTAATTAATCCAATTAATTTTATCATATCAAATACATTATGACATAATTAATTTCTCCAAGAAATAATTATATCCATGAATTAAATTTATCACCCAAGAATTTATTTAATTCATTAGGCCGTAAATTAATTTATCCAATAAATCAATTTAAACATCCAATGTCCCGAATTAGATATCCAATATCTAATATTCATAATGAGAGAATTAAGCTTGATTCATTCCGTCGTCAATCCTAATGCGCGACTCGGTAGGTCCGTCTCGATTAGCAATGGGAGGAACCAAAGAGTAGTAGCACCACCTAGCCACTGGCGGCCTACACTGTACCCCAATCGAGAACGAATGATTGGGATCATTCAAGAACCATTCTGTCGTGAATACCGGTATACGTATAAGCCCTTCTTTCAAATGTCCCGATCAAGTTATAGGGTCACGGTCGGTCAAACCCTATCTCAGATTGACGCTATGCATGCATTAATGCAAATCGAGATCATCGAGTTCGTGTATCTAATACAACTAGCTCCAATGCTTTGGCCAAAGACTTATGATCTCATCGCAATAACCGCATAGGACATATAACCCGCTCACTAATGGGAGAAAGAATTCTATCTTGGTATTCAAGGACTGCTACTTGCCGTCAAGATGCACGTCGAGTTGACCCCGCCTTCCGGTTTACGGTCGAACTACTCTAATGAAAATCTTGACGTCACAAGCACATCCCTACTAAATCCTCAAGTCGAAGGTTCACGAATACCTATCACAACCTTTCGATTCCGTCATTGGTGTCCGAGTGAAATCCGTGTGACGAATCGAGGGTGAGTCGGTTCGAGTATACTAATCTAATTAGCATACCTATAACGTGTGCTCCCACTAACCATTAGTGTTCGACAGCACTCTCCATGTCAAAGAACACGTCATACAAGTCTTTACATAAACGTAACGCCTACCAAGTTTCATCGACTTGCGACGATTAAGTATTTGAGCTATAAACCTTTCCAGTGCGACCCCTTATCCAATAAAGAGTGGAACATTTTGCTCTCAAATACGGACTAGTTTCTATATGTTTATTTACAAGTTAGGAATGCCAAGAACTACCGGTAAATAAAGAAACAATCATTGCCTTATATAAATGGTTTACATAATTACAAGTACAATGCCCTCACTCAACAACCTCGAGTGGCATTCGAGGGCATACTCCTAACAATCTCCCACTTGCACTCAATGCCACACACTATGGTATCTAATACCCATGTTCTCCGGATGACGCTCCAAGCTAGTCGAGATAGTGGCTTAGTCGGTGGATCGGCGACATTGTCGGCCGAGTCTACTCTATGCGGACAATGTATCCCTTGCGAACAAATTCTCTTACGAGATGATACTTCCTCTCAATATGTTTGGTCTTTGTTGTGAAACCTCGGCTCCTTGGCACATGCTACTGACTCGTCGTTGTCGCGATGCAGTAGAGCAGTACTCGGACATGGTATCATTTGAAGTTCTCCTAGAAACTTCTTAATCCAGAACCCTTCCTTGGAAGCCTCCGAGGCTGCTTGATACTCAACCTGACAGGTGGAATCAGCAGTCGCGCTTTGCTTGGCACTACGCCAAGATACTGCTCCTCCATTAAGAGTAAATATGTAGCCAGAAATGGACATCGAGTCGTCCTTCAGTCCTTGGAAGTCCGAATCAGTGAATCCCACCACATCCAATTCTCCACCGCCATACATCAGAACCATATCTCTAGTCCTTCTTAAGTACTTGAGAACGTTCTTTCTGGCGATCAATGTTCCCTACACAGGTTTGCTCGAAACCTACTCACCACGCTTACAGCATGCGCGATGTCAGGTCTTGTACACAACATAGCATACATAAGGCTACCCACGGCCGAAGCATATGGTATATTACTCATTTCCTTTCGTTGTTCCTCACTTTGAGGACACATCTTCAAGGTGAGTTTTATTCCATGTTGCATCGTAGGAAACCTCTTTTAGAATCATCCATCTTAAATCGCTTTAAGATCTTATCTATATAGAGGGCTTGGGAAAGGCCTATTGTTCTCTTCGCTCTATCCCGGTAGAGTCGAATTCCAAGAATATAGGTTGCTTCTCCCAAGTCTTTCATGGAGAAATTACTCAAAAGCCAAGCTTTCACAGAACTGAGCATTCCCACATCATTTCCTATTAGTAGAATGTCATCTACATATAGTACTAAGAATGCGATCTTGCTCCCACTAACCTTTTTGTATACACAAGGTTCCTCTTCATTTTGCACGAAGTCAAACTCTTTGACCGCCTCGTCAAAACGAAGGTTCCAACTACGCGACGCTTGCTTCAGTCCATAAATGGAACGCTGAAGCTTGCACACTTTCTGAATATCGACTTCGGACACAAAGCCTTTAGGCTGCTCCATATAGATTTCCTCCTCGAGGAATCCATTAAGGAAAGCCGTCTTTACGTCCATTTGCCATATCTCATAATCATGGTAGGCAGCTATAGCAAGCATCATGCGAATAGACTTGATCATGGCTACGGGTGAGAAGGTATCGTGGTAATCGATCCCTTCCTTTTGGGTATAACCCTTTGCCACAAGCCTGGCCTTATAGGCGTCAACCTTGCCATCACCATCAGTCTTTCCCTTGTAGATCCACTTATTCCCAATGGGCACTATGCCCTTGGGGCGGTCTACTAGAGTCCAGACCTGATTGACATGCATCGAGTCTATCTCAGCTTCCATAGCTTCACGCCATTTCGCGGAGTCTACATCCACCATCGCTTGGTCATAGGTTGTTGGGTCGGTCTCTTGGCTATCACTTGGAACCTCATGGAGACCCAGCTCCTCCAAGTGCACAAGCCCATACCTCTCAGGTAAATGAGACACCCTACTAGACCTACGAGGTGGTTGTACTTGTGTTTCAGAAAGTTCGGTTCCAGTTTCTTGCACAGGTGTCTCTCGAGGAGTTTCATTGTATTCTTCTAAAGAAATACTTCTACCTGCTCCTCCTTCCTGAATGAACTCATCTTCCAGGAAGTGTGCTTGTAAAGCAACAATGATCCTTCGATCTTCGGGCATGTAGAATAGATATCCCATCGTCCCAGACGGGAATCCAATGAAACGTCCCTTCGCAGACCTAGCTTCCAACTTTTCCACCTTAGTCTTCTTGACATAAGCGGGACATCCCCAAATCCTAATATGATTAAGACTTGGTTTCCTTCCTTCCCACATCTCATGTGGAGTTTTAGGAACGGATTTGGAAGGACATCTGCTCAAGATATACGCGGCGATCAGAGTGCATACCCCCACGGGTAAATCGGCAAGTCAAGATAGCCCGGCATGGAACGGACCATGTTCACGTGGTCCGGTTCCTTCTTTACGACACACCATTTAACCGAGGAGTACTGGAGGTGTTAGTTGTGAAACTATTCCATGATCCATAAGGAACTCGTCAAACTCCGTACTCATATACTCGCCACCTCGGTCCGACCGAAGTGCTTTGATATGAATACCAGTTTGTTTCTCGACTAGGGCCTTGAATTCCTGGAATTTCTCAAAGGCCTCGGATTTATGTTTCATTAGGTATACATAACCATACCTAGTATGATCATCTGTAACGTAATGAAATATTGATATCCGTCACGTCTTTGCTTCAAAGCACCACAAAGCGTCGGTATGGATTAATCCCGATTTATCGGCTCTTTCAAAAGTCCTGTGAAGGGGACTTGGTCATTTTGCCTTTAAGGCAAGATTCACAAGTAGGAAAGGGATCTGATCCCAATGGACCCATAAGTCCATCTTTTTCCATCTTGTAAACCTTGGTCTGACCAACATGACTAAGTCTAAGATGCCATTTCAAAACTTGGTTGGTTTCATCCCTACCACGTTTTCTAGTCATAGTATTCACAACTACTTTGTTCTTTGAGATTTAGATGATACAATCCATTCAACAATGTAGCAGTACCTACTAGTTTATTTCTAAAATAAATTTTAGGAACCATCACCAATGAAAAATGAAAAGCCTTTTCGGTCCATGACCGAATGGATACAATGTTTTGTGCCCCTTGGGCAAAACAAGTACATCTTCTAAAGTCAAAACAAAGCCGGATTCTAAACCCAAAAGAAGTGATCTATGTCGGTCGCCTCGACACTATGCCCGCTTCCATTGTGATCATAACTTCTCCGGCTCCAAGCTTCCTACTTTGTTCCAGATCACGATTCACGGTACAAATATGAGAACTAGCACGAGAATCCGATTATCCGAAGTAGAAAATACAAGCGAGAACAATTTGTTTCCAAAACTAAAAGTTACGCACGAAGTGCCATGAAGAATCGGACAGTCCCTAGCCCGGTGGCCCGGCTCACCGCACTTGAGACAAGTATCCTTCTTCTTCTTGTTCTTTGGAACCATCGGGGCCTTGCCCTTTCCCTTAAGGTCCTTAGCTTGTGGTCCAGTCCGCTTCTTGGTCTTTTTCTTCTTATTCTTAGACTTCCGAAGTCCAGAAGAAATCACAAGTGCGAACTCCTTCATTCGCGGGGTCTTCATCGAGGCGAGCGGTCACCGCTTGTTCATTAGCCCAGCTAAGTTACATGCAATCTCATTGCAGTTGAAGTTCATAACAAACTGTGAGAAGGAATCAGGGAGAGACTGTAGGATAAGGTCGGTTTGGAGAGAAGTATCCATTTTAAAATCAAGAGCCTCCAATCTCTCGATCATGGATATCATTTTGAGGACGTGTTCCCCAAACTTCTCACTTTCCTTCATCCTTGCACCGAACAGTTGCTTGGATATCTCATATCTAGCAGTTCTGCTGTGCTCACCATAAAGCTCGGTTAAGTGAGATAGAATCTGTCTAGCAGAAATCATTTTCTCATGAGCTCTCTGAAGCTCATTAGACATGGAAGCCATCATATAAGCACGGACTTTCACGTCATCCTTAACCCACTTTTCGTGGTTTTCAATCTCTTCCTGATTGGCTCGAGTCCGCATAGGAGGCGCCGGAATGTCCGTCTTCCAAGACGTATCCCAGTGCCTCTATACTGAGGACAATCATCAGATTTCGGAGCCAATCCACAAAGTTAGGTCCCATTAAGGTGTTCTTTTCGAGTAGAATTGCGAGTGGATTCATTGTCATATTGAGATTTGTCTGCATTAAGTATAACAGATTAATTAGTGACTCATTCAATTATGTTCTGAGTATAGAATTAAGGTCTTTTCTATTCTTGTTACCCAGCTCCCACTATTTTTATCGGAATAACACACTCCCATGTGATATCCGGAAGTATCGTCGCTCTACTTCATAGTGGTGATCGAGTTCTTTATAAATCTTAATAGAGGGCAACCGAACAGGTTTCTAGTCTATTAATTTTCATAAAGTGGTGTCCAACACCAACCCATCTAATGGATGATTCGATCTTCTTTTTCCCCTTGTTCACTCCCCTCAACCTATACGGTTTCTATGGTTCGTGAACAAGTTAAGTTTATACCATCGACGCAAATCAGTTTCACAATTGAATCTTATACGGCAACCTATCAGGTTTCTAGGGATAAAATTTGCTCCAACCGAAGGCATCCAATGCGCTCCCGGTAATTTATCCGTCCTCCCCGAACGACTACCCCGATAACTCGGAAGCATAGCACATCCGGTTTGGATTTCAATTTCCCGAAAACTCGATGGAGGGAAGGAAAAAACTTTGAAACCTTATAAACTTAATTATTTGTTGTGGGAGAATTATCGCGATTAACGTTACACTTTGCACATTAATCGTTTAAGCGCGTTTGTGGCATTCATACAATATGAAAAAACCATTCACAACCTAGTTGCTACCAACATGTGGTTCATGGACCGTTCCTAGAAAACAAAAACTCCATAATCTAATTACAAGTCTTCGTCTTGAATCTTTGTCTTCTCGAAATGGATCTTCCTCCGGTCTTCGTCATTACATATAAATTTTACATCAAAAATTGCATCCTAGATACAAACATTTCTAGTAAAATAAATAGGCTCAAAACGGCCTTTACAACCCAATCGAATAAAAGCGAGCGATTCAAAAACTAAGTCCACGAACCACATCCCCATTCAAAAGCATTCATCTAATAAATACTAAATAAATGGAAAGCGTAGAGATACATTGATCCAATCAATAATACGAACCGATCCAATCGATTCACACAATCGGTAATATGATAACGTTCAAAATAATTCGGTCGACCATAAATATTCAAATTAATCAAATTTCCCTTATAAAATGAAATACCATAAATCATTTTAATCATATTAAATCCAATTTAACATGCGGGAGATTAATTTTCAAGAATACACGAAAAATCGAGGCGGGCGAAATTGGCTGCCATGGCCGAAGTCATCACGGACATCTTGGCAGACATGCTGGCATGGCCGATCATGCTCGGCATTGCAGTGGCAGCCAACCACGTGCCGCGGCCCCCGAAGATCGTGCCGCGGCCCACAAGATGGCCGCCAGGCGGCCGCACCACAGGCCACGGCTCCCGACTTCCGGACCCCTCCCGGACCGTCCAACGACATTTCGGGACTAGTTTTTCGACCGGATATCTAATATCTATATTCTCCAACATTCATATCTTCAATATAAATCATTTTTCCAAGAAATTAAGATTTATATTTAGACATAAACTTACGAAAAATATAATTACAACGAACGTAAAAACATATACCACGATTATGACTAAAATGATTCCAAATCATTCACCATCTAATCGAGCATTCCAAATGCTAATATCGTATATACGATCGCAAGACCTACGCTCGATACCCTTTGTTGGGATTCGGTGCCTAAAAGCGAAGGCCCAGGGCGGTAAAATGAAAATTAATTCGATCCGAATCCCTACGAGGATCGATCGAGCTACGTATATACGAATATATAAACGAAAAGCAAGAGTCGTAAGAAACTAACCCTCGAAGTCCGTTGATTAAATGGTAACCTTCTCTTGAGCTATTCCCCAAGCTCTTGAACGATCCAACGCCGAAAACACCGCGTCTCTACTTGCCACGCGCCGGAAAAACGAACGGAATGACAACACCTTGCTATCCTCCGAGGATACGGCTAGAGCTAGGTGATGAAGCTTGCAATATGAGATTATCACACTCTAAGTGTATAACTCACAACTCTCAATTAATCTCTTGAAATTTCTCAAAGAAAACCAAGAAGAAATGAAGAACAAGAAGAAGACTTAAGAAATGAACTCAAAAATTCTTTTCTCTCTCTCTCTCTCTCTCTCTCTATTCATACGTGAGAAATGAAATGAATATCTATCAATTGAGAGAATGAAGTCTCCTCTTCTTATTCAAATTCCACTCACCTTAAAACAACTCATCAAATGAGAATCAACCCCACCATGTCATTATCACCCATTAATCAATGGGAACAAAAACAAAAGGGAATAAGGTGGAAAGTGGGGGCGGCGGCTATGATGAAAAACGGATGAGTTCGGTTCGTTTTGGACTCCTGTGAGTCCAAACAGATAAACTCCGATTCCGTTCCGATGTATTTATATCGATTAATTAATCCAATTAATTTTATCATATCAAATACATTATGACATAATTAATTTCTCCAAGAAATAATTATATCCATGAATTAAATTTATCACCCAGTAATTTATTTAATTCATTAGGCCGTAAATTAATTTATCCAATAAATCAATTTAAACATCCAATGTCCCGAATTAGATATCCAATATCTAATATTCATAATGAGAGAATTAAGCTTGATTCATTCCGTCGTCAATCCTAATGCGCGACTCGGTAGGTCCGTCTCAGTTAGCAATGGGAGGAACCAAAGAGTAGTAGCACCACCTAGCCACTGGCGGCTACACTGTACCCCATCGAGAACGAATGATTGGGATCATTCAAGAACCATTCATCGTGAATACCGGTATACGTATAAGCCCTTCTTTCAAATGTCCCGATCAAGTTATAGGGTCACGGTCGGTCAAACCTATCATGTACTTGACGCTATGCATGCATTAATGCAAATCGAGATCATCGAGCTGTCGTGTATCTAATACAACTAGCTCCAATGCTTTGGCCAAAGACTTATGATCTCATCTGCCAATAACCGCATAGGACATATAACCCGCTCACTAATGGGAGAAAGAATTCTATCTTGGTATTCATAGGACTGCTACTTGCCGTCAAGATGCACGTCGAGGTTGACCCCGCCTTAGGTTTACAGGGTCGAACTACTCTAATGAAAATCTTGACGTCACAAGCACATCCCTACTAAATCCTCAAGTCGAAGGTTCACGAATACCTATCACAACCTTTCGATTCCGTCATTGACTGTCCCGGAGTGAAATCCGTGTGGCGAATCGAGGGTGAGTCGGTTCGAGTATACTAATCTAATTAGCATACCTATAACGTGTGCTCCCACTAACCATTAGTGTTCGACAGGCACTCTCCATGTCAAAGAACACGTCATACAAGTCTTTACATAAACGTAACGCCCAGTCAAGTTTCATCGACTTGCGAACGATTAAGTATTTGAGCTATAAACCTTTCCAGTGCCGACCCCCTTATCCAATAAGGAGTGGAACGTTTTGCTCTCAAATACACGGACTAGTTTCTATATGTTTATTTACAAGTTAGGAATGCCAGTAACTACCAGTAAATAAAGAAACAATCATTTGCCTTATATAAATGGTTTACATAATTACAAGTACAATGCCCTCACTCAACAACCTCTGAGTGGCATTCGAGGGCATACTCCTAACAGTTGCCATCGTGGGCACACGATGAGAGCACATAATCGCTGCTATCGTGGGTTACCATCGTGCGCACTACAGAGGGTAGGATCAAAGTTTAAATAAAATCATGTTTTTTCAATTCACAAACACAACTTATAATTAGAATAATGAATCAATACATAGATAGTCCATCGATGATCAAAATATCATCACATGATTGTTGCTAGATAGTCACAAATATCAAAATACATAAGCAATTTAAGTTTCACGGTAGGGACATACCCTTATGTCATGGTCATCATTACGACAAATGCTACATCTCTTCTTCTGCCGGCACATTTGCCTCATTTGTTCTCCACCCATTTCTTGAGTTTCTTCTGGAGGGATATTCAGATTCACACCACCTATGAGAATGAATACTTTGCAAGATTTTCTATTGTGGTCGGTTCCCTTACACCTACCGCACACTTGAGGCCGTCTATCTGTGGCTAAATTTTCAACAGCGGATCATGCACGACTTATCCTTGGTCGGTCGGCTTGTCATACCTCCTCTGGTGGTAAGCAAACGATGGATGAGATATCTGGTAGGACATTCCATTCATCAGGATGTGGGATAGGATTAATATGCTCCTTATAAGTCTCTTTGCCTTGTTGCATGAAATAACGACTAACGAAATCATACACATACAAACCATTACCAACGCGCATGTTACAATAAGCAATTATGTCACGCACAGAGACAAAAACATTGAATGATGTGCACATTAGAGCAAAATAATTACCTTATAGCGGCAACAACATGACGACATTGAATCTGATCCAAATCAAATTCCACACAATAACATGTCCAGGTTTGAAGGTCGACCTCATAAGAATCTCTGTTTTCTTCGGCTTTATAAAGATGTGAGGTGGTAGTTCGAACAGTAAGAGTCTGACTGGCTTGCACAGAATTAGAGAGCTTTTCAAAGGTGTGCACTGTCAACTCATGGTCTCTTGATGAAGCTTCTCCCCACTTCTCATCGAATCAATTCTCTAAAATTAGGCGAAATATATCAAGTAACGAGCAAATAGGTAAACATCTCGCCCATAACATATGATTATTAAAGCATTCAACAACATTGGATATCAATAAGTTATAGCGTCGTACCGGACACTTCGACCTAGCCTACATCTCTGGCCTAATTTCAGAAAGGCGTCTGTGAGCCCCATTAGGGCCTTCAATATGTAGTTTCGAAAAGTAGTTTTCAAAAACTTCATCACGATGCGTATGGATTGCGGTTCTAAAGAGTCCTATAACATGAGCACCGTAGGAGGTCAGATTTTTTGCAAGATGGTGATAGCACAACCCTTGGAATGCATTCAGATAGATGGCTCGAACAGCATTATGAATGCTCTTATGTTGGTCACTCACAATTAGTAAATCTTCCATAGGATTGTAGCATCTGCGCAGGTTATACAGAAAATAAGTCCACGACTCGTCGTTCTCTATCGGACCAAGACCAACTACAAGAGGAAATACTTGCTCGTTCCCGTTAAATGTGACGGCCGCAAATAAAGTTCCTTTATTCATTCCTTTCAGGTGGGTCCCGTCAACTATAATCACCGGCCGAAGGCACATATCAAATTCGCTAATACTCTGTCCGAGTGCAATGAACATGTGGCAAAGCACTCCCTTATGAGTCGTTTGCAAATCATAAATCATCCCTGGATTATGCTGCTTCAACAAATACAGATAAGACTGGAGCCTCTGATACGACTCATCAAAACTACCGTATGTATTCCCTATCGCTATATTCCTCGTTTGGAGAGCAAAACTATATAGCATGTCGATGCCGTACTCTCTACAAATCTCTACAATCATCTCCTTTGGCCTCAAAGTGACCCCCTCACCAGTCAATCTTTTAGCAAAATAATGGGCGGCAACCTCAGAAGTGACCGACCATGCGGCAGCACAGTTCAAATTAGGGTGACAACTCTGATCCAAGGTCAACTTAGGGGTTGTTTACCAAATTTGTCTGTCTGGGTAAATTGTGCCTGTTTGGGTAAATTTGTCTGTCTGGGTAAATGTGTCTGTCTGGGTAAATTGATGCTGTTGTTTACTTTTTCATCTGCATAAACTGTCTGAATAACAGAAATGACCGATTTGCCCCTGAATATAAATTATAAGTGTTTTATAAATTGTTGTTTATTTTTTAAGCAATATAAATGATATAATCCAAAAATCAAAACATAAATTCATAAAGTACTTAAAAATCCAATTTCAAACACAAAGAAGTCAAGTTCAAAGACAAAGTAGCCAAATTCAAACAGAAAGTAGACAAATTTAAACATTATTGAAAAATCAAATTTGACTCATCTTATATATATATATATATATATATATATATATATATATATATATATTATTTAAATTTAAAAAAATATTATACATAAATGATTCAATTTCGTATGTAAGTAATATATAAAATATTTAATACATATATAAGTAACATGTACAATATACAATATATATTTAGATATAGAAATATATTTTAAATAGATAAGAACATATATAATAAATATTATACATATGAATAAATGTTAATATATAAGTAATATATAATATTTATTTATATACTCATAATATATATGATATTTTGTAGATACAAAAGTTTATTTATACAATAATACATAGTAACAAATATTATATATAAATTAATAATGTATATTATATTATATATATATATGAATAATATATATTACATTCATTTATATTAAAATCTAAATTTTTATATTGTATATATAAATGAGTATATATAATGGGGACAGGAGAGTTATTTTTTTGTTCTCAATTATTTATATATTGTATATATAAATGTGTGGTTTTCAATTAGGGGTAGGGGAGTCATTTTTATGTCTTAATGGGGACGACACCCCTTTTCATGCTTAATGAATAAGATATTTTTGTCTGCGCGAATAAG
This sequence comes from Orobanche coerulescens, assembly GCA_033398695.1. Taxonomy (NCBI): domain Eukaryota; kingdom Viridiplantae; phylum Streptophyta; class Magnoliopsida; order Lamiales; family Orobanchaceae; genus Orobanche; species Orobanche coerulescens. Next base: position 39,230,296 of record CM065802.1, read on the forward strand.
CCATTAATCCACAAGTAAACACCTCCAAACGTCTGAGCGAATAAGACATTTTACCAATTAAGCTGATTAAGTTACAAGTAAACAGCCCCTTAGTAATTCTCCAAATGGTTGCACTCTCAATAGCACACAACCTAAACTGACAATTATTTCTCCCACTCTTACAGAGAAACACTTACATTTATCGGCGGAACGATCAGTGATACTGTAAAATCCGCAATTTCGATTTCCAGTAATTTTCTTTTTTTGGGCGAGAGTCCGTTTTTGACGACTCGCTTGTTACCGTTTCGTCATTTCGAGAATGATTAATTCTACACTTTTTGACATCCGAGTTCGTTTCAGTGTTGTTCTATTGAGTTCCGTGCTTCTTAGCGACTTTTCCACACTTGAGTTTGATTCTTGTGAATCTCGTTTGAAACTTTTGTTTCGAGTTTTCCGTAAGTCCGTTAAACTTTGTTAGACGTGTTGTGAACTTCAGTTTGGTTATTCGATCACGTATCGTGATTTTTGGGCATTTTAGGCCATTTTGTAATTTCCTAAAAGTTATGGGTATCCGTATCTGTATTTGTTGTCTCGACCCTTTTCTTGGTCGCGTATGATTAATTATTGCATTATGTTTTCATTTCGGGTCGTTGATGTTGTTCGCTAGATTTTCGTCGTGTTCGTTCCGTACATTTTCGGAAATCGAGTCGTCGGATCATGGCGGCTGAGCAGCTGGCCGGACAGGTGCGGCACTGTCGGAAGTGCTGGGCACTGGCCGAGAAGGCACGACAGGAACCGGCGTAGCGCACGCCTTCTGGCCGGAAGGTCTGTGCGCTAGCTCGGCAGTGTAGCGCCTGTCGACCGCCCAACGTATCTTGCTATCGGATGCAGGCGAGAGGGTTCTGAGGTTCTGGACTCGGGTAGGATCGGTAGGTAGCGCACGCTACTGTCGGTCGTGGCGAACGATAACCGGCAGGTGTAGCGCACGCTGTCGGCCGACTAGCGTACGTTACCTGGACGAGCTGTTTAGTCCAGAGGTTACTGGACAGGTCGGCTAGCGCGCGCTAGCGTCCGCGCAGTGCACACTATCGGGGTCGGGCGAGCAGGTCGCAGTCAGCAGGTTTTGTCGGCAGTGCCGGGTCGTGCGGGCCCTGGCCGAGGGTTCTAGGCCGATACTGGCCGATAGCGCACGCTAGTCCAGGAAGGCTAGCGCACGCTAGTCCGGCCCAGTATATATATGACAGAGCAGCCTCATTTTCACTCGTTTTTCATTTCCTTTCTTTTCTGTCCGCGGCTGGAGGTTCGGAGGAGGCTAAGCCATGTTGTTAGACAATGAATCCACGAAGTTCTAGAGGTTATATCATTGATTAATCATCCTATAACATCCTTTGATCCAGCGAATCAAGGTTTGATCTCTAGAACCCTACTTTTGGGGAGATTTGGGGGTTTTCGCGTTTTTGTCTGATTCGTTCCATTTTGTTGATTAATTCATGATGAATATGATTAATCTTGTTGGTATTCTTAGTTTCCCTACGGATTCATGGTATATTTCGTGGTTTTTACGGAATCGAGAGGGTTTGGTTGTGGTCCGCCCTCGTTGTTGTTTATATACGAATATACATGAATCATAGGCGGGTTTTCAGGTGTAATCCAATTCTGTATTCGTTTAGAAATGGTTGTGATTGTATTCTTCGAATCGTTAGGTTCAGTTTCGTTGGTTCCTAGCGTTCGTCGGTGACTTTCCTTTCCGTTCGTTGCGTCGTCAATTATTCAAGGCAAGTATTTTTGGAAACCTTTATGCTTAACGTGAAATGGTAGTGTATATTGTGTGTGATTTGCTCACCTCGGGAGAGTCCGACGGGATCACGGAGGGAATCTAATGGTTATAGCCCTGGATTCACGAGTTTGTTTAGCTAGCCAGCTCGGGAGGGTCCTTAGAGGCCTCGAGTGGGATTTGTGGCTTCGTCCCGGTCCTAGGCGATCCATGTGCGTAATTTGTTTTATGATATGGCGAGCTCGGGAGGGTCCTTAGAGGCCTCGAGTGGGATTTGTGGCTTCGTACCGGTCCTAGGCAAATGTGATTGACTGTTTGTTTCCGAAAAAGACATGTCTGGTTTTGGTTTTGAAATGATTTGGTGCATTGTACTATGAAATGTGTAAGCGATTGGTTTGCCTTGAATACTTGTACTAGCGTAATTGCTAACCCCTTTGGGACCCGTTTTGGGGAAATTCTTGTTATGGATTTCAAGTTATGTTCACCCAGACGAGCGGGCGCTGGGATGGTACGAGGATGCCGGCCAAGGTTGTTGACATGTGCAATTGAGTCTTATTATTTCTACTGTCTCTTTTGATATGGTTGTTTTCCAAATTGTAAACTTATAGATTGTACTTGGGAGTACTTAGGCTTTTCCTTTCGAATTGTGATTGGTCTTCGTTGAAGTTACTATATTTGTCGGTTGATGTTTATTATGCCGGTTGTACCGGACGTGTTATTTTATGTTCTTGTTGTTAACAATTGTTTCCTTGCTAACCGAGACGGTTAGTCGAGTGGTGTTTTCTTGTTTTAGCCTGGTGGGTCCCATGTAGGGGTCCATGACGCTGTAATACACCTCGAATATCTCGGGGGTGTTACAGATACACTGTAACATATTTTTCAAATGATACATTCCTATAGTTATCCTAAACTCTATCTTGGACCGAAAGGTGGACCCCACCTCTAGCTGACCAGTGACAGGTGGAGGCTGCTCGACCCCCAACCCAAAGTCCCGGCACTACCGGGGTTCGGAAATGGAATAATCCAATTACGCATTGAACGTTGATGCTCATGCTAGTTCGCAGACTGATGGTCGGATGAGAAGTTCCTACGACTCATAATCCTACCCATTTGGGCAGGTTGGAGAACCAAGCAAGAAACTCCATAGACAATGACTCAAGCAAGTCTTTACAACAATCTTTTTCTTCGGACGTATGCATGTCCTCACCTTCCTCATCTTCCTTGTCTTCCTCATCTTCCTCGTATTGATAATCTTTGGACAACATGTCATAATATATGATGTCGGGATCTACTCTTGATCTGCTACATCCCACATTAACTTCGGGGGTGGAGGAGCTGCCATTCTCAGTATAGACCTCAAGATCCTCTTTGTATTCTACTAGCAACTGAAGTATCTCGGTATCGCTCCGTAATAGGACTTTTACTTTGTTGCCCGTAGCCATGTGTGACAAGTACTATAATTTGTAATCGGACTCATTTGGACCACCCAAATCCTCTATGATAACCCCGAGGTTTGCACGACTAATTTTGCTCGCGTCGATGTAGACAAAAAAGAGTACCCGTCTGCATATGTCGATCGCTCCCAATGACCACCGTGATGTATCAAAATATGCTGCCACGACATCTAATTACAAAAATATGAATAACTTATCAAAAAACTGATCGAACAATATTCTAGCACACGGTCGCTGCCTTGGACACGGTCGAATGCTACCATATGCAGCGATCGTGTGCAAGTTTCCTGGCCATGAAATGCCTTGAACACGACCGGTGCACACGATTGTAGACGATCATGTGCAACGATCGTGGACACGCTAGTTGTCCCCACGAAATATCAAGGCTGTTGGACACGACCGTTGCACACGGTGGCTTGCCATCGTGTGCAGCCATCGTGTCTGTAAGAACTTGTCAAAAAAAAATCCGGCGATAAAATATTGCTGCATACCTTCTTTATGAATCCAGAAGCACGAGAAATGAAGTCCTATTTGAACGTCAACTTCTCTTTTTCGAATAATCGTGTGATTTTTATAAGGATTTTGAGAGATCCATTGCCAAAAATGGTGTGTTTTTAATGTGATGATGTATATGTTGTAGTTAAATTTTGATTGTTGGACATTAATTTCGGTAGTTAGAAAAGAAGGATATGAGAAAAATGAAAAAGAAAAAAGAAAAGAAAAAGATTTTAAATTGAATAAAATGCAAAAATAAAAGAAAGTCAATATCAACAATTTTCGGGAGGACATTTTAGTCTTTTTAAGCAAAATGGTATCAATAACTTACACTCTTATGAATGGGGATATACAACTTGTCAATTTATGATTTGGTATTAAAAAAATTGATTCTCACTATTATTTAATAGTTTTTAGTATCTAACAAATAATTTATGCCTTGCGTATGTATAAAAGTAACCTACACATAGGCGCGTGAATTTTAAAATTTAGGGGGGTATATTTAGTTAAGATTCTAATGAAATTTGATAGATTTTAGAGTTTGATGGATTTGATAGATTTTAATGGAATTCAATAGACTTTCGTAAATTCTCTTTGATTTCAATGGACTTCAATCTATTAGAATTCTATAGACTTTTATAGATTTTTATGAATTTTTAATGACTTTATTTTTCCTCAAAAGATAGTTATGCATTTATTAGCGTTCTATTCTAATAGATAGTTGTTCTATATGTGATTTTCAATAAATAGTTATGTATAATAGATTTTTTAATTAAAAATAAATAGCTATTGCAAAGAGAAAATTTACAATAATTTGATATAATTTAGCGAGAAAAACCAAAAAATTATCTCATGTTAAAAAAACTAAAACATATGAGGAACATCAGCATGCTTCGATTGTCCGAGCTCAAAAAGTGATAACCCATTGGAATGAGCTGTTGTGTATACTTCAGGGGGAGTATACTCCACATGATTCTGGCATATGTAGTTGGTGCATTGTGCTATTTTTCCCCACAAAGTCGTTATTTTTTCCCACGAGGTTTTGTTTGACTTGGAGAGTTTTTCTACCGAGTCAACGTCTTATGCACCATGATTGTATTAGTGCTCGACACAGGGAGAGTGTTCCGAGATATCCTTCCCTATTATGTGTCTTTCCTAATGCTGGTTGTAGTAGGATACATAGATGGAAAGTTCTAGATTCTTCTAGAGGTAGTAGGATCCTGTAATATCCGCACTTTCTATTTTTAGTAATTTCTATATTTAGTGTATTTTCATTTCGGACGACTCGCTTGTATGTGTTTTGATATTATGTAGTTCTTTTGTTCTGCGTTCATGGTCATCCGAATGAGTTTCAGAGTTGTTACGAGATTTCGATTATTGTGTAACTTTTCTACGTTTAGACTCGATTTTCATAAACCTCGTCCTAAACTGACATTTCATTTCGTCGGTAAGTTCCTTTAATATTTCTGGATTCGTTACAATTTTCGGAGATTGTTAGTTGGCCTCGAGGATTCTCGAGAGTTTGGGCTATTCTGTAATTTATTATAGTTTTGGTATCACATTTGAGAATTGTTGTCCGTTCCGTTGTATGGTTGGAATCGTACATACGGATAAGGAGATGGTGTTTGCATGTTGTTGTTTTCTTGTTATGTCTTGCTATTCGCTTGTATCTATCGAGTTTCATGCCTTCCGAGTCGGGTGCAGTCTGGTTGAATCTCCTGATTGTACTCTGTACAGGAACAATTAGCGCACGCTAACGTTATATCCGTAGCGCGCGCTATGAGGGTATATTTAGTGCACGCTAGACTTATTTTATTGCGTACGCTAATTCATCTGGGCAGAGTACTCTGGAACTGGACAGAAGGTTCAGTATTTCTGAACTGAACCAGGTAGCGTATGCTATTTAGCTGTTAACGTACGCTAATTGCTAACCTTAGCACACGCTAAACTTGTATCAACGTACGCTAACGGGAGGACAGAAGTCTCTGACTGCATTCTGCACCCCGTTAGCGCACGCTAAACTTTGTGTGTAGCGCGCTAATTCTGTCTGATATATATATATATATATATATATATATGATAGCAACAGTTTAACTTCGTCATTTTTCATCCTTATTTATTCCTTCCGGCTTTGGGCGATATTAGACGAGGGTTGGAGTCGATTTTGGCCAAATATTATCATCCACTAACATCCTTGCGTTCCTTGTGCGAATTTATCAACTTCTTAACATCTCCCACCGCCCGAATCGAGGTAAGGATTCCTAGAACCCTTGTTTTGAGATTTTGGGGAAATTTTGGGGATTTTTTGTGATTTGACCCTTTTAATTCGATTCATCATAAATTGTTGCTTGATTTCAGTTGTGTTGTTACCCAAAATATTATCCGAAGATAGTATTGATGGAATGATCGAGTAACAAACAAATGCGAGAACACTTCCGTGAGAAAATAGATAACACAAGATTTGCCGAGGTTATTAATCCCGGGCTTGAATGTTCTCGCGAGATGTTATTAATAAATATACTGTCGAGTACAAATATTAATGTTAGAATCTACTACAATGAGTGTAAAGACTTCTAGTTATCTAAGCTGTAGAGCGTGTAGATTGCCGGAAGAACCAGATATGTAGATCTGTGAGTTCTTGCTTGGGATGTATGCTAAGTGTATATGAATATCACTATGAATGTGTAAGTGATTCCCAGATGAGTCTTTGATTCTCTCTCTGTGTGTATTTTGCACTGTATTCACGGTAATAATCACGTCTCCTGGCCAATGTTGTTTGTCTCTTATTTATAGGAGACAAGGTTGTTGGGTCCTCTCCGGCGATCGCGGGCGACCGCCGTTTTCTATATTATAATAAGATGGCCGATCATCCCGTCACGTGGGGCTGTTCCCTTAAAGTCTGGGGCTGCTGCTGGTGGCTAGCTGTGCGAGCCAATGGGAAGCCAGCACGCGTCCTGGGTCCCTGTCCGGGGAGGACCCACTTCGTACCTTTCGGCGTCCCTGTCGGTAGGTGAGGTAGGTGACAGGCTGGGGTCAAAGGTCCTATCTGTTGGCGCCGTTTGTGGATCTGCACGTGGTCCACCGTCCAAGATTCGGTCTTCGACGACTTTGACGGATGTTGGATCCATACGTGGCACGAGATGATCGTTTCTGGTTTGGACGTCAAAGACGATCGCCAGACATTAAAAGACGATCACTGGGTACCAAAAGTCGATCGCCGTATGTGCCGATCTCTGGGCGTTTGCCCAGAGTATGTCTTCTATGGTTGGCTTCTCTGATCGTGATGCCGATCGCCATCGAGGCGTATTAATCGCCGCACAACAATTGCCCCCCAACTCGCTTCGATGTTGAAAACACGGGGTGAGGTGGCACTGTTGGCGATCGCCAATGTTTTAGACGATCAGGCGATCTGATTTCAAATTTGGACGATCTCCTTTTGCGCTGGGAACAGCAGGAAATGAAGGCGGGCTCTCGAAACGTTGCAAGGACACGCGTCGCTCTACTGTTGGGGGAGTCCGACGGTTTGTCAGACTTGTCGCCTGGCGTGCCCTCGAAAAGACGCGTACGCGGGATTCGAGGGCAGCATTTAATGTGTCCCCTCTCTGACGGTTGCACTCCAGCCCTCGGAATTTTGCCTATTTGCACAGGGACCCCTGCTCTCGCCTATAAAAAAGGCTAGGGCTTCTTCATTTTCACTCTTCACGCACCCTTGCATTCTAGCCGAAACTCTGCAGAAATTTCCGAAGCTTCTTGCGCCGATCGTCTTCCTTGGTTTTAGGTAAGAAAACTAATCTTCTTTCTCCCTTTACTTTTTAAGAATATGTCGGGAGGATCTAAGACCTTCGAGACCGGAAGCACTTCCGCCGCCGTGGCTTCGCCTGACCGGGAGGAGATTCCCGTGGGACTTGATATGGAAATGGCCGTTGAGGCCATTCATGCGGGGATTGCACCCGCAGAACTCGAAGAGCTCTTCAACGAGGCCGAAGTGGCGAGAACGGCGGCGATGGCGGAGCAGGGGGGCTCGCCGGTGGATGAGGATGAACTGGAGCGGATGACTTGGGAACGGGAAAGTGTATTCGGCCCCGCCTATATGGCTTTCACCAAGATTATGGAGGGGATCGCCGGACCTTGTCCGGAGTTTGACTTTGAAGCTTACTCCGCTGCTCATCCTTACGAACATGTGAAGCGGACGGTGTTTTGGGCCGCCGACCCGTCTCAGTGGACCCTTGGTAAGATCCGGAGTTCGGCGACACGGAAAGACTTGAGCCGCTGGAGGGCAAAATATCATATTCCCTCTGACGTTTCCCGGCACGTGCCATCGAAAAATGAACGTGCCGATCAACCGCCCGAGGGTCTGGTCACCGTTAGTGAGATGATTATGGAGGCCGGTCTACGATTCCCTTTGCCGTTCGCTGTCTCCTATTTATTGGTCGCTTGGAATTTGGCGCCGCTCCAACTAACGCCGAATGCCTGGCTACAGGTCATCTGCACTTTGACACTCTTCGGCGGTCACGGGTTGTTCCGGCTTCTTTCTGCGATGGAGATGAACTATCTCTTCAAGCTGGCTGCGCAGAAAGGGTCGATCAGAGGTAATCACATTCAGGGTCGAATGGGAAGAGTGGTCTTTGGTGTGCCGAACAAGACCCGGGGCGACCTGGCAAAATGTTGCTGGGTCGGCGGAGCGTGGCGATCGGCATCGAGTGACAGGCCGGAGGAGGAGTTGGAGATTCCCACCAATTTTCAGGAGAGGAATCCGAGTAAGGGTTTTAACTCTCCCTTTGATCGGACTTGTCTTGAACTGATCTAATTTCGTTTCCTTTTTGCAGGACCTCTTGTTCCAGCGATCGGCGATCTCCCTTTCGATTTCTTGATCGTTTGGGAGCGGATTCGTGCCTTGTCGGATTCCTTCATAGACGTTCGCTCGCTCGGTGACGAACTTCATCGGTTGGGGGCTCGATTGTTTTGCTTCCCTCGTCACCTGAGAGTTCCAGGTACAAATTTTATTTCTTCTTCCTTGCTTGAAGATCGTCTCCAAGAGGTCGTAACGTCTAGGTAGTTGTCTAACTTGTTTTGTACTTCTTCTTTGACAGAGATTCACTTTCCCCTTTTTGCCGAGCCACCACCAGAGATCGCCATGTCTAGTCCAGGACTCATCGTTCGCCTTCACCAGGGTAAGAAGACTGGTCGTGTTCCTGCGACGACGTCTCGCCCTTTTCCGGTGGTGAGGCCCGCTGTGGTGCCGGTCGCCGAGCCGGAAATTCAAGAAGAGGAACAACTCCAGCGCCGCAAGATGCGGAGGTCGGAGGAGTCCCTGCCGACTACTGAGGCGGACGTGTCTATTCTGGAGCCTCCGGTTGCCGCGGATCCTATCTCCGCCGTTCAGATGGTGGAGGGATCAGGCTCTAGACCCTCGGCGTCCGGCTCCAGGTCATCGGGCGGCTTCTCGAAAAAGGTGGCGATCACCGAGGCTGAAACTCCTCAGGGCAGGCCTTATTTTGGCCGCGATCCCGAGCTGGTCAACAGGTAAGGTTGGATTGAACTTTCCGAGTTCAGGCATTTTGAGTAAGGTATAGGCTAATTCCTTGGTCTCTTTTGTTTGTGCTGCAGGGTCCGTCTTGCTGATCTGGACGTCGCTCCCATGGTGCTGTATTTCTTGTCGAGTAAGGCTCCGCAAAAGTCCCTCGACGTCCCTACTTACGTCCAGAAGGCCATCACCTCACTGCCCAAGGCTTGGACGACCGATCTCGATGCGATCGCTCGTCGGCGATCTGGAGATACCATGCAGGCGATCATTGCCCTGGCTCTCCAGACGGCGACGATGGCCGTCCAAGCTGCCAGGGATTTTGAGGGGGTGACCCTCCATTGCTAGCCTTCATAGTGACCTCGAGGCCGCTCGGAACACAAACATTGAATACGCCAACCGGATCCAGTCTATGGAGAAGGAGTACATCGAGGCGGCCAAACGATCTAAACAAGACACCGACCGACTGAAGCAAGAGCTGAGCCACTCCAAGGAGGCTGCCGATCGGTTCCGTAATCAGGAGAAAGAAGCCCGCCGGAAGCATGCGGCTTCGCAGGAGGAGGCGGCCGGGCTGAAGGCGACGGTGGATCGGCTCAGCAGCGAGCTGGAGGCGGCGAAAAGAGAGTTGGAGAAGGCCAAAGGAGAAAATGCCGCCAAGGTGGTCGAGCTGGCGGAAGCTGAGAAGACGACCGTGGAGTTGAAAGGGCAGCTGAAGGCGATCGAGACCGATCCCTACCTCAATGTGGCACTTGTCGGCGAGTTCACCTATTATGTGGCCTACGCCGATGCTGTCAGAGCCGCCAAGAAGGTAGGGATCGAGATCGGTCCTTTGATGGAGAGCTTCAAGGTCTGTGCGCTTGAGCACCCTTTGCACCCGGAGTTTTCCTTGCCTATCCTCGACCTCGTCGATTTGGGGATCGACTTGAGTTGGTATCCTTTTCCGGATAAACTCATTCGTCCTGAGGCCGATGGGGGGGGCGCATGCCGATCCGCCACCTGGGGGTGAAGACCAGCCGGCGGGACCCTGAGAGATCTCTTTATTTTCCTTGTATCTTGTAATTTCCTGCTTTCCCTTTTTATTGCCTTCGGGCTTCGTAATGTACGAAATCTTTGTTATGAATAAAATATTCCTTTTTCACACTTGTGTCTTTACATGTACGATCGCCTTTGAATGTTTGCATGCGAATTTTTACAACTATGTGTATGATTGCTTCCAAAGTCTTGTTTATCCGACCGATTGTCTGAATGTTTGAATGTATTGACATGTTTGCAAATTCTTACTTGTAAATTTTGTCGAATAATTCCGATCGTCCTGCGTGTGTTTGAGCGAAGCCGATCGGGTACGGTTCCTTCTGACCGATCACATTTAGGATTAGCTCCCCTTCTCTGCCCCCTTGTTTTTGTTTACTTATTGTAAGTAAGGGAAGAAAAAATAGTTTGTTTGGCGAGCTATCTTCAGTTTTGCCGACTCTGAGGGATCGTGCACGATCGCGGAGTTCGATGGACCGACCTCCACAACCGTGTCTTTGTGTGCGAGGGACATTGCCTATCCCACGACTCACTTTATTGTGAGAGTCCTCCGTTAGGCTGCGCCTGCCTTGTCTTTAAACGAAAGGAGGGCGGTCTTGGTCTGGAGGAGTCCTTCACGGGGCGTCGTCGGTTTATTCAACTCCACTTCCGTGGATTGTTAACTCTGCTTCCACCTCGGCCCACCATGAAGATGGCGACCCTCGACGGTGTACGTTGAGACGGGGGTGGTGGCACGTCGCATTGTCCGGGTTCACCATGTTAGATGATGAACCTTTGAGGGCGGGCGATCGTGTCCACTGATTAGTTTTGGAGGGGCCTTCGGCTACGCTGGCCTCGTATTTAAATGAAGGGCGGGCGATCTCAGCCCAAATGAACCTTGCATGGGTGAAGCTGTCGGTTCCATCGACCTCTAGGACCATGGTTGCATTGATTCTACCTCGGATCGCCATGAACGACGATCGTCGGCGGTATGCGATATGCCTGGTGGGGCGATCGCCAGAATAGATGGGATAGGAAAAAATCTCATTATATTCCTTGTACATTGGGCAGTTGAAACGTAATACAAAATTTTCACTGGTAGTATTTCTTCAGATGCACGGCGTTCCAGGGATATTGATCCGGAGTACCGTCAGGGTGTTCAAGTTCGTAGGCTCCCTTAGTTAGCCATTTAGATATCCTGAAGGGTCCTTCCCAGTTCGGACCAAAGACACCTGTGTGGGCCTGGATCTTTTTGAGGACGAGATCGCCGACTTGAAATCGTCTTTCCTTGACCTTTGAATTGAAGAACTTCTCGGATCGCCTTTTGTGGATTGTGTTCTTCATTTCTGAGGTCAGTCGTCGTTCTTCGAGCATGTCGAGGTCGATCCGTCGGGCTTCATCGTTGTCGGTCGTCGTTTCTTGTTCGGTTCGATGCCTGAGGACGGCGATCTCCGAGGGAATCACCGCTTCAGTTCCGAAGGCGAGGGCGAATGGGGTTTCGCCGGTTGAATTACGGGTCGTCGTTCGATAAGACCACAAAACGTCTGGGAGCTCGCTCTCCCATCGTCCTTGCCTGTATTCGAGTCGCGCTATAATTGTGTGTTTGAGGATCTTGTTCACAGCCTCTACCTGTCCGTTCGTCTGAGGGTGATAGGGTGATGAAAACAACCTTTTGATTCCCAACTTCTCACAGAATTACATGACTTCTAAGCCGTCGAACTGCTTTCCGTTGTCGGAGATGATGACCTGGGGCAGACCGAAATGGCATATGATGTTTTTCCAGATAAACTTGATCACTTGTTCTTGGCCGATCTTGTTGAGCGGTTCGGCCTCAGCCCATTTGGTGAAATAGTCGACCCCTACGATGGCGAACTTACAGCCTTCTGGAGCCGTCGGCAAGGGACCTATAAGGTCGATGCCCCATTGCGCGAATGGCCAAGGGCTGTACATGGAGGTGAGCTGTTCGGGGGAGAGTTTAATGTTTGGGCCCATTATTTGACACCTGTGACACGATCTAGCATAGGCGATCGCGTCCTTCTGAAGTGATGGCCAGAAAAAACCTTGCCTGGTTGTCTTATGGATGAGAGCTCGCCCGCCCGCATGGTTTCTGCAAATCCCGTCATGGATCTCGGCTAAAACGAGCCGACCTTCCTCCAGTGTAAGCTCGCTTGTAAAGCCGGTCATCCAATAGGGTATATCTAGTCGCACGGAGCTGGAGTTGCTGAGCTTTAACACGGTCGTCAGGGACCGTTCCGTCCTTTAAGTATTTGATGCACGGAGTCATCCAGCTCTCCTCGACAGCCGCAATCATGGTAACCAGGCTTCTGTCGATCGCCGTCCTTGCTGACTTTGTGATTTGGATATTAGAGAAGTCGGCTGCCCCATCCGATGATGCTAGTTTGGAAAGGGCATCGGCCTGGGAGTTGTGCTCTCTCGGGACTTGTTCGATTAGCATTTCTTCAAATTTTGTGCACATTTCGGCGACCATCTCTTGGTATTTGACCATCTGTTCGCTGCGCGCCTCATATTCTCCCTTGACTTGGTTCACGACCAAGAGGGAGTCCATGAAGATATGGAGGCGACGAACATCCAGGGCGAGGGCTAGATCGAGCCCGCCTACAAAGGCTTCGTATTCGGCTTCATTGTTGGTCGCACGAAAACTGAAACACACAGCATTAGTGAAACTTTGTCCGTCGGGACTGATGAGGACAATCCCTGCCCCTGCTCTCGAATTGGTCACCTAGCCATCCACATATAACTTCCAGGCAGGTTGGCCGATCTGGGTTAGACTGTGAGGGAACGTTAGTTCCACCACGAAGTCCGCCAGAGCTTGGCCTTTGATCACCGTGCGAGGAGCGTATGTGATACCGTATTGGGCGATCTCCAGTGACCACTTGAGGAGTCGCCCGTTGGTGTCTGGTCGGTGTAGAACTTGCCTTAGAGGTAGAGTTGTCAGGACTTCCACTTGATGTTCGAAGAAATAAGCCCTTAGCTTACGAACACTCATGACAAGGGCGTAGGCAATCTTCTCCAAAGGTGTATAACGTGTTTCAGCGTCATGGAGCGCTTGACTAACATAGTAGATCGGCAAGTGGACTTGTCCCTCCGCTCGCACCAAAACGGCACTCAGTGCGACCTCCGAGGCTGCCAGGTAAAGGAATAGTTTCTCACCGGGGATCGGCTTTGCCAAGATCTGGGGGTTATATAGATATTCCTTTATTTTGGCGAACGCTACCTGACTCTCCTTCGTCCATACGAGCTTCTTGTTCTTTATGGTCGCGAAGAATGGCTTACTTTTATCGCCGAGCCGAGATATGAAACGGTTGAGGGCGGCTAGACAACCTGTGAGGCGTTGCACCTGCTTGACGTTCCGCGGCTCCTGCATGTTAAGGATCGCCTGAATCTTGGTGGGGTTCGCCTCGATCCCCCTTTGGCTCACGATGTTGTTGGGATTCGGTGCCTAAAACGAAGGCCCAGCGGAAGCGGTAAAACGAAAATTAATTCGATCCGAATCCCTACGATGATCGATCGAGCTACGTATATACGAATATATAAACGAAAAGCAAGAGTTGTAAAAAACTAACCCTCGAAGTCCGTTGATTAAATGGTAACCTTCTCTTGAGCTATTCCCCAAGCTCTTGAACGATCCAACGCCGAAAGCACCGCGTCTCTACTTGCCACGCGCCGGAGAAAACGAACGGAATGACAACACCTTGCTATCCTCCGAGGATACGGCTAGAGCTAGGTGATGAAGCTATATATGTAAAGATTACTACACTCTAAGTGTTTTAATCTTACTCTCTCTTTATGTCTTGATATTTTTCTCTAAGAAAAACAAGAACAAGGTTGAAGAAGAAGATGACTAAAGAGAAAACAATTTTCTCTCTCTCTCTCAAACTCAATGATACGTAAATGCCAAGAAGTATTGTAAGGATGAGAGATCAAAGTCTTGTATATATTCTTATTCAACCCACATGAAAACAAATACATATATCATGATTTGATTCCCCATATAATGTATATGATACTTGTCCCCTCAATCACATGAGATTCCAAAACCATGATGGGGACAAGTCAATACACACACATGGTAATAAGTGGGGGTTGGCCCATGCTAGAAAACGGTCGAGTTCGGTTCGCTTCGGACTCCGTGAGTCCAAACAGATAAACTCCTATTCCGTTCCGATGTATTTATGTCGTTTAATTAATCCAATTAATTAAACATATCAAATACAAAATAACATAATTAATTTCTCCAAGAAATAATTATATTCATGAATTAAATTAATCACCCAAGAATTTATTTAATTCATTAGGCCGTAAATCAATTTATCCAATAAATCGATTTAAACATCCAATGTTCCAAAATTAGATATCCAATATCTAATATTCATAATGAGATAATTAGCTCGATTCATTCCGTTGTCAATCTTAATGCGCGACTCGGTAGGTCCGTCTCAGTCAGCAATGGGAGGAACCAAAGAGTAGTAGCACCACCTAGCCAGCCTGGTGGCCTACACTGTACCCCGACTGAGAACGAATGATTGGGATCATTCAAGAACCATTCTGTCGTGAATACCAGTATACGTATAAACCCTTCTTTCAAATGTCCCGATCAAGTTATAGGGTCACGGCCACCAAACCATATCTCGTACTTGACGCTATGCATGCGTTAATGCAAATCGAGATCATCGAGTCACGTGTATCTAATACAACTAGCTCCAATGCTTTGGCCAAAGACTTATGATCTCATCTCGCCAATAACCGCATAGGACATATAACCCGCTCACTAACGGAGAAAGAATTCTATCTTGGTATTCGGTAGGACTCGCTACTTGCCCGTCAAGATGCACGTCGAGGTTGACCCCGCCTTCCGGTTACAGGTCGAACTACTCTAATGAAAATCTTGACGTCACAAGCACATCCCTACTAAATCCTCAAGTCGAAGGTTCACGAATACCTATCACAACCTTTCGATTCCGTCATTGATCGTCCGAGTGAAATCCATGTGACGAATCGAGGGTGAGTCGTTCGAGTATACTAATCCAATTAGCATACCTATAACGTGTGCTCCCACTAACCATTAGTGTTCGACGGGCACTCTCCATGTCAAAGAACACGTCATACAAGTCTTCACATAAACTTAACGCCTACCAAGTTTCATCGACTTGCGAACGATTAAGTATTTGAGCTATAACCTTTCCAAAGGCCGACCCCTTATCCAATAAGGAGTGGAACGCTTTGCTCTCAAATACATGGACTAGTTTCTATATGTTTATTTACGAGTTAGGAATGCCAGAACTACCAAGAAATAAAGAAACATTCATTTGCCTTATATAAATGGTTTACATAATTACAAGTACAATGCCCTCACTCAACAACCTCTGAGTGGCATTCGAGGGCATACTCCTAACAATCTCCCACTTGCACTCAATGCCACACACTATGGTATCTAATACCCATGTTCTCCAGATGACGCTCCAAGCTAGTCTGAGATAGTGGCTTGGTCAGTGGATCGGCGACGTTGTCGGCCGAGTCTACTCTATGCAGCACAATGTATCCCTTGCGAACAAATTCTCTTACGAGATGATACTTCCTCTCAATATGTTTGGTGATGTTGTGAAACCTCGGCTCCTTGGCCTCGTGCTACTCCGTCGTTGTCGCAGATGCAATGAACAGCAAATTTCAACACATGGTATCATTTGAAGTTCTCCCAGAAACTTCTTAATCCAGAACCCTTCCTTGGAAGCCTCCGAGGCTGCTTGATACTCAGCCTGACAGGTGGAATCAGCAGTCGTGCTTTGCTTGGCACTACGCCAAGATACTGCTCCTCCATTAAGAGTAAATATGTAGCCAGAAGTGGACATCGAGTCGTCCTTCAGTCCTTGGAAGTCCGAATCAGTGAATCCCACCACATCCAAATCTCCACCGCCATACATAAGAACCATATCTCTCGTTCTTCTCAAGTACTTGAGAACGTTCTTTACAGCAGTCCAATGTTCTCTACCTGGGTTTGCCTGAAACCTACTCACCACGCTTACAGCATGCGCAATGTCAGGTCTTGTACACAACATAGCATACATAAGGCTACCCACGACCGAAGCATATGGTATATTACTCATTTCCTTGCGTTGTTCCTCACTTTGAGGACACATCTTCAAGGTGAGTTTTATTCCATGTTGCATCGGTAGGAACCCTCTTTTAGAATCATCCATCTTAAATCGCTTTAAGATCTTATCTATATAGAGGGCTTGGGAAAGGCCTATTGTTCTCTTCGCTCTATCCCGGTAGAGTCGAATACCAAGAATATAGGTTGCTTCTCCCAAGTCTTTCATGGAGAAATTACTCAAAGCCAAGCTTTTACGTAATCGAGCATTCCCACATCATTTCCTATTAGTAGAATATCATCCACATATAGTACTAAGAATGCGATCTTGCTCCCACTAACCTTCTTGTATACACAAGGTTCCTCTTCATTTTGCACGAAGTCAAACTCTTTGACCGCCTCACAAAACGAAGGTTCCAACTACGCGACGCTTGCTTTAGTCCATAAATGGAACGTCAAGCTTGCACACTTTCTCGAATATCGACTTTGGACACAAAGCCTTTAGGTCGCTTCCATATAGATTTCTCCTCGAGGAATCCATTAAGGAAAGCCGTCTTTACGTCCATTTGCCATATCTCATAATTGTGGTAGGCGGCTATAGCAAGCATCATGCGAATAGACTTGATCATGGCTACGGGCGAGAAGGTATCGTGGTAATCGATCCCTTCCTTTTGGGTATAACCCTTTGCCACAAGCCCGGCCTTATAGGCGTCAACCTTGCCATCACCATCAGTCTTTCTCTTGTAGATCCACTTGTTCCCAATAGGCACTATGCCCTTGGGGCGCCTACTAGAGTCCGGACTGATTGACATGCATCGAGTCTATCTCATCTTCCATAGCTTCACGCCATTTCGGAGTCTACATCCACCATCGCTTGGTCATAGGTTGTTGGGTGCCTCTTGGCTATCACTTGGAACCTCATGGAGACCCGGCTCCTCCAAGTGCACAAGCCCATACCTCTCGTAAATGAGACACCCTACTAGACCTACGAGGTGGTTGTACTTGTGTTTGAAAGTTCGGTTCCGCTTTCTTGCACAGTGTCTCTCGAGGAGTTTCATTGTATTCTTCTAAAGAAATACTTCTACCGCTCCGCCTTCTGAATGAACTCATCTTCCAGAAGTGTGCTTGTAAAGCAACAATGATCCTTCGATCTTCGGGCATGTAGAATAGATATCCCATCGTCCCGCACGGGAATCCAATGAAACGTCCTTCGCAGACCTAGCTTCCAACTTTTCCACCTTAGTCTTCTTGACATAGGTGGACATCCCCAAATCCTAATATGATTAAGACTTGGTTTCCTTCCTTCCCACATCTCATGTGGAGTTTTAGGAACGGATTTAGAAGGACATCTGCTCAAGATATACGCGGCGATCAGTGCATACCCCACAGTAAATCGGCAAGTCAAGATAGCCCAAGATGGAACGGACCATGTTCAACAGGTCCGGTTCCTTCTTTCGACACACCATTTAACCGAGGAGTACCTGGAGGTGTTAGTTGTGAAACTATTCCATGTTCCTTAAGGAACTCGTCAAACTCCGTACTCATATACTCGCCACCTCGGTCCGACCAAGTGCTTTGATATGATTACCGTTTGTTTCTCGACTAGGGCCTTGAATTCCTGGAATTTCTCAAAGGCCTCGGATTTATGTTTCATTAAGTATACATAACCATACCTAGTATGATCATCTGTAAACATAATGAAATATTGATATCCGTCACGTGCTGCTTCCAAAGCACCACATACATCGGTATGGATTAATCCCAGTTTATCAGCGGCTCTTTGAAATGTCCCTGTGAAGGGGGACTTAGTCATTTTGCCTTTAAGGCAAGATTCACAAGTAGGAAAGGGATCCGATCCCAATGGACCCATAAGTCCATCTTTTTCCATCTTGTAAACCTTGGTCTGACCAACATGACCAAGTCTGAGATGCCATTTCAAAACTTGATTGGTTTCATCCCTACCGCGTTTTCTAGTTATAGTATTCACAACTACTTTGTTCCTAAGATTTAGATGATACAATCCATTCAACAATGTAGCAGTACCCACTAGTTTATTTCTAAAA
Organism: Orobanche coerulescens; assembly: GCA_033398695.1. Lineage (NCBI taxonomy): Eukaryota > Viridiplantae > Streptophyta > Magnoliopsida > Lamiales > Orobanchaceae > Orobanche > Orobanche coerulescens. The sequence continues at coordinate 39,248,696 of CM065802.1, forward strand.
TAAATTTTGCAGGAACCATCACCAATGAAAAATGAAAAGCCTTTTCGGTCCATGACCGGAATGGATACAATGTTTTTGTGCCCCTTGGGCAAAACAAGTACATCTTCTAAAGTCAAAACAAAGCCGGATTCTAAACCCAAAAGAAGTGATCCTATGTCGGTCGCCTCGACACTATGCCCGCTTCCGACCGTGATCATAACTTCTCCACTCCAAGCTTCCTACTTTGTTCCAGATCCCGATTCACGGTACAAATATGAGAACTAGCACCGTAATCCAAGATCAGAAGTAGAAAATACAAGAGAACAATTTGTTTCCAAAACTAAAAGTTCTCAGACGAAGTGCCATGAAGAATCGGACAGTCTCTAGCCCAGGGCCCACTCACCGCACTTGAGACAAGCATCCTTCTTCTTCTTGTTCTTTGGAACCATCGGGCCTTGCCCTTACCCTTAAGGTCCTTAGCTTGTGGTCCAGTCCGCTTCTTGGTCTTTTTCTTCTTATTCTTAGACTTCAAGTCCGTAAGAAATCACAAGAGCAGACTCCTTCATCCGCGGAGTCTTCATCCGAGACCGAGCAGCCACAAGTTTGTTCATTAGCCCACTAAATTACATGCAATCTCATTGCTGAAGTTCATAACAAACCGTGAGAAGGAATCAGGGAGAGACTGTAGGATAAGGTCGGTTTGGAGAGAAGTATCCATTTTAAAATCAAGAGCCTCCAATCTATCGATCATGGATATCATTTTGAGGACGTGTTCCCCAACCTTCTCACCTTCCTTCATCCTTGCACCGAACAGTTGCTTGGATATCTCATATCTAGCAGTTCTACTATGCTCACCATAAAGCTCGGTTAAGTGAGATAAAATCTGCCTAGCAGAAGTCATTTTCTCATGAGCTCTCTGAAGCTCATTAGACATGGAAGCCATCATATAAGCACGGACTTTCACGTCATCCTTAACCCACTTTTCGTGGTTTTCAATCTCTTCCTGATTGGCTCGGGTCCGCACAGGAGGCGCCGGAATGTCCGTCTCCAAGACGTATCCCAGTGCCTCTATACTGAGGACAATCATCAGATTGCGGAGCCAATCCACAAAGTTAGGTCCCATTAAGGTGTTCTTTTCGAGTAGAATTGCGAGTGGATTCATTGTCATATTGAGATTTGTCTGCATTAAGTATAACAGATTAGTTAGTGACTCATTTAATTATGTTCTGAGTATAGAATTAAGGTCTTTTCTATTCTTGTTACCCAGCTCCCACTATTTTTATCGGAATAACACACTCCCATGTGAAATCCGGAAGTATCGTCGCTCTACTTCATAGTGGTGATCGAGTTCTTTATAAATTTTAATAGAGGGCAACCGAACAGGTTTCTAGTCTATTAATTTTCATAAAGTGGTGTCCAACACCAACCCATCTAATGGATGATTTGATCTTCTTTTTCCCCTTGTTCACTCCCCTCAACCTATACGGTTTCTATGGTTCGTGAACAAGTTAAGTTTATACCATCGACGCAAATCAGTTTCACAATTGAATCTTATCCGGCAACCTAACAGGTTTCTAGGGATAAAATTTGCTCCAACCGAAAGGCATCCAATGCGCTCCCGGTAATTTATCCGTCCTCCCCGAACGACTACCCCGATAACCTGGAAGCATAGCACATCCGGTTTGGATTTCAATTTCCCGAAAACTCGATGGAGGGAAGGAAAACCTTGAAACCTTATAAACTTAATAATTTATTGTGGGAGAATTTTCGCGATTTACGTTGCACTTTGCACATTAATCATATTAGCGCGTTTGTGGCATTCATACAATATGAAACAACCATTCACAACCTAGTTGCTACCAACATGTGGTTCATGGACCGTTCCTAGAAAACAAAAAATTCGTAATCTAATTACAAGTCTTCGTCTTGAATCTTCGTCTTCTCGAAATGGATCTTCCACCGGTCTTCGTCATTACATATAAATTTTACATTGAAAATTGCATCCTAGATACAAACATTTCTAGTAAAATAAATAGGCTCAAAACGGCCTTTACAACCCAATCGAATAAAACGAACTATTCAAATCTAAGTCCACGAACCACATCCCCATTCAAAAAGCATTCATCCAATAAATACTATATAAATGGAAAGCGTAGAGATACATTGATCCAATCAACAATTCGAACCGATCCAATCGATTCACACAATCGGTAATATGATAACGTTCAAAATAATTCGGTCGACCATAAATATTCCAATTAATCAAATTTCCCTTATAAAATGAAATACCATAAATCATTTTAATCATATTAAATCCAATTTAACATGCGGGAGATTAATTTTCAAGAATACACGAAAAATCGAGCCGGCGAAATTGGCTGCCATGGCCGAAGTCATCGCTGCGGCAAGATGCCGCAGACATGCTGGCATGGACGATCACGATCGGCACGCTGGCCGGCACGGCCCGTGTCTCGACACGGTCGGGTGCCGCTCGGCAAGGCTGGGATCGCTCGACACGGCCCGTGTCACCGACACGGCCGAGTCACCCCTGGCAAAGAACTCGCCTTTGTCCGAAAAATCGTCCGACGACGATTCGGAGCTCGATTTTCGACCGGATATCCAATATCAATATTTTTCAACATTCATATCTTCAATATAAATCATATTTCCAAGAAATTAAGATTTATATTTAGACATAAACTTACGAAAAATATAACTACAACGAACGTAACAATATATATACCACGATTATGACTAAAATGATTCCAAATCATTCATCATCTAATCAAGCATTCCAAACGCTAATATCGTATATACAATCGCAAGACCTACGCTCTGATACCACTGTTGGGATTCGGTGCCTAAAACGAAGGCCCAGCGGAAGCGGTAAAACGAAAATTAATTCGATCCGAATCCCTACGATGATCGATCGAGCTACGTATATACGAATATATAAACGAAAAGCAAGAGTTGTAAAAAACTAACCCTCGAAGTCCGTTGATTAAATGGTAACCTTCTCTTGAGCTATTCCCCAAGCTCTTGAACGATCCAACGCCGAAAGCACCGCGTCTCTACTTGCCACGCCACGAGAAAACGAACGGAATGACAACACCTTGCTATCCTCCGAGGATACGGCTAGAGCTAGGTGATGAAGCTATATATGTAAAGATTACTACACTCTAAGTGTTTTAATCTTACTCTCTCTTTATGTCTTGATATTTTTCTCTAAGAAAAACAAGAACAAGGTTGAAGAAGAAGATGACTAAAGAGAAAACAATTTTCTCTCTCTCTCAAACTCAATGATACGTAAATGCCAAGAAGTATTGTAAGGATGAGAGATCAAAGTCTTGTATATATTCTTATTCAACCCACATGAAAACAAATACATATATCATGATTTGATTCCCCATATAATGTATATGATACTTGTCCCCTCAATCACATGAGATTCCAAAACCATGATGGGGACAAGTCAATACACACACATGGTAATAAGTGGGGGGTTGGCCCATGCTAGAAAACGGTCGAGTTCGGTTCGCTTTGACTCCCGTGAGTCCAAAAAGATAAACTCCTATTCCGCTCCGATGTATTTATGTCGTTTAATTAATCCAATTAATTAAACATATCAAATACAAAATAACATAATTAATTTCTCCAAGAAATAATTATATTCATGAATTAAATTAATCACCCAAGAATTTATTTAATTCATTAGACGTAAATCAATTTATCCAATAAATCGATTTAAACATCCAATGTTCCAAAATTAGATATCCAATATCTAATATTCATAATGAGATAATTAGCTCGATTCATTCCGTTGTCAATCCTAATGCGCGACTCGGTAGGTCCGTCTCGAAAGAATGGGAGGAACCAAAGAGTAGTAGCACCACCTAGCCACTGGTGGCCTACACTGCAGACTCGATCGAGAACGAATGATTGGGATCATTCAAGAACCATTCTCGCCGTGAATACCAAGATACGTATAAACCCTTCTTTCAAATGTCCCGATCAAGTTATAGGTCACGGTCTACCAAACCATATCTGTATTGACGCTATGCATGCGTTAATGCAAATCGAGATCATCGAAATGTCGTGTATCTAATACAACTAGCTCCAATGCTTTGGCCAAAGACTTATGATCTCATCTCGCCAATAACCGCATAGGACATATAACCCGCTCACTAACGGGAGAAAGAATTCTATCTTGGTATTCGGTAGGACTCGCTACTTGCCGTCAAGATGCACGCCGAGGTTGACCCCGCCTTCCGGTTTACGGTGGTCGAACTACTCTAATGAAAATCTTGACGTCACAAGCACATCCCTACTAAATCCTCAAGTCGAAGGTTCACGAATACCTATCACAACCTTTCGATTCCGTCATTGATCGTCCCGAGTGAAATCCATGTGACGAATCGAGGTGAGTCGGTTCGAGTATACTAATCCAATTAGCATACCTATAATGTGTGCTCCCACTAACCATTAGTGTTCGACGTGCACTCTCCATGTCAAAGAACACGTCATACAAGTCTTCACATAAACTTAACGCCTCAAGTTTCATCGACTTGCGAACGATTAAGTATTTGAGCTATAACCTTTCCAAAGGCGACCCCTTATCCAATAAGGAGTGGAACGTTTTGCTCTCAAATACATGGACTAGTTTCTATATGTTTATTTACGAGTTAGGAATGCCAGTAACTACCAGTAAATAAAGAAACATTCATTTGCCTTATATAAAGAAACATTCATTTGCCTTAAATAAAGAAACATTCATTTGTCACAAGTCGTCCAGAAACAAGTCTAGAGGGGGGGTGAATAGACTTGTAGAAACTCTTGAACTCTTTTTCACGAAGAGTGAGTTTCTTTAGCTGATGATCAAACAAATGACTAGGAGTCGTTTGTTCTTGGATATGTGCGGAAGTCAGCTGATGACGAATATAAATTAACTTAATGAAACACTTAACAATGGATGCAAGTAGCTAGAGTATGATGCAAGAAACAAGAATAACACAGTGCTTATAGTGGTCTCGCAGGTGGGGTAATCCTCTACTAATCCACTTTTCTCCAAACCACTGAGATGAATTCACTATAATTGTCAACCAGGTGATAAAGATTACAGTGATTCACAACACACTACAATGACTTCCAACCAGTGGACTTCCGTGCCGTTGTACACACTTGATCGCCTTGCACCTCTTGATCCTCGATCCTCGGATGCCTTTACACTGCTACTTCAACCAGTGAAGTACCCCTTACTCAAGATTTAAAGACAAGAGTGTTTGTCTTCTCCAACTAAAGAGCTTCCTTGAATATGAACTTTTTGGATCTGCTCTTTTCACGATGCTATTTGTTTGCTTGAGATTGCTTTGTTTGCTTTGATCGCTAGAGTATATGTTCGCACCGTAGGTTGCCTGGGCCAAATCTTCGGATATATATAGATCACGATCTCTCGAGCTTCTTCCTTGTAGCCGTTGCAAATCTTTGAACAAATCCGTCCGTTGGAGAGAGACTTCATTGTTTAATCTTTTCTAAACGTTGCAAGGTGGATTCCCATTATTTTATTTTATCTTCCGACTGCCGTTGTGATGACTTCGCATGTGAGCGCCGAATCTTTTGAATATAAAAGGTTTAAAGTCTTCACGGGTCGTGATGATTTAAATAAATCATATCTCTTGCGGGAATCACTCTAATTTGTCTCTTCACGTTGCATGTGAGCTTTCCGTAATATTTGACTTTTCAAAGCATGCGACGTGGACTTGGAGTACTAGGTTGTAGTTGAGTAGATCGATGTGCACTTACTTCTCTGCAGGTAGGTCGTCTCTACTGTGTAATCGCTTGAGACTTGTCCGATCAGTGACTTCCCGAGGTTCCTCGACTGCACCGTCAAACTACTCGACAATTTTTAGTTGACTGTGGCTACTCGATTGAGTCACTGTATTTCTCGATGGACTAGACCGTACTTTAGTACTTAGCCGATTTTCACTCTAACTAACTTTGGCCTATAGAAGACACTCATTTGGTTCTTCTTTACATTTTGCCAATTTTATACTTAACACATTTTGGCCTATGGAAGATACTCATTTGGTTCTTCATTACATTTTGCCAATTAATAAACATTTGATTTTAAATTAATGACATCATCAAAATCTAACAAGTATTCCTAACAAATTCCCTATTTTGATGATGGCAAAACTAAGTAAGAAATCAAATGGCCAAGTCTCGCACTTAAGTGCAAGACAAAATCAAATCGATCTAATATTGAGACAATCGGAAAATTGTCATTCAACAGATCGTTTCATAAAAATTTTCTCGACTTATCATTGAAATTATACAAGATTGTTTTAAGTATTAAAAATAAAATTACAAGTAAGAAAATAATTTAAGGTCATCTCGCCTCTTCCTCTCGCCTCTTCGAATAGCCGCTTAGTGTGTCCGAATGGTTTGGCTCGATAGGTCTTACCTTGACCGGAGCAAGGCCATACTTTCTCTTCACAACCAAAGGCTGCGAAGTCCCGCTCCCGCCGAGATCTGAATTTGTTCTCAAGGCGTACTAGCTTGATTTCCTCCCGAAGTTGTAGCTCATCAAGTTCACCATCCATGCGGATTGGTGCTTCTTCACTCTGAATTTAGGGATCATGGGAAATGCATTTTGCTCTTTTGCGTACTTCTTTAGAATGTACCCAAAGCTTAGGATGAACCTCTTCCATCCAGCTTTATGAAAATCTCCCGTGGGGAGAGTTTGTCATCTTGAAGTAGTTCCTGCATATAAAAGTCTCGATGAACTTCTTCCTAGCAAACTCCCCACATTTCAAGAGCTTCAAGTGGGCGTAAATCTTCAACATACCATAGCTCCACCTTCCCATTCAAGAGTAGGTTCAAAGCCGCTCTCGGTCCTTCGCGCTTCCCTTCAGCCGGGCCACCTTGTCTTCTTGATCTACAGATCCTTCCTTTTTAGGCTAGAGGGTCCTTCAACTGGGAACATCCCGCTTTTTCTTACTTCGATTTCTCTCTTCCCCGAATCCTCTCTTCCCTTTTGCCAAAGATCAATGAGTGTTGTCAATCGTTGCTCCATGCGGCTCATCCAATCGACATGCCAAAAGGCATTCTCGTTGTTTGTAGGAGGAGGAGGCCGAGGATCTCTCTCTGCAGGTGTCAATCTTGGCATTAATGGTCTCAAGATCGGGGTGACTCGAGTTGATAGCGGCTCCCCAATGGTGTCTCTCGACAATTTGCTTGATCACTACCATGGTAGGGATAATCGAGCCGATGGGGAGTGTTCTCCGATCCTTCAAGAATGGAGCCACTAGACTGCAGGCTCCTCGGCCGCACCCGTAGGTCGATTGAGTCTTCTCCGGGTCCCCGACTGAGTCCTTCGCGCCTCTGCCTAGGCCGGTGTACCGGGAGGTACAACAATCCTATCTGCAGCCTTCGTTGGTAGGCTCGCTTCGCTCCGGCTCCTTTTCTCTTTCTTCCTCTTTCCCTTCTTCTTCTTCAGATTTCTCTTTTTCTTTCTCCTCATCTTCTTCTTTTTCTTCTCCAGATTTCTCTTTTTCTTTCTCCTCATCTTCTTCTTTTTCTTCTCCAGCCGCCACACCAGCTCCTCCTTCACCTCCATCATCATTATTATCATCATCATCATCATTTTTCTCATCATCCTTCTCCTTTTCTCTTTCATCATCTGCATCCTTCTCCTTATCTTCTTCTTCTTTTTCCTGCTCCACTTCTTCTCCTTCTTCTTCATCTTCTTCATCATCCACTTCTTCTGTTTTCTCAATCACCTCTGTCTCCTTTTCAACTGGTATGTTTTCTTCAGATTCTTTTTCTTTTTCATCCTCTTCAACCAAATTGATAATTTCATTTTCTTCATCAACTTCTTCTATCCTAATCTCCTTTTCTACTTTCTCCTCTTCCTCTTCCTCTCCAAAACTACCATCAAAGATACTGAGCATTATAGAGTGGATAAAATGGTCCATGTTTGTCTCAAAATGTGACATGAACCAGTTATCCTGGAGGAGTAAGGCTAAATCTGACTCTTTGCAAAAATAAGTCAGAACATCCTCCGTGGCTTGGGGGTATTCCCAACCACTAGTTTCAACAAAAATTTGAAAATTTGTAAAGGACATGGTTTTAAGAGTTTTCCACTCTTTAAAAATATTTACGAAAGAGTGTTTTTCTGCTTGTGGCTTGACAAGCTGAAGTTGTTCTATGGAGAGATTAAAAATATTATTTTCTAAAAGATTGAATGAGTAATCTGCTTCAGGGATAGATATAACAAGACCTGCTTCCTCTTCTTCGGTCATGTACACTGGAGGAGTAATGACATGTACAATTCGGGTTTCGGTATCCGTGCAGCCGTCCGGATGAACTGGTGATCAACTGATGGTGGCATAGTGCTCAGGCCGCTCTCCTTCGCCGAACTGCAGCTTCCTTGGCCTCTTTGGAGAGGGTTCGTGATGACCGCAGTTGGAAGGTCCTTCGGGGCTGGTCCCTTCTCTTGAATCGGATGGCGATAGGTGTATCGCCGACTCATTCTCGACTCGACCAGCCCGATCTCACCGCAGTTGGTCCGAGTCCGATAGATCGATCTTGGGCAAAAGCTTGTGTCCTGCAAATCCTTCAACAACTGGGCCGCCCTCCCAGTGACTCCAACCTTCTTCTTATCATGGTCCATGTGACCAAGCCTCTTGTTTGGGTGGAAAGGGTCAATGTTTCCTGGCCACCTCCCGCTCCAAGAACCAACTAAGATGCGTTCCGAATGCCAACTTAGTCTTGAACTTCTTCTCTCCCTCGAGCCATTTGACCTTGTTCACCTCGCGAACAAGTTGCCTAAAAATATAATCGGCCCAATCAACTTCCTCTCGTTGAATTAACGCACCCAACACCATGAATTTTGAGGATGATAGTTGGTCATAGCTTCCTGCCATTCCCATGACTATCTTGTTTGTGATGTCCAGAGCGACTCGATAGACCCTCTTCAACTCATTTCTCTTCACGTAAACTTCAATTTCTCGTGACATTTTCGAGCTTAATCGTCTTCCACGCTTTGGCGGGTGATTGTTTGAGCGCTTCGACCGCCAAACCGCGATGTTTCATCCCGATACAGAGCGAATCTTCTCTCGTATCTATGGTGACTGGTACTCCACCGACCGTGCTCAATCTCGTGCTGAATCGTAAGCGTTGCGATAAAATTCAACCACATCTTCCTTGAACAAGTGTTGAGGGTTGATTTCGAGAAACGGGTAGATTCCGTCAGCCATCGCCTTGATTAAGTCGAGCATATCAAAGTCCTCTAGATTTGCTTCCAGTAATCCTTCAAATCGACGACCATGGAGAAGATGACCTGGTCCTTCATCGCCTTCAAGTTTGCTCCACAAAAGATGCCATTTCTGCAAAAAGATTTTAGGATTTAGTGTGTATTTTGCTCTGTAAATTTTAGGGTTTCTGAACGCGTAAAGAGTAAAGTGAAAGGGTTTTCTTCCTTATAAAGAAGATGAAAGGACGTTTGGATTAGTTTATTATAAGTCTAAGCGGTGGTACGCCTTTTCATATTCTTTTGAATTTCAAATTTGAATCGGTGGCCCCATTTAAAATTTGACGGTTGATTCGATTGCCACCGTAGAGGTTAATTAAATGGGCGTGTGACGCGTGTATTTAAAAATTGCCACTAGGCTTATAAAATGTATTTTTAAATGCTATTTCTTAAGCCAAAATAATATTTTAAATATGATGTATAATAATTAAAAATTTAGAGATTAGTTTAGAGAACTTAGCTGGTCCGATTCGTTATTGTTGACCGCTCTGCTCTGGTGAGTTTGACCTCTACTTTGGTATTCTCAGACTAAGTTGCTTCGACTTGCCTTCGTCTTCTACTTTGCATCGGCCGATTCTGGGGGGCCCTTCCTTCAACTTGCTTCAGAACTAGATTCCCAATCTAGTAATCCAAGGTCTCTGCTAAGCTCTAGGAATCTTTCTTCTGGAAGGGGTTTGGTGAAGATGTCAGCTATTTGGTAGTCTGTGCTGACTCTTTCAACTCTAACCCTTTTGTTAAGCACATGGTCTCGAATGAAATGGTGCTTAACGTCAATGTGCTTCGTCCTTGAGTGCAAAACCGGATTGTTGGTTATTGCAATAGCACTATTGTTGTCACACCATATAGGAACTTCGTTGGCAATAATATTGTAGTCCCTTAATTGTTGTCTGATCCATAGGATCTCAGGCACAACAACTACTGCAGCTAGGTATTCTGACTCTGTAGTGGAGATAGAGTTAGAAACCTGCTTCTTGCTAAACCAGGATATCAGTCTGGTTCCTAGGAATTGACACGTTCCACTAGTGCTCTTCCTATTGATTTTGCATCCGGCGAAATCCGCATCTACGTATCCTGACAGCTCGAAGTTGTCATCTTTGGGGTACCACAGTCCAACATTAATGGTAGACTTTAGGTACTTGATTATTCTCTTGGCTGCATCTACGTGTGATTGCTTCGGCTTGGACTGGAATCTTGCACAAACTCCAACTGCATATGATATGTCTGGCCTACTTGCAGTTAGGTACAGAAGAGATCCGATGAGTCCTCTGTAGTGAGTTGAGTCCACTGATATTCCTGCCTCGTCTGCATCTAGGTGAGTGCTTGTGCTCATTGGAATTCTTGCGGGTTTGGCTGATTCCATTCCATATCTCTTAATGAGATCTCGGGTATACTTTGCCTGGTTGATGAAAATTCCTTTTTCCATCTGCTTAACTTGTAATCCGAGAAAGAAGTTAAGCTTTCCCATCATACTCATCTCGAATTCTCCTTGCATGAGGTTGGAGAATTTCTCACATAGTTCTGGATTGGTTGACCCGAATATGATGTCATCCACATAAATCTGAACTATTAGTATGTGGCCTTCGTGCTCCACTCTAAATAGGGTCTTGTCCACTTTTCCTTTGCAAAATCCATTTTTCTCAAGAAACACAGACAGTGTTTCATACCATGCTCTCGGTGCTTGCTTGAGTCCATACAGAGCTTTCAACAGCTTATAGACTTTGTCTCCTTTGACAAAACACGGGGTTGCTCTACATAGACTTCTTCTTCTAGGATTCCATTCGAAACGCACTTTTCACATCCATCCGTAGACTTCAAAATCCTTGAATGCAGCATATGCGAGGAATAGTCTGATGGCTTCTAATCTTGCAACAGGTGCATAAGTTTCATCAAAATCTATTCCCTCACATTGTGCATATCCTTTTGCTACGAGTCTGGCTTTATTCCTAACAACAGCTCCGTCTTCATCACTTTTGTTTTTATACACCCATTTGGTGCCAATAACTTTCTTGTGATTAGGTGCATGCATTAGTTCCCAAACTTTGTTTCTCTCCATCTGCTCCAATTCCTCTTGCATGGCATTAATCCATGAATAATCTTCCAAGGCTTGTTCTGTCGTCTTGGGTTCAATTTGCGACATGAAACATGAGAACATCGCCATTCCTGCTGGTAGAGTTGACTGTCTTGTCTTGACTCCATCACCAACTTTACGATAATTTGTCAATTGGATGATCCTTGAGCCATTTGTGGATCTCGTCCTCTTCGGGTTTGTTCCCCTGTTGGATTGCTCGTGGTTATCTGCATCTGCTGGATTTCGGTTCGCAATCGATCGGCTACGCCTTGTCATCTGCAGCTTGGTTACAATCTGAGATGAGTCTTTGTCTGCTTCCATTGGTCTTCTTGACAAGCTGGATCGAGATAGGTATGATGATCCTGTCTGATCTGCAGTTGGGTCTTCATTAGCTGCAGTTGGGTCATCAGCTGATCTGCAGTGAGTCCACCATTCAGTGTCATGTACAATGACTTCTTCAAGGGTTCTTGACTTGAGCTTGTTCTCAATTTGCTCAAGTTGTTTCTGTACTCAACAGAGATTCATCAAAAACAACATGGGGTGTTTCCTCCACAACTAAGGTTCTTTTGTTGAAAACTCTATATGCCTTGCTTCTTTGGGAATATCCCATAAATAGACCATCATCGCTTTAGCATCAAAGGCATTTAGTGTGTTTTACCGTTGTTGTGGATGAAACACTTACAACCAAAAACATGAAAGTAAGCGGGAGGAGTTCTATTATTCCAAACCTCATAGGAGTTTTGCCATGTCTCCCTACTATCATACTCCTGTTCTAGGTGTGGCAGTCAGTGTTGACACTTCAGCCCTGAACCTTTTGGGTAGGTCCGCTTCGCAATCATGGACCTTGCCGCTTCCTTCAGGGTTCTGTTCCTTCTTTCAAGAACACCATTCTCTGGGCGTCCTGGCTGCAGAGAGCTCATGCTGGATCCCATTCTGATCGCTGAAATCAGTTATCGCCTTGTTGAGAAACTCTCCTCCTCTATCCGATCTGATCTTGATTATGGAGAGGGATTTCTCAGTCTGGATCCTTCTCAGGCTCGTAACTTGGTCAAGGTTTCACTTTTCTTGTATAGAAAAATGATCCAAGTGTACCTTGAATAATCATCTACAATCACAAGAGCATGCTTTCTGCCGCTTAAAGTCCTTGGCTTAATAGGACCAAATAGATCCATGTGGAGTAGATCTAAGATCCTTGTTGTGAGCGTTGTAGGTCAGACGGCTTGAACGACGCCTTGGTCTGCTTTCCCTTCGACATGCATCACAGAGTGCTTCCTTCTTGAATGCTTCATTTGGAAGTCCTCGACCAGCTTCCGAGAGCTAATCTTGTTGATGGCTTTGAAGTTCAGTGACATAGTCTTTTGTGCCACACCATCCATTCTCACTACAGTCTTGGATAGAAAACATGAGTTAGGTGTTCCCGTGTTCCAATCAATCATGTATACATCTCTTCTTCTAAACCTTGTAGCTTTATTTCTCCAGATAAGATGTCTATCACCATACACTTCAAGATGGTGAAGACTACTAGATTCTTCTCGTCGCAGAACTAGCTTATGCTCAGGAGGTTGTATTTGAGACCTTTGACATAATGGACTTTGGATATCACAATGTTTCCTCGGTGCAACTCTCCAAAGCCTTTTGTCTGTCCTCTAGAGCTATCTCCAAAGGTTACATCGGGACCTCTTTCCTTGATATATTTGGTCAGCATCCTCTTGTTCCCGGTCATGTGCCTTGAGCATCCAGAGTCTACAAACCACTCTTCACCTCCAAAATTTGAGCTTGAGGAGATGTGGTTGTAGTCCTTCCATCTCTTCTGCAATTAAACAAGCAGAGATTTAGGTACCCAAATTTGTGTGGGTCCTTTGGGGTTAGTTGGTTTCCTGGAGAATTGATTTCTCCTTGGATTATAGGAATTGTTATTATTATTATAACCCTTATAAGGTGCACGTGGTCGAGGTCTAAATCTCTGGTTGGATTGTATCTGGATATTCCTCAAAATAGTGTGGGCCATTTCTAAATCTAGGTGAGACCATTTATTAAACCTTTGTGGTCTCCACACTTGTTCGTTTTGTAATTTGGATAACCTTGAGGTTTCCATCCCCCTCCCATTATGAAATCTATTTTTGGGGAGTTGTTGGTAATAGTGGGCATGTTGTGCAGTCTTGCTTTTGCTCAGGCCACCGCCTAGTCGCTGTCTAGGTGGTTGTCTCGTGTAACCCGATTGCGGCTAGACATTTGACTTTGTTGCTGTTTTTGAAAGTCGGTTTATACACGTGCTCGTGATCGAGACCATTGTTTCTCCCTTGATAAACTTGGTTTCGTAACTAGAGGAGTGTGAGAATCATATCCAAGGCCCGATTTGGTATATAATGACCTTTTATAAGTACACAATTCGCCCGAGTTGAAGACGCCTTCGGGGAGGTTATTTCCTGCTTTGAGTTTTATTTAATCATGCCCGGCTTAGTAAACTCACTTTGGCATGAGCAAGTGCAGGTGACTTTTCTTTAAGTAAAATATTTAGCCGGTCTATCTCAATTGTATTGCACTTGCACAGTTTTCAAAATCACCGTAGTTGTCTCAACCTTATTTAAATCTAGCCGAGTTTTTGAAATCATTTTTCACCGCCTATTCTCATCTTGCAACTTAGTCTTCTCTCTTGTCTGACTTGGTGTGCAGATTTAAGTGTTTCAAAATCTTTGAATAATTGATTTACCGATTCATGTAAATCCATATCTTGTGACATGGCTGAGCTATTATTTGAACCGGTAGGTTTAGAGGTTACCTCTTCATCAGGCAATCATATTCCTCGTCGTCATCGTAAAAGAAACCGCCGCTTGATTCGACATGCTCTGGTCTTCTCCGATGAGAGCTTTTCTTGTCTTCCTTTCCGCCACCTCCTTCTTGGTTTCATCCTTCTTGAGCTCGGGACAATCCATTTGGATGTGTCTATTTTATGACAGTTGTAGCATTCAACTTTCCGACTTCCAAACCTTCCGGTTCCTTCTTGGGTTCTCCTTGTAGTTTTTCTTATACTTGGAGTAGTTCTTTCAAGTTACTGAACCTTTGCATAATGAAAGCCATTTCCTCCTCAAAATCTAGCGGATTTGGAGGTTTCACATCGCATGTGCTCTTAGCAGGACTCACCGCAAATGCGATTCCCTTCTCTGCAGGCTCGATTGAGGATGAGCTTGGTAGCTCGAACTCATAAGCCTTTAGATCGAGAAACGACTCACGAATCTTTATCTTATTCAGTCTTTGGACTCTCTCATAGCTACACCTTCATGCTCCATTCGGGATTGAGTGATCGAGGACCTTGAGTGCCATTTCCTGTTGCCATAAGTTTTGCCCAGGAGTTGATCTCGTTGATAATTTCAGTGAACCTTGTGCCCACTTGGTCTATTGATTCACCATTCTTCATTTTAAAGTTGTCAAACTTTTGGATAGCTATTGACAACTTGTTCTCCTTGATCAGCTCCGTTCCTTCACACATTAGAGCTAATGTGTCCCATATCTCTTTGGCATTCTTACAATTTTTGATCTTGACCATTGTGGATTTGTCAAGAGTTTGGTATAGCACATCTCCGGCCTGTTGTCAAGATTGGCGCCTTTCTCTCTTCGGGGTCACTCGGTTCTCTTCTTAGGAATCTTTTCGGGCCTCCCACCGCGATTTCCTCGGGCGTGTTGTCCTTCTCGAAAATGAATGGACCGTCTTCAATGATGCACCACATGTCGTCATGGATTGAAGATAAATGTGCCTGCATTCTTATCTTCCAGAGATCATACTCGTCAACCGAAAAGACAGTAGTCTAGAGTGCATGTGTTCCATTATAACGTGAGAGATAAGATATATATCTTAATATGGATCTGGTTCGTGAAAAAATGAACCAACCGCTCCGATACCACTTGTAGGTCACAAGTCGTCCGTAAACAAGTCTAGAGGGGGTGAATAGACTTGTAGAAACTCTTGAACTCTTTTTCACGAAGAGTGAGTTTCTTCACTGATGATCAAACAATTGACTAGGAGTCGTGTGTTGTTGGATATTTGCGGAAGTCGGTGATGACGAATATAAATTAACTTAATGAAACACTTAACAATGGATGCGGCGGTTAGAGTATGATGCGGAAAAGCAGAAATAACACAGTGATTATAGTGGTCTCGGAGGTGGGGTAATCCTCTACTAATCCACTTTTCTCCAAACCTACTGGAGATGAATTCACTATAATTGTCAACCAGTGATAAAGATTACAGTGATTCACAACACACTACAACAGCTTCCAACCAGTGGACTTCCGTGCCGTTGTACACACTTGACTGCCTTGCACCTCTTGATCCTCGATCCTCGGATGCCTTTACAGTCTGCTACTTCAACCAGTGAAGTACCCCTTACTCAAGATTTAAAGACAAGAGTGTTTGTCTTCTCCAACTAAAGAGCTTCCTTGAATATGAACTTTTTGGATCTGCTCTTTTTCACGATGCTATTTGTTTGCTTGAGATTGCTTTGTTTGCTTTGATCGCTAGAGTATATGTTCGCACCGGTAGGTTGCTCAGTTTCAAATCTTCGGATATATATAGATCACGATCTCTGAGCTTCTTCCTTGTAGCCGTTGCAAATCTTTGAACAAATCCGTCCGTTGGAGAGAGACTTCATTGTTTAATCTTTTCTGAACGTTGCAAGGCTGGATTCCCATTATTTTATTTTATCTTCCGACCGTTGTGATGACTTCTGCATGTGAGCGCCGAATCTTTTGAATATAAAAGGTTTAAAGTCTTCACGGTGGGTCAGGATGATTTAAATAAATCATATCTCTTGCGGGAATCACTCCAATTTGTCTCTTCACGTTGCATGTGAGCTTTCCGTAATATTTGACTTTTCAAAGCATGCTGACGTGGACTTGGAGTACTAGGCTGTAGTTGAGTAGACTGATGTGCAGCTTACTTCTCTGCAGGTAGGTCGTCTCGGCTGTATACTGTTTGAGACTTGTCTGATCAGGTGACTTCCCTGAGGTTCCTCGGCTGCAGTCTGGTCAAACTACTCTGACAATTTTTAGTTGACTGTGGCTACTACGATTGAGTCGGTGTACTTCTCTGATGGACTAGACTGTACTTTAGTACTTAGCCGATTTTCAGCCTAACTAACTTTGGCCTATAGAAGACACTCATTTGGTTCTTCTTTACATTTTGCCAATTTTATACTTAACACATTTTGGCCTATGGAAGATACTCGTTTGGTTCTTCATTACATTTTGCCAATTAATAAACATTTGATTTTAAATTAATGACATCATCAAAATCTAACAAGTATTCCTAACAGAAAGATGTGTGTTTCATGTCTTTCTCCGCCATTGGGATTTGATGGTATCCGGGGAAGGCATCCATAAATGACATCATTTCGCAACCTGCTGTACTATCGACCAAGTGATCAATATGAGGCATCAGAAAGTGATCTTTTAAACATGACGCGTTGAGGTCGGTGAAGTCGATGCATAACCTCCAGGAACCAGTTGGCTTTTTGACGAGTACCGCGTTGGCGACCCATTGTGGTTCGTCTGTAGCTACCCCGATTAATTTGTAGTTGAGCAACTTTTGGACTTCTATGTCGAGCGCCGCGTATTTCTCGGGACCGAATTTCCTACGTTTTTGGTGAACAGGCTTCATTGCCGGGTCGATCTTTAGATAGTGGCAAGCGTGCTCAGGACTTATGCCAACCATATCTTGATGCGACCAGGCAAAGACTCCGATGTTCTTACGTAGCAAATTGATCAAATCCCCTTTTAATTCGCGGTTGATGCTTGTGCCGATCTGTACTTCCCATTCTGGATGAGCCGGATCTATCGTTATACTCTCCAACTCTTCGACGGGGACGGTCGCCTCTCATTTGGAACGATTTCCGGACTCGATCCTTGGATCGATGTCGAGACTTGGCTCGAAACCGATCCTTGGTTCGATGTCGTCCGTTAATCGAACCGAGATGGCGTCCTCTGAGTCGGGTTGGTATGATGTGCTTGGCTCGTCGATCTCCATGGGTTGATCGTCGATCGTTTCAATGTTACACATAGCATGGGAAGTATTGAAAGAAGTAACGACATAGGAGTAATTCAAACATCTTTTTGCCATTAGCTGATCTCCTTTTACAGTACCGACTGTCCCATCGGCTGTGGGGAATTTGATACAGTAAAAGAAAGACGAGGCGACCGCCTCAAAGGTTTCTAGAAAGGGGTGACCTAGGAACCCATTATAGATGCTGGGCCTATCTATGATTACAAAATTTAGGTTCCTAGTAATACTAACCTTGGGATCGTAAAAGCATATAAGCTCGACAGAGAGCTTGATCCTTCCGTAGGCTTGGACTGTGCTGTCACCGAACCCTTGGAGCACGGTGTCGAACGGCTTGATGAATTTGGTCAAGTTGACGAGCTGGTCCAGGGCGGATTTGAATATGATGTTGCAGAAACTTCTATTGTTGACCAGCACGCGATCGACCATCTTCCCAAGGATACAAGCAGAGATCACCAGTGCATCTTCTTTGGGGCATTGCACTCCCTCCCTGTCCTTGTTGGAGAAGGTGATGAGCGCGTCTTTAGAAATGGTCGGCTCCGGAGGTACCACGACATGGACCCCGGCGAACGCCCTCAGCTCGGCCTTTCGCTTCCTGTTTGACATGGTGGAAACCGGGGAAAGGCCCCCGAGGTTTCCACCTCCTGCTTGAAGCATGTTGATCCGACCGCCAGGGTTGATAGGAGGGATCGACTCATCAGAGTACTCCGGCTCATGCTCGATTCTGGTGACCGGATTGGGAGGAGTTCTTTTGTTTTGTCGGCTCTCGCGCCCTCCGGTCCTTTCCGTCCTAGGTCCTGGCTTGGTGACCAAGTTGTCCAATTTGCCGTCCTCAAACAGTCGCCAGAGTTTATCTGATGAGGTCGCGGCATTGGCTGGTGTTGTGGCCGGGACTCTTGTGGTAGGCACAGAATTTGCTACGGTCTAGATGACCGTGGTCCCTTATCGGCTTTGGTTTGGAAAGCCACTCGCGCCCCTTGATTGCGTTGAAGATGTGGGCCGGAGATAAGTTGAGCTTGTGGAGAAGGTGAACCTCTACATCCTCGAAGGCTTTGAAATCACCAGGCAGCTTGGCGACCGCCTTTCTGGGCTTGGCGACCGCCTTCTTCTGGACATGGGATGTCGTCTTCTCTTCTCCGGAGGGTCCCTCGCCCAAGCAGAGGGAGAGAATCCTCTGCCTGGCCAAGAAGTCGGCGGCTCTGACGCGGAAGACCTAGTAGGTCGAGGGGATGTCCTTTGTGAGGTGCCTGAACATGGGCGAGTGTCCGCAGAATCCACCTAGGACTGAGTAGAGGGCGAGCTCGTCGCTGATGGGCTCGCCGGTGAGGACTATCTCGTCTACCCAGTCGATGTAATCTTCATCTGATTCGTCCTTCCCCTGCCTGATTTTCATTATGTGGTGGGGGCCTTTAGGGCGAGCGACTTTGGCGGCGAAGTACGACGTGAAGTCGTTCGCCAGCTTCTCAAAGAAATTGATTGAGCGAGGTGGTAGTGAGATGTACCACCTGTGGGCGAGGTCACCCAGAGTTAATGGGAACATTCGACACTTCGTAGCATCTGATGCTCCGCATCCGGTCATGTAGATCCGAAATTTGCTCAAGTGGGTTTCCGGATCCGATCTCCCCTCATATAGAGGTGTTTTTGGGGGAGGGATCTTTGGTTGGACTGGGGCGAGCTCGATCTGAACCGCGAGTGGTTCACTTGGCCCAACGATCGATCTCATGGCACCTGCCCCATTTTCCAGGAGCGCCTTCATCTCGTCGAGCTGGCGCTGCATGGCGGCCATCGCAGTCGCCTGACTGCTCGCCGATTGGCTCCCAGAGCGCGAGCCAAGGCGATCGTATACTGATCCCCTGGCCCCGTGGTGAATGGCGATTTCCCTGCCAGTGGGTTCATTTCTTGGGCGAGCGGGGGCTCGCTGACCGGCTTGTCTCCTGGGAGTCGTATATGCCGAACTCCTGGTAAAGGATTCGGACTCCGATGTCTCCCGGCTGGGGCCTGAGTGCCCGGGTCGCCATGAGGGATCGCTCCCTAGGCGGCTGAAGACGGAATCGTCCCGCCTCACGAGAGCCTTCTCCTGCGGCTCGGGGCTTTCTGTCGATTTCTCAACATAGATCCCCTTAAGCTTCCGCTTGCCTGCCTGGCGGATGGCCGACGAAGTGATAGTGGGCGAGTCGCAGACCCTCCGTCGCTCCCTGAGGATGGCTATAGCCTCCTCAATATGTTCCGCGGTCTGGAAGTGATCGAGTGAGAGGCTAGAACCGTCCCTCGGGGGCGGGAGTGAGAGCCTAGCGTCACCACGGTCGCCTTCCGCCGTGGGATGCGATTCGGTTCGGGCCGGAATGAGATTTTCGGCGGATCTTAGGGTGGCTCTCTTGGAAGTCGTAGCAGACGTCATTTTTCTGAAGGCTTTTCTGTTGAAGAACAGTGAGTGTTTCTTCAAGTATATGTCTGGAGAACAGTGAGTGTTCTTCGAGACGGTAGGAATAAAAATGAAGGTTTAGATCCCCTTCTTATAGCGCCAATTGTTGTTACCCAAAATATTATCCGAAGATAGTATTGCTGGAATGATCGAGTAACAAACAAATGCGAGAACACTTCCATGAGAAAATAGATAACACAAGATTTTCCGGGGTTGTTAATCCCGGGCTTGAATGCTCTCGCGAGATGTTATTAATAAATATACTGTGGAGTACAAATATTAATGTTAGAATCTATTACAATGAGTGTAAAGACTTCTAGTTATCTAAGCTGTAGAGCGTGTAGATTGCCGGAAGAACCAGATATGTAGATCTGTGAGTTCTTGCTTGGGATGTATGATAAGTGTATATGAATATCACTATGAATGTGTAAGTGATTCCCAGATGAGTCTTTGATTCTCTCTCTGTGTTTGTCTCTTATTTATAGGAGACAAGGTTGCTGGGTCCTCTCCGGCGATCGCGGGCGACCGCCGTTTTCTATATTATAATAAGAAGGCCGATCGTCCCGTCACGTGGGGCTGTTCCCTTAAAGTCTGGGGCTGCTGCTGGTGGCCAGCTGTGCGAGCTAATAGGAAGCCAGCACGCGTCCTGGCTCGCTGTCCGGGGAGGACCCACTTTGTACCTTTCGGCGGCCCTGTCGGTAGGTGAGGTAGGTGACAGGATGTGTTGGATTGATACCGCCACTAGAAGGGGGGTTGAATAGTGCGGTTAAGAGTATTGTACTCTTTTTCGTGCGGAAGCAAAAATAGCAGAGAATAAAAGTGCAGAAAAGAAAGAACACAAGGAATTGTTCGAGAGGTTCGGCTATTAACGAAGCCTACGTCCCCTACCTAGTTTTATCGACTAGGACTTTTCTTAGAACTTGGAATTTGCACTTTCTAGTTTAGTGCCAACTTCTTACAACTTCTTGATTTCCGGGCTCAAGAACAACCTCACAAAAACACTCTTGTTTTTCTAGGTACAAGATAACCAATACACAAAATAAGTGCGAGTAGAAACTCGGCTTACACGATATATCGCTCTAAGATACAAGAATGAAGATTGAAATTATAGAACAAATCTTCTCGTATCACAATCTAGAATAAGAATATCTCTCAGAATGTTTGCTTGATATTGCTTGAGTATGCTAGTAAGCTCAGAATTCTTGTGTATCTTCAATCTCCATGAAGGTGGCTATTTATAGCCTTCTTGAGCTCAATTTCCCGTTGGAACAGTATAAAGAGTTACGTACGTTATATGATGCTGATTACGTACGTTACGTACGTTACGTACGTTATATGAGCCGAATAACGGCCGTAATGAAAGTGCCGAAACTGTCCAGTGAAATATGATGAAATGCGTTACGTACGTTATAAACCTCCTGGTTACGTACGTAATATCCTGGTCAAAGATCCGTTGATTGAGACGACTTGTTGCAACGGCTAGTGGCTTTTCCAACGGTCAGAATAATTCAAGCCTTACGTACGTTATATAATCCCGGTTACGTACGTTACCTGTACAGAAAAACTTACGAAAATAGTGAATGTTACGTACGTTATAAGAGATGCGTTACGTACGTTAACTATAGAATGTTACGTACGTTAATGTGATATATTTTACGTACGTTAACTGAAGAGAAAGTATGTTTTAAGTAAATTTTGGTTTTAATAACACATCATCAAAACGATCTAAAAAATATTGTTCCAACAATCTCCCCCTTTTTGATGATGACAAAATTTACTTTATGTGAGTTTTTGAAAACATGATTTTAATAAAAATTAGAAACTCCCCCTGAACACGAGCACTGCAAAAAAATAATATGCTCCCCCTGAAAACGTGCACGGGTTATTTCAAAAGTTGATTTCAAAAACGAATACATATTATTCTCCCCCTTTTTGTCATTAACAAAAAGTTGAGAAAACCTGCAAGAGACATCAATGATACGCATAATAATCAACATAAAACAAGTCAATGATTTAAACAAAACGATAACCAAAATGAGATAGTTATTACAGGCAAAGCATAAACATGAAATGTTTGGTCTTTGAATAAAACAGGAAACATCATCATTAGAAAGGATAGCCCGACTAGTCAAGGTCCGCATCCGGCGGTGTCGGCGGTATCCCAAAATGCGTGCAAATGTTCTTCACCATGATCTTGACCTCGCTCATGTCCTTCTAAAGCCTATCCATTCGAGAAGCCATCTGGGAAGAGGAGGATTCCGGACGAGGACGGGAGGAACCAAGCTGTGATGACGGACGAGGTCTAGTATGATCGAGCCCCCTTGATGTGATCCTCTCCTCCGGTCTCGGAAGAGTGCCTCCATCAATGATCCGATCATCATCCTTAATATAAGCAAAGTATATCCATCCACGATTTCTCGTGCGAAGATACCTCATCGTCCGCAATGTCCCTTCAGTGACGAGGCTCCCCCTAGGAATCGGAACCCCGTGGACCCCAGACAGATCAACTCCAGCTTTCTCAAAAATTTCGGTTAAGATAGAACCAAAAGGCATTCCTGATTTTCTCTGACGATCAATTTTCGCGTAGCTCTTTTTGTGAAAAATTTGCCCCTTTTCCACGAACCATTTCAGCACAATAGACGCGAAGTTGACTTGGTGATCCTTCCACACATGATAAATAATCTCCATATCGATATTCACAAGGCGAAGTTGAGCATTCACTTTAGGCATAAGACAACGAGTGATAGCATCATGAAGCAAACGAATGTTTATCCCAAAGTCATTGTTTTCAAACCGCCCGGAATGAACATTTAAAACGGCTTTGTCCGATAAGAAATTACGGACTTTCGACTCGTGAACACCATAGCTTTCATCATCGGACCAGTCGTTAAAGACTTCGTCCGGAGGAGAAAACTCTCCCTTGCAACGAAAACCCTCATTAGGGAGTCCAAAAATCTCCGAAAGCTTTGCTTCATCAAAAGATATTGATTTACCATGCACAAGCGAGTTAACAACGGCAAGTCCGTCGGCATCATAAGTTACAAAAAAATTCGCATAAAACTCTTTCACACATTCCTCATAAATTGGTCGAGCAAGACTAACAAACCTATTGATTCCAAGCATATCGAAGAATTCTTCGATAGCAACACCAGCACTGTTCAGAGATTCAAAATCAAAGTGATGACTCGGAGTTACCTCTTCGTCAATAAGGATTTCGTTGAAAACTTTCATGGCTTGAGCATTCCGAAATGATAGATTGCCGGAAGCCGTGGAGGATGTTTGAGAGGTTTCTCCTCTTCTCTTTTTGCCGGTTCTGGAAGCCATGAGGATTGAATCGGTCGAAGAAGTGAAGTTTTGATGAAGTTTTGATAGGGTTTGCCGGAACAGTTCTTCGTTAGTCGCTAGGGATTTGTAAGAAATGAACAGGGATCTGACGATGGGTTTATATATGTGATGGTCAACGATCTCTTACGTACGTTATATTCCTTTAATAACGTACGTAACAAAAAATCCTAAACTTTCTGGAGCAAAACCTGTGTTTCGTTACGTACGTAACGAACCAACCTGTAACGTACGTAAGGTCCTATTACGTACGTAATGGACCGCGTATACCGTACGTAAGCAAGACCAAATGAATAGTCTTTTCCTTTCGATGATGTCCCGTTTTAAATGACCATTTAATGTGACTATGATGAGTATGCAATATTTAAAAGTGATCAGCATGTCCCATTCCTAAATTTATGCGAATAAAGTTGAAAGCTTCTTCGGGTAATGGTTTTGTAAAAATATCCGCCAATTGTTCATTAGTACCAACAAATTGGAGACGAACATTCCCGTTTTGGACATGGTCACGAATAAAATGGTGACGAATTTCGATGTGCTTTGTCCTACTATGCAAAATGGGGTTTTTACTTAAATTAATGGCACTTGTATTGTCACAAAAAATAGGAGTATTTTTAAGTTCGATGCCATAATCAAGTAATTGATTTTTGATCCAAAGAACCTGTGCACATGCACTTCCCGCAGCCACATATTCTGCTTCAGCTGTGGAAGTAGCGACACTAGTCTGTTTCTTACTTCCCCATGAAATTAAACATGAACTCATAAAATGACAAGTTCCGGTGGTGCTTTTTCTATCAATTTTACAACCACCGAAATCGGCATCACTATATGCAAAGAGTTGAAAATCAATGCTGGAAGGATACCATAGGCCTAAACCAGCAGTATATTTTAAATATCGAAAAATTCGTTTACATGCTATGAGATGGGATTCTTTAGGATTAGCTTGAAAACGAGCACATAGACAAGTAGCAAACATAATATCGGGTCTAGATGCAGTTAAGTAAAGTAAGGATCCGATCATACCTCGATACTATTTTTGGTCAACAGATTTACCTTTTTCATCTTTATCGAGTTTAAGAGTGGAAGACATAGGAGTGGATATTTCTTTGCAATCTTCCATCTTAAATTTCTTTAGAAGCTCATTGACGTACTTGGATTGGTGAATGAATATTCCGTCATTGAGTTGCTTAATTTGGAGTCCGAGAAAGTTTTTCAACTCTCCCATCATACTCATTTCGAACTCTCCCTTCATAAGATTTGAAAATTCCTTGGACAGAGTTTCGTTAGTTGCACCAAAAACAATATCGTCCACATAGATTTGACAAATTAACATATCATCATTTAAGACCTTAATAAACAGAGTATTATCAACATTTCCTCTTTTATAACCATTTGAGATAAGAAAAGAGCTTAGACGATCATACCATGCTCTCGGAGCTTGCTTTAATCCATAGAGAGCTTTATGGAGCTTGTACACATGATCCTGATGATCATAGTCTTCAAAACCCGGAGGTTGCTTGACATAAACTTCCTCCTGGATGATTCCATTTAGGAACGCACTTTTTACATCCATTTGATGGAGTTTGATCTTCTTGTATGCGGCAAAGGCACGAGAAGACGAATAGCTTCAAGACGAGCAACAGGAGCGAACGTCTCTTCATAGTCCAAGCCTTCTTCTTGATTATAACCTTGGGCGACCAACCTCGATTTATTTTTAATAGAGAGACCATCATCATCGGTTTTGATTTTATGAACCCATTTGGTACCAATGATTGATTTGCCTACCGGTGCCGGAACTAATTCCCAAACTTTATTTCTTTCGAATTGGTTTAGCTCTTCTTGCATAGCAATAGCCCAATTCTCATCATTTATGGCCTCATCGATGTTCTTTGGTTCTGTAAGAGAAATAAATGCAATATTGTTAATACAATCATTTATATTTCTCCTAATTCGTACACCTTCATCGATTTTTCCGAGAATTTGTTCCATCGGATGGTCTTTCACATTTGCACAATCTTTAGCAAGGTTGTAAGTATTTTCTTCCTGTTTGTCCGAGCTTACGTCGAGCTTCTCCAATTCCTTTGATACTTCGGATATTTCTTTAGCTGGAACCATACCTGCATCATCATCAAAAACAACCTTTCTCGGGGGTAAAACTGTATCATCGAATTTTACATGAATGGACTCTTCTACCGAGCCTCTTCTACAATTAAATACACGATAAGCTTTACTATTAGTAGAATAACCAAGAAATATTCCAATATCTGATTTAGAATCAAATTTACCCAAATTGTCTTTTCCATTATTATGAATGAACACTTTACACCCAAATGGATGAAAATAAGATAAATTGGGCTTTTTACCTTTAAAAATCTCATAGGGAGTCATCATTTTATTTCTCCTGAGATGGACACGATTAATAACATAACAAGCAGTGTTAACGGCTTCGGCCCAAAAGTATTTAGGAAGACCATACTCGTTGAGCATTGTTCGGCTCATTTCTTCTAGAGAGCGATTCTTCCTCTCGACAACTCCATTTTGTTGAGGTGTCCGAGGTGCCGAAAAGTTGTGCCAATACCATATTTATCGCACCAATCTTCAAAGAGATTAGAATCAAATTCTCCACCATGATCGGTTCGAATGGCGATAACTGGTAATCCTTTTTCCTTCTGGGTAACCTTACACCACTTAACAAACTCGTTAAAAGCATCATCTTTATTGGCTAAGAATTTTACCCAAGTAAATCTAGAAAAATCATCGACAATAACTAAGGTATAAAGTTTACCTGTTAGGCGGCATGTCGAGACGGACCAATTAAATCCATATGAATTAATTCAAGAATGCGACTAGTGGAAATTTCCATTTTTGGTTTAAACGAGCCTCTTGCATGTTTACCTTTAATACAGGCCTCACAAATGTGGTCTTTTCTAAAATTCAATTTTGGTAGACCACGAACAATATCATTTTTGGCCAATTTTGAAAGAAGTGGTAAAGAGGCATGTCCCAATTTTCGGTGCCAAACAACGGCATTTTCATCGTATGAAAGTAGACATTTTTCGTTAAACGAAGATTCATCTTGGAGATCAACAATGTAAATATTTCCATAGCGCAATCCAATAAAAACGATTTGCTCTTTTCTCATTGCCGTGCAATGCGTAATTTCAAAAATTAGTTTAAGACCGGTGTCACATAATTGGGAAACACTTAGGAGATTATGGCAAAGTCCATCAACAAATAGAACATTTTCAATAGTGGGTAAAGGTTTCTTACCAATTTTACCTGTCCCTTTTATTTGGCCCTTTTATTATCGCCAAATGTAACACAATACGATCTTCCTTTTTCTCCGTGAAGAGATGTTCATTTCCACTCATGTGGTTTGAACATCCACTATCAACATACCATTTATTTGATAATGTTGTCTTCCTTGCTTGTACCTACAAAAACCATTTTCTTCCGTTTTATCGGTACCCGTGCTAATTTGGGTCTGAGGAGTTAGATATAAAAACTTGATTTTTAATAACGGTCCCTTTTGGTACCCAAATTTGCTTAACCCTTATAGTACGTCTAGAGTTTCGACAAGAGGTTTCGGTATGTCCAGGTTTTAAACATTTTGGACATGATGGGATACCGTTTTTAAAGTGTCGAATCTTTTGTTGTAATTTCTAAGGACTTTTTCATTGGAAATGAATTATATCCAAGTCCTTGTTTTGAAAGAGAAAATTTTTGACCAAATAATAATTGCTCGAATTTGTCATTACCACATGAAAATTTTCTGACATAAAGTTTAAATTCTTTTTGAGTTTTATGCAATTCATCTTTCAATTTTCTCGGTTCCAAGCAATTTGTATGATCAATAGAAACTTCCTTGTTTTTCAATAATTTAGCATTTTCAATTTCAAGGAGTTTTATTTTCTTTTCAAATCTTTATTGCTATTGCAAGCCTTTTCGTATTCATTATTTAGAGATTCAAAAGCATCAAGAAGTTCTTCATGAGAATCACTAACCTCGACTTCTTCGTCACTCTCTTCGGATGCGCGGACCATAAGAGCAAGATTGGTTTGGACTTGTGGTTCATCATCCTCATCATCGTCACTCCATGTGGCGACATAAACCTCCTTCTTTTTGAACTTTTCATGAGGTGGTTTTGATGAACTTATTGGAGCAGCAGCACGACAATCTTTTGCAAAATGGCCTGGAACGCCGCACCTTCGACAAGTGTTGTCGAATTTTTTGTTTTGAGGGAAGTGAGTCTTTTTGGATTCATCCCTTGATTCTTGCTTGATATCTCTCCGGCGCCTTTGAAGAAGATTTTTAAATTTCTTTATGTTTTTGGCATAGAAGGCGGTTTCTTCGTCCTCTTCTTCGATAGGTTCATCCTCTAGGTCGCTTTCTTCCTTGGCCTTGAAAGCGATAGTCCTTTCTCTCTCCTTAGGTTTTGGTTTCGAGCTACGAGATTTGATGACGATCTCATAATTGATGAGAGATCCGATGAGAGCGCTGAACTCTATTGTATTAAGGTCTTTCGACTCCATAATAGCCGTAACGGTAGCGTCCCATTCTCTTGGTAGAGACCGAAGGATTTTCTTGGCTTTATCACTACTTGATATCGGTTTCCCGAATGAAGCTAGCCCATTTGTGATTGCCGAGAAACGGTCAAGCATAGTGGTGATGCTTTCTTCTTCTTTCATGGTGAAGAGTTCATAATCGTGAAGAAGCATATTGATTTTGGTTTCCTTCACTTGACTCGTACCTTCATGGGTGATCTCTAGCATTTTCCAGATTTCTTTTGCCGTCTCGCAGGAAGAGATTCTATTGTGATCTTCTGTATTGAGAGCACAATAAAGCAATTGAGTGGCTTTATTGTTGAAGTGATCGTTCTTCCAGTCGGCATCGTCGTACTCTTCGAAACTTTTGAGAGAGCCATCCGATTTCTTAGGAATGGTAGGTCCAAGGGCAATGACTTTCCATATTTCAATATCGTGAGCTCGGATGAAGATGGACATCTTCTTCTTTCCATGTCATAAAGTTTGAACCATCGAAGAAAGGAGGGCGATTGAGAGCATTGCCTTCAACGGAGGAGTGGATAAAGGCCATTTGGATCTTTTCTCTAGCGGGTGTTAATCCGGTGATAAAGAGACTGCTCCGATACCAATTGTTGGATTGATACCGCCACTAGAAGGGGGGTTGAATAGTGCGGTTAAGAGTATTGTACTCTTTTTCGTGCGGAAGCAAAAATAGCGGAGAATAAAAGTGCAGAAAAGAAAGAACACAAGGAATTGTTCGAGAGGTTCGGCTATTAACGAAGCCTACGTCCCCTACCTAGTTTTATCGACTAGGACTTTTCTTAGAACTTGGAATTTGCACTTTCTAGTTTAGTGCCAACTTCTTACAACTTCTTGATTTCCGGGCTCAAGAACAACCTCACAAAAACACTCTTGTTTTTCTAGGTACAAGATAACCAATACACAAAATAAGTGCGAGTAGAAACTCGGCTTACACGATATATCGCTCTAAGATACAAGAATGAAGATTGAAATTATAGAACAAATCTTCTCGTATCACAATCTAGAATAAGAATATCTCTCAGAATGTTTGCTTGATATTGCTTGAGTATGCTAGTAAGCTCAGAATTCTTGTGTATCTTCAATCTCCATGAAGGTGGCTATTTATAGCCTTCTTGAGCTCAATTTCCCGTTGGAACAGTATAAAGAGTTACGTACGTTATATGATGCTGATTACGTACGTTACGTACGTTACGTACGTTATATGAGCCGAATAACGGCCGTAATGAAAGTGCCGAAACTGTCCAGTGAAATATGATGAAATGCGTTACGTACGTTATAAACCTCCTGGTTACGTACGTAATATCCTGGTCAAAGATCCGTTGATTGAGACGACTTGTTGCAACGGCTAGTGGCTTTTCCAACGGTCAGAATAATTCAAGCCTTACGTACGTTATATAATCCCGGTTACGTACGTTACCTGTACAGAAAAACTTACGAAAATAGTGAATGTTACGTACGTTATAAGAGATGCGTTACGTACGTTAACTATAGAATGTTACGTACGTTAATGTGATATATTTTACGTACGTTAACTGAAGAGAAAGTATGTTTTAAGTAAATTTTGGTTTTAATAACACATCATCAAAACGATCTAAAAAATATTGTTCCAACAGGCTGGGGTCAAAGGTCCTATCTGTCGGCGCCCTTTGTGGATCTGCACGTGGGCCACCGTCCAAGATTCGGTCTTCGACGACTTTGACGGATGTTGGATCCATACGTGGCACGAGACGATCGTCTCTGGTTTGGACGTCAAAGACGATCGCCAGACATTAAAAGACGATCGCTGGGTACCAAAAGACGATCGCCGTATGTGCCGATCTCTGGGCGTTTGCCCAGAGTATGTCTTCTATGGTTGGATTCTCTGATCGTGATGTCGATCGCCATCGAGGCATATTAATCGCCGCACAACAAGTTGTATACTTGTAAGCCTTTGTTTTCCTTGAGGTTTTGCGGAATAAACTCCGATATTTCCATTATTTATCAAGTATATTCAATGACACCTTCGTGGTGTTCGACGAATTGACCCAAAGGGGTAGGACTTTGGATGATACCTTCGTTTTCAAGGTATTGTGGTTGATTTGATATCGTTATGTGTTAGGAGCGAAGTATTGAGGAGAACTCGGACCGAAGTCCTTTCCGTTCATTGTTTTCATTGTGACGAACTAAACAAGGCAAGTACATGTATTACATTTCGTTATGTGTGTTACGATTTCGATACGAATGCTGAATTATGATATTGTGTATGTGTGTGTGTTGTTGTTCTTCCACCCGGAGCGTTCGGCGGGGCGTCTGGGGGTTAATACTAAGGGGTACGACCGCGGAAGTGGTTTTCCCATCCAGAGCGTTCGACTGGGCGTCTCGGGGTCGATACTAAGGGGTACGGCCGTGGTTTACCAAGTGTGGATGGTTGTGATATTGAGATGAATCAATAAACTGTTTTGATGTCAATGTGATATTCCGGAATATGAATTTAAAATTTTTTCCAAATGAATTGACCGTGTTGAATCATTTCTGTATATAATGTAGTGTGATTATGTACTTGCACTAGCTATTCGAATGCTAACCCCTTAAATGGGGGAAATGCGTTTCATGCATTTCAGGTATCGGGCGAGATGAGGAGCCGGAACGGGACACGCATGCAAAGGATGGCCCAACATGATGATGAGGCTCGAGTCGGGTTATTTCTTTTATTATGTTTAATCACTTATTGGTTGATGTAGTCGAGTAAACGTATGTTTGGTTAATGATGTCTGTGTGGGCATTGAATACATTTCACTCTATGTTTTATTAGTATTGAATCAAATTGTTTTGGCCGAGGCCACTGCCCTAATTAATATTAATGCGTATTATGGGATTTCTTTTGTGGATTGTGTGTCATGTGTTAGCCTGGTAGACCTTGTGAAGGTTCTACGATGTGTAATGTCTATTATGAGATTTGGGGTGTTACATTTATGGTATCAGAGCCATATGTTATGAATACCTAGGCTGTTGGTTAATTTTGTGTCTGTTAGTTATGTCGTAAGAGTCAGTTATTGAGCCTAATATCATCGTGCTACCATCTCTTCGTGCGACCCGTGGCTATAATTCTCCTCGAACTCTTACATTTTTGTAATTTATTTCCCTTGTGTAGATTGGAGTTGTGAGATGTGGTACTAACTTTGTAAACTGTGAATTTTTCTAATCCTGTTCTTTTCAATTCTTTCTTCAGTATGTTGATAGGTCGCGGTAGAGCAACTAGGGGACGTTGCCGAGGCCGTGGTCGTGGTGCTAGTGTTGAGGAAGTTTTGCTTTCTCAGTCCTCTGCAGATTCGGACTCTCATTCAGTGCCGAATACTCTACCCTTGAGTTCTGACGGGCAGTAAAAGTTATCAGTCAGTCAGGATTAGCCGTCGGGTATTAATGCCGACACTGGAGCTACTGTTGTACTTCAGCAGTTGGTAGCTCAGCTCGCTCAGATAGCTCAGGGTGGATGTCAGAATCCACCCCGACTCCAGGAGATGAAGCTAATAAATGGCTTCAGAAAGTGACCAAGATGGACCCCTCTTGCTTCGCTGGTTCTACTGACTCACTAGGTTGGGAGAATTGGCTTTTTTAGATGGGTAGGACATTTGATGCCGTAGCTTGTCATGGCGACAGGAGGGTACCTATTGCTCAGTACCTCCTGGATAAGGAAGCTGCGGAGTGGTGGGAAGCTGTGATGCCTAGTGACCTTGTAGCAACCTGGGAGGAGTTCAAGACCGCTATGGAAGCGGAATACTGCCCACCGCCAGTTCGGGAGAGTAGGATCGTGGAATTCTTTACTGCTACGCCTCAGGATGTGCCGATCTCTCAGGCCATCATCACTTATAACCAGCAGATGGGATTCGTGAAAGAACAGGTGAGGGCAGAGGCTGATAAAATCCGTTACTTCAATATGCGCATGAAGCCCCATATCAGGCAGAGTATGGCACCGCTCATGTGTGCCACCTTGAAGGAATACCAGGATCGCGCCCTAGCGATTGAGATGGCTGTCCCGAAATCAGAGTTGGGTTCCGAGACTAAGAAATAGAAGACTACTGGCAGTTTCTCAGTCGGTAAGAGTGGTCGGTTTTCGAGGTCTCAGTCTGCTCCTGTATCTGGAAAGAAGCCGTTTCACCAGGCTGGAGGGTCTCAGAGTAACCGTTCAGTCCAGTACACTGCACCTGGTGGCAGAGTTTGTTTTAACTGCAATCAATACGAGCATTTGGTGGAGGATTGTCCACTTTCGTTAGTTAATTGCTTTACTTGCGGGCAGACTGGGCATCAGACAGTACATTGCGAGAAGGCCACCATGGCCGCCAGAGCACCGACTACCACTACAGTTCAGAAGGAGTATAGTGTTGATCAGGGGCCCCTAGTCACTCGAGTTCCTCAGAGTTCAGGCCGTGGTAGGGGTCGGGGTCAGCCAGATCGCCGTGCAATATCGAGTTCGGGCTCAATACACCCCCGGATATATCAAATGAGACGTACGGAGGAGACAGACGCTCCGGTGGTATCAGGTACCACTCATATCCTTTCTCATCCGGTTTCGGTGCTTTTTGATTTGGGTGATACTTACTCTTTTATTGCTTTGGATTGTATATGTCGTATCGGTATTGACTGCTTGTTTGAGTGTGAACCGTTCATAGTGGGTATGCCTTGTGGGGATCGTATGGTTGGGAACTGGGAAGTTAGAGATTGCCCAGTGAGGATTAGGAGCCGGGATTGGCCCTCGAACCTCATTGTTGTATATCTTAAGGGTGAGGATTTGATCCTCGAGGATGATTGGTTGGATCGTCACGGTGCTATCATGAACTATCGGACTCGTACTATCTCGAAAGTGGCCGAGGATGGCACGGAGCATACTCTTGTTGGTTGTAAGTCGGGTAGATCAGGAAATGTGATTAGTGCCTTGAAAGCGATGAAACTTCTGAACCAGGGTTGTGTAGGCTACTGGTGTTACGCTCTGAAGGCGGAAGATGGTGGAATTGACATGTCGTCGATTTCAGTTGTTAGCGATTATCCTGACGTATTTCCGGATGACTTGCCGGGATTACCACCACATCGGGAGATTGAATTCCCTATTGATCTGGAGCCGAACGCGGCTCCTGTTTCTCGAGCACCGTATTGTATCGCACTGTCGGAGATGTTTGAGTTAAAGAAACAGTTGGAGGAATTGCTAGAAAAAGGGTATATTCGACCGAGCGCATCGCCTTGGGGTGCGCCTGTGCTTTTTGTTAAGAAGAAGGATGGATCGCTCCGTTTATGCATCGACTATAGAGAATTAAACAAGTTGACCATCAAAAACAAATACCCTTTGCCCCGGATTGATGACTTGTTTGATCAACTTCAAGGAGCGATAGTCTTCTCGAAGATTGATTTGCGATCGGGCTACTACAAGTTGAGGATTCGGAAAAGTGATATATTGAAAGCCGCTTTTCGGACGAGATATGTCCATTACGAATTTGTGGTTATGACTTTTGGGCTAACCAATGCCCCAACAGTGTTCATGCAGTTCATGAACAAAGTTTTTATTGAGTATCTGGACAAATTTGTGGTCATCTTCATCGGCGACATTCTTATCTATTTCCGGAATCAGGAGGAGCACGCTTTACATCTCCGGATGGTGTTAGACATTTTGAGAGCCTAACAGTTGTATGTGAAATTTTCTAAGTGTGAGTTTTGGCTCAAGGAAGTGACATTCCTAGGGCATGTGATTTCAGCAGAGGGAGTTCGGGTTGATCCGCAGAAAATAGAGGCGGTGTTGGCAGGGAACCGCCTAAAAATGTAAAAGAAGTAAGGAGTTTTCTAGGACTTGCGGGCTATTACCGTAGGTTTGTTGAAGGATTTTGTAAGATCGCTAGACCACTCACTCAGTTACTCCAGAAGACTCATAAATTCGAGTGGAACGCGGATAGGCAGGATAGCTTTGATGAGTTGAAAACACGGTTGACTACCGCACCAGTTTTAGCTTGCCTCAGGGGAACGAGGATTTTGTAGTGTATAGTGAAGCTTCGGGCCTCAGACTCGGATGTGTTTTAATGCAGAGACATAGGGTTATTGCTTATGCATCCCGTCAGTTGAAACTTTACGAAGCTAGTTACCTTACGCATGATTTAGAGTTAGCGGCGGTCGTTTTCGCTTTAAAAATTTGGAGGCTTTATCTCTATGGGTCGTCGTGTAATATTTACACGGATTACAAGAGTCTGAAGTATATCTTAAGTCAAAAGGAGTTGAACATGAGACAGCGTAGGTGTTTAGAGTTAATTAAAGATTATGATCTCGAGATTCTTTATCATCCGGGCAAGGCCAATGCTGTGGCAAATGCATTGAGTCATAAGCCGATGGCGCTACAGATGTTAGAGGTACTTATGTCTCAAAGCAGAATCCAGCGGGATTTAATTTGTCAGGATATCGAAGTTTGGGTTCAGAGAGTTCAGGGCCAGTTATGTGCGTTAGAAATCACTTCGTCTTTGGTTGATAATATCAAGTCGAGACAGTATGATGATCCATTTTTGGTCCAGTTGAGGGAGGACGTGAAGAAGTTAAAAGCCCCTGGATTTGTAGTTCAGGATGATGGAGTTTTAAGATTTTGAGGCAGATTGTGCGTACCGAGTGACATTGAGTTGAGACAGAAAATCTTGAGTGAAGCTCATACTACGCCTTATTCCATACATCCTGGTACGAGCAAAATGTACAAGGATGTAAGGAGTAACTACTGGTAGCACAATTTGAAAACGGACGTTAGCGAGTTTGTGTCAAAGTGTTTGACCTGTCAGCAGGTTAAGATCGAGCATCAGCGACCCGCAGGGTTATTGCGACCACTTCCTATTCCAGAGTGGAAGTGGGAGGACATTTCTATGGATTTCGTTACCAGTATGCCTAGGACTCAGACTGGAATGAACACGATTTGGGTTATTGTTGATCGACTAACCAAATCAGCTCATTTTCTGGGTATTAAGGATACTTGGGGACCGAAGAGACTAGCACGAGTGTTTATTGCAGAGATCGTGAGGTGGCATGGGACTCCTAAGAGTATTGTTTCAGATCGATATGGCCGTTTCATATCGCATTTTTGGCAGGCTGTTCATCGAACTTTGGGAACTGAATTGAGTCTCAGCACATCCTACCACCCTCAGACAGATGGACAGTCAGAGCAGACGATACATACGTTGGAGGATATGTTAAGAGTCTGTGCTTTAGACTGGAAAGATGATTGGGAGTCGCACTTGCCGTTAATTGAGTTCACGTACAACAATAGTTGGCATGCCTTGATCAAAATGGCAGCTGAACCAGCTGGATATGGTAGTTGAGACGAGAGAAAAAATTGCTTTGATTAGGGATAGGTTGTTAACGTATGCTACCGGGAGGACATAAGTCTCTGACTGCATTCTGCACCCCATTAGCGCACACTAAACTTTGTATGTAGCGCGCGCTAAGTCTGTCTGATATATATAGGACAACGGCAGTTTAACTTTGTCATTGTTCATCCTTATTTCTTCCTTCCCGCTTTGAGCGATATTAGACGAGGTTTGGAGTCGATTTTGGTCAATTATTATCATCCACTAACATCTTTGCGTTCCTTGTGCGAATTTATCAACTTCTTAACATCTTCCACCGCCCGAATCGAGGTAAGGATCTCTAGAACCCTTGTTTTGAGATTTTGGGGAAATTTTGGGGATTTCTTGTGATTTGACCCTTTTAATTCGATTCATCATAAATTGTTGCTTGATTTCAGTTGTATACTTGTAAGCCTTTGTTTTCCTTGAGGTTTTGTGGAATAAACTCCGATATTTCCATTATTTATCAAGTATATTCGATGACACCTTCGTGGTATTTGACGAATTGACCTAAAGGGGTAGGACTTAGGATGGTACCTTCGATTTTAAGGTATTGTGGATTAGATATCGTTATGTGTTAGGAGTGAAGTGTTGAGGAGAACCCGGACCGAATTCCTTTCCTTTCATTATTTTCATTGCGGCGAAATAAACAAGGCAAGTATGTGTATTACATTTCGTTATGTGTGTTACGATTTCGATACGAATGCTGAATTATGATATTGTGTATATGTGTGTGTTGTTGTTCTTCCACCCGGAGCGTTCGACGGGGTGTCTAGGGGTCGATACTAAGGGGTACGGCCGCGGAAGTGGTTTTCCCACCCGGAGCATTCGACGGGGCGTTTGGGTGTCAATACTAAGGGGTACGGCCGCAAGTTACCAAGTGTGGATGGTTGTGATATTGAGATGAATCAATAAACTGTTTTGATGTCAATGTGATATTCCAGAATATGAATTTCAAATGTTTTCCAAATGAATTGACCGTGTTGAATCGTTTCTGTATATAATGTAGTGTAATTGTGTACTTGCACTAGCTATTCGAATGCTAACCCCTTAAATGGGGGAAATTCATTTCATGCATTTCAGGTATCGGGCGAGCTGAGGAGCCGGCACGGGACATGTAATGCCCGTAATTTCGATTTCCGGTAATTTCTTTTTTTTGGCCAAAGTTCGTTTTGACGACTCGCTCATGACCGTTTTGTCATTCCGAGAATGATTAATTCTTCACTTTTTGTCATCCGAGTTCGTTTCGGTGTCGTTTTGTTGAGTTCCGTGCTTTTGGCGAGTTTTCCGCACTTGAGTTCGATTCTTGCGAATCTCGTTCGAAACTGCTGTTTCGAGTTTCCCGTAAGTCCGTTTAACTTTGTTAGACGTGTTGTGAACTTCGGTTTGGTTATTCGATCACGTATCGTAATTTTTAGGCGTTTTGGGCTATTTTGTAATTTATCCAAAGTTGTGGGTATCCTCATTCGTATTTGTTGTTTTGACCCTTTTCATAGTCGCGTGTAATTAATTGTTGCATGGAATTTCTTTTCGGATCGATGTTGTTGTCCGAGAGAATTTCGTCGTGTTCGTTTCGTGCGTTTTTGGGAATTCGAGTCGTCGAGTCTTGGCGGCTAGGCACTGGCCGGCCACGTGCGGCAGGGACCTGCCAGGCGCGCACGAGCGTGGCTCACGAGCTGCGCGCACGATCCGATGCTCGTGCGGCCCTGACTGCACACGCACGAGCGAGTGTTCGTGCCCAGTGCTCGTGCGTCCCGGCAGTTTGCTGGCAGTGGACGCGCACGACCGGCCGCTCGTGCGTGCCTGCTCGTGCGTTGCTGGGCAGTATATATGGTCGGGCAGATGGGTTTTTCACCCATTTTCTCATTCTTTCCCTTCTCTTCCGCGGCTGGAGGTGTGGTAAACATATATAGATGTTGTTGAACAACAAATCCACGAAGTTCTTGAGTTCATATCATTGATTGATCATCCTATATCATCCTTTGATCCAGCGAATCAAGGTAATCTCTTCTTAAGACCCTAGTTTCTTGAATTTTGGGGTTTTTGCGTTTTTGTCCGATTCATTCCGTATTGTTGATTAATTCATGATGGTTATGATTAATCTTGGTAGTATTCTTGTGTTTAACATCATTTAATCCATTGTTCTTCGTCGAATCGAAGTATATTTCTTGATTTTCTTCGAATCAACTTTTTGGGGGATTTGTTCTCGATCTCGTTTTCCATACGTTTTTGATGGATCTATTGTTGTTAAATGATGTTGTTAAACATATCCTATGGATTGTATATCCATATTTCGGTTTGGAATTCCATTTTCGTGTTTTGAGGGGACGAATCGTGTTCTTGGCCGTTTTGGGGGGAAACACTTGAACTTTCGTCATTTGTTCTTTGAATTTAATATGCCGACGGAGTGGAGGCATAGTATTGTCGTGCCGTTTTCAAGAACAAAGGCGATGCTCAGAGTTGTAGTAACTATAGGGGTATTAAACTCCTCAGTCATACTATGAAACTTTGGGAAAGAGTGGTGGAATGCATGGTTAGAAGAGAAGTTGAGATCTCAGAGAACCAATTTGGCTTCATGCCGGGGAGGTCCACGACATAGGCCATTCATCTCGTTAGGCGCCTTATGGAGAAGTTTAGAGAGCGGCGCAAAGACCTCCATACGGTGTTCATAGATCTAGAGAAGGCTTATGATAGCATTCTGCGCGATGTTATTTGGAGGAGCCTACTAGAGAGGAGGGTGTCGTTGCCGTTCGTTAGGGCGATCTAAGACATGTACTCCCAAGCTAGGACGTACGTTAGGACCCCAGCTGGTGACACCCAGTATTTCCCGGTTGAGATAGGGCTACACCAGGGGTCGGCGCTAAGCCCTCTTCTCTTCGCTCTGATCCTTGACGTCATTTCGCGGGGGATACAAGATGGCATCCCATGGTGCATGCTTTTTGCTGACGACATTGTTTTAGTGGCGGAGTCGAGGAGGGAGGTGAACTCAAAGTTGGAGCTATGGAGGTCTAAGTTAGAATCCCAGGGCTTGCGTGTGATCTGGTCTAAGACCGAGTATCTCTGGTGTAACTTTAGTGGTGAGGCGAACGAGGAAGATGTAGAGGTAATGATGCGTATCAGATCGTACCCCATACGGATAAGTTCAAGTATTCGGGTTCGATCATTCAGAAGGAAGGTGAGTGTGAAGTTAATGTCACTCATCGCATCAAGGCGGGGTGGCTAAGGTGGAGAGAAGCGACGGGGGTCCTGTGCGACAAGAAAGTCCCTCTAAAGTTGAAGAGTAAATTCTATAGCACGAAGGATAATGAAAGATGATCGATACTAATCACATGAGGAACCGTACATCGTGTATTAGTTCAGTTGTACTTTATTTTCTGCTGCTATATTTTTCCCGTTGTACGGGTGTGGTTGTGTTTTGACCCCTGCGTGGGCATGAGTTGTAATCGAGTTGTATGTTTTTATTGAAAGGCCAAATCGGTCTACTGAGTCATTTTATGGAAGTCGGCAGAGGATCCTCCCCAGGCAGTCGGTGCCCCAGCGCCGGAGCTGGTGCCTGCTCCATGTGATGATGATGTTCCAGTCATTCTCAAAGAAGAAAGGAGAAAATGAGTTTTTCTTACCCAAAGATGGAATCGATCGACGATCGGCAGTTGGATCTCTCTGAAATATTCGTCAGCAAAATCCTTCTTTCTCCAGTAAAAAATGCGTAAGAGTTTTAACGCTGCAACCTT
This sequence comes from Orobanche coerulescens, assembly GCA_033398695.1. Lineage (NCBI taxonomy): Eukaryota > Viridiplantae > Streptophyta > Magnoliopsida > Lamiales > Orobanchaceae > Orobanche > Orobanche coerulescens. Next base: position 39,287,502 of record CM065802.1, read on the forward strand.
GCGTCCTTTTATAGGAGATGGCAGGGACTCATATGCAATTAAGGAGAGTCTCAGGGTTGAAGTGCAACCGTCGCATTTATTGACCCCCTTGAGACCCGCGTACGCGTCTTTTCAAGGACGCGTCAGACGAGGAGTCATTAATGACCGTCGGCCTCCCCCAACAGGAGCCCGACACGTGCCCCAGAAACTTTTCTGCATCCGCAGCCATTTCCCGCTTTTTTCAGCGACCTATAAGGTCGTCCAAATTCAGAATCAATCAGCTCAAAGACGATCGCCAGTTCAGTAAAATGCAAAGTCACTCGTCAAAATTCAGCGATCGCCAGCAGAACCACCTCGCCCCATGTTTCCAACGTCGGAGCGAGATGGGGGCAATTGTTGTGCCGAGATTTATTCACCTCGACAGGCGATCGACTACAAAGCCGAGCGACCGAATCCACAACCAATCACACTACGGCGAACGCGCCTAAGTGGAGATAACAGTCCATCTTAGAACATCCCGCGATCGACTCCCAAGGCGATCGCCTTTGGCACCTAACGACCGTCTCTGACCCCCGACCTAAGCCGACCGTCCAGTGCCTCGTACAGAGGCCTTCGTCCGTCAAAGACCACGAAGACTGAATCTCAAAGCAGCTCCCATGTGCAGATCCGCGACAGCCACCGCGATTCCCGGATCGTTGACCACAGCCTGGCACCACCTTATCACCTACCGACAAACCCGCCGAAAGGTACAAGGTGGGGCCGCCCGTGACAGCGACTCAGACGCGTGCAAGCTTCTCATTGGACCGCACAGCTGGCTGCCAGCAAACTCTGCGGACTCAAAGGAGACCAGCCCATGTGCTAAAAGACGATCGCCCGCTTATTATAATACAGCAGAGGCGATCGCCCAGCGTGTCCCAGTCCTATAAATAGAGAACATCCGGAAACTGGAAAAAGGTTGACATTTTTGTTCCTCTCAAGACCACTCATAGCAGAAATCGGTTCTCTTCCCAGTTGGAAAATCATTCCGAAAAACATACTAACACACATATTCTCAGGCTCCCGGCTTCCTCACCGGAATCTACTTCAGGATTTCTCTCTCAGCACCTCTCAACCAGAAGACGGTCGGCAGAGGCAAGAAGTCTCCACAGTACAGATTCACAAGCCTCGGAGCTCAACTACTTAGCAACTACACGCCGTGTGAGACTGTCGATCTCTCACCGCCGTCACAGTTCACCAACATTGTTACAAGAACTCACATAGCATCACATCTGATTCTTCCGGCAATCTACACGCTCACTAGCTAAGATAACTAGAATCGTTACACTCATTGTAATAATATTCTAACATTAATACTTGTATCCCCGAATATTCGTATTAATATCATCTCGCGAGAGCATTCAAGCCCGGGACTAACAACCCCGGCAAATCTTGTGTTATTTACTTTCTCTACGGAAGTGCTCTCGTACTTTGTTTGCTATCCATCCATTCCAGCAATATCTATCTCCGGATAATATTTTGGGTAGCAACACGTTGTTACGTCTTTGTGGTTCTTTTCCTAACAAGAGAAGAAGATATTTAATAAGTATATATTAGGTGCATTATAACAATTATTTTTCACATCATACACATGAACAAAATCAGTCGGCTCAACAATCACCATAAATTGGCCATTGGAGGAAAAATGGACGGATCAGGTGGCACCCAAATTACCTTTCGGTCGGCAACCAATTTTGACAAGTTTCAAGCATCATATACTCGGCAAGCCTCGTCCTGGTTACCAGTCGCAAAGATGTGATTTTTGGATGCTTTGCAGAAGCAAATGAGAAATCTAAATATTCTTGAAGAGGCGTAATTGTCTACAACACCTAATTTAATATTAAAATTACCGCGCTAATTTAATGAGAAATCTATGTTGTTGCCCAAAATATTTATCCGAAGATTAAATACTGCTGGAAGACGGACAACAAACAACAATTGCGGGAGCACTTCCGAGAGAAGATAAATAATACAAGATTTGCCGGGTTTGTTAGGCCCGGGCTTGAATGCTCTCGCGAGATGTTATTAATACAAATATTCGTGGATACAAGTATTAATGTGAGAAATCTAAATACAATGAGTGTAAAAAGACTCTGTTAATCCGGCTCTTGAGCGAAGCGTGGTGTTCTTCGTCCCGCCGATAATCTGCTCGAGGAGAAAAGGCCGGGAGAAGTAAGACCGAAAGAAAGCTGTTGCCAAGAGTTGAATGTTAGCCAAGTGCTTAATGTTTGCTTCTGTATAGTGTGCTTGAATCGCAATATTGTGAAGGAAGTCAAGAAGTGTCCAAGTGCGGGCGCCTTGTTTATATAGGGCGCCGGGTCCTGTCTGTAGTGGCCGACGTCGCGGCCATTTTAATATTTCGCCGATCGCCACGGCCAATACTTTAATGGGGCGATCTCAGGGTCACAAAGCTAAAGTCCAAGGAAGATGCGGCCGTCGGGCTAAAGTCCAAGGAAGAGGCCGGCACGGCAGGCGGTCAATAAGGAGCCATCACGTGTCCGAGTCGGCCAACATGTGGCCCTACCGACAAGCTTTCGCGGCCCGTCTACCGGTGGAGGGAATCTGTCAAGCTTTGGTCAATGGCCCGAGATTCGCGGATCTTGTCTCGGCCTTTGCACGTGGTGCTAGTCTTGAGGCTCGGCCTTCGCCGACGGGATGTCCATCGGTCCGATCGACACGGCGGTCATCCCCGATCGATCATCCGAGGTCGTCATCGGCCAGTGGATGGAGGTCGCCAATGGTCGGTCACCAAGGGTCGATCGGCAGATGCCGATAGAGGGTCGCCAGATGTCGGTCGCCAGGAGTCGGTCGCCGAGTACCGAGAGACGATCGTATCTGAGGTCGATCGCTCGGCACCGGGACTTGTCCTGGGACCTTCGGTTGGCCAGTCTAGCATGTCCGCTGGGTTGAGGCTCGGTCGCCAGGTTGCTGGTCGGCAGACTTGCCTTGGTCGCTCGGCAGTGACTCGGTCGCCCGTCCTCCTAGTCGATCGCCGGTCGGAAGGTGTTAAATCTTGACACAACAATTGCCCCCCAGCTTGCTCCTATGTTGAAGACATGGGGCGAGGTGGTTCTTGCTGGTGATCGTGTATGGATGAGGACGGGTGATCTGAGCTGACTTAGGACTCGGACTTGGGCTATCATGGTCGATTGGCTTACCTATCTTTCGGTCTTGTACCTGCAAAAAACAACATTGGCCGATCCCCCATGGAAACTTGGTGGTTTTGCTTGCTTGAGGAATCGTGCACAGTCGCGGAGATCGATGGACCGACCCCATGACCGTGTCTTGGTGCACAAAGACAATGAGTGCCTCGTGGCTCACTTTATTATGAGGGTCCTCTGTTAGGCTGCGCCTCGCCTTGTTTTTAAACGAAAGGCGTGCGGTCTCGGTCTAGAGGAGTCCTTGCGCGGGGTAGCGTCGGATGAATCAACTCCACGCCCGCGGCTTGTTAGCTCTGCTTCCACCTCGGCCAGCCACGGAGATGGCCGACCTCGACGGTGTACGTTGAGACGGGGTTGTGGAATGAGTCCACTGATTAATGTTGGAGGGCCCTCCGACTACGCCGGCCTCGTATTTAAACGAAGGGCGGGCGATCTCCGAAAGGGACCTTGCATGGCCGGCGGCCCGGTTCCATCGATCGCCAGGCCATGGCTTTATGATGTGCGGTGGAGGCGATCTTATGCCTTAGTCCGTCATGTTATATCTTTGGATCGTAGTTGGCGATCGTGTCCACCGGGTTGCTGATGATGTTGCGATCTGGCCGGAAGACTGGCGATCGTCGCTCGGCGGCCGATCGCTTTATTCGTAGGTCGAAATTGGCGATCGGGCGGCGGCTAGTCACTCATGTTAGAATGGATCAGGCGGGATCGAGTCCTCCGGCTCTGTGGGTAGTAGCGATCGGGCCGAGATCGAGGTCGTCGCTCGCGGGCCGATCTCTTTATTCGTAGGTCGAAATTGGCGATCGGGCGGCTAGTCACTCATGTTAGAATGGATCAGTAGGCGGGATCGAGTCCTCCGGCCTCTGGGTAGTAGCGATCGGGCCGAGACTGAGGTCGTCGCGCGGGTGCCGATCGTTCTACTCCTAGGCCAAGGAGAAGCCTTTGCCTGGACAGGAAATCTGCGGCTCTGGCCCGGAAGGCTGCGTAGGTCGTCGGTAGGGTCTTCGTGAGATGCCTGAACATAGGCGAGAAGCCCTGAAAACCTCCTAGGACCGCGTAGAGGGCGGTCTCATCGCTTACGGGCTCACCGTTGAGGATGATCATGTCCACCCGGTCGATGTAGTCCGAGTCAGACTCCTGTTCTCCTTGCCTGATCCGCCACATGCGATGGGGACCTTCTGGCCGAGCGGCCCTGGTGGCGAAGTATTCCGTGAAGACGTGCGCCAGCTCGTTAAAGGAGCCTATGGACCGAGGTGGCAATGAGGTGTACCACCGGTGGGCGAGGTCGTCTAGTGTCAGAGGGAACATTCGGCAACGGGTCGCGTCCGATGCCCCACACCCGGTCATGTAGATGTTGAACTTGTGCAGGTGTGCTTGGGGCTCCGATCGCCCCTGGTACACGGGTGTCTGAGGAGGAGCGATCTTGTGCTGCACCGGGGCGAGCTCGATGTCGATCGCGAGCGGCTCGCTCGGCGGGGCGATCGTCCTCACGGCGCCTGCCCCGGATTGCAGGAGCGCCTTCATGTCGTCGATCTGACGTTGCATTGCGGCGATCGCCGCGGCTCGGCTGCTTGCGGATCGGCTTTGGGAGCGGGGGCCGAGGCGATCGTGTACCGACCTCCGGACCCCACTGCTGCCGACCCCGGGAATCTGGCGAGCGGGAGCCAGGCGGCTGGATCGTCTTGTGGGAGCCGGGTAGGCCGAGCTCCTGGTGACGGACACCAACTCCGTCGTCTCGTAGCCGGGCCGATCGCCGGCCGCTGTGTCGGGTCGCCGCCAGGCGATCGAAGACAGAGGTGCCCCGGCTGGCGAGCGCCTCTTCCTGCGGACGGGAGCCTCCTGGCGATTGCTCGGCCAGTAGTGCCTTAAGCTTCCGCTTGATCTTCCGGCGGGAGACCGAGGGGGTGATAGCTGGAGGCGCGTCGAGTGCACTCTGTCGCTCCTGAAGGACGGCCAGGGCCCCTTCGATCTGTTCCTTGGTTCGGAACCGATCGAGCGAGAGGCTCGGGCCGCCTTCCCGGGACGTGGTCGAGCGCCTCCGGCCGCGGCGGCTACCTTCCACCATCGGCTACGGCTCGGACTGGGACGGAACAGGGGGTCTGCCGGCGGCCGGCTTTCTTCGACGCGGATGCGGAAGACATGATTTCTGAAGGATTTCTTTGAAGTGCAGTGAGTGTCACTTCAAGTATCTGCCCCGAGAACAGTGAGTGTTCTTCGGGACGGTAGGTATAAAAAATTGAGGGTTGGATGCCCTTCCTCTAGCGCCAATTGTTGTTGCCCAAAATATTTATCCGAAGATTAAATACTGCTGGAAGACGGACAACAAACAACAATTGCGGGAGCACTTCCGAGAGAAGATAAATAATACAAGATTTGCCGGGTTTGTTAGGCCCGGGCTTGAATGCTCTCGCGAGATGTTATTAATACAAATATTCGTGGATACAAGTATTAATGTGAGAAATCTAAATACAATGAGTGTAAAAAGACTCTGTTAATCCGGCTCTTGAGCGAAGCGTGGTGTTCTTCGTCCCGCCGATAATCTGCTCGAGGAGAAAAGGCCGGGAGAAGTAAGACCGAAAGAAAGCTGTTGCCAAGAGTTGAATGTTAGCCAAGTGCTTAATGTTTGCTTCTGTATAGTGTGCTTGAATCGCAATATTGCTGAAGGAAGCTGAAGAAGTGTCCAAGTGCAGGGCGCCTTGTTTATATAGGGGCAGCCGGGTCCTGTCCTGTAGTGGCCGATCGCCTGCCGGCCATTTTAATATTCTGCCGATCGCCTGCCGGCCAATACTTTAATGGGGCGATCCCCTGGGCTGTCAGGCTAAAGTCCAAGGAAGATGCTGGCTGTCGGGCTAAAGTCCAAGGAAGAGGCTGGCACAGCTTGGGCGGTCCAATAAGGAGCCATCACGTGTCCGGAGTCAGTCAACATGTGGCCCTACTGACAAGCTTTCGGCGGCCTGTCGGCTGGTGGAGGGAATCTGTCAGGCTTTGGTCAATGGCCCGAGATTCGCGGATCTTGTCTCGGCCTTTGCACGTGGTGCTAGTCTTGAGGCTCGGCCTTCGCCGACTGGATGTCCATCGGTGCTGATCGACACGAGCGGTCATCCCTGACTGATCATCCGAGGTCGTCATCGGCCAGTGGATGGAGGTCGCCAATGGTCGGTCACCAAGGGTCGATCGGCAGATGCCGATAGAGGGTCGCCAGATGTCGGTCGCTTTATTCGTAGGTCGAAATTGGCGATCGGGCGGCGGCTAGTCACTCATGTTAGAATGGACTGTAGGCGGGGATCGAGTCCTCCGGCTCTGCTGGGTAGTAGCGATCGGGCTGGGAGACTGGAGGTCGTCGCTCGGCGGCCGATCGCTTTATTCGTAGGTCGAAATTGGCGATCGGGCGGCGGCTAGTCACTCATGTTAGAATGGACTGTAGGCGGGGATCGAGTCCTCCGGCTCTGCTGGGTAGTAGCGATCGGCCGAGACGGAGGTCGTCGCGCGGTGTCGATCGTTCTACTCCTAGCCAAGGAGAAGCCTTTGCCTGGACAGAAATTCGCGGCTCGCCCTAAGGCCGCGTAGGTCGTCGGTAGGGTCTTCGTGAGATGCTCGAACATAGGCGAGAAGCCCCGAAAACCTCCTAGACCGCGTAGAGGGCGGTCTCATCGCTACGGGCTCGCCGTTGAGGATGATCATGTCCACCTTGGCCGATGTAGTCCGAGTCGGACTCTGTTCTCCTTGCCCGATCCGCCACATGCGATGGGGACCTTCTCGCCGAGCGGCCCTGGTGGCGAAGTATTCCGTGAAGACGTGCGCCACTGTTAAAGGAGCCTATGGACCGAGGTGGCAATGAGGTGTACCACCGTGGGCGAGGTCGTCTAGTGTCGAGGGAACATTCGCAACGGGTCGCGTCCGATGCCCCACACCCGGCCATGTAGATGTTGAACTTGTGCAGTGTGCTTGGGGGTCCGATCGCCCGTACACGGTGTCCGAGGAGGAGCGATCTTGTGCCGCACCGGGCGAGCTCGATGTCGATCGCGAGCGGCTCGCTCGGCGGGCGATCGTCCTCACGGCGCCGCCGGATTGCAGGAGCGCCTTCATGTCGCCGATCCGACGTTGCATTGCGGCGATCGCCGCGGCTCGGCCGCTTGCGGATCGGCTTTGGGAGCGGGGGCCGAGGCGATCGTGTACCGACCTCCGGACCCCGCCGACCCGGGAATCGGCGAGCGGAGCCAGCGGCTGGATCGTCTTGTGGGAGCCGGGTAGGCCGAGCTCCTGGTGACGGACACCAACTCCGTCGTCTGCCTCGTAGCCGGGCCGGATCGCCGCCGCTGTCGGGTCGCGCCTGTGCGATCGAGACAGACGTGCCCACGCGAGCGCCTCTTGTTGCGGGCGAGAGCCTCTGGCGCTTGCTCGGCCAAGAGTGCCTTAAGCTTCCGCTTGATCTTCCGGCGGAGACCGAGGGGGTGATAGCCGGAGGCGCGCGAGTGCACTCTGCCGCTCTGAAGGACGGCCAGGCCCTTCGATTCCTTGGTTCGGAACCGATCGAGCGAGAGGCTCGCCGCCTTCCCGGACGTGGTCGAAGCGCCTCCGGCCGCGGCGGCTACCTTCCACCATCGGCCGCGGCTCGACCGACGGAACAGGGTCCGCCGGCCGCCGGCGCTTTCTTCGACGCGGATGCGGAAGACATGATTTCTGAAGGATTTCTTTGAAGTGCAGTGAGTGTCACTTCAAGTATCTGCCCCGAGAACAGTGAGTGTTCTTCGGGACGGTAGGTATAAAAATTGAGGGTTGGATGCCCTTCCTCTAGCGCCAATTGTTGTTGCCCAAAATATTTATCCGAAGATTAAATATCACTGGAAGACGGACAACAAACAACAATTGCGGGAGCACTTCCGAGAGAAGATAAATAATACAAGATTTGCCGGGTTTGTTAGGCCCGGGCTTGAATGCTCTCGCGAGATGTTATTAATACAAATATTCGTGGATACAAGTATTAATGTGAGAAATCTAAATACAATGAGTGTAAAAAGACTCTGTTAATCCGGCTCTTGAGCGAAGCGTGGTGTTCTTCGTCCCGCCGATAATCTGCTCGAGGAGAAAAGGCCGGGAGAAGTAAGACCGAAAGAAAGCTGTTGCCAAGAGTTGAATGTTAGCCAAGTGCTTAATGTTTGCTTCTGTATAGTGTGCTTGAATCGCAATATTGCTGAAGGAAGCTGAAGAAGTGTCCAAGTGCAGGGCGCCTTGTTTATATAGGGGCAGCCGGGTCCTGTCCTGTAGTGGCCGATCGCCTGCCGGCCATTTTAATATTCTGCCGATCGCCTGCCGGCCAATACTTTAATGGGGCGATCCTGGTCACAAAGCTAAAGTCCAAGGAAGATGTCTGCCGTCGGGCTAAAGTCCAAGGAAGAGGCCGGCACAGGCGGTCCAATAAGGAGCCATCACGTGTCCGGAGTCAGTCAACATGTGGCCCTACTGACAAGCTTTCGGCGGCCTGTCGGCTGGTGGAGGGAATCTGTCAGGCTTTGGTCAATGGCCCGAGATTCGCGGATCTTGTCTCGGCCTTTGCACGTGGTGCTAGTCTTGAGGCTCGGCCTTCGCCGACTGGATGTCCATCGGTGCTGATCGACACGAGCGGTCATCCCTGACTGATCATCCGAGGTCGTCATCGGCCAGTGGATGGAGGTCGCCAATGGTCGGTCACCAAGGGTCGATCGGCAGATGCCGATAGAGGGTCGCCAGATGTCGGTCGCCAGGAGTCGGTCGCCGAGTACCGAGAGACGATCGTATCTGAGGTCGATCGCTCGGCACCGGGACTTGTCCTGGGACCTTCGGTTGGCCAGTCTAGCATGTCCGTTGGGTTGAGGCTCGGTCGCCAGGTTGCTGGTCGGCAGACTTGCCTTGGTCGCTCGGCAGTGACTCGGTCGCCCGTCCTCCTAGTCGATCGCCGGTCGGAAGGTGTTAAATCTTGACACAACAATCTACAGCGCAAATTCGTGTCGTTTCGCGTCGTGTTTTCGTGTCAGGCACACATAATATAAAATAAATATTAAAATATTATAAAAATAACAAATTTAATAATTTAATATTATTTTTATAGGTTTTAGTAGACGATACGAAATGAATGACAACAAAAACACGAATGCTGACACGAAACTTATGAAAGTTCACATTATATTTTCGAATTTTAAAGTTTAGTACAAACATAATTCATAAAATGTATGTTTTTATAAAATTAAATATAAAATTTTAAATTATAATAAAATATTATATATATATATATATATTGATTTATTTATTTATTTATTGCGTGTACCTCGTGTCGTGTCGTGTATCCAAAGGGTACACACAAAATCGACACTAAATCTCGATCATGTACTTTCGTGTTCGTGTATTTTCGTGTCGTGTACTTAAAATGTAAACACAAATACTAAATTTTTGTGTCGTTCTCGTGTCGTGTGGTAAATTGTCGGGTCAATCTAGCACCAACTACTCGCACCATCTAGCCCACAAGCTAACTCGATACCCAAATTCTCCGTGCCCCATGAGAAATCCAGGTTCACTTGACCCGCACATTCCCCTCGATTATCCGAATGGATCAACCCGACCACAGTATAAATTTGATTTCAGGCATGACCCGTATAACTCGAGTCACCAAGTTCAAAACTTCCCACAAAGCACCCCCCATAATAAACTTACAAAAATAAATTACTATTGACACCACCAGATACTGAATAGGTGAGGAATCCGCATTTGATTCCCGGCCCAAGTGTTCGTCCAAAACTCGCATCCAATACAAGTCCTGCATGAATCACTTTCGAACAAAGTCCTAAACTACACCACAGAACCTCCATTCATGTTTCACATCCTTGCCTTGATTCGGTCGACCCCCTAGCGCGCAAGCCTGCCACACGACCTGCTGCACCAGGGGCGAATCATCGTCTAAGGGGCTAACATCGACATCTTTTGCGAGACAAGTTTATTAAATCGAGTATTCACCCATTGAATGAATATACTTTACAAATCTACTACATTGAGCCCTAAACATACTCCCTTTGAATGCTTATTTATTGATAACCCAGTTTATTTTTGCAGAGAGATTAAGATTGTAAGCATTTATAATTGTTAGCATTTATATTGTTAGGCTCGTTTGGTAGTCAAGTAGGATATACCATGTTAGGATATAGCAAGTTAGATAAAATGGAGATGATAGTTTGATATTTGGTTGAAAAAATGTACTATTTAGATTAAATTGTAAAATTACATTTTTATCCTTGTGAATAGTAAAAAAATTTTGGAATACTAATACTAATCTTTAATCTATTTTTTTCGATTTTTAGATTATTTTGAAAAAATCAAATAGGTTTTTTGTGAAAAGTAAAAAAATTACAAAAACAAAAAGTAGCAGGATTTTAAAAATATATATATAATTCAGTTTTTATTTATTTATGAAAAATAATATTCCACTTTTTTCTCAAAAACTTTAAATAAAAACATCTGATTTTAATTTTTTATTTTTGAATTTTAAATAAAAACATCCGATTTTGATTTTTTTATTTTCAAACCGATTTTAATTTTTATTTTCGAACTTTAAATAAAAACATCCGATTTCTATTTTTTATTTTCGAACTAATTTTTATTTTATATTTTTTATTTGCGAACTTTAAATAAAAACATCCGATTTTTATTTTTTATTTTCGAACTAATTTTTATTTTTTTTATTTTTTATTTTCGAACTTTAAATAAAAATTTCCGATTTTTAATATTAATATTCTGGATTTTTAAAAAAAAATAAGGCTTGGGGTAATTTTGAGATTATTGGGTTAACATGAGCAATGTTCAATCCATGTTATTTAAACCCACCATTTGGTGAGTTTGTAAGCCAAGCTTGAACAGTGAAGAGGGAAGGGCTTGAGCTTAAAGCCGGGTCAAAGAGTTAACGAAACAAGGCTACTAAACGTATGTTTCGGTAGGTTAATTTATCATAACCTGCTGAAACATAGCTACCAAACGAGCCCTTAAGCCCTTAGTTGTAGATTATAATAAGTATGCCATATCTGAAATCTATTACCTCCTCTTATTATATTAACCTTATATAAAGAGATATAATTGTTGTATTTTAATTTGCCAATTCACTATCAATAACATTCATCTTTTGTTATTTTCTCTCTTTATTAGCTCTGGTATTTTGGTACAAGAATTCATGATTTATATGAATATATGGGCATTTTAAGGCAAAGGGGGGTTTTGTCTCTAGCTCGTCATTTGTAGTGCTGAAAATCAAACCACGCTGCTCAATATTCGATTCGAATTCGATTGGTAAAAAACTCGTTTGAACTTCGTTCGTTAATATAATGAACCAAGTTTGAATACAGTTTTTTGTTTGACAAAATATAAAGTCTGGCTCGAACTCGGCTCGATTTGAATAAAACTTATAAAATACATATAAAAAAATCAAACTACTCAAGCTCGATTCGCGTTCGGCTCGACCAAAGCTCGTTCAAGCTCGGCTCGATTACTAATCAAATCAAGCTCAAACATAATACTTAAAACTCGATAAAATTTTAAATAAATTTGAACAGACACAGGTTTGACTTGGATTTATTTACATCCCTAATCATTTGCCAATGTGTTATTTGGAGCATTTGAGAAATAGTAATGATGTAATCTTCAATGGTCTCTCACCAACTTTGGGAAAGGGATAGTGAAAACAGGAAGGATTAAGGTCGGTTCATGGAAATGGGTCACCTTCTTTTGATTATTCAATTCAGCAATTGTGTAATGATTTCGTGTTATGTATTCCTGAGAAGCTTGAATGAGTTGATGGGAACAAATTTACATCAATAGGTCGAGTATCTCTTATATTCGAATTATTGATATAAAATTATTTGTGATGTGTTATGAATTGTGGACTTTAGCACAACTAATTGTCAAAGAAGAAAAATATTGCCCACAACTTTTGACAAACCAAGAGGGATTGATTCAAACTTTGAAGGTGGACAAATTGGAATTGTAGTGTACCATTGTTGACAATTGATGTACACATTTGTTGAAATGGTAGTATAACTTTGCCTATAAATAGCTTGCTCCAAGATGTAATGTTACACCATTGAGAAAGAAAGAAATATACTACTACTACAAAACATATTCTACATATTATCAATCTCCATATTTTATATTGTTATTTATTTTGTGTATCTTATAAAATATAAATTATAAAGTATTTCACAACACGTTATCAGCACGAGTTATTGCTCGGAAAAGGTTAGTATTATTCGAGTTTGAATATATTTATACTAACTCGTTTTTATCCTTGTAGAGAAAATGGCCTAATTGAAAACAAAAATTTCAGATCCTCGATGTCACTGGAAATAACTATCTATCATGGTGCCTTGATGTTAAATTGCACCTCCAAGGTATGGGATTGACTACTACCTTGGAATCTGTGGAACTTGCTAATGCCGATATTAAAAATGAGGCAAATGCAATGATATTCATGCGCCATCATTTATCCGAGGATCTGAAGAATGAATATATACAAATTGAAATGCCTTCTGAGCTCTGGAAGAAGCTCAAAGGCAGATTTGATCACACGTAATCGTAATATTGCCACAGCTCAATATGAATGGCAACTACTAAGATTGCAAGATTTTAAATCATTCGATTATAATTCAAACTTATTCAAAATTGAGTCTCGACCGGCCTTGTGCGGTACACACTCGAGACCGATAAGTCGGAAAACATTCACCACGATGCACTCCTCAAATATGGTGCTTCAACAACAATACAGGCAACGACAATTTCAAACATATTCTGAGCTAATTTCAGTTCTTCTCACGGCTGAGAAGACAAATGAGTTATTATTAAAAAATCATGAACTACGATCCTCTGGGTCCCGTGTCGAACCTGAAGCACATACCAGCTCTGGTATACCAGCTCTGGTAGAGCTGCCGTCCGGTTCAAGAGCCGTGAAAATAGACCCGGGCGTGGAACCCGAAAAAGTGGTGGACGTGGTGGCTACCGTCAAAATAATTACAGAAATGACCGTGGCGGACGTAACTATAATAATCGTGATAATTATCATTATTCCCGTCAAAATAAATATTCCGACAGACCAAGGCAGTCAATTCACGGGCTCGTGATAAAGGAAAAATGCCTATGGAAAATTCTGGTGATTATCCATGTCGTAGATGTGGTATAACTGGACATTGGGCTAAATATTGTCGTACTTCCCAACACCGTGTGGATTCATACCAAGCATCGCTAAAAAATAAAGGCAAAGATGCTCAGGCTCATACCACCGAAACATTCGAGCCATCCAAAGTTATTGAGGCCAACACATCTGAAAACATATTTGATGAAAATCTTGACCAGGACTGGAAATCACTTGAGCTAGCAGATTTCCTTGAAGATCCTGGTTCAGTGGGACATGACGATGAATGGCTGAAATAAAATATTTATGCAATTATATGTCGTATATTTACTTTCTGGCTTGTAATACCCCAGTTATTTTTGCGTGTATTTCTCTATGTATAATATAAACATCAATAAAATCATCTATATTTTTATATTAAAATTCTCCCACTTCCAACGGCTATATGTTGGGTACCAAATCGGATATTTGCGCCGTTTTTTGCGGAAGCGAAAATAAATTGCGGAAAATAAATCACACGAGGATTTATAGAGGTTCGGCTATTAACGAAACCTACATCCTCTCTCGATGTATCTTTTTCTTAGGATTAAGATCAAAACCTCTACGCCTCTCTTCTATCGGTCGAGGGATTACTGTTACAAGCTCGTCTTCTATCGGTCCGAGTAAAACCGTTTTTCCTTTTCTATTGGATAAGGAATCAACCACTCTAGCTTTCTATGGGTACTAGATAAACCTCACTTAGATATCTATTGCGATTCTAACAATGCCGGATACTTGATCCTAATAACACCGAATCCAATCGTATCTTTTCTTTTTCTCGCTCGTGTATAATGTTGAATGTATAAACACTCAAACTAACAATATAAGCTCAATATTACAACAACAATATAAGTATATGATTCTCAGATGTATATCTCGTTTGCTTGGAGTTGTTGTTCTCAAACAATACCATAGGAATGGTATTTATAGGCATTTCCCACAAACTAGCCGTTGCTGGCTGTTTTGACTTGCTAGCGTGCGCTAGCCTTCTTTATTAGCGTGCGCTAATATCTTAGCGTGCCTGTAGCGTGCGCTAGACTGTTCCCAGTTTCAGTCCAGTAGCTTCGTTTCTACTTTAGCGTACGTTATGCTTTCTGTCTTACGTGCGTAACCATCTTGTATTAGCGTGCGTTAATCACACATTGTAGCGTGCGCTAATTCAATATATCCGTTGCATGGATTGTCAAAGTATCCGTTTGATATGATGACTTTGACCTGCTTTTCCCAACGTTCTGATTGACTTGATTCAAATTTCTTAGCGTGCGCTAATTATACTTTGTAGCGTGCGCTAATGCTGACTTCATTGCATACGTCATTCTGTGTTTGAATTCCTTCACAACGGTAACAAGGCTCGATAGCGTGCACTAATGATAACGTGTAGCGTGCGCTATCCCTTCAGATGACTTCACTGCAGCTTACTTCGAAACTTGGCTGGAATGCAGATTACTCCTCGTTAGCGTGCGCTAACATATATGTCTTAGCGTGCGCTAATGCAGTCCAGATTGCAACTTTTTGCGTCTTCGTCTGCTTCGTCGTTTTGCTTCGCCTCGATGTTGTTTTGTTGTTTAACAACTTTAATCATCAAAACACTAATTAAATAATGTATGGAATAAATATTCCAACAATCTCCCCATTTTTGATGATTACAAAACAACTCTTGAATTGGATAATATCTGTAAAGAGTAATATATGTATATATACGAATCAAAGTTTTCGGCTTTGATCGTTTCGTTAGTTTCTCCAATCCTCTTTTCTTTTCAACATCTCCCTTATTTTTCAACTCCGTCGTTTTTCATTTTTCAATTTTTCAGCTCCCCCTATTTGTATGCTTTTCTTTTCTTTTCGACTTCTTCGATTTTTCTCATCTTTATCTCAATTCATCTCCTTCTCCTTTTTATCTCAATTCATGTTTTTCTCCCTCTTTTTGTCTTCATCAAAAAGTAAAAAATATAGAGTATATCGAATTATAAATATGCATGATACAAATGAATATGCATTAAAAAGCAAAAATACTCCCCCTGAAAGTATTATCTCACCCTTTTATCAATTGTTAAAATTTATTTTTGGGGATCCAACCTATAGTTGGTTTTTCTTTTGAAACGTAGACGATGTTTGGAGTAATTGTTCCTTTAGGAACCCAAATATTTTTAATTTTTGTCGTCCGGCGTGGGCTTTTACAGTTAGAAATATGATGCCCAATTTTCAAACATTTTTCACATCGGGGTATTTTGAAATTGACAGATTCGTTTTTCGAACGTGATTTGAATCCTAACCCTTCTTTATTTAAAGTATATTTTTGAACATATAACATTTGTTCAAATTTATCGTTGCCGCACGAGAATTTCTTTGTCAAAATTTTTAGTTCATCTTGAACTTTTAAAAGATCATTTTTTAGAATATTCTCATTTTCAATACATTTCGAATGATCGGTTTCAACAAATTTCCCTTTTTCAAGTATTTTGGAATTTTCAATTTACAAAGTTTTATATTTAGACTTGAGGGATTTTATTTCATTTAAAGCATTTTGATAATCCGTATGTAATAACTCGAATGCTTCAAAAAGTTCGTCGTAAGAATTACTTACTTGGCTTTCGACGTCGCTATCGTCGAATGAACTCCGGGCCATGAGCGCGAGATTATTTTGTTCAAGAAAATCTTCATCGGGATCTTCGTCGCTCCATGTTGCGATTAGAACCTCCTTTTGCTTTACTCGACAGTTCTTAGCAAAGTGGCCTGGTTTGCCACATAATCGACAGGTGTTGTCGAATTTCTTAGGTTCGCCCGCTTGAATGTCCTTCTTCCTCCGGTTTAGTAAGTGTTGGAACTTATTAATATTTTTGGCATAATATGCCATTTCTTCGTCGCTTTCGTCCACTGGGGTTTCTTCTTTCTTCTTCGACATTTTAGCCTTGAAGGCTGTCGACCTCTCCTTCGGTTTCGGTTTGGCATTCCGAGATTTTAGAACAATCTCGTAGTTGATAAGAGAACCAACGAGAGCACTAAAATCGAGAGTATTTAAATCTTTTGATTCCATTATTGCCGTAACCGTACCGTCCCATTCTCGAGGTAGTGATCGGAGAATTTTCTTTACTTTCTCACTACTCGAAAGTGGTTTTCCGAAACATGCTAATCCATTAGTGATGACCGAGAATCGGTCGAGCATAATCGAGATGGATTCGTCGTCCTTCATTTGGAATAATTCATAATCGTGAAGGAGCATGTTTATCTTCGTCTCTTTGACTTGAGACGTACCTTCGTGTGTTACCTCAAGCATTTTCTAAATTTCTTTGGCACTATCACACGATGATATCCGGTTGTGTTCTTTCGGATTTAAAGCACAATAAAGGAGTTGAGTTGCCTTACAATTGTAGTGGTCGTTTTTCCAATCGGAATCGTCATATTCTTCGAAAGTTTTGAGCGTACCGTTGGAATTTGTCGGAATTTTCGGACCAAGACAAATCACCTTCCAAAGCTCGATGTCGTAAGCTCGAATGAATATCGACATCTTCTTCTTCCAAGTCATGAAGTTCGCGCCATCAAAAAATGGTGGTCTGTTGAGAGCAAGGCCTTCGACGGGAGCCATTTGAAACGCCATTTTGGATCTTCTCCTCGGATGTTAAGCCGCGTATTGGAGTACCGCTCCGATACCAGTTGTTGGGTACCAAATCGGATATTTGCGCCGTTTTATGCGGAAGCGAAAATAAATTGTGGAAAATAAATCACACGAGGATTTATAGAGGTTCGGCTATTAACGAAGCCTACATCCTCTCTCGATGTATCTTTTTCTTAGGATTAAGATCAAAACCTTTACGCCTCTCTTCTATCGGTCGAGGGATTACCGTTACAAGCTCGTCTTCTATCGGTCCGAGTAAAATCGTTTTTCCTTTTCTATTGGATAAGGAATCAATCACTCCAGCTTTCTATGGGTACTAGATAAACCTCACTTAGATATCGATTGCGATTCTAACAATGCCGGATACTTGATCCTAATAATACCGAATCCAATCGTATCTTTTCTTTTTCTCGCTTGTGTAAAATGTTGAATGTATAAACACTCAAACTAACAATATAAGCTCAATATTACAACAACAATATAAGTATATGATTCTCAGATGTATATCTCGTTTGCTTGGAGTTGTTGTTCTCAAACAATACCATAGGAATGGTATTTATAGGCATTTCCCACAAACTAGCCGTTGCTGGCTATTTTGACTTGCTAGCGTGCGCTAGCCTTCTTTATTAGCGTGCGCTAATATCTTAGCGTGCCTGTAGCGTGCGCTAGACTGTTCCCAGTTTCAGTCCAGTAGCTTCGTTTCTACTTTAGCGTACGTTATGCTTTCTGTCTTACGTACGTAACCATCTTGTATTAGGGTGCGTTAATCACACATTGTAGCGTGCGCTAATTCAATATATCCGTTGTATGGATTGTCAAAGTATCCGTTTGATATGCTGACTTTGACCTGCTTTTCCCAACGTTCTGATTGACTTGATTCAAACTTCTTAGCGTGCGCTAATCATACTTTGTAGCGTGCGCTAATGCTGACTTCATTGCATACGTCATTCTGTGTTTGAATTCCTTCACAACGGTAACAAGGCTCGATAGCGTGCGCTAATGATAACGTGTAGCGTGTGCTATCCCTTCAGATGACTTCACTGCAGCTTACTTCGAAACTTGGCTGGAATGCAGATTACTCCTCGTTAGCGTGTGCTAACATATATGTCTTAGCGTGCGCTAATGCAGTCCAGATTGCAACTTTTTGCGTCTTCGTCTGCTTCGTCGTTTTGCTTCGCCTCGATGTTGTTTTGTTGTTTAACAACTTTAATCATCAAAACACTAATTAAATAATGTATGGAATAAATATTCCAACACTATAAACGGCTAGTAATAGTGATTTTTGATTTTATAAATATGCACACATTGTATTCAACAACTCACTCATATTCTCTACCCTCTTATAGAAATTCTTAAGTATATTCATCCGACTTTCTTCGAAAATGATTAACGGATCTATCGTCTTTATTTTCACAATGATCAACATGCTCATAATACTGATGTTTAGCAAAGACTTCCCTCCGGAATTATTCTGGATTGGTGTTTTATTTATCATTTATATTATTGGCCTTGTATCGGCACTAATGATACATACAAAAATGTATTATTGAAAAAAAAAATATGTATGTTTACATTTCCATTCTCAATAAAAAAATGTTTCATGTCTTAAATATTCATTATATGATAATTTGATTCAACAGGAATATAAATGGAAAGTATCGAACAGGTACACAATTGTCTTGTTGATAGTGCAACAACGCACTCAATATTTACAAATAAAGCATATTTCTCGAGCATGAAATTATGCAGGACACACGTTACAACTATATCTGGTCCCGTAGAGCTTATTGATGGCTCCGGGAATGCAACTGTGATGTTGCCTAATGGAACAATTTTACACATTGAAAATGCGTTATTATCTAGTAGATCAAAATGAAATCTACTGAGTTTTAAGGATGTACGCCTAAATGGCTATCACTTGGAAACAGTGATTGAAAATAATAAAGAATATATATATATCACATTCTATAAAATGGAAACTCGACTTGTCCACGAGAAGATTGAAGCAACAACTTCTGGACTGTATTGTGTCCCTATTTGAGCTTTTGAAACCTACGCTACCATGGCTTGGAAGCTGGTGAATCCTGATATATTTGGGTTATGGCATGATCGCCTTGGGCACCCAGGAACTTCTATGTTACGTAGGATTATTGAAAATACTCATGGACATCTATTAAAGGGCACAAAAATGCTAATGTCCAAAGATTATTTTTGTGAATCATGTTCACGTGGAAAACTTATTACTAAACCTTCTATGGAAAAAGTTGGTTATGAATCACCATCATTTTTACAACGCATTCATGGTGGTATTTGTGCACCAATACATCCAGCAAGTGGACCATTCCGATATTTTATGGTCTTAATAGATGCATCATCCAGATGGTCCCACATATGTTTATTATCTACCAGAAATATTGCTTTTGCACGACTCTTATCCCAAATTATTAAACTCCAAGCACATTTTCCTGAATATCCTATAAAAAATATAAGAATGGATAATGCTGGAGAATTCACATCAAGGACTTTTGATGATTATTGTGAAGCACTGGGAATTAATGTTTAGCACCCAGTAGCACATGTCCACACTCAAAATGGATTGGCGAAATCCATGATTAAACGAGTCCAAATCATTGCTCCTACATTATTAATGAGATCAAAGCTCACTAGTGCAGTGTGGGGTCATGCAGTATTACATGCATCAACACTCATCAGATTACGCCCCACTGCTTATCATATGCACTCCCCAGTGCAATTAACTCTAGGCTTTGAGCCGAATATTTTGCACTTACGCACATTCGGATGTGATGTTCATGTGCCAATTCCACCTCCTCAAAGGACAAAAATGGGTCCTCAATGCCGGCTTGGCATATACGTTGGATTTGATTCCCCATCAATAATTCAGTATTTAGAACCAACAACGAGTGATTTATTTACCGCTCGGTTTGCCGATTGTCATTTTGATGAGACGATGTTTCCATCAATTGGCAGGGATAAGAATGTTCTTAACAAAGATGAACAAAAACCAGTTGAGGATATCTCCTGGAATGTACAAAGCTTATCCCACCTAGATCCACGTACTACAGAATGTGAAAATGAGGTGAAGAGAATCATCCATTTACAAAATATTGCTAATAGACTTCCTGACGCATTTAACGATGCAAGTAAAGTGACAAAGTCTTATATTCCAGCTGTGAATGCTCCAGCTAGGATCGTTGTTCCTCATCAAAATACGAAAATGGATGATGATGCCCCACGACAAAAGCGTGGTAGACCTGTTGGTTCGAAGGACACTGTTCCTCGAAAAAGAAAAGGGAGAAGTAATGGGATCACAAACCAAGATCATCCTAGTGAGCATGCTGCAGATGAATCTGTAGAGCATAATACTGCAAATAATGAAGGGATCATGGTTTCTGAAAACACCGAGAATGCCATAAATCATTACAATGAGATATGGGATCGGAAAAACATGATAATCGATAATTTATTTGCTTTCTCGGTTGCACGAGAAATTATGAATGATGATTATGATAATGAACCACATTCAATAATTGAATGCCGTCAAAGGTCAGATTGGCCTAAATGGGAGGAAGCAATACAATCTGAATTAGCTTCCCTAGAAAAACGAATGGTATTTGGGCAAATTACTCGAACACCAAATAATATAAAACCAATTAGTTACAGATGGGTGTTCGTTCGAAAAAGAAATGAGAAAAATGAGATTGCGAGATATAAAGCCCGACTCGTATCCCAAGGATTCTCCCAACGGCCTGGGATTGACTATGACGAAACGTATTCACCAGTGATGGATATAATCACTTTCCGTTTTCTTATTAGTATGGCTGTCCATGAGTGTTTGGACTTGCGACTAATGGATGTCATCACGGCATATCTATATGGTTCATTAGATTCTGATATCTATATGAAAATTCCTGATGGATATAAAATGCCAAAATCTGCTACTCCTCGTGAGCTATACTCGATCAAAATACAGAAATCAATGTATGGATTAAAGCAATCCGGCCGCATGTGGTATCACAGATTGAATGAATACCTTTCTAAGGAAGGTTATAAAAATGATCTTAAATGCTCATGTGTTTTTATTAAAAGATCCAATACTGGATTTGCTATAATTGCAGTCTATGTGGATGACATAAATTTAATCGGAACTCCTAAAGAGTTATCCGATGCTGCTGAATATTTGAAGAAAGAATTTGAGGTTAAAGACCTTGGAATAACAAAACTCTGTCTTGGTCTTGAGCTCGAGCATAAAGATAATGGAATACTTGTCCACCAATCTGCGTATACCAAGAGATTGCTCAAACGATTTAATATGGACAAGGCTCATCCTCTGAGTACTCCTATGGTCGTACGGAATTTAGATCCTAAGAAAGATCCTTTCCGACCTAAGGAACCAAATGAGGAAATTTTGGGTCCTCAAATGCCTTATCTCAATGCTATTGGAGCACTGATGTATTTAGCACAATGCACCAGACCCGATATTTCTTTTGCAGTAAATTTACTTGCAAGATACAGTTCTGAACCAACTCGAAGGCATTGGAATGGTATCAAACACATTTTTCGTTATCTCAATGGTACCATTGACCTGGGTTTATCCTATTCAAAGGAGGCTACTAACTCTGGTTTAGTTGGTTATGCTGATGCGGGATACAAATCCGATCCACATAAGGCGCGCTCACAGACCGGTTATTTATTCTGCTATAATGGCACGACTATATCATGGAGATCGACCAAACAAACATTAGTAGCTACATCTTCCAATCATTCTGAGATAATTGCTCTCTATGAAGCTGGCAGAGAAAGTGTTTGGCTAAGATCAGTTATAGCTCATATACAAAATGAATGTCGATTGAAGCTTGTGACAGACACTCCCACAATCATTTATGAAGACAATGCAGCATGCATAGCACAAGTCAAGGGTGGATATATAAAAGGTGATCGGACCAAGCATATTTCACCGAAGTTTTTCTACACACATGAACTACAACGGAGAAATAAATGTTCAACAAATTCGCTCCTGTCATAATCTCGCTGATTTATTTACAAAATCATTGCCGACATCAATATTCGAGAAGATGGTATACGATATAGGCATGAGAAGAGCTAATCTTAACCAAGATTGATAAATCAGTTTGACGGCATATATTCTTTATTTCAGGGGGAGCGAATCAATATGTGCGCTGTACTCTTTTTCCCTTATGACTGGTTTTTATCCCATTGGGTTTTTCCAGCTTAAGGTTTTTAACGAGGCAGCTTATGCACAAGGGTTGGATTTAAGTTGTGTACTCTTTTTTCCTTCTGACCGCTTTTATTCCCATTGGGTTTTTCGGCTTAAGGTTTTTAACGAGGCACACTTATCCAACTCACATTGCTACGTCCAAGGGGGAGTGTTATGAATTGTGGACTTTAGCACAATTAATTGTCAAAGAAGAAAAATGTTGCCCACAACTTTTGACAAACCAAGAGGGATTGATTCAAACTTTGAAGGTGGACAAATTGGAATTGTAGTGTACCATTGTTGACAATTGATGTACACATTTATTGAAATGGTAGTATAACTTTGCCTATAAATAACTTGCTACAAGATGTAATGTTATACCATTGAGAAAGAAAGAAATATACTACTACTACAAAACATATTCTACATATTATCAATCTCCATATTTTATATTGTTATTTATTTTGTGTATCTTATAAAATATAAATTATAAAGTATTTCACAACATGATGGAATTAAACTAATAAATGATGAAATCTCTCTCTCTCTCTCTCTCTCTCTCTCTCTCTCTCTCTCTCTCTCGAGTAGAGATGTTAAGCAATTAGCTAGCGGGCTAAAGCATTCAAGCTAAAAAAGTCAAATTTAAAGCGGCTAGAAATATTGGCCCTAACCCTAACCCTAACGGGTTTCGGGCTAAACGGGCTAAACGGGCTAAATATTTAAAAAATCTATTTTTTATTTTTTTATAAGTAAAAAAAACAATAACAATATATTATATATATAGTAACAACTATACTATAATAAATATAACAAAAAATACACTTTTATGTATATATATATATACACACTATATTAACAAATACAGTAATAATATATATTATATATAATATTAATATATATTATATATATAATATTAATATAGTGTATATATTATATGATATTAATATAGTGTGTGTGTGTGTGTATATATATATATATATATATATATATATATATCGGGCTTCGGGCTAAACGGTCCGGGCCAAAAAAGCCCGAATTTAAACGGGCTAGGAAATATCGGCCCTAACCCAGTTTTTTGGCGGGTTAAACGGGCCAGCCCTACAGGCCCGAGCCCGTTTAACATCTCTACCCTCGAGATAGAGCTCCAATGACGAGAAATGGAGAATCACATCCCTCTGTATATTATTTGTGACATATACTCCATCAGTCCGCCACCAATGTGCAACAATTTCCTTTTCTATCCATCCGCAACCTATGTGCATTGTTTATTTTTGACAATTTTTTACCCTTTTACAATACAAGTGGGTCCATTTACTCCACTCACAACACATCCTACTAACTAAGTCAACTCAAATATTAAAACCCGTGCCGGTCAAAAGAGTGCACATGAGTGGTGGACGGAGGGAGTATAATCAGTTAAACTAATACTAATTTATTATTCTATTAGAATTAATTCATACTTCAACTAATACCCTACATGACTTTTCTTTCCAAATTAAATTATTTATTTCGAATAAATATTTGTCAGTATCAATTTTATATGAATTGAATTAAATGTTACATGGCGTGTAAATTATTAAGACTTACAATTAAGCCTTCATATTCTTTTTTTATTTAAAATTATTATTGATAAATAAATATTTTTGCATCATATGAATTTTAATCCAATCAAACACAAGCCTTTTCTTTTTAAACTAAATCATTCCTTTCAAGTAAATAGTTTACTGAATTATTTTTTATTAGTTAAAATTAAATTTTATATGAGGCGTATAAATTATTAACACTTACCTCTAAAAGTTTCATTTTTTTTAAATAAACTGTTATTACTTTCAGATATTTTTTTCCTATCATTCTTTTATAAATTTAAAATTCAATTAAAATATTCTCTACTCTAATTGATATCATACATATTATTTTTTTCCAAATTAAATTATTTCTTCCAAATAATTATCTTCTCATATCATGTTTTATGAATTGAATTAACATATTAGGCGTGTCTTTTTTCCTCATAAATTGAGTCCTTCGTTCCAAATAATTATTTGTTCACATTAACTTTTATAAATAATTCATTATAATTATTTTATACTCCAATTAATATTTTACATGTATTTTTTGTTTGAGTTAAGTCGTTTCTCCAAATTAATATTTTTTCTTATCAATTTTTACTAGTTGAAATTAAAATATGATACGTATAAATTATTAAAATTTACCACTAAAACTTTCATTTTTCTAAAATTACAAAATCCTTCTAACTAAATATTTTTTCATATCAATTTTTAAGTATTGAGATTAAATTTTTATACGAAGCATGAAATTGTTAAGAGTGACCTCTAAGGCACTCATATTTTTTCAAAACTAAACAATTCCTTCCAATTAAAATAGCGAGAATGCGGTTTAAAATATCAATTTTAACTCGCTCCACAATAAATTCAAGGGGCAAGTGCGTTTTTATTTTCCACTTGCCCCGCATCTGACGCGTCGACCGCCTCATACCGTATATAACAAGAAAAAATACTTGAATAAACTATTTTAATATTGTACTCGCCTGCCCCATTACGGGAAAACAACAGTGCCATGCGGATTTCAATTATGATAATGACTCCCAAATCTCTTTAATATTTCCATCAATTAAGTATTCCGAACTAAGAATGGTACTCAATAATTTTGAGAACAAATTTCCGTCTAAATTTCAAAAGAGACAATTTTCTCTAATAGTTGTTTCTATATAATGTATGTTACTATTGAATGTTGAATTGTATATTACAAATCCAATATTCAGTAGTGTTCAAATATATGTAGCGATATCTATACTTTTATTAAAAAGAGAGTCGTGACAAGTGTCACTCTCTAAGATTTTTTAATTTTTTAAAAAAATCTACTTTACTATTAAAATAAAATTATACAAAATACGTGTCTTTACGTAGATTTTTTGGATTAATTATTTTTTTTTAAAATACACTAACTCCTATTTGAATGAGAGGTAATGGATCTTTTTATTTTTCTCTCAATATTTAGAAGTTAATAGTTTTATCGTCTCAATTTTATTTTTTATTACTAATATTTTAAATTAATCTTCTTTTTACGATATTTGATTTAACATTCATTAGCCATATATATAATTAAAATATTTCTTTTTGAATATAAGTTGTTTTTGAATAATTATTACATTATATCTTGATTTTAAATTATTTGTATATAAAATACAAAAATCAAATAATTTTTTTAAAATAAATATATCTTTTTACAAGATCAATACTTTTACTTCACTTTTCACCATATTATAATAATATTAGATTATTGAGTTATTTTATTTTAAAAATATTTGGGAAAAAAATTATAGACATGTTAGACTTACAATTCCCAGTAGAAATATCTATAATTAGTTAAAATAATTTTTTGATTGATTCTTCTTTTTGTGAAAAGAAAAATTATATAAATAAATATAATAAGTTTATTATATTTTTACTTAAATACGTCACAATAATATACTTTATCACCCTATCTCTTGAATTAATATCATTGTGGATCTCATGGTATATTATTAAGTATAAAATGTGTGACTTTAATCTAAATATTTATCAAAAATATATGACGTTCTTTCGTATTTATATTGATATGTAATTATATTAGTATATTAATATAAATATTACAAATATACAATGATCATATAGATTACTGTCATGTTTATATATTTTATATCGAACTTTTACACATCTATCTATACTTAATATTAAAAGAGAGTCGCCAAAAAATCTAAGGACATATGTGTCATCTCCACGTTAATCATCTTTTTAAAAATCTTAAAAAAAATGGACGTTTAATTTGGGAGTGGGTTAGAGGGTTATTCCATTATATACTATCTACCAATTAAAAATTTCTCTCATTTTATTCCTTTTATTTTTAAGATAATAGTTTAAACAATTACAACTTTTACGTATCAATTTTATTTTTGAAAAAAATATGTCAAATTAATTCTTACTTCGTGTTCTTTAATTTGACATCCATATAGTATATATAAAGTAATATAAATATAATTATAATATATTTAGATGATTAAAATATTTCAATATAAAAATATAAGAATATTGAAGAAAAATATATTTTTAGTTTATTTTCATAAACAATTATTGATTTTTAAGAATTATTTTGTTCCGATTATAAAATAGTAAAATATATTACATTAATGTCAAATCATATAAAAAAATTATATTAGTAAGAATACCGGTTGTATACTTTTCATGAAAGTTGATAATACAACAACAACAACATGAGAGCCTTAGTCCCAAAATACTTTGGGGTAGGCTATAATGAAAGTTGATAATAATAAATATAATTTAATTTTTTATTTATAAAATTAGATATAAGACTCATATTGTCCTATATGAAAAAAAAAATGCCGGTGCTTAATTAATTTACGGTTTCCTATCATGTGCCCTTAGATCACATGATAAGATTTTATAAATGAAATTAAATCAAATAATAGTATATGTACCTGTGTATGTATACTGACTCATGTATATTTTATAATAATTTTATAATATTATTGAAATTCGATCACATATTATTAATATAATAAAATATTTAATATTTTACGCCGTGCATCGCACGGGAGGACATCTAGTAAATAATAAAGTAAGAAGCTTTGTAGATTCACTACATGGATAAATAGAGAAAAAATTGTAATAAAATCGTAAATATCGTACATAATGAAGTATATTCAAATATATTGTAGATATGATAAAAACTTTTTACACAAATAATATTTTATATTTTACTTTGAAATATATCATGAAAAGTACACACAAATAATAATAGAAATAATTTTATTATGGTAGATTTCATGTCTTTTTTTTTTCCAATTAGGAAGAGGAATACTATTGGGGCTGAGGAAATCCCGAGTCCTGGTCCCGTCCCGAGTCCCGACGGGAAACGGGACCCCGAGTCCCGAATTTTTCGGGATCGAGATCGGGACCGGGACTTTAAACTTTGGTAATTTCGGGACTCGGGAGTCCCGATTGCAAATTTTAATTTCGGGACATTTCGGGATATTTCGGGACATTTCGGGACATTTCGGGACATTTCGAAAAATTATCCTCGGGATCGGGACCGGGACCGGGACTTAAATTTATCCCAATTCGGGAATCGGGACTCCCGAAGTCCCGATCGGGACCGGGACCGGGACCACCAAATTGGTCCATTTCGGGACCGGGACATTCGGGACTCGGGACCGGGACCTCGGGATGTCCCGATTCTCAGCCCTAAATACTATCATACCATCATCTAATAACCTAGTCACGGGTTCCCCAGGCATACTCAGTGGCAAAGGAGGGGGACATAAAATTAAGTTGGAGGCATGTAGCGTGGAAGCATTCTGCTTTTTCTTTTTTGGGTTGGACCTTGCATGTATCATCAATTGACTTATACTCAGACCCTGGTTATTGAGACAATCCTGCGATTTAACCAATACTAAAAAAGAAAGATTGGAACTACGACCCACGGAATTCAACCCGGGTCGTAAAAAAAAAAAAAACTAGTCACGGTTTTGCACTAGTTTAAACTAAACAAAGAGGAAAAAAAATAAGAGAAGAACGCTATACCTGTTTTTTCTTCCTGAAAGAATCTCTCTCAAAATTTTCTATTCTTCCCCCAAAAATTACAGAAGCTCACTCCTTCTCCGATCGTTGATTTTCTCATCATTGTGGGTAGAGGAAGCGCGGAATGGGGCAGGCGTTTCGCAAACTCTTCGACACTTTCTTCGGCAACTCTGAGATGCGGGTACGTACTCACCACGAAAACACTCCTCTCTATTGTCTTTTCCGTTCGATCTAAATTTTCATTTCCGACTGTCGATTTTATGTATATGGAAGTCTGAGACTGTTGATTTTGAATTATGTTCTCCGAGTATGTTTTGTCAAAAATTTGTTATGTTGGATGAGCTGAGCTCGTGTTCTGTCTTCAGAAGCATTCCCTATGCTTCAGAATTGACTTTCTAAAATTGGAATTGATTATTTAATAAATGATTGAAAATTGCGCGCTGGAAGTTTTAATTCCAAAAATTGTTGGTTCGCATCCTTTTTCTTTTTCACGAACACTTCAAATTATAAATTTTATTTGTGTTTCAATGTCTATTTTACGTTAAATAAGTGTGTCCCCGTCCCGTGTCGTGTCCGTACCCACTCACGTGTCCGTGCTTCCTGGTCCCACTTGAAGAGCGTAATTTAGTCGTTTTAACGAAGGTGCACCTCAATTTAAACTATTTATATAAAAAACTTAATTTTAAGATATATTATATAGATTCTAATTAGATATTAAGATTTTATTTCGAAAGTATCCTCTTCAAAGTGGGACAAAATCATGTTTTAGAATTACCCTCTTTAAGTGGGATGGAGGGAGTATGTTGTTGCAATTGACGGTCAACGACTTGGTGTTCCTTTATATCGCCGAAGCTGTGCATGCACTTTATGGTTCAAAATTTCACCAGGAAACAAATTCAGTATGAACCTCAGAAATAAAATCTAAAAAGAATCAGTAAAACTATCTATTATGTGCTAATATAATGTATGTTACTAATCAGGACTAAATATTTAAAGATTATTAGATCAGACAACAGTGGTTATTCACAGGCCGGTAATATATGTGTGTGTGTGTGTGTATATATATATATATATTAGTGTGTGTGTGTGTGTTCAGTTTTAGGTTTGATGGTTTTGACTTGATTAGTACTGGATATAAACAATTGATACTTGTATCTGGATGCTGTGTGCTTTGATTATACATATTCATTTGGTTTAGGTTGTAATGCTTGGTCTGGATGCTGCTGGCAAGACAACAATACTGTATAAGCTTCACATTGGAGAGGTCTTATCGACAGTCCCTACCATTGGTTGGTTATTATATATATATATATATATATTTTTAATTTTGTTTTGTAGTCCATCTTCGATGTAACATTTTTAAAGTGTAGTTAACTTTCTGTAATTGCTAATAGGAAGAGTTGTTTCCCATCACTCAAATACAGATACTGTCTTTGAGTTAAATATGTATCAAGTAATACTTATGATTCTGTCATGCTGTTTTGGTTTCTACATTCCTTCTTCATCTACTAGAAACCAATTAACTTGTCCATAAGCTTCAGCGTTGTCTTAAATTTTGTCGAGGGAGGTTTACATCTTTTCTGGTGATTTACTGATCATTTTTTTAACAAATTGTTGGACCATTAGATTTCATTTGTTAGACTAGAAGTTTCATCAGACTGTTGTTGAAGCTTTCGAGTATATGTGCACATTAGAAAGTTTTTCTATCCTTCTTCTTGGTGTTCTAGAGCCACTTCACACTGCCTGTAGATACTGGTACATGATATTTGGTAGCTAGACTATTGCTACCTAGAAGGAGATCAACAATTTGTTTTCATCTAAGAGCAGATGCTTTGTGCTTTATGTTTGATTTTTTTATTTTTTATTTGTTGGAGATACCTTGAACCTGAAGTTATTTTATCAAGCCTTCAACCAAAACTAGATATGGATCCATAACAAATTAACAATTGAGAGAGTCAGAGTCTTGCCATGTATCGCGTATATGCTTGCTTCAGGTAGAGTTTATTTGATGTGTGTACGAAGTTAATTACACCAGAAATTCATGCCACTAAATAAAATAAGTTATCAATTTTTCTTTATTTCTGCATTATCATGTAATACCTGGATTAAGTGTTAACCTGAGATAGGGAGGGCGGGAGGGAGGGAGAGAGGGAGAGACGTCTCACTGTACAGCATTTGTTATTGCTATTTTGGTATCATTAGTGATGGATTTTCTCTGTATTTATATGTACGCTCTTTTGATGCGTAATCTTGAGGCAGAAATTAAAAAGATCTAGTTTATTGCTCTATGCAGGTTTCAACGTAGAGAAGGTTCAATATAAAAATGTGATCTTTACGGTGTGGGATGTGGGCGGTCAAGAGAAATTAAGACCCTTGTGGAGACATTACTTCAATAATACCGATGGGCTGGTAAGATATTGCTTATCTAATTCCACATATTCCACTAGGAAAGCAACAAGGTGGTGCTTGGATTTCTCAAAACAAACAAAATCTGGCAAGCATAACCATGTCCATCGACTTTGGTCCCCCAAACACCACTACCACCATCTTGTTGCCTCTCTTTTTCTGCCCCAGTACTGCCATTCTACCAGCCATGTTTTATTTTCAACAAGCCTGTCAAAGCCTTCAAATTCAATGGGCATAGATGTGCTTCAACAATATCTTAATCTTGATACTTATTGGAACAATGACTTCAAACAGAGAAACAGGATATGTTTGATAAAAGGAAATATTGAATGGAATTATCGGTTAATGGAGAAAACTAATCGTGATTTCCTTATTTTTGTTTGTAATGGTATTAGGACACCCCCTTTTTTTTTGGCACTAGAAAACATTTTCACTTCTCTGAATTTTTTTCTTATTTCCTCATGTGGTTCTGCAAAGGACATGTTAGCATTTTCACTTTCTTGGTAGTGTGCATTTTCCCTCCCATGATCCCTTGATCCTGCTCCTTTCTTATGCAGATCTACGTTGTGGACTCTCTGGATCGAGAGAGAATTGGGAGAGCAAAGGCAGAGTTTCAGGTTCTATACTTGAATGATATGATACAATTATGATGCTCCATATATGTGGCATCTTTTGACTTGATTTATTCTTTTCCCAGGCCATTATCAGAGACCCTTTCATGCTTAATGCTGTTATATTGGTATTTGCAAACAAACAAGACATGGTATACTTTTCCTGGTTACCTCCTAGAGTGAAATTCTAGATTTATGGTTGGCAATGTAGTGTAGAGCCATTGGGAGTGAAATTCTCTGGGGATTTTTGTTATCGATGTGCGCATTAGCAGAATATATTCTTGGGAATTTAGCATTTTTTATTTTTTTTGTACCGGGGAATGATTCTACTTTTTCTGTCCAGAAAGGAGCAATGACACCAAGGGAAGTTTGCGATGGCCTGGGTCTTTACGATCTTAAAAACAGAAAATGGCATATACAGGGAACTTGTGCTCTCAAAGGGGACGGCTTATACGAGGGGCTGGACTGGTTGGCCAGCACTTTGAAGGAACAAAAGGCTGCTGGATTTTCTTCAGTGGGTCCGTCATTCAACTTAGGTCGAAAACTTTGCCTCTTTTTAGTTTTTTGCAGTAAATTTCAAAGAACCCCTGTGAGGTTTAGTCTAATTACCAAAACAACCGGTTATCTTTCAATAGTGCAAAGGGCTGGACCGGGTCCGGTCCTTGCAAAATTGTAAAGAACTGATTGTAGATTTTTATATATGCAACCGGTCCGGTTCTTACACTGAAATTTTTAATACCCAATCCGGTTCTGATTCTACTTGTTTCTGCTCGGGTTTCACCTGGTTTTTCTCTTTACCCACATACAAACAAATGCCCAACTTTTTTTAAACGTTATATATGGGAAATTCAGTTTATAAGACATACAGTTTCAAATTTTATTTTTTTAGACCTAGGACTTTTGCGTCTTAAAACTAGACACATTTTTTATACCATAATTCCATTTAACCTAATTAGATATCTAGATAAATAAATGTTGCTTGATTTGTTTAGAAATAGTTTAAAGTTCAATTATCGATAGATTCTCAAATTGATAACTTAATTCATACGTTGACATAAAAGTTAATAAAGTATATGTACAAATGTACTCAATTATTGAACGACACGTTATGACTGGTTTGGTATTCAATCTTTTATGTTAAATTATACATATAGTTCTCCAAATAAGTAATCCTGGTAATTTTGAGTACTCTTATTTCTAGGAACCGTAACGAGTTTCGTAATAACCGGTTCTAGTTCCTATTTGGCTCCAAATCATCCGGTTCCAATCCAGTTCATTCTTACGGTTCTCCCGGTCGGTTCTCCGGTTCTTGGATCTAAAGTCCCAGGCCTAATTGCAAGCACCCCCTTGATATATTTGTTTATATTTCAAAATTTACACCATCGTAATCGTAAAGACATTTGTTAAGAAAATCACATCTTTTATGTGTTGTATTTCGCAGGTTGACTGCAAAATGGACCAACTGGGAAGGCCGGTGGTCGTGGAAAATTATTACCCCCCCTTTTTCCTGGCTGTTTTTGTTTGATGTCCACTTGTGTATCTGGTGCTAACTGAAATTCCTACTAATGATTCACTTGTTTAACGTGTTTGTATGATGAAGAAAAGAAGAAACGCAAGTGCAGAGGATGGTCCTCGATACGTTTTTTGCATTTATGTTCATACCATAGGGCCACTATTAGAAGGACAAGGAAAAAAAAGGTACTATAAGAGAAACACACTTTGAAACTTCCGCATGATGCGGGTATTATTCTCTTGGAATTTCTCAGTCTCCATCAAATTTACAAGCATGAGTTGGTTTTGAGTTAATATATAATTGTTTTTGAGCTTCAATTTTAGTAATAGATGTTAATTAGGGTCATTATATTATAAATTTTTTATTAAAATAATGAATTTATTAGAATAACGAATTCAACTGGGACACAAGTGATACTCTTGTGTCCCGTTTCAAAATTCTTGTATTCTTTCTGGGCTGTCTATTAACAACTTTCCGGTTTCATTGTGCACATAATTAATTCTGTCCAATTGCACATGAATCCTGTATGAATTAAGAGGATTGTATATATTAAGTTGTCTGTATTACTAAATATTAGTATTGTTTGTTTTGGTTTTGAATAAAATGTTTGAATGATTTAATTGACCATTTTACCCTCATGTGAATAAAAACCAAAACTAAAAACAACAAGAAATTGTTATTTAAATAAACAATTAAAATAATAATAATAATATATTTATTATCAAATAATTATTAAATAATAATAAAAATCAATAATAAATAATGTTAAATAATAACTATTATTGTATAATTATCATGTTAATTATCATTAATTAAGTACTGGATGATTAATTAATTTATGAGTAGTATTATTAAATAATGATAAAATTAATTATTATAATAGTAATTACTGTTATTTATTAATTAATAATTTTATCTATTATATAATAGATATCATTTATTAACTTAATCTTCATATTTATTTAATAATTACTCTATTATTAATTAATTTTATAATTACTAGTAAATGATGGTAGAAAATATTATTATTATTATTTTAATAAAGCAGTTCAGAGAAAGAGGCGAGACCAGGCTGGAGGAGGGTATAATGGGTATGTTTTTCATTAAGTCATGGCTTAATGTGGACAAGTGGTATTTTTGGGCTTATTCCCCAATCCATGTCTTATTCATTAAGCCGTAAACAAACACTTATATATGATTGCACGAATAAACAATCCCGCCACAAACAAACAGCCCATAATTATGTTTCAGGACGACATCTCTGACTCCTCCTTAAAGGCACTAAGGTAAACCATGAGATGTGCATGAACTGCCAAGCGTATTGTCGGGTTAAGTTTTGTTTTATCTCATTACTCTCTACATTGATTCCTCACCCCTCCCAAGATTTTCCAAACTCTTTTCCCCATTATTGCCACCCTTACCTCTCACCACCCTAATTCACTCCACCACATTCTAACCACCACCTCGGCCATCGCGACTACCCGCTAGAACCACCACCTCCCATATCCTAAACCACCAAAATCACCACCCACCCCTGGACCGCCAAAACCACCACCTCTTCCACCGCGGACCTTCACCACCTCCCCCACTCCAGACCATCAGAACTACCCCTCCCCCACCCTGGACCGCTGTCACCTCCACCATCTCATCCACCTCACCCACCACCGCCACCACATCTATAACACCCCGAGATATTCAGGATAACTACAGCGCCGTAAACCCTTTATATAAAAATTTACTAGGCTAAGAATTTTAACACAACATTAATAAATCCCAACAGTAAAATTTATTATTACATACCGTGTTTCAAAAGAACAAAAAGGACAAACACCAAACAGTAAACAGTACAATACCATCCAAACAATACAAAGCAACAACGTACTCGAGTACTTACTAAAAATCACAACACAACTGAAAGGACTCTACGGACCGTTAACATCACTCATTACCCCCGTCGTCATGTATCTCCTGTGGTTGTTTTCCGGCTCTCCTGGATCCTGAACATAAAGTACATGTCC
The DNA here is from genome assembly GCA_033398695.1 of Orobanche coerulescens. Taxonomy (NCBI): domain Eukaryota; kingdom Viridiplantae; phylum Streptophyta; class Magnoliopsida; order Lamiales; family Orobanchaceae; genus Orobanche; species Orobanche coerulescens. The sequence continues at coordinate 39,321,843 of CM065802.1, forward strand.
ACCCCCGAAGGGGTTAGCACAACGATGCTAGTACAAGTACGATAATTATACAACAACAGATTATTCGACGACACGTGAAGAATAATACAGTATCAATAACAACACAACAACAACAAACTAACAATGCATGACACAACATGTCAACCTCAACATACTCATGGTAATCCAACGATCCAGCGCATACAGCATAGATGCCCACGATGATCCCATCGGACCAACACGTGGTGGAAAAACCCATCCAACGATCCAGCGCACACAGCATAGATGCCCACGATGATCCCGTTGGACCAACACGTGGTGGACAAACAACTACAACACATATGTATGACAACATGAATGACATTAACACGAATAAACACAATTAAAGTACTTGCCTTGGATTGAAGACAAGGATTTGAGTACTTCAACAAACGTCAATACACTCGAAGGTCGTCCCTTCGCTCTACCACTTGCAAGACTCGCACTTTTATTAAAAGATAAAATAACGAAGAGTTCAATTTACGTAACATAACCAACTCACGAACATCTAACGTTCTAGATTATGTCCGTGTTGAACATATCTCTTACGGCCGATTCACGGTTCACTACTCAAAGAGCACTAATTCGGACTAACAACATACTCCATGCGAATCAAATGATCATAAAGGAATACAATGCCGACGTCTACGAATTCAAGGTTATACGAGTCATCCAAAATTCCATATTCCAACACTTGATTATCAACTCTAAAGTATGGTTCGACTAATCCACGATACATAATAAGTACCAATATGTATAAACGAGTTCTCGGTTAAATCATCACTAGGATTCCCGTTCTCCACAAGGTAGTTCTACTAGCCAAAGTTCTACGTTCAATATGATGATAAACACTTCAATCTAACCATCAATTCGATCTACACAACCTTTCTAACACCTGAATTTTAATCTAGTAGAAACCCTTAAAAATTCTCCTCTTAAATTCGTTCATCAAAGGTGGTAACATCAACAAGTCATTCAACATATGAATATTCCGAAATCACCATCAAAGGTATGTTATCATTTTAGAAACTTGATCCCAAAGTTTTACATAATCAAGGTTCAACTTATAATCTCTTAACAATGGGAAACCTAAGTATATTCATCCCAAACCTTCCTAAACGTGGTGTTCGATTCAATAAGTTATCAACAACTTTCATAACCTCAGTAACATGCTCAAACCATTCAAAAGAACACGAATTTCAGGTTGGGATTGCATGACATACCTTACTACAGAGGAAATGACGAAATAATCGGTAGAAATCAACGTCGGATGCTTGAACACTACCGCAAGATGTCCTATGATCTCCAAAATCCAATTAAGAAGCTGATATAGTGGTTATATAAGGCTGGGAGGTTTGAGATATGGGTGGAGTTCGGACAAAATGAGTGAAAGAAATCAAAGGGCTGTTGTCCTATTTATAGAAAATGACCTGTAGCGTGCACTATCCTAATACTTTAGCGCGCGCTAACGGGCTCACAACACATTGTTCTTCCTGACCTCGGCCTTACGTATGTTATACCGCCATTATGTACGTTAAATACCATGTTTAGCGTACGGTAACCCTTATTGTTGTGCACACTAATGGCCTCGCGGAGCTTACTGTCTCCAGTGTCCATGGCTTTAGCGTGCGTTAACTATAATCTCTAGCGCACGCTAAACACCATTGACTTAACTTTTCCAAAAGCCATCGAGGTTCATTCCGACACATCCTTATCCAAATCCATGATCCGATCTCACCTACTGATCTTTGTCTCAATCATGTTGACTGCACATAGTGCGCGCTATGATAACGACATAACGTACGATAATGCAAGTATATTGTATGCTAAGTCTGTACATTAGCGTGCGTTAATTCATGCAAACACATGCATGAATTAGCATCCTTTACAGCATACATTCATGAACAATGGATTACTGATACAAGAAATCATACTTTGATTAATTGTACGACGGATCAAATACCATCAGATTCAAATACGAATGAAAATACATGACAAATATCCAATTATTACAACATCGGGCACTACCTCTCCCACCCCAGACCTTCGGAGTCACCCCCTCCTCCATCCCACACCATCGCTACCTCTCGTAGCCCATACCGCCGCACCTTCCCCACGTTAAGGTATCATTCTCTTTATTTAAACATGACCAAATAGGTACGGGAATCAAGAGATCATTTTCCTTTCTTCTTATATTCCTTTGTTGATTCTTTTCTGTTATCCTTTCCCGAATCAAACGCCCCCTAATCTAGTTTCTCCTCTCATCTATTTCATTTCATTCCGACTTATTTTCTCTCTCTCAAATGTCTCCACTTATCCTCACTTGAAACTCTGGACGGTGAATGGAAATTACCCTTTCATAGTTGGTGAACTCGACACTGGGACTCTGTAAACCAGCTTCTCATGAGTCAGATGTGTTGCCTCTATATGACACTTAATTGCTCGAATTCATTATTTTTTATTACTCACTCATCTCTGAAGCATCCTTCAAACGCACTATCGACTCTTAGCGAGTTGATGGTACTGTACGTGATAAGAGAAGAAGTCGTGTACTTGTAAATTTCGAAGTGAACCAGAAAGACTTGGAAATCTTAACTGCATAATTGTAATCAGATAAAAAGTTTCTTAAATTAGCAATCTTTTATTCCTTATCTAAATTTGCAAAAGAGTTCTTAAATTTTAACTATCACTTAAAAGATGCCGTCAAATTAAGGCTATGTTCTTTTGAGCTTAATTTCAGCATATTTCAGTTCAGTTCAATTCAGTTCAACAGAATTCAGTCAAGTCTGTTTATTTCAGCTAGGGGTGTTGAGTGGTTCAGTTCCGGTTAATCGCATCATTTTTTTTTCGGTTAACCGGAACCACAAATGGTCCAAATTAGGAACCACGGACCGCAACATATTAAAGTGTAGTTAACCGAAAACACACCGTTCTTGAACGGTTCCGGTTTGGTTAACCATTAGAGAACCTTTTTTTGAAAAAAAAAAAGCAAAAAACCTGTTCTAATAATACAGAATACTATATAGCTGTTGACCTGCTGTCAATTCATGTTCAAAAAAAGGTGCTAAATTAAAACAATACTTTAAGCATCAAAAATTCATAAATATTGAAACATCAAAATAACATTATCAATAACCAACATTCACGATCATCCGTTCACAAGTCAAAAGACTCAAAACAATATAACATCATCAATCACCACCATTCACGATCGACCATTGCCAACAAGACAAAATAAATAACCATCAATACTAAAACATGAAACATCAAAATAAATCCACAAATCTATAATCCATCAACCATCATCACAAGTTCATCGAAATAACAAATCAAAAACCAATATAAAATGAAGCCTCATATCCCGTCGATGACTTGGTGGTAGTAGTATGCGCACTCGCCATTGCATGTCTCTCGTCTCGAACCATCCCAAGTGAAGTCAAAAGACTCAAAACTATAAAATAAATACGTAAATGTTGATTTTAATTACAACTAAATTGTATAAATTTTTGAAATGAAATATTAACTAATTTAAATGTAAATGCACTTGTTTTTGCTTACCTGATCCAAAAACGCTTTCTTCTTCTTCTTCGGCTCCCTCTTCATCCAGAACGAAAATAGTGCTCGATCTCAACCAATTTGATGAGCAAATCAAATCCTCGACCATCTTCGGGGTTAAAGAACTTCTAAATTGGTCAAGAACCCACCCCTTGTTCTAAATGCCAACTCAGAAGCTACGGTGGATATTGGAGTAGCCAATATATCCCTAGCCACCTATGATAGAATAGGAAAGCGCGCATCGTGCTTCATCCACCATTGAAGAACATCAAATGAATCAACTGAGTCATCATCATCTCCTTGATTAACCGCGACAATATCGTCCACATATTGCTTCTCACCTAAGTAGATAGCCAACTCAGAAAGATCCGCAGGTTCTTGTGCAACATTGTTTCTTGAGATCTTAGAAAGAGAACTTCGAGCACTTCCGGATTTTGGGCGTTGGCGCTGAGTGGCAGTAGATGGGTTTGACTTTGTGATTGAGATGTATCCGAGATGGATTGTGGTGTAGTTGTCATATTGGAAGCTATAGTCATCTGACTCTTATACTCATCGAACATCTCACTCATCGAACCTCTGACATATGAGACCAACTCGCTGCCTCGAACAGGTCCATACACTTGATCTAAGCACATCTCCACATGTTTCAACTTTTGTCGAGGATCCAACACTGCAGCCATGTAAAGAAGTTTGTTCATCTTCGGATTTAGCTCCCTCTCCTCTAGCCAATATTTCCCAACCTTGTCATTCATCCTCATCGCCATTGCAGAAACTTCTTCATCAACACTCATCTCGAGATCAGAAATCATCTCAAATATAGCAAACATTTCTTTGAAAAATAAATGTGCATTGACATAAGCCGTACCGGAGACGAGAAGGGTGAATCAAAAAAGATCTTCAAATAATCCATCATATTCCTCACATTGATACAATCATTGTCAAAAGGCGGGCCAAGGGGCTGGTCCTTGTACTTGATCTTATTCAAGTCAGACACAAATTGACCACTTTGCATAGTCGAATAACACCAGCATGCCGGTTCATGGCTCATCTGCCTCTAGCATAAAATAGGTTGAATTCCACCTAGTTGGCACATCCAAACACAAGGACTTCCCGCAATCTTAGGTGACAAATGCTTTCACCGCCCTCTTGAAATCATCCATCCTCTTTAGTGAAGCTTTAACCCACTTCACAGCTTCCCTCACACGTCTGACTAACAAGCCTATCTCTTCTAACCCGTCCATCACTATCAAATTGGCGATTTGAGCCACGCAAAATAGATGAAGATACTTGCCACCCAATACATTAGTCTTCCTACGTCAAGGAAGTCACTAATGTATCTAACTGCACCATCATTGGCACTCGCATTGTCTACAGTACAACAAAGTATCTTCTCTAGACCCCACTCATTTAGAACTTGAACAAAAGCTTCACCTATGTCGACACCTTTATGACTGGCAATCTTGCGGAAAGCTATGATCTTCTTGTGGAAGACTCAATCCTTTTCTATGAAATGCGCAGTAACACAAATAAAGTTTGTGTTATTAATTGCAGTCCAACAATCAGTGGTGATCAACACCCTACTCATCCCCTTCATCTTGAAAAACGACTTCAAAGATATAGACTTTTCAAGAAACAGCTTCACACAATCTTCTCGTATGGTTTGCCTGCTTGGATGACAAACACGAGCAACTAACTTCTTGAACCCCTCCTTTTCCACAAATCTGAACGGAAGCTCATCTAGAATATCATCTCGCATAAAGCCAACCTATTAGCCTTTTGGTCAAATCTCCAACTGGTCAACGTCCCACTTCCTTCGTCTACACTAGGTTGAAAGCTTAGTTTCTTTTGCCCAGATTTTTCCGCTTGTCTCTTCTTGCAAACTTTAGTATGTTTGATCAAAGCACTCGTGCCATTTGTGCCTGAACTAGCTTGGATCTCGGTACGGCAAACCTTGCATATTCCTTTCCTATGTTTAACAGATGGATCACCTTCTTCCCATTCAACCACATCATAATATGCCCAAGCTTGAGATCTCAACTTAGAGCCCTTTCGCTTCTTTCCGTTACATTACTCTGAGACTGTGTCTCAGTGGGTGTTTCTAGTTCATGTTCCTCCATATTTGAGTCTTGAGTAGTCGGTTGCTCCATTTCACCTAAATATTTCAAAAGAATCAAAACCGAAGTTTAAAAACAATTAACAAAACAAAACATTGAAACACATTATATAATTAATAATCATCAATCATCACTCTCAACTTTGTCAAATTATATGCCCTAATTAATAATCATCATTCATTAGTCATAACTCATCACCCTCAACTGTTCAAGATGCAGAAATTAATGAAAACACAAAGTTAATATTAAAGAAGACAAGAGCAGCAACTAGCAACTAACATCATCATCATTCATCATTCATTAGTATATACTAAGAAAAGCGAGCTGACCTGAACAAGATGGTGGCGCTCCATCGCTCGGCGGCGGCGTGGCGTGGCGTGGCGTTGAGCGGAGCGCGAGTGAGCAGCGGACCAGCGGTGGAGGCATGGCGTGGCGTTGGCGTTGGTGCGAGTGAGCAGCGGTGGAGCAGAGCGCGAGCGTTGCCGGCGGTGAGAGGCAGTGTTGCCGGCGAGGGGTGTCCGAAGAGGGGTGGCGCGGTGAAAGTTGGGAGAACAGAGAGTGGAGTGCGCCGCGGCGCGGTGAGTCGTGAGGTGAGAGACAGAGAGAGATTTGAGATTTGAGAAAAATTAGGGCTTTAGGCTATTTTGCATTTTCTGCCTTTTAGTTTTAGGGATTGAAAAATAATAAAATTTAAATATATAATTATAATTTATAAAATTAACAATATGTATTTTTTTAAATTTTCGGTTTTCGGTTCTAAACCGAACGGTTCTGGTTAGACCGAAAACCAAAATAGCTCCCAAAATGCTACCAAGAACCGGACCATAACCATATAATATGGTTCCGATTCTCCAGAACCGGTGTGGTTCCGCCGGTTCTACCTTTTAGACAACCTTAATTTCAGCACAATTCGGTACAGTTCGATTTAGTTTGGTGCAGTTATATTTAGTTCAGTTCAGCTATAGAATCAGTATTTAATTATTATTATTATTATTATTATTTATATTATCATATATAATCATCACAATTGTTTATTTTTGTATTATTATTATTGTTTTGTTGCTGTTATAAATAATAATTATTATTGTTGCAAACATTATTCTCTAATACGGCCTCCATCTCATATATATAAATTAATAAATATTAATTTATCGATCGATTAATATCTCTCTTAATAAGTTTTAATGGTATCCAATGAAGTTTCTCATGTATATTGTAGAAGAGATATTATTGTTCCACAATTCCATGTGTTTGAAGTTCTCAACAGTACATTAAACTCTTGCAACATTATTTTCAAGGCATGAAAACAAGCAAAATTGGATTTAGTTTCATTAATACGCAACAACACTGTGACATTTAAAAAAAGAAACCTTTATTAATACGCAATACTTTCATTGTTTCATTACCAAAGAGGTACATAAACAATATGATAAAACAAGCAATTCTTTGCCCTCAGAGGCAAAAACCAAGAAGGTTTTCACAAATCCATCTCAAAAAACAAAACTATTAAATGAAGATGCATCATCATATATGATTATTCTTCAATGAGATTTTTTCTATCAGTTTTGAGTTCCATCCACCAATCGATTCTCAGAAATCGCTTGCAGGGCTGGTCTCGACATCGCCTGTCGGTCAAAACAACACCAAAGAATTCAGTGAGTACTCTCAATATTAAGAGAAACATGAAAACAAAAATAAAAATTAAACTGAATACACATGTTTTAAGAAGACCTTGTTCTTCACCTCATCTTCGACTTCGTTCTCATTCTTGCTCGACTTTTTTGTAATCTCCAGTTTTTTCAACATCTTCCGGAGCTTCCTCATACTCATATCTTGCAATTTATCAGTACTCATCTCTACATCTTTCATAACAACCACTTTACTACCACTGCCAATGTTCTCTTTGTTATCAGACAAACAAGCCCTACTCTTCATTGCCATAGAGGAATCAGATTTCTTACTTGGAATAATAGCAGAGGAATCCAATCCTTCTACTACAAATTCTGCAATCTGCTCAGAGAAATCAGCATTTCGTTCATATGATGGAATCATATCAGACATTTTTTCGCTTTCTTCAAAGTCGATGGTAAGGGTCATTTCGACATCTAGGCCAGGTTCCGCGATCTGCTCGGAGAAATCAGCACATGTTTCTTCGGATGGCACTGGATCAACAGCAGCTTCTTCGCTTTCTTTAAGTTGAAGAGTTGCACTTTCATTTCGTTCGTCTGATGGAACCGTATCAGACATTTTTTCGCTTTCTTCAAAGCCGATGGTAAGGGTCATTTCGACATCTAGGCCAGGTTCCATGATCTGCTTGGAGAAATCAGCATATGGTTCTTCGGATGGCACTGGATCAACAGCAGCTTCTTCGCTTTCTTTAAGTTGAAGAGTTACACTTTCATTAGGCTCATTTTCGTTGAGCTGTACAGCCTTTTCGTTACAATTCGAATGTTGAATAAAATCCAAATCAGCTTCTTGGATAGTAGCTTCTTGCTGCAATATGAGCTCTGTACGTTTGTCCAAGGTCACATTGTAAGGTTCTTCATTAATCTCGTCGTGAAAACCAGTGTCATCACGAGAGGATTCACCGACTATAAAATTATCTGAAACGTGCAAAAACAAGAAAAGCCTCAACAAAACCAAAACTAATAATGATCATTCATGCAATGGAAGTTTGTAATAATCCAGTGATCTTTCAGAATTCCAGTTATTTTATAATCAACCCACATATATATAGTTAACGAAATCTGAGAAGACATATCATGAAATATTACCTCCACTTTCAAGAACAGCATTTTCAACAAAGTCAGCAGCCTCATCTTGAGATGCTTCACCTTCCTCGGTTTTCATTTCCTCGGTTTCAGAGATGTGCACATCTTGAGACCCTATAAAGCAATCTTTTATTGTAAGTACTATCAGACAGTAAGACGGACCACCTAGCTGAAAAGAATTAAAAAGACAGGACTGATGAACCACACCATCATTTTGTTGAACATCCATTGGCATATCTTCTTCTTCGTTGTCACATTTCTCCTCTTCCAACTTAGCTTCAGTCTCAAAGTTTGTGCATTCTTTATCCTCAGCGTAGCTGTCTATTTTGATTCCCACACCAGTGGATATGTCTTGCTTTTGATCTGAAACAGCTTCAAATTCAATTTCAACAACAGATGTGTCCTCCTGCCTTTGATCTGACACAGGTTCAAATTCATCTTTACAAATGGAAACAATTTCGGGTGCTTCATCTTTATTCCGAGACTTCTCCTCAACGGTTGTAATTGCATCAACATCTGAAAAAATAAACCATACAGTAAGTTATTAACACAATCAAATGAACAAAATCTTAAACATCGTCTGAAATACAGTGCAGTATTGAGTAGATAAACAGAGAAAATGAGAGAATAAGATTACCAAGAATTCCTGATAGTTCATTAAAATTGTCCACACCATCTCTCATCTCCTCATTATCACCATCTTTCCCAACCGATTCCTTCTTGAAAAGCTGAGACTTTTCGTTCTCCACCTCATTCACCATCTCATTATTCTTCACAGCCAACCTCACCGACCGCCTTGTGCTATAAACTCTATTAACCGCACTCTCCTCCACTCTTCTTCTTCGGCTAGTACCCTCCATTGGTGCAGGAGTCATCAACAAGTCCTTTTTGTCCTCATCTACACATTCCTTCAACTGAAAATCCATGTTCCTACGAGCTGAGGCCGCCTGACCCTTCTTTCTGTTAGTCTGCGCCATCAATGCTGGAGTTTCGATCGCATCAGCATCTTTAACTTGGGTCTTTCGAGTCGTACGACGAGCCCTTGTCGTTGGATTCACACTTTCGGGGGCTTCTTTATTTGCAATATTTGTGCGACGTGTACTCCTGCCAGCAGTTGGAGGCAGGAATGGAGATGTTACCTCCGGCGTTTCCAGTGATTCAACCGAGGATTGTCCAGTTCCAGATTGAGATGTCTCCATAAAATCATCAATCCCTTCAACCTACCAATCAAAATTAATAGTTATTTTAAAAGAAATAATTAATTTTTATGCATAGATCTGCACATAAAATCCCCAAATAATCCACGATATTAAGAAGGAATTGTGCATTTGAAGAATTTCGCAATAAAGCGACGACATTTTCACCATAATCGAATCATACAATCTGAAAAATCACAAAACCCAACCCTAGCAGCAAAAAATTTAGACTATCTGGAAGAAACCTTATGAATCACATACATTTACAGATCGAACAAATCGAAGTAATAAATCGTAGAATAAAAACTTACGAGCTCGAGAGCTTCGAGAGCTTCAGCCATGGCAGCATTTGTGACGTTTGCGGGGATTTTGTTCTTCTTGCAGAGAGCTTGCAATTCTCTCCTGGAAAGGCTGTGGAAATCCATAGGTGCGAAATTGGGGATTTATGATTGCGGTTTTTCCTTTATCGAGAGCTGGATTTTGAAGATGAGAAGTGGACTGATGAAGCGGCAATGGGTGAAAATGGAGTATTTATAGAGTGGGGTTGGTGCGGGGAAGAAGGATAGATGGAAAGAAAAACCCTTGTTGGAAACTTGACCGTTGGAGATTTTGAAATTTGAATTTTATTACATAATATTTCTACTAAAAAATGATTATAATAATGATGCGGCTACCACTTAGATTTTTTCTTTACAAACGTTGTACCGAATTTGAAGTTTTAATTTTTGATTTTTAACAAATCCCCAATTACCCCACATTTTTCTATGAGTACAAGCCATCAAAATTTCAATAAATATTTCATTCAATTTAATTTAGTTAGTTGAGTTAAGTTCAGTTTTAGTACTAAAATTCAGTTCAATTTAGTTTCGTTCAGTTCAATTCAGCACAGTTCAGTTCAGCTCTGCTTTAAAATCAATATTTTTAATTACTATTATTATTATTATTATTTTCAATAATATTATATATAATAATTATTATAATAATAATTATTATTATTGTTATTGTTGTTGTCATATATACTATTATTGTTGTTATATATATATATTGTTATCTGATATTACTAATTATTATTCAGTACTTTCAACTCAGTTCAGTTCGGTTCGGTTCAGTTCAATTCAATTCAGCTTAGTTCGATTCAGTTCAACAAAATTAAATTCAGTTCAGTTCAATTGAACAAAATACTCTAGAAAAGCTTTCGTAGAAAATAATATATAACATATTAACTGTCACACTATAAAGCAAAAATAAATAAATAAATTATAAGACCACTTGTATATTTACTTTTAGTATTCACATGCGACTATTTATACATTACAAATTACATTCTTGAGTTACTCAATAGATAGTGATTGTGAAGGAAATAGTACATATTTTTTATTGTAATTACATTATTGGAAATTTATCGAACCAACACATATAATCAATATTACAAATTACAAAGAAATAGTGGGAAGCCGAGATACAATCTGGGCCCCCACTCCTCTAGCTATAGCAAAGCCTATCCTGGTGAAGATATAAGCAGCAACACGAGCCCCAATGTCTTAAGTCTTAGAGAACTTCTGAACCCGCTTTAGCAACGCAACAGCATCATTATCGAGTTCCCCTAGAGAATAAAAAGAGAAAGGAAGAAAACCACAACCAATTGCCCGGCAACCTTCCTCGTATTTGACTCGCTTACGATTAGCAGCATCCGTCACAACCCATCCCGGAACAAAGTCAGACAACCCAGATTGTGTCAAAGGAGAAGATCCTGTCAAGTCAACACACACATCACGACCCCGATCCCAAGAATAGAGTAACACGTCTGCAGGTCGGAGAGCTCCGTCGTTCCCTCCAAACAGTCCAATATCAACCTCTTTCCTTGCCGAAATCCCAGACCGATAACAAACAGCAATAAGGGTATCCCGAACAAAATTATGCCGATGTTTAATACCCAAAATACCAGCACACGACACCGCATGATCACCAAAGATATCCCCCACAAAAACCCTGGAGCAAGCAGAACATGGTGTCAAAATAGAGAACAATGGAACACCAAACCGGTAACACAACATAGAGCAATAAGTCTTAGCATTCATCGTCTGTCCCAACCCCAATATGGGGACCGCCCGAAGACAAGCAGAGGTGTGATCTCCCTGCTGCGATTTCCACGATGCCGATTGTCGATGAGATAAAGAAAAGGTGGATTCTGCAGATGCAGTAACCTTTGTGAAATATATATCTGCCAATTTATTCATGAGTTTAGGGGTAACGACCTCACTAGAATTACCCAAAATGTCAGACTCCACAGTGCTATTAAATAGACTCAATGCATTTTCAAAGGCTCGACCAAGACCAACAATGCCAGCATGCCGTAGAAGCTTCGTCTGCAAACTAGCAGACTGCAATCGAGAGGCAAGAAAAGCATAATGACGAACATCACCTTCGGAATAAACACTAAGCCCTCCAAACGCAAAAAGTAAAGTGGCAAGTCGCCACTGCCAATCACCAAACCCAGGCGCCAAAGCAGTAACAATACGCTCCAAGGAAGATCGGAGAGCCCCATCGAAAGCGCACCGAGCCGCCTCAAAAATGCAAGGAGGACAAGTACGTAAAGCAAATTAGAGTTTAGAAACTCCGGTACACGCCTTAAGTAACAACAACTCACACTGAGGATCTTCCAGCTTAGCAACCTTATCCTTAAGCACAATGGTCTGAGTCACCCTTTGCATCACAAGCTCACCACTAAAAATGGAATTGGAACCGGCTGGACCACCAAGCAACCTAACACCATGCAAAGGTCGAACAATATTAAGGAGAAAGACACCCACAATCCTACGAGGGTCTTTTATTGGCCAAAAGACTTCAGTTTTTTCCACGTTGAGATGTAACCCGAAACAAGGCCCTTCCTCCATAATCAACTGCAGAACTTTCCCCACCACCAAGGTCTCACCAATAATAGTGTCGTCATCTATGTCTGAAGACATACATCAAAAGCGTCTCTGATTTTACACACCAGTGGTTGTAAAACCAAAGAAAAAAGTAGAGGACCAAGGGTATCACCCTGCTGCACCCCTTGAGACGACCATAAGGTGCTCCCCATAATACAATCTGGATTGACTAGAGTAGCAGAATTCAACCCAACGTGAAATGGCCGGACAGCGAAGATGAACTTCACATAACATGATCGCTCGATCAACTAAATTGAAGGCATTTTTAAAATCCACCAACAACATTGAAAGACCCACATCAGTACCACGGTCCTCAATCAACCGATTCACAGCATGAAGAATTGCCTCACCACTTACAGAAACCCCAACACCAAATTGAAGACCATCAAAATAACTTTCCAAAGACTAGCCAACCATAACAGCACCGACCTTCGAAACCAGCCGCCGCCAAATAGTACCCACAGCTATAGGACGAATTCCATCACTGGGCTTGACAAAAGGTGTGAGAGGAGCACTAGCAATATACTCTCTCGAATCCATAGGGCATTTTCCAGCTAGAAATAGATTAACCACCCCAGAAATAGTGGCTCATCTGAAACAGCCACAGCAGCACCACTCAAGTAATGCATAAGGTGTTGAGCTCGTAAACCGTCTCTCCCACATGATGTGCCATGTGGAAAACTCTTAATCCGGTCCAAAACAACAGCAAAAGTAGCAATGAGATGATGGTGATCAACAGGTATATCAGGCTAGGACGGAGCTGGAGAAGAAGGGTGTTTTGACTGTAAATTTGCAAGAGTGGCCTCATTATAAGGAGCAATGCCAAAAGAATAAAGAACCCAGACTGCGGCGGTATAATGGCCATCACAAATCTTCCTACGACACTGCTTGTACTACGTTCTTCCAAATCAAGGTCCACATCAGCATCCATCAAAAGAGGGGATCCAACTGCCAAAGTTTCCCACAAAAGCAGCATAATACCACCCGGCTCATTCCAAGAACGAATAACATTAGCATTGCTCTCTTCTTGGTTGCCATTTTACGGCAGATGAGCACTCGCGATTACTCCTCAGACTAAAGGTTTTAAGGATACAAAGAGACAACACAAGAAGATTAACCCAGCAAGAGATGTCTTTAGGCTTGCAAATCACCTTATCAAGCACGCCTTTCAAAACCCGGGAAAAACCCAAAGACATTTAAGAGGGATGGACTTCATATTGCGAAGTCGTTTAGAAAGAAACCTATCAAGGAGAGTGACGGTCAAACCACAATCTTGTTCTTGCACTGCATTATCCACATGACTGGGTACATCAGAATTGGGTTGCGGTTTAAAAGACCATAGAGCACAAATCGAACAACACCATCCCCAACCCCATGACGACATTTAGAACGAAGAGAATGCATCTTAAAACAAACCCCACAAAGCCAAATACCCATACGGCGGAAGGTCAACTTAGCCTCAGAAAAAATAGCCAAGTCAGTGGTTAGAGAGTGTTGTGTGACTACTTGAGCATCAGTCCTACAATGATGATCACGAAGATGAGTGATCAAAGATCTCCTAGTACGCCCACTCCCCCTGCCATCTTTATGTTGGGATTCGGTGCCTAAAACGAAGGCCCGGCGGAAGCGGTAAAATGAAAATTAATTCGATCCGAATCCATACGAGGATTGATCGAGCTACATATATACGAATATATAAAACGAAACACAAAAGATACGAAAAACATACCCTCATAGTCCTTGAATAAATGGTATCCTTCTCTTGAGCTAAGCTTTGCTTGATCTTTACGAATCCAGTCCGCTCCAAGCTCTTGGATGATCCAACGCCGAAAGCACCGCGTCTCTACTTGTCACGCGCCGGAGAAACGACCGGAATGACTAAACCTCGTTATCCTCCAAGGATACGGCTAGAACAAGCTTATAGAAGCTATGCGACTCAAGATTAGAACACTCTAAGTGTTTAATCTAGTATCTCTCTATCTCACAAATATTTTCTCCAAGAAAAAAATTATGAATGAAGATGAATATGAAGAAAATGTTATGAAGCCTTAGAAAAACTTTTTCTCTCTCCTTACACTTGCCAAAACCGTGATAATCAAAGTATGGGCTTGAAGGATTTGGTCATCACATTTATTCTTCTCATATCTCTCCATTTCACCTACCTTTTGACAAAATCACCCAAGGTGATATTTTGTCCCCTTGATTGGTGACAAGGCTTGAACCCCACCAAGTGAAGACCAAGACTAATTGAGGGGTAGGTGATTGGGGCGGCCATCTAGAAGGTGTCAGATGAGTTCGGTCCGTATCAGACTCCCGTGAATCCAAACAGATAAATTCCGATTTCGTTCCGATGTATTTGTGTCGATTAATTAATCCAATCAATTAATCACATTAAATACATAATAACATAATTAGTTTCTCCAAGAAATAATTGTATCTATGAATTAAATTAATCATCCAGTAATTTATTTAATTCATTAGGCCGTAAATCAATTTATCCAATAAATCGATTTAGACATCCAATGTCCCAAATTTAATTAGACATCCAATGTCCAGTAAATTAGATATCCAATATCTAATATTAATAATGAGAGAATAAGCTTGATTCATTCCGTCGTCAATCCTATTGCGCGACTCGGTAGGTTCGTTTCAGTCAGCAATGGGAGGAACCAAAGAGTAGTAGCACCACCTAGCCAGCCTGGCGGCCTACACTTTACCCCAACTGAGAACGAATGATTGGGATCATTCAAGAACCATTCTATCGTGAATACCAGTATACGTATAAACCCTTCTTTCACATGTCCCGATCAAGTTATAGGGTCATGGCCAGTTAAACCCTATCTGTACTTGACTTTATGCATGTGTTAATCCAAATCGAGATCATCGAGCTCTCGTGTATCCAAACTAGCTCCAATGCTTTGGCCAAAGACTTATGATCTCATCTGCTAATAACCGCATAGGACATATAACCCACTCACTAACGGGAGAAAGAATTCTATTTTGGTATTCAGTAGGACCTGCTACTTGCCCGTCAAGATGCACGGCGAGGTTGACCACCACCTTTCGGTTTACAGGGTCGAACTACTCTAATGAAAATCTTGACGTCACAAGCACATACCTACTAAATCCTCAAGTCGAAGGTTCACTAATACCTATCACAACCTTTCGATTCCGTCATTGACTGTCCTGGAGTGAAATCCGTGTGACGAATCGAGGGTGAGTCGGTTCGAGTATACTAATCCAATTAGCATACCTATAACGTGTGCTCCCACTAACCATTAGTGTTCAACATGCACTCTCCATATTAAAGAACACGTCATACAAGTCTTCATATAAAATTAACGCCCAGTCAAGTTTCATCGACTTGCGAACGATTAAGTATTTGAGCTATAAACCTTTCCAGTGCCGCCCCCTTATCCAATAAGGAGTGGAATGTTTTGCTCTCAAATACACAGACTAGTTTCTATATATATATTTATGAGTTAGGAATGCCAGTAACTACCAGTAAATAAAGAAACATTCATTGCCTTATATTAGTGATTTACATAATTACAAGTACAATGCCCTCACTCAACATCTTCTGAGTGGCATTCGAGGGCATAATCCCAACAATCTCCCGCTTGCAGTCAATGCCACACACTATAGTATATAATAACCATATTCTCCAGATTACGCTCCAAGCGAATCTGAGAATGTAGCTTGGTCAGTGGATCAACGACGTAGTCGGCTGACTCTACTCTATGCAGCACAATGTATCTCTTTACGAACAAATTCTCTTACGAGATGATACTCTCTCTCAAATATGTTTGGTACTGTTGTGAAACCTCGGCTCCTAGGCCTGTGCTACGCTTTGGCACCGCGGCACAATGTGTCACGTGAAGTTTACCCAGTAACTTCTAAATTTTTCCTTTGGAGGCCTCCGAGGCCGCTTTATACTCAGCCTAACAGGTGGAATTAGTAGTCGCACTATACTTGGCACTGTGCCATGATACTGCTCCTCCATTAAGAGTAAATATGGCCAGAAGTAGATATATAATCGTCTTTATGTCCTTGGAAGTCCAATACAGTGAATCCCATCACATTCAGTTCTCCACCACCATATACAAGAACCAGATCTCTAGTCCTTCTAAAGTACTTGAGAACGTTCTTTATGGCGGTCTAATGTTCCCGAACTGGGTTAGCCCGAAACCTACTTACCACGCTCCCAGCATGCGTAATGTCAGGTCTTGTACACAATAAAGTATATATAAGGCTACCCAAATTTCGAAGCATATGACTATTACTCATTTCCTTTCATTGTTCCTCACTATGAGGACACATCTTCAAGGAGAGCTTTATTCCATGTCGCATTGGAAGGAACCCTCTTTAAGATCTAATCTATATAGAGGGCTTGGAAAAAACTTATCATTCTCTTCGATCTATCCCAATAGAGTCGAATCCCAAGAATATAGGTTTCTTATCCCAAGTCTTTCATGGATAAATTACTTGAAAGCCAAGCTTTCACATAACTGAGCATTCCCACATCATTTCCTATTAGTAGAATGTCATCTACATATAGTACTTAGAATGTGATCTTGCTCCCACTAACCCTCTTGTATACACAAGATTCCTCTTCATTTTGCACGAAGTCAAACTCTTTGACCGTCTCGTCAAAACGAAGGTCTCAACTACATGAAGACTGCTACAGTCCATTTCATGGAGTCTACATCCACCATTGCTAGGTCATTTATTGCGGGTCGGCCTCTGGTTTATAACCTGGAACCTCATGGAAACCCAAGTGCATAAAACTATACCTTTAAGGTAAATGAGGCACCCTACTAGACCTACGAGGTGGTTGTACTTGTGTTTCAGAAGGTTCGATTCCATTTTCTTGCACAGGTGTCTCCTGAGGAGTTTCATTGTATTCTTCCAAAGAAATATTTCTACCTGCTCTGCCTTCCTGAATGAATCTCTTCTTCCAGGAAGTGTGCTTGTAAAGCAACAACGATCTTTCTATCTTCAGACATGTAGAATAGATATCCCATCGTCCCAGACGGGAATCCAATGAAACGTCCCTTCGCGGACCTAGCTTCCAACTTCTCCACCTCAGTCTTGTTGACATAGGCGGGACATCCCCAAATCCTAATATGATTAAGATTTGGTTTCCTGCCCTCCCACATCTCATGTGGAGTTTTAGAAATAGATTTGGAAGGACATCTGTTCAAGATGTAAGCAGCAGTCAGGAGTGCATACCCCACAGGTAAATCGGTAAGTCAGTATAGCCCAGCATGGAACGTGTAATATCCGGAATTTCTACTACTGATGTTTAATATTATTTTATCCGAGTCATATTGTACAGCGTGGAATCTGTACAGTAGAGATAAAATAAATAAAGGACTGAGATATCAGTATCGGTATAATTGTCGTATTTGGTCGACAATTACATTTGAGGATATTGTGTATCAGGTTGTCGTACTTTTGATATTGGGTATATCGTATGATGATATTATCGATTCGTGTTTGTGTTCGGTGTGTCTTATGTTCGCTTTTGGTATGTCGAGACGCTGGACAAGAATCTGCGGAAAATGGCTAAGTATAGCCTTATTAGCGCACGCCGATATTCATGCATAACGCACGCTATCGCAGGATTAGCGCACGCTACGTTTATAGGTTAGCGTCGCTAGTGCGCATGATCGGAAGGAATCTGCGTGTGGACTCGGCCGCTTGCGCACGCTCGTAAGTCAACGGTTGTTGTCTCAAGAATTAGCGCACGCTAAAATATTAGGCTTAGCGCACGCTAACTATATATCAGTCAACAAGGAATCTTATCCTTTCCAGATGCTGTCGGAATGTGGGGGCGAGTGGTAGGTGAACACTGTAGTAAGTCAACTTCGGATAGCGCACGCTAAGAGTAAGGACTTGCGTACGCTAGACATGATGATTTACGTACGTTAATGCATGGGCATTACGTACGTAAGGTAGTTTACGAAGCAAGACAAGAGCCTCTGGACTTCGATAGCGCACGCTAACAAAGCCAGTTAGCGCACGCTAAGGCTAGCGCACGCTAAACATAATGGTTTAGCGCACGCTAGTGATGTATTCTATTTAAAGGGACAAACGGGTGTCATGAAACATTTCGTCCATTTCTTTCCTTTCACCCGATAGAGACAACCTTGGGAGAACATTTGGAGTTCCTAAACACTGAGGGATGATCCTCTTTAACAAGATTAAAGATGGAAATCGTGGAGTGAAGCTTTGTTCTTGAAATCATTGGTGACTCTTGGAAATCAATCCTTTCCTTCAAAAAAAAAGGGTAATTACTCTTCACTTTGAGATTTCGTTTTGGATTGTATATGATGTTCTTGAGTTGATGATTATCATATAAACAAGTTGATGAGCATGACAACGAGTTGGATTACCGTACTAAGTTAGTGTTGTTATCAATATATGAGTATTGATATGTTTCGTATGGTTTTGGATGGAATTCAAGATATATGTTGATGTAATTCCCTTCTTCAATTCGGATTTTTGATGTTTTGTCGTTGGTTACTTCGTATGGTAACGATTATGGTGATGCTACTGTGATTCTTGAAGTTATATGAATTGTATGTCGAAGAACATGATGAATAAGGATTTTTAGATGTTAGAACACATCGGATTTTATCATTTTATAGATCATGAATGTGAATTTGGATAATTCGTGTTCTTGAAGAGCTATTAAATTATATGTCATGATTGTTATGAAATCCTTAATCTCGAGATGAGTTGATCATTGTCATGATGGAAGTGTTAGACGATGCTTGAAATGCATGCCACTGCACAAAGATTAGCGCACGCTACGTTATCGCCTAGCGCGCGCTAACGGAGCAACTTAGCGCACGCTACGTTAGGTGATTAACGTGCGCTAAGTAGGCAGCAGTGCGGTATTTTTGTGTTTCGATTAGGAATTCGTGATGGTTTGACTTGGTTGGTTCTCGACCGTGTTTATTCGAGGTTGTGTTGAACCGTTGAGTTCGATTGGTTAGTTTTCTCAGTTGTTGACCGTTATCGGATATGTGTTATTTGGTTTCTTCGATAGGTTGAGATTATTGATCGGTGATGATAAACGGATATTGCGGTCGTGTTCGAGTATGTCCATTGTATTGCGTTTGATCGAGGCTGAGGAGCTCGTAGATAAAGGCAGTGTGTTCGGCAAAGCTTCGTGGTATCGGTATCGAGGTGTTATTACTTACTCACTTATAATATTTAATGAATGGTTTCAGTTTCATTCGTTTATAATTCGTATAGCAATGTTTATAATCGTAATCACTGGAGATTTGGAATTATAGGTGGTATTCGAGTTTTGGGAATTTAAATCATAATGTATATGATTTACAATTGTCGTTGGTATACTTGTTATCGAGGATACATCATGGTATTGACAAAACGTGAATTATCTACCGTCCGTGATGTTTTGGATCGGTGAATATTCAGAATAATGGTTAGTGATGGTTTAGATATCGAGATTGCCCTCGAAGGACTCGGAGCAAGTATTTTAATCATTTCTGTCATTTGTGTCGATCATGTCGTGATACATTCGTGTATCGTTGTTGTCATGCATTTGTGCATTGTTGTTGTCGTGTATTGTGCACTGTTGTTTTGTGCAGTTGTGCATTGTTGTCATATGTCCACCATGTGTTGGTCCGACGGGATCATCATGGGAATCTATAGCTGTGTGCACTGGATCGCTGGACAGGTAATGCCACCATGCGTTGGTCCGACGGGATCATCATGGGAATCTATAGCTGTGTGCGCTGGATCGTTGGATTACCATATGTATTGATGTTGTGCATATGTATATTATGGGTTTGCCATAAGTATACATTGTCGTTATTGTTGTGATCATATTGACGTTGTCATATGAGTATGCATTTGTAGGTCTTGTGTTAGGACCATGTCCGTATGTTGTGTTGATCTGATCTCGGATTAGACTGACGTGATGGTAAAGGTATTTCGTATCTTGAGGTATGTTCCGTATTTCCTTGGTACTTGTCTTTGATGGACAATCGATTATCGTATTGGAATTGTCGATGTTATCCGATGGATCAATTGGCGAGTTGGTATTATTTCCGTATCGCGAGTTTTGATTATGTTTTGAGTACCTTGAGTATTGTTGAGATACAGTTATTATATTTCGGTATTATTTTAATGTGTTGTTAAGGATACGAATCGTGGATTCTCGTAAAGTTACGACGGTAAGATTACATTGGTCGTATTCTTACTTAGTATTTCCATTGATACGTAATTATTGATGAGATGTGATGGTTATCATTGTTGGATATTATGGCTGACCCCGTCGTGGGCTTTCTTTTAGGTTCTTGGATTATCAAGCTTGTAGCGGTCGTGGAGAGATGAACTTCCTGAGGATACCGCAAAGGCATGTATTTGTGTTTTGAGTTTCGATCGCTTGTTGTATTCCATTGCTAGAGTATTTTAATTGTTTGTCTTTATCCATTGCGTGAGTATTTTTAAATGACCTTTTTGGTATCCGTAACTTAGGTTACTTTGTCAATCATTTTCTAAATCTATTTCGCTTGCACGTGTAAGCGATAGCTTAACGTATGTATTTTTAAACTGTTGAGTTTTGGCATTTTGGGCCTTGTGGTTTCAAATGAGTTTTTACGACGGTTTGATAAACGAGTTTTATAAATCTTCGAATGTTTTTAATAGATAATACCGTCGTTAGCCTCTTGGGCATTTGTAAATGTTTGCGAAAATTTCCTTCTGCCTTGTGGGTTCCATCTCGGGGCCCACGGCGCTGTAATATTCCCGTTCGGATCTGGGGGTGTTACAGAATATGGTATCGGAGCTTAGGTTGAGAAAACCTAGGCATTTGGGTCGAGTTGGGTCGTGTTTTTGTTGCGTCATTCGAGTTGTCGATTGACAAATATTAGAGCCGTGAGTCTTTGTTGTTCACTTAGGCTTCTGCGTTATCGGATTTGCCAGTATCGTACTGGGCTTGTTATAACTTTTCCAAATGGTGTTAACGAGATTCTCTGGAATGAGATATATTGTGTTCTTGAGTTGCACTGAGTTTGAAAAACGTGAGTTTTGAAAATACCTGTGTCGAGTATTTTCTTGAGTCTAGACATGTGCCAGTATCACGGGGAATCGTCGGCTTCACGATCTGTAAGTATTCGGATTTTTGAATTTCATTGAGATTTACTGCCGTTCTAAGTTGATATGTTTTGAGATTCAGCAGATATTATGCATTTCAATATAAGGTGACAGAGTTGGGACAGGATTGATGATCTTGAGGAGTTATAATTTTGAGAATCAGTATGTTGGTTAGATTTTGGAACAGAATTGAGCATTTGGGAGAAATATTGTGCATGGTTGAGAAGAACATATAACATGTTAATTCATTTTGAGATATATGAATTGCTTTTGATCATTTGAAAATGATACTTTTCAAAATGAATATTTTACGGATGTTTTACGGAAAATGATTTTGGGCCGAGACCCAATCGATTTTGAAATAATTTTATAACTCAGGACTTGAAGTCCGAAGAGGGGTTTTCTACTTTTTAAACTTTTTGTAATGCGGAACGAGTTACGGGCTAAGACCCTAATGTTTCAAACGGCTTTTCTGTTTTCTTAAAACTCCCGAGACTTGTAAAACACTTTACCAATCGTTTACCTATGTTATTTCCGCCTTTCGAGGCTTTGGTTTACTTGTTCAAATTGAACCTCTCGGGAAGTCTTTCGCTGTGTGGATTTGTTTCAATATTTTGTCATATCATATTTAAGGTGATCCAGGATGGGTTAATGACTGACGTTGCAAGTCATGTGTGGAAAAGGAGTTTAGTCGGAATTTATATATTGAGATTTTGGAACTCGATCGTGTGGTTTTCCGATGGAATATCGGTGGATATTGGTGACGAACCGAATTGGTATACGGGAGTATGGATATAGTCGAGCATTTGCATACTTTTCATTTTAAAACTTCAAATCGTGTGGATTCGAAGGAAATCATATCAAATACTTGGCACCATCGAGCCAAGTTAATTTTTCGAAAATTGATTTTGTGGTCTTACCAAAATTTATGTTTTGAGTTTTCAAACTCTTGAAAGAATTTTCAAAATTTGTCTTTTGACAAGAATATATGATTTCAAACTGGTTTTGAAAATGTGATTGATATACATACGCATTTAGTGCATAGTGCATATCATATTGATGGTACGATGGAAAAGGAATTTGAACTTCAGATGTTAGTTTGATTATCCTATGATGATCGGTTGAGTTATCGATAAGAGAAATATGTTGCGTGTTGTAGATTCATGCACATAATATTATTTTGGAAACTTGGGATTTTGTGAAACCGTAACATATGTGCTATGTGATTCCATTGGTATGGTAGTAGCGCGATTTTACCTTACCGATTCTCGAATGATTTCCTTGTAAGCGTAGATTTGGGGATGGTGACCCCATACCGGTTGTTTTAGATAGTGAGTGGTCGTTTCCACTCTGTGTATGATCGGGTATGTTCGTCGGTGTGATTGGTTGTTCATATGCCGAGGGGTATGTTCGCCATCGGATATGTTTATTGAGATCCACCGTATGTGATCGGTGTGTCGCTTTGAGAATTTTGCTTTTTCGTATATCCATTTCGTGGTTCGTGTTGATAGTGTTGGAGTTTACCGTGTGAAGGTATTCTCGATTTCCGCTGATCGCTCGTTGGTCGTATCGAGTTTATCACGTTGATGATATTCTCGATTGTGTTTTGACCTCTGTTGGTCGATTGGAATTTATCATGTCGATGATAAATTCGGTTGATTGTTGATCATTGTTGGTGATCATCCGAGCGTTCGATTGTCTATCGATGTTTCGGGAGTCGTTGTCATTGTATTGAGCAGTTGTTTCACGTATACATCGGATATTATTCGCTTTATCGAATTGAGACTTGATTATGTAATCAGCAGACAGGATTTGATTCGGGCAGATTGTTTGATCCGAAGATGATATATTTTGTTGAGAATCGGGGAATTGTGATCGTAAGCGTATTGAGACTGTATCGTGAGAACGCTAGTATCTCCTGAGATCGTCGACTGCGTATTTGGAAGTATGCTCTTTTCGATATTCGCAATGATGATGATTAATCGTTGTCGTGATGGTTTTGGGATATTTTGAGTTGAACGGTATGTTTGTTCGTTTTATGATGGATTGCAAGTTTCGAGGACGAAACTTATTTTAAGGGGTGTAGAATGTAATATCCTAATTTCTACTATCGATGTTTAATATTATTTTATCCGAGTCATATTGTACAAAGATGGAATCATAAGAGAGATAAAATAAATAAAGGACTAGATATCAAGATTTATAATTGTCGTATTTGGTCGACAATTACATTTGAGGATATTGTGTATCGGGTTGTCGTACTTTTGATATCGGGTATATCGTATGATGATATTATCGATTCGTGTTTGTGTTCGGTGTGTCTTATGTTCGCTTTTGGTATGTCGAGACGCTGGACAAGAATCGCGAAAATGGCTAAGTATAGCCTTATTAGCGCACGCCGATATTCATGCATAACGCACGCTATCGTGTGATTAGCGCACGCTACGTTTATAGGTTAGCGACGCTAGTGCGCATGACGGAAGGAATCTGCGTGTGGACCCTGCCGCCGCGCACGTTCTGGTAAGTCAACGGTTGTTGTCCTGAAGTATTAGCGCACGCTAAAATATTAGGCTTAGCGCACGCTAACTATATATCAGTCAACAAGGAATCTTATCCTTGCCAGATGCTGTCGGAATGTGGGGGCGAGTGGTAGGTGAACACTGTAGTAAGTCAACTTCGGATAGCGCACGCTAAGAGTAAGGACTTGCGTACGCTAGACATGATGATTTACGTACGTTAATGCATGGGCATTACGTACGTAAGGTAGTTTACGAAGCAAGACAGTAGCCTCTGGACTTCGATAGCGCACGCTAACAAAGCCAGTTAGCGCACGCTAAGGCTAGCGCACGCTAAACATAATGGTTTAGCGCACGCTAGTGATGTATTCTATTTAAAGGGACAAACGGGTGTCATGAAACATTTCGTCCATTTCTTTCCTTTCACCCGATAGAGACAACCTTGGGAGAACATTTGGAGTTCCTAAACACTGAGGGATGATCCTCTTTAACAAGATTAAAGATGGAAATCGTGGAGTGAAGCTTTGTTCTTGAAATCATTGGTGACTCTTGGAAATCAATCCTTTCCTTCAAAAAAAAAAGGGTAATTACTCTTCACTTTGAGATTTCGTTTTGGATTGTATATGATGTTCTTGAGTTGATGATTATCATATAAACAAGTTGATGAGCATGACAACGAGTTGGATTACCGTACTAAGTTAGTGTTGTTATCAATATATGAGTATTGATATGTTTCGTATGGTTTTGGATGGAATTCAAGATATATGTTGATGTAATTCCCTTCTTCAATTCGGATTTTTGATGTTTTGTCGTTGGTTACTTCGTATGGTAACGATTATGGTGATGCTACTGTGATTCTTGAAGTTATATGAATTGTATGTCGAAGAACATGATGAATAAGGATTTTTAGATGTTAGAACACATCGGATTTTATCATTTTATGGATCATGAACGTGAATTTGGATAATTCGTGTTCTTGAAGAGCTATTAAATTATATGTCATGATTGTTATGAAATCCTTAATCTCGAGATGAGTTGATCATTGTCATGATGGAAGTGTTAGACGATGCTTGAAATGCATGCCACTGCACAGCATTAGCGCACGCTACGTTTACTGCCTAGCGCGCGCTAACGGGAGCAACTTAGCGCACGCTACGTTAGGTGATTAACGTGCGCTAAGTAGGCAGGCAGTGCAGTATTTTTGTGTTTCGATTAGGAATTCGTGATGGTTTGACTTGGTTGGTTCTGACTGTGTTTATTCGAGGTTGTGTTGAACCGTTGAGTTCGATTGGTTAGTTTTCTCAGTTGTTGACCGTTATCGGATATGTGTTATTTGGTTTCTTCGATAGGTTGAGATTATTGATCGGTGATGATAAACGGATATTGCGGTCGTGTTCGAGTATGTCCATTGTATTGCGTTTGATCGAGGCTGAGGAGCTCGTAGATAAAGGCAGTGTGTTCGGCAGCAGCTTCGTGGTATCGGTATCGAGGTAAGTTATTACTTACTCAGTTTATAATATTTAATGAATGGTTTCAGTTTCATTCGTTTATAATTCGTATAGCAATGTTTATAATCGTAATCACTGGAGATTTGGAATTATAGGTGGTATTCGAGTTTTGGGAATTTAAATCATAATGTATATGATTTACAATTGTCGTTGGTATACTTGTTATCGAGGATACATCATGGTATTGACAAAACGTGAATTATCTACCGTCCGTGATGTTTTGGATCGGTGAATATTCAGAATAATGGTTAGTGATGGTTTAGATATCGAGATTGCCCTCGAAGGACTCGGAGTAAGTATTTTAATCATTTCTGTCATTTGTGTCGATCATGTCGTGATACATTCGTGTATCGTTGTTGTCATGCATTTGTGCATTGTTGTTGTCGTGTATTGTGCAATCGTTGTTTTGTGCGCTTGTGCATTGTTGTCATATGTCCACCATGTGTTGGTCCGACGGGATCATCATGGGAATCTATAGTTTGTGTGCACTGGATCGCCGGACGTAATGCCACCATGCGTTGGTCCGACGGGATCATCATGGGAATCTATAGTCGTGTGCGCTGGATCGTTGGATTACCATATGTATTGATGTTGTGCATATGTATATTATGGGTTTGCCATAAGTATACATTGTCGTTATTGTTGTGATCATATTGACGTTGTCATATGAGTATGCATTTGTAGGTCTTGTGTTAGGACCATGTCCGTATGTTGTGTTGATCTGATCTCGGATTAGACTGACGTGATGGTAAAGGTATTTCGTATCTTGAGGTATGTTCCGTATTTCCTTGGTACTTGTCTTTGATGGACAATCGATTATCGTATTGGAATTGTCGATGTTATCCGATGGATTGAATTGGCCAGAGTTGGTATAATTTCCGTATCGCGAGTTATGATAATGTTTTGAGAACCTTGAGTATTGTTGAGATACCGCATGCATATTTCGGTATTATTTTAATGTGTTGTTAAGGATACGAATCGTGGATTCTCGTAAATTCTGACGGTAAGATTACATTGGTCGTATTCTTACTTAGTATTTCCATTGATACGTAATTATTGATGAGATGTGATGGTTATCATTGTTGGATATTATGGCTGACCCCGTCGTGGGCTTTCTTTTTAGGTTCTTGGATTATCAAGCTTGTAGCGGTCGTGGAGAGATGAACTTCCTGAGGATACGCAAAGGCATGTATTTGTGTTTTGAGTTTCGATCGCTTGTTGTATTCATTGCTAGAGTATTTTAATTGTTTGTCTTTATCCAGCGTGAGTATTTTTAAATGACCTTTTTGGTATCTGGTAACTTAGGTTACTTTGTCAATCATTTTCTAAATCTATTCTGTCGGTACGTGTAAGCGATAGCTTAACGTATGTATTTTTAAACTGTTGAGTTTTGGCATTTTGGGCCTTGTGGTTTCAAATGAGTTTTTACGACGGTTTGATAAACGAGTTTTATAAATCTTCGAATGTTTTTAATAGATAATACCGTCGTTAGCCTCTTGGGCATTTGTAAATGTTTGCGAAAATTTCCTTCTGCCTTGTGGGTTCCATCTCGGGGCCCACGGCGCTGTAATATTCCCGTTCGGATCTGGGGGTGTTACAGAACGGACCATGTTCAACAAGGTCCGGTTCCTTCTTTCTGACACACCATTTAACTGAGGAGTACCTGGAGGTGTTAGTTGTGAAACTATTTCATGTTCCTTAAGGAACTCGTCAAACTCCGTACTCATATACTCGCTACCCCGACCCGACCAAAGTGCTTTGATATGATTACCAGTTTGTTTCTCGAATAGGGCCTTGAATTCCTGAAATTTCTCAAAGGCCTCGGATTTATGTTTCATTAAGTATACATAACCATACCTAGTATGATCATCTGTAAACGTAATGAAATATTGATATCCGTCACGTGCTGCTTCCAAAGCACTACATACGTCAGTATAGATTAATCCCAGTTTATCAGCGGCTCTTTCAAAAGTTCCTGTGAAGGGGGACTTAGTCATTTTTCCATTAAGGCAAGATTCACAAGTAGGAAAGGCATCTGATCCCAATGGACCCATAAGTCCATCTTTTTCCATCTTGTAAACCTTGGTCTGACCAACATGACCAAGTCTAAGATGCCATTTCAAAACTTGATTGGTTTCATCCCTACCACGTTTACTAGTCATAGTATTCACAACTACTTTGTTGCTGAGATTTAGATGATACAATCCATTTAACAATGTAGCAGTACCCACTAGTTTATTTCTCAAATAAATTTTGCAGGAACCATCACCAATGAAAAATGAAAAGCCTTTTCGGTCCATGAACGGAATGGATACAATTTTTTTGTGTCCCTTGGGAAAAACAAGTACATCTTCTAAAGTCAAAACAAAGCCGGATTCTAAACCCAAAAGAAGTGATCCTATGTCGGTCACCTCGACACTATGCCCGCTTCCAACTGTGATCATAATTTCTCCAGCTCCAAGCTTTCTACTTTGTTCCAGATCCTGATTCACGGTACAAATATGAGAACTAACACCAGAATCCAGTATCCAGGAAGTAGAAAATACAGTAGCAGAACAATTTGTTTCCAAAACTAAAAGTTCTGTACCTGAAGCGCCATGAAGTATCGGATAGTCTCTTGCCCAGTGGCCCAGCTCACCGCACTTGAGACATGCGTCCTTTTTCTTCTTGTTCTTCGGAACCATTGGGGCCTTGCCCTTACCCTTAAGGTCCTCGACTTGTGGTCCCATCTGCTTCTTGGTCTTTTTCTTCTTGTTCTTGGACTTCCGAGATCCAGAAGAAATCACAAGGGCAGACTCCTTCATCCACGGAGTATTCATCTGAGACTGAGCAGTCACAAGTTTGTTCATTAGTCCATCTAAGTTACATGTAATCTCATTGCAGTTGAAGTTCATAACAAACTGTGAGAAGGATTCAGGGAGAGATTGTAGGATAAGGTCGGTTTGAAGAGAAGTATCCATCTTAAAATCAAGGGCCTCCAATCTCTTGATCATGGATATCATTTTGAGGACGTGGTCCCCAACCTTCGCATCTTCCTTCATCCTTGCACCGAACAGTTGCTTGGATATCTCATATCTAACAGTTCGACTGTGCTCACCATAAAGCTCGATTAAGTGAGATAGAATGTGCCTAGCAGAAGTCATTTTCTCATGAGCTCTCTAAAGCTCATTAGACATGGAAGCCATCATACAAGCACGGACTTTCACGTCACCCTTAACCCACTTTTCGTGGTTTTCAATCTCTTCCTGATTGGCTCTTGTCCGCACTGGAGACGCCGGAATGTCCGTCTCCAAGACGTATCCCAGTGCCTCTATACTGAGGACAATTATCAGATTGCGGAGCCAATCCACAAAGTTAGGTCCCATCAAGGTGTTCTTTTCGAGTAGAATTGCGAGTGGATTCATTGTCATATTGAGAGTTATGTCTGCATTAAGTACGACAAATTAATTATTGACTCGTTCAATTATGTTCTGAGTCTAGAATTAAGGTCTTTTCTATTCTTGTTACTCAGATCCCACTATTTTTATCAGAATAACACATTCCC
Organism: Orobanche coerulescens; assembly: GCA_033398695.1. Lineage (NCBI taxonomy): Eukaryota > Viridiplantae > Streptophyta > Magnoliopsida > Lamiales > Orobanchaceae > Orobanche > Orobanche coerulescens. The sequence continues at coordinate 39,351,130 of CM065802.1, forward strand.
TTGTGAAATCCGGAAGTATCGTCACTCTACTTCATAATGGTGATCGAGTTCTTTATAAATCTTAATAGAGGGCAACCGAACAGGTTTCTGGTCTATTAATTTTCATAGAGTGGTGTCCAACACCAACCCATCTAATGGATGATTCGATCTTCTTTTTCCCCTTGTTCACTCCCCTCAACCTATACGGTTTCTATGGTTCGTGAACAAGTTAAGTTTATACCATCGACGCAAATCAGTTTCACAATTGAATCTTATCCGGCAACCTATCAGGTTTCTAGGGATAAAATTTGCTCCAACCGAAGGCATCCAATGCGCTCCTGGTAATTTATCCGCCCTCCCCGAACGACTACCCTGATAACTCGGAAGTATAGCACATCCGGTTTGGATTTCAATTTCCCGAAAGCTCGATGGAGGGAAGGAAAACCTTGAAACCTTATAAACTTAATAATTTGTTGTGGGAGAATTATCGCGATTAATGTTACACTTTGCACATTAATCATTTAAGCGCGTTTGTGGCATTCATACAATATGAAACAACCATTCACAACCTAGTTGCTACCAACATGTGATTCATGGACTGTTCCTAGAAAACAAAAACTTCGTAATCTAATTACAAGTCTTCGTCTTGAATCTTCGTCTTCTCGAAATGGATCTTCCTCCGGTCTTCGTCATTACATATAAATTTTACATCGAAAATTGCATCCTAGATACAAACATTTCTAGTAAAATAAATAGGCTCAAAAGGGCCTTTACAACCCAATCGAATAAAATGAACGATTCAAAACTAAGCCCACGAACCACATCCCCATTCCAAAGCATTCATCCAATAAATAGTATATAAATGGAAAGCGTAGAGATACATTGATCCAATCAACAATACGAACCGATCCAATCGATTCACACAATCGATAATATGATAACGTTCAAAATAATTCGGTCGACCACAATTATTCCAATTAATCGAATTTCCCTTATAAAATGAAATACCATAAATTATTTTAATCATATTAAATCCAATTTAACATGCGGGAGATTAATTTTCAAGAATACACGAAAAATCGAGCCGGGGCGAAAATAGTCTGTCATGGCCGAGTCACTGCCGGCAGCCTGCCGGCCAGACACTACCGTGTCGCCTGACACGGTCGGGTCGTGCCGACAGTGTCCTAGACATTCCTGCCAGACACAGCCGTGTCGCCTGACACGGTCGAGTCACCTACGGAAGCATGCCGGCCAGACACAGCCCGTGTCGCCTGACGCGGTCGGGTCTGCCTGGCAGTGGCCAGGCCAGACTGCCGGACACGACCGAGTCACCCAGGACACGGTTGAGTCACTCTCGGCCAGAATGCACCTTTTGACCAAAAAATCGTCCGACGACGATTCTGGGCTAGATTTTCGACCGGATATCCAATATCAATATTTTCCGACTTTCATATCTTCAATATAAATCATATTTCCCAGAAATTTAAGATTTATATTTAGACATAAACTTACGAAAAATACAATTATTACGAACGAAAAACATACATCACGATTATGTCTAAAATGATTCCAAATCATTCACCATTCAATCAAGCATTCCAAATTCTAATATCGTATATACGATCGCAACCTACGCTCCGATACCACTGTTGGGATTCGGTGCCTAAATCGAAGGCCCAGCGTAAGCGGTAAAACGAAAATTAATTCGATCTGAATCCCTACGAGGATCGATCGAGCTACGTATATATGAATATATAAAACAAAACACAAGAGATACGAAAAAAACACCCTCGTAGTCCGTTGATTAAATGGTATCCTTCTCTTGAGCTATTCCCCAAGCTTTGCTTGATCTGTACGAATCCAATCCGCTCCAAGCTCTTGGATGATCCAACGCCGAAAGCACCGCGTCTCTACTTGCCACGCGCCGGAGAAACGACCGGAATGACTAAACCTCGTTATCCTCCAAGGATACGGCTAGAACAAGGTTATAGAAGCTATGCAACTCAAGATTAGAACACTCTAAGTGTTTAATCTAGTATCTCTCTATCTCACAAATATTTTCTCCAAGAAAAAACTTATGAATGAAGATGAATATGAAGAAGGATGTTATGAAGCCTTAAAAAAACTTTTTCTCTCTCCTTACACTTGCCAAAACCTTGATAATCAAAGTATGGGCTTTGGTCATCACATTTATTCTTATCATATCTCTCCATTTCACCTACCTTTTGATAAAATCACCCAAGGTAATATTTTGTCCCCTTGATTGGTCACAAGGCTTGAACCCCACCAAGTGAAGACCAAGAATAATTGAAGGGTAGGTGATTGGGGCGGCCATCTAGAAGGCGTCGGACGAGTTCGGTCCGTATCGGACTCCCGTGAGTCCAAACAGATAAATTTCGATTCCGTTCCGATGTATTTGTGTCGATTAATTAATTCAATAAATTAATCACATTAAATACATAATAACATAATTAATTTCTCCAAGAAATAATTATATCTATGAATTAAATTAATCACCCAGTAATTTATTTAATTCATTAGGTCGTAAATCAATTTATCCAATAAATCGATTTATACATCCAATGTCCCAAATTTAAATAGACATCCAGTGTCCAATAAATTAGATATCCAATATCTAATATTAATAATGAGAGAATAAGCTTGATTCATTCCGTCGTCAATCCTATTACGCGACTCGATAGGTTCGTCTCAGTCAGCAATGGGAGGAACCAAAGAGTAGTAGCACCACCTAGCCAGCCTGGTGGCCTACACCGTACCCAACTGAGAACGAATGATTGGGATCATTCAAGAAATATTCTGTCGTGAATACCAGTATACGTATAAACCCTTCTTTCACATATCCCGATCAAGTTATAGGGTCACGGTCAGTCAAACCCTATATGTACTTGACTCTATGCATGTGTTAATCCAAATCGAGATCATCGAGCTCTCGTGTATCCAATACAACTAGCTCCAACGCTTTGGCCAAAGACTTATGATCTCATCTGCCAATAACCGCATAGGACATATAACCCGCTCACTAACGGGAGAAAGAATTCTATCTTGGTATTCAAGAGGGACTACTTGCCCGTCAAGATGCACGTCGAGGTTGACCCCCACCTTCCGGTTTACAGGGTCGAACTACTCTAATGAAAATCTTGACGTCACAAGCACATCCCTACTAAATCCTCAAGTCGAAGGTTCACGAATACCTATCACAACCTTTCGATTCCGTCATTGACTGTCCCGGAGTGAAATCCGTGTGACGAATCGATGGTGAGTCGATTCGAGTATACTAATCCAATTAGCATACCTATAACGTGTGCTCCCACTAACCATTAGTGTTCAACAGGCACTCTCCATATCAAAGAACACGTCATACAAGTCTTCACATAAAATTAACGCCCACTCAAGTTTCATCGACTTGCGAACGATTAAGTATTTGAGCTATAAACCTTTCCAGTGCCGACCCCCTTATCCAATAAGGAGTGGAACGTTTTGCTCTCAAATACACGGACTAGTTTCTATATGTATATTTACGAGTTAGGAATGCCAGTAACTACCAGTAAATAAAGAAACATTCATTGCCTTATATTAGTGTTTTACATAATTACAAGTACAATGCCCCCACTCAACATCCTCTGAGTGGCATTAAAGGGCATACTCCCGACACTTTACACCCATTTAGACCCACAAATGGGCAATGAAAACGCATCACACCAGTAGGCATTATAGTAGACCATGGTACTCCCAATCAATCAATCAAGAACCAATCAATTTCTGCAATTCCACACACAAACCATCCCTATTTTCTCAGTTCCAATTGTTTACAAGAACCAAATCCACTTCAGAAGCCCGAACTCATCTCAAAAAACAAACGAACAAACCAGTCCCAGATTTTCCCGAGCGCGGACCTGCAATTTCAAAACAATATATGTACTTAAATTTTACCGAAATCGAAATACATTACAATACTTAAAATAATTTCTAAATCTACCTAAACGTAAAAATAAAAAAGTTTTTATTGATAATTGAATTTGTGGCATAAGCTAAACAACAATTAGTTTTATTCTTAAAAAATAAAAAGAGTAACGTAATTGGTGGGAGAAAATGATATTTCTTCTGAATATATATATATATATATATATATATATATATATATATAACCAAGTCAGTCATAAATAATAATTTGTTGTAAATAAGTCATGTATTTACTGAATGACTAATATGCCCCTAAAATTTTAGATGTGTACCTATAAATAGAGGCATATGGACTTCATAATAATATACACTATTTCATTGATGTCTCTCATCTTCTTGTAATATCCAGGAATTTAAAATTCGAATTTCGCTGGGATTAAAATGTTAATATTTTAAATAGCTCTTAGTTATGGATAAGAAATACATGTGTGTAATTTACCGAAATATTGTGAAGTGGTTGACGATGAATACTATCCGATAATTTGATCAGAGAATTTTAAATTAAAGGAAATATAAATATAATAGTATGGATCACAATTTGATTAATGGTGGTTTTGGGCCTTTGAGGATTCATTTTTTTTCCTCATTTAAGAGTTGGGCCCAGCAGGCCCAACTAAACCTATAATCGACCTAGTTAGAAGAGGGGCGGGTTCCTTTTTCTTTTTCTCCCTCCCGGACGCCTCCATCCCCCTTCATCTTCGATGGACGACGACACTTCTTCATTGCAGCATCGCAACTCCTTTTCCTCATTCACGGCGACGACGACCGATGGAGGTATGTGGTACCGATCGGGGCGATTTTCCGTCGAGATGGACGGGCGGAGGTTTTGGCAACCTTGAAGACGGTTTCTGGTCGGAGTTTGAAGAAGGTCTAGATGGAGCCGGAAATGAACTGGGTTTCCGACCCCGGGATTGTGTTCCGGCGGTTCGACTTTAGTGATGGACGCCGGAGGTGCATCAGGACAAGGTCAGGCCATTGACGGGGCTAAATGAGGTCAAGCCGTTGACCCATCCTTTTAGATCGGGTTGTTCGAGCCTTGATTTTTCGGTGATGGATTTTCCGGTGATATAAGGAGACGACAACGAGATTGATTTTCTGGCCGAATTCCGAGTGTTACTATTTGGTGTGTGTTTCCGATTGTGTCTGTATATGTTGGTGTGTCTGTGTGTGCGCATCCGTATGTGTGATTATGTATGCGTCTGTGTGTGTGTATGTGTTTCCGTGTGTGTGTGTGTTTTGTGTGCAGGCGTGTGTGTTTTATGTGTGATATATATATATATATTATATATATATATATGTATATATATATGTGTGTGTTGTGTGTATATATTATATATATAGGTATGTGCAGGTATGGTGTATGTGTGTTGTATGTATGTATATATATATATATATGTGTATTATATATATATAGGTGTGTGCAATATATATATATATATATATATAGGTGGGTTATGGAGTGAAATGATATAAGTGTAAGAAATAGGAATGATTGTAAGTCATTAATCCTTGGAGATTAATGGTCCAGATTTTGTTACTTGTCTTAAAGCCCAAGTCTTAACGAATTTAATTATTGGGGGTATCAATGTAATTTGACTAATTTCACTTATGGGAAGTTCCTACAATCATGGGAAGTTCCTGTATTCATGGGATTTTTCATATTTTAGGTTAATATATATTTTTTTTTATGGGATTTCATATCATTTAGTCGTTCAAATATTTTATATTTTTGGTGTATTTATTTCTATTTTTTTAAAAATTAACATTATTTTTTTCTATTTGATTTGTATTTTTAAAAATCGGAACTGTTGTGCTAACCATTTATTTTGTGTGTGCTGCAAATTGGAAAACAGAGTGCGGTTCTGGTTATGTTCCAATTATGTGATTTTTTGTTATGCTTTATTTTGTACAATGCAGTCAATTTTGATACAAAATAGCACACTAAGATATATGTTCCAAGATATATATATATATATATATATGGTATAATATCTATCACGTGTTACGATAAGCACCACAAATTATATTACCTCGCACGTTATTCATATCAACGTTGCACACATCTGTTGAATAGTAATTTACCACAAGTTATATAAACTAGTACGATAAGCACCACAAGATATATTACCTAACACACTATTCATATCGACGTTGCACACAAGGTATAATACCTATCATGTGTCACAACATTAACAGAAATTTATACAATATTAATTTACCTAAATTCAAAGTATACCAATTCAAATTATTTATCTTCAAAAAAAATAAAGCACAACAAATTGTATTAAAATTGACTGCATTGTACACAATAAAACATAACAAAAAAAAATCACATAATTGGAACATAACTTAATCGCACTGTTTTCTAATTTGCAAGACACACAAAACAAATGATTAGACAATAGCCCGATTTTTAAAAGTACAAATCAAATAGAAAAAAGATAATGTTAGTTTTTAAAAAATAAAATAAATACACAAAAAATATAAAATATTTGAACGACTAAAAAAAATAAAATCTCATAAAAATATATATTAACCCAAAATATGAAATCCCATGAACATAAAAACTTCGCATGATTGTAGGAACTTCCCATAAATGAAATTAGTCAAATTACATTTAGTCTAATAATTAAATTCGTTAGCACTCTAGTTTTAAAGTCTAGCCACTGAACGAAATCTGGGCCATTAATCTCCAAGGATCAATGGCTTACAATCATTCCTATTTCCTACAAAAAAAAGCTTTCCTACCTGAACCTACCCCTATATATATATATATATATATATATATATATATATATGGGGAAATTACAACCAACTACCCTATTAGATGACCTCTTTACACTTTAGTCCCTATTGTTTCATAAATTACAATAAGGACAAAAATCAATTGGTGTTGACTTCTATTAAAAAAGAAAATGCCCCTCTATTTACATGAATAAAATATTTCTTTTAAAATACATTTCATATTAAACAAATAGCTTATAAGTTATTAAAGTGTTTGGCTAATACATTTCTTTTAAAAATATTTTTTTCCGTAAAATAATTTTTTCGAAATATAATTTTTTCGTAAAATATATTTTTTTCGCAAAATATTTTATTTTATTTTTTTCCAGAAAATAATTTTATTTTTACGAAAAAATAATATTTTTTCAAGAAAATAATTTTATTTCGAAAAAATATTATTTTGCCAAAAAAGATTTTTTCCTCGAGCAAATATTTTTTTAATTTTTTCGAAAAAATATTTTTTTATTTTTTCCGTAAAATAATTTTATTTTTTCAAAAATAATATTTTTCCCAGAAAACAATTGAATTTCGAAAAATATTATTTTGCCAAAAATACCTTTTTCTCCGTAAAATATTTTTAAATTTTTTCGAAAAAAATATTTTTTTTATTTTTTTTTCAGAAAATAGTTTTATTTTTTCGAAAAAATAATATTTTTTCTAGAAAATAATATTTTTTACAGAAAATAATTTTATTTTGAAAAAAATATTATTTTGCCCAAAAATAATTTTTTCTCCAGAAAATATTTTTTAATTTTTCGAAAAAAATAAAAATTCCATAAAATAATATTTTTTTTCGAAAAGATAATTTTTTTCCTAGAAAATAAATTTTTTTTCGAAAAATAATATTTTTTTCCAGAAAATACTTTCTTTTTAGGAAAAAATATTTTTTTCTAGAAAGGACAAAAATTTATTACACTGAAGTCCAAAAGTGTTATATATATTACAATGAGGTCCAACATGTGCCACTCACGTGAGGTGAAAAATAAATGGGTAAACAAGAAAATGAAATATAAAAGGGCAAATTCGGAATATCAGTACTCTCTCTCCAGTGACATTATCTGAAAATTTGACTTTTGTCCTTCGTTGTAAATATAGTTTCTGGACAGTGTAAAGTTTGTCCTTCATTGTAATATCTGGAACAATAGGGACCAAACTGTAATTAGACCATCTAAAAAGGTAGTCAGATGTAAATCGCCCATATATATATATATATATATATATATATATACATATATATATATAGGTGTTTGTATGTATGTGTATATTATATATCTATATATATATGTATATAAATATATATAATATGTATATATTGTAGGTCACAAGTCGTCAGAAATAAGTCTAGATAGGGTGAATAGACTTATTAAACTCTTTTTCTGAAAGTCTGGTGAGTTACTCAGCTGTGATTTGGTACAGATGACTCAAGTCATATGCAGACAGTAATGCGGAAGACACAGCTGATGACGACTGCAGGTAACTAATGTTAACTGCAGATAACTATCTAATGGAACAGTAAATATGAATGCAGCAGTTAAGTATGATGTTCAGAGGTGGGGTAATCCTCTACTAGTAAAACACACAATCACTTATAGTGGTTTCAGAGGTGGGATAATCATCTACTAGTCCACTTTTCTCCAAACCATTTAGGAGATGAATTCACTATAACTTTCAACTAGTGATAAACGTTACAATGATTCAACTAGTTACAACAGCTTCCAACCAGTGGAAATCTGTAGCCGTTGCAACTCCCTTTGACTGCCTAAAATCTATTGATCGAAACTCCATGAATGCCTCCACAACTCTCGAGATGTCTATCACCTTCCAATCAAGAATCCTCGGATGCCTTATCAGTCACGAAAACTTCTGCAAACCTCGTTCACAGAAGTACTCCGTACTCGATTTTAAGACAAGAGTGTTGTCTTCTCCAACCAAGAGCTTTTCAGAATATGTTCTTGAATGCTTTGCTCTTCACGATGCTATAGATTGCTGTGATTGTCTTGATTGCTTTGTTTTCTTGAAAGTTTTGTTCGCATCGTACTTTGCTCAATTCATATCTCCAGATATTTATAATACGATTCTTTGAGCTTTCTTCATAGCCGTTGCACTTTTGTAACAAATCCGTCCGTTGGAGAGTGGACTTCTTTGTTTATCTTGTCAATCTGTTGCAAGGCTTGATTCCATTTTCAATTCCGACCGTTTGGAAGACTTTCTTGTTGCAGCGCCATATTTCTGGACTTGAATAATCCTTCTTGTAATAGCATCGTATCTCTAGATTTGAACAATCTTAAAGTCTTCAGAACGCGTATCTCGATGAATAATTAATTCCTCGCTTTCTGGGAATCTTTCGGCTTGTCCCCTTATGTCTGCATGTGACTTTCCGTGATTGTTGACTTTTCAACGCTTGCTGACGTGGACTGAGTTACTTGGCTGTAATGTTGACTGAGAACTTATCTGGTGTCCCTTTGGTCAAACCTGCCTGTAGTGCAGCTCAACCTTCTCTGATGTATCTTCTCTGATATAGCTTCTCTCAGATAAAGTTCTCTGACTTGAGATTCTCTGACTTGATGTTTCTTCTCTGATCTGACGATCTAACTGAAGTCTTCTGACCTGATGAATCTTCTCTGATCTGATGGTCAAACTTCAGCTGTCGTTTGACTTGATCTCGTCTGATTGCTCAAACCTCTCTGATATTCCTATTTGACCAATACTTGTCTGATATCTTGACTGCAGATTGGTTTTGGTCAAACTTCTCTGATATTCCTGTTGACCAATACTTATCTGATATAGTACTTTCTTCAGAACTTAACTACAGTTTTGGTCAAACCTTTATGATAAATTGTGTTGACCAAGACTTCTCTGCAAAGTGAACTTGCCTGATAACTTCTCTGGCAGGGCAATTCTATACTTAGACGATTTTCTATTGATCTATATTTTGATCAAGACTTAGCCTAATTTTCTGATCAACACTTGGCCTAAATTTCAGGACCTATAGAAGATACTCATTTGGTTTTTCTTTACAATTTCCAAGTACTTAAACATACATTTGAATAATCAATACATGGATGACATCATCAAAATCTAACAAGTATTCCTAACGAATTCCCCTATTTTGATGATGGCAAAACTAAAGTATTTTTTCAAATGTAAACAAGTGTGCACCAAAGTGCAAGACACAAGTAAAAATCAGTCTTTTTGAGACAACTAGAGGTTGTTATTCAAGTGACTGTTATAAAATTTTATTGATGTTTACAATACAGTCCAGTTTGAATGCAACAAAATACAAGTAATAAAATTTTACAAGTATTACAAAATTAGAAGTAAATTGCAAAGTAAAAAATTACAAGTAAAACATTACAAGTAAATTACAAAAATTACACAGGCTTCATCTTCCTCTCCCTCTTCCTCTTATGACATGCATATTTGCTGAGGGAGAGACCTTAATGGCTTAGCACCAATTGCCTTCTTGCATACAAGGACTAACCCATATTTCCTTTTGATGATCATAAAAGAAAATTGTTGCTCTTCAGCAGATGAGAAGTTGTTTTCCACGCACAGAGCTTTGATTTCTTTCTGGAGGGCCAGTTCATCAAGTTCATTGTTCATCAGAGTGGGGCCTTCTTCAGGCCTGAAATTGGGGATCATGGGATATGCATCAAATTTCTTTGCATATTTTTTCAATACTGCCCAAATTTTTGGCCAAGTTGAAGACATGAAGTTGATGAACGTTTGTTGAGGGGAGCAATCTTTATCCTGAAGCATCTCCCAGAGATAGTATTTCTCTATGAACTGCTTCCTTGCTCTTTCCCACATAACTGATGCCTCAGCAGGTAAGAATTCTTCAACAAACCAAAGCTCATTTCCCTCCCATTCGCATCTCTACTCCGGCTCTTGCCTGGTCCTTCTTCTTTTTGGTGAAGGTGGGTCTGCGGGTGCATCAACCTCTTTCCTTTTCAGGTGGGAAGTTCCTGCCCGAATCAGAAGAGGATCTTGTTTTATCTTGGTTCTTCCTTCCTCTCTGACATCCTCCTCACTGACTTCCCTATGCCTGATATGTTCTCTGCTTCTCTCTTCCCTCTTTCCTCTCTCTTCCCCCTTTTTGCCAGCATCAATGAGAGTTGCTAGCTGCTGCTCGACCTTTGCCATAAAGTCAGACATGCCAAGAGGTATTCTGGAATTAGTTGGTGGTGGGGAAGGGTCCTTCTTCATCAAAGTGTCCATCTTTTCACTGAGGGAGATCAGGTCTAGTTTGACTTCAGTTGCAAGAGTTTTGCAACTGTCTCTTCCACTAAGCGTCTGATCAGCTCAGCGACAGCAGGTGATATTGTGACATCAGGTACTGTTTCGGGTGAATTTTCACCTGAGTCTTCAACTGCAGCAGGTCTTTTGGCAGTTGACCTGTCTGAGGGAAGACTCCTGTCTGCAGGTTGTTGATCAAATGGGGTCTTTTCTGGGGTCCCCGATCTGTCATCTTCATCTGGATGATGTGAGCTGGAATCTTGATTAGGCGCTCCATGCTCATCAGCATCATCATCACCTTTCCTCTTTTCCTCCCTCTTTTCTCCTTCTTTTTCTTCGACTTCTTCTTTTTAGTAATGTCAAGAATATGTAGTCTTTCTTCAAATCTCATCTCTTAGCCATAAGTTTGACCTTAGTCGGCTGCTCTGGCAGTTTAATCTCGTACCAGGTTTCCACTAAACTCTGCTTGAGGGCCTCCATAGCAATGCCCCGATTCTCCATCTTAAAAATTTCAGCAACAGTCTGGGGAGTAATCGTCCCTTCTTCCCCAAAAATCGAGCTTTTGATTCCGTCCTCTGTGACTTCAACTTCTTTGAAATAACAGATAACTGCTTCCTTGTAAAGGAGTTTGGGGTTGATATCCAGGAAGGGATAAATCCCATTCTTCTTCATCATTCTGATGATATAATGCATCTCGTTGGTGGCCGCCATATTTGCCTCTAGTAATCCTTAAAAGTCGACCACGATGCTGAATATGATCTGGTCCTTCATGGCTTTCAGGTTGATGCCTTCGAAATACTTTGTAGCCTCCATTTCTGTAAATACGATTGAGCTTTCTTAGTGTAGGGAATATTCGAGAATTTTTTCTTGCTTTAGGAAATTAGGGTTTCTCAAGCTTGAAGATGGTAAAGTTTATTTGAAATGATTTTTCCGTCTTAAATAACCATTCGAAAAGACGTAAATTAAGTTAAGCGGCGGTTCAATTTTTGAGAATTAATTAAAAAATGACAGTTTGAATTTGATTTGGCGTCGTGGAGGTAGTGTGAATGTGTGTTTGTCCACGTGTCAATAAATAATAAAATAATTATAAGTCGGTCAGGGAGTGAGGAACTTCACTGGTTGATTGTTTGACTTCTTGTCAGCTCTGCATCAGGTAAGTTGTATCGCCTCTTGTTTGCTATGCATCAGGTGGGTTGTGTTGCCGGTGGTTGAGATCAGCTAGGTTTCTTCGTCTGTCCTTCGTCTGTTCTGATCAGGTAGATCTTCCTTGTCTGCATCATCTAGCTTTTCCTTGTATGCATCAGGTGGCTTTTCCTTGTCTGCATCAGGAAGCTTTTCATTGTCTGCATCAGGTAGCTTTTCTCGTCTGGTCTCTACCTCAGGTAGATTTCTCGTCTGTACTAGATTCCTAGTCTAGTAGCCCAAGTTCCCTGCTCAGCTCCAAAAACCTTTCTTCTAGTAAAGGTTTTGTGAAAATGTCAGCAATTTGATATTCTGTGCTGACTCTTTCTACTCTGACTCTCTTGTTAATCACATGATCTCTGATGAAATGATGCTTAACATCTATGTGCTTTGTCCTTGAGTGCAATACTGGGTTGTTTGTTATTGCAATTGCACTGTTGTTGTCACACCATATGGGAACTTCATTTGCAGTGATGTTGTAATCCCTTAGTTGTTGTCTGATCCATAATATTTGTGCACAACAGCTACATGCAGCTAGGTATTCTGACTCTGTTGTTGATATTGAGTTGGATACCTGTTTCTTACTGAACCATGATATAAGCCTGGTTCCAAGGAATTGGCACGTTCCATTGGTGATTTTCATGTCAATCTTACATCCTGCAAAATCTGCATCCGAATATCCTGATAACCCAAAGTTGTTGTCCTTGGGATACCATAGTCCAACATTGATTGTAGACTTAAGGTATCTGATAATCCTCTTAGCTGCTTCCTTGTGAGACTGTTTTGGCTTGGACTGAAATCTTGCATATACTTCTACTGCATATGAAATGTCAGGTCTGCTTGCAATTAGGTAAAAGAGTGATCCAATAAGTCCTCTGTAGTGGGTTGGATACACTGATATGCCTCGTTCATCTGCATCTAGGTGTAGGCTTGTGGTCATTGCAGTTCTTAGTGTTTTGGCTGAGTCCAATCCAAATCTCTTGATTAGATCTCTTGTGTATTTAGCTTGATTGATGAAAATTCCATGATCCATTTGCTTGACTTGCAAACCAAGAAAGAAATTGAGTTTGCCCATCATACTCATCTGAAATTCCCCTTGCATGAGATATGAGAACTTCTCACATAGCTCCGGGTTGGTTGAGCCAAATATGATGTCATCCACATATATTTGCACTAATAATATGTGGTCTTTATGTTCCACTCTAAATAAGGTCTTATCTACCTTTCCTTTTCCGAAACCATTCTTCTCCAGAAACACAGATAATATTTCATACCATACTCTTAGTGCCTGCTCGGGTCCATATAGAGCCTTTAAAAGCTTGTATACTTTGTCTCATTTGACAAATCCAGGGGGTTGCTGTAACACCACCATGATTTACAGAGATATTACAACGCCGTAGATTCTTTTTGGGAGAACCTACCAGGCTTAGACCAACATAAAAGACAATGACCATCAATAGAAATGAGACATTCACACACTTAAAATCAACGTCAACTTTCAAGACGACATACATCACCAAAACATACCAATACATGGTCCTGTTGGATCACAACAAAAACAACAGCTCATAACTGATCCAACACATCAACCATAACCAACATCAACACATTAAACCACATGTGACAGTACCCGTGCAAGTACAAAACCCAGACACGACTCTGACCATGCCAAGACGACCACCAACTCACAATAACATATGATATCAGTGTTGCTCGTCATCCGCATGCCCTTCCTGCATCGGCTTGCCGCTAAGACCTGTACCTGAATATACAACAAGTATATCCGACCCCAAAAAGGGGTCAGTTGACAGCTGGTGCAAGTACAACAATTCATGAATATATACCACAAATGAATAACAGAATCACAGTGCCATCACGGATATCCCAGAATACCATACCACAATCATCATCACAAAACAACGGGGGCTATACTGGTACTATACCTCACGCGAGATACATACCACTCCCCAAAGAGACCTCGCCAGGCCCCTCTGGCTGTACAACCCTACCAAGTGAACCGCAGAAGCCTCGGTCTACGAACCCAGGGGACCCTAACTGGTTTTACTTGGCACACGACCACATGTCGCATTTTCAGAAATCATTATTTTTCACAAAATGGCACAAATTACATTTTCTGAAATTACCACTTTTCATAAAATCACATTTTCCACATATTCACACGAAGTACATCAAACACAATCAAAGTACTTGCCTCAATTACAATGGTACAGGAGACGGTTAATGAAAGGACCTGCTGCTCGAGTCTTTCCTCAATGACTAGGTCCTAGCACAACACAACAATATATCAAACACAGTACGATGGAAATGGAAAGGTTTACCCTAAGTTCTACTCTTAGGGACATTCAGTCGGACACTATAGGGTCAGCATGGATCATACATGATTATGGAAGAAAACTCGAAACTTAATCCATAAACTTCAATAAAAAGCAAAGGATTATAATTATGATATCATAATCCAGCACAACCATGACTAGATCTGGACTTTAGAGCATAAAACCTCAAGAAAACCCTAAGATATGAAGAACTCGGGTTTCGAAGGATTTATGTTGATCCGTATGATAGAAGCTGTTGAGATCTTGTTAACTTTGTTCAAGGGACTCTAAAACATTGTTGGGTACGGAAGTCTGGCCAAAACCTGCACTTCCGTGCGTCCAGTACACTCATCCGCGGAAGGAGGAAGAAGAAGGAAAGAAATGGCATAAACTGAGATGCGTTGTCGTATATATACTGGACGTGGTTAGCGCACACTTTGGGCAAACTGTAGCGTCCGCTATCGGCTAAAAGGCAGTCCACCGCCTTTAAAAGGCGGTGCAGAACTTTCTGTACTAACCGCATTAGCGTGCGCTACCCGTAAGGGCTAGCGTGCGCTACCTGTTAGTTTGTCTAGATTCCATAACCCTCTGCATGCACGGACCAGCCATAATGGCGTGCGCTATCATAGGCAATTAATTTGCGCTACAATGCATGATTAGCACGCGCTAGCAACACAGCCTAGCATGCACTAACTGCTACTTCCCAGCATCACTATTATGAAGTTTGGTCAGAATGAACACCTCCTGATAGGCACATAACTCGACAATCACTAACAACCAACATACCAGTTCCAACTCCAATATACACACAGTTCCAGACACCAAACAGTATGATATGGAACTTTCCCAAACCAACTCCCAATAAAATATGACCACAAATAAAATACATTATTAATAAAGCACGCAGATGTTACAGTTGATCCACATAGACTTCTTCTTCTAGTATTCCATTTAGAAAGGCACTTTTCACGCCCATCTGGTATACTTCAAAATCTTTGAATGCTGCATATGCGAGGAATAGTCTGATAGCTTCCAATCTTGCAACAGGTGCATATTTTTCATCAAAATCTATTCCTTCACATTGTGCGTAACCTTTAGCAACAAGTCTAGCTTTATTCCTAACAATAGCTCTATCTTCATCGCACTTGTTTTTGTACCCCCATTTGGTGCCTATAACTTTCTTGTGATCTGGTCTGTCAGTTAGTTCCCAGACATTGTTTCTTTCCATCTGGTTCAGATCTTCTTGCATTGCAATGATCCATGAGTAGTCATCCAGGGCCTGTCCAGTTGTTTTAGGTTCTATGTGAGACATGAAACAAGAGAACATTGCCATTCCTGCAGGTTCTGTAGATTGCTTGGTCTTGACTCCATCAGTTAAGTTTCCAATGATCTGTTGGATGGGATGATCTCTAAGCTATTTGGGGATATCTTCTTCAGGGTTTGTTTCCCATGTAGAGTTGCTTTGGTGGACTTCATCTCTTTCTGGATCAGCTAGGTTGTGGACTTCTTGATCTGCAACTGGTTCAGCTACGGTCTTGTCATCTACAGGTGGGTATCCTGTCTGATCTGCAGATGGGTCTTCATCAGCTGCAGTGGGATCGTCTAGGTTTTGGGATCCTATCTAATTTGCAGTTTGGTCTGCCTGGTCTGCAGTTGGGTCTTCATATGAGTCCATTATTCCTGTATCATTAATGATGACTTGTTCCAGGGTGGTGAGCTTATTCTTAATTAATTCCACCTGTTTCCTGTAGTCAATGGTAGATTCATCAAACACAACATGAGGTGTTTCTTCCACAACTAAGGTTCTTTTGTTAAATACTATATATGCCTTACTTATTTGTGAGTATCCCATAAAGATACCATCATTAGTTTTAGAATCAAAGGCATTCAGTTGGGTTTTACCATTGTTGTGGATGAAACACTTACAACAAAATATATGAAAATATGCAACAGTTGGTGTTCTGCCATTCCAAACCTCATACGGAGTTTTGCCATGTCTCCCTACAATCATACTTCTTTTATGAATGTGGCATGATGTGTTGACAGCTTCAGCCCAGAACCTTTTGGGCAGGTCAGCTTCTGCAATCATGGAACTGGTTGCTTCCTTCAAGGTTCTGTTTCTTCTTTCAGCAACACCATTTTGCTGTGGTGTTCTGGCTGCAGAGACCTCGTGCTGGATTTCATTCTGATCACTGTACTCAGTGATTGCCTTGTTGAGAAATTCACCTCCCCTGTCTGATCTGATCTTGATGATTGAGAGGGATTTCTCATTCTTAATTTTCCTCAGCACTTCAAGTAGCTTAGATAGTGTTTCACTCTTTTATAGGGAAAAACAACCCAAGTGAATCTGGAGTAGTCATCTACTACTACTAGAGCATGCTTCCTTTCACTCAATGTCCTTGTCTTGATGGGGCCAAAGAGATCCATATGGAGTAGATCTAAAACTCTGGTGGTGAGAGTGGTAGGCTGAACTGGCTTGAATGATGCTCTGGTCTATTTTCCTTTCTGACATGCATCACAGAGAGCTTCTTTCTTGAATACTTCAGCTAGAAGTCCTCTGAACAGCTTTTGAGATTTTATCTTGTTGATGGCTTTGAAGTTCAGGTGACATAATCTTTTGTGCCATAGCCATCCATTTTCAGCAACCGTCTTAGATAGAAAACAGGTGTTTGGAGTGACTGTGTTCCAATATATCATGTAGACATCTCTCCTTTTGAATCCTTGTAGCTTCACTTCTCCAGATATGATATCAATCACCATACATTTCCAAATGGTGAAGACTACTAGGTTCTTCTCATCACAAAATTGGCTTATGCTCAATAGGTTGTATTTGAGCCCTTTGACATAGTGAACTTTGGATATGATTATGTTTCATCTGTGCAGCTCCCCAAAACCTTTTGTCTGACCTCTAGAGCTATCTCTAAAGGTTACATCTGGGCCTCTTGCTTCGACATAATTTGAGAGCACCTTCTTGTTCCCTGTCATGTGGCTTGAGCATCCAGAATCTACAAACCATTCTTCACCTCCTAATGTTGAATTTGTGGAGATGTGGTAGTAGTCCTTCCACCTTTTTTGCAATCAGACAAGTAGAGATTTAGGTACCCAAATCTGTGTGGGTCCTCTGGGGTTAGTAGGTTTCCTGGAGAATTGATTTCTCCTTGGATTATGAGCAATATGTTGAATAACCCTATAAGGTGGGTGCTGTCTAGGCCTATATCCTTGGTTAGGATTGTGTACTGGATATGATGTAACACCCCCTAAACCACATGGGAATATTACATGCCGTAGATCCTTCCCACGAGGACCTACCAGGCTAAACATTACAAAACGACCAAGTGTTTGCCCGGCCGGGGCAAACAATACAATGATACAGACCGTTAAGGTCAATTATAAATAGCTATACAGACTGGTGGGGTCGTACGACTGACACAAACAGAAAATACAACTCTTTACAATGAATACCCACGCAGGAGTAAAGATACAAAATAGCGGAAGACGGATTACGACTCTGACGATACAACACAAATTGACTTAACTCCCAACTCTTGATTAGTATCGTAGCCCATCACTTCCTATGCCGATCCTGTGACTGCTCCCCGAACCTGCAAGCACCTAGACACAAAACAAACATCCACCCCCGATTACTCGGGGGTTAGAAAAATTCCGCTATTTTGCTAATGCAAGTATTACGCGATATGAAATGTAACAAGCAAATAGCAACCACGAATTTGATACAGAAATCAACTATCAAAATATTCCTGAGAACTCTTAGAATTTCGAACTCAAGCAAAGAAGTATTTGAAAAGAAACTCGTCATCTCAGAGATTTTTAAAGCAGAAATTCTTTTGGACTTCGTGTCCCAATTTACAAAACCTTTTCGAAAGCGTTAGGGCCTCAACCCGATTTCCGTTTCAAAACACTAGTTAAGATATCATCATAGGTCCGTGACCCAACTTTAAAACACTAACTAATCAATCACTGATATGCGATCACTGTTCGTACACATCATGTACCGAACTCCAGAGGCCTCAATGGACCCTACCCGGACCACAAGCATTGTTCGTACACATCATGTACCGAACTCTAGAGGCCTCGATAGACCCTACCCGGAACACACAAATCGTTCGTACACATCATGTACCGAACTCCAGAGGCCTCCTCAGACCCTACCTGGAACACACACCTTGTTCGTACACATCATGTGCCAAACTCCAGAGGCCTCGTCAGATCTTACCTGGAACACACATTATCACGACACAACTCATATTGATCAACTCAACACACACACATTATCCTATCTAATTTGCAGTTTGGTCTGCCTGGTCTGCAGTTGGGTCTTCATATGAGTCCATTATTCCTGTATCATTAATGATGACTTCTTCCAGGGTGGTGAGCTTATTCTTAATTAATTCCACCTGTTTCCTGTAGTCAATGGTAGATTCATCAAACACAACATGAGGTGTTTCTTCCACAACTAAGGTTCTTTTGTTAAATACTATATATGCCTTACTTATTTGTGAGTATCCCATAAAGATACCATCATTAGTTTTAGAATCAAAGGCATTCAGTTGGGTTTTACCATTGTTGTGGATGAAACACTTACAACAAAATATATGAAAATATGCAACAGTTGGTGTTCTGCCATTCCAAACCTCATACGGAGTTTTGCCATGTCTCCCTACAATCATACTTCTTTTATGAATGTGGCATGCTGTGTTGATAGCTTCAGCCCAGAACCTTTTGGGCAGGTCAACTTCTGCAATCATGGAACTGGTTGCTTCCTTCAAGGTTCTGTTTCTTCTTTCAGCAACACCATTTTGCTGTGGTGTCCTGGCTGCAGAGACCTCGTGCTGGATTTCATTCTGATCACTGTACTCAGTGATTGCCTTGTTGAGAAATTCACCTCCCCTGTCTGATCTGATCTTGATGATTGAGAGGGATTTCTTATTCTGAATTTTCCTCAGCACTTCAAGTAGCTTAGATAGTGTTTCACTCTTTTATAGGGAAAAACAACCCAAGTGAATCTGGAGTAGTCATCTACTACTACTAGAGCATGCTTCCTTTCACTCAATGTCCTTGTCTTGATGGGGCCAAAGAGATCCATATGGAGTAGATCTAAAACTCTGGTGGTGAGAGTGGTAGGCTGAACTGGCTTGAATGATGCTCTGGTCTATTTTCCTTTCTGACATGCATCACAGAGAGCTTCTTTCTTGAATACTTCAGCTAGAAGTCCTCTGAACAGCTTTTGAGATTTTATCTTGTTGATGGCTTTGAAGTTCATGTGACATAATCTTTTGTGCCATAGCCATCCATTTTCAGCAACCGTCTTAGATAGAAAACAGGTGTTTGGAGTGACTGTGTTCCAATATATCATGTAGACATCTCTCCTTTTGAATCCTTGTAGCTTCACTTCTCCAGATATGATATCAATCACCATACATTTCCAAATGGTGAAGACTACTAGGTTCTTCTCATCACAAAATTGGCTTATGCTCAATAGGTTGTATTTGAGCCCTTTGACATAGTGAACTTTGGATATGATTATGTTTCATCTGTGCAGCTCCCCAAAACCTTTTGTCTGACCTCTAGATCTATCTCTAAAGGTTACATCTGGGCCTCTTGCTTCGACATAATTTGAGAGCACCTTCTTGTTCCCTGTCATGTGGCTTGAGCATCCAGAATCTACAAACCATTCTTCACCTCCTAATGTTGAATTTGTGGAGATGTGGTAGTAGTCCTTCCACCTTTTTTGCAATCAGACAAGTAGAGATTTAGGTACCCAAATCTGTGTGGGTCCTCTGGGGTTAGTAGGTTTCCTGGAGAATTGATTTCTCCTTGGATTATGAGCAATATGTTGAATAACCCTATAAGGTGGGTGCTGTCTAGGCCTATATCCTTGGTTAGGATTGTGTACTGGATATGATGTAACACCCCCTAAACCACATGGGAATATTACATGCCGTAGATCCTTCCCACGAGGACCTACCAGGCTAAACATTACAAAACGACCAAGTGTTTGCCCGGCCGGGGCAAACAATACAATGATACAGACCGTTAAGGTCAATTATAAATAGCTATACAGACTGGTGGGGTCGTACGACTGACACAAACAGAAAATACAACTCTTTACAATGAATACCCACGCAGGAGTAAAGATACAAAATAGCGGAAGGCGGATTACGACTCTGACGATACAACACAAATTGACTTAACTCCCAACTCTTGATTAGTATCGTAGCCCATCACTTCCTATGCCGATCCTGTGACTGCTCCCCGAACCTGCAAGCACCTAGACACAAAACAAACATCCAGCCACGATTACTCGGGGGTTAGCAAAATTCCGCTATTTTGCTAGTGCAAGTATTACGCGATATGAAATGTAACAAGCAAATAGCAACAACGAATTTGATACAGAAATCAACTATCAAAATATTCCTGAGAACTCTTAGAATTTCGAACTCAAGCAAAGAAGTATTTGAAAAGAAACTCGTCATCTCAGAGATTTTTAAAGCAGAAATTCTTTTGGACTTCGTGTCCCAATTTACAAAACCTTTTCGAAAGCGTTAGGGCCTCAACCCGATTTCCGTTTCAAAACACTAGTTAAGATATCATCATAGGTCCGTGACCCAACTTTAAAACACTAACTAATCAATCACTGATATGCGATCACTGTTCGTACACATCATGTACCGAACTCCAGAGGCCTCAATGGACCCTACCCGGACCACACGCATTGTTCGTACACATCATGTACCGAACTCTAGAGGCCTCGACAGACCCTACCCGGACCACACAAATCGTTCGTACACATCATGTACCGAACTCCAGAGGCCTCCTCAGACCCTACCTGGAACACACACCTTGTTCGTACACATTATGTGCCAAACTCCAGAGGCCTCGTCAGATCTTACCTGGAACACACATTATCACGACACAACTCATATTGATCAACTCAACACACACACACATTATTATTGGTATGTCAAACCATTAAACAATACACCATAATACATATTCAAGTATGTAATCAAACCGACAAAAATATATTAATCATCACGATAACTCAACCATGATCAATCACGCACGACACAAAACACATGGTTAACATAACCAACACAATTCCATGACGTTAACCAAGTGAGAATAACATCACTACCATCAATCATTCACAATTATAAAATCACACGAAGCATATTCACGGAGGCAAACCAAATCATCATAAACCTAACATGAAGTCTCTATTCACAAGAAACAAATCGTATAGCAAGATACTTGCCTTGATAACCGATACTAAACACTCCGACGAGCATGGCTCAACCGGGAAATCTCGAACACCTATAATCCTACGGCAAAAACAATGAAGATACGACTACAATGGGAATCAAGACCAAAAACAACGGAAATCCCACCAAACTATCGAAGGGAAACTCATTGGGACCTTTAATCGAACATTCAACATTCGGTAACTCCTAAGAACACTTGAATTGCCAATCCAGTTAAACAAACATGAAATATAAATGTACAACCCATGGAACATGACTAATAATACTCAATAACATCAACTGATTCATCAAAATCGGACGAACAACGAAAATCAAGAAGAAAATCCCGAAAGTCAACCCTATGAGATTTCAAGAATTTACCTCGATCCGACGAAGAACAAGGATTAGATAATGATTGACACGAGCTAAGCTTCCCAAAATGATGCACGATGATACCTACGATCACCACCCAGGAATCCCAGCCGAGAATCGCGGAAGAAGGAGGAGGAAGGGTAAAAAATGAACAAAACCCGTCGGCAGGCCTATATATAGCCACGCAGGTTACGGCCGTAGCAGACAATACCTTACGGCCGTAACTCCGCCCTTACGGCCGTAATCGGCATCTGCTTACGGACGTAACCGGCACCTCCCAGGCCATTGCCCAAAACGCTCAGCATATTACGGCCGTTACCAGGCAAAGCATTGCGGCCATAACAAGGCATTACGGCCGTACCCGTCCACATACTACGACCGTAATATGGTCTACAGACCTACTGCCCAAAAACGCTCGATACATAACGGCCGTAACCAGCAAGGCATTACGGCCATAACTAGGCCATGCCTTGCGGACGTGACCGGCCCTGCATTGCGGCCGTAACTCGGCCAGGACTTACGACCGTAACTCGGCCAGGCCATGCGGTCAAAACTCGATCGTTCCGATAGTCCGGTTAAGCGCTCCACAACGTCTCAGTCACACTAATGCACCAGCTATGATTCAAAACAATAACGAGCAATTTACGAAACATAACATACCACACCACACGCACACATTTAATCAAAGAAACGCACGCAACAACAAGTCTCACTCGACGAATACTACAACAGAATATATCATACCGTTCATGACAGAAAAAATGAATTCCACACAATCATAACGACACGAAATAAATCCCACCAAACGACAAATAGTTCAAGGCAACCGGAATAAAAATCTCGGGTATTACATTATACTCCTATAAAAGTAAGTTTCGTCCCGAAACTTAAAACAAGGTCATCACAGTGCTACAAAACAAAATGCAACGACACATATAAAAATACCAAATCCATGACCCTGTGGTCTACTGTCACGTCTCCATAAGTTCAACGACCCACACGAAACTTATTCAAAATAAAATATGAGTCATCAAGCTCCAAACATAAAAACATCACATAATACATCTCCACACGCGAAACAATCCACGTGACGAACACAAAATACCATCACTGGACATCACTGGGCCCTCCAGAAGTCTATCATCTTAGCAACAATCTCGCAGTACTGAACTTGATGCCCCTCGCTTCCACAATTATAACAAGTCGCCGGCGGTTTCTTACAATGCGCATGCTCGTGGCCCAGAACATTACAGTTGAAACACCTTGGAGCACTACCAGAACTCAAAGACACTGGCTTGGGTCTTTTATATTCTCGAGTTGACCGAGAAGGTCCCATACTCGACTGATATGAGGGTTGAGGTTTAGGAATCCCAATTCTCTCACTTCCCGATGCGTCATCAGAAATCTTTCGTTCTCTTGCCGCAGATGCAGACTCTGCAGACATTATAGCCATTTCAAATGCTAAGTTTCCTGATAGTCCTTCAACGTTGCACTCATAAAAGGAGCCATACACTTCCGAACCTGAGGTTTCATACGCATGTCGAAATAACGAACTTTATCTGCCTCACTTCGCACATGATCCTGAACTTAACACAGCTGTCGATTGTAATCGACTATTGCTTGAGATATCGACATGTCGTGGGGTGTAGCTGAGAAAAATTCGACAATCATGCGCTCTTTTACATGTGGCGGACAATACTCGGCCTCCATGGAAATCTTGAATTTAGTCCAAGTAGTTGTACGATTGTTAGGCGCTACGGCCTCCCACCAGTCTGCAGTTTCCTTGTCGAGCAGGTATTGAGCAATAGGTACTCTTCTTTCATCGGGACAAGCTACAACATCGAATGTTCTATCCAACTGGAAGAGCCAATTCTCCCATCCTAACGAGTCCGAAGAACCTACAAAACGGGGCGGGTGCATTCTCATCACATCTCGTAACCACTTACTAGCTCCATTATCCTCATATGGGATCCCACCCCAGTGTACGGTCTTATTCATATGCGCCAACTGGTCAACCACCTGACGAAGGATGGTGGCAGCGCCAATGTCAATATTACCTCTGGTTGATTGCCCCTGATCACGCGATTGGACATCTCGACCATCTGTACTGAGATGATTGGTGCTCGACAACGAGCGAGTCGCCCTCTCATGCTCCTAATTACGACCACTACTATAACAACATCCTCGGCCTTGACCTCTCGACATACTAAACGGACAATTATTCAGAAAAACACAACAAAACAAACATCACAAAATCAACATAGGACAACAAACATCAGCACAATAAAACATTAACTCGAAGTCATTACACGAATACACGAACTAACACCGAATAATATAACTTAAATTCAAAAGTAATTCACATGGTCACATCAACAGAGATGTACGACCTTTATCTCAGCAAACACTATTAAAACGTTGTACATACCATTGTGGTCAAACATGGGTAATATTCTTAAAAATAAGTTTTTCCGAGGTATTTGTTCGAATGATAATATTTTGAAATTCGTGAGTTTGAAAGATTTTGCTGAAATGAAATTTTTGAAAATGCTTTTAATACCTCGGTCTTTTAATCAAAACCATGAACCCATTATCAAAACTATTTTGTTTGAAATTATTAGCAAAACAACACGTTGAAACTTGAATCTTCTCGATAAACGATATCATCAAAATGACCTTATCACTATAAATCATTATCACCGTTAACGACATACAGGGTAACCACATGTTACCACGCCAACCATCACGAATAATAACGCACATGATAATCCGCGGCCATGCCCCTCCAAAGGCTTCGCCAAACCATTCCCGGGTGGAAAACCTCTTGTACTCGCACTCAACATTTCCATAAATTAACTACCACATCCAGATAATGTCAAATCATATCATACTATGCAGTCACAACACTTAAGTGTACAACCAAAATTTTCTATCAAGAATGGAAACGATCAACAACACGTCAACGATACCCATACAGGATAACCAACCGAGTGCGACATTACCGATACAATAGTTAAAATTCACAGTCGTCACTGGCGGACCATACGACTATGTCAACTGAAATCAAATGATTGGTAGAAGGCGCAGATACAACTATAACAACAAGGTTACTACCGGGACGGTCAAAAGCTTACGGCCGTAACAACATCAGTTTATGGCCGTAACAACTAGGAGATGACGAGCATAGCGTCTATGCACTTACGGCCATAATGGTAAACATCTTACGGCCGTAATCAATAGCTGCAGGACAACAGAATTGTCCCAGCAGCCCCGACACGGTCCCGAAGGTTAAGGATCGACTCCTAACAATGTATTCGGACATTTAGAAAACACTGCAACATTCCCCAACGAGCATAACAACATAACAAACTTATCGCAATGACTTAGCCCAACACACAAACACATAACATTTTATATTCCGAAAATCAAAGTCGTTTTGCAAAATAGAAATTTTTCAAAATCCTTTCGATCATAACCAAAAATGACGGTAATATTTTACAATGTTCGAAGTACTTTAAAATATATTTCCAAATATCGTCTGATGGTGTCATTTGAAAATACCTGACCAACTTGTCAAAACTCAACCGATTTCAATATCCATACAAACCATGGTTTAACCGCACCATCAAAATATTTTCAAAAATCAATTTCCACAAAAATGCTCAAACCCGTAAAGTCCTTTAGAAAAACATTCTCAAACCTACCCACAACGGGTATATTTACAACAATCCAAAAATAATCGAACTTAAAACCACATGCCCAAACGGTAAACAGGATCACCAATTTAATCAAATACATCTCGTGGCATCAAGTTTAAACATACAACAAAACCATTTATCTGAGTTTCTCACAAACTCCACCGTCGATACCTTTTTTTTCAAAACCCATCAAGGTTCACAACTTTCACATCATACCACCCCACACGGTAGTTCAAAGTCAAACATCAATACGTCCAGTTCTATACACATACAGTGTGTCACAAGTATCGAATACAAACTCCATTACACAACACAGTGCAAATAAAATTATGTACCAAAATTAACTCACATAGATGAAATCATGAAACACAGATACCTCGCATAAAAGAGGAGACTTACGTCCACAGGCCGCACGGAGATGACGGTCGCTCTCGATACTAATCTCATCCGACAACATATCCAACATGTTGTGACTACGCACAAATCAGCTTGTCACCCGACAACTTGAATGACACAACGACACATTACTCAACAATCACGACTCGACTTGACCCGACAACCTAGATTTCTGCAACCTAAGCTCCGATACCATAAATGTAACACCCCCAAAACCACATGGGAATATTACACGCCATAGATCCTTCCCACGAGGACCTACCAGGGTAAACATCACAGAACGACCAAGTGTTTGCTCGACCGGGGAAAACAATACAATATGGACCGTTAAGGTCAATTATAAATAGCTATACGGACCGGTGAGGTCGTACGACTGACATAAACAGAAAAACACAACTCTTTATAATGAATACCAACGCAGGGGTAAAGATACAAAATAGCAGAAGGCGGATTATGACTCTGGCGATACAACACAACTCGACTTAACTTCTAACTCTTGATTAGTATCGTAGCCCATCACTTCCTATGCCGATCCGGTGACTGCTCCCCGAACCTGCAAGCACCTGGACACAAAACAGATATCCACCCTCCGATTACTCGGGGGTTATCAAAATTCCACTATTTTGCTAGTACAAGTATAATACGATACGAAATGTAACAAGCAAATAGCAACCACGAATTTGATACGGAAATCAACTATCAAAATGTTCCCGAGAAGTTTTAGAAGTTCGAACTCAAGCAAAGAAGTATTTGAAAAGAAACTCATCATCTCAGAGTTTTTTAAAGTAGAAATTATTTTGGACTTCGTGTCCCAATTTAGAAAACCTTTTCGAAAGCGTTAGTGCCTCAGCACGATTTTCGTTTCAATACACACTAGTTAAGATATCATCATGGTTCCGTGACCCAACTTTAAAACACTAACTAATCAATCACTGATACACGATCACTATTCGTACACATCATGTACCGAACTCCAGAGGCCTCGACGGACCCTACTCGGACCACACGCATTGTTCGTACACATCATATACCGAACTCCAGAGGCCTCGACGGACCCTACCTGACCACACACATCGTTCGTACACATCATGTACCGAACTCCAGAGGCCTCATCAGACCCTACTTGGAACACACACCTTGTTCGTACACATCATGTATTGAACTCCAGAGGCCTTGTCAGACCTTACCTGGAACACACATTATCACGACACAATTCATGTTGACCAACTCAACACATAACCACGAGCAACACACATTATTATCGGTATGTCAAACCATTAAACAATACACCGTAATACATATTCAAGTACGTAATCAAACCGACACAAATATCAAAATCATCACGATAACTCAACCATGATCAATCACGCACGACACAAAACATATGGTTAACACAACCAACACAATTCCACGACGTTAACCAAGTGAGAATATCATCACTACCATCAATCATTAACAATTATAAAATCACATGAAGCATATTCACGAAGGCAAACCAAATCATCATAAACCTAACACGAAGTCTCTATTCACAAGACACAAATCGTATAGAAAGATACTTGCCTCGATAATCGATACCGAACACTCCGGCGAGCACGGCTCAACCGGGAAACCTCGAACACCTACAATCCTCTGGCAAAAACAACAAAGATACGACTACAACGGGAATCAAGACCAAAATCCCACCAAACTATCGAAGGAAAACTCCTTGGGACCTTTAATCGAACATTCAATGTTCGATAACTCCCAATAACACTCTAATCACCAATACAGTTAAACAAACTCGAAATATGAATGTACAACCCATAGAACATGACTAATTGTTGTGTCAAGATTTAACACCTTCCGACCAGCGATCGCCTCCGAGGCCGAGCGACCGACTTACAGGCCGAGCGACCGACTTACAGGCCGAGCGACCGACTTACTGCCGAGCGACCAAGGCAAGCCTGCCGATCGGCGACCAGGCGACCGAGCCTTAACCCAGTGGGCATGCTAGATCGCAACCGAAGGGCCCAGACAAGTCCGGTGCCGAGCGATCGACATCAAGACGATCGCCTCTCGACTCGACGACCGACCCTTGGCGATCGACCGTCTCTCGGCACTGGCGACCTACCCTTGGCGACCGACCACGGGCGACCTCCATCCACCGGCGGATGTCGACCTCCGAAGACCATCCAGTCGATCACCACCGACGGACATCCAGTCGGCAAAGGCCGAGCCTCAAGATCGGCACCACGTGCAAAGGCCGAGACAAGATCCGCGAATCCCGGGCCATTGACCAAAGCCTGACAGATTCCCTCCACCACCGACAGCCGAAAGCTTGTCGGTAGGGCCACATGTTGATCGACTCCGGACACGTGATGGCTCCTTATTGGACCGCCTGCCGTGCCAGCCTCTTCCTTGGACTTTAGCCCGACAACCGGATCTTATTTGGACTTTAGCCTGACGGCCAGAGATCGGCACATTATTATATTGGCCGCAGCGGTCGGCAGATTATTTTAATGGCCGGCAGCGATCGCCACTACAGGACAGGACCCGGCTGCCTCTATATAAACGAAGCCCCCTGCATTTGTAAACTCAGGCTGCACTCTCTGACATTCTTGCAATACTTACGCAATACAGGAGCAAACATCAAGCACTTGGCAAACATCCAACTCTTGGCAACGGCTTTCTTTCGGTCTTACTTCTCCCGGCCTTTTCTCCTCGAGCAGATCACCGGCGGGACGAAGAACACCTAGCTTCGCTCAAGAGCCGGATCAACAGAGTCTTTTTACACTCATTGTATTTAGATTTCTCTCATTAATACTTGTATCCACGAATATTTGTATTAATAACATCTCGCGAGAGCATTCAAGCCCGGGCCTAACAAACCCGGCAAATCTTGTATTATTTACCTTCTCTCGGAAGTGCTCCCGCAATTGTTGTTTGTTGTCCGTCTTCCAGCAGTATTAATCTTCGGATAAATATTTTGGGCAACAACAATTGGCGCTAGAAGGAGGGCATCCAACCCTCAATTTTTTATACCTACCGTCCCGACGAACACTCACTGTTCTAGGCGTATACTTGAAGTGACACTCACCGCACTTCAAAGAAATCCTTCAAATCATGTCTTCGCATCCGCTCGAAGAAAGCCGCCGCCCGGCCAGACTTCGCCTGCCCTCGGTCCGAGCCGCAGCCGATGGTGGAAGGCAGCCGCCGCGGTCAAAGACGCTCGATCCCGTCCCGGGACGGCGGCCCGAGCCTCTCGCTCGATCAGTTCCGAACCAATGAACAGATCGAAGAGGCCATAGCCGCCCTTCAGGAACGACGGAGTGCTCTCGACGCGCCTCCTGCTGCCGCCCCCCCGGTCTCTCGCCGGAAGATCAAGCGGAAGCTCAAGGCACTACTGGCCGAGCAAGCGCCAGGAGGCCCTCGCCCGCAAGAAGAGGCGCTCGGCAGCCGGGGCACGTCTGTCTTCGATCGCCTGGGCAGCGACCCGACCTGGCGACCGGGGCAGTCCGGCCCCAGCTACGAGACGACGGAGTTGGTATCCGTCACCAGGAGCTCGGCCTACCCAGCTCCCTCAAGACGATCCGGCCGCTTGGCTCCCGCTCGCCGGATTCCCGAGGTCGGCAGCAGTGGGGTCCGGAGGTCGGTACACGATCGCCTCGGCCCCCGCTCCCAAAGCCGATCCGCAAGCAGCCGAGCCGCGGCGATCGCCGCAATGCAA
The DNA here is from genome assembly GCA_033398695.1 of Orobanche coerulescens. Classification (NCBI taxonomy): domain Eukaryota; kingdom Viridiplantae; phylum Streptophyta; class Magnoliopsida; order Lamiales; family Orobanchaceae; genus Orobanche; species Orobanche coerulescens. The sequence continues at coordinate 39,381,062 of CM065802.1, forward strand.
CGTCAGATCGACGACATGAAGGCGCTCCTGCAATCCGGGGCAGGCGCCGTGAGGACGATCGCCCCGCCGAGCGAGCCGCCGCGATCGACATCGAGCTCGCCCGGCAAAGACACGATCGCCTCCTAAGACACCCGTGTACTGGGGCGATCGGACCCCAAGCTCACCCGCACAAGTTCAACATCTACATGACCGGGTGTGGGGCATCGGACGCGACCGCCGCCGAATGTTCCTCCGACACTAGACGACCTCGCCACCGGTGGTACACCTCGTTGCCACCTCGGTCCATCGGCTCCTTTAACGAGCCGGCACATGTCTTCACGGAGCACTTCGCCACGGGGCCGCCGGCCGAAGGTCGCCATCGCATGATGCAAATCGACAAGGAGAACAGAGTCCGACTCGGACTACATCGACCGGGTTGACATGATCATCCTCAACGGCGAGCCCGTAAGCGATGAGACCGCCCTCTACGCTGTCCTAGGAGGTTTTCAGGGTTTCTCGCCTATGTTCAGGCCTCTCACGAAGACCGTGCCGACGACCTACGCAGCCTTCCGGGCTAGAGCCGCCGATTTCCTGTCCAGGCAAAGGCTTCTTCTCACTTAGGAGTAGATCGATCGGCGCCCGTCGACGACCTCCGCCTACCGGCCCGATCGCTACTATCCAGAAGAGCCGGAGGACTCGCTCACCGCCTACAGTCCAACATTCTAGATAAGGGACTGACTCCCGCCGATCGCCGATATCCGACCTACGAATAAAGCGATCGGCCGCCGAGCGACGATCGCCAGTCTTCCGGCCAGATCGCAACATCATCAGCAGCCCGGTGGACACGATCGCCATCTACAGTCCAGCATATAACATGACGGACTAAGGCCTAAGATCGCCTCCACCGCGCATCATAAAGCCATGGCCCTGGCAGTCGATGGAACCGGCTGCTTCGGTCATGCAAGGTCCCTTTCGGCCGAGATCGCCCGCCTTCGTTTAAATACGAGGCCGGCGTAGTCGGAGGGCCCTCCAACATTAACCAGTGGACTCATTCCACAACCCCGTCTCAACGTACACCGTCGAGGTCGGCCATCTCCATGGCTGGCCGAGGTGGAAGCAGAGCTAACAAGCCGCGGGCGTGGAGTTGATTCATCCGACGCTGCCCCGCGCAAGGACTCCTCTAGACCGAGACCGCACGCCTTTCGTTTAAAAACAAGGCGAGACGCAGCCTAACAGAGGACCCTCATAATAAAGTGAGTCACGAGGCACTCATTGTCTTTGTGCACCAAGACACGGTCATGGGCTCGGTCCATCGATCTCCGCGACTGTGCACGATACCTCAAACAAAGCGAAACCACCAAGTTTCCGTGGGGGATCGGCCAATGTTGTTTTTTGCAGGTACAAGACCGAAAGATAGCTAAGCCAATCGACCATGATTAAGCCCAAGTCCGAGTCCTAAGTCAGCTCAGATCGCCCGTCCTCATCCATACACGATCACCAGCAAGAACCACCTCGCCCCATGTCTTCAACATAGGAGCAAGCTGGGGGGCAATTGTTGTGTCAAGATTTAACACCTTCCGACCAGCGATCGCCTCCGAGGCCGAGCGACCGACTTACAAGCCGAGCGACCGACTTACAGGCCGAGCGACCGACTTACTGCCGAGCGACCAAGGCAAGCCTGCCGATCGGCGACCAGGCGACCGAGCCTTAACCCAGTGGGCATGCTAGACTGGCCAACCGAAGGGCCCAGGACAAGTCCCGGTGCCGAGCGATCGACATCAAGACGATCGCCTCTCGGTACTCGACGACCGACCCTTGGCGATCGACCGTCTCTCGGCACCTGGCGACCTACCCTTGGCGACCGACCCTGGGCGACCTCCATCCACCGGCGGATGTCGACCTCCGAAGACCATCCAGTCGATCACCACCGACGGACATCCAGTCGGCAAAGGCCGAGCCTCAAGACGGCACCACGTGCAAAGGCCGAGACAAGATCCGCGAATCCGGGCCATTGACCAAAGCCTGACAGATTCCCTCCACCGGTCGACAGGCCGCCGAAAGCTTGTCGGTAGGGCCACATGTTGGTGACTCGGACACGTGATGGCTCCTTATCGACCGCCTGCCGTGCTGCCTCTTCCTTGGACTTTAGCCCGACAACAAGATCTTATTTGGACTTTAGCCTGATGACCTGTGAGATCGGCACATTATTATATTGGCAGCGGTCGGCGGATTATTTTAATGGCCGGCAGCGATCGCCACTACAGAGACAGACCCTGCCTCTATATAAACGAAGCCCCCGCATTTGTAAACTCACGCTGCACTCTCTGACATTCTTGCAATACTTACGCAATACAGGAGCAAACATCAAGCACTTGGCAAACATCCAACTCTTGGCAACGGCTTTCTTTCGGTCTTACTTCTCCCGACCTTTTCTCCTCGAGCAGATCACCGGCGGGACGAAGAACACCTAGCTTCGCTCAAGAGCCGGATCAACAGAGTCTTTTTACACTCATTGTATTTAGATTTCTCTCATTAATACTTGTATCCACGAATATTTGTATTAATAACATCTCGCGAGAGCATTCAAGCCCGGGCCTAACAAACCCGGCAAATCTTGTATTATTTACCTTCTCTCGGAAGTGCTCCCGCAATTGTTGTTTGTTGTCCGTCTTCCAGCAGTATTAATCTTCGGATAAATATTTTGGGCAACAACACTAATAATACTCAATAACATCAACCGATTCATCAAAATCGGACGAACAACGAAAATCAAGAAGGAAATCCCAAAAGTCAACCCTAGGAGATTTCAAGAATTTACCTCGATTCGACGAACAACAAGGATTAGATGATGATTGACACAAAATAAGCTTCCCAAAATGATGCACGATGATACCTCCGATCACCACCCAGGAGTCCCAGTCGATGATCGCGGAGGAAGGAGGAGAAAGGGTGAAAAATGAACAAAACCCGTTCGCAGGCCTATATATAGCCGCGCAGGTTACGACCGTAATAGGCAGTACCTTACGACCGTAACTCGGGCCTTACGACCGTAATTGGCATCTGCTTACGGACGTAATCGGCACCTCCCAGGCCACTGCCCAAAACGCTCAGCATATTATGGCCGTTACCAGGCAAAGCATTGCAGCCGTAACAGGGTATTACAGCCGTACCCATCCACACACTACGGCCATAATATGGTCTACAGACCTACTGCCCAAAAACGCTCGATACATAACGGCCGTAACTGGCAAGGTATTATGGCCGTAACTAGGCTATACCTTGCGGTCGTGACCGGCCCTGCATTGCGGCTATAACTCGGCCAGGCCTTATGGCCGTAACCGACCATGCCTTACGGCCGTAACTCTGCCAGGCCACGCGATCGAAACTCGATCGTTCCGACAGTCCAGTTAGGCACTCAACAACATCTCGGTCACACTAATGCACCGGATATGATTCAAAATAATAACGAGTGATTTACGAAACATAACATACCACACCACACGCACACATTTAATCAAAGAAACGCAGGCAACAACAAGTCTCACTCGACGAATACTACAACAGAATATATCATACCATTCATGACAGAAAAGATGAGTTTCACATAATCATAACGACATGAAATAAATCCCACCAAATGACAAATAGTTCAAGGCAACCACAATAAAAATCTCGGGTATTACATATGCCTCATAAAATCTGTGGTGTGGGCTATTTATAAATCTTGGCTGAGACCATTTGTTAAATCTTTGGGGTCTCCACACCTGGTTATTTTGGAAACTTGGATAACCTTGATGTTTCCATTTGCCTCTCCCATTTTGAAATCTGTTTTTAGGGAGTCTTTGGTAATAGTTTGCATATTGTTTTGACTGCTGCTCTGCCTTAGCCATTGCCTAGTCTCTTGTCTAGGTGTCTGCCTTGTATACCTTGACTGCTGCCTAAACCTTTGACTTGGCTGATGCCTAGTTTGAAATACGGGTTTATATGTAGGCTCAGCAGTCTAGACAATTGTTTCTCCCTTGATGAAAGTGGTTTTAGAACTAGAGGGAGTTTTGGGGTCATATCCAAGGCCTGATCTAGAATAAAGTAGCCTCTTGTTCATACACAACTTATCCAAGGTTATAGATGCCTTTAGAGATATTATCTCTTTGGCTTGTGTACTATTTAACTCTTTCAATTTGGATAGCTCAGTTTTGACATGAGCAAGTGCAGCTGACTTTTCACTTTTTAAAACAGTCAGCTTATGGATCTCCGCTGCAGTATTTTCAGCTGAGTTTTTCAAATTATTTTCAGATCGTTTTTCAAGCTCAACTATAATATTTTGAAATTTGGCCGACTCTTGGCTGAGCTTGTCAAAATCGTTTTTTAGCTGGACTCTCTCACTCTTTAGCTGTGCATTCTCAGCTGTAATAGTCTGGTGTGCTGATTTTAAGGTTTCAAAATCTTTTAACAATTGATTAACAGATTTATGAAGATCCATGTCTTCAGATATGTCAGAGCTGAAACCTTCAGTATTTTGGGGTTTAGAAGTTACCTCCTCATCAGTTAGGTTGGCCATCAGGCAGTTGTACTCATCATTATCATTAGAGAATAACGCACTGCTTGATTCAACTCTCTCTTCAGTCTGATCTTCAATTATGAGATCTTTTCTTTTGTCGTCGTTTCTGCTCACATTTTTCTTGTCTTCATCCTTTTTGAATTCTGGGCAGTCAATCTGGATGTGCCTGGTTTTGTGGCAGTTGTAGCATTTCACCTTCCAGTTGCCTACTTTCTGATTTCTTCTTGGATTTTTTCTTTGAAGTTCTTCTTGTATTTGGAATAATTCTTCCTGAAGTTGCTGAACCTCTGCATGATGAAAGCCATTTCTTCTTCATTGGGGGGGACTGACTTCAATTAGGCTTTTTATAGATGATTCTGCTGCAAATGCTATTCCTTGGTTCATTATATGAGGAACTAGGCAGCTCGAACTCATATGCCTTTAGATCAAATAAGCTCCTGGATATTTATCTTGCTGCGGTCCTTGGATTCTCTCATTGTTATGGCCTTCATGCTCCATTCAGGATTGAGAGATCTCAAAACCTTTAGAGCCATTTCCCTGTTGCCATAGGTTTTCCCAAGAGAATTGATCTCATTGATAATTTCAGTGAACCTTGTGTCCACATGATCTATTGATTCTCCGGTCTTCATCTTGAAGTTGTCAAATTTTTGAGTGGCAATTGACAACTTATTCTCCTTGATCATCTCGGTTCCTTCACACATTACTTTTAATGTGTCCCAGATCTCTTTTGCATTTTTGCAATTTTTGATCTTGACCATGGTTGCTCTGTCAAGAGTCTGGTACAGCACATTTCTGGCATGGTTTTTAAGGTTGGCTAGCTTCCTTTCTTCAGGAGTCATCTCGGTTCTCTTCTTTGGGATCTTCTGTGGCTTCTCAACTGCAATTTCTTCAGGTGAGTTGTCCTTCTCAAAGATGAAAGGACCATCCTCAATGATACACCACATGTCATCATGTATGGATGATAGATGAGCATGCATTCTTATTTTCCAAAGGTCATATTCATCCACAGAGAATACAGGTAATTTAGAGTGCATGTGTTGCATGTGTTCCATTATAGTGATAGATTAAATTATATATATATACATACATATATATATATATTCAACATATGGACCTGGTTCTGTAAAATTGAACCAACCTCTATGATACCACTTGTAGGTCACAAGTCGTCATAAATAAGTCTAGAGGGGGGATGAATAGACTTATTAAACCTTTTTCCTGAAAGTCAGGTGAGTTACTAAGCTATGATTTGGTACAGATGACTCAAGTCATCTGCATACAGTAATGCGGAAGACACAGCTGATGACGACTGCAGGTAACTAATGTTAACTGCAGATAACTATCTAATGGAACAGTAAATATGAATGCAGCAGTTAAGTATGATGTTCAAAGCAGTAAAACACACAATCACTTATAGTGGTTTCAGAGGTGGGATAATCCTCTACTAGTCCACTTTTCTCCAAACAAGTTAGGAGATGAATTCACTATAACTTTCAACCAGTGATAAACGTTACAATGATTCAACCAGTTACAATAGCTTCCAACCAGTGGAAATTCGTGGCCGTTGCAACTTCTTTTGACTGCCTAACACCTCTTGATCAAAACTCCATGGATTCCTCAACAACTCTCGAGCTGTCTATCACCTTCCAATCAAGAATCCTCGGATGCCTTATCAGTCGTGAAAACTTCTGCAAACCTCGTTCACAGAAGTACCTCGTACTCGATTTTTAGACAAGAGTGTTTTCTTTTCCAACTAAGAGCTTTTCAAAATATGTTCTTGAATTCTTTGCTCTTCACGATGCTATAGATTGCTTTGATCGCTTTGATTGCCTTGATTGCTTTGTTTGCTTTAAAGTTTTGTTCGCATCGTACTTTGCTCAATTCACATCTCCAGATATTTATAGTATGATCCTTTGATCTTTCTTCATAGCTGTTGCACTTCTGTAACAAATCCGTCCGTTGGAGAGTGGACTTCTTTGTTTATCTTGTCAATCTATTGCAAGGCTTGATTCCCTTTTAAATTCCGACCGTTTAGAAGACTTTCTTGTTGTAGCACCGTATTTCTGGATTTGAATAATCTTTCTTGTAATAGCGTCGTATCTCTGGATTTGAATAATCATAAAGTCTTCAGAACGCGGATCTCGATGAATAATTAATTCCTTGCTTTTCGGGAATCTTTCGGCTTATCCCCTTATGTATGCATGTGACTTAATGTGATTGTTGACTTTTCAACACTTGCTGACGTGGACTGAGTTACTTGGCTGTAATGTTGACTGAGAACTTATCTGATATCCTTTTGGTCAAACCTGGATGTAGTGCAGTTCAACCTTCTCTGATGTATCTTCTCTGATATAGCTTCTCTGAGATAAAGTTTTCTGACTTGAGATTCTCTGACCTGATGTATCTTCTGTGATCTGATGATCTAACTGAAGTCTTCTGACCTGATGAATCTTCTCTGATCTGATGGTCAAACTTCAGCTGTAGTTTGACTTGATCTCGTCTGACTGCAGATTGGTCAAACCTCTCTGATATTCGTGTTTGACCAATACTTGTCTGATATCTTGACTGCGGATTGGTTTTGGTCAAACTTCTCTGATATTCCTGTTGATCAATACTTGTCTGATATAGTACTTTCTTCAGAACCTGACTGCAGTTTTGGTCTAACCTTACTGATAACTTGTGTTGACCAAGACTTCTCTGCAAAGTGAACTTGCCTGATAACTTCTCTGGCAGGGAAGTTCTATACTTGGACGATTTTCTACTGATCAACATTTTGATCAAGACTTAGACTAATTTTCTGATCAACACTTAGCCTAAATTTCAGGGCCTATAGAAGATACTCATTTGGTTCTTCTTTACAATTGCCAAGTACTTAAACATACATTTGAATAATCAATACAGGGATGACATCATCAAAATCTAACAAGTATTCCTAACAAAATGTATATATATATATAATATGTATATATATTCTGTACGTATGTATATGGGTAAATATGAGTGTTTGTGCGTATATTGTATGTGTGTGTATGTGCTCATGCTGGGATTGTGAATGGGGAAGACGTAGACATAGATGGAGATGGTGATAATTTGCTCAATGTGCGGATGTTGTAACTAGATCACGGAATGAGTCCGAGTTCGGAGTTTGTGGTTGGATCAATAATTGAGTTGTTGTTCGTTTGATCCGATCAATTAATTAAGGGGCGTGATTGAGGTAATATATTAGCCAACTAATTACCTTGAAATTATAAGATATTAAATTGAACCCTTATATTAAATTGTCAATTATGTATTTATTAGAAATGTTGGGATTTCGATGGATCGATCGATTGAGCCGTGTTCGTCGGAGCTTTCTGCATCATTTATCGAGACAAGTGTTTTTGTCTATACGACTTATATCTCATGAATTGATATTATGTAAAGTGTGTATGATGGTTTGTCTGTATATATGTATATATATATATATATTGCGTACGATGGAATTGAGTTGGTTTAGATGATTTGATTGGTTTATGTAAGTATAGATGGATAGCGATGTGTCTACGATAGTTAGGTTGTTGTGGAGTCGTGTCGGTCGTGTTGTTGATCTTGGAATATATTAAGGGTTGAATGTGTTTCTTGTGGGTACCTTTGTGGCGTTGGAATATACTAGGAGTAGTTATAGTTGTGTTAGCCTCGGTCGTAGTTATGTGTCAGTAAGTGGACATTCTAGCTAGTTGAGTTATGTCGGTCGTGAAAGTTGTGAACACTAGTGTGCGTGAGTTGTTCTTCCACCTAGGGACGGTTCGACGGAACCTCTGGTGGTCTATGCTAAGGGTCACGGCCGCTGAAGTGGTTTCCCACCTGGGGACGGTTCGACAGGACCTCTGGGGGTCGATGCTAAGGGGCACGGCCATGGGTTGCCAAGTGTAGTTTTTATGATATTGATGTTGATGTTTTCAGTAATTGTGATATGTTCGGAATATCACAAAATTTATCCTCGATGTTGAGATATATTATATATAGGGTCTTGGTACTTGGATAGAATGGCACTAGAATATGTGTCGTATGTGTTTAGTTCCTTGGTTGTGAGGTTTTGGTGCTGGAAAATGGACCTTGTTATTGTTTTCGTGTATTGTGGTTTGAAGAGATTTTGGGTTGAGATCCTAATAATTGTGTAAAGGATGTTTTGCGGAAAACGAGATTTGAGCCGAGACCCTATTGTTTTCGAAAAAGGTTTTATAATCTTGGACTTGACGTTCCAAAAGATTTTCTGCCGTTTTCTAAAACTCCCGAGTTGATATATATTATTTTCAAGGACTTGGGTTGTACTTTAAACATTGAAAACTTTTGGGGAACTTCTTTCATGATTTGTTGTTATTTTAATATAACTGATATTTATGTGGTATATGTTGTATGGCCTGAATACTTGTACTAGCCATTCAAATGCTAACCCCTTAAATGGGGGAAATGCGTTTCATGCATTTCAGGTATGCTTAGTTCGTTGGAGCAATCACAGGGATGGCATGGAAGAAGGCGATATGCGATACTAATCAAGAGTTAGAGTCCAGCTTTGACTGGCACAATGTGTTGTAGAAGTTTCTCGACATTAATGTGTTCCAAGAGGCGTATTGACGGCAGAGATTGTCGGAAACACAAACAGATGGTTTCGGAATATGTTAGAATTTAAGATTATATTCATGAGTGGTATCAGTTAGTATGATGATTTGAATGCTAGATGGGCGCGTGTTTAGGAACCAGATATGTTTGACTAATTGTTGCTAATTGCTACAAACGTGTTCATATTGATAACTGTGTTGGCTGCGTGTGTATTTGAAATTATTTCTAAAAATTTCATAGACTCGGTTATGTTGTGAAAAATCAGATTTTCTAAAATATTTTACTAGTACGGTTAAACAGCGGTTACTATGAATTTTGAAAAAAAATTCTGAAATTTTGGACAAGTCGGTCGTATATTTTCAAAGAAGAGAGTTGATTAATTGTTTCTTGATACCCCAATGTACGCTCATCGTTAGCTATATCCATTGCACGTGTATTTTTAAATGACTTACAAGTATTTTGCAATATGAGTTGAACTGTAAAATTATCGTGACTATTTTATCGTATGCATAAGTAGTGATTTAGCTTATACATTGTTTTAAATTATAAATGCTTTGAGTTTTGATAAAGTGATCATGCACTTTCATAGGAACCTTGTGAAGGAATACAAAAGATATGTTTTAAAGTACTTTTGATATTTTATAAAATGTCACCATCAATCTTTTGTCATATTTGAAAGAATTTTAGAAATGGTTTTAGCCTTTTGATGTTAATTTCAAATAACTCGAGTATACGATTTTAAAATCTTTCACACCATAATTTTTTTGTAAATATGATTTTCATTTCCAAAAATAAATAAATAGTGAAAGATGAAAAATCTTACTCGACTTAAACTTTAAATTCAGATTTGGAGAAATTTTACGAGAAGAGTCGGTTAGCGCACGCTAAATATGGACTGAATTGAATCACTTAGCGCACGCTAATTTTGTACCTAAAGTGCGTTGAGATACAGTGTGTGCGTAACGTAGTTTAGTGCTTAAACGAGAGACTTGTAATATCTGCAATTTCGATTTTCTGTAAATTTCTTTTTGGCAGGAGTCTGTTTTAACGACTCTGTTGTGACTATTTAGTCATTTTGAGAATGATTAATTCTGCACTTTTTGTCATCCGAGTTCGTTTTGGTGTCGTTTTGTTGAGTTCCATACTTCTTAGCGACTTTCCGCATTTGAGCCCAATTCTTGCGAATCTCGTCGAAACAGTCGTTTCGTGTATCCCGTAAGTTCGTTTCACTTTGTTATACGTGTTGTGAGCTTCTGTTTGGTTATTCGTTGTCGCATCGTGATATTTCGGTCGTTCGGGCCATTTCGTAATTTTCCAAAGCTTTGGGGTATTTGCCTTCGTATCGTCTTTTCTAATCTTCAGGTTATCGGAATCATGTGTTTGTTTAGTGCTTAAACTCGTGTTTTGATTGTTGTACTACTCGTCTTGCTCGACCGTACTAATTCATGTTTGTTGATTTCGTAAAAATTCTTGCATATTAAATCGGATTGTAGCAGCTCTGTACTGCATGGAGCTTTTATGCGCTGTCAGTAGCAGATAACATGTGTTATCTAGGGTTGTCCTGCCTTAATTGTTTCATGTTTTAAGTTTCAGGATGAAACTTCTTTAAGGAGGGTAGAATGCAATACCCGAGATTTCTGTTTCTCGTTACTTTGAATTACTTGTCAGTTGTGCCGACTATTTTATTTTGTTGATGAGTATTTGGGATTTTCCCAATGCTGTGTACGGTATGATGTACCACATTGTGGTGTTCGTCGGGTATGACTTGTTGTTGTTTAAGTCGTGCAGATCGTGTGTATGCATGTGTAGCATGACATATTATATTTCATTGTCATTTTGTCTCTTTGAGGGCGTATTGAGCTCTTGTTTTCGTTCCCTTTCGAGTTGGTTATGTTCTGGGTGCTTTTGGAGTCGTGTCGGACTCGATGTCAGCCTTCGATTGTAGCACACAAGCGGGCCACACGAGCACGTGCTCGTGCATGGTGCTCGTGCGCAACCAGTGCTCGACAGTGAGCTTCAGGGACGCACGAGCATGACGCATGAGCAGCTGCTCATGCGCTGTGCTCGTGCGTGTTGTCAGTAGTCGGGTAGTGGCCTAGCGCACGACCAAATGCACGAGCATTTGGTCGTGCGTCCCTAATGTATTTAAGGGGACAGTCGTGTTTTTCAGATTATTCCTCTTCCCTTTTCTTACTCTCCTCCGCGTTTTGGACGATCCTGTTGGGATTCCGGATACAAAACGAGTACGCAGCAGAAAATAAAATGAATCCCAAACACGATTGATTAAGTTACTTATATACGAAAAATAAAAGACGAAGACAAAAGGATCAAAGTCCCATACCTTTGAAGCCTTTGATAATATCTTCGTAATTGGACGATGATCACGATCTCGAGCTCGAGCACGAAATCTCTTCGTCACAAACACCGAAATCTCGATGTCTCTACTTCACACGCGTCGGAAGTTGCCTGAAAAAATCAATGAGACTCCGTTCTCCAAGAACACGGCTAGGGAAACTCGTAGGAATTTTCTCTCAATTTTTCTTGCTATTCTCTCACCTCTAAGATGAAGAATGAAGACAAGAAAAAGTTTCGCTCTCTCTCTCTCTCTCAAGTTCTCTGCCGTATCACTACAAGTGAAAGACTTAGTTTTGAGTTGGTGGTGCATTATTTTATAAGTGAAGGCATGAGAATGATTCCATATCCCTTACAATAAGGAACATATGGAGGGAATCTTTCCAGTAAAATAATAAACCAACATATGCTCAACAGGTTGTATTTAAGCCCTTTGACATAGTGAACTTTAGACATGGTTATATTTCCTTTGTGCAGCTCTCCAAATCCTTTTGTCTGACCTCTAGAGCTATCTCCAAAGGTTACATCTGGGCCTCTTGCTTTGATATAATTTGAGAGCACCTTCTTGTTCCCTGCCATGTACCTTGAGCATCTAGAATCTACAAACCATTCTTCACCTCCTAATGTTGAATTTGTGGAGATGTGGTAGAAGTCCTTCCACCTTTTCTGCAATCAGAAAAGCAGAGATTTAGGTATCCAAATCTGTGTGGGTCTCCTGGGGTTAGTGGGTTTCCTGGAGAATTGATTTCTCCTTGGATTATAAACATTATGTTGGTTGCCCCTATAAGGTGTGTGTAGTCTAGGCCTATATACCTGGTTAGGATTGTGCACTGATATGCCTCATAAAATCTGTGGTGTGAGCCATTTCTAAATCTTGGCTGAGACCATTTGTTAAATCTTTGGGGTCTCCACACCTGTTCATTTTGGAAATTTGGATAACCTTGAGGTTTCCATTGCCTCTCCCATTTTGAAATCTGTTTTTAGGGAGTCTTTGGTAATAGTTGGCATGTTGTTTTAACTGTTGCTTCTACCTTGGCCATTGTCTAGTCTCTTGTCTAGGTGGCTGCCTTGTATACCTTGGCTGCTGCCTAAAATTTTGACTTGGTTGCTGCCTATTTTGAAGTACAGGTTTATATGTAGGCTCAGTAGTCTGGACAATTGTTTCTCCCTTGATGAAAGTAGTTTTTGAAATAGATGGAGTGTTGGGGTCATATCCAAGGCCTGATCTGGAATAAAGTGGCCTTTTGTTCATACACAGCTCATCCAAGGTTATAGATCCCTTTAGAGATGTTATCTCTTTAGCTTGTGTACTATTTAACTCTTTCAACTTGGATAGCTCAGTTTTGACATGAGCAAGTGCAGCTGTTTTTTCACTATTTAAAACCGCCAGCTTATGTATCTCAGCTGCAGTAATATCAACCGAGTTTTTCAAATTATTTTTAGATCATTTTTCGAGCTCAACTCTAATATTTTAAAATTTGGCTGACTCCTGGTTGAGCTTGTCAAAATCGTTTTTTCAGCTGGACTCTCTCATTCTTCAGCTGTGCATTCTCAGCTGTAACAGTCAAGTGAGCTGATTTTAAGGTTTTAAAGTCTTTTAGCAATTGATTTACAGATTCATGAAAATTCATATCTTCAAACATGTCAGAACTGAAACCTTCAGTATTTTGAGGTTTAGATGTTACATCTTCATCATCTAGGTTGGCCATCAGACAGCCATATTCATCGTCATCATCATCAGAGAAGAATTCACCACCTGATTCTAATCTTTCTTCACTCTGATCTTAAATTATGAGAGCTTTTATTTTGTCCTCTTTTCTGCTCACATTTTTCTTGTCTTCATCATTCTTGAATTCTGAACAGTCACTCTGAATGTGTCCGATTTTGTGGCAGTTGTAGCATTCCACCTTCCAATTGCCTGCTTTCTGATTCCTTCTTGGATTATCCTTGTAATTCTTCTTGTACTTGGAATAATTCTTATGTAAGTTTCTGAATCTTTGCATGATAAATGCCATTTCTTCCTCAAAATCTAGAGGATTTGGAGGTTTGACTTCAAATAGGGTCTTGGCAGGGGACTCAGTTGCAAATGCTATTCCCTTTTCTATTGGCTCAATTGATGATGAACAGGGCAGTTCGAATTCATAAGCCTTCAGATCAGAGAAAAGCTCATGGATCTTTATTTTGTTGAGATCCTTTGATTCTCTCATTGCTACAGCTTTCATGCTCCATTCAGGGTTGAGAGATCTTATAATTTTTAGAGCTATTTCCCTGTTGCCATAGGTCTTTCCAAGGGAGTTGATCTCATTTATAATCTCGGTGCATCTTTCATCTACTTGATCAATGGTTTCTCCTGTCTTCAGCTTGAAGTTGTCAAATCTTTGTGTAGCTATTGACAACTTGTTTTCTTTGATTAGCTCTGTTACTTCACACATTACTGCTAATGTGTCCCAGATCTCCTTTACATTCTTGCAGTTCTTGATTTTAACCATTGTTGCTTTGTCAAGGGTCTGGTATAGAACATCTCTGGCACGGTTTTCTAGATTGGCCAGCTTTTTTTCTTCAGGTGACATTTCTGTCCTCTTATTTGGAATCTTCTCAGGCTCCTCGGATGCAATCTCCTCAGGTGTGTTGTGTTGTAAATTTCTGTGTTACAAACTTGCTGGGCGGAAATTAAATTACAACTGGAAACTACAATTACAACTCGAAAACTGAAAATACATGACTCGAGGCGGAATTAAAAATACAATGAAAAACGAAACTGAATCTGCACTAAGCAGAAAAAAATTAGAAATACAAGAAGATAATCGAAACAACAAAAAACAATAAACAAAACCAGACTGTGGTAGAAGTCGCTCGAATATGCCTTCTGCCCGCAAGATGAGAAACGCCCCGGTAGTGTTCACGGATTGACAGTTCGTCCCCAAAGGTCAACGACTTTACGTCTCTACAGTAGAAACACCGCAAATTGGAGAGCTCCGACGAACTGGAAGAGGTGAGGACAAAGCTCCGACTTATGATATGCAGAGAATGATGAAAACTGTATGTTTATACTGAGTTCGAAAATTGCATGTACTGATGCAGAGGGATGCATGCCTATTTATAGGCCATATCACCTGCAGGGGGTTTTAAACACAGTCCTTAAGGCTGTCATAATGCAGGCATTCATGCCTGCATTGAACATAGGAGTTACACAATTCAAGGCAGTGGTTACTGCCCGTTTTGAATTTGAACAGGCAGCCTTAACACCTCCTCATAACACCTGGGAGGTTACTGCCCGTTTTTGGCTGAGTTTGAATAGTCCGGATGCACCTGGACAATAATCAGCTCCTTAACCATTTGACGGATGTACCTGGACATCCTTATGTGCACATACGAGCCCAACTACGTTGTTGAGCTTGTCCAAAAAATTCTTTAAGCTAGCCCAAGGCCTAGCTCACGGCCAAGCCCACGAACAGGACCAAAGACCAGCCCAAAGACCAATTGCCAAGATCCAAGATCCAAGACCAATAGCCAAGATCCACGGTCCACGGTCCACGGCACGCGGCTCGCGGTCGCGGCCGAGGTCGAGGCGAGGCGGGCGGGCGGCGGCGGCGCGCGCGTGTGCGCGCGTGTGGGCTTTAAGCCCATACATATGTGCCATTAATTATTACATGCATAAAAGTAACTCCTTACATACTAGAATAATGATGGTTCATTATTCAATGTGGGATTCCATCCCTTATTAATTCACAATTAAGTGACAAACTTTAATTCACTATTTCTCACTCACCAGGAATTGGTTTAGAGAAAGTGAATATAGCACGATCATCTACTCAGAACGTAGATCGATCCTATGATATTTAATTTTACAAAGTAAAATTAAAATCATTAACGATTCCAACAATCCCCCACATGAGTGAAAATAGCGCAAATGCAATATGCAGACTCAAGCTCAGTCCTCAAGAGGCATTAAAGTATAAGGATAGGTAGTTCATGACTTTGAACCTTCCATAGTTAACATCATCGGGTACACAGGCAGATTAGTGGCTTGATGCTTTGAACTATTCCCCCACGGCGTGCACCGAGACAATGGTGCTAACACTTGAATACCTCAACCTCATCCGTTCTCACGTTTTGTGTCCTTTGCGGGCCTTGGACACCTCTTTGGATTCATAAGTGTATTTCATGAAGTGGCCCCCACTTCTCACTTATATAGGTGATTCTTTACCGAGTATCTTGCCATACTCAACCTCCTCGAGGTCTTTAGGAATCATTAAAAGTAATAGACTTAACCTCACCACTAGGCAAGCTTTCAACACTCAATTGCTCTATAGGGAATAAACTTAGATGAGTGTTTCACACAAACTCTCATAGCTTAGTTCTCCCATTGAACCAAGTTCTTGGGATTTCCAGTCATCTTGGTTGGGTTACCACTATGATAATTCTCAATTTGTGGATTTTAAACCCATTCCCTCTAGCAATTTATTCATTTGATCACGGTTTAACCCTTTGGTTAGCGGATCCGCTAGATTATCCAATGACCTCACATAGTCAATAGAGATAACCCCACTTTTGATCAAATATCTCACGGTATTATGACGTCGACGAATATGTCGAGACTTTCCATTATACACGTTACTTCTTGCCCTACCAATAGAAGCTTGGCTATCACAATGTATCATCACCGCTGGTACCGGCTTTGACCAACATGGAATATCTTCTAGAAAGGTTTTGAGCCATTCGGCTTCTTCACTAGCTTTGTCCAAAGCTATGAATTCCGATTCCATGGTGGATCGGGCTATACACGTTTGTTTCGCGGACTTCCACGAGACAGTTCCACCCCCAATGGTAAACACGTAACCACTTGTAGAAAATGAACTTTTCGTATCGGATATCCAATTCGCATCACAATACCCTTCAAGTACCAGAGGGTATCTCGAATAGTGTAGCCCGAGGTTTTGAGTATACTTTAAGTACCTTAAAACTCTAACGAGAGCTTTCCAATGCTCTTTGCTTGGATTGCTCGTGTAACGACTCAATTTGTTCACAGCGCAAGCTAAATCGGGTCGAGTGCAATTTGTAAGATACATTAAACACCCAATGACTCGTACATATTCTTCTTGTGCAACGGGGTCCCCTCAATTTTTGCTCAAGGGATCATTGATAAGTGGTAATTTTACCACTTATTTCTAGGATTTTATACTAGGTTTTTATCTCGTTTCGTGATTAATGTGCTCGTATTTGGCTTATTTATGATTAGTCGAGCCGTATTACGCGTTTGGGTTGGTTTTAGTGTGTTTGCAGGTTTTTAGAGCCAAAAGGACCCAAAACGAGACAAAGGACCGAGAGTCGAGTCAAACGGACGAAGAAACGGATTTTTGCGCCAAACAGAAGACCCTATCGGCCAGCCTATCGGCCGATAGGGCCGTCCGAAAGGAGCTACTGCCTATCGAGTGAAGAAATCAATGAACCACCTATCGCCACCTATCGGCCGATAGGCCAGCCAAAGGCTTTCCAGTGGCTCTCGTTTTGGACGGATTTTGACTCTTTTGGATATTATTTATTTCCTAGATTAGGGCTAATCGGGATTTTTAACCCCTTAGGCTATATAAACCTGTTTTGAGACCTAGTTTAATCTTTATCTATCTTCCATCGCCTTTTATCACTTTTTATCATATTAAGCATTTTTACACTTTTTAGCAAGATTTATTCCTTTGATTCAAGAACTTTTGGAGGAGAATTATTATTGAAGACTCGGAGTTCATACGTACGGGTTGTAATCTCTCTTTTATATTAATAATATGCATTCTTGACTAGTTCTTGCTTAATTTCAAGTATGTCCGGCTAATTAATTGATTGATTCTAGGGTTAGTAATTTTAATTGATGTTCACATGATGTTCTTTTGACTACCTTCTGACCTTTCATCCTAGGCTTGTGTTCAAGTTGTGTTAAATCTCATGTTAGATTAAAGGGCCCTTAATCGATGCATGTTAGCTAATTGATTTTGTCCTAAGGAGTAATTGATTAGTGGAAATACTTGACACACAATATGTTTTTATCTTGAGACCTAGCGGAGAAAGATAAATCATAGATAAATAAGTTGGTGCTTTTAAGTGATTTTAATTCTTTGAGTTCTGACGGGAAAAGGGTTTTAATTAACTATCTTTCTAGGTTGCCTTGACAGAATTCTAGATCGGCCGAGTGATTATTTCTAGGATTGAATTAAAATTTGGGGAAAAGGAATCAAGTGAACAAATTGTGTGAACTCAATTAGATGATACTACCCTAGGATCAATTACCTTTCGACTTGTGATTTTATCTTGCTAATTTGCTTTATTTGCTTAATTTAGATATTTCATCTTTTATTTAATTTTTGTTCTTCGATTTTTAAAATTAGATAATTAGAATCAAAACAATTTTTCTGATTCCTAAATAGCAACAAATTTTGAGTAGAGTTAATTCCTTTATTTTCGACACATCAATTCCTTGGGTTCGACACCTTGGAAATACTCGAGGTTTTACAAATTTTAAAATTGATCGGATTTGAAAACCATACTACGCGAATCCTAGCGATCAATTTTTGGCGCCGCTGTTTGGGAATTGATAGAAAATTTAAGGGAATAATTCGAAAAAGAAGAGATTGTTACTTTAGGTAGTTTACTTTTATTATTAATATTCGATCTCGTTTCCTCACATCTTGTTTTCTTTTCCTTGTAGGCGGTGCATGATCACGAGATCCCAAGGAAAGAACTTATTTCCTTTGGATCCGAAATCGAGAGGTCTTTGAGGAAGAAGAAGCAAGAAGCGAGAACCGAGACTCTTTCTATACCTTTCGTTGATACCATGGCGGCATTGTTGACCAACCACGAGAACTCGCTCGTCGAGAAGATCCCTTTGAATGCCCGCTTGACCTAAGGTGGACGATTATCAAGAAGGAGGTTGGGGAAAGATTGATGCCAACAATTTCGAGCTTAAGCCGTCCCTCATTGCTACGGTGAAGTCTCAAACATACGGAGGAGTTAATGAAGATCAAACGCTCACCTTGAGTCGTTTTGGACATATGTGCCACTATCAAGCAAAGCGGAGTGCCTCGGATGTCATTAAGCTCCGCCTATTCCGGTTCTCCTTAGAAGACGATGCGCTAGATTGGTACAAGAGCTTAGATCGGAAGGAAATTGGTACTTGGAGAGAGATGACTCATTTGTTCTTAGCACAGTTCTATCCTCCTCGAAGGTGCAAAAACAAATCAACGATATCTTGCAATTCGAGCAATATGAGGATGAATATTTATACGAGGCATGGATCCGATTCAAGAAGCTACTTCGCAAATGCCCACATGGAATTGACAAAGAGGAGATCTATATTCGGTTTTATCGGGGTTTGACGAGGAAGGCTAGAAGAGAGTTGGACTATTCATCGAAAGGGGGATTTCTAGCTAACGATTATGAAGAGGCCAAGAATCTCATTGAGTGGCATCAACAATGATTATGAGGAGGTGACCGATAGGAAGATGACGAGAAGGAAGGTTCCATCCGGTGACGAGGACGCCTACGGTGATTTAAAGGCAAAATTTGAAAAACAACAAAAAGAGCTTGAGATGCTAAAAAGAAGACTTTGGGAGTCAATGCGCTTTTGAAGAGCTAAACGAGCCTATTGCAATTGAGGAGGATGTGAATTACTTGCAAGGAGGAAACTTAGGCAAGGGGGAAATAGGGAAACTATTATCCGAACAATCGAAACCACCCTAATTTCTCCTATGCCAACCCGAACAATGCCCTCCGGCCACCACCGGATTTAACGTGAAAAACGGGTTATTCAAGAGCCGATTGCTAAGACACCAATGGAAGAGATGTTGGAACGATTAGAGGCGAGCCAAAAGATTTTATCTACAAAGCGAGACAAAGGTTCGGGGCTCTCGAGCATAGTGTGACATCTATTGGAAACTCGGTGATAGCCTTGACAAAGCGGATGTCGATGGTGGAGACCCAAATGAGTCAAATGGCGAACGCCCTGCCGGATTTCATAAGCGGGCCATTTTCCGAGCAAAGACGAGACCAACCCGAAGACTCAACAATGCAACGCAATCGAGCTTCGGAGTGGGACAAATACGATAATCATGGGGCTGGAGTTAAGGAATCTGGGAACGAGGAGGTATTAGAAGCGGGAGCGAAAACGAGAAAGAAGATGGAATACAGCGGGACCTATCGGCCGGCCTATCGGCCGATAGGCGTGGTCGATACCCAGACGAGAATACCTCCAGGGATCCTATCGACCCCCTATCGGCCGAAAGGTCCCTGGAGGTTCGAAAGTGAATGATTTTGAGGTAAAAGCTCCATTTCCACGATTGGCCAAGTCGAGACATGATGAAAAGCTTCAACGATTTATCGACATGTTTCGAAGGTGAATATCAACATTCCACTTCTAGACGCTTTGAGAGACATGCCGGTACGTGAAATTCTTGAAAGACGCTGTGGCAAGCAAGAGGAAGTTGGGGAAATTTGAAACAATAAATATGACAGAGGAGTGTAGCGCTATCATTCAGAACAAGCTCCCGCTCAAGCAGAAGGATCCGGGACGTTTTACTTTGACATGCATCATTGGCGACCAAACGTTCCGTAATGTGTTGTGTGATCATGGGGCAAGCATAAATCTTATGCCTCTATCCATCTTTAAGAGGTTGAAGATTGGGGAGATGAAGCCGACTACCATTTCTCTACTCATGGCGGACCGGTCGATCTCTTATCCGAGGGGAGTTGTGGAGAATGTGTTAGTTAGAGTCCAACACTTAGTCTTCCCGGCCGATTTTGTAGTTCTTGATATGCCCGAGGACGAGAATCAACCACTGATCTTTGGGAGACCATTTCTAGCGACGGGGAGAGCACTTATCGACGTTCAAGAGGGTGATCTTACCTTAGGGTTAATGACCAAAATCTGAAAATTTCCATCTATGACTCGATGAAGAGGCCCGAGGATGCGCCCGAGGAATGTTATGCAATTGAGTCTATTATGCCGCCCCCGACCGACTTGTTGGAGCATTGCATTTCACAATCCATTTACTCACATTCTGAGGTTGAAGGAATTTACGAGGAATTGCAGTATGTTCGAATGTTGGAGGCGAACGAGTCTCGATCTAATGAGAGAGATGTATGCTATCTTGATGTCAACAAACCCGTTCAAGGGGAGTTGTCGCTGAGGACCGAGCGATCGAGGTGCCGAAGTTAGAACTTAAGCCTTTGCCGGATCACTTACAATATTGCTTCTTGGCGAACGAGTCCTATCCCGTGATAGTTTCTTCTTCTCTCGGACCTACTAACTTGGAGAAGCTATTACGGGTCTGCGAAAACACAAAGGCGATTGGATGGACGATCTCGGACATTAAGGGAATAAGCCCTTCTATTTGTATGCACAGATTTTGCTAGAAGACGATCATAAGCCGAGGTGCAGCCGCAACGAAGATTAAATCCGGCAATGCAAGAGGTTGTGAGAAAAGAGGTGCTCAAATTGTTAGATGCGGGATGATATATGCGATTTCCGATAGTGAGTGGGTGAGTCCTACTCAAGTCGTCTCTAAGAAAGGGGGTATGACCGTGATCAAGGACGAGAAAGATGAATTAATCGCGACAAGGTTAGTCACGGGATGGAGAGTTTGTATCGACTACCGGCTACTTAATGCGGCGACGAGGAAGGATCATTTTCCACTTCCATTTATTGATCAAATGCTAGATCGTTTGGCCGGATACGAGTATTATTGCTTTTTGGACGGGTATTCGGTACAATCAAATTGCTATCGCTCGGAAGACCAGCACAAGACCGCTTTCACGTGCCCTTATGGGGTATTAAACTAGGAGGATGCCGTTTGGCTTGTGCAACGCACCCGCAACTTTTCAAAGGTGCATGATGGCCATCTTTCACGGATTAGTCGAGAACATAATGGAGGTCTTTATGGATGATTTTCAGTTTTTGGTTCATCTTTCGACCATTGCTTGAAAAATTTATCTTTGGTACTTGCCGGTGTGAGGAGACGAACCTTGTTCTAAATTGGGAGAAATGTCACTTCATGGTGCAAGAGGGAGTAGTCTTTGGGGCATAAAGTATCTTCGGAAGGATTGGAGGTTGATCGAGCGAAGGTGGTTGTTATCGAAAAATTACCGCCTCCAACCAATGTTAAATCGATCTGAAGCTTCCTAGGCCATGCGGGGTTCTATAGACGGTTCATTAAGGATTTCTCAAAAATCACGAAGCCGTTATGTTCCTTGCTCGAGAAAGACACAAAATTTGAGTTAGATCAAGATTGCATGAGGGCGTTAGCGACATTGAAACAAGCCTTAATATCCACGCCGGTCTTGATCACTCCGGATTAGGGTGCACCATTCGAGTTGATGTGCGGCGCGGCGATTGGGCCGTTAGGGCCGTTTTGGGTCGAAACGGATAAGCTTTTCCGGGTAATTTATTATGCGAGTAAGACGATGGATTCAGCCCAAATGAACTACACCACGACGGAAAAAGAGTTGCTCATTGTGGTCTATGCATTCGACAAATTCCGACCTTACCTAGTGGGCACTCACACTATTGTTCATACCGATCATGCGGCGATTCGCTATCTATTTGCCAAGAAGGATTCGAAGCCGAGATTAGTGAGATGGATACTTCTTCTACAAGAGTTCGACATGGAGATCCGGGATAGGAAGGGGTGCGAGAATGTTGTTGCCGATCACCTTTCCCGTCTCGAGAAGCCGGTTGAGGGAGAAGATTCGAGGATCGAAATAAAGGAGAACTTTCCAGACGAGCATATCCTAGCCTTGGCCGACGTTACACCATGGTACGCGGACTATGTTAATTTCCTTGCTATCAAGCATGTTCCAACGGGTCTTTCTTCTCATCAAAGAAAGAAATTCTTCCATGACGTTAAATTCTACTATTGGGAAGACCCTATTCTTTATCGGAGGTGCGCAGACGGGATTATTCGCATGTGTGTTCGACAAAGCGAATGGCAAAGGATAATTGAAGAATGCCATAGTGCACCGAGTGGGGTCATTTTGCGTGAATCGAACGGCCATGAAGGTGTACCAATGTGGCTTCTATTGGCCTTCTATTCATAAAGATTGCCAAGCTTTTGTGAAACATTGCGATAGATGCCAACGATTGGGAACATAGCAAAAAGAGACGAGATGCCGCAGACACTATTATGGAAGTAGAGTTGTTTGACGTATGGGGTATCGATTTTATGGGTCCGTTTGCAAAATCACGAGGCTATTCGTATATTCTACTTGCGGTCGACTACGTATCGAGATGGGTTGAGGCAATGCCGACGATTACGACGATTCGAAAGTGGTGATTAAATTCCTTAATAAGAACATCTTGACTCGTTTCGGGACTCCACGAGCTTTGTTGAGTGATGGGGAGCCACTTTAATAATAGGTGGTTAGGAACCCTTCTTGCAAAATATGGAGTTAAACACAAGATTACGTCCGCCTATCATCCGCAAGCTAATGGACAAGCCGAGCTCGCCAATCGGGAGATCAAACAAATTTTAGAGAAGACGGTCACGAACAAGAAGGATCAAGCTAAATATCTAGATGATGCACTTTGGGCTTATCGGACAAACGTATAAGACTCCAATTGGAATGTCTCCATACCCGGCTCGTCTTTGGGAAATCCTGTCATTTACCGTAGAGTGGAAGTTAAAGCATATTGGGCCACTAGACGGATTAATTTCGAATTTCTTGAGGCTAGTGGATCGAGAAGAGAGAAGTCACTGAAATCGACAAATGGAGAAACGAGGCTTTCGAAAATGCAAGGATTTACAAGGAAAGAGCGAAAAGTTTCACGATGATCGCATTCGGAAGAAGGACTTCGTCCCGGAGACGAAGTGCTCGTTTTAATTCACGGCTTCGTCTATTTAGGGAAGTTGATGTCAAAGTGGTGGTCCATACACCGTCTTTCAAGTAAATCAAAATGGATCATGTCGTGATGACGAGAAGATGGGAACAAGTTCATTGTGAATGGACATCGGTTGAAGCACTATTTCAAGCCCTTGCACCACGAAGAGAAGTATGTTACTTACCTCGAAGACCGGAATGAATGAGGTATCGTCTAGCTAAAGACGTTAAGCGTAGCACTTGTTGGGAGGTAACCCAACGTATGTATGTATATTAGTTCGTTTTATTCATTTATTTTCGATTTTTCGTTTGCATGATTTTTGTAGTTTCTAATTTCGTAGTAGCTTTGTTAGTTTTTGTTAAGTTCTAATCCATGCATGCCGAGTTTTGAATACCTGCAGTCTTTCATCGCCATATCCAAGCAAAAACGGGACCAAGTATGTGAAGAAGAGCAGTGAAAAAATTTTTGAGGCGTAAAATCCTATCAGGCGAGCCTATCGGCCGATAGGCCGGCGATAGGCTGAGAAAATAAACAAATTTTTTGAGTACAAGCGGTGGTCGATAGGGTCTTCCTATCGACCGAAACCCCACCCGATATGAACATGGTAAGAGACGAAGCTCCTATCGACCAAGCCTATCGGCCGATAGGCCAGCCGATAGAACATGCCCGCCAAGTATTTATTTCGACCGGTTATTTTATACCCCTTTTAAACTCTTTACACCCGATTTTCTCACACACTTGCACTCTCTCGGCCGATAGAACATAAGAGAAAGGGGCGATTTTATTTCTACTTTTCTTCCTTCAAACTCGATCAAGGTACGTAGTTTCGACTCTTAATCTTCTTGTTTTTCAATTCTATACATGTTTTGAAGTACTTTGACGGATTCTTTTTGGAGTTTTGATGTAAATCGAATTGGGGATCCACTTTTTGGGGCTTTTGCTAAATTTTGATGTTCTTTGAATTCTATGCCCGATTGTTGATAGAATCTTGAGGGAATCATGTTATCTATGCTTAATTGTTCATGGGTACTTCGAATTGGGGGATTAATTGATGAAATTGAACGAATTTTGAAAAAACCCCAAATTGGAAGAACCCTAATTTTGAAATTGTTGAAATTGGGGTAAATTTGTTGAATTAAATTGTTAATTGGGATTGATGTGAGTTGAATTGTTGATGAATTAGATTGGAATGGAGAGAATTTGCCCTAATATGATCGTAGTGTGTTGTTTTGTTATTCTGGGTTGTGATTTTGATACTTTGAATATGAAAAGGGGAGACTAAGTTTGGGGAGGTTGAGTGATTTATTGTTCGTAGTATATGGGATTATTGGATTATGTCGATGTTCGTTGAGTGTGTGTATTATGAGTGCTTATTGGATTTTGATTGGATGTTTGTTTTGTAGGAACTTTGAAATGGGAAAGCAAAGCAAGAAGTCGAATCCAGTACTGTAGGAAAGTCTAAGGCGACAACAGAAAAAGAAAAGGCTCCGATGAAGGTAGTGCCGGCTATTCCGATCCCGGCTGCACTCGACCCGAAGAAGTTCAAGCTGAGATTGACCGGGCCAGAGTCTAAAAGAAGGTGGTCGCACCTTATCGGCATGTCACACAAGCATTGCCGATTTCTGCATGAGGAGACGGCTCGGGGTATGGGTGTTTACGATGATATTGTGCTACTAGCAAGGCAGTGCGGGTTTGAGCAAATTTTTCGGGCTAACTACCTCGCTTACCACGTGCTCACTGTGGAGTTTCTGTCCACACTTGAGGTTTTTAGAGAGAACGGGACTCCGGCTTCTATTCGCTTCAATCTCGACAACATAGAAAGGGAGCTCTCGGATGAAGTTAATGCCATTATCAACGGGCCGAGGACGGATCATTCAGCAGGCGATCATGCCAAAGAAAACTTAGAGCCGTGGTCCAAGATGATTTCGGCGAGTGGAGACGCTTCTTATTTATAATCCGACATATGCCAAAGCCTCTCGATCGGGAACCCGGTTCTCGATATGTCCACCGCTGTTCACATCGACGATTTTGAGCCGTGCGACTCGGGACGTGCTTGTCCACGGATCTTCATCTTTTATGGTCGGCCTTGAACGGTACACGGAAGCACGCCGGATGTTTTACGATCGAGCATATGGAGAAACAAGCCGGCTGGCCGGGAAGCGAGAGGATTGGTATTGGGCGTTCGTGACCCCTATTGCGGAGCATCTCGGGTGCGCATTAGCGGAGAGCCGGTGTCCCGAGACATCTATTTGGATAAACCGACACTGCAGAGGCAGGAGATGCTTGCCTTCACCGAGGGGTTCGATCGAAATTGCACGGTCGGAACAAAACCGTGTCCCTCTTCCGACTCCCCTCTCCGGCCTTGACTTCAGTGATGGGCGACGCGCCCGATGTATATGCGAGGTGGAGTATGAGCTCCGCGGCTCATGTGGCACTTATCCGACCGTTAGATGCGCCTCGTAAGAGGCAACGCCGGAGGTGACCATTGATGAGCCATTCTTAGAGGGAGCCGAGGAGGAGATGGATGATATACCCGAGGGGGGTAGCCGTGACGAGATTCCCGCCGGTGGAGGTACTAGTTTCCAGATGAGGGCTCCGGAGTTTGATGCTTTTGAGACGAGATTTTTTGAGAGAGAGAGAGAGATGCACGACGAGAGTATGCAAGCGCAAGATAATTATCACTTGGCGAGTATGCGTTCTTTGACAGCCGAGTTTGGTTCTTTGGGAACTCGGTTGGGCGAGGTTGAGACTCGGGTGGGTGTTGTTGCCACTCGGGTCAATGAGTTGTACGAGCTCGTGGAGAGACGCGCCGAAGAGGACAGAGTGTGGCGACAAGAGGAGATTGCTTGGAGGGAGCAAGAGAGGAAGAGACAGGAAGATAGGTGGGCACGGAGGACCACTACCACCGAATGCTACATGAGATGTACCACTTTGCTCCTTTCCCGATTCACATGCCCGCTATGCGCCGAGCTCGCCGACAACCCCGCCCTTTCCGCCCACGGTGATCGGGTACTCCATTAACAAAGCCACTCCTTTCTCTTTTCAAACTTATTCCTCCTTTGGGATGCGAAATAAGTTTGGGGGGGGGGAAGAAGTGCGGCTTTGTTAATTTCTTTACGTGTGAGTACCGTGTTTGCCTTGTATCTTTATTTGCTTGTGTTGGTGCCCGTTGTGTTTATTTGTGCTTATCATTTTGGTGTTGCATGGTTTTGGCTTTTGGTTGCTTAATTTTTAGATTTTTTTTTTATTCATTTTCGTTTGGTGTGTTTACTAGTTTCTATTTTTTTTTTTTATTATTTTTTTGGTCATAGTAGTTTTTTTTAGATTTCGTGTTTGCGTTTATTTGCTTTTCGTTGTTTGTTTTTAGATAGCCTTGCTTGTCTTAGTTTTTCTTTATTAGTGAATTTTTCGTGCTTCTAATTGTGTGATACCGATGTTACGACCTTTGTTTTCTCTCTGAAGAAAGCGGTCGAGTTTTAGTCGAGTTGTAGTCGATTATTTACATTTTGCATAGTATTTATTTAGGTCCAAAATTTTTCGTGATTGTAGAGGTCTTGGCGTATAAGAGACGATACATACTTGTTTTAAAATCACCGTCAATACGTTTGGTTACATCTTAGGAGAGTGAGTAAATCTTGTTTCGTCGGTCGTGTTGGCACTTAGATAGAGTTTAGAGTCGGTCGAGTTTTCCCAAAAGTTGAGATAATGTTGTTCTATGAAGGGAAGTCTAGTAACAGGGGCATTCGCGTGACCGTTGTTTACCCTCGCGTAAAACGCGACTGATTAGACTAGTGATTTAGATATTTCACATGTGCCAATGATAGGGAACTTAGTAACAGGGCATTCGCGTGACCATTGTTTACTCTCGCGTAAAGCGGCGACCTTGATTCGGACATGCGGAAATTATATATTCGAGTTGTTTCTCCATTGTAGACGGAACTTAGTAACTAGAAGCATCCATGTGCCCCATGAGTGTCTTTTACGTCAAACGGTTTCCTAATACATGAGAATGGAAGTTCCACCTAGGATTACCCGATGAAACATCCCGAAATCCTAACCTAGTGGTCACTTGAATTAAATTCGTGAACATATATATAAGGGAATCTTGACCGAGGTTTATTTGTTATGAAACTCGTGAAAAATGTGCCACTCGGTGTAACGGACGAACTAGTTTGTTTATTTTAGCCTTTCTTATTGTGGTCGATTTGACTCACGTTTTGTTAATCTTTGAGCCGGATTTTCTTCATGAGCGAATGATTAGGTGAACTTGACTACTTTGTGGAATCATTATTACGAGTGCGGCTCGCTTTTACGACACTCGGATTATTTAGAGAGAATTACAGGTAGTATTGATTAGGTTGAACACTATGAGTTGCACGATGATTCACGATTTTTTTCTTTTCTTTTTGTTGTTCGACGAACAAGGCTTAAGTTTGGGGGTTTGATAAGTGGTAATTTTACCACTTATTTCTAGGATTTTATACTAGGTTTTTATCTCGTTTCGTGATTAATGTGCTCGTATTTGGCTTATTTATGATTAGTCGAGCCGTATTACGCGTTTGGGTTGGTTTTAGTGTGTTTGCGGGTTTTAGAGCCAAAAGGACCCAAAAGCGAGACAAAGGACCGAGAGTCGAGTCAAACGGACGAAGAAAGCGGATTTTTGCGCCAAGCGAGAAGACCACTATCGGCCCGACTATCGGCCGATAGGGCCGTCCAAAGAAAGAGCTCGCCTATCGAGTGAAGAAATCAACGAACCACCTATCGGCCACTTATCGGCCGATAGGCCAGCCGAAAGGCTTCCCAGTGGGCTCTCGTTTTGGACGGATTTTGACTCTTTTGGATATTATTTATTTCCTAGATTAGGGCTAATCGGGATTTTTAACCCCTTAGGCTATATAAACCTGTTTTGAGACCTAGTTTGAGAATCTTTATCTATCTTCAATCAGCTTTTATCACTTTTTATCATATTAAGCAGATTTTTACACTTTTTAGCAAGATTTATTCCTTTGATTCAAGAACTTTTTGGAGGAGAATTATTATTGAAGACTCGGAGTTCATACGTACGGGTTGTAATCTCTCTTTTTATATTAATAATATGCATTCTTCAGCTAGTTCTTGCTTAATTTCAAGTATGTCTGGCTAATTCATTGATTGATTCTAGGGTTAGTAATTTTAATTGATGTTCACATGATGTTCTTTTGACTACCTTTTGACCTTTCATCCTAGGCTTGTGTTCAAGTTGTGTTAAATCTCATGTTAGATTAAAGGGCCCTTAATCGATGCATGTTAGCTAATTGATTTTGTCCTAAGGAGTAATTGATTAGTGGAAATACTTGACACACAATATGTTTTTATCTTGAGACCTAGCGGAGAAAGATAAATCATAGATAAATAAGTTGGTGCTTTTAAGTGATTTTAATTCTTTGAGCCCTGACGGGGAAAAGGGTTTTAATTAACTATCTTTCTAGGTTGCCTTGACAGGAATTCTAGATCGGCCGAGTGATTATTTCTAGGATTGAATTAAAATTTGGGGAAAAGGAATCAAGTGAACAAATTGTGTGAACTCAATTAGATGATACTACCCTAGGATCAATTACCTTTCGACTTGTGATTTTATCTTGCTAATTTGCTTTATTTGCTTAATTTAGATATTTCATCTTTTATTTAATTTTTGTTCTTCGATTTTTAAAATTAGATAATTAGAATCAAAACAATTTTTCGGATTCCTAAATAGCAGTCAAATTTTGAGTAGAGTTAATTCCTTTATTTTCGACACATCAATTCCCTTGGGTTCGACACCTTGGAAATACTCTGAGGTTTTACAAATTTTAAAATTGATCGGATTTGAAAACCATACTACGCGAATCCTAGCGATCAATCATTTAAATCTATTGGGGTCTTAGCCGGCAAGCTATCAAAAGCATTAAACTTCTTGAGAACTTTCTCAGCATAGTGAGATTGTGTCAAGATGATTCCATCTGATTTTCTCAAAATTTTCATTCCAAGAATCACATCGGCTAGCCCCATGTCTTTCATGTCAAAATTCCTTTTTAACATGTTCTTAGTATCGTTAATCACTTGTATATTGTTACCCATGATTAACATGTCATCTATATAAAGACACACAATAACATAACCGTTATTAGTCTTCTTAATATAAACACATTTGTCACACTCGTTTATTTTAAAACCATTTGATAACATTACATTATCAAATTTCAAGTGCCACTGTAGTGGAGCTTGTTTCAATCCATATAGAGACTTAACCAGTTTGCATACATTTTTCTCTTGTCCAGGTACTACAAACCCTTTAGGTTGTTCCATATAGATCTCTTCATCCAGATCACCGTTCAGAAAAGCAGTCCTAACATCCATTTGATGAATCTCAAGATTGTGCAAAGCAGCAATCGCGAGAAGCACTCGAATAGATGTAATTCTCGTTACAGGTGAATAGGTATCGAAAAAATCGTACCCTTCATTCTGTTTGAAATCTTTGACTACTAAACGAGCTTTATACTTGTCAATTGACCCATCATACTTGTACTTTATTTTAAGGATCCATTTTCATCCTAGGGGCTTACAACCTTCAGGTAAATCAACCAAAACCCAAGTTTGGTTTTGTAAAATTGAGTCAATTTCACTCTGAACAGCTTCTTTCCTGAGCAACCCGTCTGGTCTGGCATAAGACACTTTGATCGACGTTGGTTCTTCATCCAACATGAATGCTATGTAGTCAGGTCCAAATGTCTTTGGTGTCCTAACCCTACTACCACGTCTCGGTTCTATATCTTTCAGATTAGATCTCGATCGCTTACGTGACTTTGGATCTACATTCACAGGTTTTGAACTTGTTCCTTCATCTTCAACTCTATTGTTAGAATTGTTCTCACCTTTATCATTATCCTTACAAGGATATATGTTTTCAAAGAATACAGCATTCCTTGATTCAATTGTTGTTCCCACAGTCATTTCAGGAACTTCTGACTTGTGGATAACAAACCGATAGGCACTACTGTTCAGTGCATACCCAATAAAGATACAATCGACCGTCTTAGGTCCGATTTTAACTTGTTTAGGTAGAGGTACCTCAACCTTAGCTAAACACCCCCACACTTTGAGATATTTGTATGAAGGTTTTCTACCTTTCCACAACTCATAAGGGGTAATATCCTTACCTTTGCGTGGAATCTTATTCAATATATAGTTGGCTGTCAAGACAGCTTCCCCCCACATATTCTGGGGCAACCCTGAACTAATCAATAAGGCATTCATCATATCTTTAAGTGTTCGATTCTTACGTTCAGCAACGCCATTAGATTGTGGTGCATATGGAGCTGTTGTTTGATGAATTACACCGCTTTCATTGCATAATTCCTCAAACGGGGCTATATATTCGCCACCTCTATCGCTTCAAACCATCTTAATATGACAGACTAATTGATTCTCGGCTTCATTCTTGAAGTTCTAAAAAGCTTCAATAGCCTCATCTTTATTTCTCAAAAGATAAAGATAACAATATCTTGTGCAGTCATCGAAAAAAGTGATAAAGTACTTCTTACCACCTCTAGTTTGCACAAAGTTTAAATCACACACATCTGTGTGAATTAATTCAAGGGGTTGTGTGTTTCGTTTTACCGAATGAAACGGAAGTTTCGTCATTTTTGCTTCAACACAAATCTCACATTTGTTTTGAGTATTGACTTCATTTAATTTTAGTAAATCTAAGTTTACTAATCTTTTTATAGCATTTAGATTCACATGACCTAATATACAATGCCATAAATCAGAACACTCAGTCAAGTAAGAGGAAGCAGTTGCATTTCCATTAGCATCACTGGACTTGGTTACATGGCGTTTAGCCAAAGCATTAAGTTTAAAGAGTCCCTCCGTGAGGTAACCCTTACCAAGAAACCTATCAAATTTTGTTATGATAATTCTATCTAACTCAAACACTAGCTTAAACCCCTTTTTAACTAGTATAGAGCCTGGGATCAAATTCTTCCTCATATCCGGAACATGAGGCACATTCTTCACGGTGAGTGTCCGTCCGGACGTAAGTTTGAGGTCCACTTCTCCAACTCCGATAATTTCAGATGAAGCTGGATTCCCCATGTTGAACTTCCTCCCCTCAACAGCTTGATAGTTCTTAAACTGGCTCCTATCGGCACCAACGTGGGCGGTCGCCCCGGTGTCGACGTACCAACCACCTTGGTTCTCAACGTGGTTGACTTCTTCGGTGACCACAGCAGCAAGGTCATCCTCTTTCCATCCGCCGTTAGTCTCAACGATGTTGGCAACATGTTTCTTCTTCTTGTTGGCCTTCGGCTTTCGACAGTCTTTCGCCGCATGCCCATGTTTGCCACAGTTGAAGCAATCGCCATCAAAATTCTTGACTGGTTGCTTCCCTTTGCTCTTGTTTTGGACACTTGGACGAGCTCTTTTATTGGAGGAACCGCCATGCTCCAACAAATTGGCCTTAGCATCAATCAGTCCTTTTGGTTTGTGGTCATTTTTTCGCATGTTAGACTCGATGCGCAATTTCACAATCAAGTCTTCAAGAGTCATCTCCTTTCGCTTGTGCTTAAGGTACCTCTTGAAGTCTTTCCAACTGGGGGGTAACTTTTCGATCATAATTGCAACAGTAAAAGCATCCGGTAGGACCATTCCCTCGGCATTGACATCATGAACGATGAGTTGGAACTCTTGCACTTGTTCCATGATTGGTTTTGAGTCAACCATCTTGTAGTCCAGATACTTGGCGACTACAAACTTCTTTGTACCTGCATCATCACTACGGTACTTCTATTCAAGTGCTTCCCACATCTCTTTTGATGTGTTTACAACAGAGTATACATTATACAAACTATCCTATAAAGAATTCAGAATAAAGTTTTTACAAATATAATCTCCATTGTGCCAATTGTCATAGGAAGCTCGGACTGTGAAACTAGTTTCTTGAGCACTTGGCACCGGTGGCGCATCTTCTTTAAGAAAGTTTGCAAAGCCCAATGTTGTCAAATAGAACATCTTCTGTTGCCACCTTTTAAAGTCGGCTCCACCAAACTTTGGTGGCTTCTTGGCGGCAGGCATCATCCTTGGCCCCGAGGTCGTTCCAAAAAAGGAATCACTCGTGTTGAACCCATAGGCTCCAACACTAGATCCTAACATGGATCCAACGGTACCACTAAAAGTGGAACCTATGGTGCCACTCGAGGTGGATCCACCGGTAGTTAGAAAGGGGTTCGAAAACACCCATAGAGTTGTTGATGAGGTAGTGGAGCTCATCATGCTGGACATGGTTGCGGCAATGGTGTTTGCCACGTTTGAAGCGGCGGTCGCAGAGGCAAAAGCAGCGGTGGTGTTGGAGTCGGTGGAAGCAGCGATCGTCATCTCCAGTTATGGGATTCAGCAAGTAGTCTTCTCGTCTTGCGCTTGTTGTAAATTTCTGTGTTACAAACTTGTTGGGCAGAAATTAAATTACAACTGGAAACTACAATTACAACTCGAAAACTGAAAATACAGGACTCGAGGCGGAATTAAAAATACAATGAAAAACGAAACTGAATCTGCACTAAC
Organism: Orobanche coerulescens; assembly: GCA_033398695.1. NCBI lineage: Eukaryota > Viridiplantae > Streptophyta > Magnoliopsida > Lamiales > Orobanchaceae > Orobanche > Orobanche coerulescens. Next base: position 39,413,986 of record CM065802.1, read on the forward strand.
CAGAAACAAATTAGAAATACAAGAAGATAATCTAAACAACAAAAAACAATAAACGAAACCAGACTGTGGTAGAAGTCGCCCGAAGATGCCTTTTGCCCGCAAGACGAGAAATGCCCCGGTAGTGTTCACGGATTGGCAGTTCGTCCCCAAAGGTCAACGACTTTACGTCTCTACAGTAGCAACACCGCAAACTGGAGAGCTCCGACGAACTGGAAGAGGTGAGGACAAAGCTCCGACTTATGATATGCAGAGAATGATGAAAACTGTATGTTTATACTGAGTTCGAAAATTGCATGTACTGATGCAGAGGGATGCATGCCTATTTATAGGACATCTCACCTGCAGGGGGTTTTAAACACAACCCTTAAGGTTGTCATAATGCAGGCATTCATGCCTGCATTGAACACAGGAGTTACACAATTCAAGGCAGTGGTTCTTGCCGTTGTTGAGCAGGCAGGCGCTTAACACCTCCTCATAACACCTGGGAGGTTACTGCCCGTTTTTTGCTGAGTTTGAACAGTCCGAATGCACCTGGCTATAATCAGCTCCTTAACCATTTGACGGATGTACCTGGACATCCTTATGTGCACATACAAGCCCAACTACGTTGTTGAGCTTGTCCAAAAAATTCTTTAAGCTAGCCCAAGGCCTAGCTCACGGCCAAGCCCACGAACAGGCCCACAGACCAGCCCAAAGACCAATTGCCAAGATCCAAGATCCAAGATCCAAGATCCAAGATCAAGATCAAGATCAAGGTCAAGGCCAAGGTCCAAGGTCCAAGGTCCAAGGTCCATGGTCCATGGTCCACGGCACGCAGCACGCAGCACGCGGCACGCGGCTCGCGACCGTGGCCGAGGCCGAGGCGAGGCGGCGGCGGCGCGCGCGTGTGCGCTTTAAGCTCATACACATGTGCCATTAATTATTACATGCATAAAGGTAACTCCTTATATACTATAATAATGATGGTTCATTATTCAATGTGGGATTCCATCCCTTATTAATTCACAATTAAGTGACAAACTTTAATTCATTATTTCTCACTCACCGGGAATCGGTTTAGAGAAAGTGAATATACCACGATCATCTACTCGGAACGTAGATCGATCCTATGATATTTAATTTTACAAAATAAAATTAAAATCATTAACGATTCCAACATGTTGTCCTTCAGAAAGATGAAGGGTCCATCTTCAATGATGCACCACATGTCGTCATGGATTGATGATAAGTGTGCCTGCATTCTTATTTTCCAGAGGTCATATTCATCAACAGAAAATACAGGTAACCTAGAGTGTGTTGTGCGGCGGTTAATACGCCTCAATAGGCGATCGGCATCACGATCGGAAAAGCCAACCATGAAAGACATACTCCGGACAAACGCCTAGAGTTCGGCATAATGCGGCGATCGTCTTTTGGTAACCAGCGATCGTCTTTTGATATCTGGCGATCGTCTTTAATGAGCGGACCAGAGGCGATCATCTCACGCCACGTGGGGATCCAGAATCCGTCAAAGTCGTTGAAGACCGAATCTTGGACGATGGCCCACCCGCGGATCTTCAAAGGACACCGACAGATAGGATCATTGACCCCAGCCTGTCACCTACCACACCTACCGACAAGGCCGCCGAAAGGTACGAAGTGGGCCCTCCTCGGACAATGACTGCAACGCAGCGTCGGCTTCCCATTGGTTCACCGGTGGCCTCCAAGCGCAACCTCGGACCTCAAGGAACAGGCCCACGTGACGGGACGATCGGCCGTTTATTTTAATATATATAACGGCGATCGCGCGCGATCGCCTGAGGGATCCCAACTACCTTGTCCCCTATAAATAGAGGACTCACTGCTGCGGCCAGAAGGAGGCGAATTCTACTACGAATTAAGTGCAAAATACACACCAAAGAGATAATCAAAGGCTCTTTTGGCAACCACTAACACATTCATAGTGATATTCATACACATTCATCATATATCCCAAGCAAGAACTCACAGATTTATCTATCTGGTTCTTCCGACAATCTACGCGCTCTAAAGCCTAGATAACTAGAAGTCTTTACACTCCTTGTATTAGATTCTAACATTAATATTTGTACTCGACAGTATATTTATTAATAACATCTCGTGAGAGCATTCAAGCCCGGGATTAACAACCCCGGCAAATCTTGTGTTATCTATTTTCTCACGGAAGTGTTCTCGCATTTATTTGTTACTCGATCATTCCAGCAATACTATCTCCGGATAATATTTTGGGTAACAACATTTGGCGCTAGATGGAGGGCATCTAAACCTTCATTTTTATTCCTACCGTCTCGAAGAACACTCACTGTTCTCCGGACATATACTTGAAGAAACACTCACTGTTCTTCAATAGAAAAACCTTCAGAAAATGACATCTGCAACGACCTCCAAGAGAGCCACCCTAAGATCTGCCGGAAATCTCATTCCGGCCCAGACCGAATCCCAGCCCACGGCGGAAGGCGACCGCGGCGACGCTAGGCTCTCACTCCCGCCCCCGAGGGACGGTTCTAGCCTCTCACTCGATCAGTTCCAGACATCGGAACAGATTGAGGAGGCTATAGCCATCCTCAGGGAACGGCAGAGGGCCCGCGATTCGCCCACCATCACCCCGTCAGCTAACCGCCGGGCAAGCAAACGGAAGCTCAAGGGGATCTATGTTGAGAAATCGACAGAAAGCCCCGAGCCGCAGGGGAAGGCTCTCGTAAGGCGGGACGATTCCGTCTTCAGTCGCCTGGGGAGCGATCCCTCATGGCGACCCGGGCACTCAGGCCCCAGCCGGGTGACATCGGAATCCGAATCCTTTACCAGGAGTTCGGCATATCCGACTCCCAGGAGACAGACCGGTCAACGAGCCCCTGCTCGCCCAAGAAAGGAACCCACTGACAGGGAGCTCGTCATTCACCACGGAGCTAGGGGATCAGTACACGATCACCTTGGCTCACGCTCTGAGAGCCAGTCGGCAAGCAGTCAGGCGACGGCGATCGCCGCCATGCAACGCCAGCTGGACGAGGTGAAGGCGCTCCTGGAAAATGGGGCAGGCGCCAGGAGACCGATCGTTGGGTCAAGCGAACCACTCGCAACTCAGATCGAGCTCGCCCCAGTCCAACCAACGATCAATCCCCCACAAACACCTCTATATGAGGGGAGATCGGATCCGGAAACCCACTTAAGCAAATTCCGGATCTACATGACCGGATGCGGAGCTTCAGATGCGACGAAATGTCGTATGTTCCCGTTAACTCTGGGCGATCTCGCCCACAGGTGGTACATCTCACTACCATCTCGCTCAATCAATTGCTTTGAGAAGCTGGCGAACCACTTCACGTCGTACTTCGCCGCCAAGGTCGCTCGCCCGGAAGGTCCCCACCGCATGATGAAAATCAGGCAGGGGAAGGACGAATTGGATGAGGATTACATCGACCGGGTAGACGAGATTGTCCTCACCGGTGAGCCCGTCAGCGACGAGATCGCTCTCAACTCAGTTATGAGCGGATTCCACGGACGTTCGCCCATGTTCAGACACCTCACAAAAGATATCCCCCCGACCTACTCAATCTTCCGCGGCAAAGCCGCCGGTTTCCTGGCTAGACAGAGGATGCTCTCACTCCGCTTAGAAGAGGGACCATCCGAAGAAGGAAAAAGACCTTCCCATGTCCAGAAGAAGGCGGTCGCCAAGCCCAGAAAGGCGATCGCCAAGCCGCCTGGCGAGTTCAAAGCCTTCGAGGATGTAGAAGTCCACCTTCTCCACAACCTCAACTTATCTCCGGCCCACATCTTCAACGCGATCAAGGGTCGCGAGTGGCTTTCCAAACCAAAGCCAATAAGGGACCACGGTCACCTAGACCGTAGCAAATTCTGTGCCTATCATAAGAGTCCCGGCCACAACACTAGCCAATGCCGCGACCTCCTCAGACAGCTCTGGCGACTGTTTGAGGAAGGCAAACTGGACAATTTGATCACCAAGCCAGAACCCAGGACGGAAAGAGCCGGAGGGCGCGAGCGCCGACCAAGCAAAAGAATTCCTCCCAATCCGATCGCCAGAATCGAGCATGAGCCAGAGTACTCTAATGAGTCGATTCCTCCGATCAACCCTAGCGGTCGGATCAACATGCTTCAAGCAGGAGGTGGGAGCCTTGGGGGCCTTTCCCCGGTTTCCACCCTGTCAAACAGAAAGCGAAAATCCGAGCTGAGGGCTTTCACCGAAGTCCATGTTGTGGTACCTCCGGAGCCGACCATCTCTAGAGACGCGCTCATCACCTTTTCCAACAAGGACAGGGAGGGAGTGCAATGTCCCAAAGAGGATGCACTAGAGATCTCTGCTTGTATCCTTGGGAAGACGGTCGATCGCGTGTTGGTCGACAATGGGAGTTTCTGCAACATCATATTCAAATCCGCCCTAGACCAACTCGGCAACTTAATCAAATTCATCAAGCCTTTCGACACCGTGCTCCAAGGATTCGGCGACAACACAGTCCAAGCCTACGGGAGGATCAAGCTCTCCGTTGAGCTAATATGCTTTTATGATCCCAAGGTTAGGATTACTAGGAACCTAAGCTTTGTAATCATAGATTGGCCCAGCATCTATAATGGGTTCCTAGGTCGCCCCTTTTTGGAAACCTTTGAGGCGGTCGCCTCATCTTTCTTTTACTGTATCAAATTCCCCACTGCCGATGGGACGGTCGGTACTGTAAAAGGAGATCAGCTAATGGCAAAGAGATGTTTGAATTACTCCTATGTTGTTACTTCTTTCAATACTTCCCATACTATATGTAACATTGAAGCGATCGACGATCAACCCATGGAGATCGACGAGCCTAACACATCGTACCAACCCGACTCAGGGGACGCCGTCTCTCATCAATTGACGGACGACATCGAGCCAAGGATCGGTTTCGAGCCAAGTCTCAACATCGATCCAAGGACCGAGTCCGGAGATCGTACCAAACGAGAGGCGACCGTCCCTGTCGAAGAGTTGGAAAGTATTACGATGGATCCGGATCATCCAGAACGGGAAGTACAGATCGGCGCAAGCATCGACCACGAATTAAAGGGGGATCTGATCAACTTGCTACGTAGGAACATCGGAGTCTTTGCCTGGTCGCATCAAGATATGGTTGGCATAAGTCCGAACACGCTTGCCATTATCTCAAGATCGGCGGCGATGAAGCCTGTTCACCAGAAGCGTAGGAAGTTCGGTCCCGAGAAATACGCGGCGCTCGACATAGAAGTCCAGAAGTTACTCAACAACAAATTGATCGGAGTAGCCACAGACGAACGACAGTGGGTCGCCAATGCGGTGCTCGTCAAAAAGCCAACTGGCTCCTGGAGATTATGCATTGACTTCACCGACCTCAACGCGGCATGTCCAAAAGATCACTTCCCGATGCCTCATATTGATCACCTGGTCGATAGCACGGCAGGTTGTGAAATGATGTCGTTTATGGATGCCTTCGCCGGATATCATCAAATCCCAATGGCGGAGGAAGACATAAAACACACATCTTTCCACACAGAAAAAGACATATACTTTTGGGTCAGAATGCCGTTCGGCTTGAAAAACGCGGGGGCGACCTACCAGCGATTAGTCAACAGAATGTTCGCCGATCAGATCGGGAAGACAATGGAGGTCTACATTGACGATATCGTAGTCAAAAGCCTCAAGAAGGAAGATCACCTCAACGATCTCGCCGAGACGTTCGCCATCCTTGAGAAGTTTAACATGAAGCTGAACCCCAAGAAATGCAACTTCGGGGTGGGGCACATAGTGAGCCAAAGGGGGATCGAGGCGAACCCCACCAAGATACAGGCGATCCTTGACATGCAGGAACCGCGAAACATCAAGCAGGTGCAACGCCTCACAGGTTGTCTAGCCGCCCTCAACCGTTTCATATCACGGCTCGGCGATAAAAGCAAGCCTTTCTTCGCGACCATCAAGAACAAGAAGTTCGCATGGACGAAAGAAAGCCAGATAGCATTCGCCAAGATAAAGGAATATCTATCTAACCCCCAGATCCTGGCAAAGCCGATCCCCGGTGAAAAATTATTCCTTTACTTAGCGGCCTCGGAGGTCGCGCTGAGTGCCGTTCTGGTGCGAGCAGAGGGGCAAGCCCACTTGCCGATCTACTATGTTAGCCAGGCGCTCCACGACGCTGAGACACGTTATACACCATTGGAGAAGATCGCCTACGCCCTTGTCATGAGTGTACGTAAGCTGAGGGCTTACTTCTTCGATCACCAAGTGGAAGTCCTAACAACTCTACCTCTAAGACAAGTCCTGCACCGACCGGACACCAACGGGCGACTCCTCAAGTGGTCGCTGGAGATCGCCCAATACGGTATCACCTACGCTCCTCGCACGGCGATCAAGGGCCAAGCTCTGGCGGACTTCGTGGTGGAATTAACTTTCCCTCACAGTCCAACCCAGGTCGGCCGACCGTCCTGGAAGTTATATGTGGATGGCTCAGCGACCAATTCGAGAGCAAAGCGTGGATTGTCCTCATCAGCCCCGACGGTCAGAGTTTCACAAATGCTGTGCGTTTCGGTTTTCGTGCGACCAACAATGAAGCTGAATACGAAGCTTTGGAAGGCGGGCTTGATCTAGCCCTCACCTTGGATGTTCGTCGCCTCCATATCTTCATGGACTCCCTTTTGGTCGTAAACCAAGTCAAGGGAGAATATGAGGCACGCGGCGAACAGATGGTCAAATACCAAGAGCTGGTCGCTGAAATGTGCACAAAATTTGAAGAAGTACTAATCGAACAAGTCCCGAGAGAGCACAACTCCCAGGCCGATGCTCTTTCCTAGCTAGCATCATCGGATGGGGCAGCCGACTTCTCCAACATCCAAATCACAAAGTCAGCAAGGCCGGCGATCGACAGAAATCTGGTTACCACGGTCGCCATCGCCGAGGAGAATTGGATGACCCCATTCATCAAATACTTAAAGGACGGAACGGTCCCTGACGACCGTGTTAAAGCTCGCCAACTCGGCCGTGCGACCGTGTATACCCTATCGACGATCGGCTTTACAAGCGAGCCTTCAGCCTTCCCCTCCTCAAGTGTATTACACCGGAGGAAGGTCGGCTCGTTTTAGCTGAGATCCATGACGGGATTTGTGGAAACCACGCGGGCGGGCGAGCCCTCATCCATAAGACAACCAGGCAAGGATTTTTCTGGCCATCACTTCGGAAAGATGCGATCGCTTATGCCAGATCGTGTCATAGATGTCAGATAATGGGCCCCAACATTAAACTATCACCCGAACATCTCACCTCCATGTATAGCCCTTGGCCATTTACGCAATGGGGCATCGACCTTATAGGTCCCTTGCCGACGGCTCCAGGGGGCTGTAAGTTCGCCATCGTAGGGGTCGATTATTTCACCAAATGGGCTGAGTCCGAACCGCTCAACAAGATCGGCCAAGAGCAAGTGATCAAGTTTATATGGAAAAACGTCGTATGCCGATTCGGTCGCCTGTGCCATCATCTCCGACAACGGGAAACAGTTCGACGGCTTAGAAGTCATGCAATTCTGTGAAAAGTGGGGAATCAAAAGGTTATTCTCAGTGCCCTATCACCCTCAGAAGAACGGGCAGGTAGAGGCAGTGAATAAGATCCTCAAACACACGATCAAAGCACGACTCGAATCCAGGCAAGGACGATGGGCGAGCGAGCTCCCAGACGTTTTGTGGTCCTACCGAACGACGACCCGCAATTCAACCGGCGAAACCCCGTTCGCCCTTACCTTCGAATGAAGCGGTGATTCCTTCGGAGATCGCCGTCCTCAGCCATCGAACCGAACAGGAGATGACGACCGACAACGATGTAGCCCGACGAATCGACCTAGACATGCTCGAAGAAAGACGGCTGACCTCAGAAATGAAGAACACAATCCACAAAAGGAGAGCCGAGAAGTTCTTCAATTCAAAGGTCAGAGAAAGAAGATTTCAAGTGGGCGATCTCGTCCTTAAGAAGATCCAAACCCACACAGGCGTTTTTGGTCCGAACTGGGAGGGACCTTTCAGAGTATCCAGATGGCTAACTAAAGGAGCCTACGAACTGGAACATCCTGACGGTACTCCGGACCAATACCCCTGGAACGCCGTGCATCTGAAAAAATACTATCAGTGATAAATTTGTATTCAATTTCAATGATGTACAAGGAATATAATGAGATTTTTTCCTATCCCATCTATTATGGCAATCGCCCCACTGTGCATATCGCATACCGCCGACGATCGCCGATCACGACGATCCTAGGTAAAATTAATGCGGCCATGGTCACGGAGGTCGATGGAACCGCGGCTTCGCCCATGCAAGGTTCCTTTGGCTGAGATCGCCCGCCCTTCGTTTAAATACGAGGCCGGCGTAGCCAAGGACCCTCCAAAATAATCGCAGGCACGATCGCACGTCCTCAAGGTACATCATCTAACATGGTGAACCCGAACAATGCGACGTGCCGTTACCCCCGTCTCAACGTACACCGTCGAGGATCGCCATCTTCATGGCGGGACGAGGTGGAAGCAGAGCTGACAAGCCGCGGACGTGGTGTCGAATAAGCCGACAACACTCCGCGCAAGGACTCCTCCAGACCGAGATCGCCCGCCTTTCGTTTTAACACAAGGCAGGCGTAGCCTAACGGAGGACCCTCACAAAAAGTGAGTCGCGGGATACACAATATCCCTCGCACACGAAGACACGATTGGGGAGATCGGTCCATCGAACACCCCAACCACACATGATTCTTCAGAATCGGCAAAATAAAGATAGCTCGCCAGACAGACTAGTCTTTGTTTCCTTACTTACAATAAGTGAACAAAAACAAGGGGGCAGGGATAGGTCGAGCTAATCTCAAATACGATCGAACAAAGAGGAACCACACTCGATCGGCTTCGCTCAAAAACATGCAGGGCGATCGGGGTCGTCCGACAAAAATTACAAGTAAGAATTCCGATTCAAAACATGTCAACGCTTTCAACACTCAGACGATCGGTCAGATGAGCAAAACGACGAGAACAATCATACACGTACTCGTAAAAATTGCACGCAAAAACATTCAAAGGGCGATCGTATATAAATAGATAGTATGAAAAGAGGAACATTTTATTCATAACACGAATTTCATACATTACGGGGCCCGAAGGCATTACAAAAGGAAAACAAAATGTCTCTCAAGGCCCCGCCGGCTGACCATCGCCCTCAGGTTGCGGATCGGCTTCGGCCTCGGGATGAATGAGTTTACCCGTATACCAACTCAAGTTGATCCCGAAGTCGGCTAAGTCAAGGATCGGCAAGGAGAACTCCGGGTGCAGAGGATTTGCAAGGGCGTAGGATTTGAAGCTCTCCATCAAGGGACCGATCTCGATCCCTGCCTTTTTTGCGGCTCGAACAGCGTCAGCATAGGCCAAGTAATAGGCGAACTCGCCGGCGAGCGCCACACTTTGGTAGGGATCGGTCTCGATCGCCTTCAGTTGGCCCTTCAACTCCACGGCCGTCTTCTCAGCCTCCGCCAGCTCGACAACCTTGGCGGCATTCTCACCCTGGGCCTTCTCCAGCTCCTTCTTCGCCACGTCTAGCTCACCGCTGAGCCGATCCACCATCGCCTTCAGTCCGGCCGCCTCCTCCTGCGACGCCGCGAGCTTCTGGCGGGTTTCTTTCTCCTCATCACGGGACCGATCGGCAGCCTCCTTAGAGCGGCTCAACTCCTGCTTCAATCGATCCACGTCCTGCTTAGCCCTTTTGGCCGTCTCCTCATACTCCTTCTCCATTGACCGGATCCGGTTGGCATGCTCGATATTTTTGTTCCGGGCGCCCTCGAGTTCGCGATGGAGATGAGCAGTAGAGGGTCGCCCCTCAAAATCCCTAGCAGCTTGGACGGCCATCGTCTCCGTCTGAAGAGCCAGGGCAACGGTCGCCTGCATGGCGTCTCTAGATCGCCGACGAGCGATCGCATCAAGATCGGTCGTCCAAGCCTTGGGCAAAGAGGTGATAGCCTGGAGAACGTAAGCAGGGACTTCGAGAGACTGTTGCGGAGCCTTGCTCGACAGAAAGTCCAGCACCATGAGAGCAACGTCCGGATCGGCAAGACGTACCCTGCAGCGCAAACCAAGGAAATCAAGGAGTTAGCCCATGACATGCTCAGAATGCCTAACTCAGAAAATTTTGACCCTTTCTTACCTATTGACCAGCTCGGGATCGCGTCCGAAATAAGGCTTGCCCCGGGATGTTTCCGCATCGGCGATCGCCACCTTCTTCGCCGAGCTTCCAGATGACCGGGGGCCGGAGACCGTGGACTTGGGGCCTGATCGCTCCATCATCGGGATGGCAGAGATAGGAGCCGCAGCGACCAGAGGCTCGAGAATTGATACATCCGCCTCAGAGATCGACGGGGACTCCTCCGACCTCCGCCTCTTGCGGCGCTGGAGCTGTTCCTCTCCCTGGACCACCGGCTCGACGACTGACGCCGCAGCGGGCCTCACCACAAGGGCAGGGTGAGACGACGTCGCAGCAACGCGACCCGTTTTCTTTCCCAGATGAAGGCGACCGATAAAACCGGGATTAGACATGGCAATCTCCTGCGGTAGATCGGCGAGACGGGGAAAATAAATCTCCGCCAAAGAAGAAACTCAAACAAGTTAGACACTTACTTAGACATGGCGAGCTCTTGGAGACGATCGCCACGCAGAAGAGAGTGGATGAAAAGTCATACCAGGGGCCTTCAGGTGGCGAGGGAAGCGAAACAGTCGAGCTCCCAACCGATGAGATTCGTGGCTGACTCATTGAACGTCTTTATAGGAATCCGGCAACGCGCGAATCCGCTCCCAGACGATCGAGAAATCAAAGGGGAGATCGTCGATCGATGGAACAAGGGATCCTGCAAAAAGGGAAATAAATTAGATCAGTCCAAGGAGTATCCAAATAAAGGGAGAATGGAAACCCTTACTTGGATTCCTCTCCCGAATATTGGTAGGGATATCCAACTCCTCCTCCGGCGATTCGCTCGATGCCGACCTCCATGCACCACCAACCCAGCACCACTTTGTCAGGTCGCCCCGAGCCTTGCTCGGCACCTCAATGACCACCCTACCCTGGCGACCTTGGATATGGTAACCGCCGATCGATCCCTTCTGCACAGTCAGCTTAAAAAGATAATTCATCTCCAGCGCAGAAGGCAAGCGAAACAACCTGTGACCTCCAAACAATGTCAATGTGCTGATAATCTGCTGACAGCGTTCGGCGTCAATCAAGAGGCGCCAAATTCCAGTGCGATCACAGATACTTAAACGGCGAACGGCAAGGGAAACCGCATCCGGCAGCCGTGGTCATTTCGTTGATGGCGACCATACCCTCGGGAGGCCGGTCGACGTTCGTTCTCGGAGGGCACGTGCAATGACACATCGTAGGATATGATATTTGACCCTCCAGCGGGTCATGTCCTTCCAGGTCGCCGAACTCCGAATCTGACCAAGAGTCCATTGAGACGGGTCAGCAGCCCGAAACTCCGTCCGCTTCACATGTACGTAGGGATGAGCGGCGGAGTAAGCCTCGAAATCAAACTCCGGACAGGGCCCGGCAATCCCCTCCATAAGTTTAGCAAAAGCCGTATAGACGGGGCCGGAGACGCTATCTTTTTCCCAAGACAAACGCATCAGTTCGTCTTCCTCCACCGGCGACGCATCTCGCTCCTCCGCCGCCGCAGATCCCGCCACTACGGCCTCGTTGAAAAGCTCCTCAAGCTCTGCGGGTGCAATCCCCGCACGAATAGCCTCTACGGCCGTTTCCACGGGGATTCCCACAGGAATTCCCTCCCGGTCCGGCGAAGCCGCGGCGGCAGAAGTGCTTCCGGCCTCGAAGACCTTAGATCCTCCCGACATATTCTCAAAAATTAAGGGAGAAAGAAAAATTGGGTTTCTTACCTAAAGAAAGGAAGACGGTCGGCACAATAAGCTCCAGAAATTTCTGCAGAATTTCAGCTATGGATACAAAGGACGCGTAAAAGAGAGAAGAGAAGAAGCACAGGCCCCTTTTATAGATAGATACGAGGGTCTAAATGCAAATAGGAGAAACCTCGAGGGCTGGATCACAACCGTCACGTGGGGACGCATTAAATGCCGCCCTCGAATCCCGCAGACGCGTCTTTTCGAGGGCATGCCAACCGACTAGACCGACAAAACCGTCGGACTCCCCCAACAGCGGCGCGACGCGTGTCCCTGCCACGTTAGAAAGCCCGCCTTCTTTTCCCGCTGCTCCCGACGCGAAAGAAGGTCGTCCATATTTGAAGTCAGATCGGCTGATCGTTTAAACATTGGCGATCGCCAACAGTGCCACCTCACCCCGTGTTTTCAACATCGAGGCGAGCTGGGGGGCAATTGTTGTGCGGCGGTTAATACGCCTCGATAGGCGATCGGCATCACGATCAGAAAAGCCAACCATGAAAGACATACTCCGGACAAACGCCTAGAGTTCGGCATAATGCGGCGATCGTCTTTTGGTAACCAGCGATCGTCTTTTGATATCTGGCGATCGTCTTTAATGAGCGGACCAGAGGCGATCATCTCACGCCACGTGGGGATCCAGTATCCGTCAAAGTCGTCGAAGACCGAATCTTGGACGATGGCCCACCTGCGGATCTTCAAAGGACACCGACAGAAAGGATCATTGACCCCAGCCTGTCACCTACCACACCTACCGACAAGGCCGTCGAAAGGTACGAAGTGGGCCCTCCTCGGACAGCGACTCGCAACGCGTGCTGGCTTCCCATTGGTTCACCCAACTGGCCTCCAACTGCAACCTCGGACCTCAAGGGAACAGGCCCACGTGACGGGATGATCGGCCGTTTTATTTTAATATAGAAAACGGCGATCGCCCGCGATCGCCTGAGGGATCCCAACTACCTTGTCCCCTATAAATAGAGGACTCACTGCTGCGGCCAGAAGGAGGCGAATTCTACTACGAATTAAGTGCAAAATACACACCAAAGAGAGAATCAAAGGCTCTTTTGGCAACCACTAACACATTCATAGTGATATTCATACACATTCATCATATATCCCAAGCAAGAACTCACAGATTTATCTATCTGGTTCTCCCAGCAATCTACGCGCTCTAAAGCCTAGATAACTAGAAGTCTTTACACTCCTTGTATTAGATTCTAACATTAATATTTGTACTCGACAGTATATTTATTAATAACATCTCGCGAGAGCATTCAAGCCCTGGATTAACAACCCCGGAAAATCTTGTGTTATCTATTTTCTCACGGAAGTGTTCTCGCATTTGTTTGTTACTCGATCATTCCAGCAATACTATCTCCGGATAATATTTTGGGTAACAACAGAGTGCATGTGTTGCATGTGTTCCATTCTAAATGAGAGGTTAATATATATGCTCTGATATATAGATCTGGTTCTGTAAAATTTGAACCAGCCTCTCTGATACCACTTGTAGGTCACAAGTCATCAGGAATAAGTTTATAGGGAAGGTGAATAGACTTATTAAACTCTTTTCCTGAAAGTCAGGTGAGTTACTCAGCTGTGATTAGGTGCAGATGTCTTATGTCGTCTATAGACAGGTAATGCGGAAGACACAGCTGATGACGATTGCAGGTAACTAATGTTAACTGCAGATAACTATCTTAATGGAACAGTAAATATGAATGTAGCAGTTAAGTATGATGTTCAAAGCAGTAAAACACGCAATCACTTATAGTGGTTTCAGAGGTGGGGTAATCCTCTACTAGTCCACTTTTCTCCAAACCAGTTGGAGATGAATTAACTCTAACATTCAACTAGTTACAACATCTTCCAACCAGTGGAAATCCATGGCCATTGCAACTCCCTTTGACTGCCTAGCACCTCTTGATCGAAACTCCGTGGATGTCTCAACAACTCTCGAGCTGTCTATCACCTTCCAATCAATAATCCTCGGATGCCATATCAGTCGCACTACAAACCTCGTTCACAGAAGTACCTCGTACTCGATTTTAACACAAAAGTGTTGTCTTCTCCAACTAAGAGCTTTTCAGAATATGTTCTTGAATGCTTTGCTCTTCACAATGCTATAGATTGCTTTGATTGCCTTGATTGCTTTGTTTGCTTCGTATCGTACTTTGCTCAATTCATATCTCCAGATATTTATAGTACGATCCTTTGAGCTACCTTCATAGCCATTGCATTTTTTGTAACAAATATGTCCGTTGGAGAGTGGACTTCTTTTTTTATCTTATCAATCCGTTGCAAGGCTGGATTCCCCTTTTCAATTCCAACCATTTGGAAGACTTTCTTGTAATAGCGCCGTATTTCTGGATTTGAATAATCTTTCTTGTAATCGCGCTGTATTTCTAGATTTGAATAATCATAAAGTCTTCAGAACATGGATCTCGATGAATAATTAATTCCTTGCTTTCTGGGAATCTTTCAACTTGTCTGCATGTGACTTTCCGTGATTGTTGACTTTTCAACGCTTGCTGGCGTGGACTGTGTTACTTGGATGTAATATTGACTGAGAACTTATCTGATGTTCCTTTGGTCAAACTTGCCTGTAGTGCAATTCAACCTTCTATAATATAGCTTATCTGAGATAATGTTCTCTGACTTGAAGTTCTGTGACCTGATGTATCTTCTCTGATCTGATGGATCTTCTCTGATCTGATGGATCTTCTCTAATCTGATGGTCAAGCTAAAGTCTTCTGACATGATGAATGTTCTCTCATCTGATGGTCAAACTTCAGTTGACGTTTGTGTTGACTTGGACTTGTCTGATATATCGACTGCAGATGGGTTTTGGTCAAACCTCTATGATATTCTCGTTGACCAACACTTGTCTGATATAGCACTTTCTTCAGAACTCGACTGCAATTTGTTTTGGTCAAACCTCTCTGATGAATTGTTTTGACCAAGACTTCTTTGAAAAGTGAACTTGCCTGATAACTTCTCTGATAAGGGCAGTTCTATACTTAGACGATTTTCTACTGATCAACATTTTGATCAAGACTTAGCCTAGATTTCTGATCAACATTAAGCCTAAATTTCAAGGCCTATAGAAGATACTCATTTGATTCTTCTTTACAATTTGCCAAGTACTAAAACATACATTTGAATGATCAATTAAATACAGGGATGACATCATCAAAATCTATAAGTATTCCTAACAGGGGTTGATCGATATTACACCAATTACAGTGCGAGAATTTTGATTTTTATACTGTGTTAGATTGTGGATCTTGACTTGTGACTTTGATTCCATAATTTTAAGATAACATATAAGTTTAGGAACAAAAAGGAAAAAAATAGAGATATCTTCTTGCAAGAGTTTTAGCCGATCCACTGTGCAGTTGAGGTGATTTGGTAGATTGTTACCCCACTACATCTGGATCGAGACTAGAAAACTCACGTGAAGATCTTGCGGTTGAATTCAAAGATCTACCAGTACTCTACAAGGGTAACTAATTCTATGATTTGATTAGATCCAGGATAATTAGTTTGTATTTACTAATACGTACTACATAAATAATTGATTGTTTAAATTTCTTAATTAATATAGGCAAATTAATTAATTAACCAACCAAAATAGATTTTCGGCCGTGGCCGATCCAATTCCTATCAACTAAGCTTTCGCTGCGTTTTATTTCTTTGACTAGACAAGAAAAGTTTTTTGCGAGATTGTGGAAGAGTAAAAATTGTATGGTGTATTCGTAAATAATAGGGTTATTGTGTACTTACCTATTTTTCTAATGAATATATGTCGAGTGGACATAAAAGAAGTTATCTTCGAAGAGCGGTAAATCTTATGTTTATAATTGCTTACAACTTTTACTAGCTACGACTTCTTCATCATTCATACAACACAACATTATTCGAAAAGATAACTAATGGTTTTCACACACACAAACACACATACACACATACATAATATATATATATATATATTATGTATGTGTGTAGGGCATATTACACAAAATATTCATATTATTTGGTCCAACTATATATAGTACTACAGTTTGAACAATTATATGCACACACAAATTCCACCTTCCGCGATTACTTTTGGACGAATCTGTAATTGTTCAAACTGCTTGATACTATGGATGCTTGTAATTTATCTCACATCTGTTTTGACTTTTGGACGAATTTTAATTATTCAAACTGTGAGTTCAAATCTGATTTGGAGTCATTTAATAAGGATGGAATAGTGTAAGGTAATATATATCTCTGAACAAGCTACAGCATATCTTACCCACATGGCTGCAAGCATTTTTTGTATTTTGTCACTTTGACTCCCTATAGTAAATTACTTAGGTATTTCACAAAGTAATCTTAAAATAAGACTAGTATAGTTTGTTCGGAAAATTATACCGTGCAATATGATGTATCGTGCATGGTAAATCAATTATGATTATATTGATTTTTAATGTGTTTATATTATACACTAGTTGTAATATATCATGTGTTATTTTTTACTGTAATTATGTGATGCGTCAGTTGTAATTATATTGTATTTTCAGTGTGATTAATGATTATGTTATACATTAATTATAATTATGCTAGTAACTACAACTTATGTGTATCTTGTATTGTGCATTATATTGTGGGATATACCAACTCATTTACTCAACCCATGTAAATTGTTATCTTAAAATATATTTTAGCCAACGAATATTCCCTCCAAATTTATTTGAGGAATAAATCCCATGTGTGCCCAACATATGTAGTATCTACAGCGGGAGTAGTGCAAGTGTATGGTGTTGTGTCGAGAATTATACTCTCCGACCGGCGATCGCCTCGGAGATCGGGCGACCTAGCCACTTGAAGCGGCCGAGGCGCTGACCGGCTGACCAGGCGGCCTAGCCTTAGCCCGACAGACAAGATAAATCGGCCAACCGAAGGTCCCAGGACAAGTCCCGGTGCCGAGCGATCGAAATCTAAGACGATCGTCTCTCGGTACTTGGCGATCGACATCCTGGCGACCGCCTAGCGGACGATCATCTCCCAGCACCTGCCGACCGACCCTTGGTGACCGACCGATGCCGACCCTCAGTGACCAGCTAGAGACGACCGCCTCATGCCGCTCAAAGCCGATGGTCATCCAGTCGGCAAAGGCCGAGCCTCAGGACTGAACCCACGTGCAGAGCCGAGACAAGATCCGCGTATCACGGATCGTTGACCACAGCCTGTCAGCATCCGTCCACCAGCCGACAGGCCCGCCGAAAGTTGTCAGTAGGACCGCATGTGACAGTGACTCCGGACGCGTGCTGGCTCCTCATTGGACCGCACAGCTGACTGCCAGCATCTACCTAGGACTTTAGGCAGACTGCCCATGTGACCTTTAGGACGATCGCCCCATTATTATAATGGCCGGAAGACGATCGCCCGCTAGGAAACAAGGCTCCTCAGCCTCTATATATACAAGGCAGCCTGCACTTGTCAAAGGACGGAACTTTTACCACCGAAATTCTTACTCTCGGATTTTTCCTCACTGAACAAGCACTCTCTGCATTCCCACGAGATTTCACACAGCACTTTGGCTATCTCCTACTCTTGGCAACAGCTATCATTCGGTTCTTTCTTCTCTCGGCCTCTCTCATTCAGCAGACGATCGGCAGGGACGAAGAACACCGAGCTTCGCTCAAGAGCTGGATTAACAGAGTCTTTTTACACTCATTGTATTTAGATTTCTCACATTAATACTTGTATCCACGAATATTTGTATTAATAACATCTCGCGAGAGCATTCAAGCCTGGGCCTAACAAACCCGGCAAATCTTGTGTTTGTTCATATTCTCTCGGAAGTGCTCCCACAAATTGTTGTTTTTTGTCCGTTCATTCCAGCAGTATTTAATCTTCGGATAAATATTTTGGGCAACAACATATGGCATGGTCAAAGTACATCACGTCGCATATTTCGTGCATATTAACCTCAATCCAAGTTGGGACTGTCATACTCCTGCAGGCACGCAAATAGAACACACGAGTGTGAAAGGTTTCTCGACTGGTATACGCGGAACATATCCTAAGATAATGTAGTGGTTTTCACTGTCGGATTCTGACCGGAATAAAAATACAGTGGAAAATAATATTCGCACAATAAATCACGTGCTCATCCGAATCCAGAGGGATCGACTAACGATTTTACTCGAAGAAAAAAGAGGCCGAAGAAATTTTACCTTTCTAGAGGAAAAAGGGGTTGGCGGTCGGCTGTGTTAGATGTTGATGAACTTCTTCCATCAATATAAAAGTTTGAATGCGATGCCTCTACTTCACAAGTGTCGGAATGAGCACCCGGAAAAAAATCTTCTTCTTCTCATTGACAACGTGTGTCGCCGCGCCGCTAGTATGTGATAGGGGAGGGAACTCTCTTTCTCTCTCTTGGTGGCTTAAAAGATTAGGTTAAAAAAGAAATTTTATAAGGAGGGAGAGGTAGTATCTTACTACTTTTTTTAGACCTTTAATGTCCGTAAAATAGCAAAATTGGCCCCCTTAGGCAATCTAACCACCCGCCACAAACTGGGCTCCTCCTCGGCCATTGTGAGCTTAGCAACTAAACCCAATTGGTCTGAATAAAAATATTCTCATTTAATATTTTTAATCCAATTAATTAATTAAATGAATACTATATATAATTAAAGAAAATTCCTCCAAGAAACTCAGTTAATTAAATGACCGATTTAATGAATTAAATTAATTAGTGAGTAATATAATTTAATTTAGTACTATGTGATAATTTATCTAATAAATTAATCAGGCATTTTCAGTACTACGTGATAATTTATCTAATAAATTAATCAGACTTTCAATGCCTAATATTCATATGGAGATAATTAGTTCATTTTAATCTGGTGTTTATCCAGTTGTGCGACTCCGTATGTTCGTCTCAGTTAGTAATGGGAGGATCCATGTAATATTCGGGATTTTCGTTTCCGGTTGATTGAATTTTTTTCTACTGTTTAGTGGATTGTACGTTGTTTGTGCCTATATGATCGTTGTCATGCATTGATGTGAACCGATTGCGATTCAGATTGTAGTGTGTTTGTCGTTCCATTGGCAGGAACCGTTGTTGTGAGGAGTTTTGGTGCGATCTTATTGCCTGTTCAGCAGGAATAGCGCGCGCTAAGTGCTTGGTGTAGCGTGCGCTATTACTCGTTGTTAGCACACGCAAGGGGGGGGTTGCATAATAGAGGCAGAAGCTACTGCCTTTGGCTGGGAGTTCGATAACGCAGGCTACGAAGTAGTGTAGCGCGCGCTAATGGAAGGAGTTAGCGCACGCTATTGGAAGCATAGCGCACGCTAACTGTTGGTCAGGTTCAGTGCAGAATCTACTCGACTGGGTTGGTGTATTGTCTAGCGCACGCTAATATTGGCAGTTAGCGCACGCTAACTGGGCAGTTTTGCAGAACGTTTTGTAGTGTTGCTTTGATAGTGCTTGCTAATCAAAATGATTAGCGCACGCTAAGCTATCTAGTATATAAACTGGACAGCAGTCGAGAATCTTCATTTTTTTCATTTCTTCCTCTTCTCTCCGCGAGTGTGAGTCGAGTTATACAACTTGTATCTTGTGATTAGAAATCATGTGTTGTGTTTTGTTGATTGGTTTACCTTTGAAAACATGGTTCGTGTGAATTGGTTAAGTGTTACCCGTTATAATCGTGTTGGCTTGATTGTACACATGGTTGTGCAATGTATTGTGTATTGATTATGAGTTAAGTTGTGTATCGTTGATGATGATGATGATTTGAGTGTTGAGATTGTGTTGTGTGCGCGTGATGCATGATTTTGTGGTGATCAATGTGATTGATTTGCCGTGTATGGACTTGGTGAAATGTGAATGTAACTGTGTAGATATGTGTTGTGATGCTAAGTTCACTCGTGCGGGTTCGACGGGGCCTACGAGGATTCATAGCAAGGGACCATGGAATCGGAACTTATTATGTGGTGCTGAGGTCCAGTCGTGCGGGTCTGATGAGGCCTATGATGACACATGGTAGTCAATCATGGGGTCAGGGCACGGTACGTCCAACCGTGTTGGTTCGACGGGGCCTACGGTGACTCGTGGCAAGAGATCATGGAGTCGGGACTGTATGTTGTGATGGTTTTGGTTTGGCATAGTCCGTGCGGGTTGATGAACCTACGAAGCCACGTGACAAGGGATCACAAGTGTTATAATTGTTGTGTTTGACACGTGACATGAGTTCACGGTGTTATGATTATTATGTTTGGTATAGTCCGTGCGGGTTGATGAACCTACGGAGCCATGTGACAAGGGATCACGAGTGTTATGATTGTTGTGTTTGACACGTGACATGAGTTCACGATGTTATGATTATTGTGTTTGGCATAGTCCATGCAGGTTGATGAACCTACGGATCCACGTGACAAGGGTCACGACTGTTATGAGTTTTGCATGTGGTATATGTAACAAGAGTTCACAAGCGTCTTAATTGATCGTTGAGCATGTTTTAATGTAAAGGCTTTTGGCAAACTTATGACATGAGTTCCTAAAGGATTTTGAGAAACTTAGTACATGAGTTCCTAAAGGCTTTTGACAAACTTAGAACAGGAGTTCCTAAAGGCTTTTGACAAACTTAGGACATGGGTTCCGAAAGGCTTTTGACAAACTTAGGACATGGGTTCCTACAGGGTTTTGACAAACTTAGGACATGAGTTCCTAAAGGATTTGCGCCCTCTAAAATTCCCAAGATGACAGTTCATTTTATAAAGATTCCACTCGTATTGGTTTCTATGTTATTAAAACTTCTAGGGAATACGTGATTGGTTGATTTGTGATTGGTAGAGTGTGGTTGCCTGATTTATGATTTGTAATTGCTTGTCACATTTTGAATAGTTTGATACTTACACTAGTAAAACAGTGGAGTTTTGCTAAGCCCCGAGTAATTGGGGGGTGGATATCTGTTTTGTGTTCAGGTTCATGCAGGCGCGTGGGAGCAGTCACATGATCGGCACAAAAGATGATGGGATGCGATACTAATTAAGAGTTGTGGGATGCAGTTGTTGTTGTCATGTCTTGTATTATTTTCTCAGTCTTACGCTGTATTGTATCTTTTAGTATTTTGGACCCCTGTGTGGGTATGAGTTGTAAACAAATTATTTTATTTTGATTTTGTTGTGTGACTTTATCGGTCCGGGTTGTTATCTTGTTCGACCCCGGTCGGTCGAACAATTGGTCATTTCATTGTGTTCAACCTGATGGATCCTCGAGTGTGGGTTACATGACGTGTAATATTCCCAGTTGTATTCTGGGGGTGTTACAATAATGGTATCAGAGCCTAGGTTGTGGAAACCTAGGCTGTCGAGTCGAGTTACGTTTTGTGCGGTCATTCGAGGTGTTGATTGACAAGTTGAGTCGAGCTGAGTTGTGTTTTGTTTCGTCACTTGGGTTGTTGGATGACGAGAAAAGATTAGTATCGAGGGCGGCTGTCATCTTCATGCGATCTGTAATGTAAGTCTCCTCTGTTGTATTTCGTGTTTACTAACTTTGTCACAAGTTTGTTCTGAAATGAAGTTTGTATTTGGTGTTTGTGATGCATTATGTGTGTATTGATCAGAGATGCTCAGGGGAAGCATTGATGGTTTCGACATGTGTTCAAAACGGTGTTTGTAAATTACGTTATTTAACTTGGATGGATGGGTTTGACATGTGTTCGAACCCGCTATTTGCGAGTAATTCGTAGAAGTGGTAATTTTGTATGTCGAATGTGCATGTGTTTTGAAATCGATAGATTTCGTATCGTTGATTTATTTGTATCTTCTGCGTATGTGCGTATGAACGAGCGTTTGGAAGTATTCTGGATACTTGGTAAAATGTTACCAATGATCAACTTTTGTTGGGTTTGAAAGAATTTTGAGAAAATCTCTTTTGCGTATTTGTGCTATTTACCCTGTGTTCGGTGAAACCTCTGGGGGTCGATGCCAAGAGAGCATGACCACGGGATACCCTGTGCGCTATTGATTGTGATGATGTTAAGTGGTAACATGTGATTACCTTTTATGTTGATGTTGTGATAAGAATATGTGATGTCATGATTATGTGGTGCTATGTTTCATTGTATTGAATGATTGTATGTTCAGTATGCCGAGAGGACGAGGTCGAGCTCGTGGTCGCGGCCGTGGATGCAATCAGGATCGTGATTCGGCGACTCGCTTGTTATCGAGTGCCAACCAGCTCAGTACAGATGGTCGAGATGACCAGTCGCATGAGCAGGAGCAGTCAGCTGGGGGTAATGTTAATATTGGCACTGCCACTATCCTCCAATAGTTGGCAAATCAATTGGCGCAGATGAACCAAGCAGCGAACCGGAATGAGCCTCTCGAGGGGGATAACAGAGCTAGTAAGTGGTTACGAGATGTGATGAGAATGCATCCACCTCGTTTTGCGGGTGCTTCTGATTTGTTAGGTTGGGAGAACTGGATCTTCTAGTTGGGAAGGACATTTGATACTGTATCTTGTCCGGATGAGAGGAGAGTACCTATTGCTCAGTATCTTCTCGACAAGGAAACTGCAGAATGGTGGGAGGTCGTAACGCCCAGAGATCGTATGGATACTTGGGCTGAGTCAAGGCTGCCATGGAGAATGAGTATTGTCCGCCGCCTGTTCGAGAGCATAGAATTGTTGAGTTTTTCTCGGCCATGCCCCAGGATGTGTCGATATCCCAGGCGATAGTCGATTATAATCAACAGTTGGGTTATATTTGTGAGCAAGTGAGGAGTGAAGCAGACAAGATCCGTTATTTTGATATGCGTATGAAACCTCGCATACGTCAGAGCATGGCTCCTTAGATGTACTTCTCTGAAAGAGTATTAGGATCGAGCCTTAGCGATTGAGATGGCCATTTCTATGATAGAAACTAGTCCAGAAAATAAGAAGCTGAAGATTACTGGTAGTTTCTCTAAGGGTCAGATGAGTGAGTTTCATGAGCCTATTGATTCACATCATTTGGCTGGGAAGATTTCTCGTTCGGTTGGTCAGTCCAACAATCCTATTCCGGTGGCCAGTAAGGGTAGCAATGTGAAAACGTGTTTCAACTACAGTCGTGTGGGCCACACCAGTAAGAATTGTCGTTCCCCGCAAGTGAATTGTTTCAAATGTGGTCAATCAGGACACCATGCGGTGCATTGTGAAACTGTTGCTAAGATGTTCGGGAAGCGGGATTCTGTTCCTACTCCTGGAGGGCCTAGCGGTGCCCAGTGATAGTATTTTATGTTTTGTCTTGTGGATTTTATCTCGTGTGCAGACTTGATATGTGATGTTTGATGTATGGTACTTGATATCTGATATTCTGGTTTGAATATTTCCGTGTGGGTTGTTATGATTGTTGTGTTGGCTCTATCCGTATGGGTTTTTGAACCTATGGAGACACGTAGCAAGAGATCACGGAGTCACGAGCATAATGGTGTTAATGTACTATTTTGGCTTAATCCGTATGGGTTGTTGAACCTACGTAGACAGGTGACAGGAGATCACGGGGTCACTTGATGATCGAATGTTTTGGTTTTGTTTTGCAACACTGTGATGCCTTTGTTTTAAGTTTCGGGACGAAACTTATTTTTAGTGAGGGAAAATCACTACGCCATATATGGGCTTCAGTCACACCTAAAAAAGTGTGTTCACAGCCCAAAAAGTGTTGGTAAAAGAAAAAAAACAGGCTACGGCTACACTTTGACCAAATTTGAGGGTGTTACAAAAATGGCCGCTACCATAGGGGTCTACGCTAACACTTTTATAGTTTCTCGTAACACTGCGAAAATGTGTAGCTGTAGACCCCTATGCCAACACTTTTTGATTCTATTCCTACACCTTAATAGGTGTTGTTGCAGACCTATGCCAATGCCGTTATCTATGTGGTGACACCATTAAAAGTATAGTTGTAGACCTATGGCTACACCTATGTAGTACTACTGTAACATAAAATTGTGAAACACTTCGATATTGCCGGCAACACCCTTTATCATTATGGCTACACTTGTTTCTTAAACAATTTAATATCTTTGGCTACACTATGTTATTCTTTTACCAACACGTAAAGAGTATATTTTTGGGGTCAATGGCTACATTTTCGCAGGTCTTTTACCAACACTCTAAATGCTAAAAATCAACATATGGTATTTAAAAATAGAGTTACCCATTAAAAATAAATTCACATCCCAATACATAAAAGGTTATCAAACAACCATCCAAATACATAAACCACCTGAAATAACTACATAAATCCAAAATGAATATAAGGATGTTAAGTATCCTCGCAATGATTCGAATCACCAAAGGGCCGAGTATATCCACCCGTTACAAAAAATGGTGATACTCATCACAGTTTGCATCCATGCTAATCTCAACAACACATTCAAAACCTGTAGTAGAAAAAAATTGCCGCTTAGGGTCTGTTTATCAAATAGAATCTGAATGCCAATTCCGATATCTTGAATTTTGAAAACTAAAATGATAAATACATATATTTTTAGCATTAGCAAATATTAGTTTATAAGATTATGAACTAATTATAAAATTAACCCTGAGGTTTTGCCTAACTACACAACAATTGTAGGATTCGGGCAACCGAACAAAAATTTGATGTCCGAACAATTGCGGGGTTTGTTCAACTGAGCAATCCTGCACAGATTGACATGAATATAAACAATATATTTAAACTTGTAAGACAGGATATAAAATTTAGTATTGGGAGACATATACCTTATGAAATATGGTATACGCAGCAGAAAGATAAATCTCGACGAATCAAATAGGTACTTGGTGAAATATAACATAATAAATAGCAAAATCATACAGAGCGATTCCTAAACGAAATATAACAGAACAAAATCATATGATTTCTTAGTATGATGTTTTTCGTACTACCTCAGTTTGATATTGCAATTACTAAATCTGACTACACAAGCATAAAATATAATTTTGACCACCACCAACCTAACCAATTATACAATGGAACTGAAATTAAAACAATTAGTTAGTTTCAATGCAGTCTGTGCAAAGCAATTAATTGTTTACATGTATTCACCTACATCAATCAACGGATGAATAACATTCAAATTAACATTTGTATAAAAACTCACCAATAAGCACACAATACATGTTTTTGAGTGGCATCGGTGACGGGTTGCTCTGGCAGACACACATCCCTTCGACATCAACGACAATCTAAAAAAGAAGTTGTGAAATCAAACCAAAAATACCATATCAACGATAAATAGAGACCCATAGGGAAAAAACCACAAATAATGCAAGTCAAGTATAATAATCTGACATAAATAATACATAAGTAAAACAGATAGTCACCTTCTGTAAGACCCTTTCATTCTATCGTTTAATGTCCCATCAAACTCAATGTTCAAAACACCAAAACCAATTGGCATACAGAAAGGAAAATTTAGTAGAAGTAAAAAAGAAAAGAAGAAAAATCATCAAGTTTGGTTCTGCTGCAAGTTACCATGTTGGTGACACCAACCCATCCACCACATTACAAAGTAAACTAAATTTGGAACTTGTTCTAATTCTTTCTTCTATTTACCTTTCTTTTATCCTTTTTTTAAGGGGGTGGGGTAGAAGAGGAGGAGTGGCCTTTTTTGGCTGGGTAATGATGAAAAGATAAATTACCTGCACAATCTTGCGAGTCAAAGTGACACTAATTCCACGTCGAATCATCATATCCGATAAAACACCAGCAAGGTATCCTGTGACAGCCATCATACTCCACGGAACAACACTCAACCAAGCAACATGTCTGAGATCAACATGATATATCTACAACAATTAGAAATCACTATTATTTATATTCCATAAGCATTAACAAAGTTAACAGTAAATTCAAAAATAACTTTTGTGGCTCACCGTCTTGAAGTTGATTGGCATCCATGAAAGTATAACAAAAAATACCTACACGAAAGAAAATAATATAATAAAACTTCATGTAGGATAATCTTTGATTTAGCAAAAACACAGTTATATTATGCATCAACACTCATGTTAAAAACATGTCATAAGAAGCCAACAATGCCTTCAAATGTGAGGTTCATGGTGAATGCATTTAGGGAGTGTTTACTTTGAGTGATAGGATGGATAGATAAAAATAATCCAACCTAGGATTGATTATAGACTGAATAATTTCGAACTTGTTTAATCATCTTATCCTTCAAATACTAAATCCTATGTTTTATTAATCTATCATATCACTCAAA
The DNA here is from genome assembly GCA_033398695.1 of Orobanche coerulescens. Taxonomy (NCBI): domain Eukaryota; kingdom Viridiplantae; phylum Streptophyta; class Magnoliopsida; order Lamiales; family Orobanchaceae; genus Orobanche; species Orobanche coerulescens. The sequence goes on from CM065802.1 coordinate 39,440,197, forward strand.
GTAAACGTCCCTTAGGGGATTCAAGTTATAGATATGACTCCAGGAAAAAGATAGCCGCAAACGTGGAAGAAGTTCTAGAGGAAGAATACATTACCCAGCTATGCATAGCATTTGCAACAATCAGCGACCAAGTGGGTAGCCTAGAGAGCAAACAGCCAAAAGGAGGAATGCCTTTTCTTGTTTCAGGTTGGCTTTTTGATAGAGAGGGTACTGATGACCTGCCCTGTATGTATCTTACTTAAACTTAGATATTTGAGGAATTTGATCAAGATAGCCTGCGGTTGCTGATACCCAAACTAAAATCCATAGAAAGCCAAATAACCCAAATATCATAAATAGACCATATATGCCTGCATGTGACATGAGGATTGAAGAAAGTGCAAGTCAAATATCACTTCCAAGCTGAAATCCAGCCATTGCAAGTCCCACAACCCTTGATCTTCTAAATGAACCCAGGCCATGCTACTGAGATATGATAAGAGGCACACATAGACATAGACACACGCAGAGAGAATAAAAACACAATAATAAAAATCATAAAGATTAGTTGGATCTGCGAAGTACCTCAATACCTTCGATGAGCCTGAGAGCAAGCCTGTCAAGAATACAAGAACTCAGAGGACGTCAACAATGCAAAATACTAAACCGGTAACTTATTACCAGAAGTGAAAGGTGACGGATTTAGGATTGACGGATAGCTCGGCGGCATTAAGGACAAGGAACTCAGTTCCCAAAACGACATCGACGGAAATTTGAACGGCCCCGGAGAACTTACAGGCGGCGAGATCAGACTTCAGTTTGAGATCGTAACGCTTAGGGATAGCAAATTTGGGGAGGCGCGGATGACCTTTGAATTTGACCTGTTTTGAGTCCTTTGACTAAGCTCTGCCATGTCGCCTTCTGTAAAAATGAAGCCTTTGTGACTGAAGCTTATGAATCTGAAAGTGACCGAGTGGAATAGAGAATCTCATACCACACACACATATAAGTACCTTGTCCAATCCTAAGACAACCACATTTTTATAAGATGTGGAAAAGTACCTCAACATAAACTAATATAGAAGAATATTAGAGATAAATCAATGGCTAGTTACAAAAGGTACCCCTGAGATTCGACCTAAGTACCCAAAAAAAAAACTATCTAACTAACTTTCAAAGCTACAAAACATAGTCTTGAGATTTTATTCTGGCTCATATATTGTCCCCTTCATAGGCAGAGGAATTTCATAACCCCTTTCATGTTTATAAAAATAATGCAGTTAAACCCCTAATTATAACACTAATTCAAACCTGATAGGTATTTTTTTTGGTAATTGGGAAGGTTAGTTGGGGTTTTTCTAAAGCAGCTCATAAACTATTTTCGAATATTTTGCCTAACTTAAAAAAAAGCACTTCGAGAAAACAACAAATATTATTTGTTCCATTAATCGTTTGATGCATCATTGATTTAACAATTTTGAGGACATAATACTCCTCGGATATTTATTTTCCTTTTAGCATAACTTTATGCTTTCAGCAATTCTTTCCGTAGAGAAGCAAAAGGAGAAGATGCATTTACAAATTCCCAAAACCTTCAACAATTTATCAAAAAAGTTGATTAACGATTAAAAAAAATTACAGACACTCCTAAATTAGGGTATTGAAATTAAAGACGGAAGAAAAGTGAGAGAGAAATAACTCGAAAGGAAAAAAAAAAGGAAAAGTACCCCAGCAGCTTTGACAAAGCCTTCAACGGAGTCCTCGATTGAAGGCGAGCTACGTCCCATACAAGAAGACATCACCTCAGCCGTTGCAACCGGTCTGGACCCTCACGAACTCCGTCCAAAACATTTTGATCGTTGAAGGCCACCTCATAGCCCATGAAGCACCGGCCTAAGAATGAAAATATTTGTGATGAAGAAGAACGAAGTGGGAAGAGAGCGATAAGAGTAGACGGGCGGTGAATAAAACAAGGAAAGGAAAAAGGTTTTGGTGGCAGAAGAAGAGTTTGAGACGCCTGTTTGTGGAAGAGAGACGAAAGCGTGAAACTACCTCCACAAAAAAAGGAAGCGCTAAATTGAGAGGAAACGTTTTCGACCAAAGGGCCATTGCTATATATATATACATATATATATATATAACTTATATTTATTTTTCCTACTTTTATATGTATATATATATATATATACATATATGTATATATATATATATATATATAGAGAGAGAGAGAGAGACAAGATATACTGTACGAAATGTATTTGCCGGTTGGCTCGCCAATGGTTGAGCTGTGAGAAAGTTGAGAGAATGAGTTGGGAGTGAATAATTGAAATTTGACCCGCTTAATTGAAATATTTGGACAAAGATGGAGCCCGCCTATTTAATTGACTAATATTCGAACAGTCATTGAGCTCGCCTATTTTTTATTGATTTTTAAAGATCAACGGCTACACATTTTTAAAGACCAACGGCTACACCAACTTCAACGTTACCGTAGATACTGAATAACGTCTACCGTAACAGTGATTTATAACAATGCTAACACCGAAAAAAGTGTAGGCCTAGATCACTTTCAAGGCATATATGGTTACACTTTTGCTTGTAACATTGAAAAAAGCGTTGTTAAAGCCCATATATGGCGTAGTGAATGTAAAACCCCGGATTTTCGTTTCCGGCTGATAAATTTTTTTCTACTGTTTAGTGGATTGTACATTGTTTGTGCCTATATGCTCATTGTCATGCATTGATGTGAACCGGTTGCGATTTAGATTGTATTGTGTTTGTCATTCCGTTGGCAAGAACCGTCGTTGTGAGGAGTTTTGGTGCGATCTTATTGCCTGTTCAGCAGAAATATAGTGCACGCTAAGTGCTTGGTGTAGCGCGCGCTATTACTCGTTGTTAGCGCACGCTAAGGTTCTGTTAACGCACGCTAACGGGGGGTGCATAATAGAGGCAGAAGCTACTGCCTTTGGCTGGGAGTTTGATAGCGCACGCTACGAAGTAGTGTAGCGCGCGCTAATGGAAGGAGTTAGCGCACGCTATTGGAAGCATAGCACATGCTAACTGTTGGCCAGGTTCAGTCCAGAAGCTACTGGATTGGGTTGGTGTATTGTCTAGCGCACGCTAATATTGGCAGTTAGCGCGCGCTAATTGGGCAGTTGTGCAGAACGCTTTGTAGCGTTGCTTCAATAGCGCACGCTAATCAAAATGATTAGCGCACGCTAAGCTATCCAATATATAAACTGGACAGCAGTCGAGAATCTTCATTTTTTTCATTTCTTCCTCTTCTCTCCGCGGGTGTGAGTCGAGAACGACTAGGGTTCGCGATCTGGGCCGATTTTCTTCCATTCCAAGGTGTTTTGGAATATCCTAGGTGATTATAACATCATCTAATCCATTGTTCTTCGTCGGATCGAGGTAATTCCTTGATTTTTCTTCGAGTTGACTTTTTGAAGATTTGTTCTTGATATCGATCCTAGTCCGATTTTGATGAATCGGTTGGTGTCATATGATGTTATCAATCGTGTTCTTGGATTGTAGTATATCCATATTTCGAATTTCTTTAACTCAATTGATGATTTGAGTGTTCTTGGGAATTATTGAACATTTAATGCTCGATTAAATGTTTCAATGAGTTTCCTTCGCTGTTTTGATGTGATTTCTGTTGTTGTTGGTCTTGATCCTCGTTGTGAGCATGTTTTCGTTGTTTCTTACAGAAATTGTAGCGTTTGAGGCATTTCGGTCGAGCCGTGTTCGTCGGAGTATTTGCGTACCGATTCCGAGGCAAGTATCTTGCTTATACAACTTGTGTCTTGTGATTAGAAATCGTGTGTTACGTTTTGATGATTGGTTTACCTTTGAAAACGTGGTTCGTTTGAATTGGTTATGTGTTACCCATTATAAAGGATTGGTGATGACTATGTTACTTGAATATATATATATATATTGTGTGCTGTGTTTTGTGTGCAGGATTATGATAATCGTGTTGGCTTGGTTGTGCAATGTATTGTGTATTGATTATGAGTTATGTTGATCGCGTGTCGTTGACGATGATGATTTGTGTGTTGAGATTGTGTTGTATGTGCGTGATGCGTGATTTTATGGTGATTAATGTGATTGATTTGCCGTGTATGGACTTGGTGAAATGTGAATGTAACTGTGTAGATATGTGTTGTGATGCTAAGTTCACTCGTGCGGGTTCGATGAGGCCTACGAGGATTCATGGCAAGGGACCATGGAATTGAAACTTAGTATGTGGTGCTGACGTCCAGTCGTGTGGGTCTGACGAGGCCTATGATGACACATGGCAGTCGATCATGGGGTCAGGGCATAGTACGTCCAACCATGTGGGTTCGACGGGGCCTACGGTGACTCATGGCAAGAGATCACGGAGTCGGTACTGGATGTTGTGATTGTTTTGGTTTGGCATAGTCTGTGCGGGTTGATGAACCTACGGATCCACGTGACAAGGTATCACGAGTGTTATAATTGTTGTGTTTGACACGTGACATGAGTTCACGGTGTTATGATTATTGTGTTTGGCATAGTCCATGTGGGTTGATGAACCTACGGAGCCACGTGACAAGGGATCACGATTATTATGATTGTTGTGTTTGACACGTGACATGAGTTCATGGTGTTATGATTATTGTGCTTGGCATAGTCCGTGCGGGTTGATGAACCTACGGAGCCACGTGACAAGGGATCACGCGTGTTATGAGTTTTGCATATGGTATATGTGACGAGTTCACAAGCGTCTTAGTTGATCGTTGAGCATGTTTTAATGTAAAGGCTTTTGACAAACTTAAGACATGAGTTCCTAAAGGATTTTCACAAACTTAGGACATGAGTTCCTAAAGGCTTTTGACAAACTTAGGACATGAGTTCCTAAAGGCTTTTGACAAACTTAGGATGTGGGTTCCTAAAGGCTTTTGACAAACTTAGGACATGGGTTCCTACAGGATTTTGACAAACTTAGGACATGAGTTCCTAAAGGATTTGCGCCCTCTAAAATTCCCAAGATGACAGTTCATTTTATACAAATTCCACTCGTGTTGGTTTCTATGTTATTAAAACTTCTAGGGAATACGTGATTGGTTGATTTGTGATTGGTAGTGTGGTTGCCTGATTTATAATTTGTAATTGCTTGTCTTATTTTGTATAGTTTGATACTTGCACTAGTAAAACAGTGGCGTTTTGCTAACCCCCGAGTAATCCGGGGGTGGATATCTTCCAAGTTTATGCAGGCGCGTGGGAGCAGTCACATGATCGGCAAAAAAGATGATGGGCTGTGATACTAATCAAGAGCTATGGGATGCAGTTGTTGTTGTCATGCCTTGTATTATTTTCTCAGTCTTCCATTGTGTTGTATCGTTTAGTATTTTGGACCCCTGTGTGGGTATGCGTTGTAAGCAAAATATTTCATTTTTATTTTGTTGTGTGACCTTATCGGTCCGGGTTGTTATCTTGTTCGACCCCGGTCGGTCGAACAATTGGTCGTTTCATTGTGTTCAGCCTGGTGGATCCTCGAGTGTGGGGTCCACGACGTGTAATATTCCCGGTTGTATTCTGGGGGTGTTACAATCCAAAGAGTGAACACCTAGCCAGACCCGGAGCTCACATTGTAATCGTTCTGAGATCGAATGATTAGGATCATCCTAAACCTCCTATGTTGTGAATACCGTATATGTATAAACCCTTCATTTAGATATTCCGGTCAAGTTTTAGAGTTAATGTAAAGTTACAACTCGATATTCTGCCATGCTAGTTCAAACTCATATCACTGAGCTTTCTTGTACCAAATACAGGTAGCTCATTTGCATTGGCGAAATACTTTTGATCTTATTGCCACTACACCTGCTGACTTAGGGGAGAAAGAATCATTTCTTGGTATTCAGTAAAGACTTCTACTTTTCCATCAAGCTGCACTTTAAGGTTGATCCCTACCTTCAAGTATCATGGATCGAACTACTCTAATGACTAACTTAATATCACAAATACATCTCTTACTGAAACCTCAAGTCAAAGGTCCACGCACACCTATCATAACCTTATGATTCATTCATTGACTATCTTAAAGTTAATACCATGTGACAGAATCGAGGTGAATCATATCCGAGTATACTAATCTCATTAGTATACCTACAGCGAGTGCTCCCACTACTTCTAACTTTAAATAAACGGTTAAGTTTATCGAATGTGGATAAATTAGGCAATTTGAGTTTCGAACAGTTCCAGTGCCCTAAACCCTAAACCCTATACCCTAAAACATAAACCCTAAACCCACCCAAAAACCCTAAACCCTAAACCCTGAACAAACTAAACCCTAAACCTTAAACCGTAAACCCTAAACCCTAAACCCTAAATCCTAAACCCTAAATCCTAAATCCTCAACCCTAAACCCTAAACCCCTAAACCCCTAAACCCTAAACCCCTAAACCCTAAACCCTACATAAACCCTAAACCCTAAACCATAAACCTAAACCCTAAACTATACGAGCCTCTACAGCGTAAGGATCAACCGGATTGTACAACAAACCAATCAAATCCGCCCAAACTGCCAGAAGCACGGGGGGCCGCTCGGTATGGTCAGACAAGTCAGATTTAGAGGCCCCGAAAGAACCAGAAGAAAAATTCTTCTTACAACATTGTCGGAGCCCTCTGAATTAGCTTTCCAAGTGTGTAAGGATCACTAGGATCCAACCACAAAAGGATGAGGTATGGCTAAAAAGGTGCAAAGGACACATCGGGCCGCGCACTGTGGTCGAAAAAGACAAATTTGGAGACTGCTCTAGTGTATGTTTTCCAAAGTTACATTCACAAAAGTCGTAGGCCTCTGAACTGGCTTTCCGACGACACCAATGCCATTATTAACAGACCATAATCGAAGGAGATATGCCCAGAAAACGGACGTGTGCTCCGATTGCCCTTTACCGAAACACAGTTTTGGCCACATCTCCTCAAGTATAGCTCATGTTGGGCCCACCTACGTGTCCTTGTGATCCTTATTTCACACCCTTTGGCTTGACAGGGTCGGATTCCACATTCAGCTCAGCCGAAATTTCGCCCATCCAACATAGAGATTGTCTCCCTACGTCCACAATCTCGTTTTTAGGGCCGGCTTAAAATAGGGCGAGGTCTCAACTATAGCTTCTTCCCACTATTATACGAGCCTCTGGAGCATAAGGATCAAACGGATCGTACCACAAACCAATCAAAACGGCCCGAACTGCCAGAAGCATGGGGGGCCGCGAGGTATGGTCGGACAAGTCAGATTTAGAGTCCCCGAAAGAACCCGAATCAAAATTCTTACTACAGTATTATCGGAGCCCTCTGAATTAGCTTTCCGAATGTGTAAGGACCACTGGGATCAGGCCAGAAAAGGATGAGGTATGGCCAAAAAGCTGCAAGGTACATGATGGGTCTCCTGCTGCGGTCTGAAAAGTCAAATTTCAAAACCGCTCTACTGTCCGTTTTCCAAAGTTGCATTCGCATTAGTCGTAGCCTTTAAACGGCATCAATACCGCTGCGAACAGACCACAATCGAATGAGATATGCCTAGAAAACGGGCGTGTGCTCCGATTGCCCTTTACCGAACATAGGTTTGACCACATCTCCTCAACTATAGGCCATGTTGGGCCCATCGACGCATCGCCTAGTGATCCTTATTTCATGCCCTCTGGCTTGGCATGGTCGGATTCCACATTCGGCTCGGCCAAAATTTCGGCCATCGAACATAGAGACTCCCTACGTCCAGAAACTCGTTAATAGGTCCGGCTCAAAATGGGGCGAGATCTCAACTATAGCTTGTTCCCACTATTATACGAGCCTATGGAGCGTACGGATCAAACAGATCATACCACAAACCAATCAAAGTGGCCCGAACTGCGAGAAGCACAAGGGGCCGCACGGTATGGTTGGACAAGTCAGATTTAGAGGCCATAAAAGACCCCGAATCAAAATTCTTCCTACAGCATTGTCGGAGCCCTCTGAATTAGCTTTCCAAAGGTGTAAGGACCACTAGGATCAGACCATAAAAGGATGAGTTACGGCCAAAAGGCTGCAAGGTACATGTCGGGTCGCGCGCTGCGGTCTGAAAAGTCAAATTGCAAGACCGCTCTAGTGTCTGTTTTCCTAAGTTGCATTCGCATTAGTCGTAGCCCTCTGAACTGGCCTTCCAATTGCACCAATACCACTGAACAGACAACAATCGAATGAGATATGCCCAGAAAACGGACGTATGCTATGATTGCCCTTTACCGAACACAAGTTTGTCTACATCTCCACAACTATAGGTCATGTTGGGCCCATCGATGCGTCCTTGTGATCCTTATTTCATGCCCTCTGGCTTGTCAGGGTTGGATTCCACATTCGGCTCGGCCAAAATTTCGGCCATCGAACGTAGAATCTTCCTACATCCGGAAACTCGTTTTTAGGGCCGGCTCAAAATGGGGCGAGATCTCAACTATAGCTTCTTCCCACTATTATACGAGACTCTGGAGCGTAATGATCAAACGGATCGTACCACAAACCAATCAAAATGGCCCCAGCTGCCAGAAGCACGGGGGGTCGCACGGTATGGTCAGACAAGTCAGATTTAGAGGCCCTAAAAGACACTAAATCAAAATTCTTCCACAGCATTGTCGGAGTCCTCTGAATTAGATTTGCAAAGGTGTAAGCACTACTGGAATCAGGCCACAAAATGATGAGGTACGGCCAAAAAGCTGCAAGGTACACGTCCGGTCACGCACTGTGGTCTGAAAAGTCAAATATCAAGACCGCTCTAGTGCCCGTTTTCTAAAGTTGCATTCGCATTAGTCGTGGCCCTATGAACTGGACTTCTAACAGCACCAATACCGCTACGAACAAACCACAATCGAATGAGATATGCCCAAAAAACGGACGTGTGCTCTGATTGCCCTTTACCAAACATAGGTTTGTCCACATATCCTTAACTATAGGTCATGTTGGGCCCATTGATGCGTCCTTGTGATCCTTATTTCATGCCCTTTGGCTTGGCGGGGTTGGATTCCACATTCGGCTCGGCGAAAATTTCAGCCATCGAACGTAGAAACTTCCTACGTTCGGAAACTCGTTTTTAGGGCCGGCTAAAAATGGGGCTAGATCTCAATTATAGCTTCTTCCCACTATTATACGAGCCTCTGGAGTGTAAGGATCAAACAGATCGTACCACAAACCAATCAAAATAGCCCGAACTGCGAGAAGCATGGGGGCCGCGCGGTATGGTCGGACAAGTCAGATTTAGAGGCCTCGAAAGACCCAGAATCAAAATTCTTCCTACAGCATTGTCAGAGTCCTATGAATTAGGTTTCCAAAGGTGTAAGCACCATTGGGATCAGGCCACAAAAGGTTGAGGTACGGCCAAAAAGCTGCAAGGTACACGTCGGGTTGCGCGCTGTGGTCTGAAAAGTCAAATTTCAAGACTGCTCTAGTGACCGTTTTCCAAAGTTGCATTCACATTAGTCGTATCCCTATGAACTGGAATTCCAACAGCACCAATACCGTTGCGAGCAGACCACAATCGAATGAGATATGCCCAGAAAATGGATGTGTGCTCTGATTGCCCTTTACCGAACACAGGTTTGTCCACATTTCCTCAACTATAGGTCATGTTGGGCACCTCGATGCATCTTCGTGATCATTATTTCATGACCTCTAGCTTGGCAGGGTCGGATTCCACATTTGGATCGGCCAAAATTTCTGCCATCGAACGTAGAGACTCCCTACGTCTGGAAACTCGTTTTTAGGGACGGCTCAAAATGGAGCGAGATCTCAACTATAGCTTCTTCCCACTATTATACGAGCCTCTGTAGCGTAAGTATCAACTGGATCGTACCACAAACCAATCAAAACGGCCCGAATTGCCAGAAGCACGGGGGGCTGCGCGGTATGGTCGGATAAGTCAGATTTAGAGGCCCCGAAAGACCCCGAATCAAAATTCTTCCTACAGTATTGTCGGAGCCCTCTGAATTATATTTCCAAAGGTGTAAGAACCATTGGGATCAAGCCGCAAAAGGATGAGGTACAGCCAAAAAGCTGCAAGGTACATGTCGGGTTGCCAACTGCGGTCTGAAAAGTCAAATTTCGAGACTGCTCTAGTGCCTGTTTTCCGAAGTTGCATTCACATTAGTCGTAGCCCTATGAACTGGCCATCCAACAACACCAATACCGCTGCGAACAGACCACAATCGAATGAGATATGCCTAGAAAATAGACGTGTGATCCGATTTCCCTTTACCGAACACATGTTTGGCCACATCTCCTCAACTATAGGTCATGTTCGGCCCATCGACATGTCATCGTGATCCTTATTTCACTACCTTTGGTTTGTCAGGGTTGGATTCCACATTCGGCTCGGCCGAAATTTCGGCCATCCAACGTAGAGACTGTAACACCCCCAAGATATTCAGGGTATATTACAGCGCCGTAGGACTCACCAGGCTAAAATAGTTAATACCGCTCGTCTAACCGTCACGATTAGCTAGAAAACACACATCACCAAGATGAAAATTAAATAAAATGCCCGTACAACTGATAAACCAGACATCACCGAAAACCACAAATAGAATTTAGTATACAATCCATCTTCCAAATCAAAACGCCTAAGTACTCGCGAGTACTAACTATCAGTTTACAAGTTTTGAAAACAAGCATTTAAAATGGACAACTGAAATAAAGGAACTCATTTGTACACATCAACAACCCTGGACAACATCCTTGTACTGCTCCAGTGCCCGCTCGACCGAATGAATGCAATTTGAAATTCATAACACGAATTTCCCCAAAAACGGGTCCCCAAAGTGGTTAACAATTATGTTAGTACAAGTAATCAAGGCAAAGCATTCGCTTACACATCTCATAGTACATGCATCAAATTGTTTCAAAATAAAAATCAAGACATGTCTTTTCCAGAAAACAAACAGTCAATAATCACAGTTCAAAAATCGCCTAGGACCTGGGTGAAACCACTGGTCCCATCTAAGGCCCCTAAGGACCCTCCCGGACTGGTCATAGTTAAAAATCACACACATGACTCGCCTAGGACCGGGGTGAAACCACTGGTCCCATCCGAGACCTCTATGGACCCTCCTGGACTGGTTATCTAAACAAGCTCGTGAATCAGGAGTGAAATCACAGATTCCTCCGAGGCCTCGTCGGACCCTCCCGGAGTGAGCAAATCACACACATATACATTACTATTTCATGGTAAGCATTAGGGTTTCACAAGAATACTTGCCTTGAGAAATTGACGATGGAATGAACAGAAAAATCAACCACGCTCGCTAGTTACCGACAACCACAAACCTAATGATTCGAAGAATATAATCACAACCAATTCTACACGAGTACAAAAACGGAATGCACCCGAAAACCCATATACGATTCATGTAAATTCGTACAAAACAATAATGAGGTCGGGTCGTGACCAAACCATCTCGATTTCACAAATACCACGAACTTTACCATGAACTCATAGGGAAAACAAGGGATACACAAGGATTAATCATATACAACATGAATTAATCAACAACACGAAGCGAATCGGACAAATACTCGAAAACCCCCAATTTACCCAAAGATAGGGTTCTAAGAGTTTACCTCGGATCAGAGACGAAGAACAAGTGTTGGTGTTGTCAATATACACCAAGAACTCAAGGAAGATGATAGCTGAGATGATTGGAAAAAGAAATCGCCTCAAGATGTCCGTATCTCATCCGAAAAGCTGTTTTCAGGACATCGGACTCCTTCACCCGAAGCTGATAGTACCCCGATCTCAAGTCGATCTTCGAGAATACCGCAGCTCCCTGCAACTGACCAAACAAGTCATCAATCCTCGGTAAGGGATACTTGTTCTTGATGGTCACTTTATTAGCTCGCGATAGTCGATACGTAAACACAGTGAACCATCCTTCTTCCGCACAAACAGGACTGGTGCACCCCAAGACGAAGTGCTCGATCGAATATACCCCGACTCAAGAAGCTCACTCAACTGCTTTTTAACTCAGCCATCTCGGAAGGTGCCATGTGATACTGCGCCTTCGAAATCGGAGCCGCACCTGGCTCTAACTCGATGGCGAACTCAACCTCACGATCCAGTGGTAACCCCAGCAACTCGTCAGGAAAGACATATGGGAACTCACTAACGACTGGGATCGATGAAAACTCGACTTCACTATCCTCCGCCTTCAAGGCATAACACCAATAACAGTACACACCTTCCGCATGAGTCTCATCGCCTTCAAGGCGTTAATTACGAACTTCTGGTTTCCCCTATTTCGCCCAGCGAAAGAGTGCTCGGTGCTGTCCTCGGCTAACGTGGTGATCATCCTCACACAGTAGTTCATGATCGCACCATGCCGCTCGAGCCAATCATCCCCGAGAATTAAATTCTAACCCTAAATATCCACAACAATAAGATTATAGAGTCAAGCCCTCTCACAAATAACCACAGAACAATCTCGGATCTCCCGATCACCAACGATCCTATCACCGCTAGGAAGTTTAACAATGAAAGGCTCAAAAGACGATAAACAGTCAAGACCCAAACGGTGCACACACTCCAGAGAGATGAACGAATGCGTAGCAACAGAATCGAAAAGTACACTGAAAGGATGAGAATGAATATGAACGATACCTGTAGCCACGGTAGCTACTGGATCATCGGCCCTCCTCATATCATATATACGCGGATGAGCGGAGCCGACAATGGAAGCTCCCCCTCTAGCGGGCTGGCCCCGACCTCTCCCTCGGCTGGCACTCTGCGAAGACTGCGGAGCAAATGACCCATGGTTTACACTCGGCTCCCTAGGCACTTGGAAGGAAGCTTGGGCACCGAGAGTCTGCCCTAAACGATCACAAAATGAAGCCTTGTGGCCCGACTTGCCACAAGTATGACAAGTCAACATCGGACGAGGACATTCTCGATTTCTATGGCCCGGCTAGCCACAGTTAAAACATCTGACCTCTCGAGTGGGGGCACTGGTAGTACCTCGGAAGCCCCCAGAAAAACAAGCCGAACCACCTGTGGGAACGTTAGCAGACTGAGACTTATGCTGAAATCCGCCCTTGTAACCCGAAAAGTTATCGATGGATTTCTGTTTCTTACTTTCTCGAGCCGCCTCTCTAGCCGTCAAGGACATATCATAAGCAAGAGCTCTACTCTGATAGTCCTTTAGGGTGGTGCAGGCGAGTCCAAACATGTAATCACGAATCCTCGGTTTCATCCGCCTAGGAAAGTGGCAAATCTTATCGCTCTCCTCCTTAACCTGGGCCTTCACGAAGCCTAATTCCCGGTTGAAATCTGCAATGGCCTGAGAAACCGGAATATCTCGAGGCTGAGCATCATAAAAAACATGTACCCGTGCCTGTCGAACTAGCCATGGACAGTATTCAACTTCCAAAAGGTCTCTTCACTCGGCCCATGAAGCATCATGATCCTGAGGCCCGACAGGCTCCCACCAATCAGCAGCGTCCCCAGTGAGAAAATACTGGGCAATTGGGACCTTGCGATCCTCAAGACAGTTAGTGGCAACAAAGATCATGGACATCTCTTTGATCCACCTCTCCAAACCAATCGGGTATGAAGCCCCAGAAAACTGAGAAGGATTCATCCCGGTGACATCCTGAATCCAACGATCTGCTCCGGCCTGAGCAGTATGAGCTGGAGCCAGTTTTTGAACCGCCTGGGCTATCGCAGCCATTTGGATAACCATTTATTGCATCACAGCTGCAACACCAATGTCGGCGCCATTACCGACTGTGTCATCTTGATAGCAGTATGGTCCTGACGACCATCATTACTGCCGGCTCCAGAAGTGTGTGACGTGGACGCCCCATTGGATCCCCGCATCCCCGGCTACGTCCACGACCACGACCACTACCTCGACCTCTCCCAACATCCATATTGAGATAAAAGGTAGTAAAAGCAACTCGATGATAAGTACGGGAGAAAACAATCATAGTTCAAGAAATGAAAGTACGATACGATAAAACAAAATAATCGAGTAAGGAAAACTTATGAATACTGGAAGTACTGAGATGATGGCGGCGTGATGACGATGTGCAAAATAAAATACAACTAGACCCAATTAACCGACAAGCCTAGGTATACATAAACCTAGTGCTCTGATACCATTTTCTGTAACACCCCCAAGATATTTAGGGTATATTACAGCGCTGTGGACCCCAATGTGGGACCCACCAGGCTAAATAATAAATACCGCTCGTCTAACCATCACGGTTAGCGCGAAACACACATCACCAAGACGAAAATTAAATAAAATGCACGGTACAACCGGTAAACCAGACATCACCGAAAACCACAAATAGAATTTAGTATACAATCCATCTTCCGAATCAAAACGCCTAAGTACTCACGAGTACTAACTATCAGTTTGCATGTTTTGAAAACAAACGTTTAAAATGGACAACTGAAATAAAGGAACTCATTTGCACACATCAACAACCCTGGCCAGCATCCTCGTACTGCTCTAGTGCCCGCTCGACCGGCTGAATGCAACCTGAAATTCATAACACGAATTTCCCCAAAAACAGGTCCCCGCTAGTACAAGTAATTAAGGCAAACCATTCGCTTACACATCTCATAGTACATGCATCAAATTGTTTCAAAATTAAAATCAAGACATGTCTTTTCCGAAAAACAAAGAGTCAATAACTAGAGTTCTAAAATCGCCTAGGATCGGGACGAAACCACTGCCCCATCTGAGGCCTCTAAGGACCCTCCCGGACTGGCCATAGCTAAAGATCACGCACATGACTCGCCTAGTACTAGGGCAAAACCGCTGGTCCCATCCGAGGCCTCTATGGACCCTCCCGGACTAGCTATCCAAACAAGCTCGAGAATCAGGAGCGAAATCATAGATTCCTCCGAGCCCTCATCGGACCCTCCTGGAGTGATCACAGATATACATTACCATTTCATGTTAAGCATAGGGGTTTCACAAGAATACTTGTCTTGAGAAATTGATGACGAAATGAACGGAAAAATCAACCACGTTCGCTAGGAACCGACAACCACGAACCTAACGATTCGAAGAATACAATCATAACCAATTCTACACGAGTACGAAAATGGAATGCACCTGAAAATCCACCTACAATTCATGTAAATTCGTACAAAACAACAATGAGGGCGGGTCGCAACCGAACCCTATCGATTTCACAAATACCACGAATTTTATCATGAACTCATAGGGAAAGCAAGGGATACACAAGGATTAATCATATACAACATGAATTAATCAACAACACGAAGCGAATCGGACAAATACTCGAAAACCCCTAATTTACCCAAAGATAGGGTTCTAAGAGTTTACCTCGGATCGGAGATGAAGAACAAGTGTTGGTGTTGTTATTATACACCAAGAACCCAAGGAAGATAATAGCTGAGATGATTGGAAGAAGAAATCGCCTTTGGTTCGTACAAGCCGCGGGGAATGAGATGAAGTGAGAAATAGACGCGTCTGAGGTCAACTCTCGGGTATATATAACCAGATGGTTTAGACTGCGCTAACGGATTATGGTTAGCATGCGCTAACCAGCCAACCCTGGTCCAGAACTTTCGGTTCTGACCCATTAGCGTGCGCTACCCGATAATTAACGTGCGCTTTTTAGCCCCCCATTAGCGTACGCTATCGACCTATAGCGTGCACTACCTGTTCGTCTCCAGAGTCCAGAAACATTGTGCCTCAACTGGAATACCGAATTAGGTGCGCGCTGCCACATATATAACATGCGCTAAGCCTCAACCACAGCGTGCGCTAATCTACAGACTTAGCATGCGCTAAACTGCTCATCCGGGGAGCAGAAACAACCTACTGCCACTGTTGTACTCGAATCATTAGCATGCGCTACTGGCGAAGTTAGCGTGCGCTACACAAAAAAAAATTAGCGTGCGCTAACGAGTGCAGGCAGTAGTATAGACAACACTCAAAGTTGGAAAACGACGAATTCTCCCCAGATGAAAGTAATGCGCACCCGACACAAAACAATAGACTGGAGAATACACACGCACGAAGAGTTCGAGTCAGAAACTAAATCACTAAAAGAAAACACAATTCCGACTACTCAAAGGTTTGGAAAATGACAACGATAGTAATTACCACATAACTTTGCGAAATTACAAAATGGCCCAAAGCATCCGAAATACATGATACACGATCGAACCACCAAGCAAAAGCCCACAACATCCATAATGGCATAATATGGATTTACGGAAACCCTGACATGGCGGTTCCAAACAACGATTACGAGAATCGAACCAAATAGCGACGAAAAATACATTAAACGTGGAATTGAGTATAACAAGTCCGTAACAAGCTCGGATGACAAAAAGTCCAGTATTAAATATTCTCGAAATATCAATATTGTTACAAGCGAGTCATTAAAAATGAAACAATACACCAAAATAAAAAATATCGGAAAAAGAAAAAATGCGGATAGTACAAAGATTCCTGACGTCCGGAATCTCGTTCTTAGGGCCGGCTAAAAATGGGGCGAGATATCAACGATAGCTTCTTCCCACTATTATACGAGCCAATGCAGTGTAAGGATCAACAGGATTGTACTACAAACCAATGAAATCCGCGCAAACTGCCAGAAGCACAGGGTGCCGCGCGGTATGCTCGGACAAGTCAGAGTTAAAGGCCCCGAAAGACCCTGAATCAAAATTCTTCCTACAATATTGCCGGATCCATCCGAGTTAGCTTTATAAAGGTGTAAGGACCACTGGTATCAGGCTACAAAAGGATGAGGTATGGCCAAAAAGCTGCAAGGTACACGTTGGGTCGCGCGCTGCAGTTGGAAAAGACAAATTTGGAGACCACTCTAGTGCCCGTTTTCCAAAGTTGCATTGGCATTAGTCACAGCTCTATGAACTGGATTTCCAACGGCACCAATATTGCTACGAACAGACCACAATTGAATGAGATATGCCTAGAAAACGGACGTGTGTTCCGATTGCCCTTTACCGAACAAAGTTTTGGCCACATCTACTCAACTATAGGTCATGTTGGGCCCATTGACGTGTCTTCGTGATCCTTGTTTCACGCCTTTTGGCTTGGCAGGGTCGGATTCCACATTCGGCTCGGCCAGAATTTCGGCCATCCAACGTAGAGACTCCCTACGTCCGCAATCTCGTTTTTAGGGCCTGCTAAAAATGGGGCGAGATCTCAACTATAGCTTCTTCCCCCTATTATACGAGCCTCTTCAGCGTAAGGGTCAACCGGATCGTACCGCGAACCCATCAAATCTGCCCAAACTGCCAGAAGCACGGGGGATCGCGTGGTATGGTCGGACTAGGCAGATTTAGAGGCCCCTAAAGAACCCGAATCAAAATTCTTCCTACAGCATTTTCGGATCCCTCTTAATTATATTTCCAAAAGTGTAAGGACCACTGGTATCAGGTCACAAAAGGATGAGGTATGGCCAAAAAGCTGCACGGTACAGGTCGGGTCGCGAGCTGCAGTCGAAAAAGTTAAATTTGGAGACCACTCTGGTGCCCGTTTTCCAAAGTTGCATTCTCATTAGTCGTACCCCTTTGAATTTGCTTTCAAACGGCACTAATACCACTGCAAACAAACCAGAATCGAACGAGATATGCCCAAAAAACAGACTGTGCTCCGGTTGCCCTTTACCGAACACAGTTTTGGCCACATCTCCTCAACTATAGGTCATGTTGGGCCCATCGACGCATTCTCGTGATCCTTATTTCACGCCCTTTGGCTTGTCAGGGTCAGATTCCACATTCAGCTCGGCCCAAATTTCGGCCATCCAACGTAGAGACTCCCTACGCCCGGAATCTCGTTTTTAGGGCCGGCTCAAAATGGGGCGAGATCTCAACTATAACTTCTTCCCACTATTATACGAGCCTCTACAGTGTAAGGATCAACAGGATTGTACTACAAAACAATTAAATCCGCCCAAACTGCCAGAAGCACAGGTGCCGCATGGTATGGTCAAACAAGCAAATTTATAGACCCCGAATCAAAATTCTTCCTACAGCATTGTTGGAGCCCTCTGAATTAACTTTCCAAAGATGTAAGGACCACTGGGATCAGGCCATAGAAGGATGAGGTGTGGCCAAAAAGCTGCAAGGTACACGTTGGGCCGTGTGCTGTGGTCGGAAAAGTTAAATTTGTAGACCGCTCTAGTGCCTGTTTTCCAAAGTTGCATTCACATTAGTCGCAGCCCTCTGAACTGGGTTTCCAATGGCACTAATATTGCTGCGAATAGACCAAAGTCGAATGAGATATGCCCAGAAAATGGACGTGTGCTCTGGTTGTCCTTTATCGAACACAATTTTGTCCACATCTCCTCAACTATAGGTCATATTGGGCCCATCGACGCGTCCTCATGATCCTTATTTCACGCCCTTTGGCTTGGCAGGATCGGATTCCACATTTGGCTCGGCCGAAATTTCGGCCATCCAACGCAGATCCCTACGTCCGCAATCTCGTTTTTAGGGCCGGCTAAAAATGGGGCGAGATCTCAACTATAAATTCTTCCCCCTATTATACGAGCCTCTTCAGCATAAGGATCAACCGGATCGTACCACGAACCAATCAAATCCGTCCAAACTGCCAGAAGCACGGGGGGTCATGCGGTATGGTCGGACAAGTCAGATTTAGAGGTATTTGATCATATCGGTTATGATCTTTAGTTCTACAAATGCAATGGGGCCTTAATTTGAAGGTCACGTTTCAAAGTAAGCCGGCGTCGACAGCTTTCAAGTTTGAAAATGCAGCTAGAGAAGCTTTCCCCAGAAAGAAACTAGAGGAAAGTAGTGAGGAGATGTACAAATTGTATCTCATATTTCTACTTTCATTCAATTTATTCATTTATTTATTCATTATTTCTTGGTTACGTTCGCTGTGATACCAATGCGTATAATACTTGAGACAGTCCTCTATTTTGACATAAGAAATTTTTTTTTTTTTTTTTTTTTTTGGCCACTTTCTTAAGAAAATACTTTTCGACCCACTTAACTTTTACATTTACAAACTTGAACACTTCTAGTTTAATTAATTAGGAGAAAGTAACCTAAAGAAGAAGCATAAATTATACGTAAATGTTGTATACTTTTAGAAAAACTAATATGTAACCCATCGAAATAGTGTTGGAATCGTTAATGATTTTAATTTTATTTTGTAAAATTAATTATTATAGGATCGATCTACGTTCCGAGTAGATGATCTTGGTATATTCACTTTCTCTAAAGCAATTCCCGGTGAGTGAGAAATAGTGAATTAAAGTTTATCACTTAATGGTGAATTAATAAGGGATGGTATCCCACATTGAATAATGAATCATCGTTATTCTAGTATATAAGGAGTTACCTTTATTCATGTAATAATTAATATCACATGTGTATGGGCTTAAAGCCCATACGCACGCACACGCGCGCGCCGCCGCCGTCCGCTCGGCCGCGGCCGCGTGCCGCGTGCAGTGGACCGTGGATCTTGGGCCTTGGATCTTGGGCCTTGGATCTTAGGCCTTGGCCTTGGCCTTGGATCTTGGCAATTGGTCTTTGGGCCTGTTCGTGGGCTTGGCCGTGAGCTAGGCCTTGGACTAGCTTAAAGATTTTTTTGGACAAGCCCAACAACGTAGTTGGGCTCGTATGTGCACATAAGGATGTCCAGATACATCCCTCGAGTGGCTAAAGAGCTGAATACAGTCCAGGTGCGTCCTGACTGTTCAAATTCAGTCCAACCCGGAAGTAACCTCCCAGGTGTTATGAGGAGGAGTTAATGGCAGGTTTAAATTTCGTAACCCCTGCTATTTGTTTGAAATTCGTAACTCCTAACCATAATGCAGCATAAATGACTGCATTATGACAGCCATAAGGGCTGTGTTTAAACTCCCCTGCAGGTGAGATGGTCTATAAATAGGCATGCATACCTTTGCTTCTGTATGCAATTTTTCGAAACTCTGGCATAAAGCATAAAGCATACAGTTCATAGTTCATAGTAACAACTTCGTCCTCACCTCGTTCAAGTTCGCCGGAGCTCGTAGGTCTTGTGGTGCTACTACCTTTGAGACGTTGCCGTTTTATCTTTAGGGGCGATACGTCAAAACCGAAAGCACTACCAGGGCGTATTTCGTCTTGTGGATAGAGGATTCCTCAACTCGGCAATAGTTTACGGTTTTACAATTTACTTTCTTGTATTTTCAATTCTATTTCGAGTTTTGTATTTTCATTTCCGTACGAGTTTGTAATTTCTGTTTTTGAGTTGTAACTTTTTGTATTCTAGTTGTAATTTCTTTTTCCGCCCAGCAAGTTTGTAACACAGAAATACAACAAGCGCAAGATGAAATAATATCTACTTGCTGAATCCTACAACTGGAGATGACGACCGCTGCTTCCACCGACTCCAACACCACCACTGCCTTTGCCTCCGCGACCGCCGCTTCAAACGTGGCAAACACCATTGCCGCAACCATGTCCAGCATGATGAGCTCAACTCCATGGGTGTTTTCGAACCCCTTTCTGACTACTGGTGGATCCATCTCGAGTGGCACCGTAGGTTCCACTTTTAGTGGTACCATTGGATCCATGTTAGGATCTAGTGTTGGAGCCTACGAGTTCAACACGAGTGGTTCCTTTTTTGGAACAACCTCGGGGCAAAGGATGATGCCTGCCGCTGAGAAGCCGCCAAAGTTTCTTGGAGCCGACTTTAGAAGGTGGCAACAGAAGATGTTGTTCTATTTGACAACATTGGGCTTTGCGAACTTCCTTAAGGAAGATGCGCCACTGGCGCCAAGTGCTCAAGAGACTAGTTTCACAGTCCGAGCTGCCTATGACAATTGGCACAATGGAGACTATCTTTGTAAAAACTTTATTCTGAATTCCTTAGAAGATAGTTTGTAAAATATTTATTCTGTTGTAAACACATCAAAAGAGACGTGGGAAGCACTTGAAAAGAAGTACCGTAGTGATGATGCAGGTACAAAGAAGTTTGTAGTCGCCAAGTATCTGGACTACAAGATGGTTGACTCAAGGCCAATTCATCATTCATGATGTCAATGCCGAAGGAATGGTTCTGTCAGACGCCTTCACTGTTTCAACTGTGATCGAAAAGTTGCCCCCCCCCCCAGTTGGAAAGACTTCAAGAGCTATCTCAAACACAAAAGCAAGGAGATGACTCTTGAAGACTTCATTGTGAAACTGCGCATCGAGTCAGACGTGCGCAAAAATGACCACAAACCAAAAGGCCTAATAGATGCTAAGGCCAATCTGTTAGAGCATGGCGGTCCCTCCAATAAAAGAGCTCGCACAAGTGTCCAAAACAAAAGCAAAGGGAAGCAACCAGTCAAGAAGTTTGATGGCGATTGCTTCAACTGTGGCAAACATGGGCATGCGGCGAAAGACTATCGAAAGCCAAAGGCCAACAAGAAGAAGAAGCATGTTGCCAACATCGCCGAGACTAACGGCGGATGGAAAGAGAATGACCTTGCTGTTGTGGTCACCAAAGAAGTCAACCACATTGAGAACCAAGGTGGTTGGTACGTCGACACCGGTGCGACCGCCCACGTTGGTGCCGATAGGAGCCAGTTTAAGAATTATCAAGATGGTGAGGGGAGGAAGCTCAACATGGGGAATTCAGCTTCATCTGAGATTATCGGAGTTGGAGAAGTGGCCTCAAACTTACGTCCGGACAGACACTCACCTTGAAGAATGTGCTTCATGTTCCGGATATGAGGAAGAACTTGATCTCGGGCTCTATACTAGTTAAAAAGGGGTTTAAACTAGTGTTTGAGTCATATAGAATTATCATAAAAAAGTTTGATAATTTTTTTGGTAAGGATTACCTCACGGAGGGACTCTTTAAACTTAATGCTTTGGCCATGCGCAATGTAACCAAGTCCAGTAATGATAATGAAAATGCTACTGCTTCCTCTTACTTGACTGAGTGTTCTGATTTATGGCATTGTAGATTAGGTCATGTGAATCTAAATGCTATAAAAAGATTAGTAAACTTATATATACTAAAATTAAATGAAGTCAATACTCAAAAAAAATGTGAGATTTGTGTTGAAGCAAAAATGACGAAAATTCCGTTTCATTCGGTAAAACGAAACACAAAACCCCTTGAATTAATTTACACAGATGTGTGTGATTTAAAGTTTGTGCAAACTAGAGGTGGTAAGAAGAACTTTATCACTTTTATCGATGACTGCACAAGATATTGTTATCTTTATCTTTTGAGAAGTAAAGGTGAGGCTATTGGAGCTTTTAAGAACTTCAAGAATGAAGCCGAAAATCAATTAGGTTGTCGTATCAAGATGGTTCGAAGCGATAGAGGTGGCGAATATGTAGCCCCGTTTGAGGAATTATGCAACGAGAGTGGTATAATTCATCAAACAACAGCTCCATATGCACCACAATCTAACGGTGTTGCTGAACGTAAGAATCAAACACTTAAAGATATGATGAATGCCTTATTGATTAGTTCAGGGTTGCCCAAGAACATGTGGGAGGAAGCTATCTTGACAGCCAACTACATATTAAACAAGATTCCACGCAAAGGTAAGGATATTGCCCCTTATGAGTTATGGAAAGGTAGAAAACCTTCATACAAATATCTCAAAGTGTGGGGTGTTTGGCTAAGGTTGAGGTACCTCTACCTAAATAAGTTAAAATCGGACCTAAGACGGTCGATTGTATCTTTATTGGGTATGCACTGAACAGTAGTGCCTATTAGTTTGTTATCCACAAGTCAGAAGTTCCTGAAATGACTGTGGGAAAAACAATTGAATCAAGGACTGTTGTATTCTTTGAAAACATATATCCTTGTAAGGATAATGATAAAGTTGAGAACAATTCTAGCAATAGAGTTGAAGATGAAGGAATAAGTTCAAAACCTGTGGATGTAGATCCAAAGTCACGTAAGCGATAGAGATCTAATCTGGAAGATGTAGAACCAAGACGTGGTAGTAGGGTTAGGGCACCAAAGACATTTGGACCTGACTACATAACATTCATGTTGGATGAAGAAACAACATCGATCAAAGTAGCTTATGCCAGACCAGACGGGTTGCTCTGGAAAACTGTTCAGAGTGAAATTGACTCAATTTTACAAAACCAAAGTTGGGTCTTGGTTGATTTACCTAAAGGTTATAAGCTCTTAGGATGCAAATGGATCCTTAAAAGAAAGTACACGGCTGATGGGTCAATTGACAAGTATAAAGCTCGTTTAATAGTCAAATGTTTCAAACAGAAGGAAGGGTACGATTTTTTCGATACCTATTCACCTGTAACGAGAATTACATCTATCTGAGTGCTTCTCGCGATTGCTGTTTTGCACGATCTTGAGATTCATCAAATAGATGTTAAGACTGCTTTTCTGAACGGTGATCTTAAAGAAGAGATCTATATGGAACAACCTGAAGGGTTTGTAGTACCTCGACAAGAGAAAAAGGTATGCAAACTGGTTAAGTCTCTATATGGATTGAAACAAGCTCCACTACAGTGGCACTTGAAATTTGATAATGTAATGTTATCAAATGGTTTTAAAATAAACGAGCGTGATAAATGTGTTTATATTAAGAACACTAATAACGGTTATGTTATTGTGTGTCTTTATATATATATGACATGCTAATCATGGGTAACAATATACAAGTGATTAACGATACTAAGAACGTGTTAAAAAGAAATTTTGACATGAAAGACATGGGGCTAGTCGATGCGATTCTTGGAATGAAAATTTTGAGAAAATCGGATGGAATCATCTTGACACAATCTCACTATGCCGAGAAAGTTCTCAAGAGGTTTAATGTAGGGATGGCAATGGGGCGGGTCGGGGCCGGGTATTGCCTACCCAGACCCGGACCCGCGGTTAAAAATTAGCCCCAGACCCGCCAAATTTTTTTCGGGTCCGCCCCAGACTCGCGTGCTCGGTTCTGGGTACCCAGCGGGTACCCACGGATTTTTTTTTCTCGGATTAATATTATATATATATATATAATATACTACTAATTTAAATTTATTACTAATTTAATATATATATATATAATATTACTAATTTAATTACTAATATATATTTAATTTATTAAGTATTAATATTTAATATATATATATAATATTACTAATTTAAATTTATTACTAATTTAATATATATATATATATATCGGGGTGGGTACCCCATATCCCGGAACCGAACCGAAACCGAACTTATTTTTCTCTACTCGCCCCAGACCCGGACCCGGACCCGAATTTTGTTACCCGAGTTGGACCCATTCGGGTAAAAACCCGTGGGTACCCGAACCCGTGTTTTTTTTTGCCATCCCTAGTTTAATGCTATTGATAGCTTGCCGGCTAAGACCCCAATAGATTTAAATGATCACTTGAGCAAAAATTAAAGGGAACCCGTTGCACAAGAAGAATATGCACGAGTCATTGGGTGTTTAATGTATCTTACAAATTGCACTCGACCCGATTTAGCTTGCGCTGTGAACAAATTGAGTCGTTACACGAGCAATCCAAGCAAAGAGCATTGGAAAGATCTCGTTAGAGTTTTGAGGTACTTAAAGTATACTCAAAACCTTGGGCTACACTATTCTAGATACCCCCCGATACTTGAAGGGTACTGTGATGCGAATTGGATATCCGATACGAAAAGTTCATTTTCTACAAGTGGTTACGTGTTTACCATTGGGGGTGGAACTGTCTCGTGGAAGTCCGCGAAACAAACATGTATAGCCCGATCCATCATGGAATTGGAATTCATAGCTTTGGACAAAGCTGGTGAAGAAGCCGAATGGCTCAGAAACTTTCTAGAAGATATTCCATGTTGGTCAAAGCCAGTACCAGCGGTGATGATACACTGCGATAGCCAAGCTGCTATTGGTAGGGCAAGAAGTAACGTGTATAATGGAAAGTCTCGAGATATTCGTCGACGCCATAATACCGTGAGACATTTGATCAAAAGTAGGGTTATCTCTATTGAATATGTGAGGTCATTGGATAATCTAGCGGATTCGCTAACCAAAGGGTTAAACTGTGATCAAATGAATAAATTGCTAGAGGGAATGGGTTTAAAATCGACAAGTTGAGAATTATCATAGTGGTAACCCAACCAAGATGACTGGAGATCCCAAGAACTTAGTTCAATGGGAGAACTAAGCTATGAGAGTTCGTGTGAAACACTCATCTAAGTTTATTCCCTATAGAGCAATTGAGTGTTGAAAGCTTGCTTAGTGGTGAGGTTAAGTCTATGACTTTTAATGATTCCTAAAGACCTCGAGGAGGTTGAGTATGGCAAGATACTCGGTAAAGAATCACCTATATAAGTGACAAGTGGGGGCCGCTTTATGAAATACACTTATGAGTCCAAAGGGGTGTCCAAGGCCCGCAAAGGACATAAAACGTGAGAACGGATGAGATTGAGGTGTTCAAGTGTTAGCACCATTGTCTTGGTGCACGTCGTGGGGGAATAGTTCAAAGCATCAAGCCACTAATCCGCCTGTGTACCTGATGATGTTAACTATGGAAGGTTCAAAGTCACGAACTACGTATCCTTATACTTTAACGCCTCTAGAGGACTGAGCTTGAGTCTGCATATTGCATTTGGGCTATTTTCACTCATGTGGGGGATTGTTGGAATCGTTAATGATTTTAATTTTATTTTGTAAAATTAAATATCATAGGATCTATCTACGTTCCGAGTAGATGATTGTGGTATATTCACTTTCTCTAAACCGATTCCTGGTATGTGAGAAATAGTAAGGGATGGCATCCCACATTGAATAATGAACCATCATTATTCTAGTATATAAGGAGTTACCTTTATTCATGCAATAATTAATGGCACATGTGTATGGGCTTAAAGCCCACACGCGCGCACACGCGCGCGCCGCCGCCGCCCGCTCGGCCGCGGCCGCGTGCCGCGTGCCGTGGACCGTGGATCTTGGGCCTTGGATCTTAGGCCTTGGCCTTGGCCTTGGATCTTGGCAATTGGTCTTTGGGCCTGTTCGTGGGCTTGGCCGTGAGCTAGGCCTTGGACTAGCTTAAAGATTTTTTTGGACAAGCTCAACAACGTAGTTGGGCTCGTATGTGCACATAAGGATGTCCAGATACATCCCTCGAGCGGCTAAGGAGCTGAATACGATCCAGTGCGTCATTGTTCAAATTGATCCACCTAAGTAACCTCCCAGGTGTTATGAGGATGAGTTAATGGCAGGTTTGAATTTCGTAATCCCTGCTATTTGTTTGAAATTCGTAACTCCTAAGCATAATGCAGCATAAATGACTGCATTATGACAGCCATAAGGGATGTGTTTAAACCCCCCTGCAGGTGAGATGACATATAAATAGGCATGCATACCTTTGCTTACAGACATGCAATTTTTGAAACTCGCATACGAGATAAAGCATACAGTTCATAGTTCATAGTAACAGCTTCGTCCTCACCTCGTTCAAGTTCGCCGAAGCTCGTAGGTCTTGTGGTGCTACTACCTTCGAAACGTTGCCGTTTTATCTTTGGGGGCGATACGTCAAAACCGAAAGCACTACGGGGGCGTATTTCGTCTTTGCGGATAAAGGATTCCTCGACTCGGCATTAGTTTACGGTTTTACAATTTACTTTCTTGTATTTTCAATTCTATTTCGAGTTTTGTATTTTCGTTTAAAATGCGAGTTTGTAGTTTTACATTTTGAGTTGTAACTTTTTGTATTCCATTGTAATTTCTTTTCATGCGTGAGTTTATGTAAATACAACAAATAGTAAATAGAATAATAAACGAATATGAAACGTCGAGAGCGCTTAAACGAATATGTATAAAAGGAAATCGTATTGCATTACAAACTTTATTTATCGAAAACAAATCCTACAATTTCAACAGTTGGGATTTTGTTGGGAAGTGAGGAACTATGATTGGAGCAGTTGTGGATGGTTTCGATCCATTAGCATCGGATGAAGAAGACGACGAAGAAGAAAAAAGTCCAAAGCAATTAAGAAACCCTAAACAGAAATTATATAGTAAAAGGTAACATTTGAGGGTAGGCTAATTTACATGGAAATGGGTGAGTATTAATTGCAATAATGCTTTGCTCTATTTATAGGCATGAAATCTTGGTGAGCAAGAATAAAGGGTAACAGTATATCAGTAATATTAATTGACTTTGTGGAAGACCTAAAATTCCACTAAGTGATTGTGAGTGATCTTTCTCATTTTTTTTGAAAATTTATTTTTATTTTCTTTTTTGGGGAGAATGCACCAAGAGAGGATAGGCTCATGCATTCGTATCAGTTTCGTGGAGCTTGCTATTTTTGACTGATTTACTTTTTCAAAAATGAACATAAGTTGGAGAAGGATTGAATCCTTTTTCTTATTCCTTTTTTAGTTTAGTAAAGCCAAATGTTAGAAAATACATGGGTGATGGGTCGTTTAAAAATAATATATTTGTTTCTTCGTGTTACAAATTTGAGTATTTTACCACTAAAATGAATACTATTCTTACATTTATTCTAAACATATTATAAAAAAATTATATTTATAAAGGTACTACTGTTCTAATCGATTCACTATATCATCGTATGGTTTCTCTTGACGAACATCTACAAGATCACAGTGCTTCAAAACCTGCGCATAAACAAATCTTAACAAACGCAATGGAAATTTTGGACAAAGTATCGAATATCTAACTGAAATCCAAATGCCGAATAAAGTACATCACTGGTATACTACAAAGACAATAGTACTATACAGATTTAATTATCAATCAATATGAGTTCTTTGTTGCTGCTCCTTGATATCACTTTGATGATAGTATTTATGAACTTCCTATTCTAAAAGCAGGTAGCATATAATTAAACACCTACCAACGTCTCATAAAACCTGAGCAAAGTATTTTAGCTTAGTTCGATCAGCCAATTGATGAGAGTCGCTCTCGTTCTTTCGTTTATGTTGAAGTGATGTATAATGTAAGTGGGTGGCACACAACTTTTAATTTTGAAATAAAAGATAACAGACTTATAGATTTAAGTATATTACTCAATTATAAAGAATAAACAGATTGATAGTATCCCATTTATATCCTATACAAAGCATCTACTTTGATTATACAAGTTTATTTGGCTAATTTAGTAGAAGATGATTTGAAAATAGTTCAAGCAAAAATGGAAAGAGAGATAGAGATATTTCGCCTCGATTCTTTTGTAATATTTGTAAATATCATCATCGTACCTGGTGGCGGAATCTTGTTATCTGGCGCTGTCTAGATACCGGAATGTCCTGTTCAAAATAATTTTATAAAGGTAACTCAAGAATATCAAGGTAAGGCCGAAATTGATTACGATCCTCTGTATGTTGCACAAATATCGGAACATCATGATGAACATTCATGGCCGTGTGATCCTCCCGATCGATAATAATATAGTTCTCTCTCTCTCTACCTGCCTGTACATATGGTTGAAAATCAAAATCTTTGATGCGAAAACGGATCATTACCTTAGCTCTATCTATTATGTTGTTGCTCCCTGACAGTCAGGTGTGCAGCAAACTTCCTGAAAAATGGTGGATCTTTATGAAAATACTCATGGATACTTAAATGACTATCCAAAATCAAGAGTTAGAAAGAACACGGAAATCAACATAGCCACATCAAAATCTTGTACAGGGTATAAAATTTATACAATACCTATATCTGGAGAGATGGCAAATGAATACATATTCATGTTCTATTAGGAAAAAAAAAAACTCGTGAAATCAAAAGGGCAACCAAAACGATACTCGAGTATATTAGCATAGCTCGAAGATATAGAAAAACAAATGATGTTGATGCCTCTCCCCACATGTAGAAAGATCAGTTCTACATATAACAGTTTGCCACATATTACTGAACACACAATCACGCATACATAAAACCACGACAGAAAAAAAAAATATTAAACACTTCATTTATAGCATGAGAATATGATAAATCGAACTCAATTGTAGGGGCGGATCACAAGCCTTTCAACCGCGGGGGCCGAAGCAAATATCTTATATATTTATAAAAATACAAAAGATACATCATTCAAAGTTATAAATAACAAAACATTAAAACTAGACGTTAAATATAAAAATACCAAACATCGCTCATCAAAGTGGAATCCGTCGATCCTTCGCGGCCTTGAAATCTTCTATAATTTCATCCAAGGTAATCTTTTCAGCAAGTTCTCTTTCGATATACAAAACCAACGAGTCATTTAGAAACTCATCTTCCATTTTACTCCGTATCCTTGTTTTCACAATATTCATTGCTGAAAATGATCTCTCAGTTGTCGCGGTAGAAACTGGGAGAGTAAGTAACAGACTGATTACTCGATAAATAAGATCAAAAGTGGTTTCTCTTCTACGAAGCTTGAAAACTACGTTTATGTGTTTCTGGCCCAGATTTTGGAAAGACGGAAAGTGTTGGTTGAAGAGGACCAAGATTCATATAAGCTCGTCGAATTGTATCTTGTTGATTGACAGGATAATCATAAACTTGATGACGCAAGTCAGGGTCTCGTTCTAATGCACTAAGATCAATATCATTACTATTCATTTGAGCTTTTTTGCAAGGATTTTCGATAACCAGAACACTAGGTGAAGGAGTATTATCATCTAGATTTGTTGTCTCTTCGGTATCTTGAGAAGAAGAACTAACATGTTTTCTTTTAAAAAACCCATGAATGGTAGATTGAGTTTTCTTCATCTACATGTCAAACAAAATTAACAATTTTATCACATTTTAAACCAATTGAACTATCAAAGTCTTAAACAATTTCATACAAATTTAATCTCAATAAGCAATAGCAATTTAATCTACTAATTATCTGTAAAAAAAGCTCAGGGGCCTTGGCCCCTAAAGGCCCCCTTGGGCCTCCACCCCTGCAATTGTTAATAGTCTGAATAATTGTGTGTTTGTTTTATTAGTTACATGGTGGTTGTGTGTTAAATCTACGGAGCGATTATCAGATTGGAAACGTAAATAGTCCACTAAAAAACTACCAGCAAATCATTTGGCGGATATGAAATTTTAAAGGAGCACGCTGATGATAGGAAGCTGGAAAAAAAATTTACGTTTGGAGAATGAGCGTGAATAAGTGAACAATATGGTTTATCTGGATAAAGGAGAAGAGAAGAATACTGCAAATTTGAAAGGACTAACAAATCTGGCATCATAAAACAAACAAGAACGAAATCTATGCAGAAGAGTGACCTATATTTGTAAAACATAATCGAGGTAGATAAGGTCAGTAGCAAAATAGATGATGCAGGTGAGGCAGGCCGACAACTTATTGATTCTAGTTCTTTCGTGAGCTGGTTTTAGAATTGAAAGTAATTAGCCATTGAGGAGGACGATGAAATATCTGTGGAGAAAAGTATCGATTGAGGAGTATAAATACCATATCTGGAGGGAAAAAAAATTTTAAGTGGCAAAAGTATGACTGTAATTTTTCGAGTTGCCAAAAGTAGTACTGTAATTTTTGGGATGGCAAAAATAGAATCGTAACTTTTGGGATGGCAAAAATAGGCAGGTAACTTTTTAAAATAACAATTTAAGGCCAAATCAAACACAAATTGCCCTCTTGCGGGCTCAAATGTCGAGTTTATTTAGCTTTTTATGTTGTAGGGCCAAATCAAGCACAAATTGCCCTACTTAACAGAATGACTAAAACGAGTTTATTTAGCTTTTTATGTTGTATTTTATAATTTAATTGTTGCAAAAGATTATCTTTATGCACAGTAATTAAACAGGTGGAATGTCCAAAAAAGAATAAAATATGTGCAATTTTAAAAAAAACGACAAGATTAGTTGTCCAGAAACACATTTTTCATTATCATGTCAAAAAAATCTTTAAAAAAAATGACATGGAATTTTACTTTAAAAAATGAAATTAGTAAAAAATGACGTAGAATTTAAAAGTATGTTTATATTAATAAAAATTCCCACATGTGCAATTTGAGCCCGCAAGAGGGCAATCTGGACTTGATTTGGCCTTAAATTGCTATTTTAAAAAGTTACAGGCCTATTTTTGCTATTTTTAAAAAGTTACGGTCCTACTTTTGCCAGCCCGAAAAGTATCAGTCCTATTTTTGTCAGCCCGAAAAATTACTTTTGCCACCCCTAAAATTACGGTCCTTGAAAAATAATTTTCCTCATATTTGCAATGCATTGTTAATACGGAGAAAATGAGAATATAGAATAGACAGAACATGTGGGAAACAAAATATATTTATAGAAAGAATGATTCGAATGTACCTTAATATGTTCCACAAAACCATATTCTCCTCTTTCATTGGATAACATTCAGACTGTTCGAGCTATTCGACCACTTGAGCAATGCAATTTGGGTTTGCAAGGTGGATTTAGAATCGAGAGGATTGTAGTCTTTTTCCGTTGATATTCTAAAATATTTACTTCTATGTTTGAAGAAATTATATTTTGTTAACAAAGTCTGAGTAGAGTGGGCCAATCGGGGCAGCCAGGAAAAAAAAGAAAAAATTGGCGTTGGCAGAAAATTTGTACAATATCGGTATTTTGAGAGACGGTACAAGATATTTAATAGGAGAATACGATTATTGACCTAGATAAATGAATACATATTCATGTTATAGTCGTCGAGGCAACAAATATTTGTATGAAATTTGATTCTAAAAAATTTAGTAACTATATATTCTACAATGATTGAACATAGAGAGTCGTACAATTTCGAGAGGTATTTAAGGAGAAAATAATCGATAGAGTTAAAATGTAATTATAGGACGAGTTTGACAAAACTGAGGAAGATGTGTATATTTAATACAGGGCTAGTTATTGCTGGAGGCGCTTTTAGAAGTTATATACAGGCGACATACTGCTTATTCATTTGTACAAAGTTTTATTACACGTTCGAATATACAAATGGACATCATGGGTGATTTAGTCGATTTTTTTGGCCTTCAGTGTTCGTTCGCGTGATGATGTGATGATGTGTGCGTTGGTGTGAGAATGTTCTGAAAGAAATAAGATGTGTAAGCATGTATTTATATAGTAAATATATAGGTGAAATGTAGGAATATGAAATGACCTTCGGTCGTTGATGAGAGTTTATTAATTTTTGGATTTTTCGGTGTGCGGTCTTCGTTATGGGGGTTGATGCCTGCGTCATGTGTGAGAGGAGGATGAATTATTTCATGAGAAAGTTTTGAAATAGGATGTATCACTACGCCACAAATGGCCTCCAGCAACGTTTATTTCGATGTTACAAGCAAAAGTGTTAGCATAGATGCCTTAAAATTGATCTACGCTAACACTTTTTTTTATCGTTACAGTTGATAGTAACCTGTGTTGTCATAGTATCTATGGTAATACCAAATTAGGTGTTTCCGTTGATCTTGAAAAAAAGTGTTACAAGGGAAGAAAAAAATAAGCGGAAAATAAGGAAAAACCTGTAAAAATTGTAACGACCCGATTTTTCTAATAGTATTTTATGAATATATTTTTATAATAAGGAAAACCTGTAAAAATTTAAAGTCGTTACACTAGTAGAATAAACATCAAAGACTTCGGTACGACTCGCTTCGATAATGTACATTAGTAAAGTAAAAACAAACAACAACTTCGCTTTTCAATTTACAGAAGTAAACAACTCACATAAACTTCAGTAAATAGCACCAAACAAAAAAGCAGGAAATAGTTAGAAATTTTACGCTACAAAAACTTCGTTAATTTGATAATTACTAAAGTAAAAAGTGTGAAATTTTATTTTTTACCAAAAAATGTTTATAATAGCGAAGTGTGTGTCTTGAGACCGAAAATTAATATCTTGAGATCGGGAATTAATTGACCCAGCACCAATCCAACCCTACCCTAACACTCGTTTCTCGTTCTCTCTCCATCTCTCTCACCCTCACGATCGGTAATTCCCCACTAAAAATCTCCAGCCGCCAATAGAAGATAACCATGCGACATCACGAAATGACGGACGCTCCAAGCGAGGTTGAAAGCAGGCCAGAGTTTTGAGCGAGACCATAATGCATAGAGGTTGAACGAGGCGGATTCCGTCGATAGTTGCAGCGGACTGGAGCCGCGATCGGGGCGGATTTCCAATGGGATTGTCAGATGACCCTCGCCGCCCTTCCCTCTCCCGACTCTTCTTCCACCTAATTTTCAGTTGGTAGCATTACTTCCTCTTCAATTTGATTAGGTCTCCTACCGCAAAACAGAAGTAAGAAAACCTTCGACAGTGAACTTTCTCTCCATTGAAACCATCAGTATTCCACCAAATACGATGGCCGTAACTTTCTCTCCATTAATTAGAGTTTTTGTTAGACCTGGCAATTCGTTCGTGTCATGTATTTTCGTGTCGTGTACTTTCGTGTTTCGTGTACCAAAAGTCCAAACCCATACACGACAGTAAATGAATTCGTGTCATGTCGTGTCGTGTACCGCGCAAATTCGTATCGTTTCGTGTCGTTTTTTCGTTTCAGGCACGTAATATAAAATAAATATTAAAATATTATAAAAAATAATAATTTTAATATTATAATATTATTTTTATAGGTTTTAGTAGACGAAATGAAACGAGTGGCAACGAAAACACGAATGTTTACACGAAATTTATGAAAATTCAAATTATATTTTCAAATTTTAAAATTTAGTATAAACAGAATTCATAAAATATATATTTTTAATAAATCAAATATAAAATATTATATTTATTTATTTCGTGTACCTCGTGTCGTGTCGTGTACCCAAAGGGTAAACACAAAACCGATACTAAATCTCGGTCGTGTACTTTCGTGTTCGTGTATTTTCGTGTCGTGTACTCAAAATGCAAACCCAAATACTAAATTTTCGTGTCATTGTCGTATCGTGTTTTCGTGTCGTGTGATAAATTGCCGGGTCTAGTTTTTGTTAAGCATAACAACTCGTAATTTAGTTGTTAATTTTCATGTCTTTGAAATTATGTTTTTAGAGAAATTTGATATTTTATGACTCTTGATTCATGGTTTCAGTGTTGTTAAGATGTGGGATTCCATCGTACTTTGAAATTTGTGATTTGAGCGTGTAAGCTCTTTTTTAGCAAATATGTGCCAATTATAGTAGATAGTAGATAACAATAGAAGTATCATTATGAGTGAAGAAAGACATAATTGTTTGATGGGGTTATGTTTATTTGCATCATGATATATAGGTTGTTTTATTACATCAACAGATTATGTGAACTCAGACCCTATATGCTTATGTGAAGGTGAGTTTCTTTTGATATCTAATTCATGATGTGTATGTTGGTGTTTAAGCGTGCAGTCGGAGTATAATTGAAGAAGAATGCCAGGATATCTTTGTCCATTGTTTGAGACATAATCTTGTTTATGCTTTTTTACCTTTCTTAATTTCACCTATGGACTAAGTTATATGAAAAAATTGCTGCAGGTAGTGATCAATCAGTTCACACGTGTGGCACAAATTGAACGTTGTTCTTTTTTTGGAAACGTGTCCCTTGGATCCTCAGTGACATTGTCGGAGCTGCGTGAAATGTATAATGCTGTAAGATACTAGGTCTTTGCTGAAGGTTGTTGTTGACCATAATAGTTATTTATAAAATATGCATGTGGTAATTTTCATTTGTACTGTGGCGCAGGTAGTTCTTGCCTATGGTGCTGAATGTTAGAAAATTCTTCAAAGTTAAAGACGTCGAGGCTTGAATCACGCATGGAAGCGCTTTCCTTATAGTATTTCTTGCACCCCGAAATGTGTCTTAAGGTCACAAACAAGAATACCGCAGGATACGACAAGCCTTAATTTCGGACTGCACTAAGACAAAGTGAAATCCGAAAATAGGCAAGAATAATTTTTCTGGATTATAAGTATTCAAGAAAAGAGAATAGGTGATTCGAAAATCTGTATATACTTATGAAACCGAACTTGGTTTTATAAATAAATCATACCTATTCGTGAAAGGGAGCACCATTTCGTTCAAACGACACGACCGTTGGCCAAACAACCGTTCGTTTCGAAATGACATGACTTTTCATTTAAGCAGCAAAATAACCACCAAATGAAGAGACATGACTTTTCATTTAAGCAGCAAAAATAACTACCAAATGAAGAGACATGACTTTTTCCGAAGTGCCAAAGTGCGCCTACGAAGCGCCACTAAAGCCTCTAAGCCCGAGCCCGAGCCCGAGCCGGAGCCGGAGCCGGACGCCGGACGCCGGACGCCGTTGTCGCCGGTGGCAACACCGGCGAGCGGCGATGTGAGAGTGAAAATTTGCATAGATTTGCCTCCTCACCTCCACCTCACATCCACATGGCACTACCACATGTTATTAATGGTTATTTAATTGCTCACACTTATAAGGTGCTCATTTCTTTTGTTTTTGTTCCATGTGGGATTCTTTTCTACTCACAAAATACACTATTTTGTCTTTTAATGAACAATCAAATAAAAGCTTTACAAAATTAAATCTCTTATTTAATTTTCTAGCTTTTTTCAACAATCCCCCACTTGTTCAGAAAAGACAAAATAGAATCGTAAGAAAAACAAAGAGTGTTAGTACGGATAAGTATCTTTCGATTTGAACTAATCCTTAGTATAAGCAACACAAGACTTTATCGAAAAATTAGGTAGCTAGGCTTTGAACCTATTTTTCTTGTGATAAAGTCGGTATTACTCAACACACACTCTTTAGTGTTCTTTGCCTACATATCACGCTTAGCACCGTTAATGGCCATGTGCTCATCTGTCTCGTGAATTTTTCATGAGAGAAACTCCAACTCTCACTTTGGGACGGCACCATCCTTAAATTCACATAGGTGAAGTTCTTACAAGCATCTCTGTTACTTACGGATACTTGTCCTCATGGTGAACTTCATTAAGAGTTAAGAAAAAAAAACTCAACCTCCAATAGTAACAACAACATTATTGTATAATGTTGTGAACATCAAATCAATGACTTGTTCTTACCCATTGAACCTAATGTTAGTCAATTCCTAACGTTAGGTTGGGTTGCCATCATAGTCGGATCACTACTCAAGGAGTTTAAGACCCATCCCTCTCGAGGTCGATTTCACCAAATCTCTAGCAAGAGGTTTTGTGAATGGATCAGAATGTTAAAGCTTGATCTCACATATGTGAGCGAAATGATTCCATCTTTGATCAATTTCCTCACATAGTTATGTCTAAGACTAATATGTCTAGACTTTCCATTATACACTTCCTTTGTATGCTCTTGCTAAAGTTGATTGACTATCACAATGTATCGACACGGTTGATATATTGTCTTTAGCCAATGGAACTTCTAAAAGAAGATCCCTTAACCATTCGACCTCTTGACTGCGGAAGCTAGAGCCACGAACTCGATTCCATGGTCGAATGAGTAATACACGTTTGTTTCTTTGATTTCCAAGAAAGCTGCTCCTCCGGCAAGTGTAAATACCCATCCTCGTAGATTTGTTATCTCCGACACTTGATATCAACTTGCATCGGTATATCCTTCTAGTACGGCAGAAACGGCCGTATTGAAGTCAAGATTTTTGTTTTTAAAAGAAAACCAAAAATTCTACTAATGCCCTTCCAATGCTCTGCACTTGGATTGCTATTAAAGCTACTCATTTTACTAAAGGAGAATGCTATGTCACTTCGAGTACAATGCATCAAGTACATAAGACAACCAATAGCACTAGCATATTCCAATTGGGCCACAGCTCTTCCATCATTCTTTTCAAGTTTTACACTGGGATCAAAAGGGGTGTTCACCTCCTTGAATTTTAGATGTTTGAACTTGTCAAGCACTTTTTCAACATAGTGTGATTGACTAAGTTCATAACCCCCACTAGTTCTACGAACCTTGATACCTAAAATAGTATCAACTTGTCCAAGATCTTTCATTTTGAAAGTGGAAGATAGAAACCTCTTCGTTTCTAATATTCCTTCCATCTCGTTGGTAATGATCAACATATCATCAACATAGAGACATAGGAAGATCACAACATTACCACGCACTTTTGTGTACAAACACTTGTCACAAACGTTAGGAATAAATCCATTCGAAAGTATGACCGAGTTAAACTTTTGATGCCATTATTTGGGTGCTTGTTTTAATCCATATAAGGATTTGACAAGTTTACAAACTTTTTTGTTCATTACCCGGAAGCACATAGCCTTCCGGCTGCTCCATGTAAATCTCCTCATCGAGATCTCCATTTAGAAATGCTGTCTTGACATCCATTTGATGAACATTTAGGTTATATAAAGAAGCCAAGGGGAACAGTACTCTAATTGTTGTTGTTCTTGCTACCGGTGCATATGTGTCAAAATAATCGATTCCTTCCCGTTGTCGAAATCCTTTGGCTACCAATCTAGCCTTGTAAGCGTTAAGAGTGCCATCTTTGTATTTCTTTCGAAACACCCACTTACATCCAATGGGTCTCGACCCTTTGGGTAGATTGACAATCTCCCAAGTGTGATTTGCCATAATAGAATCCATTTCATCTTGGATAGCATCCTTCCAAAAAGTGGAGTCCCGAGAAGCCACTGCTTCATTATAAGTTTTAGGACTATCTTCAACAAGAAGAATAATCGGAATCTTTCGGGCAAAATTCTCTCTATTTCCTTCTACTATGTAAAAAGAAATAAGTTGAGAATCTATTTCATCAGGTCCCAAATCCTTAGTCTTACGAACTCTCTTGCTAATCCGAGGTTCTGGTTGTTCTACAACAACCCTAGAAGAACTCTCCTCTCGAGGTTCTTCATTTGTGGAATTTTGAGATTCCTTTTCTTTAGAATTAGAATTTTCAAAGAATTCCACGTCTCGGGATTCTACTATGACATTAGATTCTAAATTTAGAAGTCTATATGCCTTGCTATTCGTAGCATAGCCAATAAAAGCACTTCGTATCCCTCGAGGACCCAACTTGGTCCTTTTAGGATCCATGTTTTTATAGTAGGCTAAGCACCCCCACACTTTGAAATACCCAATATTCGGCTTTCGCCCTTTCCATACCTCATACGGAGAAATTTGGGTTTTCTTTAAAGGTATACGATTTAAAATATGACATGCAGAAAATAAAGCTTCACCCCACAAACTAAAAGGTAATTGAATGCATTAACATGGCATTTATCATCTCTTGAAGTGTTCTATTTTACGTTCGCTAAACCGTTTTGTTGTGGTGTGCGTGGTGCGGAACACTCGTGAACAATACCATTTTCTTCACAAAAGGCATTGAAATCACTAGAAAAATATTCACCACCTCTATCGCTTCTAAGAATTTTAATTTTAGTTCCTAATTGATTTTCAACTTCAGCCTTGTACATCTTAAAAGCATTAAAAGCATCATCTTTATGTTTTAATAAATACACATATGAAAATCTAGAGCAAACATAAATAAAGGTAATAAAATAATTATTACCCCACGGGTTAACATCCCATTGAATTCACATAAATCGGAATGTATAAGATCTAACAATTTAGAGTTTCTCTCTACACTATAAAAGGGTTTCTTTATCATTTTAGATTTCACACATATTTCACATTTATCTAATTTATCAGATTTGCACGAAATTAAACCACATTTAATTAATCTTTTCATAGTGCTAAATCCTATATGTGCTAATCTACTATGCCATAAAGAAACGGAATCAATCATATAAGCAGAAGGAGAAATCTTATTAATGACATTGTCAACAATACATAATTTGACCATCCCTTCACTGGAGTAGCCCTTTCCAACAAATACACCATTACGGGTCAAGATAAGCTTGCCCGACTCATACACAGATTTGATCCCCGGTTTACCTAAGAGATCACCACTAACAAGGTTCCTATTCATTTCCGGAACATGGAGAACATTGGTCAAAGTGACCTTCTTCCCAGATGTGAAATTGAGTTCCACGTTTCCGATGCCGACGACCTTTGAGCGTTGCTCATTTCCCATCTGAACTTCTTGTCCTCCGTCGACTTCAGAATAGGTGTTGAAAGTAGTCCTATCATAGGATACGTGGACGGTAGCACAAGTGTCGTACCACCACCCTTGAATCTTTCCCTTGACCGCCATAATTTCGCTCACCGTAGCGATTATATTCCCATCGGTCATAGTGGCGTCGACTTCTTTTTCCGCTGTCTTACGGAGTCGACAGTCTCTAGCATAGTGACCGGGTTTGCCACACACATAGCAGCCCCCGTTGGATCCCTTGGACACGGACTTGTTGCCGGACTTGAATTTGCTGGAATGCTTGAATTTCTTTGAATCCTTTTTGGGACCCGAAGAACTTCCTTTTTCATTCCACTTTCTCTTGCCTTTCGCGCTCACCGCGTTGGCTTTGAAAGTACCAGTATCCGTCGTCTTCTCTCTCATCCTCGATTCCTCCTCGATTCGAAGATGTTTCTGGATTTGTTCCAAAGAGAAGTCCTCGGTATTGTGAAGAAGTTTCTTCCGGTAGCTTTTCCAGGAATTGGGCAACTTCGCAATAATTGCACCAACTTGGAAAGTCTCCGGAATATCAATCTTCACAGCCCTCAATTTGTTGACAATAACTTGCAATTCATGTACTTGAGCAAGTATGGGCTTATCGTCAAACATCTTAAAATCGAAGTAACTAGAGACAAGGAACTTTTTGGTACCTTCTTCTTCGGCCTTGAATTTGTACTCGAGTGCCTTCCAAATCTCCATAGCTGATGGATTGTCGGTGTAGAGATCGTAGAGACGGTCGGAGAGAGTGTTCAAAATATGGCCACGGCACAGCAACTCGTCCTCTTGACGTTTCTTCCGTTCTGCCTTGAGTTCTTCAGAATCTTCCTCTGTTGGCTCTGGGATAGGCTTCAACGTTGGGTCCAACACGTAGAAGACCTTCATGGCAGTGAGGAAGAAACGCATCTTGTCCTGCCAGCGAGTGTAGTTGGTTCCATCGAAGCGGTCCAACTTGACGAAGTCTTGGTTCATCACCTTCAAACTCGAAACAGTAGCCTCGGTCGCCATTGCAACAGATACTATAAGATTGTTAGAAAATTCTTCAAAGTTAAAGACGTCGAGGCTTGAATCACGCATGGAAGCGCTTTCCTTATAGTATTTCTTGCACCCCGAAATGTGTCTTAATGTCACAAACAAGAATACCGCAGGATACGATAAGCCTTAATTTCGGACTGCACTAAGACAAAGTGAAATCCGAAAATAGGCAAGAATAATTTTTCTGGATTATAAGTATTCAAGAAAAGAGAATAGGTGATTCGAAAATCTGTATATACTTATGAAACCGAACTTGGTTTTATAAATAAATCATACCTATTCGTGAAAGGGAGCACCATTTCGTTCAAACGACACGACCGTTGGCCAAACAACCGTTCGTTTCGAAATGACATGACTTTTCATTTAAGCAGCAAAATAACCACCAAATGAAGAGACATGACTTTTCATTTAAGCAGCAAAAATAACTACCAAATGAAGAGACATGACTTTTCATTTAAGCAGCAAAAATAACCACCAATTGAAGAGGCACAACCGTTGGCGAGAATCGCCGCGAGAAACCCGCGGACCGCGCCGTTTCGCCACGAGCCCACGAGACCGGCGTGCCGAAGTGCCAAAGTGCGCCTACGAAGCGCCACTAAAGCCTCTAAGCCCGAGCCCGAGCCCGAGCCCGAGCCCGAGCCGGAGCCGGACGCCGGACGCCGGACGCCGTTGTCGCCGGTGGCAACACCGGCGAGCGGCGATGTGAGAGTGAAAATTTGCATAGATTTGCCACCTCACCTCCACCTCACATCCACATGGCACTACCACATGTTATTAATGGTTATTTAATTGCTCACACTTATAAGGTGCTCATTTCCTTTGTTTTTGTTCCATGTTGGATTCTTTTCTACTCACAAAATACACTATTTTGTCTTTTAATGAACAATCAAATAAAAGCTTTACAAAATTAAATCTCTTATTTAATTTTCTAGCTTTTTTCAACACTGAAGAGTAATGCTACTTGCACAATTCACTTGACAACAAGGGTGACAATCTGCATACGTGGCACGATCCTGTAAAGTGAAATGTCACAATCACATTTATCTCACTTCACAGGATCGTGCCACATACACAAATTGTCAACCGCGTTGTTATCCAGGTTGGGAAAGTAGCATTTTCCGGTGCTGAAAGTGACAGATCTCTTGGCATACCGGGGGAGCTTTGTACAACTTTTTATAATGCCCTGTTTTTTTGTGTAAATTTTTGCAATTGAAATTTTGCACTCAGCGTCGTAGTAAATTGTTTTAATGTAGGAGTTGTGAGAGGAGGACATTATTAACATATTAATGTAGTGATTAACACCTCTTTAAGTTATCAAAGAAATCGATTAACTTGAACATATGAAGATTACAACTATATTCTATCGAAATCCGTTGTTTTACTTTTGAAGAAGTTATTAAAAACCTAGCTATATCATTGGATGTTTGGAACTCTAAACATAACTTCATCCCATCTTGTAATAATTATTTTCAGGGGGTTAACATAATCCTTTAAATAATTTATTTCATCGATTTTGATTCATCAAAAATATATCGATTTTAAAGGGCCAAAATATGATTCCATATTACCTTTCAAGAATCAATTGGATGTTCAAGACAAGATTAGTATCTCCCTGTTGCGGATTTCGTTTAACGCAAGTGCACGTTATCGTAGACAAGTAATAAAATGATGAGTAAGATATCGTTCCCACGAGGACTGAATTACTAATTACGGATTTATATGTATTCTAATTTTATTTAAACTGCCGAAAGTTGAGTTGCAAGAAATAATTAAGGAAAATTACTAAAAACGAAGGAATAATAGAATCAATTATTCAAAGGAAAAAAATCAATTAAGGAATAAATCTAGGATTGTGAATCCACCTCGGTTATTCCGAATTTACTCTCGATTATCTGAAGTTAATGATTTCCCAATTTATTGAAGGCGAAGGTTGCTAAAGTACTCTACCGCCTCTCTCGAGGTCAATAGATTTTTCTAAAGGCGAATAACGCACTCTATCCCTAGGTGAATTAATTCGACAATAGGCAAAAGGCACAAAATCTTCAAAAGGACACGTAGTTCCTATGAGTATATTCCTATCTCACAAGATAAAACGGTTCTCACCAATATTTCCTCACCAACTCTCCTCTCCCGATTCGAGTTGCGTAATTAAAACAATTCAATTATAGGCAGACAATTGAAAGCATTAAAAACAATTGGGAAAACTCAACAGAAAAGAGAATTATATAGATAATCAAAAGCAAATTCGTCAAAGCCTCAGTTTCATCAAAATCCTAGAACAGGGTTTTAGCCTGACATGCTAAAGAATAAAAATACAGAAATAAATAAAGAAAGCATTGATATCAAACGCAGATGAAGACTCGAATTCCTCCGTTCTTCTGGCTTCCGCTCTCTGCTCATTGGTGTCTTCTACTTCTTCTCTTGATAATGACCAATCCTCCAATGATAATCCCCCTTTAATTATGACCTTAAACCCTTATTTATAATTCTCCTCAGCCTCCAAAACGCGTCCGTGTGATTAGGTCGAGAACAGGCTCCAAAACGGCCCAGAAACGCGGCAATCTCTATCAAAACCGCCCTGTGGGCCGCGGCTCACTTAATCTGTGCCGCGGCTCACGCGTTCAGCGCCCCATGCCTGGGCGCTTATTTTTCCTTCTGGGCCGCGGATCAACATCCTTGTGCCGCGGCTCACAGTACAGTGTGCTCGGCGCTTTCTGTCATCTTCGTGTGCCGCGGCTCACTTGGTTTGTGCCGCAGCCCCCAGGCCAAAATCGCCGTTTTCGCCCGTTTTTCATCGTTCGAGCTTCCGGACTCTAATTTCCTGCCAAACATAAAAGAATAGTGCATTAAAGGCTCATTTATGCAGGTTTAGACACAAAATGGATAAAGAATAATGATAAATAAGCGTATAAAAATACGCCTAACAAATACCCCCAAACTTGAGCCTTTGCTTGTCCTCAAGCAAAAATAATCAATTTCAAACAAAAAAGTATCGTGAATAATCGTGCAAGTCCATAGTGCTCAGCTTAA
The DNA here is from genome assembly GCA_033398695.1 of Orobanche coerulescens. Taxonomy (NCBI): domain Eukaryota; kingdom Viridiplantae; phylum Streptophyta; class Magnoliopsida; order Lamiales; family Orobanchaceae; genus Orobanche; species Orobanche coerulescens. Next base: position 39,483,203 of record CM065802.1, read on the forward strand.
TCAATACTACCCTGAAAATCTCAAAGAATAATACAAGTATCGTAATAGTGAGTCACATCCAGGACACTGATTCCACTAAGTACCCAATTTCAGTCCTAATCAATCGTTCATGAAGAAAATCAAGCTCAAAGATTAACAAGCGTGAATTTAACCGACCACCAATATGAAGGGTTAAAATAAACGAGCCAACTCGCCCAGTCCCACAGTCTAATGGCAAACATTTCAAGAGTTTCATCATCAAAAATAACCCTCGGATAGTATTCCCTTATATATGCTCAATAAGATGATTCGAGTTAACCACTAGGTTCGGATCTCGGGATGTTTCATCGGGATAATCCTAGGGTGGAATTCCATTCTCATGTCTTGGGGAACCGTTTGACGTAAAAGACACTCATGGGGCACATGGATGCTTCTAGTTACTAAGTTCCCCTCCACAGCGGAGAAACAACTCGAATACCTATTCCCACATGTCCGATTCAAGTTCGCTGTTTTACGCGAGAGTAAACAACGGGTCACGCGAATACCGCCGGTTACTAGGCTCCCCATCATCGGCACATGCGAAATCTCTAAACCACTAGTCTAATCAGGGTTGTCGTTTTACGCGAGAGTAAACAACGGGTCACGTGAATACCCCCGGTTACTAGACTTCCCATCATAGAACAAACAATATCTCGACTTTTTGGGAAAAAATGTCCGATTCTAAACTCAGTTTAAGTGCCCACACGACTTATGTTACTGGACAACTAGCTAACCGAAAAGTATTATAGGCGGCGATTTGAATACACGTATGTCTCCTTTCTTATCTGCTAAGATTTCTACAAAAAAAAAAAAAAAAAATTCGGACCTAAATGAATACTCAACAGAAACAGAAATCGCTGACTGCAACTCAACTAAAACTCAACCGTTTCTTCCCCGAGAAATCAGTATCGTAACATCAGTTTTACACAAAAAGAAGCACGAAAAAAATTCACGAATGTAATTAATATCACGACAAGCAAGGCTAGCAACAACAAAAATAACGAAAAATAATGAAAAGTGCAACGAATAAGTACAACAACATAAAGTAACCCCCCCCCCCCCCCCCAAAAAAAAACTTAGGACGTACATTGACCTCAATGGACAAAAATAGTAAAATGCAATAAGAGACAAGGTCAAGTACTCCCCTAGTGTCCGCTCATGAACTGGTGTCGGCGTCGTCCGGCAAGCCTGCACGCTTCTCGACTACACCATGCGGAACGTGAATGAATGAGCTTGCATCATCAAAGAGGAAATTAAGAATGAGCTCTCAAGTTTACATATGATGTAAGGGTTGGGAGATAATGTAATCCGATAAAATGATTCGTTGCATATAGTTTGAAAATGCTTGGCTTAACAATTTTTCATTGCTGCAATTTATCAAACACTTGGTATGCACAAGTGTAAATGAAGAACAAGAATTTTAATGGCTAAATCCAAATCCCCAAAATTAACAACATAGATATATAGCCATGATAAACGACAACTAACATCACCAATTTGTTCATAATCACAAATACCATCACAATCAAGCACCATATTCACCATATTCAAACTCCATTTTTGAGAGAACTTTGAAGAACAACTAGCAACATATAACACCAATTCACTTTTCAAATCATGTATCAATTATGATTAATAGATTGAGAATTACCTGACTTGGAATGCAAGAAGAAGAAGAAGATGGGAAGAAGTTTTCGGCCGATCGCTGTGCAAAGAAGAGGAAGAAATTTACCTGGGTCCCGGCCGATCGAGTATAAGAAGGATACTTGGGCTTTTGAAATTCCGAACGGGGGCTGCGGCACAGCTTAAGTGAGCCGCGGCCCAGAGTACAGTCCGCCTGGGCGTTGTTTGTTCTTTCGCCTTGTGCCGCGGCTCAGAATGCGGGTGCCGCGACTCAGCATGTTAGTGTGCCGCGGCTCATTTGGTGTGTGCCGCGGCACGGAGTACAGCCTCCTGGGCGATCTTGGACATTTGGTGTGCCGCGTCTCAGTGCATATGTGTCGCGGCTCAGTGACCTGGTGTGCCGCGGCTCAGTAAGGTCGTGCCGTGGCACAGAGTATAGTTTGTTTGGCCTTTTTTTTTCGAATTGTGTGTGCCGCGGCTCATTTTTCTTGTGCCGCGGCTCATACATGAATTCTTCCCTGGGGTTATTTCTGCACAAAATTTCCAACAGAAAACATCAAGAGCGTGAGTGATAAGCATAGCCAAGCTAAAATGACGAAAAATAAAGATCCAAAAATGCAAGAAAATACTGAAACAAAAAATCTACGACTAATACTCGGGTTGTCTCCCGAGAAGCGCTAAGTTTATAGTCTTCAGCCGGACTTTTTGAAGATCAATTCGCTTTTCGCAAAGACCATTTGAACTCCGCCCCGTCCATCGAACCGTTATTGTGTGTTTTAAATTTTTGACCGTTGGTCTTTAACAATTCGATTTTCGGTTTGGGCACCCAATATTCTTTGCGAAAAGATTTTAACAAAAACAACTTTCCGAAGCACCCATTTTGCACATGACTTGGCGCCCGTTTGACATCCGGCTTAATTTTCAACTTCACGGGCGAACTTAGGACAGAAGGAGAATTTTCCGATTGTGGATGAACGGATGTTGAAGACGACATATTCAAATGCCTAATATATGCGACTTGCTCTTCATTCTTATTAGGCGTCGGGGCAGCTGAAACGGATTCTGACTTTTTCGACTAATAATTCTTCCGGTGTGTGTCCTTCACAAAGGTATCTACACTTTCAATTTGCGAACTCTTCTCAACACTACTTGGACATGGAAAGGATTTAAATACTTGGAAAGTGGCTTGCTCATCTTGAACACGCAGAGTGAGTCTCCCTTTTTCCACGTCTATGAGAGTTCGTCCGGTAGCTAAGAATGGTCTTCCCAGAATAATTGGGATGTCTTGATCCTCCTCCATATCGAGCACAATGAAATCAACTGGAAAGATGAACTTATCTACCTTGACTAAAACGTCTTCTATTACCCCCCTCGGGTACTTGATAGATCGATCCGCTAATTGCAAAGAGACCGTAGTAGGTTTCACTTCCCCAATTCCTAGCTTCTTGAAAATAGATAGAGGCATGAGATTTACACTAGCGCCGAGATCGCACAATGCCCTTTCAAAAGAGAGGTTCCCTATGGTGCACGGTATATTGAAGCTTCCCGGATCCTTCAATTTTGGCGGAAGCTTTTTCTGAAGAATAGCGCTGCACTCCTTCGTCGATGCGACTGTCTCATACTCCTCGAGCTTTCTTTTGTTTGACAAGATTTCTTTCATGAACTTCACGTAACTCGGCATTTGTTCCAAGGCGTCGGCAAATGGAATGTTGATATGCAGTTTCTTGAAGACGTCGAGGAACTTAGAGAATTGCTTGTCCACCTTTTTCTGTTGTAATCGCTGCGGAAACGGGACGGGTGGTACATATGCCTTCGGATTGTCAGGAAACAGTATCGAAGGTCTCGGATTTTGTGATTCCTTGCTCACCGAGTTTTTCTTCTCCTCATTCTCACTTCTATTTTCGTTCCTCTCGGTCTGGTCACACACTTCTTTCCCGCTTCTCAAACTGATGGCATTAATACTCTCTCTGGGATTCGTTTCAGTCGTACTTGGCAAGGTACCCTCCGGGCGAGCTATTAGTACATTAGCAATTTGGCCCAATTGGACCTCCAAGCTGCGAATAGAAGCGGAATGGTTTTGCAAGGTCGCCTCCGTGCGGGCCATGAACTGACTCGTGTTTGCTGCCAATTTAGCCATTGCTTCCTTTAGAGAAATTTTTGGGGCGGGAGGAGGTTGTTGTTGGTGCTGAGCAAACGGAGGTTGGTTTAAATTTTGTCCGTTCTTCCATGAAAAGTTAGGATGATTACGCCATCCCGGATTATAAGTGTTGGAGTACGGATTGTTTTGTCGGTTCCTGTTCCCAACGAACTGAGCTTGTTCCATCGGAGGTTGCTCAAAAGGGTTTCCGACTTGGCACTCTGCGCTAGGATGAGATCTGTTGCACCAATTGCACGATTCAATGGTAACGGGGGAAGGAGCATGCGAAAAAGCTTGAAGTTGTTGCGTCAAGGCGGCGACTTGTGGTGATAATGTAGAGATCGGATCGTTATTTGAGATTTCCATAACTCGCTTCGGGATTACTCATTCGGAAGGCCATTGATAAGCATTCTCAGCCATAGCTTCTAATAGAGAGTGTGCTTCGGCCATCGTTTTTCCCATTAAGGCACCTCCAGCGGCTGCATCAACAAGAGTGTGTGTAGAAGCACTCAATCCATTATAGAATGTCTGAATTTGTAGCCAGTCCGATAGGCCATGGTGTGGGCATCTCCTCAGTAAACCCTTGTATCGCTCCCAAGCTTCGTGAAGCGACTCCATATCAAATTACCCAAAGGTAGTGATTTCGTTCCTCAGTCTCGCCTTCTTCGATGGTGGGAAGAACTTAGCCAGGAAAGCTTGCGCTAATTCAGACCACGTCGTGATAGAGCCCGGCAGTAAAGAGTTCAACCAAAATTTTTGCTTTATCCCTCAAAGAGAAAGGGAAAAGCCGCAGACGGATAGCATCGTCGGTAACACCGTTGTTTTTGAAAGTGTCACATATCTCGAGAAACGAAGCTATATGTGCGTTGGGGTCATCGTTCGGCAATCCACAAAACTGGCTTGCTTGCACCATCTTAATAATAGCTGGCTTGATTTCGAAATTGTTCGCCTGGATGGTTGGACGCCGAATTCCCGAAAAGTTCGCATTGATTTGCGGCATAGCATAATCACGAAGTGCTGGTGCCGGTTGAGCTTGTTGCACAAGATTATCTCCTCCGTGATTTTTGGTATTATCGGCCATGATGATTGTTGTCGGTAGCTCTCGTTTCTCCTTCTTGCTTCTCCGAAGAGTGCGCTCGAGTTCGGTATCCAAAGGTAGTAGGCCTTCGTTACCGAATTTTCTCATGCACTAACCGAAAATTCCTGTAAGGAAAAACAAATAAATAAAATTACACAAAAATAATAATAAAAAAATTGTTCAAACTAAGACTAGAAATACTGAAATCGATATTAGTAAAATAATCAATCCCCGGCAACGGCGCCAAAAACTTGTTGCGGATTTCCTTTAACGCAAGTGCACGTTATCGTAGACAAGTAATAAAATGATGAGTAAGATATCGTTCCCACGAGGACTGAATTACTAATTACCTATTTATATGTATTCTAATTTTATTTGAACTGCCGAAAGTTGAGTTGCAAGAAATAATTAAGGAAAATGACTAAAAACGAAGGAATAATAGAATCAATTATTCAAAGGAAGAAAATCAATTAAGGAATAAATCTAGGATTGTGAATCCACCTCGGTTATTCCGAATTTACTCTCGTCTCTCGATTATCTGAAGTTAATGATTTCCCAATTTATTGAAGGCGAAGGTTGCTAAAGTACTCTACCGCCTCTCTCGAGGTCAATAGATTTTTCTAAAGGCGAATAACGCACTCTATCCCTAGGTGAATTAATTCGACAATAGGCAAAAGGCACAGAATCTTCAAAAGGCCACGTAGTTCCTATGAGTATATTCCTATCTCACAAGATAAAACGGTTCTCACCAATATTTCCTCACCAACTCTCCTCTCCCGATTCGAGTTGCGTAATTAAAACAATTCAATTATAGGCCACACAATTGAAAGCATTAAAAACAATTGGGAAAACTCAACAGAAAAGAGAATTATATAGATAATCAAAAACAAATTCGTCAAAGCCTCAGTTTCATCAAAATCCTAGAACAGGGTTTTAGCCTCACATGCTAAGAATAAAAATACAGAAATAATTAAAGAAAGCATTGATATCAAACGCAGATGAAGACTCGGATTCCTCCGTTCTTCTGGCTTCCGCTCTCTGCTCCTTGGTGTCTTCTGCTTCTTCTCTTGATAATGATCGATCCTCCAATGATAATCCCCCTTTAATTATGACCTTAAACCCTTATTTATAATTCTCCTCAGCCTCCAAAACGCGTGCGTATGATTAGGTCGAGAACAAGCTCCAAAACGGCCCAAAAACGCGGCAATCTCTATCAAAACCGCCCCGTGGGCCGCGGCTCACTTAATCTGTGCCGCGGCTCACGCGTTCAGCGCGCCATGCCTGGGCGCTTATTTTTCCTTCTGGGCCGCAGCTCAGCATCCTTGTGCCGCGGCTCACAGTACAGTGTGCCCGGCGCTTTCTGTCATCTTCGTGTGCCGCGGCTCACTTGGCTTGTGCCGCGGCCCCCAGGCCAAAATCGCCGTTTTCGCCCGTTTTTCATCGTTCGAGCTTCCGGACTCCAATTTCCTGCCAAACATAAAAGAATAGTGCATTAAAGGCTCATTTATGCAGGTTTAGACACAAAATGGATAAAGAATAATGATAAATAAGCGTATAAAAATACGCCTAACACTCCCACCTCTAATCATTAAGGATTTCATTCATTACATGCTCTTAGTGTCAGTACTATAATCAACTTCCGATTATCATGTTATTAATCAGGTTTTATCTATCATTATCAACACAACCATATTATGAAGTCATCATACATCAAGAAGTGATACTAACATTCCTAATGTTGTTCATCACTTAGTTTGAGCATGATTCAAATAATTCATCATGTTTATACTAGATTGAACTAACATTATGTGAAGTATTTATATACTAGCATCATCACCAGCATAGATTTAATATGAGTTAAAGAGAAACCAATCTCAAAATGAAGAACAACACCAACACTTCCAAGAACACACTTCAATCTCCTAATCTCCAAGTCACAATCCAAATGCTGAATCTCCCACACAAGATAGAAAGGATAGAAATCGATTTGGCAAGGTGGGGAATCGTTTTCTCAGAGGGAAGGTTGAATGGGTCGAGCAGAAAAATGAAAGGCAAGCCATATTTTTATAACCCGAATTCAACACTACGTACGTTAAAGAGAGGGGTTAACGTACGTTAAAGCCCTTACGTACGTAATCTCATGAACATTGCGTACGTAGTCGATTTATCAGATTTTTCTGACTTAAAATACACAAGTCGTTACGTACGTAAATATACAGCCATTACGTACGTAATAGCCGTTGACTTGACTGTCGCGATCGACTTCCGACCACCACCTACGCACTCGGCCCCACCCGCCGAAAGGTGATCTGCTGAAAGATCCCCGCATTACGTACGTTAACAAGAAAAGGTTACGTACGTAATTCGGCTTATATAGCGTACGTAAAGAAGATAGGCTAACGTACGCTAAGTTCTATAACGAGTAAAAATGGGATTCTCCTAATAACACCCAACAATCAATATAATATGAATGACCGGGATTCCAACTTAACCTAATTCATCAATATACTCGCTATAATAAATACAGATATGGTGCGACAATACTCGATTTAAATCAGAAAATGTAATAGTAAAGGCGAGGGTATTACAAAAACAATTCCATGTCAATCCATGCCTATGTAATCCTAGTGGCATCCACTTATACGCCACGCAGACGCTGGTATATTAATCCCTTTTTGGACGCTGGGACCTGAAAGGAGCCGAACAAACTAAACTAATATTGCTGCTCACTTCTAGTTCTCATCTCATCTTATAATTCGTCACTTAATTGGCTGAAATATGCATATTAAATTTATTGAACTGACATTTAATATCAAATAAAATTAGGAGTTATGTGGACATTGAAATTAAATAAGGTTCTTTGGTTTCAAAAACTGTAATTATTAATTAATTAATTAATTAATATGATGTTAATTTATAGTATTTACAAATGACTATAGTACGAATATTTTTTTTTATACCAAGGTTTCAAGTTTACACCTGACCAGTTTTCGGAATAACAATCCGATCACACAGAACTGCTATCAGTTAAATCGTGAGATGTGTATCCGGCTCTCATGTTCTTAAATATCCCCAACTACCGCGCACAAGGAGTCATCCCCCCAAGTGATTGCTCCATGCTGGACCCTCTCAAATCCAACCACAGGGTCCTACCGAGATCTGGCCTCCCATATTGTCGCTTGAAGCCCTCAATATTTAATTGTTCCACCAGCATACTCCGGAGGGTTAGGGTCTCTTCTTTAATCATAGACTAAAGAGTCATAAACTCTTGAAAATTCTTGTCCTCAGAGGAACTCGAACCTGGATCTCCCACTTGAAGTGGAAGCCCGATGGCGAGTTAACTAAGGTCACTGGTTCTATAGTACGAACATTTATCGTCACATGTAACGATTTAATTAAACTCTGTATATTATTCCACCGTTTGTTGCTACATATTTAATAGTGAAATTATTATTATTTTTCTTTCCCCAAAAATAAAATAAAATTGAATAAGTAGTTGATTAAATCGGTCGAAGCAATTAACTAAAATGTTTGAAATCGTGAAGACCAATTTAAATCAATTAAATTTATATTATTATTATTATTATTTAAAATCAATTTAACACAAAAAATACAAAAAAAAACATTATTTGAGCAATTAATACATTAAAAACAATTAACATTTTGTATAGAACTAATATTATTTGTAAGCTTATACACATTAAAACACATATATTTTTTTATATCACAAAATATGAGCATTTTTATTTGATGAGTAAGACCGCATTATTATACAAAGTAAATAAGTGGATTATTTGAATTTTTAATAAGTAATATTATTAGTTTAAAAATAAAGGGATTGGGTGGAATCCTAAGGCAGTGAGTGTAACTTGGAAAGAAAACAATGCGCAAGGGATTTATTGTGATCTCACTGATCTTAGCTCCGGGAAGACAATGAGTTTTGTTGCTGTGTATGCATTTAATACCAATGATCAACGAAAGGAGCTCTGGAGTTTCATTGGTCGAATTTGCAGGAATTTTGATGGCCCTCTATTAATAAGTGGTGATTTTAATTCACTCTTGAAACACGAAGACAGTTGCAAGGAAACATAGTTTCAAGTGAATATAGAGATTTTGAAGAATGTTTGATTGTAAATGACCTCCATGCTATTAGAAATGTTGGTAATCGGTACTCTTGGTGCAATAATCAATTAGGAAAGGATCGTATCTTCTCCTTAATTGATAGATCCGTTGCTAATAGTTCTTGGATTTCGAGTATCCTTACGTGGTGGTAGAACCGATGGATAAGAGCATTTCGACCATTGTCCTCGGTTTCTACATCTTGTGTGATGAACATAGAAGAAACTCTCCATTTCGTTTTTAATGTACTTGCTAGCCATCCAGGACTTCAAGACTATTATGGAGACAATTTGGTAACAACACGCCATAGAAACAAATTGCTCAATATTTGGTTTAAACTTAAGAAGTTGAAAGAGCCCATGAAGCAACTAAATACTCAACATTTCAAGAATCTCGGTGATAAAATCGTCCGAGGCGATCGACTTAAGTAACATTCAAGAGCGACTAAGAACTGATTTGCTCAACAATGATTTGATTCTTCAAGAGAAACAGATCTTGGCTGACTTGGAGAAATGGAGCAAAGTGGAGGAAAGAATTTGGCAACAAAAATCCAGAGCTGATTAGATTAAGTTGGGAGATAACAACACAAAGTTTTTTCATGCCTATACTAAGGCTAGACAAAATGCAAATGCAATCAAAGTTTTGTATAGAGCGGATGGAACACGATGCCTTTCTCAATTACAAATGGAAGCTGAGGTGAAACAGTTCTATATGAAGTTAATGGGAAGTGCAGCTGAGTCCTTGCCTATGGTCGACAAAGGAATCATTGCTAGAGGGGTTGTTCTAAATCACAGCCAGCAACTTCTACTCTGTGCTCCATTTTCAGGTACGGAAATAAAAGATGCCCTCTTCAACATGAATCTATGAAAGCACCTGGACTTGATGGCTTTAATGTATATTTTTTCCAACATACTTGGGATGTTATTGGGGTTGACATTATAGAGGCTGTGCAAGAGTTTTTTCATACAGGATTTTTGCCACATGAACTTAACACTACTCTGATTTCTCTTCTCCCTAAAAGTAGCTCGGCTTCTTCAGTTAAAGACTTCAGGCCTATTGCTTGCTGCTCGGTAATTTATAAGATCATCCCGAAGACTTTGACAAATAGAATGCAGTGTGTTTTGGATGGTTTGATTAGTGGGAATCAGTCTGCGTTTGTCAAAGGCAGATCAATATTTGACAACATCATTCTGAGCCATGAGGTTATTAAAGGTTATGGAAAAAAAGGAATTTCACCACGCTGCATGATAAAGATTGACGTTCAAAAAGCATATGACTCTTTAGAGTGGCCCTTCCCGAAATATCTTATGCTTGAATTGGGATTTCCATACCAGTTTGTGCATTGGATTTTTGCTTGCTTAACGACAGTGGCGTATGCAGTGAATGTCAATGGTGCTATCTCTGCTCCCTTTCAAGCTAAGAGAGGTCTCAGACAAGGTGACCCTATTTCTCCCTACCTCTTTGTATTATGCATGGAATATCTAAATCGATGCTTGTTGGAGCTCAAGACAGATAAAACTTTTCATTTTCATCCAAGATGCAAGAGACTAGGTTTAGTGCATGTATGCTTTGCTGATGACCTTTTATTGTTTACACGAGGAGATGTAGTGTCAGTTGGGAAATTACTTGCTGCATTTCAAAAATTCTTTGTGGTCTCTGGACTTAAAGCAAATGAAAGCAAGAGCTCTATCTATTTTGCTGGAGTGAAACATGAAGATCAACTCACCATCTTAGAAGAATCTGGTATGGAAAAGGGTGAGCTCCCATTCAGATACTTGGGAGTTCCATTGTCTTCCAAGAAGCTTACTATAGTACAATGCGACCCGCTAATTCGGAAAATTATGGCGAGAATTGAATGTTGGTCATCAAAACTTCTTTCATATGCAGGCCGCATTCAACTCATCAAATCTGTTCTATTTAGCATTCAGTCATATTGGAGTCAAATCTTTTTACTACCTCAGAAGATCTTCAAAATGATTCAAGCAGCTTGTCGAAACTTCCTCTGGTCTGGCAGGTCTGGTTTAACAAAGAGAGTGTTGGTTTCTTGGGATAACATGTGCTTACCTAAAGCTGCAAGAGGTTGGAACCTTACAGACATGAAAACTTGGAACAAAGCTGCTATTCTAAAGCTTTTGTGTTGTTTGGCAATGAAGAAGGATAGGATATGGATAAAGTGGGTGAATGAATATTATGTAAAGGGCCAAAACCTGATGACTTTGAGGATTCCATCTCAGGCTTCGTGGATCATTAAAAAAATCTTGAAAGCTGCTCAGTTTTGTAAACTACTTAGCGATGGAGCGAGTAGCTTGACAAAGCAGATCTTCTCTATTCGTAGGACTTATCTTGAGTTGAGAGGACCTGCTCCTAAAGTTTCATGGCATCGAATGGTAAGTCATAACATTGCTCCTCCCAAGTTTATATTTATTACATGGCTTGCTATTCTTGGAAGGTTATCAACGTGTGATCGGTTAGATAAATTTGGGGTTGTTTGTGACCAAGTGTGCATCTTGTGCGGTGTTGTGTCACGATTTATTCATCCCGACAGGCGATCGACTATAAGGCCGAGCGACCAAGTCAACTCCAGTCAAATCCTGACTAGCTCGCCAAGTCAAAGATATCAAACCACCATCAGGAACCTAGCGATCGACTCCCAGGGCGATCGCCCTTTGGCAGCTGGCGATCTGCTCTACTAACCGGCTAAGGGCAATCGACCTACGCCCCGAGCAGAGACGATCGCCCATCAAAACCGTCAAGGACTGGATCTCAGAAAAGCACCCACGTGCAGATCCATAAAAGGCGCTGACAAGATCTTTTGCTAACTGACAAGATCTTTGACTAAAGCCTGTCACCTACCCCACCTACCGGCATGTGCGCCGAAAGTTGTCAGTAGGGCCGCATGTGACTAACTCAGGACGCGTGTAAGCTCTCCATTGGACCGAGTAGTTGACTTCCAACAACTCCTGCAGACTTTGAGGGGACAGGCCCATGTGCTAAAAGACGATCGCCCGATTATTATATTGCAGGAAAGGCGATCGCCCGGCGTATCCAAGCCCTATAAATAGAGAACCTCCTCCTACTGGAAAAAGGTTCTCAATTCTCAGTTCTCAATTCATTTAAACCAACATCTCGGAATTCACTCTACAGTTCCCAGTTCACTGAATATACAGATCCGAATTCATTCTGACTTACGCTCAGAGCTCATTCTCTCACATTCCGATACATCCACTAAATCTTGAAGAACACACACATATCATCAAGCTCCCGGCTACCTCACCTAATCCATCTCGGGACTTCTCTCCAAATCTCTCGTCCCGTAAGACGATCGGCGTAAGCAAGTCTCCACTAGACGGATTCCAAGGGATTCACAAGCCCAAAAGCCCAAACATCCGGCTATATACTCGCCGTGAGAGGCGGTCGATCTCTCACCGCCGCGACTGTTCATCACCCTTGTTACAAGAACTCACAGAGCATCAAATCTGGTTCTTCCGGCAATCTACACGCTCACTAGCTAAGATAACAAGAAACTTTACACTCATTGTAATTGTTTTCTTACATTAGTACTTGTATCCCCGAATATCGGTATTAATAATATCTCGCGAGAGCATTCAAGCCCGGGACTAACAACCCCGGCAAATCTTGTGTTATTTATCTTTCTCACGGAAGTGCTCTTGCATTTGTTTGCTATCCCATCCATTCCAGCAATATCTATCTCCGGATAATATTTTGGGTAGCAACATGCGGCTTAGAAAATGAAACTCTTGATCACATGTTTTTTAAGTGTTGCTATTCTACTCAAGTATGGAATAAGGTAGCTGTTTGGAGTCAACTTCATCAACAGAGCTTGGAATGGAAATAAGAGCTTATATATATGTACACCCAATGCAAATCTAAGACTGGGAAGCATCTCCTCTATCGGTTGGTTGTATCCACTTTGGTTTATTGCTTATGGAAGGAACGTAATCAGCGCCGATTTCAGTCCAAGGAATGTACTGAGGATCAAGTTGTTCGTCAATGCCAATTGTTTATCACAATTGCAGGAGCAAATAAGGCAGCAGTTTTGAAATATTTGAGGAATTAGTTGTAATTCTATTGTTTTGATGGTTTCTGTTTGGTGGATGTACTTTAAACGTTCTCTTGGTTAATAAAAATATTTTATTTACCAAAAAAAAGGGAAAATAAATTAGGTGATTTATTTTTTAATAAAGTAGGATGAGTATCATATCATTTCAGGTGACTGGTTTTTAATAACGTGTGATTACCAAATAGATTCATCAAAATTAATTGAAAATTAGTAAAATAAATCAGTTTTGCATGATCAATACTTGAAAGTTGCACGACAGAGCGGCTCAAAATATTTGATATTTGATAATGTGCCTAAGGCTCGTTTTTTGATCGAATGAATTCGAATCAATCGAATCAATCAATCGAATGGATTCGAATCAATCAATCGAATCGAATCAATTGAATGGAATCGAATCGAATCGAATCGAATCGAATCGAATCAAATATATATTAAGGGTAAATAATAATAATAATAATGGTAAATAATAATAATAATAATTAACAACAACAACGATAATAGTAATATTATTAGTAATAATAACAATAATAATTAAGATTAATAATAATAATAAGAAGAAGAACCGAAATAACTAAATCGAATCGAATCGAATCAATGGACTGACTGACTGAATCGAATGGACTCGAATCGAATCGAATCGAAAAACTAAAAAATAAGTCCAAAAGAACAGGGCCTAACAAGATAATTGACCCATAATATGTTTAACTTCATAAAAAATATTTAACAAACTAACTCATAAGTAACCGGTACTTAAATAATATTTAAAAACATAAGTTGTTCTTAAACAAGCATATTTCTGTATAACTACTCTCAGAATAAACCAAATCAAACCAAATCAAACATACCCAGTATATCCCGTTCAGAGCAGGGTCTGGGGAGGGTAAGATGTACGCAGACCATGCCCCTACTTATTACGGTAGGGAGGCTGTTTCCGTGAAGACCCCCAGCTTAGTGCACAGCAGAATCTTGTGTGATAAATACAAAGGAAAACATATGATTCAAAAAGCCCGAGACCATACTTGAGCCCATGGCTTGATCCACATGGGACTTACCTAAACGGAATTTGGCTACTTCACTCCCGATGAACGCTGCTCTAACAAAAGAGAGGTTGGCTCTGCGCACAGCTCCCTGTCAAAAATACACTAAACGCAAAGACAATAGGATAAAATATACAATAAAAGTAAAAATGCAATGCTCTAGGTCAAAACTAACCGAGACAACCCAACCCTGAGGCTCTCAACTACAGCACCGCTCCCTACAAAAGAATCCACAACTCTGATCTGGCGCCTCCAAGCGCACCTATCAACAGTCATGGTCTCGGAAAGGTTTAAGGACTTCAAATCTAATCTCAGTTGCTCTTCCCACGTCCTCCTCGGTCTGCCTCTCCTCCTCTCCCCGACAACCATTAAACTCTCGACCCTCCTCACCGGAGCAGATGCCTGCCTCCTGCGGACGTGGCCAAACCATCTCAATCTCCCTTCCCTAACTTTTGCTGAAAAGGGCGCCACTTCCAGCGCGTTCCTGAAAACCCCGTTCGCAATTCTATCTAACATTGTGCGACCACACGACCAACGTAACATTCTCATTTCAGCCACTTCCAACTCGCTCACAAGCGACTTCTTCATCGCCCAACATTCGGAGCCATACAACATTGCAGGTCGGATTTCCACTCTATAGAATTTACCCTTCAACTTTAGAGGGACTTTCTTGACGCACAGGACCCCTGTCGCTGCTCTCCACCTTAGCCGCCCCGCCTTGATGCGATGCGTGACATCATCTTCACACTCACCTTCCTTATGAATGATAGAACCCAAATACTTGAACTTATCCGTACGGGGTATGATCTGATCCGCAATCTTTACTCTCAGAATCGAATCTGGATTCCCTTGAACGCTTTTTTTTTGGATGACGGGGAACCCGCGGCCGTTACTCTTCGAGTGCGGACCGTATAAACCCTCAGGCTGGACGTAATAGTCTGCAGACTACGCCAACCAGGTAAACCACACTAGGCAAGCCCTGTGTGATAGGCTCAACCAAGAAAGTGTTGGTAGGGCGAATCGAACTTGTGACTTTTTAGTCTCGCGCTCACCTACTCTACCAATTTGGCTACCCTTGCGAGTAACACTTTTTTGATAGGTTGGTTTCTCTCTTTCTTTTGAATTTTCTGTCTCTTTTTCTTCGCGTAGTAGAGTAGACTGCGCCGATAGGGAGAAGCCTTGGGCAAAACCTACATTTTAGTTCCTTAATTGTTGTTTGGGAAAATGACTGATTTAGGTTATGTACTTTGGTCCGATTAACAGTTATGGATATCTACTTTTTAACAATTATAGATATCTGCTTTAAATCAATAAACACGTCGAGACAAAAGAGTAATTCCGTCTTTGACCTTTTTCAAAGAGTTACTGTTTTGTCCCAACGTGTTTAACGGTTTAAAGTAGATGTCTATAACTGTTAGAAAAAAGTAGATATTCATAAATGTTAATTGGACCAAAATACATGACCTAAATCAGTCATATTTCATTGTTTTTTTCTGCCTTTCTTTTTTCTTTTTAGATTTTTAGTTCCTCTTTTTAGGAGGTTTTATGTATTTTTATTATTTTACTTTTGATGTTTTATAATTTTTATTTAATTTCTAATTTTGTGGTGATTAATTTTTGCTTTATTGAAAAAATATTTTTTGACATTTTGAAATATTAAAAGACCACAATCTCTAAACCTCTCATAAAAAAAGATTTATTAAATCTCTCTCTCTAGATATAGAAAGAGAGAGAGAGAGAATCGGTTTTAAAAATTAGGGATGTGCACGGTCCGAGACTGTTTGGGTTTGGGTCGGTCCCGATCTCGGTCCAGGTCTCGGTCTCGGTCCGGATTGATATAAATAATCCGGAATTGGTACGGAACAAGGGTGTTTCTCGTTTTGTCCCGATATTTTTGGGTTCTGAACGGTTTCGGGACGATCCAGGACAAAAAGGAATATTTTTGGTAAATATAAATATTAAAAAAGAATGTTTAAGAAATATTTTTATATTTTTGGATATTTATTTGTGAATTATAATCAGAATTTGATAATTTTTTGCATTATTTATCAATAATTTAGTAACTTCATAAATATTTAGTAATGCATTACTTTAGAGTACTAATGTATGCATGAGTTTTGTACTAATTATGCATGAAATATATGCATTTCATGCATCAACATTTCAATGCATTAAAATATGCAATATATGCATCAAAATGTCGATGCATTAAAATATTAGATTATATGCATCAATTTTTTGTGAGAATTAATACATTGAAATTTTGATGCACGAAATGCATATATTTCATGCATATTTAGTACAAAACTCATGCATAAATTAGTACTGCATCTAATATTAGTACTGCATAGAACGCGCCATATATATATATATATATATATATATATATATATATATATATATATATATATATATATATATATATATATATAGGATCAATGAGAATGGTTCTTATCCTGCGAATTGCGAATATGCATGGATTTTGTACTAATTATGCATGAAATATATGCATTTCGTGTCATTAAGGGTGAAATCTAGAAACATATATAGGGAGTGATTATGGTGGAAACTCCCTTAATGGTGAAATCTAGAAACCAATATATACATGTTGCATTATTAAGCAATTTCATTGCATATTTGTTATTATTTGTTGCATCAAGTTGGTCGCTAGTATATGCAACAATAATGCAATAAAAAAATTCATAAATGCATATAATACTACTCATCTACATCCGTTAGATCACTAATATCAATGGCCTATTTCTATATTTCACAAGATAATTAGTTTTCATATGATATATATACAGTAATATTGTGGTTCCGTCCATTGAGAGACCACATGTAGTGCATCCCTGCCGGATGCACTACACGTGGCGTGCATGAACGGTACCGTAATATTATATGTGTTTGTTGTGTTCTTCACAAAAAAATTAGTTAATTATATATAATAGATCAAAGGTCACGAGGTTGATCGATTTTAATGACAGGGAAAAACTTAAAGATGTCGTTGTTGATGGGGGGAGTCCCATTCCACAAGGCCTATGGAATGAGTCTGTTTGAGTACCTGGGAACAGATGAAAGGCTTAACAGGTTATTTAACGACGCGTCCGATCATTCCACCATTATCATGAAGGAAGTTCTTGAAACATATGATGGATTTAAGGGCTTGAAATCGATTGTGGATGTTGGTGGAGGAATAGGAACAACACTCAACATGATCATTTCCAAGTATCCTTCGATCACGGGAATTAATTTTGATTTGCCTCATGTTATTCGACATGCTCCATCTTATACAGGTTAACAAAAATCTAGTTATTAGTACCCTTTCTATAATGTGTGTGTGCACACGTTATGACTATGATTTTAGGCTCGAAAATAAGGGTCCGGATTGAAAAGGCTCAAAACCGAACCCGAAACGTACGGGCTTCAACAAAAATAAGATTGGTTTGGATCGAATTCGGCCCGAAGTAAGAATTTTCGAGCCGAGCTCGGGCCTAGGTTTCCGAAAAGCCAAAAACCCCAAAAAGCGAATTTATAGGCTGTGCAATACTTTTTTGAACACGTCTTCTACATCTCAAAAAGAAAAAACCCAAAAAAAAGAAAAATATAATCTTTGTGATTTTTTCGAACATATCATGATTGACACATTTTATTTTGAATAAGCCGGAAAAAACCCGAAATTCCTACTCGAGCCAGAACAAGTCGATCTCACTTCAGGTTTACACTTTCAAAAAGCCCGGCTCGACTCAACCCGGAAAATTTGAGTTTAAGTTTGGTCTCAAAAATTTCTGCTCGGCTCGATCCCATCCCAACCCTAGTACGTGTGTCCATAGAAAATGTTGAGCCTATTTTATGTAAATACTTCTTTTATTATTATTATTATTATTATTATTATAATAACTTATATTGTCCTGACCTTTTTTTAGCAGTTGTATATCTATTATATATAAAGCTTATCCCTCTTAATTTAATGTGAAGGGGTTGTATCTATACTATATAAAGAGCCTTTCACTATTCACTATTCACTATATTGTTTGCCGAATATAAATATTACTACGAGAGCTTAATGGAGAGCTTAATTATTATTAAACACTTGGACATTGTAATAAAACAAAAATTAAATAATTGTTAATAATAATGCCATATTAATTACATTGAAAATCTATTTATATAAAGTTTATCCCCCTTAATTTAATATGCAAGGGGGGTTGTATCTATACTATATAAAGATTCAGTGACTTAATTTAATGTTCAAGAGGAATTCTGCACAAATGATATTACGGAACATAGTTTAAGCTACATGAAGACTATATCAATTATTTCAAATACATTAATATAAAGAGGAAGCTGAATATCAAGTGTCTCCAGGTTTAAACACGAAGACGAATATCATATGTCTCACCATATTTTCATTTGCTTGCAACTAATTAAATCAAATAAATCTTTAAATGTGAATCTTTTCAGTTGCTTTTTTAAGATTATAAATAGACATACTATGAATATCTTCACCACATATTTTTTTCGCACCAATCTCAGACCATTGTTCTTGGTCATCCTCGATCCAAAGTCAAACAAAAAGAAAAGTGGAAGAACGGATCAAGAACAAACCAATATCCAACAACAACAATCAACAACAACGACAAACTGCAACACCCCCAAATCTCATTGGGTCATTACAGCGCCGTGGACCCCACACCAGGAGATCCACCAGGCTAACACGACCAAAAATACAATTAACTGACCAAAAAGGGGAATCACAATCCATACACTGACATCCAACATAATATTCCGATATGGAATTTCAATGACAACCGTGGGCCTACATGGCCAAAATAAGATACAACAACAACATCCACGAGCCTTGCTCGAATAATACAAAATGACAAAGACTGAACAAAACTGGAGTACTCCAACTGTCTGACTGACATAAATACCAAAACATCCCGGACTAGTATCGCTCGAATGCCTCGTCGCCATCGTCATGCCCCTGTGTCTTAACTCTCTCCTCGCAAACACCTAAACATGAAAACATGTTCCGCCCCCACGGGGTCAGTCATCCAGATAATGATTATCAAAAACATGTACAACATGATATGCATCCAAAGGGCAGAATGAATAGTATAGTAATGGTAATACGAGATGGTCACAAACCAAAGTAAGAATCGAGCATTCGTGGAATACTATGCCCACGGCATACGATCAATACCTGCTCAACAGGTTAGAACACAAGTGCCCAACGGCGAATCATCAATACAGAACACGACAATACATCACCCGAAGGTAAACCAAGCCAAACACTGAAATAGATACGAATCACAATGCCCGAAGGCTCCAACAGGAATACCGATACATTACAATGGCCTGACAAACCAATGTACTCAAGTGTTTATCATCATAATACCCTGAATGTCACTCAGCCGAAGCTGTCAATCACCACAATGGCCCGAAGCCAAAACATCCCAAAGTTGTATCAATGAGGACCGAAGCCACGGCACGAAGCCGTATCACAATGAGGTCATCCAATGACCGTGACCTGCTGAATTGCAGGTGCTGGGAAACCAACCGCGAGGGTTCAAGCCCCAGACTTACCCATAATGAGATCATTAACATGACCGTGACCTACTGAACTGTAGGTGTTGGGAAACCAACCGCGAAGGTTCAAGCCCCAAGCTTACCCATCGAGCACTAGCCGAGACTAGCCTCCAAAACATAATTAATCACAACAGTAACGATCCCAAGATTACCAAATTCACAAGAATAATAGCGTGCTGCCTTGAGTCGGCCAACACGACAACAACAACTCATGGATGGGCACCGTCCACGGCGGTCCCAATTCAAATACCTCGACTGCCTTGGAATGGACAATTCACATCAACTCAACGGGTGGAAACTATCCTTGACAGTCCCAATTCAATACATCGATTATCTTAGAACGGTCAATCGATAACGATGACACAACGGATGGGAATTATCTTCGATAATCCAAATTAAATACATCGATTACCTTAGAACGGTAAATCGATACACAATGATACAACGGATGGGAATTATCTTCGATAATCCCAATTAAATACATCGATTACCTTAGAACAGTTAATCGATAACCAATGATACAACGGATGGGAATTATCTTCGATAATCCCAATTAAATACATCGATTACCTTAGAACGGTAAATCGATACACAATGATACAACGTATGGGAATTATCTTCGATAATCCCAATAAAATACATCGATTACCTTAGAACGGTTAATCGATAACCAATGATACAACGGATGGGAATTATCTTCGATAATCCCAATTAAATACATCGATTACCTTAGAACGGTCAATCGATACACAATGATACAACGGATGGGAATTATCTTCGATAATCCCAATTAAATACATCGATTACCTTAGAACGGTTAATTGATAACCAATGATACAACGGATGGGAATTATCTTCGATAATCCCAATTAAATACATCGATTACCTTAGAACGGTTAATCGATAACCAATGATACGGTAGAGTGGATGTCCCGGCGTCTTAAACTGACCACCGAAACAGATATAATAAACGAATATATCAAACGCCTTTAATCGTCCAATGCAACATCATAGCGATAGTTCCAATTCAATAATAACGATTCAACGATGCCTCAGAACGACATTAACGTCAACAATAATAATCGATACATCGACACCGCAAACCGGCTGTCGACAACATCAGTATCAACAAGAATCTCAATGCCTTTAAACCGGCTGTTAACGAATAACAATAACATCTAGCATAATTGCCGAAGGGTATTGCATCAAACAATTTCCGAATATCAACAAATCACGGAGAGACTAAGTCTCGAAATGATACAATACATTCATACACATATATGATAACATTAATCTCATTGACCAGTACAAGTATAAAACTTGCCTCAAACCGAAGGCGAGAAAGTTCTTCCACGATCAACGTCCTGGCACGAAACGACGAACGGTGCCTCCCGACGATCACAAAAACTCGAACAACCTTGAATGAAAACGATTCATTCAAAAATACAAAATCAATAGAAAACAACGACAAGGACAAAGCCTGATTCAAACACGAATCGATCACACCACACGAACGAATATCATAGTTCTCAACTATGAATTCTAACATCCTCCAACACCTCGATGATCAATTAACATGATCATTACGTTCTTAACACTTGTGAAATCCATACAACATGATTCACTTAAGAACAATCATCAAAACAATCATCTCAAAATGATAATATCACCAATATCATCAAATTGATCCTCCTACAATGATAATATTATCAATATTATCATTATCACCCCAAGAACATCATCAACTCAATAATCATGATGTTTGAAACAAAAATCCTTCATCAATACATCATGAATTCGGATTAAACAACAAGATTCACTCAACCATTTTCAAATTATGATAATCACCTCCTAAATCATCATAAATCCTTACTAAAATGGTTAAAATCTTTCAAGAACACCACCACCAACAATAATCATCTCAAGGCTATGGTAATCATATAACAATCTTAACATAATCCTTCCTAGACATGATTAAAAACCTCCAAGCAATCTAAAACATCAAGAACATAATCCAACTCAAGTAGTACTATCATGTTCTTCATCAAAAGTTTATCAAAATCATGAAGAATCATGATATAGTCCATTAATCAAACAATACCCGAAGAAAACAACAAAAACTCGAAAATCACTTGAAGAACAAGAGATTGAGGGAACTTACCAAAGAAGAACAAGAAGAAGCCTCCAAACACCAAAGGAGCACCAACAAGCTTCCAACTTCAAGCTTCAATCCAAGCTAGGATGATCAAGATCGAGTTGAAAGGGTCTAAACATCAATAACAAGTCCAAACGGACGATTCTAAGGAGAGAAATTGTGTTTTGGTTCGTGAGGAAATGAAAGACAAAACCAAGATAAATAGACTGACCAATTCATTACGTACGTTATACATTATGGTTAACGTACGTAAGAGGCATTACGTACGCTATGCTAAGACTTTAACGTACGTAATGTAAATCCAGAACTAACTGGACTAAAATATGAAGGCCTTAACGTACGTAAACAAAAACATATTACGTACGTTAACAAGACCTGCATTACGTACGTAGAGTTCACTTCTTAACGTACGTAAGGGTCCGTTGACTGCAATAGTGAGATCCGATCGGAAGATGCTCGGGACCCACCGGTCGAAAGTGACTACGAGGAAGGTTCCTGCCACCTACCAAGCATTACGTACGTAACCTTATAGGCATAACGTACGTAATAGCAACACGCTAACGTACGTAATGCTACACCCATAGCGTACATTAAGGCTATGAACTTAGCCAAAAAATATCCAAACTCTCCAACCAACATTCAAACGACGAAACCAACCCGACGACAAGTATAAATATTTCGATCCCGAAATATTCCAATACAATATTCATTGTATGATTCCAAAACAACAATACTTGTACAATTCCAAATGAATACGTACAACTCAACAGTAACACGAAAAAAAATTATCCCCGGATATTACATACTCCCCCCCTTAAAAAGAGTTTCGTCCCCAAAACTCAGGGTGCAAAAACACGGGGTACGAACTATCCATCAAGATCTGAAAACTACATATCCAGGAATACCCCTCAATATGAGCAACTCCGTCTGAGTAATCGGGCCAACCCCACGGGTTCCCGCGTCTCATCTGCCTGAACACGTCGAAAAACAAGTGATAAAAATACTAAACCAAGTGCGAGATAAATCGAATCATGACTCCTCCATCAGAGACCAGCCAGAAAGTCGCACCACCCGCAAGACTCGTAACACCGGCGTACACACCCCGCGGGTGCCGCCCATTATACATGTCTACAATCATCGGTGTACACTCCCCCGTTCTCATCGGCATTAAACGCTCAAGCAAACACTGACTCATGCCACAAAAAGAAAATAACAACGCACATATGGTCCTCGGGACCATATCAACCGCACACCCAAGTCCTCACGACTCGGCGTCTCGAATTGAAATGAACAATTACCCAGATTATTACAAAATCTTGAGTACAACACCAAAAGGAAGGAAAACACATCACACGACCTCAAATCTCAAGATTCTCAGATACAATCATTACAAGATAGATCAACCATAAATGGTTCGCAACCACAATACTAAAGTACAGACCGAGTCAAACATCAATCCGAAAAATAAAGAAAGAAATTAAGGTTACATCTCAAATGTATCCAAAATCAACATCCTCCAGGTCATCGAACTCCTCGATCTAATCGACTCGAGGAAGATCCAAATCTAAGCTCGCCGCTCCTCCTCGAGTGTCCATACTTCTGGCTCCCAAAGCCCGATATGACCCCTTGGATGGAGTACGGACTGAAGAAAAAAAATCTCTCGAGGCCCGTGATTTCCCTTTAGATCTACTGGCACTAGAACCCCTGCAGTATTTCTGAAGGTGTCCCTGCCTTCCACACAGAAAACAAGCAATAGACCGCATCGAGCACCGAGTACTGCGATGTCCTATTGTATCACAGTTAAAGCAAACAACGGTCGAACCCGTCGCCTGAGAAGAAGATGCTTTCCCATCACGAAGACGACTAGAAGATGACCTCTTAGACGTCGGATCCCGATGTCCCTCTGAACGAACCGGCATCCTAGTCCTCTCACCGGAAGAAACTGAAGGGTTCTTCCGAGCAAGCTCCTTGATCAAAAGCTCTGCTCCAAGAGCCTACTCGATGAATTCACCAAGTGAATTGCAATTATGGTTGAACAACTGCATCCTCAACTGCGGGTTCAGCCTCTTGATAAAATACTTGATCTTATCCGCCTCATTACGGATAACAGATGAAGCAAACCGAAGGAGTCCCTGAAACTTCTCCGCAATAACAATAACACCCTCGTCCTCGGCCAGTTGAGTTCAAAACCTCTGACAGCTTGGCTTCACGAAGTGGAGCCGGATAATACCTCTCTAACATGAGAGTCTTGAACTCACTCCAAACACAATCACGATCGGTGGGTTTCACAGAAAGCCACCAAGAATAAGCGCCTTTACTCAAATAGTAAGCCGCTACTGCCACCTTACTCTCTTCCGGACATTGAACCATGTCGAAGAGTTTATCAAAATGTTCAAGCCAATGAACAATATCAGCTGGTTCCGATGAACCCTCAAAGATAGGTGGCCTCTGACGAGAGATGTCGCCGATAATCTGACTCACTCTCCTGGACTGTCCATAAAACGGCACCTGGAGTCCTTGCTGCTGTGTACCACGAACCATCGAGGTCTGCATGGTTTCCATTATCTGCGTCATCTGAGTCATCTGGGTCATCATGCTCCTCATAAGCAAGAAAGGGTCGATGTCAGTCTGATCGACTCCTCGAGTATGACGTTCCAAAGGGGAACCAGTCACATAAGTCACATCTCCGACTGAATTCTGATCCATATCGGCACCCGTACGCGTATAAACATGAGGTTCTGGGTTTCGGCCTGCTCTGCAGCCTTTACCCCCTCTGCTACGTCCTCGGATTCTTCTTTCCATACTGAAAGAATAACGTTCGATCATGAACAAAGCTCAAATATGCCTCAACGGCCAATCCACAATGCTAAGTCATTAGCCAAACATGAATATACATACTCAACATATAAATAGTCACCTCAAACATGCTAATTATAGCCAATACTGGGCCCACACGCTCCCAAAACAAATAATCATGAATGAATCGTAACACAAATGTTACCTACAGATTTCAACAAAACATGTATAATCAATGGCATAATGATTGTATGAACATACAAGAGAATCGAGTCCTTACACAGGTCATACGAAGCTTCGAGGTCTTGAGATACTAGTCTTCACTGACGACGACTTGATGAAAGAATGACTCATACAATCGTTCAACTACCACGACTCACAAAGCCCGACTGTCCAGATTGTCATAACCTGACAGTCCACTACTACCGCGTTGGTAGAACCACATAACTCACATATCAGGGTATCTCACAACCCAATTGCTCTGATACCATCTTCTGTAACACCCCCAAATCCCATTGGGTCATTACAGTGCCGTGGACCCCACACCAGGAGATCCACCAAGCTAACACGACCAAAAATACAATTAACTGACCAAAAAAGGGAATCACAATCCCTACACTGACATCCAACATAATATTCCGATATGGAATTTCAATGAAAACCGTGGGCCTACATGGCCAAAATAAGATACAACAACAACAACATCCACGAGCCTTGCTCGAATAATACAAAATGACAAAGACTGAACAAAACTGGAGTACTCCAACTGTCTGACTGACATAAACACCAAAACATCCCGGACTAGTATCGCTCGAATGCCTCGTCGCCATCGTCATGCCCCTGTGTCTCAACTCTCTCATCGCAAACACCTAAAACATGAAAACATGTTCTGCCCCCACGGGGTCAGTCATCCAGATAACGATTATCAAAAACATGTACAACATGATATGCATCCAAAGGGCAGAATGAATAGTATAGTAATGGTAATACGAGATGGTCACAAACCAAAGTAAGAATCGAGCATTCGTGGAATACTATGCCCACGGCATACGATCAATACCTGCTCAACAGGTTAGAACACAAGTGCCCAACGGCGAATCATCAATACAGAACACGACAATACATCACCCGAAGGTAAACCAAGCCAAACACTGAAATAGATACGAATCACAATGCCCGAAGGCTCCAACACGAATACCGATACATTACAATGGCCTGACAGCCGAACAGCCCGAAGCTGTTTATCATCATAATACCCTGAATGTCACTCAGCCGAAGCTGTCAATCACCACAATGGCCCGAAGCCAAAACAGCCCAAAGTTGTATCAATGAGGGCCGAAGCCACGGCACGAAGCCGTATCACAATGAAGTTATCCAATGACCGTGACCTGCTGAATTGCAGGTACTGGGAAACCAACCGCGAGGGTTCAAGCCCCAGACTTACCCATAATGAGATCATTAACATGACCGTGACCTACTGAACTGTAGGTGTTGGGAAACCAACCGCGAAGGTTCAAGCCCCAAGCTTACCCATCGAGCACTAGCCGAGACTAGCCTCCAAAACATAATTAATCACAACAGTAACGATCCCAAGATTACCAAATTCACAAGAATAATAGCATGCTGCCTTGAGTCGGCCAACACGACAACAACAACTCATGGATGGGCACCGTCCACGGCGGTCCCAATTCAAATACCTCGACTGCCTTAGAATGGCCAATTCACATCAACTCAACAGGTGGAAACTATCCTTGACAGTCCCAATTCAATACATCGATTACCTTAGAACGGTCAATCGATAACGATGACACAACGGATGGGAATTATCTTCGATAATCCCAATTAAATACATCGATTACCTTAGAACGGTAAATCGATACACAATGATACAACGGATGGGAATTATCTTCGATAATCCCAATTAAATACATCGATTACCTTAGAACGGTTAATCGATAACCAATGATACAACGGATGGGAATTATCTTCGATAATCCCAATTAAATACATCGATTACCTTAGAACGGTAAATCGATACACAATGATACAACGGATGGGAATTATCTTCAATAATCCCAATTAAATACATCGATTACCTTAGAACGGTTAATCGATAACCAATGATACAACGGATGGGAATTATCTTCGATAATCCCAATTAAATAAATCGTTTACCTTAGAACGGTCAATCGATACACAATGATACAACGGATGGGAATTATCTTCGATAATCCCAATTAAATACATCGATTACCTTAGAACGGTTAATCGATAACCAATGATACAACGGATGGGAATTATCTTCGATAATCCCAATTAAATACATCGATTACCTTAGAACGGTTAATCGATAACCAATGATACGGTAGAGTGGATGTCCCGGCGTCTTAAACTTACCACCGAAACAGATATAATAAACGAATATATCAAACGCCTTTAATCGTCCAATGCAACATCATAGCGATAGTTCCAATTCAATAACAACGATTCAACGATGCCTCAGAACGACATTAACGTCAACAATAATAATCGATACATCGATACCGCAAACCGACTGTCGACAACATCAGTATCAACAAAAATCTCAATGCCTTTAAACTGGCTGTTAACGAATAACAATAACATCTAGCATAATTGCCGAAGGGTATTGCATCAAACAATTCCTGAATATCAACAAATCACGGAGAGACTAAGTCTCGAAATGATACAATACATTCATACACATATATGATAACATTAATCTCATTAACCAGTACAAGTATAAAACTTGCCTCAAACCGAAGGCGAGAAAGTTCTTCCACGATCAACGTCCTGGCACGAAACGACGAACGGCGCCTCCCGACGATCACAAACACTCGAACAACCTTGAATGAAAACGATTCATTCAAAAATACAAAATCAATAGAAAACAACGACAAGGACAAAGCCTGATTCAAACACGAATCGATCACACCACACGAACGAATATCATAGTTCTCAACTATGAATTCTAACATCCTCCAACACCTCGATGATCAATTAACATGATCATTACGTTCTTAACACTTGTGAAATCCATACAACATGATTCACTTAAGAACAATCATCAAAACAATCATCTCAAAATGATAATATCACCAATATCATCAAATTGATCCTCCTACAATGATAATATTATCAATATTATCATTATCACCTCAAGAACATCATCAACTCAATAATCATGATGTTTGAAACAAAAATCCTTCATCAATACATCATGAATTCGGATTAAACAACAAGATTCACTCAACCATTTTCAAATTATGATAATCACCTCCTAAATCATCATAAATCCTTACTAAAATGGTTAAAATCTTTCAAGAACACCACCACCAACAATAATCATCTCAAGGCTATGTTAATCATATAACAATCTTAACATAATCCTTCCTAGACATGATTAAAAACCTCCAAGCAATCTAAAACATCAAGAACATAATCCAACTCAAGTAATACTATCATGTTCTTCATCAAAAGTTTATTAAAACCATGAAGAATCATGATATACTCCATTAATCAAACAATACCCGAAGAAAACAACAACAAAAACACGAAAATCACTTGAAGAACAAGAGATTGAGGGAACTTACCAAAGAAGAACAAGAAGAAGCCTCCAAACACCAAAGGAGCACCAACAAGCTTCCAACTTCAAGCTTCAATACAAGCTAGGATGATCAAGATAGAGTTGGAATGGGCTAAACATCAATAACAAGTCCAAACGGACGATTCTAAGGAGAGAAATTGTGTTTTGGTTCGTGAGGAAATGAAAGACGAAACCAAGATAAATAGACTGACCAATTCATTACGTACGTTATACATTATGGTTAACGTACGTAAGAGGCATTACGTACGCTATGCTAAGACTTTAACGTGCGTAATGTAAATCCAGAACTAACTGGACTAAAATATGAAGGCCTTAACGTACGTAAACAAAAACATATTACGTACGTTAACAAGACCTGCATTTCCTACGTAGAGTTCACCTCTTAACGTACGTAAGGGTCCGTTGACTGCAATAGTGAGATCCGATCGGAAGATGCTCGGGACCCACCGGCCGAAAGTGACTACGAGGAAGGTTCCTGCCACCTACCAAGCATTACGTACGTAACCTTGTAGGCATAACGTATGTAATAGCAACACGCTAACGTACGTAATGCTACACCCGTAGCGTACGTTAAGGCTATGAACTTAGCCAAAAAAATCCAAACTCTCCAACCAACATTCAAACGACGAAACCAACCCGACGAAAAGTATAAATATTTCGATCCCGAAATATTCCAATACAATATTCATTGTATCATTCCAAAACAACAATACTTGTACAATTCCAAATGAATACGTACAACTCAACAGTAACACGAAAAAAAATTATCCCCGGATATTACACAAACAACCATCTACACGAAGAAAATAATTAGTCGATCTCAGATTTATTTATTTCACTTTATTCAAGGAAATATCAAACCTTTTAAAGGTCAATCATACGAAAGAAACAAGTCATCACAGATCCATGTGAAAGCTTTGCTTCATTTATATCCGAAAATAAAAGAAAGATTAATAACATAGATGTTATACTCTTATCTTTGCTTCGTTCAAAACCATTGAATGACCAAAAACAAAATGAAAAATCATATGTCGAACCTACCGTGACCCTCCAAAGGATTTAGAAGATGAAGTTCAAGTGGTTGTGCTCTTGCTCCTCTACCAAGCCATATGAGTATATCAAGATTAATGGGGATTGTGGTTTATGATTCGGTTATGAGTATTGATGATGAAATGAAGATGTGATTGTGCTTTGATGGAAGATGAAGAAGGTGATAGGCGTTTGTGATAAGATCTGTTTTTGATGAGAGTGGGAGAGTTTAGATAAGTGGGAGGCGGATATTACAATGTATGTGTGATCTAGGGTTTGGTCGAGTGGAATGAATCACATATAGCGATTAGTTATATCAAGTCCAATAGGTTAAATCTTCTATCCACTTATTGGACTAATGAATCACATATCCGGACTGGGCTATGAAATAAAATGGTGGCCTGACAATTTAATTGGTTTAGCGTTTATGCATGCATTCATATATAATATAGATGTAGCTTATTTCATGATTAATTCATCTTCATATAGACATATTTTTTTAATATCTCTTTATAAATTATTTCTTTTGTTGGTTTAATCGTAGGCACTATGGATATAATAAATCTTCATGTAGACGCAAACGTAAAGAAAGCAACGTAAAGTTGAGTTTTAGATATGTGCCCAATGCAAATAAAAGAAGCCCAAAACACTAACGATTACATTAGTAAATTTCAACCTTAAATAAAAATAAACACAAATAAATACTATTCTTACGGCTAACCCATTGAATAATGAATAGAAAGGATAAAATACATAATTTTTGCTCGAACCCATTTGTAAATATAAAAGCAATTTAAAAAATTTACATTTAAGACATAAGCAAGATTTCAATTGTTTATAGGGGGAAACGGTGCAACGCACGGGTTTAAATGACAACCAACCATCTAGCTATCAAAACTTAGATACAATCAGTGCATCGCACGGGTTGAACATAGCCTCGTATTATGTCGTTATGATGATTGATTAAACAGGTGTGGAGCATGTTGTTGGAGATATGTTTCTAAGTGTGCCTCATGCTGAGGCTATTTTCTTGAAGGTGAGCTTTATATTATAATCACTTTGACATGGTCTAGGAGTTTATTTTGAGAGTATGGTTTATCTAGTAAAAAGGTTTATTAACCAACTGCCTTGGCGCAGTTGGCCACCTGGCCTTCAACTAAGTTGGAGGTCAGGGGTTCAATTTCCAGTGACAAAATTTTGAAATTGAATTTCTCAAGGCCCAATGATTCCTTAGTCTTTGACCTAGGGTTAGGTCCTAACTCTTCGGGGTACGCTGGTGGAATAATTAAATATTGAGGGCTTCAAGCGGCAGTGTTGGGGGCCAGATCTCGATGGGACCCTGTGTTTGGATTTGAGGGGTCCAACATGGAGCAATCACTTGGGGGACGACTCCTTGTGCGCGGTAGTCCAGGATATTTAAGAACTTGGGAGCCAGATACACATCTCGCGATTTAACTAGTAGCAGTACTGTGGGGAAGGGCTGTTATTGTAATATCCGCAATTTCGATTTCCGGAAATTTCTTTTTTTTCGGCGGAAGTCCGTTTTGACGACTCGCTCATGACTGTTTCATCATTCTGAGAATGATTAATTCTGCACTTTTCGTCATCCGAGTTCGTTTCGATATTGTTTTGTTGAGTTCCGCGTTTCTTAGCGACTTTTCCACACTCGGGTTCGATTCTTGTGAATCTCGTTCGAAATTACTGTTTTAAGTTTCCCGTAAGTCTGTTTAACTTTGTTAGACGTGTTGTGAACTTCAGTTTGGTTATTCGATCACGTATCATGATTTTCGGACGTTTTTGGGCCATTTTCGTAATTTTCCAAAGTTTGGGGTAATTACCTTCCCTTGTCGAACTTCGAGCCTTCGGGTGGTCAGAATCGTGTGTTCTCTTAGTTATCGAATTCGTATTTGCGAGTACTTCATAACCGAATCTCCGATTCGTATTCGGGTTCGGGTTTCGGGGTCGTTCGGATCGTCGTTGTGGTTCTGTCGTAATTTTCGGTTCGTGTCGGAATGCATCTGGAGGTTGCTGGCCGGACCTGTGCGAAATGGCGCTGAAAACGGCGCTGCCGAGCGCCGTGTCTTGCGCCGGGTCGGCCAGGACCAGCAAGTTTGCCGAGACACGGCCGAGAACCCGCGCAAGATTTGCGCCGGGTGATGCGCCGTGTCGGATACAACCGAGTCATACACGCAGGCACCTTGCGCCGGGTGTTACACCGTGTCGGTCAGGTCGCGCACTGACCCGCAACCCGGCGGAATACATGGCGCTGACGTGGGCCGTTTGCTGCGCCGTGTTCGGCAGCAGTATATATATGGCAGGACAGTCGGGTTTTTTATCATTTTTCTCACTCGTTTCATCCTCTTCCGTGGTTAGAGCTTTGATGATCATGGAGGGATGTTGTCAGGTGTTAAATCCATGAAGTTCCTGAGTCCATAACATCGATTAATCCTTCCATAACTTGCTCCGATCGACCGAATCAGAGTAAGTTTTCTTAAAATCTAGTTTTGGGGATTTTGTTCGATTTGTCTGTTTAATCCGTTTTAACTCATAATAGTAATGGATTTATGATTGTTAAACAATATTATGTCGAATTCCTTGTTGTTCCACGGTTGAATCGCCGAGGATTCGTCGTTTTATTGAGTATCTTATCGACGGCTTGAAGGTGTTCGATAAAATGTCACAAAGAGGATTCGAGCGTTCTACGATTATTCTTCCTCGTTCGATCGTTAATTTATTGATGGTATGATGTTAGTGTCAGATTTCTCGCAAAGAACTCGATTCGGGACCCTTCCGTTCGTCGTTTTCTTCAAGCTTTCCAATCGTGGGTGTATTCATTGTCTTCGCCGGAGAATTGTAGGTGTTCGAGGTTTTCGGTTGAGCCGTGTTCTTCGGAGTGTCCGATATCAATTTTTGAGGCAAGTATATTGTCCATACATTACGTGTTTTGTGGATATAATGGTTGCTAAGTGTCGATATGTACTAAATAAATATTTATAACCATTTTTCAAAAGAATCGGTATATTTACCATCATGGTTTTCGTAAAGGTGACCCGTGTGTGTCGGGATTTAATATGCTTAGTTGAATATGTGTGCTAGTGTCGAGTATAGGATCACCTTACTTTCGTGTGATGTCATTATGTATGATTATGGCGTCGGTAAATGTATAGTGTAATTCTCTTGTCAAATTATGTGCTTGGAGTCACGTGGTTATGGATGAATATGTGAGTTTGTGTGATATTGGTTGTGTTGTTAGGTGCTGTTGGGATCTTGTGCTCCCTTGTGAATTGATATAGTTCTGGGCCGTGAGTACGTGTTGGATAATATGGCCATTCTAGCAAGGTACCTCGACTATATATATATTTTGTGTGTTTGACCTTTGAGAGTTGTGGTTTTGTAATCTGTGAGTTGTTACTCTTCCACCTGGAGATGGCATGTGGCCTCTGGGGGCCGATACTAATGGGCACGGAAGTGGACTTGGGTGCGTGTGTTGATGTTCTTCCACCTGGGGACGGTTCGACGGGACCTCTGGGGGCCGATACTAATGGGTACGGCCGCAGAAGTGATTTTCCACCTGGGGAAGGTCCGACGGGGCCTCTGGGAGCCGATACTAATGGGTACGGCCATGGGTTACCAAGTGTGGATTCTGTGATATTGATGTTGATGTTTTGATGATTAATTGTGATATGTCCGGAGTATCACAATGCTTTACGCTCGGGGTCGAGATACATTATATATCGAGTCTTGACTTTTGGCTAGAATGGCATAAGAATAACGTGTTATGTGTAATGTGTCCTTGTAAGTAAATTGCAGTGGATGATCGGGTCGTGGGCCTTGTGTTTTGTGATCGAAATGGTTGGGCCGTGGACCCCGTGCTGTGTTACCGGATTTGTATTTTAGATAATGAACTTTGGGGCTGTGACCCTAAGTGGCTTTCGAGGAATTAAGAACTTTTCAATTTCTAATGTTTTCAAAACTCCCGAGATTTGGAAGTGTTTTCAAAGTGCTTACTTGCTTTGTTTCTACTTTCAAGACTTGAACTATTTTAACTAAATATATCTCGGGAAGTCTTTCGTTGTATTCTCGGAATGTGTTGTGTATGGCTCGTTTTTACACTTTATACTTGCACTAGCGAAACAGTGGAGTTTTGCTAACCCTCGAGTAATCGGGGGTTGGATATATGTATTGTGTCCAGGTACATGCAGGTTTTCGGGAGCAAGTCGCAGGATCGGTACGAGGGATGATGAAATACGAATGATATTAATCACACGAAGGCCAGTTTTGGGTTAAGTTAGTCGAAGTCCATTGTATTGTTTTTTCCGCTGTCTTATTGTTCGTTGTTGCAAGTATTTTACCCTTGCGTGGGTATGAGTCTGGATGAGTTTATGTATTTTGATTTGTAAGTCAGTGACGAAAGACCAAATCGGTCTAGTGGTTCGTTATTTTGATTCATCGGTATGTAATGTAATGTGTTGTTTTGATGTCTAGCCTGGTGGATCCTCACGGAGAGGGTCTGCGGCGTGTAATATTCTCAGTTTGATCCGGGGGTGTTGCATTTATGGTATCATAGCTTAGGTTGAGGAAACCTAGGCTGTCGGGTCGAGTTATGTGTTGTTGAGTCTTGTATTGTCAGATTTTGTCTGATTGAGACGTGTCGCGATGCGTCGTTTGGAATGTCGGCCGTGATTAGTATCAGGGTGCAGCCATCATCTTCGTGCGACCTGTGGATGTAAGTCTCCCTTCTTTGTGTTTGTGCCTCGTCTGATGCGAGTTACACGTATGATTATGAGTTAATTGACGGAATCCTCTTATGGACTTTGATTTCGTGATATGTGGTTATTTGACTCTCATATTTCGTTCACATGAGGAGTAGTGTTGCTGGATTGTGCATGTTGGACTGTATTTCTTTTATCCACTGCGTGAGTTCTTTTGTAATGGCTTTCAGTATTTTACCGACTGAGTTTTACTTCGAAAACCGATTCCCTTAACAGAGTTTTTGGCATTGTGGCCTTGATCGTTTTGGCAAAATTCTTATGACGGTATTTAGTATTTTGTAAATGGATTTTGTGAGTTTTTGAAGTATTACCATCATCGGCCTTTTTGGCGTTTTTGTAAATGGTTTTTAGCCTGGTGGGTTCCGGCGCGGGACCCACGGCGCTATAATGTTCCGTGTAATTACCTGAAATTTTTGGGGCATTCTAGCCCATTGAATTATCTTTGAAAACCTTGAGTATCTTAGAAAATAAATTTTGAGACGTACTTTTAAAATGAATTATTTTCTCATGGTACATCCAAGGTGCCACAATATGTTTCAAAATTCTTCTACCTCGAGGACCAAAATGTTTTGAGATATTTTCAATGTTTTAGAAACACTTTTACTTAGACCCGAGGGTCGAATATTTCTGAAAGTTTTTCACCAAAAGAAAAGTGTCCTCATTTTGTTCCAACGCAAGGTGGTTTTCAATGTCTCGACAATGATGTTTGCTCAACTTTTTGTAAAGTGATACTCAAGATCAACTGGTGTTTCCAAACTATTTTCAAAAGGTGGTTTTCGTTTTTAAAACCCATCATTTCCTGCTTGTGGTCAGAGAAGGTGTGTATGATGTTGGTATTGTCGTTAGGATGTTAGCCCTCTGAATTGTGATTGAATTGGTGGCGTGAGCATTGAGTCGTCGCCACGCATTTGTTATGTTAGCCCTCTGTGAGAGGTGTGATGTTGATCCTTAATGTTGTCATTTCATGGTGAATTGCGTGCTATCGCACGTGTGCGAGCTATTAGAGCTTGGGTTTATATGATTGTGTACATTTGTGATTTTAGTATGTGTTGATAAGTTATGCCAAATTGGCATCTCTGGTTTGTTGCTTTGTGATGTTACGTCCCATTGTATCTAGCATTTGTATATTCGGTATGCCGAGCCGAGGTGTTTCAACCGTGGTGTGCCGGGGGCATGTACGTACCAATTGTCCTTCTCGTCAGTAACGCATTTCAAGTGTGGACCCGAGAGACACAGGATCCAGTTTTGCGAGTTGGGTTCCGAGTCTTTCGGGGCACGAACTTCAGTACAGATATCAGGATCGTCTCTAAGAGGCCCATGGGAAATGTTTCCGTCGACTGCTTTTGTGTTGTTGCCTTGTTTCCGTTATTGTGAGTTGCGGGAACGACCTTCTTTTATCGCTGTGACTTTTCCGAGTTCGGTTCGATTCTTGTGAACCTTGTTCGGAAGTAACATCTTTTGGTTCTACTAGTTCTTTTATTCGAAGTGGATCGGATTTTGAACTTCTGTATTTTCGACTCTATCGACTCGTTTATGTTCGTTGACATTTCCTGAGCTTGTCTTGCCCCTTACTTTTGTTGATCGAACGAGTGTGGTATTGTTTCGGAATAACTCGTTTGTCGTTGTGACTTTTCAATTGCTATTCCCTTTCCTGTGGATCTTATGTGAATGCACATCTTGTTGTTTTCACCGGATCATATATCGTCTCGAGTCGAGATGTGAACCATGGAGTTCTTGTTTGAATTTTATTGTTCTTCGTGATTCAAACATGATTGTTCGATTTTTGTTGTCTCGATCGTTGTGGTTCGATCGTTTGATTGTTCAGTTTTTGTTGATCTCGTTTCGTGATTATTGAACATTCAGACTCCTCCGTAATTCCCTTAAGTGAAATTAGTCTCATTTTTGATCTTCTAACCCTTGGGTGGTGGA
The DNA here is from genome assembly GCA_033398695.1 of Orobanche coerulescens. Taxonomy (NCBI): domain Eukaryota; kingdom Viridiplantae; phylum Streptophyta; class Magnoliopsida; order Lamiales; family Orobanchaceae; genus Orobanche; species Orobanche coerulescens. The sequence continues at coordinate 39,519,194 of CM065802.1, forward strand.
ATTCCGTATTTGTTCAGCGATTGGCTCGCGTTTTGATTGATGTACCGTTGGGTTGGTCAATCGTATTGATTTTCGTTCGTGGTGTTTTGTGATTTTTCGGATAATCGACTTGATTGTATTATCTGTTTGATGACACTTGTCACTTGTTGGTTTTATTATGTCTCTACCGGTGGCGTTGTGTTGATCGTCATGGAGCGTGTTTTCACACCGTATATCTGCGTTGCTTGTAACGTTTCGCCATTGGGCGTAAGTTACACGTTTCTTGTGTATCTTGTTAAGTTTTCCTGGTGGGATATTGCATCTCCCTACTTATTTTAAGTTTCGGGACGAAACTTCTTTTAAGGAGGGTAGTATGTAATATCCGCAATTTCGATTTCCGGAAATTTCTTTTTTTTTCGGCGGAAGTACATTTTGACGACTCGCTCATGACCGTTTCATCATTCTGAGAATGATTAATTCTGCACTTTTCGTCATCCGAGTTCCTTTCAGTATTGTTTTGTTGAGTTCCGCGTTTTTAGCGACTTTTCCACACTCGAGTTCGATTCTTGTGAATCTCGTTCGAAATTACTATTTCGAGTTTCCCGTAAGTCCGTTTAACTTTGTTAGACGTGTTGTGAACTTAGGTTTTGTTATTCGATCATGTATCGTGATCTTCGGACGTTTTGGGCCATTTTCATAATTTCCCAAAGTTTGGGGTAATTACCTTCCCTTGTCGAACTTCGAGCCTTCAGGTGGTCGGAATCGTGTGTTATCTAAGTGATCGAATTCGTCTTTGCGAGTACTTCGTAACCGAATCTCCGATTCGTATTCGGGTTCGGGTTTCGGGGTCGTTCGGATCGTCGTTGTGGTTCTGTCGTAATTTTCGGTTCGTGTCGGAATGCATCTGGAGGTTGCTGGCCGGACCTGTGCGAAACGGCGCTGAAAACGGCGTTGCCGAGCGCCATGTCTTGCGCCGGGTCGTCCAGGACCAGCAAGTCTGCCGAGACACGGTCGAGAACCCGCGCAAGATTTGCGCCGGGTGATGCGCCGTGTCGGATACAACCGAGTCATACACGCAGGCACCTTGCGCCGGGTGTTGCCCGTGTCGGTCAGGTCGCGCACTGACCCGCAACCCGGCGGAAGACACGGCGCTGGCGTGGGCCGTTTGCTGCGCCGTGTTCGGCAGCAGTATATATATGGCAGGACAGTCGGGTTTTTCAACATTTTTCTCACTCGTTTCATCCTCTTCCGCGGCTGGAGCTTTGATGATCATGGAGGGATGTTGTCAGGTGTTAAATCCATGAAGTTCCTGAGTCCATAACATCGATTAATCCTTCCATAACTTGCTCCGATCGACCGAATCAGGGTAAGTTTTCTTAAAATCTAGTTTTGGGGATTTTGTTCGATTTGTCCGTTTAATCCGTTTTAACTCAGAATAGTGATGGATTTATGATTGTTAAACAATATTATGTCGAATTCCTTGTTGTTCCACGGTTGAATCGCCGAGGATTCGTCGTTTTATTGAGTATCTTATCGACGCCTTGAAGGTGTTCGATAAAATGTCACAAAGAGGATTCGAGCATTCTACGATTATTCTTCCTCGTTTGTTCGTTAATTTATTGATGGTATGATGTTAGGGTCAGATTTCTCGCAAAGAACTCGAGTCGGGACCCTTCCGTTCGTCGTTTTCTTCAAGCTTTCCGATCGTGGGTGTATTCATTGTCTTCGCCGGAGAATTGTAGGTGTTCGAGGTTTCCGGTTGAGCCGTGTTCTTCGGAGTGTCCGATATCAATTTTCGAGGCAAGTATCTTGCCCATACATTACGTGTTTTGTGGATATAATGGTTGCTAAGTGTCGATATGTGCTAAATAAATATTTATAACTATTTTTCAAAAGAATCGGTATATTACCATCATGGTTTTCGTAAAGGTGACCCGTGTGTGTCGGGAATTAATATGCTTAGTTAAATATGTGTGCTAGTGTCGAGTATAGGATCACCTTACTTTCGTGTGATGTCATTATGTATGATTATGGCGTCGGTAAATGTAAAGTGTAATTCTCTTGTCAAATTATGTGCTTGGAGTCACGTGGTTATGGGTGAATATGTGAGTTTGTGTGGTATTGGTTGTGTCGTTAGGTGCTGTTGGGATCTTGTGCTCCCTTGTGAATTGATATAGTTCTGAGTCGTGAGTACGTGTTGGATAATATGGCCATTCTAGCAAGGTACCTCGACTATATATATATTTTGTGTGTTTGACCTTTGAGAGTTGTGGTTTTGTAATCTGTGAGTTGTTACTCTTCCACCCGGGGATGGCATGTGGTCTCTGGGGGCCGATACTAATGGGTACGGCCACGGAAGTGGACTTGGGTGCGTGTGTTGATGTTCTTCCACCTGGGGACGGTTCGACGGGACCTCTGGGGGCCGATACTAATGGGTACAGCCGCGGAAGTGGTTTTCCACCTGGGGACGGTCCGACGGGGCCTCTGGGGGCTGATACTAATGGGTACGGCCACGGGTTACCAAGTGTGGTTTCTGTGATATTGATGTTGATGTTTTGATTATTAATTGTGATATGTCCGGAGTATCACAATTCTTTACGCTCGGGGTCAAGATACATTATATATCGAGTCTTGGTGTTTGGCTAGAATGGCATAAGAGTAACGTGTTATGTATAATGTGTCCTTGTAAGTAAATTATAGTGGATGATCAGGTCGTGGGCCCTGTGTTTTGTGATCGAAATGGTTGGGCCGTGGACCCCGTGCTGTGTTAACGGATTTGTATTTTGGAAAATGAACTTTGGGGCTGTGACCCTAAGTGGCTTTCGAGGAATTAAGAACTTTTCAATTTCTAATGTTTTCAAAACTCCCGAGATTTAAAAGTATTTTCAAAGTGTTTACTTGCTTTGTTTCTACTTTCAAGACTTGAACTATTTTAACTAAATATATCTCGGGAAGTCTTTCGTTGTATTCTCGGAATGTGTTGTGTATGGCTCGTTTTTACACTTTATACTTGCACTAGCGAAACAGTAGAGTTTTGCTAACCCCTGAGTAATCGGGGGTGGATATCTGTATTGTGTCCAGGTACATGCAGGTTTTCGGGAGCAAGTCACAGGATCGGTACGAGGGATGATGAAAGACGAATGATACTAATCACACGAAGGCCAGTTTTGGGTTAAGTTAGTCGAAGTCCATTGTATTATTTTTTCCGCTGTCTTATTGTTCGTTGTTGCAAGTATTTTACCCTTGTGTGGGTATGAGTCTGGATGAGTTTATGCATTTTGATTTGTAAGTCAGTGACGAAAGACCAAATCGGTCTAGTGGTTCGTTATTTTGATACGTCGATATGTAATGTAATGTGTTGTTTTGATGTCTAGCCTGGTGGATCCTCACGGAGAGGGTCTGCGGCGTGTAATATTCCCGGTTTGATCTGGGGGTGTTACAGTTATCCCGAGGAGAAAAAACCTCGGTATAAAAAATAAAGTAAAAAGGTTTATTTGCAAATTAAACTTTTAATAATATAATATTCTTTAATATTAATATTTTGTGTTATTTATGTTATAACATTAATTGACTGAAAAACCCAAAATTAAAAAAATATGTTTCGTTATTTTAAAATAATTAAAATAAAAAATCAATTTAAAAGAATTTGTTTTGAATTTTTTTTAAAAAATCTAAATCTATATCAATTTAAGAAAATCTATTTTGAATTTAAAAAATATATTAACATTAAATTATATGGGGAGAAGAGAGCGAAGAAAATTGGACTGAAACTTAATTTGTAGAAATATCATTCAAATTTGGATACTGGGCTGGAACGGGCTTCCGGTGGACTTCGAATGAGCTGGGCAGGTGGGCTGCACGCCGGACCAGTGCATGTTGGGGTGCAGCAAAGGAGGGCGGGACTGGCCCGCCTAGTCCGAAGTCCATCCGAAAAATTTATGCTCAGCTCGACTGATCTTTCCAATGTTCAATGGTTGCAATTTCACCTGATGCAGTGGATTTGTCACGATTGGATTGATGAAGATTGCATCAAGTTCTTGAAGAATTGCTACGGATCACTTCCAGAAAATGGGAAAGTGATTCTGTTCTGGCTGAACAAATTCTCCCAGATCATGATGATGTGGGGCAGCTGGCCGCCAGGCCTACATTCGATTTTGACATCATCATGATGACCCACGTCCAAGGAGGTAAGGGAGTAACACTATAAACACACTTGTGACGTGATTTGATAGGTGGATGGCAGCTATAATGGGTGAGTGGACGTGATTTGATGGGTGGATGGCAGCTATAATGGGTGGGTGGATGGCAGCGCACTAACCTTCTTTTTTTCTTTTTTAATTGCAGGTGGATGCCAGCTATAAGTGTGCTTAATATAAGAGAAATTCGGGAGCGGTAATGATCAGAAAAATTCATTTAAGTAATGAGTTTTAATTATGGTGGTGATCCTACAGTTATTTTAACTTATGAAATTAGGTACCAACTGCGGACAGTGGATGATAGTAACGTGCTCAAAGACATCGTTTTCAGTCACCCTACTTCTCATGCAATGGTTAACGCGTATCCGCAAGTCCTAATTATTGATACGACATACAAGACATCGATGTACAATATGCCTTTATTCGAAGCATTTGGTGCAACAAGCACTGACAAAACATTCACCATTGCATACGCATATATGCAGAATGAAGCCCAAGATCACTTCAAATTCGTTTTACGATTTATTCGGGGTTTGTATGAGTGTGTTATACCAAACGTTGTCGTCACGGACCGGGCACTCGCAATAATGGGGGTAGTGGATCAAATATTTCCAGAATCCCAACATCAATTATGCAGACGCCACATAGAGCAATGTGTTCTAGCCCGAGCGCAAAAACAGCAAGGATTCGACGCATCGTACGCTGAATATTTTAAAAATAGCTGGAATTGGGAATTAGTGCGTCAACACACGATGTATGGATACATAAGTGGGCCCAACTACAAGAAACATACAAGAAGTATCCATCTTTAATTACCTATTACGAAGATACGTGGATTACACCATTTGCAGATAGAGTGTTAGAGCGGTTGCACTCGCCATCTACGGAAACGAAAACTTCTGGCCAAGGGTACGACAGGATATGCTAGATAAACTCCGCAAAAGAAGAGAAATATACGAAAATATTATATACGGTGTTACCACGGAAGGTTTGGAGACACTTATTGATCACTTCAATTATGATTTTGCAACGAGCGATAAGTGGTTTTCAATGCCTGATTATGGATACTTGGTTGCGACCGTGTATAATGTTTTCGTAATTGCATTCAGTGATTATGGGGCATTTTTATGTCCTCCCATAGCCTTGGATTCTTGTAATCCACCTCCGACCGCAAAGGTGGTGATAGGAAACAAGAACGGAAACACTCATTGGATATTGGTAACAAAAACGATATAATATTTATTTTTTATATAATATATTTTATGCAATTATAACTAACTATTATTATTGAACTTTAATTTTTACAGTTGGAAATGATTCCCGGGGATTATCCAGTAGCTCCAGTCTCCAATTTCTGGCACACTAATAAACATACATCTGCAGCAGGTTTAGACTTACAATTTACAGGTTCGATACGACTCTACAAAAAATTACAAGCAGAGTATGAACCGGAACGTGTACGTATATTTCAGGCTGAAAAACAAAAACAGCAGCAGAAAAGATACTAATATACCAATCGTTTCATATTGAATTTTAATTTTTTCATTTTTCATTATTTCCATCGTGTTTCATGTTTTTCCATTTTTTACCATTTTCGTCGTGGTTCATCTTCATTGTTGTGCATAAGAAATTTTTTTATCATTAAAAGATTATCATAAAAAATGGGCTGGAGAGAAATAAAATTACTATACCAAGTAAATAAAAATAATAGGGCTGGACTAAAACATTAAATAAAAAATATAGTGCCTGACAGACACGCTCGACAGCGGCTATAATATCACAAAAATAATTAATACTTTTAAAAATAACAATTGATATTATTAAAAAAACAGTTTTTTTTTAAAAAAAAGAACACTTTTGCAGGTTACCACCACCTAGTGGTGCCACATTTTAACCGTGTTGTTACCCAAAATATTATCCGGAGATGATATTGCTAGAATGGTCGAGTAACAAACAAAAGCGAGAGCACTTCCGTGGGAAAAGTAAATAACACAAGATTTGCCGGGATTGTTAGTCCCGGGCTTGAATGCTCTCGCGAGATATTATTAATACAAATACTTTGGAGTACAAATATTAATGTTAGAGTACAATTACAATGAGTGTAAAGACCCTAGTTATCTTAGCTATTGAGCGTGAAGATTGCCGGAAGAACCAGATATGATGCTCCGTGAGTTCTTGTAACAACGATGGTGTGCTGTGACGACTGGGAGAAATCGACGGTCTCTCACAGTGTGTATTAGCTGGAAGTCTGAGCTCCCGGGCTTGCGAGTCTCTTCGAATATGTGCTGCAGGGAGTTCTTGCCTCTGCAGACCGTCTTCTGGTTGAGAGGTGCTGAGAGAGAAATCCTGAGATAGATTCAAGAGAGGAAGCCGAGAGTCTGAAAGAGTGTACATTTGTATGTATTTTTCTCTGAACGGATCTCAGAACGTGGTTGCCAACTGAGAGGAACCTTTGTAAACATTTTTCTGAACGGATTTCGGAACCTTTTTCCAGTTACTGGAGGTTCTCTATTCATAGGATCGGGAGTTGCTGGGCGATCGCCTCTGCTGTATTATAATAAGCAGGCGATCGTCTTTAGCACATGGGTTGGTCTCCTTAAGGCCCGCAGGAGTTGCTGGCTTCCAGAAGTGCGAACCAATGAGAGGCCAACACGCGTCTGAGTTGCTGTCATAGGAGGCCTTACTTAGGACCTTTCGGCGGGTCTGTCGGTAGGTGAGGTCGTCCTTGTCACTGACAGCTGATGATGGGCTGGAGTCAACGATCCATGTTCTGCGGCGCCTTTTGCGGATCTGCACATGGGTGCTTGCTTCGTGATCCAGTCTTCGTAGACTTTGACGGACGATGGCCTTTGTTCGTGGCATAGGTCGGTCGTCGTGGGTCGGGCACCAGAGCCGATCGCTAGGTGCCCAAAGGCGATCGCCTTGAGAGTCGATCACTAGATACTCGATGGTGGACTATTATCTTCGTTTAGACAAGTTCGCCGTAGCTCGTTTGGTTGTGGACTCGGTCGCTCGGCCTTGTTATCGATCGCCGTCGAGACGTATAAATCGACGCACAACAATTGCCCCCAAGCTTGCTCCGATGTTGGAAACGTGGGGTGAGGTGGTTCTACTGGCGATCTCTTAACTTTGACGAGTGACTCTGCATTTTGCGGAACTGGCGATCATCTTTGAGCGAAATGACTTTGAATATGGACGACCAATTCGGTCGCTGAAATGAGTAGGAGATGACAGCGGTTGTGGAAAAGTCTTCGGGGCACGTGTCGGGTTCCTGTTGGGGGAGACCGACGGTTAGATATGACTCCTCGTCTGGCGTGTCCTTGAAACGATGCGTATGCGGGTTTCAAGGGAGCATTAATTGCGATGGTTGCACTTCGGCCCCTGATATTCTCCTTGATTGCATGGAAGCCCCCGCCTACTCCTATAAAAAGGGGTTGGGCTACAATGTTAAGAACCTTATGTGATTTCATCGGAGAAGAAGAATATTGCCGAAGAATTTTCTGAAGCTTTGACTGCCGATCGTCGATCGACTCAACCCTCGGTAAGAAACACTCATTTTCTCCTCTTCTTTTCGAAAATGTCTGGAGTACCTTCATCGTCTGGAATGGACACCGCCTCTGCCGCCGAAACTTCGACTGTCCGGAGAGGATTCTCCACAGAATTCCATTTGGAGATGGACGCCGAGGCTATCCGCGCCGGCATTGATTCCGCGGAAGTCGAGGCACTATTCAATGAAGCCGACACCGCCAGGGAGGCGGCGGTTGAGCAAAGACGCTCGCAGATGGAGAAGGATTTGGCGATGAGGGCGTATTGGGAGCAGCATAGTGCTTTTGGCCGAGCTGTTGGCCTTTCTTTGAAATCATGGAGAGGTTGGCGGTCCGTCTCCTAAATTCGATTCACGGAGTACTCGATCGCTCATCCTTATCAATGCTAAGCGATCGGCTTTGAGTGTGGCCAATCTCCATGGTCCGTCGGCCAGATAAGGATCTCGGCGACCAGGAAGGACCTGGCCGTCTGGAGGGCGAGGTATCATGTCCCCTCAGATGTGGATCTTTTTGCGCCGGCCGAGAACGAACGAGCCGACCAACCTCCGGAGGGTATGGTCGCCGTGAATGAGGCAATCATGGAGGCTGGGCTGCAGTTCCCCCTGTCTTTCGCCGTCTCCCATTTGCTGGTCGCTTGGAACGTGGCGCCGCTCTAGCTAATGCCAAACGCCTGGCTCCAGATCGTCTTTGCCCTCACCTTGTTCGGCGGTCATCGACTGTACCGTCTTCCTTCGCCATTGGAGATGAACTATTTGTTCAAGTTGACGGTTCAGAAGGGGTCAGTCGGAGGCTATCATATTCAAGGCCGTTCTTGTCGGGTGATCCTTGGGGTCCCGAACAAGGTGCGGGGCGATCCGGCGAAGTAGTTCTGGGTCGGCGGTGCATAGAAGGCATCTGCGAGTGACAATCCCACGGGCGAGCTGGATGTTCCCACAGGCTTTCGGGAGAGGAATCCGAGTAAGGGTTTTGACTCTCCCTTTGTTCGGATATGTTCTTAACTGATCTAATTTGGTCTTCCTTTTGCAGGTTTCCATATTCCGGCAGTCGACGAGCTACCTTTCGATTTTCTGGTCGTCTGGGAGCGGATACGAAGTCTGCCGGACGACGACTTAGACGTTCGCCGGATTAATAAAGAGAGTTGTTGGCTGTCTTCTCGGCTATTCCGTTTCCCGCGACATCTTTCGGTCCCAGGTATGAATTTTTACGATCTCCATTTGCTTGGCGATCGTCCTGTTTGGAGAATGTGCCTAACCGTTGCTTGGTCGTTCTTTATTGCAGAGGTCCGCTTCCCTCGCTTCTTGGAGCCTCCACCGGAGATAGCCATGTCGAACCCCGGAGTTTTGAGTCGTCTGCCCTAGAAGAAGTCGTCTCGAGTTCCTCCGATGGCGCTACCTCTTATTCCGGAGGTGAGGCCTAGCATAGAGCCGATCGTAGCGGAGTAGGAGGTTCGGGATGATGGACTCCAGTCGAACCGCAAGCGGCAGAGGTCGGGGGAACCTCCAGTCTCTGCCCCTGCTGGTGAGGTGCCGATCGCCGTGCCTCCGCTCACCGCGGTCCCCCCGGTGGATGAGCCTATGCCTTCTTCGGCTTTCTTGCAAGAGATGGTAATCGCTGAGGCCGAGTGTTAGGAGTATGCCCTCGAATGCCACTCAGAGGATGTTGAGTGAGGGCATTGTACTTGTTATTATGTAAATCATCAATATAAGGCAATGAATGTTTCTTTATTTACTGGTAGTTACTGGCATTCCCAACTCGTAAATATATATATAGAAACTAGTCCCTGTATTTGAGAGCAAAACGTTCCACTCCTTATTTGATAAGGGGGTCGGCACTGGAAAGGTTTATAGCTCAAATACTTAATCGTTCGCAAGTCGATGAAACTTGACTGGGCGTTAAGTTTATGTGAAGACTTGTATGACGTGTTCTTTGACAAGGAGAGTACCTGTCGAACACTAATGGTTAGTGGGAGCACATGTTATAGGTATGCTAATTGGATTAGTATACTTGAACCGACTCACCCTCGATTCGTCACACGGATTTCACTCCAGGACAGTCAATGATGGAATCGAAAGGTTGTGATAGGTACTCGTGAACCTTCGACTTGAGGATTTAGTAGGGATGTGCTTATGACGTCAAGATTTTCATTAGAGTAGTTCAACCCTATAAACCGGAAGGCGGGGGTCAACCTCGACGTGCATCTTGATGGGCAAGTAGCAGGTCCTACTGAATACCAAGATAGAATTCTTTCTCTTGTTAGTGAACGGGTTATATGTCCTATGCGGTTATTGGCAGATGAGATCATAAGTCTTTGGCCAAAGCATTGGAGCTGGCTGTATTAGATACACGAGAGCTCGATGATCTCGATTTGCATTAACGCATGCATAGCGTCAAGTACAGATGGGGTTTGACTGACCGTGACCCTATAACTTGATCGGGACATTAGAAAGAAGGGTTTATACGTATACTGGTATTCACGATAGAATGGTTCTTGAATGATCCCAATCATTCGTTCTCAGTCGGGGTACAGTGTAGGCTACCAGGCTGGCTAGGTGGTGCTACTACTCTTTGGTTTCTCCCATTGCTGACTGCGACGGACCTACCGAGTCGCGCATTAGGATTGACGATGGAATGAATCGAGCTTAATCTCTCATTATGAATATTAGATATTGGATATCTAATTTGGGACATTGGATGTCTAAATCGATTTATTGGATAAATTGATTTACGGCCTAATGGATTAAATAAATTACTGGGTGATTAATTTAATTCGTGAATATAATTATTTCTTGGAGAAATTAATTATGTTATTTTGTATTTGATAGGTTTAATTAATTGGATTAATTAAACGATATAAATACATCGGAACGGAATTGGAGTTTATCTGTTTGGACTCTCGGGAGTCCGAAACGAACCGAACTCTTCCTATAATTCATCTTGGCCGCCCCCACCTATATCCATGTGTGTGTATTGACTTGTCCCCATCATAGTTTTGGAATCTCATGTGTTGAGGGGACAAGCATCATATACATTATATGGGGGAATCTCTCATGTGATATGATTTGATTTTATGTGAGTTGAATAAGAAGGGGAATAGGACTTTTATCTCACTTCACAAAACCTTTTGGAAGCCTTCCAACGTGAGGATAGAGAGAGAGAGAGAGATAGACTTTGAGTTAAACACTCATCTTTATCTTCTTCATTCATTTCTTCTTCATTTTTCTTGGAGAAAAATTGAGAGAAATTATTGAGAGATATATTATACACTTAGAGTGTAGTAATAAAAGCTTCATCACTTGATTCTAGCCGTAACCTTAGAGGTTAATCAAGTGTTTTTATTCCGGTCATTTTTCCGGCGCGTGGCAAGTAGAGACGCGGTGCTTTCGGCGTTGGATCGTTCAAGGGCTTGGAGCGGATTGAACTCGTAGAGATCAAACTAAAGCTTGGGGAATAGCTCAAGAGAAGGTTACCATTTAATCAACGGACTTCGAGGGTTAGTTTCTTACGACTCTTGCTATTCGTTTATATATATTCGTATATACGTAGCTCGATCGATCCTCGTAGGGATTCAGATCGAATTAATTTTCGTTTTACCGCTTCCGCTGGGCCTTCGTTTTAGGCACTGAATCCCAAGAGTGGTATCGGAGCGTAGGTCTTGCGATCGTATATACGATATTGACATTTGGAATGCTTGATTAGATGGTGAATGATTTGGAATCATTTTAGTCATAATCGTGGTATATGTTTTTACGTTCGTTGTAGTTATATTTTTCGTAAGTTTATGTCTAAATATAAATCTTATTTTCTTGGAAATATGATTTATATTGAAGATATGAATGTTGGAGAATATAGATATTGGATATCCGATCGAAAAACTAGCCCCGAATTGCCGTTGGACGGTCCGGGGGTGGTCCGGAAGCAGGGGGCCGTGGCCCAGGGCTGTGCGGCCCGGCACAGGCGAGGCATCATCTTGGGGCCGCGGCCCAGGCTCAGGGGGCCGCGGCCCAGGGCCGCTGGGCAGCCCTGCGTGCTTCCTGGTGGCGTTTTCGGCCGCGGTTCGGCCTATTTCGGACCCATTTCGGGCTTGTTTGCTTCGTGTATTCCTAAAAATGATTTCCCTCATTTTAAATTAGATTTAATATGATTAAAATGATTTATGGTATTTCATTTTATAAGGGAAAATTGATTTATTGGAATACTTGTGATCGACCAAATTATTTTGAACGTTTTCATATTACCGATTGTGTGAATCGATTTGATCAGTTGGTATTGTTGATTGGATCAATGTATCTCTACGCTTTCCATTTATTTAGTATTTATTGTATGAATGCTTTTGAATGGGTATGTGGTTCGTGGACTTAGTTTTTGAATCGTTCGTTTTATTCGATTGGGTTGTAAAGGCCGTTTTGAGCCTATTTATTTTACTAGAAAAATTTGTATCTAGGACGCAATTTTCAATGTAAAATTTATATGTAATGACGAAGACCGGAGGAAGATCCATTTCGAGAAGACGAAGATTCAAGATGAAGACTTGTAATTAGATTACGGAGTTTTTGTTTTCTAGGAACGGTCCATGAACCACATGCTGGTAGCAACTAGGTTGTGAATGTTTGTTTCATATTGTATGAATGCCACAAACGCGCTTAAATGATTAATGTGCAAAGTGTAACGCTAATCGCGAAAATTCTCCCCCGATAAATTATTAAGTTTATAAGGTTTCAAGGTTTTCCTTCCCTCCATCGAGTTTTCGGGAAATTGAAATCCAAACCGGATGTGCTATGCTTCCGAGTTATCGGGGTAGTCGTTCGGGGAGGACGGATAAATTACCGGGAGCGCATTTGGATGCCTTCGGTTGGAGCAAATTTTATCCTAGAAACCTGATAGGTTGCCGGATAAGATTCAATTGTGAAACTGATTTGCGTCGATGGTATAAACTAAACTTGTTCACGAACCATAGAAACCGTATAGGTTGAGGGGAGTGAACAAGGGGAAAAAGAAGATCGAATCATCCATTAGATGGGTTGGTTTTGGACACCACTTTATGAAAATTAATAGACTAGAAACCTGTTCGGTTGCCCTCTATTAAGATTTATAAAGAACTCGATCACCACTATGAAGTAGAGCGACGATACTTCTGGATTTCACGTGGGAGTGTGTTATTCTGATAAAAATAGTGGGAGCTGGGTAACAAGAATAGAAAAGACCTTAATTCTATACTCAGAACATAATTGAATGAGTCACTAATTAATCTATCGTACTTAATGCAGACTCAAATCTCAATATGACAATGAATCCACTCGCAATTCTGCTCAAAAAGAACACCTTAATGGGACCTAACTTTATGGATTGGCTCCACAATCTGATGATTGTCCTCAGTATAGAGGCACTGGAATACGTCTTGGAGACGGACATTCCGGCGCCTCCTGTGCGGACCCGAGCCAATCAGGAAGAGATTGAAAACCACGAAAAGTGGGTTAAGGATGACGTGAAAGTTCGTGCTTATATGATGGCTTCCATGTCTAACGAGCTTCAGATAGCTCATGAGAAAATGACTTCTGCTAGGCAGATTCTATCTCACTTAACCGAACTTTATGGTGAGCACAGCAGAACTGCTAGATATGAGATATCCAAGCAACTGTTCGGTGCAAGGATGAAGGATGGTGAAAAGGTTGGGGAACACGTCCTCAAAATGATATCCATGATCGAGAGATTGGAGGCTCTTGATTTTAAAATGGATACTTCTCTCCAAACTGACCTTATCCTACAGTCTCTCCCTGATTCCTTCTCACAGTTTGTTATGAACTTCAACTGCAATGAGATTGCATGTAATTTAGCTGGGCTAATGAACAAACTTGTGACCGCTCGATCTCGAGATGAAGACTCCGCGGATGAAGGAGTCTGCTCTTGTGATTTCTTCTGGACCTCGGAGGTCTAAGAATAAGAAGAAAAAGACCAAGAAGCGGACTGGACCGCAAGCTAAGGACCTTAAGGGAAAGGGCAAGGCCCCGATGGTTCCGAAGAACAAGAAGAAGAAGGATGCTTGTCTCAAGTGCGATGAGCTGGGCCACTGGGCTAGAGGCGTCCAGATTCTTCATGGCACTTAGTCTGAGAACTTTTAGTTTTGGAAACAAATTGTTACGCTCTTGTATTTTCTACTTCCTGGATATTGGATTCTGGTGCTAGTTCTCATATTTGTACCGTGAATCAGGATCTGGAACAAAGTAGGAAGCTTGGAGCTGGAGAAGTTATGATCACAGTCGGAAGTGGGCATAGTATCGAGGCGACCGACATAGGATCACTTCTTTTGGGTTTAGAATCCGGCTTTGTTTTGATTTTAGAAGATGTACTTGTTTTGCCCAAGGGGCACAAAAACATTGTATCCATTCTGGTCATGGACCGAAAAGGCTTTTCATTTTTCATTGGTGATGGTTCCTGCAAAATTTATTTTAGAAATAAACTAGTGGGTACTGCTACATTGTTGAATGGATTGTATCATCTAAATCTCAGCAACAAAGTAGTTGTGAATACTATGACTAGAAAACGTGGTAGGGATGAAACCAATCAAGTTTTGAAATGGCATCTTAGACTTGGTCATGTTGGTCAGACCAAGGTTTACAAGATGGAAAATGATGGACTTATGGGTCCATTGGGATCGGATCCCTTTCCTACTTGTGAATCTTGCCTTAAAGGCAAAATGACTAAGTCCCCCTTCACAGGGACTTTTGAAAGAGCCCGATAAAGCGGGATTAATCCATGCGACGTTTGTGGTGCTTTGGGCGGACGTGACGGATATCAATATTTCATTACGTTTACAGATGATCATACTAGGTATGGTTATGTATACTTAATGAAACATAAATCCGAGGCCTTTGAGAAATTCCAGGAATTCAAGGCCCTAGTAGAGAAACAAACTGGTAATCATATCAAAGCACTTCGGTCGGACCGAGGTGGCGAGTATATGAGTACGAAGTTTGATGAGTTCCTTAAGGAACATGGAATAGTTTCACAACTAACACCTCCAGGTACTCCTCAGTTAAATGGTGTGTCAGAAAGAAGGAACGGACCTTGTTGAACATGGTCCGTTCCATGCTGGGCTATACTGACTTGCCGATTTACCTGTGGGGGTATGCACTCCTGACTGCCGCTTACATCTTGAACAGATGTCCTTCCAAATCCGTTCCTAAAACTCCACATAAGATGTGGAAGGGCAGGAAACCAAGTCTTAATCACATTAGTATTTGGGGATGTCCCGCTTATGTCAAGAAGACTAAGGTGGAGAAGTTGGAAGCTAGGTCCGCGAAGGGACGTTTCATTGGATTCCCATGTGGTACGATGGGATATCTATTCTACATGCCCGAAGATCGAAAGATCGTTGTTGCTTTACAAGCACACTTCCTGGAAGATGAGTTCATTCAGGGAGGCAGAGCAGGTAGAAGTATTTCTTTAGAAGAATATAATGAAACTACTCGGGAGACACCTGTGCAAGAAAATGGAACCGAACCTTCTGAAACACAAGTACAACCACCTCGTAAGTCTAGTAGGGTGTCTCATTTACCTGAGAGGTATGGGCTTGTGCACTTGGAGGAGCTGGGTCTCCATGAGGTTCCAAGTGATAGCCAAGAGACCGACCCGACGACCTATGACCAAGCGATGGTGGATGTAGACTCCGCAAAATGGCGTGAAGCTGTGGAAGCTGAGATAGACTCGATGCATGTCCATCAGGTCTGGACTCTAGTAGACCGCCCCAAGGGCATAGTGCCTATTGGGAACAAGTGGATCTACAAGAGAAAGACTGATGGTGATGGCAAGGTTGATGCCTATAAGGCCAGGCTTGTGGCAAAGGGTTATACCCAGAAGGAAGGGATCGATTACCATGATACCTTCTCGCCCGTAGCCATGATCAAGTCTATTCGCATGATGCTTGCTATAGCTGCCTACCACGATTATGAGATATGGCAAATGGACGTAAAGATGGCTTTCCTTAATGGATTCCTAGAGGAGGAAATCTATATGGAGCAGCCTAAAGGCTTTGTGTCCGAAGTCGATATTCAGAAAGTGTGCAAGCTTCAGCGTTCCATTTATGGACTGAAGCAAGCGTCGCGTAGTTGGAACCTTCGTTTTGACGAGGCAATCAAAGAGTTTGACTTCATGCAAAATGAGGAGGAACCTTGTGTATACAAGAGGGTTAGTGGGAGCAAGATCGCATTCTTAGTACTATATGTAGATGACATTCTACTAATAGGAAATGATGTGGGAATGCTCAGTTCTGTGAAAGCTTGGCTTTCGAGTAATTTCTCCATGAAAGACATGGGAGAAGCTACCTATATTCTTGGTATTCGACTCTACCGGGATAGAGCGAAGAGAACAATAGGTCTTTCCCAAGCTCTCTATATAGATAAAATCTTAAAGCGATTTAAGATGGATGATTCTAAAAGAGGGTTCCTACCGATGCGACATGGAATAAAACTCACCTTGAAGATGTGTCATCAAAATGAGGAACAACGAAAGGAAATGAGTAATATACCATATGCTTCGGCCGTGGGTAGCCTTATGTATGCTATGTTGTGTACAAGACCTGACATCGCGCATGATGTAAGTGTCTTGAGTAGGTTTCAGACAAACCCAGGTAGGGAACATTGGACTGCTGTAAAGAACATTCTCAAGTACTTAAGAAAGACTAGAGATATGGTTCTTATGTATGGCGGTGGAGAATTGGATGTGGTAGGATTCACTGATTCGGACTTCCAAGGACTGAAGTACGATTCGATGTCTACTTCTGGCTACATATTTACTCTTAATAGAGGAGCAGTATCTTGGCGTAGCGCCAAGCAAAGCGCGACTGCTGATTCCACCTGTCAGGCTGAGTATCAAGCAGCCTCGGAGGCTTCCAAGGAAGGGTTCTGGATTAAGAAGTTTCTGGGAGAACTTCAAGTGATACAATGTCTTTGAAATTGCTGTTCATTGTCTTTGCGACAACGACGGAGCTTTAGCGCAGGCCAAGGAGCCGAGGTTTCACAACAGCACCAAACATATTGAGAGGAAGTATCATCTCGTAAGACAATTTGTTCACAAGGGATCCATTGTGCTGCACAGAGTAGACTCGGCCGACAACGTCGCCGATCCACTGACCAAGCCACTTTCTCAGACTAGCTTGGAGCGTCATCTGGAGAACATGGGTATTAGATACCATAGTGAGTGGCATTGAGTGCAAGTGGGAGATTGTTAGGAGTATGCCCTCGAATGCCACTCAGAGGATGTTGAGTGAGGGCAGTGTACTTGTTATTATGTAAATCATCAATATAAGGCAATGAATGTTTCTTTATTTACTGGTAGTTACTGGCATTCCCAACTCGTAAATATATATATAGAAACTAGTCCCTGTATTTGAGAGCAAAACGTTCCACTCCTTATTTGATAAGGGGGTCGGCACTGGAAAGGTTTATAGCTCAAATACTTAATCGTTCGCAAGTCGATGAAACTTGACTGGGCGTTAAGTTTATGTGAAGACTTGTATGACGTGTTCTTTGACAAGGAGAGTGCCTGTCGAACACTAATGGTTAGTGGGAGCACATGTTATAGGTATGCTAATTGGATTAGTATACTCGAACCGACTCACCCTCGATTCGTCACACAGATTTCACTCCGGGACAGTCAATGATGGAATCGAAAGGTTGTGATAGGTATTCGTGAACCTTCGACTTGAGGATTTAGTAGGGATGTGCTTGTGACGTCAAGATTTTCATTAGAGTAGTTCGACCCTATAAACCGGAAGGTGGGGGTCAACCTCGACGTGCATCTTGATGGGCAAGTAGCAGGTCCTACTGAATACCAAGATAGAATTATTTCTCTTGTTAGTGAACGGGTTATATGTCCTATGCGGTTATTGGCAGATGAGATCATAAGTCTTTGGCCAAAGCATTGGAGCTGGCTGTATTAGATACACGAGAGCTCGATGATCTCGCTTTGCATTAACGCATGCATAGCGTCAAGTACAGATGGGGTTTGACTGACCGTGACCCTATAACTTGATCGGGACATTAGAAAGAAGGGTTTATATGTATACTAGTATTCACGACAGAATGGTTCTTGAATGATCCCAATCATTCGTTCTCAGTCGGGGTACAGTGTAGGCCACCAGGCTGGCTAGGTGGTGCTACTACTCTTTGGTTCCTCCCATTGCTGACTGAGACGGACCTACCGAGTCACGCATTAGGATTGACAACGGAATGAATCGAGCTTAATCTCTCATTATGAATATTAGATATTGGATATCTAATTTGGGACATTGGATGTCTAAATCGATTTATTGGATAAATTAATTTACGGCCTAATGGATTAAATAAATTACTGGGTGATTAATTTAATTCGTGAATATAATTATTTCTTGGAGAAATTAATTATGTTATTTTGTATTTGATAGGTTTAATTAATTGGATTAATTAAATGATATAAATACATCGGAACAGAATTGGAGTTTATCTATTTGGACTCTCGGGAGTCCGAAACGAACCGAACTCTTCCTATAATTCATCTTGGCCACCCCCCACCTATATCCATGTGTGTGTATTGACTTGTCCCCATCATGGTTTTGGAATCTCATGTGTTGAGGGGACAAGCATCATATACATTATATGGGGGAATCTCTGATGTGATATGATTTGATTTTATGTGGGTTGAATAAGAAGGGGAAGAGGACTTTGATCTCACTTCACAAAACCTTTTGGAAGCCTTCCAATGTGAGGATAGAGAGAGAGAGATAGAATTTGAGTTAAACACTCATCTTCATCTTCTTCACTCATTTCTTCTTCATTTTTCTTGGAGAAAAATTGAGAGAAATTATTGAGATATATTATACACTTAGAGTGTAGTAATAAAAGCTTCATCACTTGATTCTAGACATTACCTTAAAGGTTAATCAAGTGTTGTTATTCCGGTCGTTTTTCCGGTGCGTGGAAAGTAGAGACGCGGTGCTTTTGGCATTGGATCGTTCAAGGGCTTGGAGCGGATTGAACTCGTAAAGATCAAACTAAAGCTTGGGAAATAGCTCAAGAGAAGGTTACCATTTAATCAACGGACTTCGAGGGTTAGTTTCTTACGACTCTTGCTATTCGTTTATATATATTCGTATATATGTAGCTCGATCGATCCTCGTAGGGATTCAGATCGAATTAATTTTCGTTTTATCGCTTCCGCTGGGCCTTCGTTTTAGGCACCGAATCCCAACACCGAGACCCCTCGCGGGAAACCGTACTTTGGTCGCGAGCCCGAGAAAGCCGAGAGGTAAACTTTGTTTGTTTGTTGAGTTTCGTCACTTGCGTGGGAGATGTGCTGACTTTTTGTTGTTTGATGCAGGATCCGCAGCACTAACCCAGCTTGCCCGCCGCTGGTGTTGGATTTCCTCGCCAGCCGATCTCCTCGCGCGGCCTGCGCTGTCCCACTATATGTCAACCGGGCTGTTTCTGCTTTGCCGAAGGCCTGGACGACTGACTTGGATGTGATCGCCCGCTAGTGATCTGGGAACATGATGCAGGCTGCTTTCTCTCTCTCCCTCCAGGCGGCGACGATGGCTTCCCAGACTGTGAAGGAATTTGAGGGGTGTCCTTCTACTTCTCGTCTGCAGGCAGACCTTGAGGCCGCTCGGAAAGAGAACTCCGAGTTTGCCGATAGGATTGTGGCTATGGAGAAGGACTTCTTGGATGCAGATAAACGGGTGAGTCAGGATCTTGAGTTGGCTAGACAGGATTATGAGCGAGCCCGGGTGACGGTCGACCAACTTCGGGACCAGATGACAGATGCCCGTCGGTCGTACACGGCCACTCAGAAGGAGGCCGATCAGCTGAAGGTGACTGTCGCTCGGCTGACTAGCGAGCTGGCGTCGTCGAGGGGAGAGACGGCTGCTAAGGAGACCGAGCTTCAAGGTGCGCAACAGGCGGTTGCGGAATTGAAAGGGAAGCTGGAGACGACCGAGGTCGGTCCCTTTCTCAACGTGGAGTTCGTCAGTGAGTTTGTCTATTACATGGCGTTCGCTGACTCGCTCTGTGCTGCTAAGAAGGGAGGGCTGGAGGTCGGCTCTAGCTGAAAACTTCAAGGCATACGCGCTGGAGCACCCTCTTCATCCTGCCTTCTCTATGCCGATCTTGGATCTCTCGGAAATCAGCGTGGACCTGAGCTGTTACCCGACTCCCGGAAATCTTGTTCATCCAAATGCCCCGGAGGATGGGAGGCAGCTCCGGAAACTGGCGAAGGGTCGCGGGCCAATCTGGTGGTCGAAGGCGAAGTCCAGACAGGGGCATCCTGAGGCTCTACGACCTTTTTTTTGTTTTTGCCTTATAATTTTGTAGCTTTGTTGTACTTAGGCCTTCGGGCGACCGTGTATGTACTCTGATATTCCAAGTAATGAAATGAATGTTTGTTTCTTCGATTTATTACTTGAATGATTGCTTTTCTGAGTCTTTGCATGACTTTGTACAAATGTGTGAGGAGAGATTGTTGCGTGTATAACTCCAAGTGAATTGATAAACTCATATAGATAACTTTTACAAGAAATTCGATCGCTGCACACAAATATGAAAAATGCCGATCTCCGTATGTAATTGAATAGGGATGATTGTCGTATACATAGCTCCGCCCTTCCCCCTTGTTTTTGTTCACTTAGTGAAAGTAAGGGGACGAAAATAAATCGTTGAGTGAGCGGTCTTCAATTTTGCAGATTCCTCGAGGAAGGTCGTCCATCTCGGTCTTGAGGAAATGTGCACGGTCGCGGAGTTCGATGGATCGACCTCCACGACCGTGTCTTGTGCGCGAGCGACATTCCGTCTGATGGCTAAGTTCTCGAGACTCACTTAATTGTTAGGGTCCTCCGTAGGCTGTGCCTCGCCTCGTATTTAAACGAAGGGCGTACGATCTTGGCATGGAGGATTCCTTGCGCGGGGCGTCGTCGAATTAATCGACTCCACGACCACGGCTTGTTAGCACTTTTCTACCTCGAGCCGCCATTAAGATGGCGACCCTCGACGGTATACATTGTGACGAGGGAGGGATGTTGGAAAGTAAAACGCAGCGGAAGCGAAGTTTGGGAAAGATGATAATCGCGTTTTACGCATCTACGAGCATAAGATCTATTCAGGCATGCTAATTAATTAATTACTAAGAATAATAAGCAATTTAAATATTATTTATTATTTATTAATTAAATATGTTGATAATTAAAATATCCTAATTTAGATCCAAGATCATAGGATATTACCTTTTGAAGAGTATTGGTTGCTTTCGTCTTGATCACATTGTATTTCTACCTTTAGACCTTCTAGAGTATGATCCGCCTTGAACCGGACGTTGTGTGGACAACGAGCTACCGGATCTTGTTTGGACAACCTTGGGATCGGCCGATTTCTATCCCTCACAACTCTCGATTTTCTATTCTTCAAGTTATCCCGATATGTAGCAAGAATAAAAGTGTTCTCTCAATTGTGGAATCAAAGACACAAGTCAAGATCCACAATTAAATACTTAGAAGAAAAAATCGAAATTCCTTGGGTATGAAATAATCCTAAAATCGGCCAACACCCATAAGTCCTATATATAGGCTCTTGGACTACTACTAGGGATCTTAAGGAGGATTATGGAAGGACTCTCAATAAATTCATCTTACCTTATTAGGACTCTTCCTAATATAATGAATCTATTAATATCAACTTAGTCCACTAAAAAGTTGATATTGCACTTCCTACCAAAATCTCAAATTATGAAATTGGGCTCCTTATTAAATATATTATTTCCCGTGTTTAAGATATCGAATGTCTATTAATTAATTATAAGCTACTGCCAGCTTTAATTAATTAATATCTTATCCAAGAGTAGTACCACTCGAACCTTATTATTATATCGGAATTAAATCCACCTGCAGGGTTTAATATAATAATCATTATCGAGCTCCTCAAGGGGACATCATCAACCCACACGAGTCGGGACACGATTTCTAGTTGTAATAATAATAACTGTCGTATAAACAATATTATTGCCCAAGATACGAGGCTTATTGAGTCGATCATTTTGACTCTCACCTATGGTAAATCAAATCAATAATTATTATAAATACACAATTAAATATTATATAATTAGAATTAAGAAATAATAATTATTCGAGATTTACGTTCTTCTTACAGTCAGTACAGAAGACACTATCTCACCTTGATCCAGTTCAACGTATGCAAATACGCTAATGTATGCTAATAGTCAAGACCAACTATTCTCAAGCATACACTACAACCTTTTATATAATTTGTCTAATAATTATATAGGTTGTGAACTATTATATTATTTTATAAGGCACCGATAATGTGATCTTCCGTGTGACACCAACACACCACATTATCTACAATATAAAATAATTAGACATTTCATTTGCATAACCATAACGTGAATAAATATGCAAAACATGTGATTAAATGTAATTAATATTCTCATAGGTAGTAACAGGGAAATTAGGTAATACAAGCATAAAGTATGCTTTGCAGTATACAATCCTAACAATCTCCCACTTATACTCAAAGCATGCTTTTAAGTATACTACCCTATTACATAGTCTCTAATTTCTCCCACTTATACTCAAAGCAATGCTGCCATACATCGTAATCCCATTCCTTCCACATGCCTTTCAAAAACTTTTGAAGGTAGGCCTTTCGTGAAAGGGTTAGCAAGATTATCTTCCGATGCAACCATGGCTACAACTACGTCTCCTTCCTTTACGAAGTGTCGTATGATGTGGTACTTGTGGTTGATATGTTTACTTGCCTGGTGGTCTCGTGGTTCCCTCGAATTTGCGACCGCACTAGTATTATCACAATAAAGTGTAATACCCTCTGGCAAATCGGGAATCACATCTAAGTCCTGCAGGAAGTACTTGAGCCACACTGCCTCCTTGGATGCCTCAGAGGCTGCCACGTACTCGGCTTCCATGGTAGAGTCCGAGATGCATTTATGCTTCACACTCCTCCAACTAATGGCTCTACCTCCCAGGCTAAACACATAACCCAAAGTAGACTTGGACATTTCTTTGCCCGATGAAAAATCTGAGTCAGTATAACCCACCGGAAACAGGTCGTCTGATTGATATGCAAGCATGTACTCCCTAGTCCTTCTCAGGTAGTTGAGTATGTGCTTGGCAGCAATCCAGTGTCTTGGTCCTGGGTTTGACTGATATCTAGCAGCCATGCCCACATCATGACAAATATCTGGTCTAGTGCAAAGCATAACATACATGAGACTTCCCACAGCAGATGCATAAGGGACCATCTTCATGTCATCTATATCCTTTTGTGTCTTAGGACACATGTTCTTAGATAGTTGAATTCCGTGCCTGTAAGGTAGAAAACCTTTCTTGGAATTCTCCATGCTAAACCGCTTCAGCACGGTATCGATGTAGGATGCCTGGGAAAAGCACAACATCCTTTTCTTCTGATCACGAAAGATCCTGATTCCAAGGATGTGTCCTGCTTCTCCTAGATCCTTCATATCGAACTGCTCAGATAGCCATACCCGTACGTCCGACAATCCCTTCACGTTGTTTCCAATCAGAAGGATATCGTCTACATACAGTGCAAGAAACACCAACACATTTCCATCGCATTTCTTATACACACAACTCTCACTCGGACATTGCACGAATCCATATGACTGGACAACTTCGTCAAAATGAGTGTTCCAAGATCTTGATGCTTGCTTAAGTCCATAAATGGATTTCTTAAGTTTGCACACCAAGTGCTCTTCTCCTTCAGCAATGAATCCCTCTGCTTGGCGCATATAGATTTCCTTGTCTAGACTCCCATTCAAGAATGCAGTCTTGACATCCATCTGCCAAATCTCCAGATCCAAATGCGCAGCTATAGCTAAAAGAATCCGGATTGACTTAAGCATGGCTACCGGCAAAAAGGTTTCATCATAATCGATACCCTCTTTCTGAGTGTAACCTTTTGCAACAGGCCTCGCTTTGAAGGTTTCAACCTTCCCGTCACATCATTTCTTTCGCTTGTAGACCCATTTACTCCCAATGGCTTGTACACCATCAGGTAGCTCTACTAGCTCCCACACTTGATTGGAATCTATAGATCCCATTTCTGATTCCGTTGCAACTTGCCAGGAGTCAACATCTTTATCTTGGATTGCCTCCTTATAGGTCCAGGGATCTGATTCATCTTCGCCTGAGATTGAGTCCGAAGACTTTCCCACGCCTATGAATCGTTCGGGCTGACGAACAACCCTCCTACTACGACGAGGCAAATCCTGAATTGGTGTAAAAGTATCATAATCGATATGTGGTGCAGTGTTAGTTGGCGCTTGTACGATTGGTATAGACGGAGTCTCGCCCCTCAGTTCTTCTAAAATTATCTCGCTCATGGGCTTTTGACTAATCATATAATCCTCTTCCAGAAATCGGGCATTGGTGCTAACAATGACCTTCTGATCCTGGGGACTATAGAACAAGCCACCCTTTGTTCCCTTAGGATATCCCACAAACACTCGTACTTCTGTACGAGATGCCAACTTATCAGCTTCCTTATTCAGCACATGTGCTGGAGTACCCCAAATCCGAACATGTCCTAGACTGGGCTTACGCCCACTCCACAGTTCTGTGGGTGTTTTTGGAACTGATTTCGAAGGCACCAGGTTTAGAATGTACGCCGCTATTTCTAAGGCGTATCCCCAAAACAAAATAGGTAAATCTGAATAACTCGTCATTGATCTAACCATTTCTAAAAGAGTCATATTCCTTCTTTCAGCCACGCCATTTTGTTGTGAAGTTCCCGGCACGGTGAGATGGGACGAAATCCCCTCATTCGCCAAGAAATCCAAAAACTCTCCACTAAGGTATTCGCCACCACGATCAGATCATAGTGACTTGATACTCTTCCCATGAAGCTTCTCCGTTTCAACCTTGAAGTCTCTGAACTTGTCAAAGGCTTCAGACTTACGTCGCATCAAATAGATGTATCCATATCTCGAATAATCATCTATGAACGTGATGAAGTATTCGAAACCACCCCTAGCCTAGATATTCATTGGACCACATACATCCGTATGTACCAATTCTAACACATTATGAGCACGGTTTCCCTTGGCATTAAAAACCCTTTTGGTCATTTTACCTTCCAGACAGAATTCACAAATTGGAAATGACTCAACTTGTAGATCATCCAATGGGCCATCATCTACCAATCTTTGAATCCTTCCAAGGTTTACATGTCCTAACCGTAAATGCCACAGATATATTTGGTTTACGCTTGAAGGTTCTTTTCTCTTTTTAGGTTTAGACAAAGAGTTAAGTGATTTATACATAGAAGTTTGTGCAGTATTAACGACATATAGTCCATCATTAAAAATACCTTTGCAAATATATTCACCGCTTCTTTTCTTAATAATGGCATCATCATCAAAAGAAATTGAATAACCATCGCTTTTTAATTTAGAAACCGAAATTAAATTCATTCTAAAATCCGGTGCTAATAATACATTATTGAGAACTAATAATTTATCATTAATCTTCAACTGCACGACTCCCACTGCAATAGCCATAAGCCTGGAATAATCGCCCCAATTGATGGTAATCTCGCCCGCACTAAGCTGCTTGGTTACCTGAAAACCATGCGAGTCAAAGCAAGCATGAGCAGTGGAGCCTGAATCAGCTATCCACGAAGTGGAAGAACAAGCTACCAAACATGTTTTGACTACTAGTGCACGAGACATACCTTTCTTAAGAGCAGGGCAGTCCGCTTTAAAATGTCCTTTCTGACCGCACTTGTAGCACTTTCCCTTTCGCTTTTTGTTCGCCTCGGGGTGAGGAGCCTTGCTTTTCACCTTTAGAGTTGCCACTTGCTTCTGGCCAACCTGCTTCTTCTTCTTTCCCCATTTGGGTTTGGAAGAAGTAGCACCGGTTGCCGCAAGAATCTGATGATAACCTTGTTTGAAGAGACCTTGATGGTCAAGTTTGTCAAAAGTTCCGCCAAACTATATGTCCTACGGTTCATATTGTAGTTAAGGCGGAACTGCTCAAAGCTTCTAGGTAAACTGCCTAAGATAATATCGACCTGCGTTTCCACATCGATAGTAGCCCCCAGTATGCTCAGTTCGTTCAAATGAGACATTATTTTCAGAACATGATCCCTTACTGGGGTCCCTTCAGACATTTGGGTTGTCATTAATACACTCATTGCATTTTGTCTAGCCGCCCGATTCTGATGACCAAACATCTTGGTGAGACTTTTCATCATTTCCACGGCCGAGCCCATCGTCTGATGCTGATGCTGCAATACATTTGTCAGTGAAGCCAAAATATAACAGCGAGCCATCTCATCAGACTTTTTCCATTTTCGGAATTCAGCCAACTCTTCGGGAGTGGCATCCGGTTCTGGTTCTAGAGGACTCTCCTCGATTAAGAAAAATTTATGCCCCTCAGTAGTCAGGACAATGTCAAGATTTCTTTTCCAATCGGCAAAGTTAGTGCCATCAAGTTTATTTTCTTTGAGAATAACACCTAGTGGATTGAAAGACATCTGAGATAAAAATTAAAAACATCCATCACATAATGCATAGCAAAATATATCGAAAAACCTCAAAACACAATATATATGCTAGCAACCAACACCTCGAAAAATCTGCACATGCAAGCCACGATCGTGTGGACGTTTACACACACATTTCTCAAGTAGAGTTTTACGTCTTTAATTTAACTATCTAGTCAAATTACGTTATGACAAGTAAAATTAATAGTTGGTTCCTCTTGACCATGTATTAATTAACATAGACTCCGATGGGGAGCTTATTAATTCATACACCTAAGTGAACACCATAATTTAACATCCTTAAAATATTATCTTTTAAATAATAGTCCTACAGATGGAGAGGTCCTATCATAAAAAGTAATATTTACCTTATGTTATCATTTTGAAATTTAAAACTAGTGAACCTATAATTAGCACATCCGATATGGAGGAAGACTCTAATGTCTACTCGCATGCTAATTAATTCACAATTTAAATTAATTATAGAGGCCAATTCGATTTTATTTTAAAAAAAATAAATCAATTAAATCACTTAGTTATTTTATCCTTAAGGTTTTTAATTTTCTCATTCTAA
Organism: Orobanche coerulescens; assembly: GCA_033398695.1. Classification (NCBI taxonomy): domain Eukaryota; kingdom Viridiplantae; phylum Streptophyta; class Magnoliopsida; order Lamiales; family Orobanchaceae; genus Orobanche; species Orobanche coerulescens. The sequence goes on from CM065802.1 coordinate 39,546,042, forward strand.
CATGCAAGGAAACATATCACGCATACATCCATACATGCCATACATCAAAACAATAAAAACCAAAATAAAGCATGGATAATTAAATTATCATGGTCTTTTTCCTTAAGTTGAATCCGAGAAAATCTTCGACTCGATCTCTCCCACTGAATCAAGCATCTCGTCGCTCCTCCCCGGCCGGGCCGTGGATTTTCAAAATTAAAATTTCACTTTTATGCTAAATTAATTACATAAATAAATTTAATTTAAAATGCCGACTCTCCAGCGGACGCAACGAACGGTGGCAAAACGGACCGGACCAAAACTGGACGACCCGGCCCGAACAATAATCGCCTGCACCAGTGCGCTGCTGCACTGGCATTGCTCGCGCCGCCGACAGCACTGCCGTGTGCTACTCGCAGTCGCCGCTTGTTGCTTGTCGGCCATGGGCCGCCGATCCGGTTCTTCTCTATTTCTTCGTGATCCCGTCTTTTCCGAATTCGATTACAATTTTATACAAAATAAAATGCATCGAAATTACATCAAGATTACACGAAAAATAAAACCACCTAGAACTACCCGCGGATTTTCTCACGGGAAAAACCATTACATGCCTCAAAAAATGGGCCAAACCAACAATTGCATAATTAATAAAAATAAATAAATACACCATTCATATAAACCATTATAATTGGATCATATCACCTGCAAGAACACATCTAGCAAAATATTCCAACATCAAAATATATGAATATTTAAATTTCTATCAATTAATCACCAAAATTAATTAAAATAGCAAAAGCATAAAAATTCAGCTCTGATACCAATTGTTGGAAAGTAAAACGCAACGGAAGCGAAGTTTGGGAAAGATGATAATCGCGTTTTACGTATCTACGAGCATAAGATCTATTCAGGCATGCTAATTAATTAATTACTAAGACTAATAAGCAATTTAAATATTATTTATTATTTATTAATTAAATATGTTGATAATTAAAATATACTAATTTAGATCCAAGATCATAGGATATTACCTTTTGAAGAGTATTGGTTGCTTTCATCTTGATCACCTTGTATTTCTACCTTTAGACCTTCTAGAGTATGATCCGCCTTGAATCGGACGTCGTGTGGGCAACGAGCTACCGGATCTTGTTTGGACAACCTTGGGATTGGCCGATTTCAATCCCTCACAACTCTCGATTTTCTTTTGGTCAAGTTATTCCGATATGTAGCAAGAATAAAAGTGTTCTCTCAATTGTGGAATCAAAGACACAAGTCAAGATCCACAATTAAACACTTAGAAGAAAAAATCGAAATTCCTTGTGTATTAAATAATCCTAAAATCGGCCAACACCCATAAGTCCTATATATAGGCTCTTGGACTACTACTAGGGATCTTAAGGAGGAGTATAAAAGGACTCCCAATAAATTTATCTTACCTTATTAGGACTCTTCCTAATATAATAAATCTATTAATATCAACTTAGTCCACTAAAAAGTTGATATTGCACTTCCTACCAAATCTCAAATTATGAAATTGGGCTCCTTATTAAATATATTATTTTCCGTGTTTAATATATCGAATGTCCATTAATTAATTATAAGCTACTGCCAGCTTTAATTAATTAATATCTTATCCAAGAGTAGTACCACTCGAACCTTATTATTATATCGGAATTAAATCCACCTGCAGGGTTTAATATAATAATCATTATCGAGCTCCTCAAGGGGACATCATCAATCCACACGAGTCGGGACACGATTTCTAGTAGTAATAATAATAACAACTGTCGTATAAACAATATTATTGCCCAAGATACGAGGCTTATTGAGTCGATCATTTTGACTCTCACCTATGGTAAATCAAAGCAATAATTATTATAAATACACAATTAAATATTATATACTTAGAATTAAGAAATAATAATTATCCGAGATTTACGTTCTTCTTACAGTCAGTACAGAAGACACTATCTCACCTTGATCCAGTTCAACGTATGCAAATACGCTAATGTATGCTAATAGTCAAGACCAACTATTCTCAAGCATACACTACAACCTTTTATATAATTTGTCTAATAATTATATAGGTTGTGAACTATTATATTATTTTATAAGGCACCGATAATGTGATCTTCCGTGTGACACCAACACACCACATTATCTACAATATAAAATAATTAGACATTTCATTTGCATAACCATAACGTGAATAAATATGCAAAACATGTGATTAAATGTAATTAATATTCTCATAGGTAGTAACAGGGAAATTAGGTAATACAAGCATAAAGTATGCTTTGCAGTATACAATCCTAACAATCTCCCACTTATACTCAAAGCATGCTTTTAAGTATACTACCCTATTACATAGTCTCTCATTTCTCCCACTTATACTCAAAGCAATGCTGCCATACATCGTAATCCCATTCCTTCCACATGCCTTTCAAAAGCTTTTGAAGGTAGGCCTTTCGTGAAAGGGTTAGCAAGATTATCTTCCGATGCAACCATGGCTACAACTACATCTCCTTCCTTTACGAAGTGTCGTATGATGTGGTACTTGCGGTTGATATGTTTACTTGCCTGGTGGTCTCGTGGTTCCCTCGAATTTGCGACCGCACTAGTATTATCACAATAAAGTGTAATACCCTCTGGCAAATCGGGAATCACATCTAAGTCCTGCATGAAGTACTTGAGCCACACTGCCTCCTTGGATGCCTCAGAGGCTGCCACGTACTCGGCTTCCATGGTAGAGTCCGAGATGCATTTATGCTTCACACTCCTCCAACTAATGGCTCTACCTCCCAGGCTAAACACATAACCCGAAGTAGACTTGGACTTTTCTTTGCCCGATGAAAAATCTGAGTCAGTATAACCCACCGGAAACAGGTCGTCTGATTGATATGCAAGCATGTACTCCCTAGTCCTTCTCAGGTAGTTGAGTATGTGCTTGGCAGCAATCCAGTGTCTTGGTCCTGGGTTTGACTGATATCTAGCAGCCATGCCCACGGCATGACAAATATCTGGTCTAGTGCAAAGCATAACATACATGAGACTTCCCACAGCAGATGCATAAGGGACCATCTTCATGTCATCTATATCCTTTTGTGTCTTAGGACACATGTTCTTAGATAGTTGAATTCCATGCCTGTAAGGTAGAAAACCTTTCTTGGAATTCTCCATGCTAAACCGCTTCAGCACGGTATCGATGTAGGATGCCTGGGATAAGCACAACATCCTTTTCTTCTGATCACGAAAGATCCTGATTCCAAGGATGTGTCACCTTCTCCTAGATCCTTCATATCGAGCCTTTCGAGATAGCCATACCCGTACGTCCGACAATCCCTTCACGTTGTTTCCAATCAGAAGGATATCGTCTACATACAGTGCAAGAAACACCAACACGTTTCCATCGCATTTCTTATACACACAACTCTCACTCGGACATTGGACGAATCCATATGATTTGGACAACCGTCAAAATGAGTGTTCCAAGATCTAGATGCTTGCTTAAGTCCATAAATGGATTTCTTAAGTTTGCACACCAAGTGCTCTTCTCCTTTAGCAATGAATCCCTCTGCTTGGCGCATATAGATTTCCTTGTCTAGACTCCCATTCAAGAATGCAGTCTTGACATCCATCTGCAAATCTCCAGATCAAATGTGCGGCTATAGCTAAAAGAATCGGATTGACTTAAGCATGGCTACCGGCAAAAAGGTTTCATCATAATCGATACCCTCTTTCTGAGTGTAACCTTTTGCAACAGGCCTCGCTTTGAAGGTTTCAACCTTCCCGTCACATCATTTCTTTCGCTTGTAGACCCATTTACTCCCAATGACTTGTACACCATCAGGTAGCTCTACTAGCTCCCACACTTGATTGGAATCTATAGATCCCATTTCTGATTCCGTTGCAACTTGCCAGGAGTCAACATCTTTATCTTGGATTGCCTCCTTATAGGTCCAGGGATCTGATTCATCTTCGCCTGAGATTGAGTCCGAAGACTTTCCCACGCCTATGAATCGTTCGGGCTGACGAACAACCCTCCTACTACGACGAGGCAAATCCTGAGTTGGTGTAAAAGTATCAGAATCGATACGTGGTGCAGTGTTAGTTGGCGCTTGTACGATTGGTATAGACGGAGTCTCGCCCCTCAGTTCTTCTAAAATTATCTCGCTCATGGGCTTTTGACTAATCATATAATCCTCTTCCAGAAATCGGGCATTGGTGCTAACAATGACCTTCTGATCATGGGGACTATAGAACAAGCCACCCTTTGTTCCCTTAGGATATCCCACAAACACTCGTACTTCTGTACGAGATGCCAACTTATCAGCTTCCTTATTCAGCACATGTGCTGGAGTACCCCAAATCCGAACATGTCCTAGACTGGGCTTACGCCCACTCCACAGTTCTGTGGGTGTTTTTGGAACTGATTTCGAAGGCACCAGGTTTAGAATATACGCCGCTATTTCTAAGGCGTATCCCCAAAACAAAATAGGTAAATCTGAATAACTCATCATTGATATAACCATTTCTAAAAGAGTCATATTCCTTCTTTCAGCCACACCATTTTGTTGTGAAGTTCCCGGCACGGTGAGATGGGACGAAATCCCCTCATTCGCCAAGAAATCCAAAAACTCTCCACTAAGGTATTCGCCACCACGATCAGATCATAGTGACTTGATATTCTTCCCATGAAGCTTCTCCGTTTAAACCTTGAAGTCTCTGAACTTGTCAAAGGCTTCATACTTACGTCGCATCAAATAGATGTATCCATATCTCTAATAATCATCTATGAACGTGATGAAGTATTCGAAACCACCCCTAGCCTAGATATTCATTGGACCACATACATCCGTATGAACCAATTCTAACACATTCTGAGCACAGTTTCCCTTGGCATTAAAAATCCTTTTGGTCATTTTACCTTCCAGACAGAATTCACAAATTGGAAATGACTCAACTTGTAGATCATCCAATGGGCCATCATCTACCAATCTTTGAATCCTTCCAAGGTTTACATGTCCTAACCGTAAATGCCACAGATATATTTGGTTTACGCTTGAAGGTTCTTTTCTCTTTTTAGGTTTAGACAAAGAGTTAAGTGATTTATGCATAGAAGTTTGTGCAGTATTAACGACATATAGTCCATCATTAAAAATACCTTTGCAAATATATTCACCGCTTCTTTTCTTAATAATGGCATCATCATCAAAAGAAATTGAATAACCATCGCTTTTTAATTTAGAAACCGAAATTAAATTCATTCTAAAATCTGGTACTAATAATACATTATTGAGAACTAATAATTTATCATTAATCTTCAACTGCACGACGCCCACTGCAACAGCCATAAGCCTGGAATAATCGCCCCAATTGATGGTAATCTCGCCCGCACTAAGCTGCTTGGTTACCTGAAAACCATGCGAGTCAAAGCAAACATGAGCAGTGGAGCCTGAATCAGCTATCCACGAAGTGGAAGAACAAGCTACCAAACATGTTTTGACTACTAGTGCACGAGACATACCTTTCTTAAGAGCAGGGCAGTCCGCTTTAAAATGTCCTTTCTGACCGCACTTGTAGCACTTTCCCTTTCGCTTTTTGTTCGCCTCGGGGTGAGGAGCCTTGCTTTTCACCTTTAGAGTTGCCACTTATGCCAACTGCTTCTTCTTCTTTCCCCATTTGGGTTTGGAAGAAGTAGCACCGGTTAGCAAGAATCGATGATAACCTTGTTTGAAGAGACCTTGATGGCGAAGCTCTGTCGAAGTTCCGCCAAACTATATGTCCTACGGTTCATATTGTAGTTAAGGCGGAGCGCTAAAAGCTTCTAGGTAAAGCGCCTAAGATAATATCGACTGCGTTTCCGCATCGATAGTAGCCCCGAGATGCTCGATTCGTTCAAATGAGACATTATTTTGAGAACATGATCCCTTCTTGGTGTAACACCCCAAATCCGCTCGGGGATATTACACGCCGTAGACCCTCTCCTCGAGGATCTACCAGGTGATAACTAAAATCAAACATCTAAACCTCGCCTTTAAGGCTAAAATGACTCGAGAGACCGATTTGGTCTTTCAACAAATACATACAACTCAATTCCAAACACATACCCACGCGGGGGTCAAAATACAATAAACTCCCGTACAACGGGAAAAGATCTTGCGGCGGAAAAGAAAATACAACTAGACCAAAGCAGCGTCAACGGATCCTCGTGTGATTAGTATCGTTCATCTTTCATCATCCTTCGTGCCGACCACGTGTTATGCTCCAAAAACAGAATGCAAAATAGACATCCACCCCGAATACTCGGGGTTAGCAAACTCCTTTGTTTTGCTAGTGCAAGTACAAGTGCAAAAATACGAGCCATACAATACAAGTTCCAAGAACAATGATAATCGGGAATCCTCAAAGATCCAAACGTAAAGAAAAGTACTTCCCGAGGCAAGAGTTTGGGTAAACATTTCCAAAACCGACAGATCGCACATAAGGGAAACAATTTACAAAACAGTTTAAAATGCCATCGAGAGTTTTAATAGAAAACAATTTAGGATTATAAAATCCTTCTCTTTCCAAAAATCAAAAGGGTCATGACCCAAAGGTTTTGTTTTCGCAAATAGGAAATCACCAACAATTTACGGGGTCGAGCCCAACATCACGTGTCCTCAACGGACGTAAAATCAACGAAACATAATCACGCACGCGCATCGCCTAGACCGGGACGATACCACCGACATCCCACTCGAGGCCTCGAAGGACCCTCCAGGTGGCTAGCGAAACAAATCACACACATCTCACGGTTGGATCAATCGCTTGTTGCATCCTGGCCACATGATCACATGCCATGTGCCACCGTAGATTATCTCGTGCTCTCACGGTTGGATCAATCACTTGTTGCATCCTGGCCACATGATCACATGCCATGTGCCACCGTAGACCTTCAACCATATCCACACATTCACACAAATAACATATCACATCAAGGATATTCAAACAATTCGCCCAGAGGCATCAAACACTTAGCAAAACACCACGTCAATTCACAACGCACCGAAATGAAATAATATACGCCCACACACAATACCAAGTGCAACATGAACACCAAGCATATACATAGAATTCACATAGTTATTCACGAACCACACCAATCACAAAACACACACGGTTTTGAAAGGGGCCTTTAACGAGGCTAACCAAATCTTTTGAAAACTCATTTCAAACAAACAAACAAACCAAGACGATCACCAATCATCATATCCATGAAACAAGAAATGTATGGACAAGGTACTTGCCTCGAATAAGAACAACGCGGAGAATCGACCGAAGTAGGTTGGCCCGAACCGACTACGAACCCGCCGACTCCACCGAACGCCAACTCACGTTCATAAACTACGAAGGACAAATAATAACAATGAAATGAATTCCATAACACGACTCAAAGCCGTTGAATTCAAAGAACGAATGACGAAAGTTCACGGATTTCCCCCAAACCGGCCAAGAACACGATTCGTTCCGTCAAAACCCGAAAACGGAATTCCAAGTTGAAATATGGATATACAATCCATAGAATATGTTTAACAACATCATTTAACCATAATCGATCCATCGAAAACGGATGAAAAACGAGATGGGGACAAATCCCCCAAAAAGTCAATTCGAAGGAAATCAAGAAATATACTTGATTCGACGAAGAACAATGGATTAAATGATGTTAAACACAAGAATACTATCAAGATTAATCATACCCATCATGAATTAATCAACAACACGGAGCGAATCGGACGAAAATGCAAAAATCCCCAAATTCACGAAATTAGGGTTCTAAGGAAGATTACCTTGATTATTTGAATCAAAGGTTGATAACAGACGATCGATTGATGTTATGAACTCAAGGACTTCATGGATTTGTTGTTAAACAACATGGCTTCGTCGCCCATGAATCGCCACTCGCGGATGGAGAAGGAAGGAAATGAAAAGCGAAGTGAAATGTATTTTCGACCATATTTATCTTGGCCGGACTAGCGTGCGCTATCGGCGGTATCGGCCGAGCACCCTCGGCCGAGCCCACACGACCCGGCATCACGACCAACCTGCCCAGGCCAAACCTGCCCGACTCCGCTAGCGTGCGCTCTGGCCGGATACTGCCGCGCTGGCTTTGTCGATAGCCATCGGTGACTGCCCGGCAGTAACGTCGCTAGCCGGCCGGCGGCGCTCGCTCGCTGCCGACTAGCGCGCTTCGCTCGGCGTAGCGTGCGCTACTGCCGATCTGGCCGAGTCGAACCTCGAAACCCCACTTGCCCGGGCCGATGGCGTCGCTAGGCCACCGGCGGCGTCGCTACACTGCCCGGTTAGCGCGCGCGACCTTCCGGCCGTAGCGTGCACTCGCCGGTTCTGCCGCACCCGTCGGCCGGTGCCGCAATCGTCGGCCGATCCATAGCCGTCGGCGATCCATAGCGCGAGCTCGGCGACCGATTTAAGCGTGCGGGCGAACACGGCGAAAAGTTCGCGGACAACATAAGCGACTCGAAATGAAAGCGTAATACCATAATTAGTCATACGCGACCAAGAAGCGGGTCGAGACAACAATTACGAATACGGATACGTAACTTTCAAGAAATTACAAAATGGCCCAAAGCGCGGAAATCACGATACGTGATCGAATAACCAAACCGAAGTTCACAACACGTCTAACAAAGTTAAACGGACTTGCGAAACTCGAAACAACGATTTGGACGAGATTCGCAAGAATCGAACTCAAGTGCGGAAAAGTCGCTAAAAAGCACAGAACTCAACGAAAGCGACACGAAGCGAACTCGGATGTCAAAAGTGTAGAATTAATCATTCTCGGAATGGCGAAGCGGACATGAGCGAGTCGTCAAAGCAGGACTTCCGCCAAAAAAGAAATTACGGAAATCGAAATTGCGGATATTACATTCTACCCTCCTTAAAAGAAGTTTCGTCCGAAACTTAAAACAAGTAGGAGAAGAAATATCCCGCTTGAGAAAAAACTCAACGAGATACACAAGAATGCGTAACTAACGCCCAACAGCGAAATGTTACAAACAACGCAAAGGAGTATACGGCGTGAAAACACGCTCCACGGCGACCAACACAACGTCGCCGTTAGGGATATAATAAAAACCAACAAGTGACAAGCGTCATCAAGCGGATAATATAGCCAAGTCAATTATCCGACAATCACAAAACACAACGAGCGAAAATCAATATGATTGACCAACCCAACAAGACATCAATCAAAGCGAGTCAACGGCCGAACAAACACGAAATCCCACCGCTAAGGGGTGGAAGATCAGCGAAACTAATTTCCCGAATCAAGGGAATTACGAAGGAGCACGAATGTTCGCCAATCACGGAGCGAGGTCAATATAAACCGAACAATCAAGCGATCAAACCACAACGATCGAGACAACAAAGATCGAAGAATCATGTTCGAATCACAAAGAACAATAAAGTTCAAACAACAACTCCAAGGTTCACATCTCGACTCGAGACAATATATGATCCGGTGAAAACAACAACGTATGCATTCACATAAGATCCACATGAAAGGGAATAGCAATAGAAAAGTCACAACGACAAGCGAGTTATTCGAAATAATACCACACTCGTTCGATCAACAAAAGCAAGGAGCGAGGACAAGCTCGAAATGTCAACGAACATAAACGAGTCGACAAAGTCGAAAATGTAAAAGTTCAAGATCCAGTCCACTTCGAATAAAAGAACTAGTAGAACCAAAGATGTTACTTCGAACAAGGTTCACAAGAATCGAACCGAATTCGGAAAGTGACGGCGATAACAGTTGACCCAAAACAAGATCACGGCTCGTTCGAATGATGAACCCGAAATACAAAACAAGTTCGAGACGGTATCAACGAACATGAGCGAATCGATAGGCGGAGAAAGAGAAAATACGAAGTCTAAAAACAACACGGGTACTACATTCGACCTCTTATAAAGAAGGTCGCCCCGCAACTCACAACACAAAATCAAGGTGACGACACAACAAGCAAGCGAAACATCCTTCAAAGGCCTCTCAAAGCCGATTCGATATCTGTCTTTGAAGTTCGCGCCCGAAAGACTCGGAACCCAACTCGCAAAACTAGATCCTGTGGACGAGAAAGATAATTGGTACGTGCATGCCCCGGCACACCACGGTTGAAACACCTCGGCTCGGCATACCGAAAATACAAGCGCTCGATACTGATGGATTAAAACACCGCAAAACAACATCTGGAGATGCCAACTCGGATAACATATCAACGCATACAAAAATCACAACAACAACGGCATCATTCGAAGATTACAACATCGAGCAGCGGCCATCACACAATCACAAACATCATGAAACAATCACCCATGTGTATAACGCATAAAAATCCGAGGCTTTAACAACCCACACTAGTGCGACAATACGCAAATCGCCACGAGGCGATAAGCGATAAACACCGATTCACACCTCTCACGGAGGGCCAACAAAACATATGCGTGGCGAGCGACTCGACACTCACGCCACCAATTCAATCACAATTCGGGGTTGACACCGTAACGAAAGTTCGAAAACCATACACGCATTTCCGGTCGCAAACATGAATGATAGGTTTTAAAAACGAGAACCACCTTTTGAAAAGCAGTTTGGAAACAACGATTGATCTTGAGTATCATTTTACAAAAAGTAGTGCAAACACCATTATCGAGACTTTGAAAATCATCTTGCGTTTGAACAAAAATGAGGACACCTTTCCTTTAGTGAAAAACTTTCAAAAATATTCGACCCTTGGGTCTAAGCAATCGCATTTGAAAATATCTCAAAAATATTTTTTTGGTCCTCAATGAAAAATTTTTGAAATGTATTGCGGCATTAGAAAACACCTTGAAAACACCGCAAGAAAATAATTCGTTTTAAAAGTACGTCTCGAATTTTAATTTTCTAAGATACTCAAGGTTTTTAAAAATAATTCAATGGGTTAGAATGCCCCAAAATTTTCGAGTAATTACAAGGAACAATATAGCGCCGTGGGTCCGTAGGAACCCACCGGGCTAAAAACCAATTACAAGAATGCCCAAAAGGTCGATGACGGTAGTACTTATCAAAACTCACAAAATCATTTGAAAACACCCAACTACCGTCAAAGCGGTCAAGGCCAACAACTCGGTTAAAGGAATCGATTTTGAAATAAAATTGATCGGTAAGATACGAAAGCTATCACAAAGGAACTCACGCGTGGAAAAAAGAAATAGAGTCCAACATGCACAATCCGGAACTACTCCTCACATGAAAGAAATATGAGAGTCAAATAGTCACGTATCAAGAAATCAAAATCCATAAGAGGATTAGTCACTTAGCAAATAAATCATAAAAATAGCTCGTGTCACACGAGGCACAACACAAAGAAGGGAGACTTACGACCAGTCGCACGAAGATGATGATCGCCCCACGATACTAATCACGACCAACAAACTCGGGCGACGCGTCGCGACACATTCGATCGGATAAAATCCGGCGAGACAAAAACTCGATAGACACCAGCGACCCGGCGGCTAGGTTTCCACAACCTAATCTACGATACCATTTATGTAACACCCCCAAATCCGCTCGGGGATATTACACGCCGTAGACCCTCTCCTCGAGGATCTACCGGTGATAACTAAAATCAAACATCTAAACCTCGCCTTTAAGGCTAAAATGACTCGATGGAGCCGATTTGGTCTTTCAACAAATACATACAACTCAATTCCAAACACATACCCACGCGGGGTCAAAATCTGATAAACTCCCGTACAACGGGAAAAGATCTTTGCGGCGGAAAAGAAAATACAACTAGACCAAAACGACGTCAACGGATCCTCGTGTGATTAGTATCGTTCATCTTTCATCATCCTTCGTGCCGACCACGTGTTATGCTCCAAAACACGAATGCAAAATAGACATCCACCCCGAATACTCGGGGTTAGCAAAACTCCTTTGTTTTGCTAGTGCAAATACAAGTGCAAAAATACGAGCCATACAATACAAGTTCCAAGAACAATGATAATCGGGAATCCTCAAAGATCAAACGTATAGAAAAGTACTTCCGAGGCAAGAGTTTGGGTAAACATTTCCAAAACCGAAAGATCGCAAATAAGGGAAACAATTTACAAAACAGTTTAAAATGCCATCGAGAGTTTTAATAGAAAACAATTTAGGATTATAAAATCCTTCTCTTTCCAAAAATCAATAGGTCACAACCAAAGGTTTTGTTTTCGCAAATAGAAATCACCAACAATTTACAGGTCGAGCCCAACATCACGTGTCCTCAACGGACGTAAAATCAACGAAACATAATCACGCACGCGCATCGCCTAGGACCGGGACGATACCACCGACATCCCACTCGAGGCCTCGAAGGACCCTCCCGGTGGCTAGCGAAACAAATCACACACATCTCACGGTTGGATCAATCGCTTGTTGCATCGGCCACATGATCACATGCCATGTGCCACCGTAGATTATCTCGAGCTCTCACGGTTGGATCAATCACTTGTTGCATCCTGGCCACATGATCACATGCCATGTGCCACCGTAGACCTTCAACCATATCCACACATTCACACAAATAACATATCACATCAAGGATATTCAAACAATTCGCCGAGAGGCATCAAACACTTAGCAAAACACCACGTCAATTCACAACGCACCGAAATGAAATAATATACGCCCACACACAATACCAAGTGCAACATGAACACCAAGCATATACATAGAATTCACATAGTTATTCACGAACCACACCAATCACAAAACACACACGGTTTTGAAAGGGGCCTTTAACGAGGCTAACCAAATCTTTTGAAAACTCATTTCAAACAAACAAACAAACCAAGACGATCACCAATCATCATATCCATGAAACAAGAAATGTATGGACAAGGTACTTGCCTCGAATAAGAACAACGCGGAGAATCGACCAAGTAGGTTGGCCCGAACCGACTACGAACCCGCGACTCCACGAACGCCAACTCACGTTCATAAACTACGAAGGACAAATAATAACAATGAAATGAATTCCATAACACGACTCAAAGCCGTTGAATTCAAAGAACGAATGACGAAAGTTCACGGATTTCCCCCAAGCGGCCAAGAACACGATTCGTTCCGTCAAAACCCAGCGGAATTCCAAGTTGAAATATGGATATACAATCCATAGAATATGTTTAACAACATCATTTAACCATAATCGATCCATCGAAAACGGATGAAAAACGAGATCGGGGACAAATCCCCCAAAAAGTCAATTCGAAGGAAATCAAGAAATATACTCGATTCGACGGAGAACAAAGGATTAAATGATGTTAAACACAAGAATACTATCAAGATTAATCATACCCATCATGAATTAATCAACAACACGGAGCGAATCGGACGAAAATGCAAAAATCCCCAAATTCACGAAATTAGGGTTCTAAGGAAGATTACCTTGATTCATTTGAATCAAAGGTTGATAACAGACGATCGATTGATGTTATGAACTCAAGGACTTCATGGATTTGTTGTTAAAAAACATGGCTTCGTCGCCCATGAATCGCCACTCGCGGATGGAGAAGGAAGGAAATGAAAAGCGAAGTGAAATGTGATTGCTCGACCATATTTATCTTGGCTGACTAGCGTCGCTAGCCTTCCCGGACTAGCGTGCGCTATCGGCCCGGTATCGGCCGAGCACCCTCGGCCGGGGCCCACACGACCGGCATCACACGACCAACCCTGCCGACCAAACTGCCGACCCAACTCCGCTAGCGTGCGCTACGGCCGGATACTGCGCTTGCCGACTGGCACATCGATAGCCACTGGGTGAATCGCCGGCCAGTAACGTCGCTAGCCGGCCGACGGCGTGCGCTACGCTGCCGACTAGCGCGCTACGCTCGGCGTAGCGTGCGCCTGCCGATCTGGCCGAGTCGAACCTCGAAACCCAGCTGCCCGGGCCGATGGCGTCGCTAGGCCACCGGCGGCGTGCGCTACACTGCCGGTTAGCGCGCGACCTTCCGGCCGTAAGCGTGCGCTTACGCCGGTTCTGCCGCACCCGTCCGGCGGTGCCCGCAATCGTCCGGCGATCCATAACCGTCCGGCGATCCGCAACCGCGTGGCTCGGCGACCCGATTTAAGCGTCACGGAGCGAACACGGCGAAAAGTTCGCGGACAACATAAGCGACTCGAAATGAAAGCGTAATACCATAATTAGTCATACGCGACCAAGAAGAAACGGGTCGAGACAACAATTACGGAATACGGATACGTAACTTTCAAGAAATTACAAAATGGCCCAAAGCGCGGAAATCACGATACGTGATCGAATAACCAAACCGAAGTTCACAACACGTCTAACAAAGTTAAAGCGGACTTTCGGAAACTCGAAACAACGATTTGGACGAGATTCGCAAGAATCGAACTCAAGTGCGGAAAAGTCGCTAAAAGCACAGAACTCAACGAAGCGACACGAAAGCGAACTCGGATGTCAAAAAGTGTAGAATTAATCATTCTCAGAATGACGAAACGGACATGAGCGAGTCGTCAAAACAGACTTCCGCCGAAAAAAAAAGAAATTACCGGAAATCGAAAATTGCGGATATTACAACTGGGGTCCCTTCAGACATTTGGGTTGTCATTAATACACTCATTGCATTTTGTCTAGCCGCCCGGTTCTGATGACCAAACATCTTGGTGAGACTTTTCATCATTTCCGCGGCCGAGCCCATCGTCTCGATCGATCTTTAATACATTTGTCAGTGAAGCCAAAATGTAACAGCGAGCCATCTCATCAGACTTTTTCCATTTTCGGAATTCAGCCAACTCTTCGGGAGTGGCATCCGGTTCTGGTTCTAGAGGACTCTCCTCGATTAAGAAAAATTTATGCCCCTCAGTAGTCAGGACAATGTCAAGATTTCTTTTCCAATCGGCAAAGTTAGTGCCATCAAGTTTATTTTCTTTGAGAATAACACCTAGTGGATTGAAAGACATCTGAGATAAAAATTAAAAACATCCATCACATAATGCATAGCAAAATATATCGAAAAACCTCAAAACACAATATATATGCTAGCAACCAACACCTCGAAAAATCTGCACATGCAAGCCACGATCGTGTGGACGTTTACACACACATTTCTCAAGTAGAGTTTTACGTCTTTAATTTAACTATCTAGTCAAATTACGTTATGACAAGTAAAATTAATAGTTGGTTCCTCTTGACCATGTATTAATTAACATAGACTCCGATGAGGAGCTTATTAATTCATACACCTAAGTGAACACCATAATTTAACATCCTTAAAATATTATCTTTTAAATAATAGTCCTACAGATGGAGAGGTCCTATCATAAAAAGTAATATTTACCTTATGTTATCATTTTGAAATTTAAAACTAGTGAACCTATAATTAGCACATCCGATATGGAGGAAGACTCTAATGTCTACTCGCATGCTAATTAATTCACAATTTAAATTAATTATAGAGGCCAATTCGATTTTATTTTAAAAAAAATAAATCAATTTAATCACTTAGTTATTTTATCCTTAAGGTTTTTAATTTTCTCATTCTAACATGCAAGGAAACATATCACGCATACATCCATACATGCCATACATCAAAACAATAAAAACCAAAATAAAGCATGGATAATTAAATTATCATGGTCTTCTTCCTTAAGTTGAATCCGAGAAAATCTTCAACTCGATCTCTCCCACTGAATCAAGCATCTCGTCGCTCCTCCCCGGCCGGGCCGTGGATTTTCAAAATTAAAATTTCACTTTTATGCAAAATTAATTACATAAATAAATTTAATTTTAAATGCCGACTCTCCAGCGGACGCAACGAACGGCGGCAAAACGCGGACTAAATCGACCAAAGCTGACCGGCCGAACAATGGCCCAGAACCAGTGCCGCGCCTTTGCATCGGTATTATTGCTCGACGGCGTGCGTGTGCTACTTCGGCCTTGCTTGCTTGCTTGTCGGCCATGGTGCCCGCGATCCGGTTCTTCTCTATTTCTTCGTGATCCCGTCTTTTCCGAATTCGATTACAATTTTATACAAAATAAAATGCATCGAAATTACATCAAGATTACACGAAAAATAAAACCACCTAGAACTACCCGCGGATTTTCTCACGGGAAAAACCATTACATGCCTCAAAAAATAGGCCAAACCAACAATTGCATAATTAATAAAAATAAATAAATACACCATTCATATAAACCATTATAATTGGATCATATCACCTGCAAGAACACATCTAGCAAAATATTCCAACATCAAAATATATGAATATTTAAATTTCTATCAATTAATCACCAAAATTAATTAAAATAGCAAAAGCATAAAAATTCAGCTCTGATACCAATTGTTGGAAAGTAAAAGCATAGCAGGCGAAGTTTGGGAAAGATGATAATCGCGTTTTACGTATCTACGAGCATAAGATCTATTCAGGCATGCTAATTAATTAATTACTAAGACTAATAAGCAATTTAAATATTATTTATTATTTATTAATTAAATATGTTGATAATTAAAATATACTAATTTAGATCCAAGATCATAGGATATTACCTTTTGAAGAGTATTGGTTGCTTTCATCTTGATCACCTTGTATTTCTACCTTTAGACCTTCTAGAGTATGATCCGCCTTGAATCGGACGTTGTGTGGGCAACGAGCTACCGGATCTTGTTTGGACAACCTTGGGATCGGCCGATTTCAATCCCTCACAACTCTCGATTTTCTTTTCGTCAAGTTATTCCGATATGTAGCAAGAATTAAAGTGTTCTCTCAATTGTGGAATCAAAGACACAAGTCAAGATCCACAATTAAACACTTAGAAGACAAAATCGAAATTCCTTGTGTATGAAATAATCCTAAAATCGGCCAACACCCATAAGTCCTATATATAGGCTCTTGGACTACTACTAGGGATCTTAAGGAGGAGTATAAAAGGACTCCCAATAAATTCATCTTACCTTATTAGGACTCTTCCTAATATAATAAATCTATTAATATCAACTTAGTCCACTAAAAAGTTGATATTGCACTTCCTACAAAAATCTCAAATTACGAAATTGGGCTCCTTATTAAATGTATTATTTCCAGTGTTTAAGATATCGAATGTCCATTAATTAATTATAAGCTACTGACAGCTTTAATTAATTAATATCTTATCCAAGAGTAGTACCACTCGAACCTTATTATTATATCGGAATTAAATCCACCTGTAGGGTTTAATATAATAATCATTATCGAGCTCCTCAAGGGGACATCATCAACCCGCACGAGTCGGGACACGATTTCTAGTAATAATATTAACTGTCGTATAAACAATATTATTGCCCAAGATACGAGGCTTATTGAGTCGATCATTTTGACTCTCACCTATGGTAAATCAAAGCAATAATAATTATAAATACACAATTAAATATTATATACTTAGAATTAAGAAATAATAATTATCCGAGATTTACGTTCTTCTTACGATCGATCTGAAGACACTATCTCACCTCGATCCAGTTCAACGTATGCAAATACGCTAATGTATGCTAATAGTCAAGACCAACTATTCTCAAGCATACACTACAACCTTTTATATAATTTGTCTAATAATTATATAGGTTGTGAACTATTATATTATTTTATAAGGCACCGATAATATGATCTATCGTGTGACACCAACACACCACATTATCTACAATATAAAATAATTAGACATTTCATTTGCATAACCATAACGTGAATAAATATGCAAAACATGTGATTAAATGTAATTAATATTCTCATAGGTAGTAACAGGGAAATTAGGTAATACAAGCATAAAGTATGCTTTGCAGTATACAATCCTAACAAGGGACGTGTCGCATTGTCCGGGAAGGATCCACCATGTTAAGTGATGGACCTTTGAGGGCGGGCGAACGTGTCTATAGATCAGTTTTGGAGGGCCCTCAGACTATGTCTGCCTCGTATTTAAACGAAGGGCGGGCGATCGTGGCCCAAAGGGACCTTGCACGGGCACAGAGAACGGTTCCATCGTCCTCCACAACCATGTAGACACTCTTCTACCTCGGACCATCAAGTCAGATGACGATCCTCGACGGTATACGTTGTGTAAGGGAAGGCGATCGCTGGCCTAGGTTCTTCGTGTTGAAGATGAACTTTAGAGGGCGAGCGAGTCATCTTATGACTTGTCTTTGGAGAGTCCTCAAGCTACGCCCGCCTCGTATTTAAACGAAGGGCGAGCGATCGAAGCCCAAAGGAACCTTGCATGGACGAATCGTCGGTTTCATCGATTTTCGCGACCATGGCAGCACTTTTCTACCTCGGACCATCATGTCAGATGACGATCCTCGACGGTATACGTTGTGCTAGGGGAGGAAAACGCTGCCTAGGTCCATCATGTTGATGACGAACTTTAGAGGGTGAGCGAGTCATCCTCTTTTTCGAAGCGTTTGCTCAGGCAGTAACCTTTGGTTTGACGAGGCGGGAATCGGGGAGAGACTTCCGAAGTTTCCTCCTCTTGATTAAAGCATATAGACTCGGTCGCTGAGGTTGATCGAGGGGTCGGCTCGTATAAGCTTTCCACCCTGTTCGCGTTCGACTCTGGCGACCGTATTGGGAGATTGATGGGGCTCCGGCTAAGCCAATAAGCTGTCCAACTTGCCCCCCTCGAATAATCTCCAGAGTTGTCTGAGGAGGTCGCGGCATTGGTTGGTGCTGTGGTCGGGACTCTTGTGGTAAGCACAATATTGATTGTGGTCCAGATGACCGTGGTCCCTGTAACATCCCCAAAATCTTGGGTAGCTACAGCGCTGTGGATCCCTCATGGGACCCACCAAGCTAGGTTATTCGTTTTTACCTCACAAGAACTTTTGGTAAAAATATTAATATTGGAATTGATAATAAATTGTCATCATACGAACAGGAAAGTTGAAGTACACATGATTTTAAAATTTAATACATGCTCTTTATTTACGAAATAATTGCCAAGGAAAATTTAACTCTATCTAGTCGCCGTTCTCAAGCATGCCCTGTCCCTTCGCATTCCCAGGCCTGTATTTCTGAAGTTCCTGCAACTGGCAAGTATAACAATACCAGCCCATACCCGGGTCAGTCATAACACATTACAACAATATGCTCATATGTAAGAATTTTGCAGTTCCAAAAGTATCAGCTAACAACACAATCACATATACATACAATAACACATAAGCACCTATCCCCAATATCCGGATAGTGCAATTTCTACCACCCCCAATATCTGGGTGCACACCCCCAATATCCGGGTGCGGAACGAACGTTCGTTATAAATTTCTCTTTGTTCCCCCTAGAACGGCATAACTTTGCATCTCTTCACATTCATCACATAATACACATATTCACAGCATCACAATTGGCACAACATAATCAATACACAATGAACACATAAAATTGTAATAATGCTAGGGCCGAGCAAGTTGAACGAACTTGCCTTGTGAGTCGTCGATAATATGATTCCAATTAAATCTCGAGAGTTCAGCCGTCCGCTCCTAGATAAGATATTGATCTCCTAATAATAATATGATATTAGCATTTTGTTAAGACGTCTCAATTAAATTTAATGGCTCGCCCTTTATTTTATATTTCAACAAAATCATCGTCTAAAAATTAAATGCATTGGTAAATAGTTCTTAGATATTATCGTTGAATAATTTAAAAATATTTTCAGCAATTTATAATTAACTATTACTTATGCTGTAATAAATCAAACAATAGTCCTTATAATTTATTTAACAAAGTATCATCGAGAATGATTTCAATTTATTAATCTCAAATATTTCCAAAGTTAATACTTAATAACTTGAGTTGAAATAGAAATCCATTTCGTCTATTTCAAATATTCCATAGAATAATTCTGGATATTTTATATAAGAACATAAATTTATTTATTCCAGTTTAATTATTTTATAATTGCATATATATATATATACATATATATATAATAATAATAATACATAAAATTTCCGTTAAAAATTTAAGTACGTTATATGGGCAGCTACGTAGTTCGATTGTTCATAATATCTATTATCATTAAAAAAAATTAAGTTTAATTAACACGGAAACGGAGTTGGAAATTTTATTATTTCCAAAAATTAAAACAAAAATAACTAAATATATATAAATACTTCAAGAGAAAAACGCACTAAACGGAATCGAAGAATGATTTACGGATCAAAAGTTATTCGCGATTTAAGTTATGTTTCTGCACTTAAAATCAGTCTTGACTTGTCCATAATCACTCATTTTTACATATCTAACTGATGTCTAATATGAGATTTAAAAAATTAATATTTCAGTGATGTATTTTATATACAAAACGCACGAATAAGATATCAAAAATCACTTACGGATTGGTAGATAATCGAACTCAAAGATAGCACCTTGATCTGGATTTCTGAAATTCACTGGGGATTTCAATCGGACGAGTTCGATCGGTATGTCGGAAAGGCAGTCGACTTGCGAAGCGATCCCGTATCGTCGGCAGAACGGACTTTTCTCGGAAATATAAAGGTGTATATTTATAAATATTGAGTGTCTGTATATAGTTACTTAAGTTTTGAGTATAAATGAATTAGGAAAAGACTGTATTTATAGGACACAAAACAGATGCCCAGTCAATTTGACACAGCCGCCCTACGTCACACAGCACTGGCCGAGCCACGTGCGCGGGCCCTACCGAGTCACTACTGGCAGCCATGGCCGAGCCACGTGCACGGGCCCTAGCAAGTCACTATCGGCAGCCCTGGCCGAGCCACGTGCGTAGGTCCCGTCCGGAAGATTCCTGGTGCTCAAGTTGGCAGTCTCCACTAAATCGATCATAACTTTTTTGTTCGGACTCCGATTGACTCGCTGTTTGAACCATTGGAAAGCTAACTAAATTATCTACAACATTGTTAATTTTTAGAATTTTTTTAACTTCTAAAAAATCCTTGGTGATTTTTTTCAAAGTTGATACTTGTCCACGATATTTCCCAGAAAATGTCCAAATATATATTTTAAAATTTATTATGTAATAATACCAAAATAATTCATTTAAATCAAGATATCACTTTTATAAATAATTTCACTAATTATTGTCATATAATAATATTTACTTTATAATTTATATAATGTAAAATATTGGGATTTTACATACTCTCCCTCTAAAAATAAGTTTCGTCCCGAAACTTGGAAGGATGTTATCATCATTAAGTCATTCTCGAGTACATTTCCCAATATTCGCTGAAAAATCCTATCGGAGAACACGACGTTGCGCACCGCCGGGTTCTATCGTGGATTTTCCTATGATTAATGGATAATGCTATTCGATTCCTTTAAAATATCAAGTACAACATCAATAAGGAGCTCATCAATTATCACTTAAATAGCAAAAATATCAAGTATAATATTGATAGCAGTAAATACACCAAGCATATTATCACATTGCGTCATTCGCGGAGCTAATCTATTATCACATAAATAGCAAAGACATCAAGTATAACATTGATAGCAGTAAATACACCAAGCATATTATCATACTGCATCTTTAAAAATTATCTCCTCCATTCTTAAAATGGTAACAATTTGAGTATTAAATACTCTCCCTCTAAAAATTAAGTTTCGACCCGAAACTTATGTTTGGAACAACTCGGGGTACCGGTTACGCATTGCTTCTTTAGTTTCTCAAGTGGCTTCTTCATTTCCATGGTGTGACCACTGGACTTTAACTAGAGGAATAGATTTATTCCTTAATTTCTTTATGCGATAATCTAAAATGGCAACTAGTATCTCCTCGAAAGTAGTATCCTTGGAAATATCCAAAAATTCGTGATTTAACTTGTGACTGGGATTGTGAACATAATGCCTCAATTGTGATACGTGAAATTCGTTATGGACTCATTATAGAGATAATGATAGAGCTAACCGATAAGCTAAGTCTCCAACGCATTCAAAAGGTCTGATGAAACGTGGGCTTAACTTGCCCCTAAAGAATTCCAGCAATGATAATCGCATGTTGATGGTGCACAGTTGTCCTTGTTTTTCTCGAATATATACCCAATGTTCTTATTTGTTAGCTCACGTTGCAGCTCCACTTGTCATGTCAATCTACATAATATGTGCTCCTGGTGTTCTTTCCGCTAAGAGCGTCAGCTACCACATTTGCCTTCCCTGGGTGATATTATATATCCGCATCGTAATCATTGATGAGTTCCAACCACCTTCTATGCCTCATGTTTAACTCCTTCTGCGTGAAGATGTACTTGAGACTTTTATGATCCATGAAGATTTGGCACGTGGAACCATATAATTATTGTCTCCAAATCTTCAAAGCATAGATCTCACCAGAAAGTTCTAAGTCATGAGTGGGGTAGTTGACTTCGTAAGGTTTAAATGGGCGCGACGGGTATGCAATGACCTTACCGTGTTGCATCAGAATGCAACCCAGTCCTTGTTTAGAAGTGTCGCTATAGATGACGAAGTTGCCCGTACCTTGAGGAAGCATTAACACTGGAGCACTCATCAGCCGCCACTTGAGTTCGTCGAAGCTCTTTGACATGCCTCGGTCCACTCGTATTTGGTAGTCTTGTGGAGAATTTTGGTTAGAGATTGATAATGCATAAAGGCATACCTTATGATGTTCGATTCATAATTGAAGTCAAGGTAAGAATAGGAGGTAAATTCACAGAAGCGCCCACTAAATTCTTATCAGGGCTTGAAAAAGTTCATATTTGAAAAAAAAACGACGAGTGAAGAAAATGGGAATTTGTTATAAATGCGCTCGTTGGGATTGCTATTTGAAATGTCGATCTTTAGGAATTCCTTGCACAATCAGAGAAGACAAAATCAAGTTCATTAAGAATGGCCTGAATAAGGAATCATTCGATAGTGTTGTAATGACTCTTGAAACGCAGTCTAGTGGGTATGTGCAACATGAATTCTTTGTTTGAAAGAGATTTATATTTGAATATGAACAACATCTCTAGAATCTGATAGTAAAGGACACTGTTTGCCAATTTATAAGAAAATTAGATGGAAGCTCATCCTGACTCATAGAAGGTATTGAAGTCGTTTCTGAACATAAAATCAGAGGAAGCTGTGTCACAATCACGACTACTGTACATTCACATGAGCGTTTACTTTTTAATTTTGTCATTTACATTAAAGTTTCTCTTTCCAAATAAAAAAATAGTGACATGCAATAAATGCATTCAATATTCTACCGAATACGTGAAGCGCAATTAACGCGTTTACTTTTTCGCCGAATAAGTTAAAATTACTATTATTGTTTTCATAATTCCTCCTAATAAGTTAATTTAAATAATGTTTCACCCTCAATTTATACTTTTATAAATATTATCATTTTTTTCATAACTTTACACCTCAAATATTTCTAGCAAATACAAAAGAAAGAAAGAAAAAGAGATGGAAGTAACCTCTGATCTTAAATTTTCAAGTATCTGCATTTTCTGTGGATCTAATCCCGGAAAAAGTGGTGAAACCATCACTACAGCATATAATCTTGGTAAAATATTAGCTGAAAGGGATATTAAGTTGATTTATGGAGGAGGAAGTTGTGGGTTGATGGGGTACGTAGCAAAAGGTGCTTATGAGGCAAGCGGTCAAGTTCAAGGTATCATTCCTAGTGCTCTTACTGAACCTGCTGGAAAAACAATAGGAGATGAAGTACAGGTGTCCAACCTAATTGAAAGGATGAATCTCATGCTTGACAAGTCTGATGCTTTCATTGCTTTACCGGGAGGGTTTGGAACACTTGAGGAAATTTTTCACATGGTGTCTTGGTCCCAACTGAACATCCATCAAAAACCAATAGGATTGTTGAACATTAATGGATTCTATGATGGATTGTTAAATTTTCTCGACCATGCAGTGGAACAACATTTTATTACACCGTCTGCACGCAGTATTCTGATGTCAGCTTCAAAAGCTGAAGACTTATTAGATATATTGAAAGCATATGTTCCTGAGCCCGATCCTGCAGTAGCTCGAATTGAGTGGTCAAAGGGAAAGAAACGGAAGCTGAATATTGACCTGAACCTCTAAAATACCTTATCTCTTGTCGTTTTACTAGTTTTTTTTATTGGGTTGTGTTCCATTTTAGTTGATCGCTTTTGGATTGTTGTGATATCATGTGATATCTTTAAGTATTATTTTTATTTTTATTTTTATTTTTGATGGCAGAGTCAGGAGACTTCTCGGACTCTATTGAAGCGTATCTTGGTTGTGTGTTATACTTAATAGTATATGATTTTATTTCAACTTATGTTCTCAAAATAAATTCAAACAACATGAAAATGTACTTCAAAACATAACACTTACTTGTACAGGGTATGCGAAGTCGGTGGATGCTTGACGCACTTGGAATAATTGCAGTGTAGTCGAAAAGATATTTCTTCAAAGATATTATTCTTGAAAATATGTGTAGTTGCCTCGCTTTTAGACTTCAAATTTTTTTTTTTAAAAAAGTGTGTAGTTCGAGTAACCTCTCTCCGATACCATCTACTGTAACATCCCCAAAATCTTGGGTAGCTACAGCGCTGTGGATCCCTCATGGGACCCACCAAGCTAGGTTATTCGTTTTTACCTCACAAGAACTTTTGGTAAAAATATTAATATTGGAATTGATAATAAATTGTCATCATACGAACACGAAAGTTGAAGTACACACGATTTTAAAATTTAATACATGCTCTTTATTTACGAAATAATTGCCAAGGAAAATTTAACTCTATCCAGTCGCCGTTCTCAAGCATGCCCTGTCCCTTCGCATTCCCAAGCCTGTATTTCTGAAGTTCCTGCAACTGGCAAGTATAACAATACCAGCCCATACCTGGGTCAGTCATAACACATTACAACAATATGCTCATATGTAAGAATTTTGCAGTTCCAAAAGTATCAGCTAACAACACAATCACATATATATACAATAACACATAAGCACATATCCCCAATATCCGGATAGTGCAATTTCTACCACCCCCAATATCCGGGTGCACACCCCCAATATCCGGGTGCGGAATGAACGTTCGTTATAAATTTCTCTTTGTTCCCCCTAGAACGGCATAACTTTGCATCTCTTCACATTCATCACATAATACACAGATTCACAGCATCACAATTGGCACAACATAATCAATACACAATGAACACATAAAATTGCAATAACGCTAGGGCCGAGCAAGTTGAACGAACTTGCCTTGTGAGTCGTCGATAATATGATTCCAATTAAATCTCGAGAGTTCGGCCGTCCGCTCCTAGATAAGATATTGATCTCCTAATAATAATATGATATTAGCATTTTGTTAAGACGTCTCAATTTAATTTAATGGCTCGCCCTTTATTTTATATTTCAACAAAATCATCGTCTAAAAATTAAATGCATTGGTAAATAGTTCTTAGATATCATCGTTGAATAATTTAAAAATATTTCAACAATTTATAATTTAACTATTACTTATGCTGTAATAAATCAAACAATAGTCCTTATAATTTATTTAACAAAGTATCATCGAGAATGATTTCAATTTATTAATCTCAAATATTTCCAAAGTTAATACTTAATAACTTGAGTTGAAATAGAAATCCATTTCGTCTATTTCAAATATTCCTTAGAAGAATTCTGGATATTTTATATAAGAACATAAATTTATTTATTCCCGTTTAATTATTTTATAATTGCATATATATATAATACATAAAATTGCCGTTAAAAATTTAAGTACGTCATATGGGAAGCTACGTAGTTCGATTGTTCATAATATCTATTATCATTAAAAAAAATTTAAGTTTAATTAACACGGAAACGGAGTTGGAAATTTTATTATTTCCAAAAATTAAAACAAAAATAACTAAATATATATAAATACTTCAAGAGAAAAATGCACGAAACGGAATCGAAGAATGATTTACGGATCAAAAGTTATTCGCGATTTAAGTTATGTTTCTGCACTTAAAATCAGTCTTGACTTGTCCATAATCACTCATTTTTACATATCTAAATGATGTCTAATATAAGATTTAAAAAATTAATATTTTAGTGATATATTTTATATACAAAATGCACGAATAAGATATCAACAATCACTTACGGATTGGTAGATAATCGAACTCAAAGATAGCACCTTGATCTGGATTTCTGAAATTCACTGGGGATTTCAATCGGACAGGTTCCAGTCAGTATGTCAGGAAAGCTGGTCTGACTTGCCGGAAAACGATCTTGTATCGTCGGCAGAACGGACTCTTCTCGGAAATATAAAGATGTATATTTATAAATATTGAGTGTCTGTATATAGTTACATAAGTTTTGAGTATAAATGAGTTAGGAAAAGGTTGTATTTATAGGACACAAAACAGGTGCCGAGTCAATTTGACACAGCCGCCCTACGTCACACAGCACTGGTCGAGCCACGTGCACGGGCCCTACCGAGTCACTACTGGCAGCCATGGCCGAGCCACGTGCGCGGGCCCTAGCGAGTCACTATCGGCAGCCCCGGCCGAGCCACATGCGTAGGTCCCGCCCGGAAGATTCCTGGTGCTCGGCAGTTGGCAGTCTCCACTAAATCGATCATAACTTTTTCGTTCGGACTCCGATTGACTCGCCGTTTAAACCATTGGAAAGCTAACTAAATTATCTACAACACTGTTAATTTTTAGAATTTTTTTAACTTCTCAAAAATCCTTGGTGATTTTTTTCAAAGTTGATACTTGTCCACGATATTTCCCAGAAAATGTCCAAATATATATTTTAAAATTTATTATGTAATAATACCACAATAATTCATTTAAATCAAGATATCACTTTTATAAATAATTTCACTAATTATTGTCATATAATAGTATTTACTTTATAATTTATATAATGTAAAATATTGGGATTTTACAGTCCCTTATTGCCTTTGGCTTGTTTAGCGGTTCGCACCCCTTGATGGCGTAAAAAATGTGGGCCGGAGTTCGGTTGAACTTGTGGAGGAGATGGGCTTCCACATCCTCGAAGGCCTTGAGATCGCCGGGTGGATTGGCGACCGCCGTTTTGGTTTTGACGATCGTCGTCTTTCGGACAGGAGGTGGCGTTCCCTCGCCTATGTAATACCCGTACTTTTATTGACTGTTTGACTCTGTCATCCTCCTTATTTTTGTCGCTCTGTAAATGCTTGGAGACGTGGTTGATATTGCTATTGAGTTTCGTATCTCGTTTGGTTCTTGATCATGTCGTTTAGGACCTTGCGGAAATGTTCTGGACCTGAGATATAACGCACGCTAGGCCTAGGCTAACGCACTTAATTACGCTGATTAGCGCCACGCTAGCTTTGAGCCGTAGCGCCACGCTAAATATCGGTCAGTCGAGAACCGGATTCGGATGCTCTGGGTGGCGGATTAGCGCACGCTAGGAGTTTGTTAGCGCCGCTATCCGTATATAGTAGCGCCACGCTAACATCCGTCCAGTAGCGCCGCTACCGGCCGGTCAGAGGCGGATGTAGTTGCAGTTTTACGGACTATCGAGATAGCGTCGCTAGGCTTGACTAGCGCACGCTAAGCTATAGCATAACGCACGCTAAGCATTGGCGGTAGCGCACGCTAGGTATTGAGCGGGCGAGTCGGTAAGTTACGGACTCCGATCTGGATACCATATTTTGGGCTAGCGCACGCTGAGGCAAATGATTAGCGCACGCTAACGAGACCGGCAGAGCCAGCTGGACTATCCAGGTGACTTCGCTGCGCACGCTAATGAAGGAGGCGTAGCGTGCGCTAGGCTGGACATACATAAATATGGCGGTTGACTTTATTTTCGTCATTTCTCACCTTCTTCACTCCTTTTCGGGATTCACTCGGGAGAGGCGATCTTAGGCGTTTGGAAGCGATCTTCCTTCTAACAACAATATATTTGCTTGGAGAACAAGGATTTCTCAACATCTAATTCCTCCTAACGTCCGAATCAAGGTAAAAATCCTTAGAACCCTACCTTTTGGGAATTTTGGGGTTTTTCGTAGATTTGTCCGATTTACCCGTTTTGAAGCTTGAGAACCTTGAGATTATGATGTATATATACCGTGTGTATACTTTTCCTACGATTTTATGGTTTAGATTGTGCCGTTTTCGGACTTGTGAGATTTAGGACGATTTTCCAACCTTTAGTTGATTATCCGTATATCCTTATGAATCGTAGACGGGTTTGGGGAGTTCCTTCGTGTAGTTTGAATATGGATGATTGATTATCATACTCCTTGCGAATCATTTAGGTGCCGGAAGCGCGTTCTTGGACCTACCGAACTCATACCCTTCCTCCGTTCAATTTTCTCGATGTCTCAAAGGCAAGTATACATTTATGATTATGCGTTCTCGACTTTGAAAGTAAGAGGAATTGATGGTATGATATGAACGAACCGTTTTTACGGCATTCATAGATATATTGATGGCATATTATGAACGAACCGTTTTTACGGCATTCATATATGTATTATTGGCATGTAACGAACGAACCGTTTTGACGGCATTCCTACATGTAACGGCGTATGATCTGAACGAACCGTTTCTACGGCATTCACATACGTCATGAGATTTTAGTCATTCCAGAATACTAGTCTTGAATCGATGAATTGACGGATTACATTTACTTTATTGTCGAGGAGTATTGTGTTTCATACTTGATATACTTGCACTAGCTATTCGACGGCTAACCCCTTTATGGGGGAAATACGTTTCATGTATTTCAGGTTCCAGGAGATCGGACGGTGCGGTCGGGTCGGCATGAAGATGGTGGGCAAGTGTGATAACTGTGTTGGTCTTCCAGTTATGTTTTGAGTTTTCCATTCAGTGTTGTTGTACTGGATTGATTATTGAATACTCGAGTATTGTTTTCCTCTTTCCTTGAAGTTCCGGCCTGTGTTTGCCGAAGTATTGATTTGTGATGTAATGTCTGTGAATACATTGGTTATGTTTTTGGATACCTTTGTATCGTCTTTCTCTCCATTATATGTAGACCTTCTCGGTCAAGTTTTATAGTTCCGCGTATGTTTAGCCTTGTGTGTCCCACGGCGGGGCTCACGGCGCTGTAATATACCCTGAATAACTTGGGGGTGTTACAGCCTAGGCGGAGGGTGAGCAGCCTCTGCCTGGACAGAAAGTCGGCAGCCTTAGCGCGGAAGATCGCGTAGGTTGGGGGGATCTCCTTCGTGAGATGTCTAAACATGGGCGAATGATGGTAAAATCCCCCCAGGACTGAGTAGAGAGCGAGATCGTCGCTGATGGGCTCGCCGGTGAGGACTATTTCATCCACCTGGTCGATGTAATCTGCGTCGGATTCGTCTTCCCCCTGCCTGATTTTCATCATGCGGTGGGGGCCTTCCGGTCTGGCGACCTTGGCAGCGAAGTATGACGTGAAGTCACTCGCCAGTTTCTCAAAGGAGATGATCGATCGCGGTGGTAGTGAGACGTACCACCTATGGGCCAGCTCGCCCAATGTTAACGGGAAAATTCGGCACTTGGTCTCATCTGATGCCCCACACCCGGTCATGTAGATCCGGAACTTGCTAAGGTGGGTCTCGGGGTCCGATCTCCCTTCGTACAAAGGTGTCCTGGGAGAAGCGATCCTTGGTTGCACGGGGGCAAGCTCGATGTGGACCGCGAGTGGCTCGGTCGGTCCGATGATCTTTCTACTGGTGCTTGCCCCAATATCCAAGAGCGCTTTCATCTCGTCGAGCTGGCGTTGCATAGCGGCCATCGCCGTGGCCTGGCTGCTCGCAGCTAGGCGCTCGGAGCGGGAGCCGAGGCGATTAAGTACTAATCCCCTGGCTCCGCTGTTGATGATGTCCTGTCCGCGTGGCCCGACTCTTTGGCGGATGCGGGCCAGATGGTCGATCTGTATTCGGCTGGGAGTTGGTTAGGCCGAACTCCTGGTGACGGACTCGGATTCCATCGTCTCGAGGTTGGGGCCAGAATGCCCCGGTCGCCATGATG
This sequence comes from Orobanche coerulescens, assembly GCA_033398695.1. Classification (NCBI taxonomy): domain Eukaryota; kingdom Viridiplantae; phylum Streptophyta; class Magnoliopsida; order Lamiales; family Orobanchaceae; genus Orobanche; species Orobanche coerulescens. The sequence continues at coordinate 39,576,037 of CM065802.1, forward strand.
GATCGTTTCCCAAACGACTGAATACGAAACCGTCCGGCCTTGCGAGAGCCTTTTCTCGCGAATCGGGGCTTTCTAACGATCGCTCGCCCACTAACCCCTTGAACTTCCGTTTGCCCACGCGGCGGATGGCCGAGGGAGTTATAGAGGGCGTCGCGCATGCTCTCCGTCGCTCCTTTAGGATGGACATAGCCTCCTCGATCTGTTCCGCGGTTTGGAACTGGTCGAGCGAAAGGCTGGGGCCGTCCCTCAGGTGCGGGATCGAGAGTCTCGCGTCGCCGCGGCTACCCTCTACCGTCGGCTGGGGCTCGGACCGAGCCGGTATATGAAGTTCGGCGGTTCGGAGGGCGGCTCTCTTTGATGTGGTGGCAGACGTCATGACTCTGAAGGTTTTTCTTTGAAGAGCAGTGAGTGTCACTTCAAGTATATGCCCCGAGAAAAGTGAGTTCTTCAGGACGGTAGGAATAAAAATGAAGGTTAAGATAGCGCCCTTCTTCTAGCGCCAATTGTTGTTACCCAAAATATTATTCGGAGATGATATTGCTGGAATGGTCGAGTAACAAATAAAAGCGAGAGCAGTTCCGTGGGAAAAGTAAATAACACAAGATTTGCCGGGGTTGTTAGTCCCGGGCTTGAATGCTCTCGCGATATATTATTAATACAAATACTTTGGAGTACAAATATTAATGTTAGAGTACAATTACAATGAGCGTAAAGACCCTAGTTATCTTAGCTATTAAGCGTGAGGATTGCCGGAAGAACCAGATATGATGCTCTGTGAGTTCTTGTAATAACGATGGTGTGCTGTGACGACTGTGAGAAATCGATGGTCTCTCACAGTGTGTATTAGCTGGAAGTCTGAGCTCCCGGGCTTGCGAGTCTCTTCGAATCTGTGCTGCAGGGAGTTCTTGCCTCTGCCGACCGTCTTCTGGTTGAGAGGTGCTGAGAGAGAAATTCTGAGATAGATTCAAGAGAGGAAGCAGAGAGTCTGAAAGAATGTACGTTTGTATGTATTTTTCTCTGAACGGATTTCAGAACGTGGTTGCCAACTGAGAGGAACCTTTGTAAACGTTTTTCTGAACGGATTTCGGAACCTTTTTCCAGTTGCTGGAGGTTCTCTATTTATAGGACCGGGAGTTGCTGGGCGATCGCCTCTGCTGTATTATAATAAGCAGGCGATCGTCTTTAGCACATGGGTTGGTCTCCTTAAGGCCCGCAGGAGTTGTTGGCTGCCATAAGTGCGAACCAATGAGAGGCCAACACGCGTCCGAGTCGCTGTCATGGCTGTCCTTGTCACTGACAGCTACTGATGGGCTGGAGTCAACGATCCATGTTCTGCGGCGCCTTTTGCGGATCTGCACATGGGTGCTTGCTTCGTGATACAGTCTTCATAGACTTTGACGGACGATGGCCTTTGTTCGTGGCATAGGTCGGTCGTCCTGGGTCGAGCACCAGAGCCGATCGCTAGGTGCCCAAAAGCGATCGCATTGAGAGTCGATCACTAGATACTCGACGGTGGACTGTTATCTTCGTTTAGACAAGTTCGCCGTAGCTCGTTTGGTTGTGGACTCGATCGCTCGGCCTTGTTATCGATCGCCGTCGAGGCGTATAAATCGCCACACAACAAGCGGGCCGGCGATTCGGCCTGCAGGCCGAATTGGCGGTCCGGGTGGAACGAACCGGAACATTTGTCTTTGCGGGCGATTCTGGTCGAAGGTTACGAGCCGTGAACCGTGGGCGAACCGGTTTCGCCCGAACCGCGATTTCCGCCCAAATTCAAAATTCACAAATTTCAAATTTTATCAAATTCAAAATTCAAAATTTTCCTCAACTCCCCCCAATTTTATCTATAAACAAAATTCAAATTTTCAAATTTCAAATTTTTTCAAATTCAAAATTCAAAATTTTCACAACTCCTCACAATTTTATCTATAAACAAAATTCAAATTTTCAAATTTCAAATTTTTTCAAATTCAAAATTCAAATCCCCCCCCCCCCAATTTTATTTATAAATACCCACCTTCTTCCACCTTTAAAATCACCCCATTGTGTTAACAATCTTCTAAACTCTCTTCTCTTCTACTTCTATTCTCCTCCATTCTTTAAAATTTAAATTGCTCGTTTTGTTCTTCCTCTATAATTCAACTAAGTAACTAAATATATACTATCTACTATAATATATACTATCTACTATATATATATACTATCTACTATACTATATATAAATATTATCTACTATAATATATACTATCTACTATACTATATATAAATACTATCTACTATATTATATATATACTATCTACTATACTATATATAAATACTATCTACTATACTATATAAATACTATCTACTACATTATATAAATACTATCTACTATACTATATATAAATACTATTTACTTTATTATATATATACTATCTACTATAATATATATAAATTCTATCTACTATACTATATATATATATTACCTACTATATTATATACTAAATACTATCTACTATAATATAATATAATATATACTATAATTCTGATATATACTATCAGGTCTCATTCTCGTGGTAATCGTGGCAAGTCTATCAATATCGACACCGAAGAAGATATTGATAGCACTCCCACTTTTCCTCAAAATGTTCCTCTTCCTTCATCCTCAAGGAAAAAAGCCCGTTGTAGAAAGCCGTCACGCCGTGAGGCCGAAGAAATGATGAATGAACAATATGCTCGACAACTTCAAGAAGGAGAGGATGAAATGTATGGTCGACAAATGCATAGCCAAGAGTTGGAGAAGGAAGCCGATCAAGCAAGACATGATGTGGAGACGGACCTCCCCACCACTAGAGGTAAGGGTAAGACTAAAACACTTAGTTCTAACATTTTCGTTAAACATTTTAATAAGGTTCGTAGAGAAAAAGATCCAAATGATGCTCCCGGTGCTCCCGAGAAGTTTATGGCATATTGTAACTATTGTCCCGCCGTTTACAAATGGACGGCGGGAGGAGGTTATGGCACCCTTCAAAGGCACATGAACAATTTGCATAAATCCGAGGCGGGAATTCCTACAACTCAAACTCAACTAAATCCCCAAACCTTCAAAGGTAATCAACAAGGTAATGAACAAGGTAATGTTTTATGGAAATATGATCATTTAAATGCTCAAGAAGTAATGGCTCGTTTTATTTCTATGGAGCATTTGTCTTTTATGTTTGCCGATAAAATGACTTTTGAACATGCTATGCAAAATGCTTATAACTCCGCCGCAAAAAAAAATTGGTAGAACTACTATGTGCAAGCGTATAAGACGACAAGCCGAAGAAAGAAAACGTGATTTAATGAAATATTTTATACGTTTAAATCAAATTGTTTCTATAAACATTTTGATTTAAACGTATAAAATATTTCATTAAATCACGTTTTCTTTCTTCGGCTTGTCGTCTTATAGGCTTGCACATAGTAGTTCTACCAATTTTTTTTGCGGGGGGTTATAAGCATTTTGCATAGCATGTTCAAAAGTCATTTTATCGGCAAACATAAAAGGCAAATTCTCCATAGAAATAAAACGAGTCATTACTTCTTGAGCATTTAAATGATCATATTTCCATAAAACATTACCTTGTTCATTACCTTGTTGATTACCTTTGAAGATGCATTTGTCGACCATACATTTCATCCTTATCTTCTTGAAGTTGTCGAGCATATTGTTCATTCATCATTTCTTCGGCCTCATGGCGTGACGGCTTTCTACAACGGACTTTTTTCCTTGAGGATGAAGGAAGAGGAACATTTTGAGGAAAAGTGGGAGTGCTATCAATATCTTCTTGGGTGTCGACATTGATAGACTTGCCACGATTATCACGAGAATGAGACATGATAGTATATATTAGAATTATAGTATATATTATATTATAGTAGATAGTATTTAGTATATAATATAGTAGATAATATATATATATAGTATAGTAGATAGAATTTATATATAGTATAGTAGATAGTATATATATATATATAATAAAGTAGATAGTATTTATATATAGTATAGTAGATAGTATTTATATAATATAGTAGATAGTAATTATATAGTATAGTAGATAGTGTATATATATAATATAGTAGATAGTATATATATATAGTATAGTAGATAGTATATATTATAGTGGATAGTATATATATATATATATATATAGTAGATAGTATATATTATAGTAGATAGTATATATTTAGTTACTTAGTTGAATTATAGAGCAAGAACAAAAAGAGCAATTTAAATTCAAAGAATGGAGGAGAATAGGAGTAGAAAAGAGGAGAGTTTAGAATATTATTAACACAATGAGGTGATTTTAAAGGTAGAAGAAGGTGGGTATTTATAGATAAAATTGGGGGGTTTGGGAAAAATTTGAATTTTGAATTTGAAAAAATTTGAAATTTGAAAATTTGAATTTTGTTTATAGATAAAAGTGGGAGGAGTTGGAAAAAATTTGAATTTTGAATTTGAAAAAATTTGAAATTTGATAATTTGAATTTTGGCGGAAAACCGCCGGTTCGACCTGCCGATTCACGGGCTCAGAACCTTCGACCCGTAACCGGCCCATGCAGCACAACGATTCGAGTTCCGATCTAGACCGTCGAGTCCGGGCCGGTCTGGGCCGGAACCGCCGGTTCCGGTTAAAATGTGGCACCACTATCTAGCACCCACATATGCCAGCAATCGAACTAATACGCAAGTTTACTAAATTACCCATCACCACACTCGTATGTAATCTTGAATTTAGGGTTTAATTAATATTTCCGGCGCAGCTTCAGTACACTAGTGCGAGGGGAGAGAGAGAGAGAGAGAGATCGTCGTCGTCGTTTCTCACCCCACCATCGAAAATGGTGAGTTATCTCAGCACATCAAGGAATTTTGGTAGCTCTGCCAATATTTTTCTATTGGGAATTTTGATTTTATTGAGTAAAAGAGAGGAATAGGATTCTACATTTTTCTAATGGAAGGTATTAGACTTATTTTTTTTTTTTTTTTTTTGTGTTTGCTGCCTTTCACATCTATATTGAAAATTTCAGGCTAGAGGTTTGAAGAAACACTTGAAGAGACTCAATGCCCCGAAATACTGGAATTTGGACAAACTTGGTGGTGCTTTTGTAAGTGATTGTCTTGATTTAGCAGTTGCTTGTTTTTTTTTTTTTTTTTTTTTGTGCCGTGCCTTTTTTCAAATGTTGGAACTTGGAAATATCCTTTAATGGGGTGTTTGTGTCAATGGTCGTCATTATACGGTATACTCTTTAACTCTTTTTTTGGGTTTAGGCGCCTAAACCATCATCTGGGCCACACAAATCCAGGGAGTGCCTGCCATTGATTCTTATTCTGTGAAATAGGCTTAAATACGCCCTAACTTACCGCGAGGTGATTGCTATCTTGATGCAACGTCATGTTTTGGTCGATGGGAAGGTTCGGACAGATAAGACATATCCTTCTGGTTTCATGGGTATGCACACCTTGCTATGCTTGTATCACTTATAATTTACTTTGCTCATTAGCTCTTTTAGATTTTGGTTTAACCTAGATTTGCTACTTGTTTAATACTATGTTTCTTCCTCTCTCTTTCTATAGATGTTGTCTCTATTCCAAAGACCAACGAGAATTTCCGTCTTCTCTATGATACCAAGGGTCGATTTAGGCTCCACTTTGTTCGGGATGAGGAGGCTAAGGTTAGTTTTCCATCTGAATTCCCATTGTAGTGGGTATTTTTGGAAAATTATTTATTTTCTGTCTAAAGATGGAACTTCGATAATCTGCAAGTTATTGGTTCTAAAATAATCTTATGTATGTACAAGTATGAGTATTGTTTGTGTAACCAAGAATATATCAGGGGATTGATGATTAATGGTTACCTAAATTGTGTTAATGTGATCTGATTTTAACTTATCAACTTACAATGCACTCTCCCGCTGAACTTTCAGTTATTTCGCTCTCATCATAAGAAAATGTCTTTGTCTATGGAGTTTAAGCTATGCAAAGTCCGCTCGGTTCAGTTTGGCAAGAAGAGTATTCCCTACATCAACACATATGATGGAAGGACAATTCGCTACCCGGACCCTCTTATCAAAGCCAATGACACTATCAAACTCGACCTGGAGAACAGCAAGATCGCCGATTTCATCAAATTCGACGTCGGAAATGTTGTGATGGTCACCGGTGGTAGAAACAGGGGACGTGTTGGGATTCTCAAGAACCGTGAGAAACATAAGGGAAGTTTTGAGACTGTTCATATCCAAGATGCTACTGGGCATGAGTTTGCTACTAGGTTGGGCAATGTTTTTACGATTGGGAAAGGTAATAAGCCGTGGGTTTCTCTTCCTAAGGGCAAAGGTATTAAGCTTTCGATTATTGAGGAGGCTAAGAAGAGGCTTGCTGCCCAACCCGTTTCAGCTTAGTAGATATACTCGGGTTTTGTTCTGAAATGTGTTTGAGATGACTTTGTTTTGGTGTTATAGGATTTCTTTTGTTGAATTTGTGTTGTTGAGGAGATAAATTTTTGACTTTTATATAATTTATTCCAAGTTTTGGATGGTTGTATTTCCATGTTGGGTTGAATTTGACAAATTGCTATGCTGTTTCCTTTCCGAAATAATTTTTATTTTTGATCTCGTGTTTCAAACTTCTCTTTGTCAATTAATAATGTAATTATTTCAAGAAATTGCGGTATATAATCGAGGTCTGTATTGTGTTTACTATGTCACTAACAAGAATATAGACAACATGAAACAAGCAAAGATATTGGAGTAGGTAATAATTGTTGAATCATAAATTCCCGCTCTTTTCACAAAAATAACCAGCTAATGGCTTCATAATATTCCCAGATTCACAACAATAGAAAACAGGTCCGGTTAGTGCATTAACTTTGAAGAAATTAGGCACTTCACATTTGTCCGCCCACCAAGTGTAGCGTAGCGTGAAGGCACTTCGTCACAGGCAAATATATATGATCAAGCTTAGGTGAAAGGAAGAAAGAAAAATGGAGAACGCTCGAGCCCATTGTGTGGTAAAGGAAACAAATCATCATATCGTGTCCTTTCCAACTCCCCTCGATTGATCGACATATTCCTAAATCTCCTTAATGGCTTCAATCTAGTAAGAAGTGATGCAGAAAACGGAGAAGAGGGATTGGTCGTTAGAGTTTATTCCTCTCTATTTTTTATTGGTTCCTCCTCTTCTTAGGCAGATCGGCATCCCCACCTTTTCTTTCCCCCCTTTTCCAGCGACCATTGGTGGTCGGTGATCATATATTCTTTCCCAAATGGTTTGTGTCTACCGTGGGACGCGATTTGGCTGTTCCATTTTGGATGTGTCCGTCTATTGTTTGGCAGACGAATGTGGTGCACCGGGTAAGGATCTCATAATTGAGTTTACCCTGCTTAAAATCATGCTTAAATGAACTTCGTTCGAGTACTATTGTACTTATTCTGCTAAATATATGAGTGCTCCTGTTGGTAACTATATATGAGTACTGATATAATGATTTACTAAGTGCGTGTGTGTGTATATATACACTATGTACTCATATTGGTAAGAAAACGATTTCAAATATGATTCGTATGAGTAATTATATTTGTATTATTATAAGATTGTGAACCCTAATGAGTGTATTTTCAATAAAAAAGAATATTCTGTTGCAAATAATGAAAAGCCCATTAAAAATAATGAAATTTGGCTAACAAAAAATGAAAATTCAGTTAAAAAATTTTAGAACTCCGAAAAATCCAATAAACTGTACATTAAATAATAATAATAATAATAATAATAATAATAAATTTAATTCATAAAAAATTTAATAACCAAAGGAGCTCGATACTCCGGAATATACGGTATTAATCGCTGAATCATACGATTCCTAAGTTTTACCATGAACAACGCAGACATACACCCTTTAGGCTCAATAGTGGCGGCCCACTCTCTCCAGAAACCATATCGGCCCAATAGTTTACTCCAATCTCAGTAAATAACAGTTCTAAATCATTTGTTAATATTTTGTAGAATGTAAAATTACCCTATCATCAACATATACGCTTTCTTTTAGGTCCAACAGTGTCGGCCCACTCTGAATCAGAAAACCATTTCGGCCCAAATAAGTAGGGTTTTCTTTCCTCCGTTTCACCTCACATCACCCTATAAATAAACACTAGGGTTTATCCCATCTGAAGCTTCTCCGCCTCCACCTTGCCGCGCAACCAGACTGTTTGAGCGAAAGAAAGGATCTGAAAAAATGAAGTCGATTCTCTCTTCCGACTCCATGGATATCCCCGAGGAGGTGACGATCAAGGTGAAAGCCAAAGTGATCGAAGTTGAAGGTCCGAGAGGTAAACTATCCAAGAATTTCAAGCATATGAACCTCGATTTTCAGCTCATCAAAGATGAGGACACCGGGAAGAAGAAATTGAAGGTTGACGCTTGGTTCAGTCGACGCAAAGCCACCGCCGCCATTCGCACCGCGCTTAGCCATGTGGCGAATCTGATCAAGGGTGTTACCAAGGGATTTCGTTACAAGATGCGCTTTGTGTATGCTCATTTCCCGATCAATGCGTCCATCACCAACAACGGCACGGGCATTGAGATTCGCAATTTCCTTGGCGAGAAAAAGGTATCAGAGTTTATACGGCGTTATTCTATTTCAGAAAAAAAAAATCTGTTTTCTTATTTTCATTTATTATTACTTCCCACCATCTTTGCTGTTTGCAGTTCATTTATATATGTTTAATTATTTGCCTGTGGTAGGGCTAAAATCGGTAGCATGTGTTTAAACATTTTGCAAGATATATCTTTTGTAAAATCTGTCTCTTCACAGCTCGACTAGAAATTTACTGTTTGGAGTAAAAAATACTTAACTGTATTAGAAATGCTCTATATCGGTGTTCATGATTCTTGAAACAGTTACTTTGGTGAGATATCATCATGTTGTGTATGTATGAGCTGTGATTTCAAATGGGCTTTCTTCCATATACGTGATCATTGCTATAATTTTTCAAATAGCGGGTACAAATAATAATCTTTTTTTTTGGTCTGTCTACTCATGCTTGTTGTAAACTTGCTTGAATACATGATTCTTGTAACTGTATCACTGTTTAAAATTTAATTATAATCTTGGATTTCTTGTAATATATTGCATATATAATAGGTGAGGAAGGTGGATATGCTTGAGGGGGTTTCAATTGTGCGTTCTGAGAAAGTTAAGGATGAATTGGTTTTGGATGGAAATGACATCGAGCTTGTTTCACGATCTGCTGCCTTGATAAATCAGGTCAGAACACGATCTGCTTGGCACTCATTTGCGAATGTTTATTTTCCCTGCATAGTAGGTAATGTTTGTGCTTGCTTGTATCATACCTTACTAGGGTTTGTTTGATACGATATGTCGTTCTTTTTTATTCTGCAATACATTATATGGTACTGAAGATATCCGATATCAGATATTGGTAAGATACATAGTATACTGATTTTCTTGGTTTAGTTTCAGGATTTTTGGTATACTTTAGGTATTTGTGATTTGAACTTATAATTTTGGAATATACCGTAAATACTGAAATTAACTAAACCTCGATCGTTGCTATACCAAAAATATTTATAATCATACCATTACTCTACCGAAAATACTTATAATTGTATCAAACCGCAACCAAAAAAATTTATGTACCAGTGTTTTTTCACCTTTTGTTATGCTAAGCTCGGTATATTGATATTATTGGTATTTTTCCCATCCCTTTACCTGACACTTCTGCAAATGTTTGTTTTGGTTTCTCCAGAAATGCCATGTGAAGAACAAGGATATAAGGAAGTTCCTTGATGGTATCTACGTAAGTGAGAAGGGAACTATAGCTACTGAAGAATAAGTGTTATTTTTGTTTTCGGGATTTATCATATCTTTTGATGTTTTGTTTCCCGACTGGTGCCGGTCTGTTTTTAATTCTTTTTGTTTGGAGACTTGTTCTTGTAGACGTCTTTGATGTTCAATTTTACAGTTCTGCGTTATGACACCCTACTTTTAAGTGGTTTGGTTGGTTTGTGCTTTCAATATTTTTTTCCTGCTTTGATTGTTATCACCTCCATTTTTCTTGTTTAGTTTTACAGTTCTGCGTTAAGATAGGTTTGTTTTCTACCATATTATGTCTCAAAGTATAATCTATTTTTCAATTTGTTTGTATTTATTCTCTTATTTAATGTACATTATTATGCAATAACATCATTTAACGCTAGAGTAAATTTAATTACAAATTCTGAGACTGAAACTCGGAACAATTCTGTCCTTCATCGGAGATAGTATACTTGTATAATATGTTCCATTGGAAAATATGTTGAATTATATTAGGCAAAATAGCTCTGCTAGGGATTGAAGTTTGTCATTTTTATCACTTAAGGGACTAAAGTTTTAAGTGTTTCAAACAAGTGAATAAAGTTTAATCCGTTTCATCCGTTAGGGACTCCGTTAATTTGGTTCCGTTAAGTTTTAACGGATTGATGATCTGGCCCACGTGTCAGTATTTTATTGGTCTGTAATAATAAAATAATAATAAAAATTTTCAAAATTTTAATAATAATAAAATAATAACAAAAAATGTAAATGTCTGAAAAATAAAAGTAAAAAAAATCTGTATTTTTTAGAAAAATTGGAACTTTAATTTTTTTTTTAAAATCTGCAATATTAAATATAATGCTTTTATTTAAAATTAAAAATAAAAATTAAATAAGTTCGCGTATTTTTAGTAAAAGTGGGTAGTTTGATAACTTGCGCCCTACAAATATGGTTCTACAAAAATTAAATAAATAGATTATTTTTGAAGAATTCAATAAAATTAAATAGATCATAAATTTAACTTATTTCAAATAAATTATTCTACTAAACCTTGATTTAAGTAGAAGCCTTTATACTAATTATAAATTTATTATTCAAGTATACTTTTATTTAAATTTTCACACATTTTTACAATATCTATCTACTTACTAAATTTTATGTTTTGACTAGAGATCATTCGTGCCGATACGGTGGCTGTGTCGGAATTGAATTAAAAAATAATCAAATTATCAAATTGTTTTGTTAGAAAAAATATTAAAAAATAATCAAATTATCAAATTGTTTTGTTAGAAAAAATATATTGGTTCTCAAAAATCTATCAACGGACACCAATAGTCCACCGGAAAACAGGTCGGTGGGCCTATTGTTAAAAAAACAAAATGAAAATATTGGCGGACTGCCCGAAGCATGCCTCGACGGAAAGCATGCTGGTGGGCTTGCCGAAAAAAATAAAAGTAAAAAATTGATCCGCTGTCCTACGGGCGGCTAGTGGCTTCCCCGAAAGTAGATCGGCAGGTCTAACATAAAAAAGTGATCGGTCGTTTGTCGGAGAATTTGGTCTGCCATCAGATTTCCCGTGAGAAAATATTTATTTTTGGAAAATTAATTTTCCGTTTAATTTAATAATGTAAGGTGATTTTAAAAATTTATTATTGTTGAAATTTAATATTATTATTAGATTCAATATAGAGAAAATGGAGTGGAGGGTAAACTAATTTTTCATATACACACCACAACCACTATCCAAAAATATTAATCCTTTAAGATTAATTTTAAATTTAGTTTTATTATTGATTGGTTGTATTTAATTTGTGGGGCATTACTATATATATAATGCAGCGTCGTTTCAGTTGTCGTTTTTATATTAAAAGAATCCAAACGGCCCAACATATTTAACTCAAACAATTCAAACTTCCCATTTTGGCCCACTAGGTCAGACCGTACTCCAATATAAAAATCAAATTTCCCAGAAGATCACGGTTTTACTTTTTTTTTTTCAGATTAAATATTACTATATATATAATGCAGCGTTATTAAGCAGACGTGCGTTGTCGTTCGAACCGTTTTTAGCCAAAACCACGGCCCACTATTCAATCCAATTTTGGTTTGTTTATTTGCAATATGTGCGTATATTACGCCCATCTTTGGAATCTGACGGATAAACAAAATGTGTTTAGCAAAACAAAATGGTGGCCATAAAAGCAATTTTAAATTTAACAAATGTTTAAAAGAATGAGCACTAACAAAACTCAGCTCCTACTATAAGCGTAATGCGAAACAAGCTACTGCTAAAACCCGACACACGTATACACGAATAGTCATCGCCGCAACGCAGTTCATGATAGGGGTGTTTTCGGTTTGATCGGGAGTAAAATTTTGAAACCCAAACTCTCCCCAAACTTTAAAATTCGGTTTCGGTTTGGTCGGTTTGATTTTCAAAACTCAAAACTCAAACCCTCCCCAAATGTTTGGTTTGGATTAGTTCGGTCAAATTCGGTTTTGACCCAAACATATTTAATTTATATATATATTTATTTAATAAAGTAACAAAAATTAATTATATTAATAAAACTTGTTCAAAAATAATAGATAGATCTTTAATTGATATATTTAATCATTGTTTTTATCAAAACTACAATATATGTGTAGATATATTATTTTATAAGTTTAAAATTTTTGTCATATAAATAAAATTTTATATAATATAAATAATTCGGGTTAGTTCGGTCCAATTCGGGGTAATTCGGTTCGATTCGGTTTTAAGTTATCTAAACCCGAATTAATTCGGTTTCGGTTTCGGTTTGTAAGTTTCAAGTTCGGGGTTGCTTTCGGTCGGGGATTTTCGGTTCGGTGCGGAATGGTTCGGATTGGTTGGTCGGTTTTTGGATTTCTATTAACACCCCTAGTTCGCAGCCTACCTTGTTATATTAATGCTTGAGAACCTCAATTTCTCAATTTCTATTAACACCCCTAGTTCGCAGCCTACCTTGTTATATTGATTTTGTCACTTTTCTCCAAAAAAAATTTTTCTTTCTAACACACGCACCTTGACTCAAACCTCAATTTCTCACGGTTCCCGAATTTTATCCATTTAGATGCACACACTTTCGATGCCAATCCCAAATTCTGCAGTCCCTTCCCAGGTTTAAATTCAACTTCAACTCCCACTATTTTCCCACTCCTAAGGTTTCTTCCATAAAAACACTCCATTTCTCGATCAGTTATCTCTTGTTTTCTGCAAATGGGCTCGCAAGGTGATGAAGAAACCGGAAACGATTCGCCGCCAATTCTCTTGAGCAAATCGATTTTCCGATACAACTCGCCATTGGTTCAGGTTGCTTTGATCGGATTGGTCTGTTTTTGCTGCCCGGGGATGTTTAACGCTCTCTCCGGTATGGGCGGCGGGGGGCAGGTGGACCCCACCGCCGCAAACAACGCCAACACCGCCCTCTACACCACCTTCGCAGTGTTTGGGATTCTCGGCGGAGGAATATACAACATCCTGGGGCCAAAGTTAACGTTGGTCACCGGGTGCTTGACGTATGTCCTGTACGCCGGCTCTTTCCTATATTACAATCATTATCACCACCAGGCCTTTGCTGTAATTGCCGGCACGTTTTTAGGAATCGGAGCTGGCCTTTTGTGGGCATCTCAAGGCGCAATTATGACATCTTATCCGCCACATGATAGAAAAGGTCTTTACATTTCACTATTTTGGAGTATTTTCAACATGGGAGGAGTCATTGGTGGTTTCATTCCTTTTGTACTGAATTTTAATCGGACTGAGGCAATTTCTGTTAATGATGGCACATATATTGGTTTCATGATTTTTATGTCTATCGGAACTCTTCTATCATTATCGATTTTGCACCCTAGTCGAGTCGTGCGCGATGATGGCTCACGTTGTACGAATATTAGATACTCTAATATTTCAATTGAGGCCGGTGAGATTCTAAAATTGTTTCTTGATTGGAGGATGTTGTTGATGGTGCCCGCTTCTTGGGCTAGTAATTTCTTTTATAATTACCAGTTTAATAATGTTAACGGGGTTCTGTTCAATCTTCGGACAAGAGGGTTGAACAATATATTCTATTGGGGTGCACAGATGATTGGCTCTGTGCTTATTGGGTACATTATGGATTTTTGCTTTAAAAGTAGGAGGGCTAGGGGATTGGTTGGAATTGGGATTGTGGCTGTCGTCGGGACTGCTGTTTGGGGTGGTGGGCTTGCGAAACAGCTCAATTATTCTCGCCGTGATTTTCCTACTCGGAAGGTGGATTTTAAGGATAGTCGTGATTTTGCTGGGCCATTTGTATTGTACTTTAGTTATGGGCTTCTTGATGCGATGTTTCAAAGTGTGGTGTATTGGGTCATTGGAGCATTGGCTGATGATTCCGAGATTCTTAGCAGGTAATTTCACAATGCATAGGAGTTTGAGTGTCTTTATTTATACTTAGTTAAAGAGTGTTTGGCTTGCAAAGATTTCTAGTTTTGATGGGGTGATTTATTGTAGAGAAGTCGAAAGTAGTTTGAAAAATTGAAAGTTCGTGGTGTTTGCAAGTAGAAGCTACAAAATGTCGTAAGTTAAAAGGATTTGGTGAATAAGTTGTGAATTGCTTTATTTGTGTGTAAAAATCAAACAAAAACCAGAATAAAAACTAGAGATAATTACAAAAACTACCCCCTGAGGTTCGGGTGTTTACAAAAATATCCCATAAAGTTCTAAACTTTAAAAGTACCCCTTAAGGTTTAATCCCGCGTTTTATGTGATATTTCTATAAACGTAGATGGTTTTTTGTTAGATGGAAAGAAAATGCAAGACGGAACCAAACCACATTTTCTTTTTCATTTGAATTTTTTTTTTTTTTTTTGTAATCTCCCCAAGCTAAGGGGTAGTTGTTGTATTTATCCCTAAAAGATATAAAGCACTCATCCCCTGCTTTTAGATTCTGAGTTCATTATGCAAAATCTGAAGCAGAACTTGGCATTTGAAAACATTAAAAACTACTCCCTCTGCCCCACTTGAAGAGTCCTATTCGGTGGATGTACAACTTCTTTATGGATCGCAAAGTACAGTACATAAAATAAACCTTTTCTTACCATTTTTACAGTCATATCCTTACTTTTTAGTCGAGAAATAATTTTGGACCATACATATTCATAGGGAATGAGACATAAAATGAGAAATATGACTCTTCTATTGGGACAAAATCATTTCTTGAAATATGACTCTCCAGGTGGTGGGACAGAGGGAGTATTTATATTTCAGCTAAAAAGCTGACTGTCACTTTTTCTAAAAGTGTTTGCAGACACTCCTTAACTCTAAGCTCTACATATGTCCTCTAGATATATTTTGATAGTTTGTCTGCGTCTTTATGTCTTAGGTACACTGGATTCTACAAGGGAGTGCAGAGTGCAGGAGCAGCAGTTGCTTGGCAGATTGACACACATAAGGTGCCATTCCTGAATGAACTGATAACAAACTGGGCACTCATGACAGTAAGTTATCCTTTATTGGCTCTACTGGTCATACGGGCCGTCAGAGACGACGATGAAGTTGAAGGAAATTCTAAGGATGAGGGGTTGATCCGTGGAGTTCACTGATACCACTTTGGCCTGACTGTCGAGTTAGCTTGTTGTTACCACAAATTATGTGATGCATATTTACTTAAAGCTGTAAATGTGGTTTTCTCATGAATCTTAGTATTCTTGAAGAAGAGTTGTGATTGAATTCATGTTTTAATGTAACATTTATGTTCGAAGTAAAGCTTGTTTTTCATTTCTAATTATCTGAGTACTTGGTACTTGTGAATTTCTTAGTTCGTTTCATGATAAAGATTGTAAAATTGGTACTTCGACGAAGCATATTTTCTTAGTTCGTCTGAACAGATGAGAAAATGATTATCTACTTTTGATGAATTTATTAAACTACAGACACCTGGAACTATGTGTAATGTTTTCTTTTACTCAATATTATGCAGGCACAATAGCTTTGGCGGCATCACAGTATCATACGTAATAAGGGCTTCTAATGTATATCACATGCACGAGCTTTGGAGATGCTTAAAAAGGTAATTTTTATAGCTTTGGCCAAAAAGAAATATATCCAGCTAAAATTAGTGAGAAATTTATATCAGCATTGCCGTAGTTATTAAAAAGAATTCCCCTTTTTCGTTAACCTGATTAATGATCCTTAATAACATAAGTGTTTTTGGAATTCTTGGAAATAGACTATTTGTGCCTGATAATGATATCCCTCTGTTATGTCTATATGTTCAGATTTCTTGTAACAACTCATGAAATTAGACGCGCCAAGAATTCTGAAGGAACTTAGCGTATCCGTTAACCATGGTGAAAATATATAATTTGTGAATGATTAACCCTGGTATACATCTCTTCCATCAAAAGTTATAGCACTGGAAAAATGTAAACTCTGATTAACAAAAAAAAAAATATTATATATGACTAAAAAAAATACATAAATAAACTGACTTTGCAAAATTAGTACAAACTTCCGCCCATCATCTATTGTTCTTTCATAATGTTATATTTCCTTTAGCCTCAAGGCGCAATAGAAATGTAATAAAAAAGGTTACCCATACACCTAATGATAAATAGTGCAGACAAATCCTTCGTCCTAATGCGTTATTTAACTTTTACTGGTGCATGACTTTTTTTTTTTTTTTCCTTTTCAGATTTTGTGCTAAGCGGTGGCAGCAGTTTCTGCTACCTCCTTTTTCTCCTCCGTTGGTGTCTCCTTGACTTGCTCCTCAGCCTCGGTTTTAGCCTCTTTTAGCTCGCCAGCTTGAACAGCTGGCTCAGCAGCTTCCTTGGCTTCAGCTTCTTCGGTGTTTGCAGCCTCTGGAGCTGGCTCGGATGATGATTCTACCACCACAGGTTTCTCCTCAGTCTCGTCTCCATCTTTCGTCTCCTGTAAAAATAATCCATCCGGAGAAGGATGTTATCAAACAGGAAATGATACTTCTCAGAATGATGGATTAAAAGGTTAAAATTACGAGCCCCCTGCGGGTATTACAAAAACTACCCTTGACGTTTGGCATATTTACAAAGAAAACACACACAATTGTATCTTTCAAAATTACAAATAAATCCCTTGACATTTAATTTAGTCTTACGAAAGTGCACCCTTAAAAGGAATCAAGAAAGGGCCATTTGTAAGGTAAATACGAACTCCAAGGGGTTATTTGTAATTTTAAAAGATAAATTGGCTTTTTTTGTAATTAGACTAAACCTTTAGGGGTACTCTTGTAAATTAACTGTAGAAAGTAAAAGAAAATCAAAGGTTCGTATGTAATTTTGAAAATCAACATTGTTTTTCTTTTTTATCTCAAAAATTAATCCTACTACAATTTATCTAGGAACATAACGTACCATTTAGACAGAATAGAAAAACGAATGCATCTCTTGGGAATTACAATGGTACAGAGTTGTATTAGATTTTGCTTACTTGTGCTGCCGTCTCTACCTCAGCCTTGTCGGTGGCGGCCGGTGCCTCGGCTGCTGGTGCCTCGACAGGAGCCAGTGCCTTTTCGGCGGTGTTCAAGTCGTTAGGTTTGCTCGCGCAGCCTCCCATGATGTTTTTTTTTTTTTAATTATTATGAGAATGAAGCTAAGCGAGCAAGAGAGACTCGAAACAGAGAAGATGAGAGAGGACTTCAGAAAAGGATTTCTTGTGTGAAAAAATACTTCTTTTTTTCTTTCTTTTTTTTTTTCTCTCTTTATTCTTGTGATGAGAAAAAGAGGCATGATTGGAGGTCTTATATAGAGGTGGAGGGATGGTTTTGAATGAAACATATGCAAGACCTGTTTGTGGATGGATTGTTTCTGTTGGCCATTCTTTCTTATTATTGGCACAGCTTGATTTTAGTTTGTCATATTCTTTTAGAGTTAGTTATGACCGTTGGAAGACGAGTTAGTTTTTTTTTTTTTTTTTTTTCTAAACCACAAAAGTGGGAAGAGGTGATTGAACAATGTATTTATCCTAACTTGAGATTGCAATGTATATTTTAGAAAAATAAGTAACCACTTTATCTAATGGGTTACATCTTCGTTAATTTTTTGCCGAAAATGTCCTTCCTCAAAGACTAGTCATGTGTAAGCATGAAATTTTGATATATAAAAACAATTGTCCGAAGCTCGAATCAATAATGTGTTATTAAGAAATTAAAATAATAGTACATCTTTACTGCAAAAAGAGGCAACTTTTATTAATATTAAACTGTTTAATTATATTTATTTTAACGGCTGTATGACTAATATAGTAATTTATATGACACGAACATTAATTTAAAAAGTGTACATACTTTAGTTAGATATTGAATTGACGTTTGACTTTTGAAAGCCCAACGTTTTTTTTAAAGTAGTTTCTTTCCATGAGATGCATTAAATCAACAATTTGAGATCTCATAATTTATAGGGTAAACCATTTTAGTGTATCACTTTGGCTGAAATCAAATTAAATTATTCGATATTCGATTCGAGTTCGATTGATAAAAAGAATTGTATGAGCTCGATTCGTTAATACAATAAATTAAGCTTGAACATAATTTTTTGTTTAATAAAATATAAAGTTTGGCTCGAGCTCGACTCGATTTGAATAAAAATTATAAAACACATACAAAAAAATCAAACTACTTGAGCTCGGTTCATGTTCGGCTCGATAAAAGATTGCCGCAAGCTTGGCTAGGTTATTAATCAAATCAAACTCAAACATAATACTAAAAGCTCGAAAAAATTTTAAAAAAAAAAATTAAACATACATATGTTCGGTTCGTTTGATTTATACTCGTGTGTATCACTATTAATTAAATGTAATTAGTCATTTCATTGGTAATTCAAATGGTTCCTTATTCAATCAAGAGAATACAAGAAACAATAATTTAAATGGTGACAATTGTAATGTCCGTAATTTCGATTTTCGGTAAAAAAATTTGGCGGAAGTCCATCTTAGTGACTCGCTTGCGACCGTTTCGTCATTCAGAGAATGATTAATTTTGCACTTTTTGACATCCGAGTTCGTTTCGGTGTCATTTTGTTTAGTTCCGTACTTCTTAGCGACTTTTCCGCACTTGAGTTCGATCCTTGCGAATCTCGTTCGAAACTGTTGTCTTGTGTTTCCCGTAAGTCCGTTTAATATTGTTAGACGTGTTGTGAACTTTGGGTATTTGTTTTCCCGTAAGTCCGTTTAACAAAGTTTTGGGTATTTATTTTCATACTCGTTTTTACCTACCTCCAAGTTGTCGGAATCGCATGTTTGTTTAGCGCTTTCGTTCGTTGTTGAGAAGGAACTGATCGGAACTGATCGGGCAGCAGAAGGAATCTGCTGCCAGAATGCAGCATGTTACGGACGTAATGGCCAGCATATTACGGCCGTAATTGAGATGATGTTACAGCCGTAACAAGAGCCTGTATTTCAGGCAGCGGGCAGTGTTTTTCAGAGCAGTTTTGCTCTTTTCTCCCCCCACGCGACGGGCATTGTTCTTGAGGCGATTTCGGGGCGATTCTTCGTGAAAATTTCTCAATCTTCAATCCTACAACATAATCATCAAGGTCTTGGTGGGGATTAACAACATCAAATCATCATTTTTCCTCCGAATCAAGGTATAAATCTCAGAACCCTATTTTTTGTAACACCCCAAATCACGTAAGGGACGTTACACGCTGTAGAACCCTCATAAGGTCTACCAGGCTAACGCATGACACATAGTCCACAAACAAATCCCTTAAGACACATTAATCATCGAAAAATAGGGCTGTGGCCTCAGCCAAAACATTTTAATCGAGCTTCATGAAGTATAAATCAAATACAAGTTCATTGCCCGCGCAGGGGACTTTAACCAACTTTATAAAGTAACAAGTCTAACTCCAACACCCAAGTAGATTCTATGACAAAACATAACACATAGACTCGAGCCTCATCATCATGTTGGGCCATCCTTTGCGTGCATATCCCGTGCCAGCTCCTCAGCTCGACCGACACCTGAAATGCATAAAACGCATTCCCCCCCATTTAAGGGTTAGCAACCGAATAGCTAGTGCAAGCACACAATTACACTACATTATATACATACACGAATCGACACAAGCAATCCACTTTAGGAAAAACATTTGTAATCAATATTCCGGAATATCACATTTACATCAAACAGTGTATCAACATGTTTCAACATCACCATTATCCACACTTGGTAACCCGCGGCCGTACCCATTAGTATCGACCTCCATAGGCCCCGTCGAACCGTCTCCGGGTGAGAAACCACTTTCGCGGTCGTACCCATTAGTATCGGCCCCCAGAGGTCCCGTCGAACCATCCCCGGGTGGAAGAACAACAACACACGCACCCAAGTCCACTCCGTGGCCGTACCCATTAGTATCAGCCCCCAGTGGCCACACATGCCATCCCCGAGTGGAAGAACGACAACAATATCCATACAATAACACAATTTACATCATTCGCATCAAAACCGTACACACATAACGGAATGTAATACATGTACTTGCCTTGAATAAATTGACGCGAAGAGAGATGGCGAAAGAAAGGGTTTCGGTCTGAACAATCTTCACAAGTCTGTTCCTAACACAATAACGATATACAAATAATCTCAATAATGCGGAAACGTAGGAATTCGCCCTAATTCTACCCGTTGGGACACTTCATCGGACAATACAAGGTCAGAACCGGTTCCCATCTATCAACGGGGAAAAACATCGAATTTAATCCGCAAAACCGCAAGAGAAGTAAGGGATGGTGGTTACGCTATCATAATCTAACAGTAATATGAGGCAAATCGGACTATAAGGGTGAAAACCACAACAAAACCCCAAAATCCCCAAAAGCTAGGGTTCTAAAGAAATATACCTCAATTGGGACGGAGGATGATGATTACGATGATGATAAACCTCACTAGGAACACAATAATCGATCTATGGAGGAACTCTACGGAGTGCTCTGCATGAATCGCTCCAAAACGCCCGAAGAACTCACGTCGTGGCAAGGGAAAGAAAAAGAAGAGAAATAACGCGTCTGAGGTCAACTCAGGATTTAAATACCTCATCGTGCATTACGTACGTTAAAACGAATAGTCAACGTACGTTATGATGTTTACGTACATAACTCCTACGAGTTAACGTACGTAAGAGCCCGACAGATCATTTTGCCCGATTTGTTGAGGTCGATAACGCACGCTACGCCAAACCGTTAACGTACGCTACGAAGGGCTTTACGTACGTAACACACGCCCGCTAACGCAAGCAACGGCTAGGCAGAAACTGGGCAGAACCCACGCTGAAGGCCATAACGTACGTTGCTACGAAGGCATAACGTATGTTATGCAGGTATCAATAGCGCACGCTAAAAAGCATGCATAACTTGCGTTATGCATGCAACAGTTCAACACTGCTGAACACCGTTTTGTGCACAGTTTTCTGCACAGGATGATACAAAGACGGAACGTATCACAAGGACAGAACTCCGAAGCGTAAACATGAGGTATCCACGACAACGAAGCTAAGTGCTGAAAGAAGATACACTACCGACTACCGGGGAATTCGAAATACAACAAAAAAGATAAAATTCCCCAAACTTCTAGGAAATTACAAAACAGCCCAAACGTCCGAAAATCACGATACAACGTCGGATTAACAATCTGAAACTCACAACATGATAAACTCAACCATACGAACTCATGAAAACAGAGGAATAATGAAATCGCATGAGTTTTACGAGAATCGAACGTACATGCGACAAAATATATTTCAAAACGAAAATACGTAAAAGCATCTCCGAAACTCGTCCAAATGGAAAAACTCCAAGAACAAAATAGATTCAGAATTCCAAAACAGTAACAAGCGAGTCGTCGGAAATGAACATATACCAAAAATAGAAATTACCAAAAATAGAAAGTACGGATATTACATTCTCTCCCCCTAAAAATAAGTTTCGTCCCGAAACTTACAACGCGAATAACTCGGGGTATCTCGACTTCATATTCTCTTCCGTCTCCCACGTGGCTTCCTCGGTTCCATGTCTCGACCATTGCACTTAACCAAAGGAATGGTTTTGTGTTTGAGTTGATTCACCCGACGCTCTAAAATCTGAATCGGCCTCTCTTCGACGGTAATGTCGGGCCCCAACTCAATCTCTCCAAAATCAATAATATGGCTAGGGTCCGGCACATACCTCCTAAGCTGGGAAACATGAAATATGTTATGCACGTGACTCAAGGACGGTGGCAAGCCTAACCGATATGCAAGCTCTCCAACTCTCTCTAAAATCTCGAACGGTCCAATATATCTTGGACTAAGTTTAGCCTTCCGGCCGAAGCGGTAAACTCCCCGTGTCGGCGGCACCTAAAGAAAAACATGGTCTCCCACCTCAAACTCCAACGGCCGGCGATGCGTGTCGGCATAAGACTTCTGTCGATTCTGGGCCGTTAACAGTCTATCCTAAATCAAAGCAATCTTCTCTCTCGTCTCAACTACTATATCTGGTTCGGTGCCAATTAACTCGGATGCATCATCCCAGCACAACGGTGATCTACACCTCCTCCCATACAATGCCTCAAATGGTGCCATTTTGATCGAGGCGTGCCAACTATTGTTGTACGTGAACTCGATCAATGGCAAGTGGGACTCCCAATCATCCTTCCAGTCTAAAGCACAGACTCTCAACATATCTTCCAGTGTTTGTATCATCCGCTCCGACTGTCCGTCTGTCTGAGGGTGGTAGGATGTACTGAGTCTCAACTCAGTTCCCAAAGCTCGATGAACAGCCTGCCAAAAATGTGATACAAACCGACCATCTCGATCCGAAACAATACTCTTAGGAGTTCCATGCAACCCCACGATCTCTGCAATAAACACTCGTGCTAGTCTCTCCAGCCTCCAAATATCCTTAATACCCAAAAAATGAGCTAATTTGGTTAGTCGATCGACAATAACCCAAATCATGTTCATTCCAGTCCGAGTCCTAGGCATACCGGTAATGAAATCCATATAATCCTCCCATTTCCACTCCGGAATGGGAAGTGGTCGTAATAACCCCGCGGGTCGCTGATGCTCAATCTTAACCTGCTGACAGGTCAAACACCTCGATACAAACTCGCTAACATCCGTCTTCAAATTGCTCCACCAGTAGTTACTCCTTACATCCTTGTACATTTTGCTCGTACCAGGATGTATGGAATAAGGCGTAGCATGAGCTTCTCTCAAGATTTTCCGTCTCAACTCAACATCATTCGGTACACATAATCTGCCTCGAAACTTCAAAATCCCATCATCCTGAATCACAAACCCAGGGGCTTTCCCCTTCTTCACGTCCTCCCTCAACTGGACCAAAAACGGATCATCATACTGTCTCGCCTTGATATCATCAACCAAGGACAAAGTGATTTCTAATGCACATAACTATCCGTGAACTCTCTGAACCCAAACCTCGATATCCTGACAAATCAAATCCGCTGGATTTTGCTCTGAGGTGTGAGTACCTCTAACATCTGTAGAGCCATCGGCTTACGACTCAACGCATCTGCCACTACATTAGCCTTACCTGGATGGTAAAGAATCTCGAGGTCATAATATTTAATTAACTCCAACCACCTACGTTGTCTCATGTTCAACTCCTTTTGACTGGAGATGTACTTCAGACTCTTGTGATCCGTAAAAATCTTACACGATGACCCATAGAGATAATGCCTCCATATTTTTAAAGCGAAAATAACCGCAGTTAACTCTAAATCATGCGTAGGGTAATTTGCTTCATAAGGTTTTAACTGACGGGACGCATAAGCAATAACCCTATCTCTCTGCATCAAAACACATCCGAGCCCAAGGCCCGAAGCATCATTATACACCACAAAATCCTCGTTCCCCTGAGGCAATGCTAAAACGAGTGCGGTAGTCAACCCTCTCTTCAATTCATCAAAACTATCCTGCCTGTCTGCGGTCCACTCGAACTTCTGAGTCTTTTGGAGTAACTGGGTGAGTGGTCTAGCGATCTTAGAAAATACTTCAATGAATCTACGGTAATAGCCTGCAAGTCCCAGAAAACTCCTCACTTCCTTCACATTCTTAGGTGGTTCCCATGCCGTCACTGCCTCTATCTTCTGCGGATCTACCCGAACTCCCTCCGCCAAATCACATGCCCGAGGAATATCACTTCCTTGAGCCAAAACTCACACTTGGAGAACCTCGCATACAACTGTTCAGCTCTCAAAATGTCTAACACAATCCGGAGATATAAAGCATGCTCCTCCCGACTCCGGGAATAGATAAGAATGTCATCGATAAAGACGACTACAAATTTGTCCAGATACTCAATAAAGACTGTTCATCAACTGCATGAACACTGTTGGGGCATTGGTTAGCCCGAAATGCATAACCACGAACTCGTAATGGCCATATCTCGTCCGAAAAGCAGCTTTCGGTATATCACTATCCCGAATCCTCAACTGGTAATACCCCGATCGTAAATCAATCTTCGAGAAGACGGTCGCTCCCTGAAGCTGATCAAATAAATCGTCGATCCGGGGCAAAGGGTATTTGTTTGATGGTCAACTTGTTTAATTCTCGATAGTCGATGCATAAACGGAGCGACCCATCCTTCTTTTTAACAAAAAGCATAGTCGCACCCCAAGGCGATGCGCTCGGTCGAATATACCCTTTATATAGCAACTCTCCCAACTTCTTCTTCAACTCTAACATCTCCGACGGTGCCATACGGTACGGTGCTCGAGAAACAGGAGCCGCACTCGGCTCCAGATCGATAGGGAACTCAACTTTTCGCTACGGTGGTAATCCCGGCAAGTCATCCGGAAACACGTCAGGATACTCGTTCACAACTGGAATCGACGACATGTCAACTTCACTATTTTCCGACTTCAAAGCGTAACACAAGTATCCTACACAGCCCTGGTTCAAAAGTTTCATCGCCTTCAAGGTGCTAATCACATTTCCCGATCTACCCAGCTTGCAACCGAGGAGAGTATGCTCTATGCCGTCCTTGGCCACTATTGAGATGGTAAGAGTCCTATAGTTCATGATAGCACCGTGACGATCCAACCAATCGTCCTCGAGGATCAAATCCTCGCCCTTGAGGTCTATAAAAATGAGATTCGAGGTCCAACCCCGGCTCCCAATCCTCACTGCCACTGGGCAATCCCTAACCTCCCGGTTCCCAACCATACGATCCCCACTAGGCAAACCCACTACGAACGGTTCGCACTCAAACAAGCAGTCAATACCGATACGACATACGCAATCCGAAGCAATAAAAGAGTGAGTAGCACCCGAATCAAAAAGCACTTAAACTGGATGAGAAAGGATCCCAGTGGTACCTGATGCCACTGGAGCGTCTGTCTCCTCTGTACGTCTCATCTGATATAATCGGGGGTGAACTGAGCCCGAACTCGATGCCGCACGGCGATCCGGCTGACCTCGACCCCTACCACGGCCCGAACTCTGAGGAACATGAGCAACTGGAGTACTGTTCTCCTTCTGAGCGGCAGTGGTAGTCGGAGCTCTGGCGGCCCTAGTAGCCCTCTCGCAATGAACTGCCCGATGCCCGATCTGTCTGCAAGTAAAGCAAGTAACTAATGGAAATGGACAATCCTTCATCACATGCTCATACTGACTGCAATTAAAACAAACGGTGCCACCAGGTGTAGGGGACTGGACTGAACGGTTACTCTGAGACCCTCCAGCCTGGTGAAACGGCTTCTTCCCAGGTATAGAAGGAGACTGAGACCTAGAAAACGGACCACCCTTACCAGCCGAGAAACTGCAAGTAGTCTTCTATTTCTTAGCTTCGGAACCCAACTATGACTCTGGGGCTGCCATCTCAATCGCTAGAGCGCGATCCTGATACTCTTTCAATGTGGCACACATGATTGGTGCCATGCTCTGCCTGATATGCGGCTTCATGTGCATTTTGAAGTAGCAAATTTTATCAGCCTCGGCCCTCACCTGATCTTTCACATAGCTCATATGTTGATTATAGGTGATGATGGCCTGAGAGATCGGTACATCCTGGGGCGTAGCAGTGAAGAACTCCACGATCCTACACTCCCGAACGGGCGGTGGCCAGTATTTTGCTTCCATAGCAGTCTTAAATTCCTCCCAAGTGGCTAAACGGTCTCTGGGCGCCACAGCCTCCCACCATTCCGCAGCTTCCTTATCCAGGAGGTACTGAGCAATATGTACCCTCCTGTCATCGGGACAAGCTACGGCATCGAAAGTCCTGCCCATCTGAAAAAGCCAACTCTCCCAACCAAGGGAGTCAGTAGATCCAGTGAATCGAGGGGGGTGCATCTTGGTCACTTTCTGAAGCCACTTACTAGCTTCATCCTCTGGAGTCGGGGCCGGATTCTGACGTCCACCCTGAGCTATCTGGGCGAGCTGAGCTACTAACTGCTAAAGTACAGTAGTAGCTCCAAGGTCGGCATTACTACATGACGGAAGGGACGTTACACGCCGTAGAACCCTCATAAGGTCTACCAGGCTAACACATGACACATAGTCCACAAACAAATCCCATAAGATACATTAATCATCGAAAAATAGGGTCGTGGCCTCGGCCAAAATATTTTAATCGAGCTTCATAAAGTATAAATCAAATACAAGTTCATTGCCCACGCAGGGGACTTTAACCAACTTTATAAAGTAACAAGTCTAACTCCAACACCCAAGTAGATTCTATGACAAAACATAACACATAGACTCGAGCCTCATCATCATGCTGGGCCATCCTTTGCGTGCATATCCCGTGCCAGCTCCTCAGCTCGATCGACACCTGAAATGCATAAAGCGCATTTCCCCCATTTAAGGGGTTAGCAACCGAATAGCTAGTGCAAGTACACAATTACACGACATTATATACATACACAAATCGACACAAGCAATCCTCTTTCGGAAAAACATTTGTAATCAATATTCCGGAATATCACATTTACATCAAACAGTGTATCAACATGTTTCAACATCACCATTATCCGCACTTGGTAACCCGCGGCCGTACCCATTAGTATCGACCCCCATAGGCCCCGTCGGACCATCCCCGGGTGAGAAATCACTTCTGCGGCCGTACCCATTAGTATCGGCCCCCAGAGGTCCCGTCGAACCATCCCCAGGTGGAAGAACAACGACACACGCACCCAAGTCCACTTCCGTGGCCTTACCCATTAGTATTGGCCCCCAGAGGCCACACATGCCATCCCCGGGTGGAAGAACGGAAACAATATCCATACAATAACACAATTTACATCATTCGCATCAATACCGTACACACATAACGGAATGTAATACATGTACTTGCCTTGAATAAATTGACGCGAAGGGAGATGGCGAAATAAAGGGTTTCGGTCCGAACAATCTTCAAAAATCCGTTCCTAACACAATAACGATATACAAATAATCTCAATAATGCGGAAACGTAGGAATTCGCCCTAATTCTACCCGTTGGGACACTTCACCGGACAATACAAGGTCATAACCGGCTCCTATCTATCAACTGGGAAAAACATCGAATTTAATCCGCAAAACCGCAAGAGAAGTAAGGGATGGTGGTTACGCTATCATAATCTAACATCCATATGAGGCAAATTGGACTATAAGGGTGAAAACCACAACAAAACCCCAAAATCCCCAAAAGCTAAGGTTCTGAAGAAATATACCTCGATTCGGACGGAGGAGGATGATTACGATGATGATAAACCTCACTAGGAACACAATAATCAATCTATGGAGGAACTCTATGGACTGCTCTGCACGAATCGCTCCAAAACGCCCGAAGAACTCACGTCGCGGCAAGGGAAAGAAAAAGAAGAGAAATAACGCGTCTGAGGTCAACTCAAGATTTAAATACCTGACCGTGCATTACGTACGTTAAAACGAATAGTTAACGTACGTTATGATGTTTACATACGTAACTCCTACGAGTTGACGTACGTAAGAGCCCGGCAGATCATTTTGCCCGATTTGTTGAGGTCGATAGTGCACGCTACGCCAAACCGTTAACGTACGCTACGAAGAGCTTTACGTACGTAACATACGCCCGCTAACGCACGTAAGGGCTAGGCAGAAACTGGGCAGAACCCATGCTGAAGGCCATAACGTACGTTACCACTAAGGCATTACGTACGTTCTGCAGGTATCGATAGTGCACGCTAAAAATCATGCATAACGTGCATTATGCATGCAGCAGTTCAACACTGCTGAACACCGTTTTTTGCACAGGACGATACAAAGATGGAATGTATCACAAGGACAAAGCTCAGAAGCATAAACACGAGGTATCCACGACAACGAAGCTAAGTGGTGAAAGAAGATACACTACCGACTACCGGGGAATCCGAAATACAACAAAGAAAATAAAATTCCCCAAACTTCTTGGAAATTACAAAACGGCCCAAACGTCCGAAAATCACGATACAACGTCGGATTAACAATCCGAAACTCACAACATGAGCAACTCAACCATACGAACTCATGCAAAACAGAGGAATAATGAAATTGAATGAGTTTTACGAGAATCGAACGTACATGCGACAAAACATAATTCAAAACGAAAATACGTAAAAGCATCTCCAAAACTCGTCCAAATGGAAAAAATCCAAGAACAAAATAGATTCAAAATTCCAAAACAGTAATAAGCGAGTCGTCTAAAATAAACATACACCAAAAATAGAAAGTACGGATATTACAGTTTTGATAAATTCGGGGGTTTGTCTTGATTTCGTGATTTTAATCCAAGATTGTTGGTTCCATTGTTGATATCTAGTCATGTTGATCATAGCCCATGGTTTGGAATCCCTTTTTCATGTTTTTGTCTGGTCGATTCGTGTTCTTGGCCGTTTTGGGGGAAACCCTTGCACTTTCGTCATTTGATCCTTTAATTCAGCGGCTTTAGGTCGTGCTATGGAATTCAAATTCATTTTTGTTATTATCGTTCGTAGTTTATTGTTTCGGGTTGTCGTTCGGCGGAGTCGGCGGGTACGTAGACGGTTCGGGTCTCCTCACTTCAGTCGATTCTCCGCGTTTGTGATTATTCGAGGCAAGTACCTTGTTCATACATTTCTTGTTGCGTGGATATGATGATTGGTGATCGTCTTGGTGTGTTTGTTGGTTGTTTGAAATGGACTTTCAAAATATTTGGTTTAGCCTCGTTAAATGCTCTCTTTCAAAATCGTGTGTATTTTGTGAATGTTGTGTTTGTGAATGATTAAGTGAATCATATGGATATGTTCGATGTTGGTGTTATGATTTGATAATATACATATATACATATATTATCCCATTTCGGTGCGTTGTGACTCGACGATTGTGTCGTGCTATGTGTTTGTTGCCTTTGGGTGAATTGTTTGGATATCCTTGGCGTACTATGTTATGTGTGTGAATGTGTGGATATGGGCGGGGTCTACGGTGACACATGGCTTGTGATCATGTGGTCAGGATGCAACAAGTAATTGATCGAACCGTGAGAGCCTAAGGATACATACGGTGACACATGGCTTGCGATCATGTGGTTAGGAGACAACAAGTGATTGACCCAACCGTGAGATGACGTGGCAAGTGATCACGGTGGTATAAGAAAACCTACGGTGACACATGACTTGTGATCATGTGGTCAGGAGACAACAAGTGATTGAGCCAATCATGAAATGACGTGACATGCGTTTACGGTGGTATATATATTATTTTGGATGTGTTTTGCCAGGTCGAGTACCTTGGATATGTTACCGAGATTTCGTATCTTGGGTGGTTATGTTTTGTCGACTTTATGTCCGTCGAGGACACGTGACGTGGGCTTTGAACCCTGTGAATTGTTGTTGGTTTTTATATGAGAAAGCAAATCTTTGGGCTGTGACCCCTGTTGGTTTTGGAAAGAGAAGGATTCGATAATCCTGAACGGTTTTTGTAACGACCCGATTTTTCTAAGGTATTTTATAATAATTTTAATAATAAGGAAAAATTCTAGAAATTTTGAGTCGTTACGAAGCATACATTTTCTAAATTATTTGCGGAACGTAAAAGGATTTCAAATTTCCAAAACGACAAAATCCAGCAGCGGAAAAATATTTTCTAAAAATAAAGTTGATTGTTCACAGTAACTTGAGCGCAATTAAAAGGAATAATTATAATATTAATCACATGTCGGACTGCTCTGCAACCCGTTCTCTCCATTCCGAATTAACCTGAAAATTTTACATAAAAATGGGATGAGCTTTCTATCGCTCGTGGCAACATCACAAGTCAACAATAATCACAATACATAACGGAGGCATAGCATGAATATTTGTTACATAAAGAGAAGGAAGAGTAAGAATAAATATGGCGGAACCGGGTCCTTGATTCCGACCCGGCAGTGGCGGCATCCAGGTTTGATTTTTCTTATTGATTTTGAAATTGGTTTGATTGGAAAATGGCAGTGAGGCCGACCGGGGTGAGGATGGGTTTTAAGTACCAGGATTATTTCTTGGTTTCAATGGGGCTTGTAATATATAGAATCTTAACTGACAAAAGATGAACTCTTAATTGATACTAATATCTCAAAGTTAAAGAACACAAAACCGATGAATGATTGAAGATTTGATGTTACCTTGAAAATATGAGGAATTGCAGTGAGGTTGAGAAATGGCTTCGGATGACCAGCAGAAAATATTAACTGTATATATATATATATACACACGTGTGTGTGTGCGCCCGCGCGTGTATGTGTTTTGCTGGAAAAGTTGTGATTGTGAAAATTTGTTTTGTGGTTTTATAGTGGAAATCGGTAACTGATTCTTCCCATGATGAATAACTTCCTCCCCATGATGTCCACTACTCCCTCTAAAGTGGTGATAGTGTGAGATGCAGAGAACTCCTTCCCCATGTTCTATCGTGAGTGTGTGGGAGAGTATATTGGGCTTGGCATTTTATAATGATAATTGAGCTCTTAATTAATTATAGGATTTGGGCTTGATAATGAATTATAGGAGTTGGGCGCAAAATACATGAATTGAGTTTGGACTTATAATGGTTGGCCGGTCCAAAATGAATGGATTAAAATTAATTAAAATAGACTTATATTATTTGGCTCGATAATTAATTGACTTGGGTCTATAGTTAAATTAGAAATTCATGAATTGGGCTCAATAAATAATCATAAGCCCAACTGATAAATTAAATTGAATTATTATTAGATACTTATTATAAAAAAATAATTAATATATTAAGAAATAATTTTCTAAATTTAGCGGGTATTACATCCTACCCCTGTTGGAAAAAATTTCGTCCTTGAAAATAGTATACTTACTGTGAATAAGGAATTCGGGGTAGGGAGCTCGAAGTTCCTCTTCACGCTCCAAAGTAGCTTCATCCTTGGTGTGATTTCGCCATTGAACCTTGACGAGTACCCTCTCTTTATTTCTCAATGGAATAATCTTTCTGTCGATTATCGCAACTCGTTGTTCGACATAGGTGAGATCTTTGTTCACTTCCACCGTTGAATAGTTGATCACATAACTAGGATCGTGAACGTACTTTCTCAACTGTGAGACTTGAAAAACATTGTGTACTGCTGAGAATTCCGGTGGTAATGCTAAACGGTACGCCAAATCTCCAATTCGGTCGAGGATCTCAAATGGTCCGACGTATTTTGGTCTCAACTTGTTCCTCGATCCAAACCGGATAACTCCTTTAGTCGGGGCTACCTTTAGGAAGACCTTTTCTCCAACATTAAACTCAAGGTCCTTCCTTCGCTTGTCGGCATAAGACTTTTGGTGATCTTGAGCTGTCTTAATCCTTTCACGAATCTTCTCTACTACGCCCACGGTCTTCTCGATCATCTCGGGACCCAAAATTTTCCTTTCACCTACTTCATCCCAATAAACCGGTGATTTGCACTTCCTCCCATAAAATGCCTCGTACGGGGCCATTCCGATCGTTGCTTGAAAACTATTATTGTATGCGAATACTACCAAAGGTAGTAACTATTCCCAACAAACAAGCTCTCAACATGTCTTCAAGTATTTGTATCGTCCTTTCTGATTGACCGTCAGTTTTTGGGTGATATGCTGTACTAGAATTTAATTTAGTTCCCAATGCTTCCTGCAAACTTCCCCAAAAACGTGACGTGAAGTGAGTATCTCTATCCGAGACTATAGACACTGTACTCCGTGCAGTCTTACGATCTCCTTAATATATAATTGCCATACTGGTACATTGTGAAGTTCATCTTTACTGGAATAAAATGGGCCGACTTCGTGAGGCGATCAACCATAACCCAAATTGCCTGGTTTCCTCTTTCCGATCGAGGTAAGCTTACCACAAAGTCTATAGTAATGTGTTCCCATTTACACTCTGGGATGTGGAGTGATTTTAACAAACCAAAAGGGCGTTGATGTTCGGCTTTCACCTGCTGACAAATAATACATCTCCTGACGAATTCAGCCACGTTTCTTTTCAAACCTTCCCACGAAAAAATGTTTTTCAAATATTGGTACATATTTTTACTACCAAGATGAGCAGTATATGGCGTGTTATGTGCCTCTTCCAAAATCACCTTCTTCAAATCCGTATTGTCGGGCACACAAATCCTTTCCTTGTAGTATATCGTACCATCTTATGATATACTAAATCATTTATCCTCTTCAGCTATAACGCGCTCCTTCATTTTGGTCAAGAAATTATCTTGGTCCTGACCTTCCTTGATCCTCTCTCTCTCTCTCAAGTTCGTTTGAACTGACAATGTCATTAAAATTGCTTCCATCGGCTTTAACGGTGTAGCCATTTCTAGGTTCTTCCTTGAAAATTCACTGACCAATTTGTCTTCCTTAGTCAAAATACAATTCAATTCTCCTCTGACCTTGCGACTTAAAGAATCTGCGACCACGTTCGTATTCCCTGGATGATAGTGAATTGTACAATCGTAATCCTTCACTAACTCCAACCATCTTCTTTGTCTCATATTCATTTCCTTCTGAGTGAATAAATACTTTAAGCTTTTATGGTCGGTATAAATCTCACATTTACCTCCGTAAAGGTAATGTCGCCATATCTTCAAGGCGTGAACTACCGCAGCTAGTTCTAAGTCATGGGTCGGATAATTTAACTCATGCGGCTTTAATTGCCTTGACGCATAGGCAATGACTTTACCTTGCTGCATTAGAACACATCTTAATCCTTGCTTGGATGCGTCACTATAGATCACGAATTCTCTATATGGATCTGGAATCATCAAAACTGAAGTTGAGGTAAACCTCCGTTTAAGCTCTTGAAAACTTTCTTCGCACTTCTCATTCCACAGGAACTGTTCTCCCTTCCTTGTTAGTTGAGTCATCGGTGCGGCTATCTTAGAAAATCCTT
The DNA here is from genome assembly GCA_033398695.1 of Orobanche coerulescens. Taxonomy (NCBI): domain Eukaryota; kingdom Viridiplantae; phylum Streptophyta; class Magnoliopsida; order Lamiales; family Orobanchaceae; genus Orobanche; species Orobanche coerulescens. The sequence continues at coordinate 39,609,228 of CM065802.1, forward strand.
CAATAAACCTCCTATAATATCCTGCTATCTTAGAAAATCCTTCGCACCAAGTCTATTGTAAATTCCACTTGTCTATTCGATGAAACACCCGGTAAGTTCTCCGGAAAAATATCTGAATAATCCTTAACGATATGGACGTCTTCGATCGTTAATTCGGACTTCGACTCCCCCATGATATTCACTAAATATCCTTGACAATTGCCCTTACGCAATATCTTCGTTGCTTTCATGGCTGATATCACTGGAGGGGCTTTGCTACGCTTAACCCTTGAAAACGTCCTCTACTCCGGCTACTGGATGCAAGACCACGTTCCTTCTCGCACATTGCAAAACGGCATCATACTTATCCAACCAATCCATACACAAGACTACGTCGAAGTTATTCATGTCTAATATGTATAGATCGGCTAGATATAAATGTTCATTTATCTCTATGGTTATACTGTTTTAGCTATATCATCAACAGAAATTATTTCTCCTGCTGGTATACTAACTTCAAAGCTTTGAGAAGATTTTCTACTTCTAAATTCAGTCATGCTAAACAACTTATTAGAGATAAATGAATGGGATGTGCCAGTATCAAATAACACCAAAGCAGGAATTCCAGCGACAGATAACATACCTGACATCGTTTCAGGTTTTTCCTTGTCAATCTCTGATAGGCTGTACATACGAGCCTTCCCTCCGGAACCTTGATTCTGGACCCTTCTGTCTGGGCCATTGTTCTTCTGTGGGCACTGAGAGACCATGTGTCCTTCTTCATGGCACCGACAGCATCGATTCTGTCCTAGCATGCAAACTCCCTTGTGCCTCTTCCCACATTTTGAGCAGGTTGGAAAGTCGTACTGTGTCTTTGACCCGGATGGTCCTTCTTTACTACCCTTCTTGTTGCTAGTATTATTACTCGGTCCTTGCCACTTTCTTTTGTTCGTATTCACAATTGGCAGAGCCCTAGACCTTTCCATATCCAAGCTAGATGATATATATTCGGCTCTGGACACGGCTTCCTTATACGACATCTTCCCGTGGCTAGCCAGATGATGAGGGATTCTGTTTTGAAGTCCATCACGAAACTTTTGTGCCTTCATGTCTTCATTCTCAACCATGAATGGTGCAAATCGGCACATGTGATTAAACTTCCTTTCGTACTCCGTGACTGTCATGCCTCCTTGAGTTAAATCTAGGAACTCCTTCTACATTTTGGCCTTATACGTCTGTGGATAATACTTGTCCATCACCGTTTCTTTGAATCCTTTCTAAGAGAGCGTTCTGCGTTATTCTTCGGTTCGGAGTCTCCAAGATCCGTTCCACCAAGTCCTGGCGTCTTCCTTGAGTTGGAAGACTGCGCATGAAACCTTCTGCTCATCCGTGCAGACCATGTAATCGAAAATACTTTCCAAGTTCAATAGCCACTCCTCGATGGCAGCTGGCCCTTCCCTTCCGAGGAACGTTGGAGGTTTGAACTTGTAGAACTGGCTTATTACTCTGGCCTGAACTTGTCCTTGAGTGGTTGGAGGCGTTATAATCGCTCCTTGGAAAAAAGTGGTTAGTCCTGAGAGAAACTGTTGTTGATTAGGGGCGTCACTCCCGTTTGCAGGCGTATTAAGTGCGCCTTGGTCTTGGTTTTGAGATTCAGTATTCGGGGTAGTATCGCGGGGAGCCATGTCCTGCCAACGAATCATTGTTCTTGTAAGTTCTTGAGTGCGAGAAATGAGGTGGAGATAAAGATATTTATACGCGTGGCATAAAATAAAATTATTCATCACATATTGGAGTTGATTAATACGAGAAATTAAATATTCCATTAATGATAACTTTTGATAGTCAACATGTAATACAAAAATGGAGGTTGGGACTAATAGTTACTACTAAAATATTAAAATCACGACATATCAAAATTAATCCTCATCGTCACTGCAAGGATCTCAATAACAGGAACAATGGGTGGGGACTCGGTCCAGGAGATGATATCCTCGTCATTCGGTTCAACCATCGGTTCGAGCTCTCGGCCCTCCTCTTCCTCTGGATCCTCCTCGGGATCCTCCTCGAATTCCTCCATCGACTGTGATAGGGTATCATGCATCTCAAACATCCTGGGGATCTCGCCCCTCGAAAACAAGTAGAGAATTCTCCCAGCAGCATACTGAAAGTCATCTACGACTATTCTTTCCTCCGGGGTCCTGCGGTTCGCCTCGTGCCACAGGCGGTATATGGTGAAACTCCAATCATTTGGGAGTGTGATTATCAAGTGCTCGACTTCTTCGACCGGATCTCCAGTCTTCCTGGACATGAACTATTTTTGAATCCTCTCGACCACGTAGTACGGGGCATTCTCGGGTAGTCCTGGATTTCCCGAAGAGTCTCTATGTGCTAGGGGGCGCGACCTGGACCCCGCCTCAGTCCTCTTACGTGGAGTCACTGTGAAATCAGCCATACTAACAGGACACGTGCATATTTACGTACAATTATTAAGTTTTACGATATTAGTCTAAATGTATGATATAAACATGACTTGAAGCTATTTACCTTGGAATGAAGTAACGAAGTAGCGGTAGTCGAACATATGATATTTCCTTGAAAAAAAAAATATTTTTATAACTAAAAAAAGAATCTTCCGGCGTACCAGGAAAGTAGACTGGATTTTTCTCTGATACCATACTATAACGACGTGATTTTTCTAAGGTATTTTATGATAATTTTAATAATAAGGAAAAATTCTAGAAATTTTGAGTCGTTACGAAGCATACATTTTCTAAATTATTTGCAGAACGTAAAAGGATTTCAAATTTCCAAAACGACAAAATCCAGCAGCGAAAAAATATTTTCTAAAAATAAAGTTGATTGTTCACAGTAACTTGAGCGGAATTAAAAGGAATAATTATAATATTAATCACATGTCGGCCTGCTCTGCAACCCGTCCTCTCCATTCCGAATTAACCTGAAAATTTTACATAAAAATGGGATGAGCTTTCTATCGCTCGTGGCAACATCACAAGTCAACAATAATCACAATACATAACGGAGGCATAGCATGAATATTTGTTATATCAACTTGAGCATGTAAACATGTGACTGCATGTAAACATATATTGATACTTGATATGAAAAACATGTGACTGCATGTTAATCATATACTGATACTTGGTACGAAAAACATGTGACTGCATGTTAATCGTAAATATAACATATCACCTATACAGTCCAGATAAAGCAATTAAAATTGACAAGTAATAATTCCCACCTGAAATTGAGATGATGTAAATGATGATGCTTGAATGCGTATGAATCATCCTAATCGGGACCTTGATTCTCGTATCCTGCAATTAAAGAGGCGTGTATTTTAATATATATGAAAATGTAAAAAGAATTGGGATTTGGAATTTAAATTTATCTGAGCTGAAATGGAGTAAGAGTAGATTGGGCCATAAATAAATAGGCTTGATTAATGGGCCCAAGGGTGAAATTTAAAGTTGGACTAAAAATCAATTGGGCAAAAATGGAGATAGGGCTTTAGTTTGGGATTAAAGTAGCCCAAATATGGATATTGATTTATCTGGCTTGACCAACTGCCCACCCCATATCCCTCTGACCTTGTCCCAGCCCCGTCCTCCATTCCCTTTTTTCACTGGTTCGAACGCCACCAAGAAGATCATGCCGCTCGCCTGCGCTCGACGGTGGGAGTAGAAACCGCATGAGGTGAAACCTATATGGGACTCAACCGCGAGTTTCTAATCGACTGCGAGCTTCGATTCGGATGGAGGAACTGGGTGGCATTGCGGCGGAGCTATGCAGCAGCGCCGATGACTGTGGGCTGGAGTCGGCGGCAGATTAGCGCGGATCGGAGCGGTGGTTGATCTGATCGGGATTTCAGACTCGATTAACAACTCCAATCAAAATTCCCGTTGGTCGAAAAGAGAAGGAAGAGTCAGAATAAATATGGCGGAACCGGGTCCTTGATTCCGACCCGGCAGTGGCGGCGTTCAGGTTTGATTTTTCTTATTGATTTTGAAATTGGTTTGATTGGAAAATGGCAGTGAGGCCGACCGGGGTGAGGATGGATTTTAAGTACGAGGATTTTTTCTTGGATTCAATGGGGTTTGAAATATATAGAATCTTAACTGACAAAAGATGAACTCTTGATTGATACTGATACCTCAAAGTTAAAGAACACAAAATCGATGAATGATTGAAGATTTGATGTTACCTTGAAAAGATGAGGAATTGCAGTGAGGTTGAGAAATGGCTTCGGATGACCAGCAGAAAATATTAACCGTGTATATATATATATATATATATATATATATATATATATATATATATATATATATTTATTTATATATATATAGGAAAGAGATCATATGAAAACTAATTACCTTGTGAAATCTAGAAACTTTTGTAGGCCATTGATATTAGTGATCTAACGGTTGTAGATGAGTAGGATTATATGCATTTATGTATTTTTTTTATTGCATTATTATTGCATATACTAGCGACCAGCTTGATGCAACAAATAATAACAAATATGCAATGAAATTGCTTAATAATGCAATTGGTTTCTAGATTTCATCATTAAGAGGGTTTCCACCATAGCCAATCCCATATATATATATATATATATATATATATATATATATATATATTTTTGTGTGCGTGTGTTTTGCTGGAAAAGTTGTGTGATTGTGAAAATTTGTTGTTTGTGGTTTTATAGTGGAAATCGGTAACTGATTCTTCCCATGATGAATAACTTCCTCCCCATGATATCCACTACTCCCACTAAGGTGGTGATCGTGTGAGATGCAGAAAACTCCTTCCCCATGTTCTATCGTGAGTGTGCGGGAGAGAAAATGTTGGGCTTGGCATTTTATAATGATAATTGGGCGCTTAATTAATTATAAGATTTGGGCTTGATAATGAAATATATGAGTTGCGAGACGCGGACATTCCCCATGCTGCGCTTCCCTCCGGTCCGTTCCCGGGTTGGGTTAGGGGAACAGCATGAATTGGGTTTGGACTTATAATGGTTGGCCGGTCCAAAATGAATGGATTAAAATTAACTAAAATGGACTTATATTATTTGGCTCGATAATTAATTGACTTGAGTCTATAGTTAAATTAGAAATTCATGAATTGAGCTCAATAAATAATCATAAGCCCAACTGATAAATTAAATTGAATTATTATTCGATACTTATTATAAGAAAATAATTAATATATTAAGAAATAATTTCCTAAATTTAGCGGATATTACATCCTACCCTTATTGGAAAAAATTTCGTCCTCGAAACGTGAATAAGGAAATCGGGGTAACGAGCTCGAAGTTCATCTCACGCTCCAAAGTAGCTTCATCCTTGGTGTGATTTCGCCATTGAACCTTGACGAGTACTCTCTCTTTATTTCTCAATGGAATAATCTTTCTGTCGATTATCGCAACTGGTTGTTCGACATAGGTGAGATCTTTGTTCACTTCCACCGTTGAATTAGTTGATCACATGACTAGGATCGTGAACGTACTTTTTCAACTATGGGACTTGAAAAACATTGTGTACTGCTGAGAATTCCAGTGGTAATGCTAAACGGTACGCCAAATCTCCAATTCGGTCGAGGATCTCAAATGGTCCGACGTATCTTGGTCTCAACTTGTTCCTCGATCCAAACCGGATAACTCCTTTAGTCGGGGCTACCTTTAGGAAGACCTTTCTCCAATATTAAACTCAAGGTCCTTCATTCGTTTGTCGGCATAAAGCTTTTGGTGATCTTGAGCTGTCTTAATCCTTTCACGAATCTTCTCTACTACGCCCACGGTCTTCTCGATCATCTCGGGACCCAAAATTTTTCTTTCACCTACTTCATCCCAATAAACCGGTGATCTTCACTTCCTCCCATAAAGTGCCTCGTACGGGGCCATTCCGGTCGTTGCTTGAAAACTATTATTGTATGCGAATTCTACCAAAGGTAGTAACTGTTCCCAACAATTACCCATGTCCAGCACACAATCTCTCAACATGTCTTCAAGTATATGTATCGTCCTTTCTGATTGACCGTCAGTTTGTGGGTGATAGGCTGTACTAAAATTTAATTTAGTTCCCAATGCTTCCTGCAAACCTCCCCAAAAACGTGACATGAAGCGAGTATCTCTATCCGAGACTATAGACACTGGTACTCCGTGCAGTCTTACGATCTCCTTAATATACAATAGCGCATACTGATACATTGTGAAGTTCATCTTTACTGGAATAAAATGGGCCGACTTCGTGAGGCGATCAACCACAACCCAAATTACCTGGTTTCCTCTTTCCGATCGAGGTAAGCTTACCACAAAGTCTATAGTAATGTGTTCCCATTTCCACTCTGGGATGTGGAGTTATTTTAACAAGCCAAAAGGGCGTTGATGTTCGGCTTTCACCTGCTGACAAATAATACATCTCCTGACGAATTCAGCCACGTTTCTCTTCAAACCTTCCCACTAAAAATTGCTTTTCAAATCTTGGTACATCTTTTTACTACCAGGATGAGCAGTATATGGCGTGTTATGTGCCTCTTCCAAAATCACCTTCTTCAAATCCGTATTGTCGGGCACACAAATTCTTTCCTTGTAGTATATTGTACCATCTTCTGATATACTAAATCCTTTATCCTCTTTAGCTATAACGCGCTCCTTCATTTTGGTCAAGAAATTATCTTGGTCCTGACCTTCCTTGATCCTCTCTCTCTCAAGGCCGGTTGAACTGACAACGTCATTAAAATTGCTTCCATCGGCTTTAACGGTGTAGCCACTTCTAGGTTCATCCTTGAAAATACACTGACCAATTTGTCTTCCTTAGTCAAAATACAATTCAATTCTCCTCTGACCTTGCGACTTAAAGCATCTACGACCACGTTCGCCTTCCCTGGATGATATTGAATTGTACAATCGTAGTCCTTTATTAACTCCAACCATCTTATTTGTCTCATATTCATTTCCTTCTGAGTGAATCAATACTTTAAGCTTTTGTGGTCGGTATAGATCTCACATTTACCTCCGTAAAGGTAATGTCGCCATATCTTCAAGGCGTGAACTGCCGCAGCTAGTTCTAAGTCATGGGTCGGATAATTTAACTCATGCAACTTTAATTGCCTTGACGCATATGCGATGACTTTACCTTGCTGCATTAGAACACATCCTAATCCTTGCTTGGATGCGTCACTATAGATCACGAATTCTCTAGACGGATCTGGAATCATCAAAATTGAAGCTGAGGTTAACCTCCGTTTAAGCTCTTGAAAACTTTCTTCACAATTCTCATTCCACAGGAACTGTTCTCCTTTCCTCGTTAGTCGAGTCATCGGTGCGGCTATCTTAGAAAATCCTTCAATAAACCTCCTATAATATCCTGCTAACCCCAAGAAACTGCGAACCTCATTCGCGTTAGTTGGTGTTTTCTAATAGTTGATAGCCTCTATCTTAGACGAATCGACTTCAATTCCTTGGGAAGTAACAACATGTCCAAGGAATGCCACTCTCTTGAGTCAAAATTCGCACTTACTAAACTTCGCATACAGTTTCTCTTTGCGAAGTATCTCCAAAACTGTCCGTAGATGCTTCTCATGTTCTGCTTCATCTATCGAATAAATTTGTATGTCATATATAAACACGATGACAAACTGATCCAAATAGGGTTGAAAAACTCTATTCATCAAGTCCATAAAGACTGTTGGGGCATTACTTAGCCCAAATGGCATTACTACAAACTCGTAGTGGCCATATCTTGTTCGGAAAGCAGTCTTCGGAATGTCCTCGTCCTTGATCTTTAGTTGATGGTATCCTGACCTCAAATCTATCTTTGAGAACACTCCTGAATCTCCAAGATGGTCAAATAAATCATCGATTCGGGGAAGCGGATACTTGTTCTTTATCGTGAGTCAATTAAACTCACGATAGTCGATGCACATTCTCATGCTTTCATCCTTCTTCTTCACGAATAACACAGGTGCTCCCCAAGGTGAGATGCTTGGTCGGATATATCCCATATCGAGTAAGTCCTGAATCTTCACCTTCAGTTCTTGTAGTTCTTTTGGCGTCATCCTGTACGGGGCCTTTTATATAGGGGCTGCTCCAGGGACCAAGTCTATTGTAAATTCCACTTGTCTATCCGGTGGAACATCCGATAAGTTCTCCGAAAAATATCTGAATAATCCTTAACGATATGGACGTCTTTGATCATTAATTCGGACTTCGACTCCCCCATGATATTCACTAAATATCCTTGACAATTGTCCTTACGCAATATCTTCGTTGCTTTCATGGCTGATATCACTGGAGGGGCTTTGCTACGCTTAACCCTAGAAAAATGTCCTTTACTCCGGCTACTGGATGCAAGACCACGTTCCTCCTCGCACATTGCAAAACGGCATCATACTTATCCAACCAATCCATACCCAAGACTACGTCGAAGTTATTCATGTCTAATATGTATAGATCGGCTAGATATAAATGTTCATTTATCTCTATGGTTATACTTTTAGCTATATCATCAACATAAATTATTTCTCCTGCTGGTATACTAACTTCAAGGCTTTGAAAAGATTTTCTACTTCTAAATCCATCCATGCTAAACAACTTCTTAGAGATAAATGAATGGGATGCGCTAGTATCAAATAACACCAAAGCAGGAATTCCAGCGACAGATAACATACCTAACATCATTCCGGGTTTCTCCTTGTCAATCTCCGATAGGGTGTACATACGAGCCTTCCCCCCGGAACCTTGATTCTGGACCCTTCTGTCTGGGCCATTGTTCTTCTGTGGGCAATGAGAGACCATGTGTCCTTCTTCATAGCACCAGTAGCATCGATTTTATCCTAGCATGCAAACTCCCTTGTGCCTCTTCCCATATTTCGAGCAGGTTGGGTAGTCGTACTATGTCTTTGACCCGGATGGTCCTTCTTTACTACCCTTCTTGTTGCTAGTATTATTACTCGGTCCTTGCCACTTTCTTTTGTTCGTATTCACTACTGGCAGAGCCCTAGCCCTTTCCATATCCAAGCTAGCTGATATATCTTCGGCTCTGGACACGGCTTCCTTATACGACATCTTCCCATGGCTAGCCAGATGATGACGGATTCTGTCTTGAAGTCCACCACGAAACTTTTGTGCCTTCATGTCTTCATTCTCAACCATGAATGGTGCAAATCGGCACATGTGATTAAACTTCCTTTCGTACTCTGTGACCGTCATGCCCCTTGAGTTAGATCTAGGAACCCCTTCCGCATTTTGGCCTTATACGCCCGTGGATAATACTTGTCCATCACCGTTTCTTTGAATCCTTCCAAGACAGCGTTCTGAGTTCTTCTTCGGTTCGGAGTCTCCAAGATCCGTTCCACCAAGTCCTGGCGTCCTCCTTGAGTTGGAAGTCTGCGCATGAAACCTTCTGCTCATCCATGCAGGCCATGTAATCGAAAATACTTTCCAAGTTCAATAGCCACTCCTCAATGGCAGCTGGCCCTTCCCTTCCGAGGAACGTTGGAGGTTTGAACTTGTAGAACTGGTTTATTACTCTGGCCTCACTACTACAAAAAAAACATTCAACATCGCTCGTTTAAAATCAATTTTGTAAAAACCGATGTTAAAAAAGACGCGGTGGCATAATTGAAAATTTTAAAACAAATTAACATCGGTTATGCTAAAAACCGATGTTAAATTAACAATTAACATCGGTTTAGAAAAAAACCGATGTTAAATTAATCCATTTCACATCGGTTTAGAAAAACCGATGTTAATTTTTAAATAAAGTTTCCATTTTTTTAAAAAAAGTTCCAGGTATTTTAAAAAATTTAACATCGGTTGTACTAAAAAAACCGATGTTAATTGTTAATTTAACATCGGTTTAGAAAAACCGATGTTAATTTTTAAATAAAGTTCCAGATTTTTTAAAAAATTTAACATCGGTTGTACTAAAAATTTAACATCGGTTTTAGTATAACTGATGTTAAATTTTTTAAAATTTCTGGAACTTTTTTTAAAAAAATCGAAACTTTATTTTTTTTAAAAAAATCCGGAATATTAATATTATAAATTGGATGTTATATTTATTGTTCAAAAATAAAAGGTAAAAATTGGAAGTTTTTATTTAAAGTTCGAAAATAAAAAATAAACATTAGTTCGAAAATAAAAAATAAAAATCGGATGTTTTATTTAAAGTTCGAAAATAGAAAATAAAAATCGGATGTTTTTATTTAAAGTTTTGAAAAAAGTGGAATATTATTTTCCATAAATAAATAAAAGCGAATTATTATATATATTTTTAAAAACTGCTAGTTTTTATTTTTGTAATTTTTACTTTTCATAAAAAACTATTTTATATTTTTACAAAAAATCTAAAAATAAAAAAAAAACAGATTAAATATTAATTATAAATCAGATCCATATTTTTTAATTTTTTATTTTTTATTTTTGAGCTTTAAATAAAAACATCCTACTTTTAATATTAATATTCTAGATTTTTTTAAAAAAAAAAAAATTGATTTGTTAATATATATATATATATATTAAATTATCTTATATTTATATAAATTTATAAATGTATATAGTATATAAATATATCACATAGCAAAAAAATATCTGAAGTTAAATGCAGCGGAGTGGTAATATCACACTTCCACAAGCAAGAGGTGGTGAGTTCAAAACCCACCAACAACGAAATTTAATGGTATTTGTTGTAGGTTGGTGGGGCTGTCTTGAGGTGGTGCGGGTGGTTGGGGCGAATGTCTGGGTTGGGGTGGGTTGGGCTAGGCATTTGGGTTAGCCATGATGCGATAAAATTTTAAAATCGCGAAATTTAACATCGGTTGTCCCGACGATGTTAAATGTTGCGATATTAAAATTAACATCGGTTGTTATAACAACTGATGTTAAAATCGAAGTTTAACATCGGTTATTAGAAACCGATGTTAATTTTAACATCGCGACATTTAACATCGGTTCTGGGACAACCGATGTTAAATGTCCAAAAAAACCGATGTTAAATGTCTGTTTTGTAGTAGTGGGCCTGAACTTGTCCTTGAGTGGTTGGAGGCGTTATAGTCGCTCCTTGGAGAAGAGTGGTTAGGCCTGAGAGCAATTGTTGTTGATTAGGGGCGTCACTCCCGTTTGCAGGCGTATTAAGTGCGCCTTAGGCTTGGTTTCGAGATTCAGTATTCGGGGTAGTATCGCGGGGAGCCATGTCCTGCCAACGAATCGTTGTTCTTGTAAGTTCTTGAGTGCGAGAAATGAGGTGGAGATAAAGATATTTATACGCGTGGCATAAAATAAAATAATTCATCACATATTGGAGTTGATTAATACGAGAAATTAAATATTCTATTAATGATAACTTTTGATAGTCAACATGTAATACAAAAATGGAGGTTGGGACTAATAGTACTACTAAAATATTAAAATCACGACATATCAAAATTAATACTCGTCGTCACTGCAAGGATCTCAATAATAGGAACAGTGGGTGGGGACTTAGTCCAGGAGATGATATCCTCGTCATCCGAGTCAACCATCGGTTCGAGCTCTGGGTCCTCCTCTTCCTCTGGATCCTCCTCGAATTCCTCCATCGGCTGTGATGGGGTATCAGGCATCTCAAACATCCTGGGGATCTCGCCCCTCAAAAACAAGTCGAGAATTCTCCCAGCAGCATACTGAAAGTCATCTACGACTATTCTTTCCTCTGGGGTCCTGCGGTTCGCCTCGTGCCACAGGCGGTATATGGTGAAACTTCAATCATTTGGGAGTGTGATGATCAAGTGCTCGACTTCTTCGACCGGATCTCCAGTCTTCCCGGACATGAACTATTTTTGAATCCTCTCGACCACGTAGTACGGGGCATTCTCGGGTAGTCCTGGATTTCCCCAAGAGTCTCTATGTACTAGGGGGCGCGAGATGGACCCCGTCTCGGTCCTTTTACGTGGAGTCACTGTGAAATCGGCCATACTAACAGGACACGTGCATATTTACGTAAAATTATTAAGTTTTACGATATTAATCTAAATGTATGATATAAACATGACTTGAAGCTATTTACCTTGGAATGAAGTAACGAAGTAGCGGCAGTCGAACATATGATATTTCCTTGAAAAAAAATATTTTTATAACTAAAAAAAAAAGAATCTTCCAGCGTACCAGGAAAGTAGACCGGATTTTTCTCTGAAACCATACTGTAACGACCCGATTTTTCTAAGGTACTTTATGATAATTTTAATAATAAGGAAAAATTCTATAAATTTTGAGTCGTTACGAAGCATACATTTTCTAAATTATTTGCGGAACGTAAAAGGATTTCAAATTTCCAAAACGACAAAATCCAGCAGCGGAAAAATATTTTTTAAAAATAAAGTTAATTGTTCACAGTAACTTGAGCGAAATTAAAAGGAATAATTATAATATTAATCATATGCCGGCCTGTTCTGCAACCCGTCCTCTCCATTCTGAATTAACCTGAAAATTTTACATAAAAATGGGATGAGCTTTCTATCGCTCGTGGCAACATCACAAGTCAACAATAATCACAATACATAACGGAGGCATAGCATGAATATTTGTTATATCAACTTGAGCATGTAAACATGTGACTGCATGTAAACATATATTGATACTTGATATGAAAAACATGTGACTGCATGTTAATCATATACTGATACTTGGTACGAAAAACATGTGACTGCATGTTAATCGTAAATATAACATATCACCTATACAGTCCAAATAAAGCAATTAAAGTTGACAAATAATAATTCTCACCTGAAATTGAGATGACGTAAATGATGATGCTTGAATGCGTATGAATCGTCCAAATCGTGACCTTGATTCTCGTATCCTACAATTAAAGAGGCGTGTATTTTAATATATATGAAAATATAAAAAGAATTAGGATTTGGAATTTAAATTTATCTCGGCTGAAATGGAGTAAGAGTAGATTGGCCATAAATAAATAGGCTTGATTAATGGGCCCAAGGCTGAAATTTAAAGTTGGGCTAAAAATCAATTGGGCAAAAATGGAGATAGGGCTTTAGTTTGGGATTAAAGTAGCCCAAAGATGGATATTGATTTATCTGGCTTGACCGACTGTCCACCCCCCATCTCTATGACCTTGTCCCAGCCCCGTCCTCCATTCCCTTTTTCCACTGGTTCGAACGCCACCAAGAAGATCATGCCGCTCGCCTGCGCTCGACTGTGGGAGTAGAAACCGCGTGAGGTGAAACCTATATGGGACTCAACCGCGAGTTTCTAATCGACTGCGAGCTTCGATTCGGATGGAGGAACTGGGTGTCGTTGCGGCGGAGCTATGCAGCAGCGCCGATGACTGTGGGCTGGAGTCGGCGGTGGCTTAGCACGGATCGGAGCGGTGGTTAATCTGATCAGGATTTCAGACTCGATTAATAACTCCAATCAAAATTCCCGTTGGTCGAAAAGAGAAGGAAGAGTCAGAATAAATAGGGAAAATGGCACAAATGGTACGAAGGTTATATGGTCTTGGCACGCGCAGTATATTGTTTATTGGTCATGGCAATATTAGTTCAATTGTTTATCAAATATGGCAAATATGGTCTTTCTGTCACTTGAATGTGCCTCGTCAGCATACCACGTCATTTAAAAATAAAATAAAATATATTTATGCCAAATGGCATTGCGACATGTGTCTTGCCAAATTCAAGAAACCGGCGCCAATAAAATAAACATAAAAATATAAAAAAATCAAGAACAAATTTAAACAATAAATAAGTTCAAGAACATCGAAGCAACAAAATCATTATTTAGTGTTGGATGACAATGGATTATGTCATGTCTTGTATAGAGAATTTCAGGAAAAATATAGAGAAAATTCCAATTCAATATCAATCCCAAATAATTGTCTTACAAGCATATATATACCCTATGGAAGTTAGGGTTAAAATCGAAATTAAATAACAAGCACACAAATGAACACGCATATATATACCCTAGGGAAGCTAGGGTTAAACCTACGAAATTTAATAACAAGCACAAAAACTTTTAGAAAATTGCAATTAAGTCCCTAAAAACAGAAAAACGCAAAATCGAAGGCCTAATGTCGTTTTTTGGCCAAAAAGCGATGGATTTCACCGCATAGCCGTGACTCTTGTTCAGTGGATCGATTCTGATAAGAAAATGCTGACCTCATAACCTTTGGTATTAACTACAGATGCATGTATTCTCCAAGGACAATCAGGTGAATCCTCATGTCTAAAATACAACAGTTTTCCATCATTTCTTCTCACCTTAAGATTGTGCATAGTCTTTACAGCATGTGAAACAACAGCCTCTTTCATCACATCTCTATTTGGAAAGCACTATCTTAGTGCAAATTTTGGGTCATAATCATCATTTGGCTTGAAAGGCACCCTTTTAAGTCTGTCTGGTGGTCTTTCTAAGTCACTACCATCTGACTCAAGTGCACTATCGAAATCATCATTTGCACCAAGAACAATGGGATCACTTTCAACACTAGAATCGTTGTCATCATACTGAAAGTAGGGCTCGTGCCCTTTTTCTGTAATCCAAACACCACTTCTGGCCTTACTTGTCCCAGCCCCCACCTTACTTTCTTCCTACTTGTTCCACCTTCAGTACTTGGCTTGATACCCAATATACTTGAGCCAACGGTGTTAGTTTCAACTCCGTTTGGATTCAATTTTTTCTTTCCTTTGTAAACTACCATCTTGTCAGACATGTTATGCTCTATATAAACATAGTCATCACCTCTGTCATTTTCCTCCCCAACTACATTCTTAGATGCATCACCAACACCCTCATCTCCATCACCCTCATTCTCATAACTGTGGAATCAAATTACCCTCGACATGTAAATGAAACTCTATTTCCTTTACATATTCCTTACAAGCATATTTTAAGTCTTTGTTAGTAGAAATATACTTCCACCCCTGTGGAATACTAACAAATATTTTCCTACCTTCATGTACACTTAACTCATCACAGTATGCATTCATTAATCCAATACTAAGTTATGAATCTGGAAAAAGTCCCACTTTCTCACCTTACCACCTTCATAAAAAGTATCCATCTTCCCTTGTTCAAACTTGCCTCCATAATGAATACACAGTGTGAAGGCATTTTTTATATGTTTGACAATAGAAAAAAGAAATACTAAAGAAACAAACTCAGTTAAATTAAATATACCAATATTCAATACAAAACCAACCAACCAAGTTAGTGAATATACAAACAAAAAGGAGAAAAAATCACCAGCCCTAGGTAAAAAAAAAAAACTTACTGTGTGGTAGAGGTGGAATCGAATTCATAAAATCCGGTCGTTCTATGATGAAGCCTGTCAACAGAGTCGAAACATTGCTCATCTCCACTTCACACAAGCAGCTTGTGGTCCAAGAACGAAGAAAATGCCAGAGAATCGGCAAAGGGTCGAGAGTTTCACGTGCGAGAGAGTTTTCTAGGGAACCCTAGAAAGAACGATGGTTTTGGCAAAGGAGAACGATGGTTTTGAGGGAACCCTAGGAAACCTTGCGAGAGAGCTTCACGTTCCTATTTACCCCTGTTTTCTTTTATTTTTATTTAGATTAGTAAATGTTAATGAATTTTATGTTTTTTTTTGTATTTTTTTAAACCTAATTACGTGGCATGCCACGTCAAAAAAAGCTAATGACAATGCAAAGTCAACTACAAATGAACCAAAATTGCCAATTTTTACTATATTATTGTGCATACTGACCACTCCCAACGAACAGTGTACTGCGCGTGCCAAAACCATATAACTTATGTACCATTTGTGCCATTTTCCCGAATAAATATGGTGGAACCGCATTCTTGATTCCGACCCGGCAGTGGCGGCGTCCAGGTTTGATTTTTCTTATTGATTTTGAAATTGGTTTGATTGGAAAATGGCATTGAGGCCGATCGGGGTGAGGATGGGTTTTAAGTACGAGGAGTTCTTCTTGGTTTCAATGGGGTTTGCAATATATAGAATCTTGACTAACAAAAGATGAACTCTTGATTGATACTGATATCTCAAAGTTAAAGAACACAAAACCAATGAATGATTGAAGATTTGATGTTACCTTGAAAAGATGAGGAATTGCAGTGAGGTTGAGAAATGGCTTCGGATGACCAGAAGAAAATATTAACCGTATATATATATATTTGTGTGTGTGTGTTTTTTGCTAGAAAAGTTGTGTGATTGTGAAAATTTGTTGTTTGTGGTTTTATAGTGGAAATCACTAACCGATTCTTCCCATGATGAATAACTTCCTCCCCATGATGTACACTACTCCCACTGAGGTGGTGATAGTGTGAGATGCAGAAAACTCCTTCCCCATGTTCTATCGTGAGTGTGTGGGAGAGAAAATGTTGGGCTTGGCATTTAATAATGATAATTGGGCTCTTAATTAATTATAAGATTTGGGCTTGATAATGAATTATAGGAGTTGAGCCCAAAATACATGAATTGGGTTTGGACTTATAATGATTGGTCGGTCCAAAATGAATGGATTAAAATTAACTAAAATGGACTTATATTATTTGGCTCGATAATTAATTGACTTGAGTCTATAGTTAAATTAGAAATTCATGAATTGGGCTCAATAAATAATCATAAGCCAACTGATAAATTAAATTGAATTATTACTTATTATAAAAAAAATTAATATATTAAGAAATAATTCCCTAAATTTAATGGGTATTACATCCTACCCCTGTTGGAAAAATTTTCGTCCTCGAAAATAGTATACTTACCGTGAATAAGGAAATCAGGGTAGCGAACTCGAAGTTCCTCTCCACGCTCCAAAGTAGCTTCATCCTTGGTGTGATTTCGCCATTGAACCTTGACGAGTACCCTCTCTTTATTTCTTAATCTTTTTGTCGATTATCGCAACTGGTTGTTCGACATAAGTGAGATCTTTATTCACTTCCACCGTTGAATTAGTTGATCACATGACTAGGATCGTGAACGTACTTTCTCAACTGTGAGACGTGAAAAACATTTTGTACTGCTGAGAATTCCGGTGGTAATGCTAAACGAAACGCCAAATCTCCAATTCGGTCGAGGATTTCAATTGGTCCGACGTATCTTGGTCTCAACTTGTTCCTCGATCCAAACCGGATAACTCCTTTAGTCGGGGCTACCTTTAGGAAGACCTTTTCTCCAATATTAAACTCAAGGTCCTTCATTCGCTTGCCGGCACAAGACTTTTGGTGATCTTGAGTTGTCTTAATCCTTTCACGAATCTTCTCTACTACGCCCGCGGTCTTCTAGATCATCTCGGGACCCAAAATTTTCCTTTCACCTACTTCATCCCAATAAACCGGTGATCTTCACTTCCTCCTATAAAGTGCCTCGTACGGGGCCATTCCGATCGTTGCTTGAAAACTGTTATTGTATGCGAATTCTACCAAAGGTAATAACTGTTCCCAACAATTACCCATGTCCAACACACAAGCTCTCAACATGTCTTCAAGTATATGTATCGTCCGTTCTGATTGACCGTCAGTTTGTGGGTGATAGGCTGTACTAAAATTTAATTTAGTTCCCAATGCTTCCTTCAAACTTTCCCAAAAACGTGACGTGAAGCGAGTATCTCTATCCGAGACTATAGACACTGGTACTCCGTGCAGTCTTACGATCTCCTTAATATACAATTGCACATACTGATACATTGTGAAGTTCATCTTTACTGGAATAAAATAGGCTGACTTCGTGAGGCGATCAACCACACCCCAAATTGCCTGATTTCCTCTTTCCGATCGAGGTAAGCTTACCAAAAAAGTTTATAGTAATGTGTTCCCATTTCCACTCTGGGATGTGGAGTGATTTTAACAAACTAAAAGGGCGTTGATGTTTGGCTTTCACCTGCTGACAAATAATACATCTCCTGACGAATTCAGCCACGTTTCTCTTCAAACCTTCCCACCAAAAATTGCTTTTCAAATCTTGGTACATCTTTTTACTACCAGGATGAGCAGTATATGGCGTGTTATGTGCCTCTTCCAAAATCACCTTCTTTAAATCCGTATTATCTGGCACACAAATCCTTTCCTTGTAGTATATCATACCATCTGCTGATATACTAAATCATTTATCCTCTCCAGCTATAACGCTCTCCTTCATTTTGGTCAAGAAATTATCTTGGTCCTGACCTTCCTTGATCCTCTCTCTCTCTCAAGGTCGGTTGAACTGACAACGTCATTAAAATTGCTTCCATCGGCTTTAATGGTGTAGCCACTTCTAGGTTCATCCTTGAAAATTCACTGACCAATTTGTCTTCCTTAGTCAAAATACAATTGAATTCTCCTCTGACCTTGCGACTTAAAGCATCTACGACCACGTTCGCCTTTCCTGGATGATAGTGAATTGTACAATCGTAGTCCTTTATTAACTCCAACCATCTTATTTGTCTCATATTCATTTCCTTCTGAGTGAATCAATACTTTAAGATTTTGTGGTTGGTATAGATCTCACATTTACCTCCGTAAAGGTAATGTCGCCATATCTTAAAGGCGTGAACTACCGCAGCTAGTTCTAAGTCATGGGTCGGATAATTTACCTCATGCGACTTTAATTGCCTTGACGCATATGCGATGACTTTACCTTGCTGCATTAGAACACATCCTAATCCTTGCTTGGATGCATCACTATAGATCACGAATTCTCTTGACGGATCTGGAATCATCAAAACTGAAGCTGAGGTTAACCTCCGTTTAAGCTCTTAAAAACTTTCTTCACACTTCTCATTCCACAGGAACTGTTCTCCTTTCCTCGTTAGTCGAGTCATCGGTGCGGCTATCTTAGAAAATCCTTCAATAAACCTCCTATAATATCCTGCTAACCCCAAGAAACTGCGAACCTCATTCGCGTTAGTTGGTGTTTTCTAATAGTTGATAGCCTCTATCTTAGACGGATCGACTTCAATTCCTTGGGAAGTAACAACATGTCCAAGGAATGCCACTCTCTTGAGTCAAAATTTGCACTTACTAAACTTCGCATACAGTTTCTCTTTGCGAAGTATCTTCAAAACTGTCCGTAGATGCTTCTCATGTTCTGCTTCATCTATCGAATAATATGTCATCTATAAACACAATGACAAACTGATCCAAATAGGGTTGAAAAACTCTATTCATCAAGTCCATAAAAACTGCTGGGGTATTACTTAACCCAAATGGCATTACTACAAACTCGTAGTGGCCATATCTTGTTCGGAAAGCAGTCTTCGGAATGTCCTCGTCCTTGATCTTTATTTGATGGTATCCTGACCTCAAATCTATCTTTGAGAACACTCCTGAACCTCCAAGATGGTCAAATAAATCATCGATTCGGGGAAGCGGATACTTGTTCTTTATCGTGAGTCGATTCAACTCACGAAAGTCGATGCACATTCTCATGCTTCCATCCTTCTTCTTCACGAATAACACAAGTGCTCCCCAAGGTGAGATGATTGGTCGGATATATCCCATATCGAGTAAGTTGCTTTCATGGCTGATATCACTGGAGGGGCTTTGCTACGCTTAACCCTTGAAAAACGTCCTCTACTCCGGCAGTGGCGGCAGCCAGGTTTGATTTTTATTTTTGATTTTGAAATTGGTTTGATTGGAAAATGGCAGTGAGGCCGACCGGGGTGAAGATGGGTTTTAAGTACGAGGAGTTTTTCTTGGTTTCAATGGGGTTTGCAATATATAGAATCTTAACTGACAGAAGATGAACTCTTGATTGATACTGATATCTCAAAGTTAAAGAACACAAAACCGATGAAGGATTGAAGATTTGATGTTACCTTGAAAAGATGAGGAATTGCAGTGAGGTTGAGACATGGCTTCGGATGACCAGCAGAAATATATATATATATATATATATATATTTGTGTGTATGTTTTGCTTTGTGTGATTGTGAAAATTTGTTGTTTGTGGTTTTATACTGGAATCGATAACTGATTCTTCCCATGATGAATAACTTCCTCCCATGATGTCCACTACTCCCACTAAGGTGGTGATAGTGTGAGATGCAGAAAACTCCTTCCCATGTTCTATCGTGAGTGTGTGGGAGAGAAAATGTTGGGCTTGGTATTTTATAATGACAATTGAGCTCTTAATTAATTATATGATTTGGGCTTGATAATGAATTATAGGAGTTGGGCCCAGAATACATGAATTGGGTTTGGACTTATAATGGTTGGCCGGTCCAAAATGAATTGGTTAAAATTAATTAAAATGGACTTATATTATTTGGCTCGATAATTAATTGACTTGGGTCTATGGTTAAATTAGAAATTCATGAATTGGGCTCAATAAATAATCATAAGCCCAACTGATAAGTTAAATGAATTATTATTCAATACTTATTAGAAAAATATAATTAATATATTAAGAAATAATTCCCTAAATTTAGCGGGTATTACAGTTTTTGTTAAAACTCCCAATGGCATTTTAAACCATTTTTATAAATTGTTTTCCTTGAGTTATGATCTTTCGAATTTGGAAAGTTTATTCAAACTCTTGCCTCGGGAAGTATTTTTTATTATGTTTGAATCTTTGAGTATTCCTGGTTATTATTATTCTTGGAATATGATTTGTATGACTCGTATTTTGTACTTTGTACTTGCACTAGCAAAATAGTGGAATTTTGCTAACCCCGAGTAATCGAGGGTGGATGTCTGTCTTGCATTCAGGTTTTGCGGGCATAACACAAGTTTGGCATGAAGGATGATGAAAGATGATCGATACTAATCACATGAGGACCTCTGGTTTAGTTGTACTTTATTTCCGCTGCAGTATTTTTTCCCGTTGTGCGGGAGTGTGTTGTATTTTAACCCCTGCGTGGGCATGTATTGAGATTGAGTTGTATGTATTAATTGAAAGACCAAACCGGTCTACTAAGTCATTTTAGCCTTAAAGACGATGTTGAGATGTTTGATTTTAGTTACCAGTCTGGTAGATCATTAGGGAAAAAGTATACGGCGTATAATATACCTGAGTGGATTGAGGGTATTACAACAATAGTAATAATAATAAGAATAATATAATAACACTAATAATCAAGAATAATTGTATACATTATACTCAATATGCTAGAAATTCACCGATTTATGAATTATCATTTCAGTTCTAAAAACTGACGACATATAAATGTAATATTCAGCATAAATATTATCTCATCCTCAAATAACTAAATGTATTATTATTTATTCTTTATACGTAAAGTAAAAAATAATTATTTTTTTCTTATTTTGATATGAGCAAAAAAAGGTGAAAAAACGGACAACAGAAATTGTTGTGTGGGTATGATAGAGAATATATATTCAATTATATATATATATATATATATGAGAGAATATATTATTTTTTATTTAACGATTTTATTTTCTTGTAAATTTTCAAACTAGTGAGAATAAATATTATTACTTAAAATACATTAACATGAATTCTCATATTAAATATAATTCATATTAGTTGAAAGATAAAGTTCATACACTTACAAATTAAATAATTAAATTTATGAAAAAATAATTGTTAAAAGAATAATCGGGTTTTCGGGTACCCGAGTTTACGCAACAAGCCGGCCCATGACCCGGACCGATCATATGACTTTTTTCGGGTTGGGTACCCGGACCGAAAAAAAAATATTTTTTTTTTTAAAATACCCGATATTATTAGTTCGGGTAATCGGGTATTTGAGCGTGATTTTTTAATGATGAAGGATGCGTGGTTTTCAATTAGGGGTAAGGGAGTCATTTTTTTGTATTAATGAGAACAACACCCTTTTTCCTACTTTATGAATAAGCCCTCTTTATCTGCGCGAATAAATCATTAAACCACAAGTAAAAACCTCCAAATATCTGTACGAATAAGCCCTTGTTATCATTAAGTTTATTAAACCACCGATAAACACCGTCAAACATATATCTACCGCTCAAACCCGTCTAAAGGCCAACTACTTTTCTGGCCGTGGATGTTAAGCCTGAGATAATACTTAAAAAACAAAGAATAAGAAAAAGAAAAAGATTAATGTTTTCAGTAATTAAGTTACTGTAGTTGTTAAAGAAAGAGCCTTTGTTGTCCCATGTACCAAACGCAGCCTTAGGGACATGAGTTTTAATAAAAAATAAATAGTAGTAATTTTGAGTAGAGAAAGTGTCCTGTTTTTTACTGTATGAGTATGTTAATTATTATTTTTGATTAATTAAAGAATAAGAGTGTGAATCATTCTTGATATTATTGTAAATAAGTTGGAAAGGTAAAGAAAAAATATAAGGGGTATTATTTAAAAATGAAATAGATATATTCTTGTGGGACAGATAAAAATGACAAATTGAACACACCTTTATGATAAATTGAGCACAATTTGGTGTTGATGTCTTTGTTTTAATCAAATATATATTAATTAATACACATGAGCTATATTTACCTAGGAACCCATCTCTTACTTTTACTTTTTCTTTCCAAAATTATATACTCCCTCCATATATGTATAATTTTTATTGATCGTAGGTAAAATACACCAAAATAAGTTGTTTGTTACCATTCAGTTATATTATTATTTATTAGTTGGGCATAAATTTTGGATCATACATAATCAGATAATAAGAGCAGAAGATGCAAAAATAGAAATAAACTTCTATTAAAAATAAATTATATTTTTAAAATTATTATTTTCAAATGGAACGGGGAACCTATATAGAAAATTAGGCCATCATTAAATTACTGGATTACTAAACACCGCCCTAAATTACTAGACACCACCCTAGAATATTATCTTTTTACCCTTAATTCATATTAATCAAATTTGTAATCCTAATTTCTTAATACTTTTCTCTCTAAAGACCCCACCAACCGCAGCCGCACCGCCGCCCTAACACCGCCGCACAACCGTCTTCTGCCGCCACATCACCGCCGTTCGCCGCCGCACCGACATCGTCCGCCGCCATGACCGGAAAAGGAAAAGCTCCGGTAACTAATTTTTTTCGTTTTACTGGTTCGTTGACCGCGGCCGCCGTGTCGGAGTGCACGACAGAGGCCGCGGCCGTTATTTTGTTACAGGCGTCCGACGATGACGCCTGGCCATGGCACAGGCGTCCGCCGATTCCGCCTATCCATGGCGCAGGCGTCCATGGCGGACGCTCAGCCGATGGTATAGACGTCTACGTCGGACGTCCAAACCGTGCACAGGCGTCCAGATCGGACGCCTAGCCGCTGGAGTAGGCGTCTGTTTCGGACGCTTGAACCATGGTCGTGGCGTCCAGACCAGACGCCCCTGCCTTGGTTCAGGCGTCCTGTCCGGACGCCCCAGTCATTTTTTTGGAAAAAAAATAATATTTTCAATTAATAATTAATAATGTGTATTGTTTGTATGATTATTACTTATTAGTTGTATTGTTTGCTAAATGCAGATGAGAGGATGAGTGGGCAAATCTATGCCGCTAGTCACAGAGTTGATGGGTTCTGGAGCGCGTCACACCAGAGCTCGTGGTGTTGATGCTTTCGTTCGTAGACAGCGGGAGGCAGAGCGTAGGGGATTCGAGGACGTACCTTATACTGATTTTGGTACTGAGGATTCGAGCGAGTATTATTCGCACGATGAGGCCGACAATTAGGAGGGCGGTGATGATTCTTCTTCATTTTCGTGCCGGGTTCGGAAGGGGAGAGGGGGGAGGTTTGTCACTTCTGGGTCTACCAGTAGTAAACGACGTAGGGCAGAGGATGACACATCTTGGATGGTTACTGAGGAGATGCCTGGTGGCCCTATCGACGGCAGCGTTATCCCGAGTTTCGGTGGGCATGTCGCCGCGCATATCTGGACTGGAGATATGAGAGGTTTGCTGAAGTGTCATACCAGGACTGCTGCTTGTCATAGCTTGAGTCAGTGGCGCTCAGTTATGTCACCCTCTTTAGTGAGTCGGATCAGTGGGACTGGGTTATCCCACCTGACGGACGCCATGTTCAGACATAATAACTCCCAGTTGATTTCTGCGTTCGTTGAGCGGTGGCAGCCCGATACGAACTCTTTTCACATGCCGTTCGGAGAGATGACCATCATGTTACATGATGTGTGGCAGATCCTTCGCATTCCTGTCGAGGGCCGATTGGTTGATGCCGATAGCACATCTACACAGTTGCAGGTGGATGTGATGGAGGTTCTTGGAGTATCGCGGTCCGAGCTACTGAGTACTCATTGGGGGGTGGCGGCGTACTTATGGACTCGATTTTCAGGTCATGCCGCGATAGAGGTCGAGTGGAGGGCACCCAGGCCGTAGCTTAGATGTGGTTGTTATTTGGATCCACCTTGTTTGTTGACAAGAGTGGTAACCGGATTAGACCGTCCTGCATATTGGAGGTGAGGGACGGTATGGATACGACCGGAAACCGAAAAAGATCACCGAAAAAAAATCTGCATATTGGATTAGGCCGTCCTGCATATTGGATCTACCTTTTTTGTTGTATGGATACGATCAACAAAAAATAAAATCAACTATAAAGATCAACAAAACCGAAAATTTTAATAATTAAGGAACATACAACAAATTCATTTTTACATCATACCGACTAATCTATTCCATTTTTCTGTCCTGCTCGTATACAAATTCTCCCAGCCACCAACACTACTATCATGGTATCTAAACCAGTTAGTCACTATGGGCGGTACAGGAAAATTAGGCATTAAATCTAGACGAGTAAAATATTTGTACGTATCTCCTAAACGACAAATGACAATCTTCTGGCTAGGCCGTGTTGCCGTTGAGGGTGTTTTCAATGGCAGCACAGTGAGACATGAAAATAAAGATCTACCATTTCCGAATCCGAATAGTATGACGGTGGCATTGAAAGTAGTAGCAATAGGGAATAAATCTTCAGCCACAGCCATCCAATGATCCGATCCACACGCACCACCATCCCATGTAATACGGCGAACCTCAGGTTCAATCCCATCATAGTAGATCGATCGGTAGAGTGTACAGTTAGCCATAATTTCATTTGCAATGCATACACGTACAATACGCCATTTATCTTGGTCGCCAAATATGTAGTCGGCGATAACACGAAATCCACAATTACCATCTCCGGGGACATCGAGATAACCTTCAACAAACGACAAAATAATTCCCGGTATCTTGTCGATATGGTGATAGTTGCCAATATCCACTCGGTGATGTGCATCTGCAAACACATATTCAATATATTACATATTATCATAATAATATCAAACTTAAAAAGCATATCACGAGTATTAATAAATTTGTTCATACCCGATGAAGAGGCATTGTGGACTGATGCACAAGAGCTGCGTCCACGACCACTGGATGAGCGGGAACGGACACGACTCCTTTGGCTATACTCCCAACCACTAGGATCGCGTCTAGTCGATGAACTTCCTCTTGGTCGACCCTTAACTGCCGTATTCACTTGTGGTTCAACGTAACGCGTTTGATCAGGGTGAAGATGATCGTGGATCATAAGTGATAGGTTACGGACAACTGCACGATCGCTCTGTCTGACCTCATCGACAAGGGCCTGGAAGTACCGCTGGTCCTCCGATTCAGCACCGGTAGGAGGATCGACAAATTCGGTCGTGTCCACACCATCACTAATAATAAGTGTTTGCCAAAATATGTGAAGACGACTAACACTACGTGGGGTCCGTGCTTCCATAAGTCTCTTGAGATCACACGCACAAGGAATCTGATGGGTGGTTTGGAGTGCACAACCGCAACGATGGTACACTTGATCACTTAATTCTCTCATACGTGTTAATTCATTCGACAGTAACCGCAGACAATGATGGGAAACACGACAACGCAAGTAGTTGAATGGAAAACTAGAGTACGCCACGCCTGTACGACACCTAGACTGTTCAAGTGTGTATCTGATCTGCGTTAGTTGTGATTCAATCTCCTGGTTCACTTTGGTCCAGACGGTATCGAGGGCTCCGGTGGAAGAATTAAGCCATTGCTTTAACTCGGCATGTGCACTCTCTACTCTACAAGTGGTTGTATTTCCAAAATGAAGCACTTTATTCATCCACGCAACAACGAACATCTCCTTGTATTTCAGCCATGTACCCTCAACGTAGGATATCACCTTAGGATTCCATCTCCATGTATCCTTCATGAGTTGCACCGCTTGATCGTATTCCTCTTCGGTCGCCGCTTCCATGATTTTCTTCCATTTCCCTTTTTTAAACTTTTGGCCCATTTCTTTATCTTTTCCACAAATTCTGTAGACCTTGTCTTCAACATCCTTATTAATATGCCATGTGCAAAGCAAGTGGGCACTCTGTGGAAATATCTCTCCAATAGGACGCATCAATCCCAACTCGCGATCCATAACAATAGCCGTCGGATGAACATCAAACCCAAGCAAAATTTTCAACTTCTCCAACACCCACGCATAGCTCTATTCGGTCTCATCTTTTATAATTGCATAGGCGATTAGGAAGTTCTTGTTACATGGTGTCATCCCGACTATCTCGAGAAATGGCGTCTTATACTTATTCGTTTTGTAGGTGGAATCCATGCCAATGAACCATCTGTAGGTCCGGATTAAGTTGATTGATGTTGGATGTGCCATGAACACGTGGGTAACAACATTTGTATCCGGGTCGGCCTGCATCCAATGTACGTAGTTATTAAATCTGACGAATGGTGAAACTGACCGACGACATCTCTTTCTTCAAAATCATGCTTCCTCAAGTGGTCTCTATAATTATAGATATGTCGTCTAGTCGGTTTGTCCTCGGGAAATTTATTCTGAATGGCCGCCAAGATGGCACACGGCTTGGCTTGAGCAGCATTCATCGCACGAACAACTTGTTTGGCCGATTTACTCAGTCCACTCATTTGACGATGCCCCTCCGCATATACAATAAATGAGTGATTGTGCATACCCTTAATCCCAGACATCGGTCTGATTATCCAACCACTCAAGTCATGCAATTGTTCGTCCTTTATCTGAAATGTACACTTGCATGCTTTCGTCTTTGTGTCCTTTCGAACAGCGACATCTAAATCTCTTAATACCCCTCTGTACCGTTCACCACGGTTACATCTCAATAGCTTTGTCTTTCATTTATTCTTGTACGACGAAATGATCAACTCGAAACCAATTTGAAGAGCAATTTTTTTCGCCCAACCAATCGCATCACAATCACTAGCGAATATTTCGTCATTAACGAAATAACCACTATAATCAACGCCGTCACCTTCAAATTCTTCCAATATAACCTGAAATTATTAATTGACAGAATGTTAATACTAATACCAATAATATTATTATTAAAATTTAAATTCATGCAAAAAAAGGTCCAGGCGTCCAAAAATTGCGCTTGGACCATGGCCGAGGCGTCTGGCATGGACGCCTGGCCACGGTAGAAGCGTCTGAATAGGACCCCTAGCCATGGCATAGGCGTCTGAATCAGACGTCCAGACCATGGTTCAGGCGCCTGGTTTAGACGCCTAGACCAAGGACGGAGCGTCCGGAGCAGACGCCTGTACCATGGCCTAGGCGGAATCCTCGAACGCCTGTACCATGGAACAGACGGAATATTCAGACGCCTGCGTCATTTTCTCCGAAAAATTACCTCCAGATGTGAATTCTCGTCCATTTTCGTAGTTGTCGATGATATTGACGATATATATTTGATTGTGTATTCTGTAGAATAAATGAAAAATTGTATCTAGATTTCATTTCGAAAAACTGGTATGTTGGTGTGTTGGGTAGAAATAATGAAAGATTGTCAAATGGACAAAAAAGTAATATTATAGGGCGGTGTCTAGTAATTTAGGACGGTGTTTAGTAATACCCTTAAATTATTAAGGCTACGGTTCAATGCACTGCCCTAATGCAACAAGCGGTAGGGCGACAAAGTTTAAAAATCCGGTTAATATTTTAATTTCATATAAAAAAAAGCTAAATTGTTATATATTTAACTCCGTTTTATCAGAGTGTTCTTATTTTTTATGGGTATGGATGTATGTATTTTAATAACAGTTAGGCAGCGGTAATTTTGAGTAGAGAAATGGTCCCACTTTTTATTGTAGAGGTATATTAATTATTGTTATTAATTATTTAAAAAATAGAGTATGTGGGTCATTCTTGGTATTGTTGTAAATAAGTTGAAAAGATGGAGTAAGAATATAAAAGCTAATTTCTAAAATAAGCACATTTTTGTGTGGGGGTGTTATTGGTCCGGTTCGGGTATTTGCTTAACGGGCCAGATCCGATAACTTTAACGAGTATACTCGAGACCCGGACCGACAAGCTAACGGGTCCAGTGCTGGAATCGGAACCGGTCCGATAAGATTTTGAGTATAACCGCGACCGGTCCGTTAAGAACCTGCCCGTTAAGGACCCAAAAAACCCCGGCCCCTTATGCACCCGGACCGACCCATTAAGCAAAATCGGGTCAGTAGGCATCGCCCCAAAATATGAAAAAAATTGACAATAATAAAGAATAACCAAAATAGAAAAAAATTATGAATAATAAAGAATAACAAGACTCAAATCAGAATTAATAAAATAACTTTAATAAATTAAAATTGCTAGGAAATTAAAATACAGATCATCACAACCTTGAATTGTGTCTTAAATTGAGGTAGAAATCATCTTAGAATTGAAAGAAATCACTTAAAATCAGACTCTGTGATGAATGATTTCGAATCGAAAACACTTTGAATTTGTTGAAACTTGTAAGTAATCACTAATCACTTCGGCTTAGTTGCAACTTGCAAGAAATGAAGGATATATAAGAGAACAAGGGGGTTGCAAGAAATGAAATGGGTGAGTGGAAGAATTGAAGTTGGTTGCGCATTGGACTTGAGGATGAATTTGAGGTAGGGTTTCTTCTATCAATTGTCTTTTATATTCAATTACTAAGGCTTTGTTTGGTAATGTAATTAGTGAAAAATTACCGTTTTTATCGGGTTAACGGTTTCGGTCCTTATCGGTTTCGGTTCCAACTTCTATCAGTATCCAGACTGTTAATATTTTGGGTGAATATCAATTTCGAGTATTATCGGGCGGATCTCTAATATTCTTAGATCACTAAGGCCCTGTTCTTTTGAACTTATTTTTCATTTTGATTCGATTCGATTGATTCGAGTCCATTCGATTCGAGTTCATTCGATTCGATTCGATTGATTCAGTCGATTCGATTCGATTGATTGATTCTTTCTCTTATTATTATTATTATTATTATTATTATTATTATTAATCTTAATTATTATTATTGTTATTATTACTAATAATATTACTATTATCGTTGTTGTTGTTGTTGATTACTATTATTATTATTATTATTATTATTATCATTTACCATTAATATATATTTGATTCGATTGAGTCGAGTCCATTCGATTCGATTCGGATTCGAATCCATTCGATTCAATTGTTCGATTCGATTCAATTGATTCATTCAATCCAAGAAGCAGGCAAGAATCCTACTCTTGGTGTGGCGGAATAGTATTCATGTTTTAAATTGTGATAAATAATAATCGATGAATTTTTATTATTAAATTAACAATTGATGATGACTCTTGCCCGTTAGGTCCGACCCATGACCAAGACCGAAATAAAGCGGTAGGGCCCGTAGGGGGTTAGGGCACACGCCACATCTTCTACAAACAAGGAATTCCCCTCTCTTTGCCGGAGAACCCCAAATCAAATTTCACGAAGACAAAAAGAAACCCTAAGAATTAAAAAAAAAAAAAAAACAGGAAAATACTTTCTCGCCCCTTTTTTCGAAAAAAATATCGGAAACTATTAAGATAGACAAAGAAATCTGGGAAGTGGCGATCTTCAATTGATCATTTTGAAGATTGCCGAAAATGCAGCACATATTCTCCAGCAAACCACCGGTAATTTTCATCCTCGCCGTTCTGTTCACTGCCCTTTTTCCCCCCGCCGTCCGATCGAATCCCAATTTCATCAAATTGCCTTCCGAGCAAGTGGAAATCGGTATCTGCGCGAATTCAAACCCGGATGTCTGCCCCGTGATGTGCTTCCGGCCGGACCCGGTATGCGGGGTTGACGGCGTCACATACTGGTGCGGTTGCGCCGAGGCCCATTGCGCTGGGGCGCGTGTGGAGAAATTCGGGTTTTGTGAGGTGGGCAATGGTGGGTCGGGCCCAGCGGGCCAGGCCCTTTTGTTGGTTCACATTATTTGGCTAATCCTGCTTGGGGTGTTTGTGTTGTTTGGGCTTCTTTGACGGGGAGGATCCATTGCCATCTCTTCTGAAATTGTCTAATTTCCTCAGCATCTTAGTGAATTTGGGAGTTCTTGATTTTGAGTTTAGAATTTGGTGCTGATCATTCAGTGACAATCTCTATTATCGGGTTTGTGATTTGGGTACTTATGACTAATGATGAGGGATCATTTGTTGATTTCTGTATTACATTTCTTATAGTGAAGAATGAGTTGGATTCTTCTGTAAAAATACCAATTTGTGCTTAATATGTGGTTTAGTTAGCTGTTTGCATGATATGTACCCGAAGGAGATGTTTTCCCCGATGAAAAATATGCGCCCATATGAAAGCAAAATGTGTTTTCCCGTGCCGATTTAATTTTTTTTTTTTTTTGGGTTCTTTAAAAGTGTGTTCTGTTTAGAAGAATAGTGTTCAATTCAGTTGTGCTGCTGTATTAGGATTAGTGATTTTCATTGAAAGTAGCTTGTTCCATCATCACTAATCGAATAGAGAAAGCTCTACCTGGACTAGAGGAGTCTCACCCCCTCCTCCGCTCCGCCTCCGTCCCCCTCTCCCTCCTCCGCTCCGCCCCCCTCCCCCTCCTCCGCTCCGCCTCCGTTCCCCTCCCTCTCATACCTCCCCATCCTCCGCTCGGCCTCCGCCCCTCCCTCCCTCTCCCCCTCCGCCTCCCTCTACCTCTCCCCCTCCGCCTCCCCCTCTCCCTTTTCCTCCCCCTCCCCCACCTGTCTCCACCTTCCCCTCCTCCCCCCCCTCCTCCCTCCCCCCTCCCTCTCCTCGTTTTTGTTCGTCAATCTTGGGGTGGTGGTGGTGGGAGGGTGTTATTAATTTTGTATGTGATCAAATTAGGTTTCTAGGTGACCTGATGAATGATGATGGTTATCAAGGACCTCAACTGTAAGAAACCCTTTTGAACATGCTCATGGGTGTTTGTAAATGTTCTTTTTAAGTATTTTTTTTTAAGATTCCGAATACTCGAGTCAGTCATGTTTCATGATGTATCCGTTGATTATACAATATCAATCATGTAGTGTGACACGATATTTTCCATGTAATTGGAAAAACCTATGGTGTTGATGGTTTTGAAATTCCATCTCATTTCTCCTTTGCATGAATCATAGTTTTAGACAATTAATTGATACTAATCTTTAGGCCAATAGTTGGGATTAAGGTGCAGTTGATGATGCTTCTGAATACTCGAGTGTTTGTTACCATCCGCTCCTGCGATAAAATATCTGAGAGAGAAAAAGCAAGTTATAAATCGAAAAAAGTCAAAGGATGATTTTGGCTGATTTTGGAGGATTAAGTCTGCAATTTTTTGTCTTAAGTGGAGTTGACAATAATCTGCTTATCAAATTAATCAAAAATTAATGATATATTCTAGACTATTTTTAAAATTGAATACCAAAAACTCCTCAATTTTACTAGAATGGACAATTTCAGCCCTGCGGAATTTTTGGGGTTATATTTCTTCTGTGAAAATGAAACTATGTGCAGTTGAATGCCTTTGAATGTAAAGTTATAGATATTACTGTTCCGCTTCGATAATTTGATGCGATAGATTGGTAAAGTATGTAAACAGTGATGTGATTGTAATTTTTTTTTTTTTGTGTAAATGCGGGCGAAATGTGATGTGATTGTAATTGATTGATATGTTTAGGGTGCGAATGGGATGGTTCGGTTCGATTTTTGCATAACACGAAATCGAAACCGAATTTTTTTTTTTTTGGTTCTTAAAAATTGCAAACGGACCTAACCATTCGGTTTCAGTTTTTGGGTTTTCGATTTTTTTTTAATAAAATAGACTAATTTAGTAAACGTTTTCAGAAAAAAATTATAAGTAAACATGAAATCTAACAAAAAATATTGGATACATTGGATTTATTTTAAAACGGATTCACTTCAACTAATAATTCGAGAAATTGTAATAGTATAATAATTTTAAAAATAGTAGATAAAAATATGTTGGTTTTAAATTCGGTTCGATTTGTTGTTGTCTTCGGTTTTCCACTTAAAATTGAAACTCAAAATGCTCAAAACCTAGGACCCGTCCCATCCTCTTCCGTTTTAAATATTTGGGATGGGCCGCGAGCCAAAACGTCGAACCGACGGGATCGCGTCCCATCCAATGTCCAGTCACTAAACTTATACAAACATATTATATACAAGCCCGACTACCAAACCCAAATCAGTTTTATCAGCTAACATTTGTAACTCATCTCGATTACCTCTTTGGTTCAGTTTCTACTAAGCCTGATCGACTAATCCTGAAGGCTCGAGCCCGACGAGACCAAATTCTTAAAATTCAGGTCTCATCCTGTCCCGTTTTAAATAATTAGGATGGACTGCGGGCCCAAATGCGAATCCGAAGAGTTTCCGTCCCGTCCCATTCTGTCCCATAAGAATGTCTAGTGACTGAAGTGATACAATCATATTATATATAGACCCGACTACTAAGCCCACCGCCGTCTTATCATATAATATTCTACCTAGTCCCTTCTCCTAAATCACATTCCTTAAATCCCCTTTACTCCTTCAGCGGCCTAATCTCACATAAGCCGCACCCACCTTTAAATTTATGAACTTGAAACTTTGAATTTATGAATTTGAAGATGTAACTTGAATCTAATAATAAAAATCACGGATCGTGAAATTATAAAAATATATATTGATTTAGACAAATCATAATAACTTGTAGTAGACCAGACACATGATTTGACGACTAATGTGGTTTAATAAAAAATCGACAACATATGAAATATTTTTGAAATTAAATTATTAATAAATAATATACCTCATATTTGAACAATATACATTAACTCTATTATTTACTTCAGAAATGGTCAAATATACAAGTTACTGGTTTGTCGTATCTGTTCCTTATAATATTTTATTGAATATTTTAGATTGCGATTTATATGTAGTTAATTTTATATTTAGAAAATTCGTGTGTAATGTATATTATTATATTAATAGTGTTATGCATTTATTTTGTTCAACTTAATGCATGTTTATTTTTATATTTAACTCTTAACTAAATAAAGTATTTATGTCCCCACACACATAGTAGTCTAGTGCTATTTGATACCAAAACCTCAATGAGGTCTTGTAATTTTGAAACTTATATGGGCATATGTGTAATTACCTAAACGTCATTTTAATTTTGGTTTAATTCTTTCACGACGAACCCTCGTCGTGAGTCGCGACATTCCCTCTTTTTCCAACCCCACAAGAAAAAGAGAAACAACGTTAGACCCCAAAGTCAAAATTGGATCGTCATATTAAAAGTTCTTCATATCTCACGCACCGCGGCATTTTCTCACTCTCGATTTCTTGTCTTGTTCAGTGAAATAATTAAAATCATAAGAGGAAACCGATTTCCAGCTGCCCGTGTGAGAAAAAAGAGGTAAGTAAAAGTAAAGTTTTGATTTTTCAGTTATTTTATATAATTTTTTTTTTGGGTTTAGTCGTTTTTTTTTTTAATTCCAGAAATTATTTCGGGGTTTGGGTTTGTATTTTATGATTTTTGGTGGGATAAGAAGAAATTTTACTGGAAGCTTAATGTTTTGCGTTTTGAAGAAAGATTTAGCGTTATGGAGATGAGAATTTTGAATGAGATCTAATGGTGTATTATGATATTAAATCTTGATTCTTTCAGGTTTTAGTTCATCTTCCGTAAGTTTACATAGTAATCTATAATGGTTTGTTTTCTATTGCCTGAATTTTATTTAGAACAAAAGCAGTTGAGAGCTTAGAGAGTGTTTGCCAATAAAAGAATAATAAGCGATTCTTAGCTTTTAGGGGGTTGGGGGTTGGGGTGCGGAGTTGGGTTTTCTTCTCTTTAGAAGCTGAAAATCATTTTTATATATGTTAAGTGGTGGAAAACACTCCCTTAATCAAGGAGCATATAGTGGAAACTATATGGCGATTCTATCAAAGGAAGGTGATACAGATAGAAGGTAATCCGTGTATTGTAGAAGATTACTTAACCA
Source organism: Orobanche coerulescens (assembly GCA_033398695.1). NCBI lineage: Eukaryota > Viridiplantae > Streptophyta > Magnoliopsida > Lamiales > Orobanchaceae > Orobanche > Orobanche coerulescens. Next base: position 39,643,410 of record CM065802.1, read on the forward strand.
GCTTCAGATGTCCGAAACTTGAAAAGTCGAGCTAGCCTTGAAGCTTGGCATGGCTTTGGATGTTATTTATAGGGTCGCTTAGGCAACATGGTCGGCGAATGCTATGCTTAGTTATACTAGTGCTCAGTTAGCTAAATTTAACTTGTTTCTTAAATTGGAATTGGGTTCATGAAATGAGTGCCGAATATGGGGCTTGAATAGTTAGTTATTTGATTCCAAGCATGTGTAGGATGCATGTAGCTTCGGGCTTCATCCATACCTAAATAGTAAGCTTGCAGCCTTAAGTGGTTACCCAAAGTGAATTTGTAGGTAGAAAGTTTATCGATTAGTTTTATTGTTATTTGCTATTCTTGTTCCTATTTTTTTTTTTGTGGGAATAAAAGATAACAAATACTTTTTAACCTTTAAATCACAAGCCACGACTTTCAGAAGTAATGCAGTGAATCTTCTGGCCGTGTTATATTAAATTTGAATTTCTTACCTTATATATTCAAAGAGGGTTCTCATTCATGCAATGCTTTTATTTGCAGAGTAATTTCCTGCCATTTGGATTGACTCTTGGGTGACACTGGGCTCAGACTAACTCCTTTTTCAGAAATACCGAATGGTGATATTTATTTCACCTTGAAGCATTAATTTAGTGGATATCAGTGTTCAAAAAATGGCAGATGGCAGTCCCATGACAGATACTTCGACTGATGCTGACACCGATGATAGGAATTTAAGGGTAAATTCCTCTCTCTCTCTCTCTCTCTCTCTCTCTCTCTCTCTCTCTCTCTCCCTCTCTCTCTCTCTCTCTCTCTCTCTCTCTCTCTCTCTCTCTCTCTCTCTCTCTCTCTCTCTCTCTCTCTCTCTCTCTCTCTCTCTCTCTCTCTCTCTCTCTCTCTCTCTCTCTTCTTTTACGAATGCCTTCTTGTACGAGTGTGCAAACCCCCCATTGTTGTCATTCTTTGGGCGAGATAAAGTACTTGCAGTTGGTTATTGAACCGAAAATTGCATCTGTTTTTTTGCAGTATCAAAGCAACCAATTGCAGGTTTTAGGTGCTTCTGATTGCAGCGATAAGTCCAGAGATCAAAAGGTTTTTGTCAACTCTTAACTGCTTGTACATTTCGTATATAAGATAAATTTATAGTATACATATGTGTAAATATATATTAAGATAAAATCTATGATCTTGACTACCTCTTGCAGACTCTGCGTAGGCTTGCTCAAAATCGTGAGGCTGCAAGAAAAAGCCGCTTGAGGAAAAAAGTAGGTCTTTAATATATACATATATACATGTGTGTGTGTGTGTGCGCGTTATCTTGTTCCCGGACATTGCTCGGGTGCTTGCTCACCATTCATCGACACACCTTTTTTATTCTTTCCCAATTAATTTCTCCTATGATTTTAATTTTATTACCCTTTAGATTGTTGCTAAATTAAGGGATAAGTACAACAATTACCCTTGATATTTTGGCCTAGTAACCAAAAAAAAAAAACAGACTTTTAGATTTATGAAAACCACCATGAGGTTTACATCTGTCGAAATTGCTGATGTCATCAAGTGTATTCAAAACTATATCCTCCAACTTTTCTAGATACTACAAATAACTGCAATTTTTCGTTTTACATTTTTCAGTTGCATCCCTGAACTTCTTCAGAATATTACAAATAGCCAAACAAAAAGTTGAGTTATTTGAATATTTAGAAGAGTTGAGGGGTAAAATTGTAAAATGTTTGATAACTAGCAAATACCGTCAGGTCAACTAATGGTTAGGACAAAATGCAAGGCATAATCAAATCAAATGGAGTGGTTTTCGTTATTTTTGAAGTTAGCTGGATTTTCTTTAAATACCCTACACCTCAAGGGTAGTTTTGTGATTATACCTTTTTATAATTTATACAACTAATGAGTGGTATAAAACTGAGAAGTTTGTATGATAACTTTACTTGCTTTTATACACATTTACTAAATAATGTTTGTTATGTTTCACTCTTCTGATGTTGACATTTAGGCTTATGTGCAACAACTCGAAAGCAGCAGAATGAAATTGACACAACTCGAGCAAGAACTCCAACGAGCAAGGCAACAGGTTTTGTTCTATATTCTTACTTTACATATTGTGCAGACATGCAATTTTTTTCAAGTTTTTATTGATTTTAAATTTAGTGAATCCTGTTTTCTTTGCTGAAGGGTGTATTTATTTCAAATTCTGGGGATCAATCTCAATCCGCTGGAAATGGTATGATAATCTTGGCTCTGTGAAGCGAATTCTCATATATGACTTTCTTTTGTTCTATGAAGCTAACTAGGTAGAGTTATTAAACGTTGGGGGTTCACTTTCTGGAACAGTAATTAGAGAAAGGTGAAATTAAAATCTGTAACTGAAGTAGTAAGAAGATTTGAGATGGTAGATACAAAATTGAAAGAATAGAATAAAAAAGTATTTAGAGGGACCTAAATTTCCAAACGAGGGTTGTCATAGCTTTAGTGGAGGCGCACAGTAAAGGCAGATGCCAGAAAGGAAAAAAGTTGGGGGCGGTTCGAGTTTCTCTTCTTGTTCTTTGACATGAATTTTGTGAAATAAGATGTTTTAGTTGGTCCACACGATAACATTAAGGTTTTTGCTTTCACTGGTTGAACCAGTGTCCTGCATTTGAACGAAACATTCCATTGGCATTTGTTTCCACTTTACAAATTATGCCCTTTAAAAGATGGTGTTTGTTAGATAAAGACGACCCCAATGGAGATTGTCTGAACACCTTAAGAGGGATATATGCAATTTTGAAAGATAAGTGAAGGTTCTTGTCTGAACACCTTATAGATGGTATTTGTCAAATGTAAGGAGGTGTTTGAGATGTTTATGTTTATGAAGGGTATAATAAAGTGTAATAACAAACCTCAAGGGGGTTGTGCAGTTTGCAATAACCTCTTTTTTTCTTCTAACTAGCTCAAAACCTCTAGAGGCCTATTTCATAGATATCCCTTTAAATATTCAGTCACTTTTGAGTTTCATTGGAAAGTCAAGAGTCCAATCATTTTTCTCTAGGTGCATTGGCCTTTGATGTTGAATATTCACGATGGCTTGAGGAACAAAACCGGCGGATAAATGAGCTGAGAGGTGCCGTAAATTCGCATGCGGGTGATGCCGAACTCCGCATAATAGTCGAGGGAATTTTGGCACAGTATGACGACATATTTAGGATAAAAGGGGACGCTGCTAAGGCTGACGTCTTTCACATTTTATCCGGAATGTGGCAGACGCCCGCTGAAAGGTGCTTCCTGTGGCTTGGTGGATTTCGGTCGTCTGAACTTCTGAAGGTAAGTGGTCTATATTTACTTCAAACTTCTTCTTATTTTCATTCAGATCCCTTGTTGATAGCTTCAAATGCTTGAAGGCGTAATTTATTTCTCTCCAGTTCTGCTTGCTTTTTTCTTATCATTCACTTGTTGATACATGACATGTTCGTATGTATGAAAATCCACTGAGAGAGAAAAAAATTTAGGTTGTATTTGGCAGGGCCGTCTCAGACTCTCAAACATGCTAATCAATAAAACTAGGCCCTTAAATTCTTAAAAGGCGATAATTGTAAGAAAATAAAATAAAAAGCTTTATTTGATATAATTTGGGGGTGAAGTTGTAAAGGAATGTGCCTCAGATTTAGGATTAAGAATCTAAGATATTATACTCTCTATCTGACCCAAATTGTTAGACTAATTTAGGAATATAAAAAAATAAGGAGACACTAAATTTATTTCTTAACACATTTCATCCAACAAAAAACAATCCTAATGTTTTGGTCTTGTTGAACACTAGACACAGTTGTTGAGGCAATTTTATTGGTGTTTTTGTAATTTTTCCAAATTTAAAAGTCCAATATTGGCATTTTTCTGGGACGGCACAAAATGGAATGTGCCCAAACATAAAAAAAGAATACTACTCACAAAATGAGTTATTTTGGAAAATTTGAACTCTTCATTGTGAATGAGTAATTTTAACAATTATGGGTCCTCTTAATTAAATGACAAAATTTTGGACCTCATTATGAATAAATAGTTTTAAAAATCCCGAGCCCCGTGCCTGTTCTCGATCCCTTAGACATGCTAAGAGCCGGGCCTGGTGTTTGGATTGAGGTATTTGGATTTCAAGATTCGTGGATTTCAAATACCTGGGTTTGGAATTTCATTCATTTCAGATTTTCTTGTTTGGATGTAATGTGGATCTGTGAAGATTTCATATCCATTCCAGATTAATTTTTTTTATTTTTTTAGTGTATGGGTAGTGTGTGAAAAATGTGGGTGCATATGTGAAAAGTATGTAGTATGTGGTTTTGAGTGGTGAGATGTATGTAGTGTGTGTTATGGTAGTGCGGAGGATTTCCTCTAGATCTCGAAGGTTGCATGGCCTGAAATATGTATTATGTAGTACTAAATAAGACAATTTATTTTTGTATATCTCTGTTTTGTTGAGTTCTCGTTATTCTTGCTAATGTATTTCTTCAGTTTTTCTTTTTTATTTTCCTTCAGTTGTTGGGTTGATTTGTATGATTGAAGTTGGTGTTGATTGTAAGCGAAGCACACCCCATAATGTAAAAGATATGAATTACTCCAATGCACTATTTTAATATATACTACCTCCGTTTCAAAAAGATTGTCCAGTTTTGACTTTTTTAAATATTTAAAGAGTTAGTGTTATATTTCAGTTTTACCTCTCTATGTACAAATGGTCAAATTGGACTAGTTTTGAAAAATTAGAAAATAGTCAAAGTGGACAATCTTTTTGAAACGGATGGAGTACATATTTTTGCATTTAAGTATGTATGATCTAAAGTTACCTCTTAATTCTTTGGTTGGGTGTAACTGTAACACCCCCAAATTCTACCGCCGTGGATCCTAGGTGGGATCCACCCGACTGTTTGAAAAGTGAAAACTTATATTTACCAAAGGTTTTCACAATTTAGATATAAAGAGCAATTCCACCTGATATAGAAAATTGTACTTCTTTTTTGTATTTATTTTCTTCCTTTAAAGTATTTATAATTCTGAAAGATATATTTTTCTTTAATCTTTGTTTTTTTTCCTGATTGCAGCTTCTTGCAACTCAGTTAGAGCCGTTAACCGAGCAGCAGTTGTTGGCCATCAATAATTTGCAGCAGACATCTCAACAGGCTGAAGATGCCTTGTCACAGGGCATGGAAGCATTGCAGCAATCTCTGGCCGAGACGCTAGCTGGTACTCTTAACCCTTCAGGTTCTACCGGAAACGTTGCCAACTACATGGGTCAAATGGCAATGGCTATGGGGAAGTTGGGGACTCTCGACGGTTTCATTCGTCAGGTTATCTTGATCTCCTTTCAATACGCGTCTCCTTATAATATAAGTACTAGGAGGGATGATTGCAAAAAGTATCCAGAGGATTTTGAAAGTCACAAACGCAGACCCTTGAGGTTTGGTTGTGTACGACACATTACTCTCTTCATAAGCAAAAATATTTCACTCCCCCTACATTTTAGAAGTATTAAGGTTACCCCCTTACATTTCAAACTCGTATGGGCATTATTAAAATTTTCGAAAACCTTAAATCTCTTTTTGTATATATGTTCTAGAACTCAAGTTTTTTTTTTTTTTTTTTTTTTGGTAATTATCCTTAAAAACTACCAAACCCTTGAATCAGAAGCAAGATGATCATGTGTATGGTTAACTACAAAAAAATACCATTTAGGTGAACCCTAATAAAGATCCAGCTATGTTTCAAAATTAAAATTACCTCAGTCACATTTTTTTCTAATTTACGAGTTGCACCCTTAGGAAGGGGATATTTGTTAAGCAGAATGTTTGTTAACACTTTTAAGGGGGTATCTGTTATTCTTTAAAAATTAAATGGATTTTTTTTTTCGTAACTAGGCTAAATTCCAAGGTCTGCTTTTGTAATTTACCCTACACATGCATTGTGTGTGTGTGTGTATGTGTGTGTGTGTGACCGCTTGAATACACGATTTCACGAAATAATGAGAAACGGCACCTATACTAAAAACGAGCCTTGCATTTGAAATCTGGTCTGCAGGCTGACAAATTAAGGCAACAAACTCTCCAGCAAATGCACCGTATACTGACGACTCGCCAGTCGGCTCGTGCTCTCCTTGCTATCAGTGACTACTTCTCTCGCCTTCGGGCTCTTAGCTCTTTGTGGCTTGCTCGCCCTCGGGATTGACATTCCTCTTCTTCTTTTTTTTTCTGTTATTTCTTTTTTTACTTCCTTTCTTGTTCGTGCGCTATCGACTCCATATTCTATAAACACACAACTGAGTGAGTTTCGTTTCGTTTCTTACAGCGATTGTAACGTGGACTGTAACATGGCGAATGCATGCAGAGAATGTTGTTTGTATCACCTCTTCATGTTGTAGGACTATAATTTATGGGATTTGAGAGTCCCAAGCTCAATGTAAATACTTACTAAAGTAGTTACTATATATTGGTTGAGTTCACTCTGACTTGATTTGAGACATTAGAAGATTTTTTTTTTTTTTTTTCTCAAGGACTGCGTCAATTTTACTATCCACAGTGCAAATCTATTGTGAAATTCAACTATCTCGAGTACACTGGATTTGGGTATCATTTCGTGTATATGTAGCATTCACAATAGTCATACTGAAATTCATATAATTTCCTTTACTCTAGCACGGTGTAAATCTTGATTAAGCAGATGCAAAGTCATAAAGGTTACATAAGCATATCGCTACCCTCAGGAATTCATTTCCTTCAACACTGCGAGATATTTGGTCGAGGTGAAAATTCTCGAATTGCAGCAAGTATATAGAGGTGTTCAACGGTTCGGTTGAACTGGACGAATTGCCGGTTTTGAATCGTTGACCGTGGTTCGGTTTAAAATTGGAATTGTCAACCGTTTTAAGACGGTTCGGTTCCGATTCGGCGTATTCAAATGCCCGGTTAAAAATAGAAATTCAAAATATGAATTTTCAAAATTTCGGGGGGAAATTCAAATTTTGAATTCAAATATGACATGACCGTTGCTGAAAAACCGCTGGTTCAAACCGGGAACCGGCGGTTTGCAATGGTCACAAGCCTTTTTTAATTTTTTTTTATTACATTGAACACCTATAAATATCGTCCTCCTGACCTCCATTTTCCTCACACCAACTCTAATTATTTATTTATTTTCTTACTACTCTCTCAAATCTTACACTTACTTTCTTTCATATTAATTGAAAAAAGATGTCAAGTGGCCAATTCAACTAAGGAAAGAGAAAGGCTATCACTGGCATTCCTCGACGAGGAAGAGGTGGTGCCAGTTGTACTCCTACTCTTACTCCGAGTACGACGTCTACTCTAAGTCCAAATTTTGGAGATTATGTTCCTGAAGAATTAAGCGAGGAACAAATCAACCAAATATTTAAAGCCTCAAAATCGATTCATAATATCGAAGATGATGAAGATGATGAGCAATCAACAAAACGAAACAACAAAAACAGTCTAATCTACAGTATTTGTGGTGCATTATACAAAGTTGGACGACGTTACCTCCGGTCCCGGTCATTTCTTGGCTAAGTGCAATTATTGCAAGAAATCTTACAAGTTAAAAAAAAAATGAGGTTATGAGACACTAAATGGCCATATACAAAGACAACATCCGGCAAAGTTGGCATAGATTCTAATCAAACCCAACTTCGAGGGACGGCGATGTCGTCTAATGCCACCAATCAAGGTACTAGTTCTTTATTTAAATTTAGTTCATTTACCGCTAGAAAAGAATTAACTAGATTTGTTTGTGGTAAATCTCTTCCTTTTAACTTTGCCGACGATCAAATGTATGAAAATTTTACTCAACTAAGTTTTAATCCTGCTAGTAAAAAAGTTTCATGCTCTACCGTAACCCGTAATGTTAGAAAAATTACCAGCGAGGCAAAATTAATTTTAGTTAATATATTTTTAAAACTAGATCATAAAGTTTGTATATACTCCGATGCTTGGAGTGATCATTGACAACTAAATTCATACATAGAAATTACCTGTATTTGGATTGATCATTCTTGGACTATGCAAAAATGTCTAATTGGTTTTAGAGAGTTTAATACCGCACATACTGTCCAAAATATTTCGCATAAAATTCATACAATTTTATCTAAATATAATTTAGTACAAAAAGTTTTTTCAAATTTTTTGATAATGCTAGCTTCAATACAGCTAGTTTAGAATCACTTATTTCAACATGTGAGTCATCTATCGTGGTAAATTTTTCATGTTATGCATATTTGTCATGTTCTTAATTTATGTGTTCAACAAGAAGCATATGCTCCTATTGTGAAGGAGGAGATATTGCCTAAAAAATAGTATACGTCCAATTTTTTTTTTTTTTCAAAATATGTGCAAATCGTTGGAATTCTACATACAACTTGCTAAATGATAGTTATCAATATCGTATTGCATTGTGCAATTTTTATAATGAAGAACAAATACCTGTTTCTAATTGCCAAGTCAATGGGATAATTGCTCTAGTTTAATGGCACTATTTAAAATTTTTAAAGAAGGAAATGACTCTTTGTCCGGTTTATTACCCCACTTCTACACGTGTTGTTCAACATTATGTTAAAATTGTACTTGTATTAAGTTTTTAATTAAAGTTCCCGATTTATTTGATTATATAAAAGATATGAGAGACGAGTGGATATTTCACCAATATTCATCCTATTTTTTTAGTTGCTATAGATGCTCAAGTTAGAGAGAAAGGTTTGCTAAAATGATTTACACTTTACTGCAATGCTTTATTTCATATTCCTATTCCTAATTTTATTCCTCCAAATCATAGCGACTATGTTCAGAGTGCGAAAATTTCTTTATCTGATCTTTATTGCGAATATGCTTGCAGTTATAATGGTAGTCTTGATCTTGGTATGAGTTATTCTTCTCCTGTTCACATTCCTTCTAGTAGTAGTAGTAGTTGTATATCTTCTTTTGATTTTGTAGTCTGGATCTTGGTGAATGGAATGCTTATCAAGAAGATTTATTCAGAAAAGGGAAAACAACATAAAATAGAAACATAATTTGCATTGGTTCCTATTTCTACCAATCATCTTTAAAAATCACCAGTAATAGAAACGAACTATCCATTTCTTGCAAGTTTAGAAACTTTTAACAATGACTTCTGTTAAGTGCTGACGTGGCCGTTAAGATAATTTTTAAATATTTTTATATTCCAATGTGTCTCTTTTAAGGTGAGTTGGATGCTGATATGTCTTATTTTCTATTGTCTCTTCTAACACATTGTCGATTGTCCCTTTCATGCTCCTACACAAAGCGGTTTGCCATTCGCCAATGTTGCCGAGAAGCCATCATTGCTGTTCACAGCCAGAAGTTCAGATTGGCAAATAACCTAAGTGTCTCTATTGAACTCGTCATCGGTATTCTAAATCGGAGCCGCCCTGAACCTCACAGTAGGATCCGGGCCCATGGAATCACAACCCTCAAGCAGACTCGTCGCCCTATTGGACTTCGCCGCCGTCGTGTGCCTTCTCCGGTGAAACGAATTAAGAACCTCTGCCATCACTACTCATGTGACGAAACTGGAACCAGCAAAACTTGAGCATAGAACCCGACCGCGCCTCTAAATCATCACGTCCGCCTGAACGATGGTTAACCCTAAAGCAAGTCGATCGTCGTGAAAAGTCGTCGCCTACAACTGTTTGGAGTCGTTCGGCACCTCCGGTAAAGTGGATTCCGCGGTCGTGCTCTGCGCCTCGAACCTCCATCCGCGATCGATTCGCCACCATGACAGGGAATGTGGTGTCGATCGATGTGGTAGCGTCTGGGAATTTGATCTCTGTGTAGAATAAGCCGATGTGAAGAAAGAGGAGAGCTGGAGCGATCGGAATAAGAAAAGAAATAAAAAGGGGCGGCGTGATATAATGTAGGGCTGGGTCAGCATCCAACTCACCTACACAGTGGAATATAAAAATATTTAAAAATTATCTTAACGGCCACGTCAGCACTTAACAGAAGTCATTGTTAAAAGTTTCTAAACTTGCAAGAAATGGATAGTTCGTTTCTATTACTGGTGATTTTTAAAGATGATTGCTAGAAATAGGAACCACTGCAAAGTATGTTTCTATTTTATGCAGTTTTCCCTTCACAAAACGAATAATGTACCAAAGTAATGCATATCAAGAACTTTAAAATTATTTAACTACTTTTGATTTGGGAGTTTTAGAACGTGGACTGAATGGTAATAACAATCTTCTTAAGTGGTGGGCGAAAAGGTCTACAAGTTTTTTTTATAGTTGTCACGATCACAAAGGAAATACTAGATGTCCCTGCCTTATACAGTTTCTGTTGATCAAACCTACAGTGTGGGAGAATACATTCTGGATCGACGATCTCGATTGACGCCTCAAAATCTTGACGCTCAAACATTAATGAATAATTGGGTGAAGGTCGAGTTACGCCAATAAGAACCAAATTATAATGAACAGAACACAACGACACATATGATACCTGATCTAGCAATGATTCGATTGACTTGGATGATTGACACATATTTGATGTAAAAATAAGTATGGTTGAGTTGAGGAATAATTGAATATGTAGAAGAGAGAGAAATTAATTTAATACTACCTCCGTTCTTTTATAACGGCAACATCTGCACTTTCACGCTTGCCAATGCACAACTTTGATTATTAATATCTTCAATTCTTTATTTCTAAAAATTATAAGACGTTGATATTTTGAAAGTATATTTCGAGATGAATCTAACAAGATCTCACACGACTATATTTTTTCATATGTATAAATCAAAAAAAATGGTCAAAAGAGAGTATGTGAACAGTGTACTAGTCAACACGTTGCAATAATAAAGTAACGGAGGAAATATTGAAAAAGTTGGGTGGTTGGGTTGGTTGCTGATAAACATAGTCTAAGAGGATATGTAAGCAACTTAATCCAAATATTCAAAGTTGATTTTTAATAATAACTTCAAATATTTGAATTAAGCCCAAGTCCATTTTCCCTTTCCATCCAAAATTTAAAAATAAACTACGAGGACTTCGATTTTAATTCCTAAATTCTACAATTACGGATACCGAATACGTAGGTGTTTAATTCAAATATTTAAAGTCAAAGTAGACATGGCAATCGTGTTGTTTGGATCGGGTACTGCTCGGGTTAGTTTGGATGTGGTCATATCGGTCTATTCTACATTCACTTTGTGATTGGGTTGAGTTTGGTTGGGTCATTCGAGCTCCGAGTATGATACAGATGATATGATCATATCGGGAATCAGGCCATGGTGTTGGGTCTATATTGAGTTGGTTTATTTCATATTGGTGGTTATCAAATCGGATCATTGTTTGGATCTTTGGAGTTTTAGGTTGGAGTTTAAATTGGGTTATATCGGGCTATTATCTTATTAATTATTATTATTATTATTATTATTATTATTCATAAAGCAATAAATGAAGAAGAGTTTAGGCCTTTATACCTGAGCAAGAACTCAGATAGGAGTGCCATACCAGCAACTCGGACTCAGATACCCGACACAAATGGGGCTTCGATAGATATCAGTCTAAGCTTGCCGAACCAGGATCAATAATACAAATTGTGGATTGACACGAATATAAATATTACAAAATATTACCTACAGAACAGGGATTAATAAATACCGGCTACTAACAATGAACAATCACGGGCTGAAACAAATGAACAATTATATAACAACAGAACAGTCTTAGATTCCAATCGGTCAAACTCTCATCATGAAGAATAGAAATACCGATTTTATCTGTTTCACAAAGAGATTCGAGAATCAGTTCTTAACAGATGAAGATTAACAAACTAAAACCATATACCACATATACCCAAATGTATATTGATAATATCTTATATTATAAATATTGTTGGGAAAAACACGACTAGCGTCACGTCACAAGGATTATGTGCAACCTCTGCTAATATTCTTGAATCATGTGTTACTCCATTCCATCCAACCCAGGCAAATGTGAATATCATATTAAAATCACAAATACCTAGTACATTTTGGCAGCATTAACCTCTTTCGGATCCTCTATATCTAGCTTGTTGGTCAATTGGAATAATTGCATGAACGAGGGTACCATCGGAAATATTTTTAGCAACTCTCTTTGTCTCCTTGAAATATTTGTGTTTTGATTAATTGATGTAGGAACTATAATTTCTTTTGCAAAGTCCATGATCATTACTAATCGGAAATATTTTTAGTGACAACTAAAAACATGATCATTACTAATCGGAAATATTTTTAGCAGCTCTCTTTGTCTCCTTGAAATATTTGTGTTTTGATTAATTGATGTAGGAACTATAATTTCTTTTGCAAACTCCATCATCCCGTTCAACACCTCGTGAAAATATTTATGTATTGTTTGAGTAGAGTGTTGGAATCTACGTTAACCTTTATAAAGCGATCATTATGACTTATAACTGTAATATCCGCATTTTTTTCCTTCCTCTTAATATTCTCATTTTGGTGTAATTTTCGTTTTTGGAAACTCGCTTGTAACCATATTGACATTTTGAGGATATTTAATATTACTTTTTGTCGTTCGAGCTTGTTTCGGCCTCGTTTTTACTCGATCCGGTGTTTCATGTTGTTTTCGTCGCTATTTCGGTTATTCGCGTAAATCGTCGTTCGGAACCGCCGCTTCGGGGTTGCCGAGGATCCATCTCATGTTATTATGCGTGTTGTGAACTTTTGTTTGGTGTTTCGACCATGTATCGTACATTTCGGATGTTTTGGACCGTTTTGTAAATTTCCCAAAGTTTTGGGAAAATTACGTTTGTTGTTTTTCCGAACCTTTGGGTAGTCGGGAATATATTTTCCTTCAATTCTTAAGCTCGTCGTTTCGAGTCCTTTACGTTCGTACCACCGTGATTTGTTCACCGTTGTATTTCGATTCTTTTTCGGTACCTTCCTTATCTATTTCTGGCATGTACTTCCGAGAACAGAATGTCCATCACCGTTTCTTTAAATCCTTCCCAAGACAGTGTTCTACGTTCCTCTTCGGTTCGGAGTCTCCAGGATCCGTTCCACCAAGTCCTAGCGTCCTCCTTGAGTTGGAAGACTGCGCATGAAACCTTCTGCTCATCCGTGCAAGCCATGTAATCGAAAATACTCTCCAAGTTCAATAGCCATTCCTCGATGGCAGCTGGCCCTTCCCTCCCGAGGAATGTTGGAGGTTTGAACTTGTTGAACTGATTTATTACTCTGGCCTGAACTTGCCCTTGAGTGGTTGGAGGCGTTATGGTCGCTCCTTGGAGAAGAGTGGTTAGGGCAGAGCGATTCTTTGATTAGGGGCATCACTCCCACTTGCAGACGTATTAAGTGTGCCTTGGGCTTGGTTTTGAGACTCGGCATTCGGGGTGATTTCGCGGGGAGCCATATCCTGCCCACGAATCGTTGTTCTTGTAAGTTCTTGAGTGCGATAAATGAGGTAGAGATAAAGATATTTATACGCGTGGCATAAGATAAAATAATTCATTACATATTGGAATTGATCATTACAAGAAATTAAATATTCTATTAATGATAACTTTTGATAGTCAACATAAAATACTGAAATGGGAGCTAAGACTAATAGTTACTACTAAAATATTAAAATCACGACATAACAAAATTAATTTTCATCGTCACTGCTAAGGATTTCAATAACAGGAACAGGGGGTGGGGACTCGGTCCAGAGATGATATCCTCGTCATCCGAGTCAACCATCGGTTCGAGCTCTGGGTCCTCCTCTTCCTCTGGATCCTCCTCGGGATCCTCCTCAAATTCCTCCATCTACCGTGATGGGGTATCATGCATCTCATATATCTTGGGGATCTCCTCTCGAAAACAAGTCGAGAATTCTTCCAGAGACATCTTGAAAGTCATCTACGACTATTCTTTCCTCCGGTCTGCGGTTCGCCTCGTGCCACGAGCGATATATGGTGAAACTCCGGTCATTCGGCGAGTGATGATTAAGTGCTCGACTTCTTCGACCGGATCTCCGTCTTCCGGACATGAACCATTTCGAATTCTCTCGACCACGTAGTACGGGCATTCTCGGGAGTCCTGGGTTTCCCCAAGAGTCTCTATGTGCTAGGGGGCGCGAGCTGGATCCCGCCTCGGTCCTCTTACGTGGAGTTACTGTGAAACCGGCCATACTAACAGGATACATGCATATTTGCGTAAAATTATTAAGTTTTACGATTAGTTTAAATGTATGATATAAACATGACTTTAAGCTGTTTACCTTGGAATGGAGTAGCGAAGTAGCGGCAGTCGAACATATGATATTTCCTTGAAAATGAAAAATATTTTAACTTAAAAATTTTCCGGCGTACCAGGAAAGTAGACCGGATTTTGCTCTGATACCATACTGTAACGACCCAATTTTTCTAAGGTATTTTATGAATAAAATATTAATAATGAGAAAACTTGTAGAAATTTCAAGCCGTTACTAAACATACATTTTCTAAAATATTTGCGGAACTCAAAAGGATTTCCAATCTCTAATACGATAGTATAATTTGACAGCGGAAAATAGTTACTAAAAATAAAGTAATTGTTTCAGAGTAATTTGAGCGGAATTAAAAGAAATAATTATAACATTAATCATATGTCGGCCTGCTCGACAACCCGTCCTCTCCATTCCGGATTAACCTGAAAATTTTACATAAAAATGGGGTGAGCTTTCTATCGCTCGTGGGAATATCACAAGTCAACAATAATCACAATACATAACGGAGGCATAGCATGAATATTTGTTATATCAACTTGAGCATGTAAACATGTGACTGCATGTAAACATATATTGATACTTGATATGAAAAACATGTGACTGCATGTTAATCATATACTGATACTTGGTACGAAAAACATGTGACTGCATGTTAATCGTAAATATAACATATCACCTATACAGTCCAAATAAAGCAATTAAAGTTGACAAATAATAATTCTCACCTGAAATTGAGATGACGTAAATGATGATGCTTGAATGCGTATGAATCGTCCAAATCGTGACCTTGATTCTCGTATCC
Source organism: Orobanche coerulescens (assembly GCA_033398695.1). Classification (NCBI taxonomy): domain Eukaryota; kingdom Viridiplantae; phylum Streptophyta; class Magnoliopsida; order Lamiales; family Orobanchaceae; genus Orobanche; species Orobanche coerulescens. The sequence goes on from CM065802.1 coordinate 39,658,453, forward strand.
TACAATTAAAGAGGCGTGTATCTTAGTTTTTATTGAGATAATATTTTATCAATAAGATCATAAATAATTTGAAGTAATTGAATTTAAAATGAAAATATATGGGTTGAAAGGGAGTAAAGGCGGATCAGGCCATTAGTAAATAGGATTGGACTAGAGGTGATAAAATGGGCCGAGGAGTTTAGAATTAATGTATGTGGGCTAAGAATTAATTGGGCATATGTGAGAGTGAAAAATGTTTGGGCCGGGTGAGGTTTTGGCCCAATCGAAGAAGATTAAATCGGCCAAGTGATATTGCCCTACTCCCATTCCTCATCTTCATTCCGCCGATTCGTATCTTCGGAGTTTCTTGATTTCTCCTCATGGCTACAGCCCGTCCAATTTCTCTCATGCCTGTAGACACGATAATCTTCCTCCCCCGACTCCCAAGATCGGCGAACGGAGCAGCGGCTTCGACTATACCATCGATCGGAGGTCGTCCGTTCGAACAGATTCAGGGACTGGGTTTGGACTTCCACTACCGACGGAATTTAAGGAAAGTAGTGAATCCCTGCTCGACGGCGTCCAGCGCGGCGGCGGTTCGTCCATGGGTTGTGGCTCCAACTGATGGCGACGTAAAAATGGCTGCGGTTTCCGGTCGAGGTGGTTTGGGCCGAAAGCAAGGTTGGGTTCTTATGTGTTTTTCTGATTTAGATTCTAAATTAGGGTCTTTTGGAATTTGTTTGTGAATCAGAAAGGGATTCGATGGCCACAGGCAACACTGAATTCCTGCGGCTATCAAGCTTTGACTAGGAGCAATGGTGAACAAGTTTGCTGTGAGGATTGAGATGAAGTGTTTAAAACAAAATCGAAGAAATTACAGAGAAATTACCTGTTCTGTTTTGCTTCCAGGAGATGAACAAATACTTGCGTATCAGGTTCCGAACAAGCGAAACGTAAGAGGAAGAATTTGTGTTTGCTGAAAATGGGATTTTTCTGGTGCGTGTGTGTGTGTGATTGATCGTTGTGTATGTGATTTCTGCTGTATAGTGATGATACGTTGTGTGTGTTTGTGTGTATTATGCACTGAGGTTTTTGCTGTGTAACTTGATACCTCTTGTGCAGATAGTGGTTTTCTTTTATAATGAATTTATTAACTGCTGATTAATCCCATGATGCCACACTCCCTCTCCATGATGTCCACTCTTTCCACTAAGATGGTTGCAGAAAAACTGCCTTCCATGTTCTGATCGTGAGTGAGTGCGTGAGTATAGGAGAGAGAAATATGGGTCGGATGTGATAATTGGGTTCTTAATTAATTATGGGAGTTGGGCTTGGTAGTAGTTGATCATTAATTTTAATTGGGCCGAACACTAAAATGGTTGGCTGGCCCAAAATAAATGTATAAAAATTAATTAAAATGGACTTATAATATTTGGGCTCGATAATTAATTAACTTGGGTCTGTAGTTAAATTAAAAATTCATGAATTGGGCTCACTAAATAATCATAAGCCCAGCTGATAATTTAAATTGGATTATTATTTAATATTTACTATAAAAAGATAATTAATAAATTAAGAATAATTTTCTAAATTTAGCGGGTATTACAGTATATTATCAGCATCTAATCGTGTTCTTCGTCTTTAATTCGAGGTAAACTCCTAAAACCTTCTTTTAGGTAAATTGGGGGTTTTCACGTTTTCGTCCGATTCGTTCCGTATTATAGATTAATTCATGATGAATATGATTAATCTTGTTGGTATTGTTGGTTTTCCTACGGATTCATGGTATATTTCGTAGTATTTTTGTAATCGAGAGGGTTTGGTTGTGGTCCGCTCTTGTTGTTGTTTTTATACGAATATACATGAATCGTAGGCGGGTTTTCGGGTGTATTCCATTTCTGTATCTGTTTAGGATTGGTTGTAATTGTGTTCTTCGAATCGCTAGGTTCGTGATTGTCGGTTCCTAGCGTTCGTCAGTGTTCTTCCTTACGTTCGTTGCGTCGTCAATTATTCAAGGCAAGTATTTTTGGAAACCTTTATGCTTAACGTGAAATGATAATGTATTTTGTGTGTGCTTTACTCACCTCGGGAGAGTCCGACGGTGCCTCGAGGGAATCTATGGCTTCGTCCTGGATTCATGAGTTTGTTTCGCTAGTCAGCTCGGGAGGGTCCTTAGAGGCCTCGAGTGGGATTCGTGGCTTCGTACCGATCCTAGGTGACGTGTGTGCTTGATTTGTTTTATGAATGTGGCCAGCTCGAGAGGGTCCTTAGAGGCCTCGAGTGGGATTCGTGGCTTCGTCCCGGTCCTAGGCAAATTGATTGTGACTGCTTATTTCCGGAAAAGACATGTCTGGTTTTGATTTTTGAAATGAATTTGGTGCATTGTTCTATGAAATGTGTAAGTGATTGGTTTGCCTTGATTACTTGTACTAGCGTAATTGCTAACCCCGTTGGGGACCCATCTTGGGGAAATTCTTGTTATGGATTTCAGGTTATGATCATCCGGACGAGCGAGCGCTGGGGCAGTACGAAGATGTTGGCCAGGGTCGTTGACATATGCATCTGAGTCCTTTTATTTCCATTATTTCATTCGATATGGTTGTTGTCCATTTCTGAAACTTATAGATTGTACTCGCAAGTACTTAGGCTTTTCTCTTCGGATTATAGTTGATATTTCGTCAAGTTATTTATGGTTGTCACTGTTGATTATTCCGCCGGTTGTACCGGACGTGTTAATTGATTTTTAACTAGATGATATGTGTCTTTTTTTTTACTGTGGTAAATTGTGTCTAGCCTGGTGGGTCCCATGTAGGGGTCCACGGCACTGTAATACACCTTGAATATCTTTGGGTTGTTACAATAACATGCAAAATATAGCCATTTTTTCTTCGACTGTTGAATACCTGCTATCTTGAAGCCATCCACGTTGTTTAAAATGGTTGCAAAGGTGAATATATGCAACACGAAAAAGATGGATCATTTCTCGACATTAGGTATTAGATCCTTCCAACAACTCCAGTGTATAACCAAATCCACGCAAAGATGATATATTATCTCTAATTCTTGGCACACTTCTTGAACGAAGTTTTCTCAAGTAACAATACATAATCATTAAACATAATATGTGATCCTGAATTTCCATATTCGACCTGTAAAAGACATATCATAAGCATTTATCAAAACTATTCGATAAAAAATTATCATTCCAAAAATTAAAAACATACCATACCAAGTAAAAATGCATTTATTAAAACCATTCAATATGCATTATAACTGAAAAGTACTCCGTTCGAAACTCAACCAACTGCTAAGTTCAATAATGCTAAAGAAAAGATCCAAAATAATCCAAATTCAAATTGCGCGATGATGCATAATAAGTAAATGATATCAGATAACGAAGCTAAGCATTAAATCCTAATTTGGCCGACACCTAACCCAATGCTCATTTTCATCAAGAAGCATCCACTGTTCCCTATACTTCGCGCTCTCGCAAAATATCCCAAGAGCCATCTGGTGCACTGGTCATCTCATCTTCAAATGCAGTAGTTTTTGTAACTTTTGATGATGTTCTAGCTTTTTTGGCTTGATTTTCTTCGGGGTTTGAATTTGAAGTTTTTGATTGAATTTTTTCGGTCCCTGAATTCTCTCTGTCATCATTTAGATCAATAGTCCTGTTTTTTTTTTTAGCTAGGTCCCGATCCACTAATTCCCGTAGCAGCAATCCCATCATAAAGATGGGTACAGGGTTAGGGATAGCTTAAAGGTGTGGTTTTTAAAAAGTCTATTATTTTATTACCCTGTAGACAAAAAGAAAGGTGTCAATTTTATTCGAGAAGTGGTAATTAAATTTTAATACATATTAATTAACAAAAAAATATACTGTTGCATGTTGTTCCCTCCCACCTTCGTAGGTGAAATTAAATGAATTAGTTGTAGGATCATAGTGGTTCCAAGTCTTTGATTTTGAGTCGGCAACAAGTAAGTAACATAGCGAGATCTTAAATAATCATATCGGTTTTTCATCTGTCTAGCGTCAACTTCGAAATTATGGGTCTTTTTAAGTATTTCTCCCACTTTTATCCACTAGCAGTAACTTCCTGAATGCAAGATACTTTTCTCTTTTTTTGGGTTTCAGTAGCTTGGTTTGGGGTTTCAGTGGGTTTGTCCGTGCCTAATAAAAAAAAGATTAATTTAAATTAGCAAGCAACATTAATTACACATGTTATCAAAAAGCTATTTAAGATAAATACTATGATTAAGAGTTGTTTCATACCTGATAGAGTTGAAGGAGATGCACTTGAAGGAGATGAGTGCAGAGCCGTCTCTAAATATTGAGGGAAGAGGTTATCTTGGAAAATAAAACATACTCTCTCAATCCACCAACTATGTGTATTGTTTTTATCGGTACGGGTTTTAATATTTCAGTTGACTTAGGCCCTGTTATTTTGGACTTATTTTTCGATTTTGATTCGATTGATTCGATTCGAGTCATTCGATTCAATTGATTGATTGATTCGATTAATTTCGATTCTTCTTCTTCTTCTTCTTATTATTATTATTAATCTTAATTATTATTATTGTTATTATTACTAATAATATTACTATTATTGTTGTTGTTCTTAATTACTATTATTATTATTATTATTTATCATTATTATTATTATTTAGACTTAATATATATTTGATTCGATTCGATTCGATTCGATTCGAGTCCATTCGATTCGATTCGATTCGATTCGAATCCATTCGATTGATTCGATTCGATTCGATTCGATTCATTCGGTCCAAAAGAACAGAGCCTAAGGCTCACTTGTGGAGTAAGGGATGTGTTGATTCGATCAGATTGATTCAATTGATTCGATTCGATTGATTCGTTCGATTCGATTCGATTGGTATGATGTGTTATGAGTGGAGTAAGGGGCCCACTTGTAGTAAAATTTGTTGCCAAAAATAAATACTACACATAGTTTGCGGACGCACGAACATGAATGACGGACGGAGGGAGTAATATATATCTATCTGGATCATTGAGCGAGAAAAATTAGAAGGGTAAATTACACATTATAATACATTTTATAAAAGAGTTACATAACTCTCACAAAATTAAAATAATTACAAAAATAACGACTTGTGTTGGTATTCAAATATAATATTCAGGTAACCAAACTAGTAATGGTAAGTATTCAACTACATTTTCTCTTCATTAGATGCTGAACATTGGATATTCAAATGACTGGTATCCAAATGCAATATTTCAGTAAATAAACTACAATTACAAGTATCTAATGTGTCAGTTTTGTAATTATTTTCTTTTATGTTAGATTTGTGTAATTAATTTATTAATATTGTATAGATATGTAAAGAACCCAAATTAGAATGGGTCGTCCAATGGTTTTTTTTTGTCGTCCAGCCCAAATTAAAGACGATCAAATGATCTGTGCTGGAGGAAGTACTGGACGAGCCCATCAATCCTTTCATCCACCTGTTATCAAATGAGCCCTTAGTGGGTTTGGGGTTGGGTAGACCCGCTAATTTACCACACGATATGAAAACAGCACGAAAATTTAGTGTTTGTGTTTGCATTTTGAGTACACGACACGAAAATACACGGCCGAGATTTAGTGTCGATTTTGTGTTTACCTTTTATAAATAAATAAACATTTATATATATATATATAACATTTTACATTTAATTTTATAAAAACATAATTTTTATGAATTTTGTTTGTACTAAATTTTAAATTTAGAAAATATAATGTGAATTTTCATAAATTTTGTGTAAACATTCGTATTTTCGTTATATATAACATTTTATATTTAATTTTATAAAAACATAATTTTTATGAATTCTGTTTGTACTAAATTTTAAAATTCGAAAATATAAAGTGAATTTTCATAAATTTTGTGTAAACATTCGTGTTTTCGTTACCATTCGTTTCGTTTGTCTACAAAATCTATAAAAGTAATATTAAAATATTAAAATTGTTATTTTTTATAATATTTTAATATTTATTTTATATTACGTGCCTGCCACAAAAACACGACACTAAACGATACGAATTTACGCGGTACACTACACGATATGAATTCATTTTGTGTCGTGTATGGGTTTGGACTTTTGGTACACGAAACACGAAAGTACACGACATGAACGATTTTCCAGGTCTGGGTGTTTTTTGCGAGTTTTGAAGACTTGTGGGGTGTTTTTCGCGTTTGTAGAAGATAAAGGGTCTTTTTTCGCAATGGAGGCAGAGTTAAAGGGGGTGTATTTCGCTGTTTCCTCTGTTATCCATTTCTTCACTCCCCCAATATCTGGAGTAGCCAAAAAACCCTCGCCAGTACGAAAACGGCCAAAGTAGAATGGGCGAAGATAAACAAGGAGCTATGGTGGTGGGTATTCCGACTAACGACGGCGTTTTGACCGGACAACCTGAGCAGAACCTGATTGCGGTGGTGCAGGGCAAGCTGAAGGAGGTGGATTATATGTTTAGGGGGTGGGTGGCCAAACAGTCCTTGCCGGTGGAGACAGCCATCGTCACCGCCACCAGTGGGGCCCAAGGCGCCGCAATCGGCGCGTTCACGGGGTTGCTCACCGCTGATGGTTCCTTTTTCTCTACTCCACCGCCAAACGCCGCAAATTTTAACCCGAATTCTATGACGTCACTCACCCAAGCTCAGGTAAGTGCCCTTCCCCATAATTTGCTAAATTTATACTCCTTTTGCCAAATGGTGTTGTCTTATGAATTTAGGCGAATATATCCGATTAGATTATGTGTTGCGGAGTCTGGGATTTAGTTATTTTGGCATTTTCCCTGTTTTTTGCAAATTAAATTGTGGTCTTGTTAAGAAGAGGTTTGAACTGGAAGATAGTGTATGAGATTTACACAATCATCTGACATGCATTAATATACTTGTAGTTCTCGGATTTTGCCACCATTGTGCATTTTAAGGTGTAAGTTGCCAAGTTGGTTTATGGACTTATTGAGAGGGACAAATATCTTAACATCAACTAAATTGCAAGTGAATGCACTTCTTGCACTAAAGCAGTGTCTGCGGCTGTTCATCGTCTTTGTGATAAAAAGTAAAGAATGGTTACATGCTGTTTGTTTCCATGCAGGCTCTTTTAGGTGGTCCTTTGGTGCAAGCTCGTAATTTTGCAGTTATGGCTGGTGCCAATGCCGGCATTTCATGTGTCATGAGAAGATTGAGAGGCAAAGAGGATGTTCAATCTAGGTATGGCTGTTCTTAAAGTTTCGAACACTTTGTTCTGCAGTTTCTGATGAAGGTGCAAATCTATAAAACCAAAAACTCAATATTTGTCACATATCATAAATGTCACAGTTTAAAAAGTATGTACATAAACATCATTTAATATAAACTCACACAATTCGAAGTATGTAAAGAAAAGGAAATACATATACATATACCATTAAAATAGAAGTACAATCCATCTTGATTTAGCCCAAAGTTGTAAAAGATAGAAAGACTTAGCTTTTGACTTTAGATGGTTAAAATGTAATTATTTTTAAAAACGAATACAAATTTATTATTATTTTAGTAAAGTTTTTTTTTTCAAAATCGAGGTACATATGTATCTAATTCGATATGTGTCTGCACTTTTGCATGTATAGTTGTTTGGGCTTGTGTCTGGGGTGAGTTACACGATTCCTTTTACAAATTTCGTATTCTTTTTGAAATTTAGTAGGATAGAAGTACTAACAGTATTTTCAAATACTTGAACTATTAATCGAGCAGATCTATGAAAACGGATTATCCCGAGTGAAGCAGAACTCTTCAATTTGACTGCCACTAAAGTTACTCCTACAGAGCTATTAACTGACAATTGCTCTCCTAATCATGAAGTTTTATTATTAATTAAATGTAAACTTTCTCCATATACAAACTTTGGTTTCGCTGTCCGGATTACACGTAAACATCTCTTATCATGGGAGACATTACGTGAGCACATGTATGATACATAGTGCAGGATCAGATGATGAATATTAATTTTGGCTACAAAAAACATAGCTCAAGCACAAGCACAAGCTCTTAGACTGGTTCAACCTATAAACTCAAGAGTCTTGGTCTGGTTAATAGGTTTTTGAGCTGGATGATCAGTGATAGATATCCCTACATGCTATGTTTTGGCTTTACTATTCCTACTGCGTTTTTTGTCAATCTTGTTTGTTAATCCTCCTACCTTCATTTCCTCTGCTGTAAATTTTGCAGTATGGTTTCTGCTTTTGGTTCCGGGGCCATGTTTGCATTAGTAAGTGGTGTGGGTGTACCAAATCCGGTGGCAAATGCTCTTACCACTGGTCTCTTTTTTGCTTTTATCCAAGGTGGAATTTTCAAGGTGATTTATTGCTTTCGTTTAATTGCTCCTAAATTTGCCTCATTGCTCAAGACATGCTATTTTGATCAATAATATCTCCCTTTTATTCCTTTCATATAGTCTTTTAGTTTGGAATCCTCCATCTAAAACTTTTTTAGGAATCTTCTGTGGTTGTTACAGTATTTAGTGATTTGTGGTCAAACACCTCAACTTAAATTTTAAAATTTCTTGTACATATGTGTGTGTGTAACTTCTTTAAATGTATAAAATTGGCCAACTAACAAATTGAGGGGTCAATATTATCTTTGTATCTAGTCTTCAATCTCTTAAAATGAAAATTGAAACAACTTTACAAAACTTTGTTCATTTTTTTTTATACATCTTTTGTTTACATCTTTTCTCAGTTAGTTTTATTGCGACAAAGAAACAAATTTACATATGTATGTTTCTAATATTATTACTCTCTCCGTCCCTTAATTATAGACTCACTCTCTTTTCGTTAATTCCAAAATATAGCCCACTTTCCTTTTGTCTTTTTAATTTTCCTTATTTTTCCTATTATAACCTTACTAATGTGCATCATTATTAAGAAACTTGTATTTATCACTAATTAATATAGGGGTATATTGGGAAAATAATACCTCAAATTTATTTTTCCATCAATACTAATTATGATTTTCTTAATCTCTGAAAGCAAAGTGGATATATTGTTTCCGAGCGGAGGGACCCACTAGAATAAGTTTATTGGCTACACCGCTAGTATCTTCATTTAATTAGATTTTTCTACAATTTCTCAAATTTTATATTTGAAGCATCTTTTACAACGAGCACTTAATATACTTGGTAACGCAGGTGGGACAAAAATTTTCACAACCACAAGCCAAAGATGTGTACTATGTGAAGACAAGATCAATGTTAAGCAACCTTGGCTTACAAAAGTACGAGAAGAATTTCAAGAGAGGCTTCTTAACCGACATGACTTTGCCTTTGCTGACTGAACGGTGATACTCAGTCTTACTAAAATTTAGATATACATTTCAAATCTCGGCTTGCTATTGATACCATTTTGTTTCCTGTTGAACTCATTCAGTGCTCTTAGAGATGTGAAAATACCTCCCGGACCACGGCTGCTTATTCTTGATCATATAGAAAGGTGTTAAACCATTCTACTCTTTTGTTCTAGAATTATTAAGGGATAATTAGAAATATTACTCTTGAGGTTTAGCTTTAATTATATTGAAGACATGCGGTTAATCTTAAAAATTATAGTTACCCAAATGACATATGTATCTATTTTGTACAAAATGCACCCTGTCGAGGGGGTAATTTTGTATGAAGTACAAATCTCAAGGGGTATTTGAAAATTTTAAAACTAATTGGACATTCTTTAAGCACAAACATCTTGAGTAGCTTTGTAATTATCCTCAAATATATGTAAGAAACTTGAGATTTTGATTGAAGTTTGTCAGCAGGAACCGAGAGCTGAAAGGGAGACATAAAATCTCCGCCTGAAGTAGTACTGTCGAAATATCCGAAGTCGGCATTGAATTATAAATCTGTTGCTAGGAAACGGTTTGTCTTCTTCTCCTCAGAAATGAGACTGGCAAGAATTTTGTATTGGATGTCAGAATGATGTGAAAATTTTGGGGATCTTATGAGAAACTCGTATTAGTTTCATTTGCTTGTGTCGGTTTATTAATCTCAACATTCATAAACGAATGGGGGAGTATCATATTTTCAGTTTCTTTTACTACAAACTATTTATATTTAGACTTAGTATAATACTATTCATCACTGATATTGTCCAATTTTTTTTTTCATCAACCACTAATGAGCCTGTTTGTGAACTTGTTCGACTATTAAACAAATGAAAACGAACCACCTTCTAAGATAAATCGACGAACATGAAAAACCCAAAACTTGGTTAAGTCCGGTTTGTTTACTGCCCTAGAACGATCGCTGTGGATAGTTTTTATATGCCGAGTGCGAGCGGTGGAGATGTTGCACGGTTTCCAATTATGTGGGTGTTCCACAATTGCCATGATAGAAATGGGATGCCATTATTCATTCATGCTACACAAGATGTTGTACAATGATAAGTGACCTTCAAAAGCTGGTGGAGGAGAAGTGGAATAGTTGTCAAGTTCGTAAAGGAGAAATCATTTTTCATGGGTGAAATGGAGGGTACTGAAGTTGAGGCAGCTCGAAACTAAAAAGATTGATGGTCATGATAATGAGGCTCCGGTGACTAAGTTCATGGAACAAGACGTGAAAGAAGCGATATCAGAATGTGGTAGCAATAGAAGTTCTGGACAAGATGGATCCAACTTCAAATACATTGAGGAAATGTGGATGGTGATTAGTAACAATATTCTTAAACTTTTTGGATGGTTTCCATTGCAACCGGCGGAAATGGGCGGGAAAGATTTGTCCGCATAAAACAAACGAATCTTGGATAGTATGTTAGTTCTTAATAAAGTAGTGGTGGATTTGTGATAAAGAGAAGAGAAAGAAGGAATTGTTTTTTAAAATGTTTATTAGAGAAGTTTGAGCTCATCTCCAATGTTTATTTTACACGCATTTTAAATAAGCCCCATGAGCTTTTCTTGTCTAATTCAATTTTCAACCTCTTTCTTTTATTAAAAACATTTTAAACATATCTTTTTCATATGATTTATGATATTTTTTAGCTAGTTTTTCAGGTAGTTTTGAAAAATACTTTCACTTATCTCGACGGCAAGAGTGCCAGTTTAAATTAATGGCAGCTAGCTTCATAGTTTAAACTTCACAAGGGCTTCGTCAAAATGATCCGTTACCGTCCTTTTTTTTCTCGTCATTGTGGTAGGGGTCCTTCATGTACTATTGGAAACGTTATCTATTTGGCATTAATGTTTCGCGTGGTAAATTATGTGCTCAGTCAAGGTCTACAAACTGTAAAAGGGATTCTCTCCCCTTTCAAGTATCTCAGGCTCCTGATCGGAGATAATCCGAGGAGAAGAAAGACGTGGCAGACAGTAATCGATGTATTCAAACGAGAAATCGGAATCTTAGGTATGTAAATCCTCTCTCTTTCAATGGGACAATCGTCGTACTAAAATTCGTATTATCTAACCTTTCCTACTTACTAAAATTTAGATATACATTTCAAATCTCGGCTTGCTATTAAATGGAGGGTACTGAAGTTGAGGCAGCTCGAAACTAAAAAGATTGATGGTCATGATAATGAGGCTCTGGTGACTAAGTTCACGGAACAAGCCGTGAAAGAAGCGGTATCAGAATGTGGTAGCAATAAAAGTTCGGATCCAACTTCAAATACGTTGAGGAAATGTGGATGGTGATTAATAACAATATTTTTAAACTTTTTGGATAGTTTCCGTTGCAACCGGTGGAAATGGGCGGCGGGGGGCGGGAAAGATTAATCCGCATAAAACAAACTAATCTTGAATAGTGTGTTAGTTCTTAATAAAGTAGTGGTGGATTTGTGACAAGAGAAAAGAAAGAAGGAATTGTTTTTTAAAATGTTTATTAGAGAAGTTCGAGCTCATCTCCAATGTGTATTTTACACGCATTTTAAATGAGCCCTATGAGCTTTTCTTGTCTAATTCAATTTTTAACCTCTTTCTTTTATTAAAAACATTCTAAACTTATCTTTTCTATATAATATTGTATTCTTAGCCCGTTTTTCAGGTAGTTTTGAAAAATATTTTTACTTATCTCGACGCCAAGATCGTCAGTTTCAATTAATGGCAGCTATGCTTCATAGTTTGAACTTCATAAGGGCTTCGTCAAAGCGATCCGTTAGCGCCTTTTTTTTCGTCATTGTGGTGGGGGTCTTCATGTACTGTTGCAAACGCTATCTGTTTGTCATTAATGTTTCGCATGATAAATTATGCGCTCAATCAAGGTCGACGAACTGTAAAAGGAATTCTCTCCCCTTTCAAGTATCTCAGGCTCCTACTCGGAGATAATCCAAGGAGAAGAAAGATGTGGCAGACGGTAATCGATGTATTCAAACGAGAAATTGGAATCTTACGGAAATCATCACCACTCTTTCAATGGGACAATCGTCGTACTAAAATTCGTATTATCTAACCTTTCCTACCTACTTCCTTTCTTTCTTTGAAGCACCATTGTATGGTGAAGTATATATCATATCTTCAAAGGAGATTCCTTGGGGAGAGAAGGCGGAGATATGTAAATCGATGCATGTGGGAGAGTTGAAAGAGCATGCATGAGAAGCATTGTCCCACATTGAAGAATAGTTCAAATGAATAAGAGAGTTAGACTTATAAAATGAGAGAGCTTTAGACAATTTTCTTCTTCTATTTTTGGCTTTATGCTAATGGGCCTTAAGTAAGCTTTGGAGAATAAAAGAAAATGAATTTATTTTACATTATAATATTTTTTAAAACAAGTTGAATTATTTAATCATAAAATGTTAAAAATCAACGGTTCTAACCAGCAACTAGCGGTTTTAAGCGGAACTGGAACTACCTTTTTAATCCCGGCCCGAAACTGCCTCCCTTCTTCAAGGGCCGGTTATGGTTCACCCTCATGTGAACCGTGAATCGGCGGATCGAGGCCCGGAATCGGTGGGCCGAGGCCCGTGAGCAGGTCTAGGTCACCGTAAATCTTTTACCGACGGATTTACAGACGGAATTTAAAATACTTTTGCGGTAAATAATAAAAAAATACTCCACATGTCCCGCTCAAAGCTTGATATAGAGTGTGTTTTTGGTATATTTTAGGTAATAATTGGTGTAAGTAGTGATGATATATGTATGGTGTAGAATGAAAAATAAAAAGTATTGATAGTGAGTGTTATTGGAGATTAAAAAGTAAAAGGTGATTGTTTGATTTGATTGTGTAAATATGATAAATGTAAAAAAAATTAAAGAGACAAAATAAAATGATAAGTGTAAAATTTTGAGCGGGACGAAAATAGTCGTTTCGTGAAGAAAATGGGTCGGTAATTACCAACAGATTACTAACAAAAATCTGTTAATATTTACCGATGGATCGGAAATTAAAAGGAAACAAAAAAACTTACCAGGTACCATACACACACCCACATACATCCACACCCGAACCGGACAAGGCAACACACGAACCGCTTCTGAATTGTTAATTTTGAGAACCCCTTCTGAATAAATGTTCATAATTTCGAGAACAAAGGGATTCGAACGCCCGACCTTTTGTATGAATTGTGATTGTACAAAATAAATTTCCCTACCATATTACAGAAAACTAAAAAGGTGCTATATTTGGTACTGGCGGAACAAGTTTACTTATGATGGGTATCTAGCTGCACCTTTTATTATCGGAGTGGATGTCATGGCAAGAGCGAAGGAAATTGCTAGAATTAATGACTCTAATTTGAATCCGATGCCGAAACTTAGCGAGGTTTTAGTTGGGTGGCAGTTTCCGGCTTAGCCGTGGTGCAAACTTAATGCTGACGGAGCTATGAAGAGAACATGTTTATCTGGTGCTGGTGGAGTTCTACGAAACTCGATGGAAATTGGATCGTGGGCTTTAGCATGAATATTGGTATTAGTTCCGTCGTCATGGCTGAGTTGTGGGGTGTGTTTCAAGGACTGTCCCTGGCCTGGCATTCTGGACTTCGTCGGGTGCTGGTGGAATCTGATAGTCTTCTTGCAGTTCAAATGATTCTGAAAACGCGTGTAGATCCCAGCGGTTATTCTTGTCTTGTGGTTGTGGATGCTATTCAGGAGCTTCTGCATCGAGATTGGCTCGTATCTTTGTCTCACAAATACCGTGAAGCTAATGGTGTTGCTAGACGGCCTGGCCAATTTGGCTCTATCTTCTCCTATATTGGTTTACATGTTTTCAGTAGTCCTCCTGAGTATGTTTAGCCTTTGCTTTACCAGGATTTGATCGGGGTTGCTAAATCCCGCTCTATCATAGCTTAGTTACTTTACTATCATATCTTCTTTAAAAGTGTTTCTCTTTTCGTTTCACTGATCTTAATTCATATTTTTTTTATCGTCCCAAAATATTTAATTATTTCTTTTTTAAGACACATTTATCTCCATCACTTTAAATAATATATATTTATACCATCACTTTATACATTACTTTTCGCTTTTTTTAAATCCCATATCGAAAAGCAAATACTCAAGATGAGTAAGACGAAGAGAGTACATTTTATTAATATATCCAATCGCATCAAACAATCATTTTCTGTTTCTTGATCTAAATCACACATCCACTATCAATATCTTTTACTATTTAATCTACAGCATATATTTATTATCAATACTTACAAAGCTTACACGTCTATGGATCCGATCATCCTCCCAAAAAAAAATGCACAAATTCTTTACCAAATTTTGTATTTGCGGTGGACCGTTGGAATACAAATAAAAGTTTTACTGGGAACTGGTGCTCGAAAACGAAGCTTCTCGAATAAGTCTCTGCGCATCAGAGAGCTGTTCCATCAATTCCATGACTCGCGCTCGGTATTCTCTAGCCTGATTCACCGCCTCCGCCTCTAACTCCCCCAGCTGGCAGCACAGCATCTCCTCCGCCTCCTCCGCCACCCTCAGCCGCCGCCACGTTCTCGTCAGCTCCTCCTTCATTCTTTCCTCTCTCTCCAAACTCATTTTCAGCTCCCTCTCCAGATCATCGTTCCTCCGCCGCAGTTCCTCCTCGGGGAGGCGGCGGTCCGCTGTTTGCTCGCCGGATGAGGAGATCGCAGCGCTCCGAGCCATCGGAAAATTAAGACAGATACTATAAAGCGAAAAATTTCCTATATTGTAGTACTAAAATAGTATTTGTTTTGTTTTGGTTTTATTTTCCTTAATAGATTTATTAAATACTGGGATGAATGAATGCATGGGAATTTATATATGCGGGGGTGTGTCCAGGTTCAACGAATCTAATTTGCTTATGAGATTATTAATTTATTACTCCTTATGTCCCACGAGAGTGCGTTCAATTTGTCATTTTCGATCGTCCCACAAGAATGTGCCTATTCCATTTTCAAAAAATATCTCTTATACTTTTACTCCACATTTTCAATTTATTTACAACAATACCAAGGATGGTCCACACCTTTTATCCTTTAATTAATCAACAACAATAATTAACATATTCATACAATTAAAAGTGGAACTCTTTCTCCACTCAAATCCACCACCACCTAACTTTTATTAAAATTCGTGCTCATAAATAGTGAGTACATTCTTATGCGATGAAGTATTATTATTATTATTATTATTATTATTATTATTATTATAATACTAAGAAATTAAAATTGACATTTGACAGCATGCATGTAGACTTGTCTTCGACTTGATACGTTAATTTCGTGGACTTTTGGTACGCGTCATTGATTGCGTCTGGGTTTTTCTCATGAATATAAAAATCGCGTGCCCAATAATTTTGACATTGAACCTTATATATTTTATGCGTGAAATTGCAATTTAGTCCTGTAATTTAATGGTTCTTTCACTTTTTTTCGGACTTCTCGGTTTTATTTACTCGAATCGTTTTACTCAAAATCAATTTAAATTTTTATGATATAGCTGTAGGATTCGTCATAACTCGACTTGTTTGAATTAGATTCTATTATGCAATTTCTATTGGATTTAGGGTATATTTATAAAAATTACTTACAAAATTTAATAAAAAGAAGATAATTAAACAAACAATGTGTCGCAAACAAACGTATGTCGTTTTAATAAATATACCAAATAATAGAAAAAAAATATGTATATCGATTTTTTTTTTATTTTTTACTATTACAAATTAGGAATTAAACTTGAAATAATTAAAAATGAGACCGTTTGATTTTTTATTTTTTAAAGTTACTTTAACTATTTGGAGAGTCAAATTAAAAATTACCCCATTTGATCTAATTCGAGATCGAGTGGACTCCAATCAACGAGTTAAAGTGCTGGTCTAATTTTTTACTCCCTTCGTCCACCAATCAACTATTTATTTAGCGTTCGGTACGAAAATTAAGAAAGATGAAAAATATGGTGTAAAAAATTAAAAGGGTAGTGCTAATTAGTGAAGTTAATGTAAAATATGGTGAGTCAGGTAGATAAAATGTAGTAATTTTAAAAATAAGGAAGGATATATATGTCTAAAAAAGCAGAGTATGTAGTTAACTGGTGGATAAAAATTTAGAGATAAATAGATAGTTGATTGATTGATGGAGTGAGTAATAAAGTTGTATATTTTGGTACATGAACAAATTTACCTTTTGATTCGAATAGCTTTTCGGCTGTATAGTTTTTAAAGCATGGTAATTCGAGTCATTCGACTTTTAAGGTGTGGCATTTGGAGTCCTATTACTCAAACTAGACTATAATCCGTCACGAGAAATTATTTTATGTTTCAATTTTATAAATAGAGATTTTAAAAAGCAATTTAATATTTGATAAATATTTAATTATACAGGGTCATCCATCGTTGGGAAAATATAGTGATGAACCGAAATGATAAAGCAAGGATTCAGTCCTTCGGACTCATTTCTGAAATTCGATTCAAATGTAATTTTACTAACCGTTTTCATCCCAAATGCATATAGTAATACGCGAAACAGTGAGGTTAGGATTCAGCCACCCTGACCAGTTTGAAAATATATATACTCGTATATTGAGAAAATGGCCTCAAAGATCCAAACAACCCTCTCAAAGAGCGAAAATAGAGAAAAATAAATAACACAAGAATATACATGGAAACTCCAAAACCGGAGAAAAACCACGGGCCTTCAGAGAAAAAACTCCACTATATGACAAATTGTTACAATCACATAGACTAATGTCTCAAGCCAACCCACCAATTACACCCACACTCTCAAAGATTTAACTCACATCTTTCTACTCTCTAAAACAAGAGATCAAGAAAGAAAGAATAAAATAGTTAATGTGTATTTTATGGGGTGCATTAAAATCAAAGTCTTTGACTCCCTTTTATAGGCTTGAAGTCCCCTTCACCTTCCATTGTTCAATCGATGTGGGACAAACACTTCAAGACTTTTCTTTCATTCTAGCCAAAATTCCCAACAAACTCCATCTTGGCTAAATAAAAGAAAATCTTCTCTGCAACATCGGCAACCATTGTCTCAACCAACAATCATAATTCTCAAAAACAGAGAACTATCATACTCCACCATAAAAGAGTATCACCACTTAGAAAGATCTCTTCTAAGAATTTCACCTCGGCACATGTCGAAAAACTTGCTGAAAATTTATGATGCTACTCCCATCTCTTGGCTCCCATGGAAGTCCTTCAGCCATCGACATAACATCCACCACACACCTCGCATCTATGCCAAGCCAATGCCCTGTGTGCAATTTGTGGACCAGCTAACACCATCACATCCTTTTTCATGACAAATCCAACATGCCATAAGAATGCACATTCCCTTTCAAGAGGAAACCTTCTTCAATCATGATGATAGCAACGGAGCTATTTGCCTGACCAGCTCCACCTTGATCTTCATAGACCAAGCAGTATGCCCATATTCTCCGCACTTTCAGCACTACTCGAACCCGGCATACTTTTTTCATTCACTTGTGTAACCCGGATTGTATCAACATATCCTTGACTTGAACTTGCCACAAGCCAAAATTGATCCTTCCGTCAAACTTCTCTACATCGAACCTCATGGGACTGAACCTTGACATCGTATCCGTATCTCAAACCCAACAGAATCCTCGTTTCTGATGTGGAAGATCATATAGAACTGCAACCACAGAGCATACTCCGAACCTCTGAAATACCGAGACACCCTCCAATAGAACCAATAGAAATTTGTTTCTGATGTGGAAGATCAAACAAAGCTGCAACCACAGAGCATACTCCAAACTTCTAAGACCGAGACCTCCCCAAAACTTGGCTCCGATACCACTTATTGAGAAAATGGCCTCAAAGATCCCCAACAACCCTCTCAAAGAACGAAAATAGAGAAAAATAAATAACACAAGAATATACGTGGAAACTCCAAAACCGGAGAAAAACCACGGGCCTCCAGAGAGAAAACTCCACTATATGACAAATTGTTACAATCACATAGACTAATCTCTCAAGCCAACCCCCCAATTACACCCACACTCTCAAAGATTTAACTCACATCTTTCTACTCTCTAAAACAAGAGATCAAGAAAGAAAGAATAAAATAGTTAATGTGTATTTTATGGGGTGCATTAAAATCAAAGTCTTGGACTCCCTTTTATAGGCTTGAAGTCCCCTTCACCTTTCATTGTTCAATCGATATGGGACAAACACTTCAAGACTTTTCTTTCATTCTAGCCAAAATTCCCATCATACTCATCTCAAACTCGATTAAATGTGACTTTACTATTGTTTTCATCCACCGCTAATTATCCAAACTCATTTGTAAGATTTAAATAATCAAATATATTTTTTACAGTTATTGCTTATCCGTGTCAAAAAATACCAAACATGACAAATTAAGTATTATGAGTAGATAGTATAAATATGAAAAGATTTAAAAATACAATAAAAAATTTTGAATTTATACAATCCAAAAATCTGTTTAAAATTTATATATATGTACTTTTTCCAAACTCGGAAAAAAATGTTTTTACTATCCATTCTCGTCCGAACTCATATATTCAAAGGTGAATACATTTTTTGGTGAACTTTTTAATTATTGTAAATTTTACTTATTTTCGTCATGTGTTGGTAGATTCAATAAATGATACAGTATATGTAGAATAACTGAATCTGTAAATATTTTCGTCTTTATTTCGGTATATGTCTAAATTAAAATTTCATAGTCAAATTAAATACATGATGTAAGTTTAATAATTATGAAAAAAATGTGTACTAATAAAAAATCAGATTCCATCAGATTATCAGACGTCAATAAATTGGTAAAATTAAAATTCCCAATAAAAATAAAATTATTTATTTTTTCAACTTAATAATTGACAGAATTATATTTTTTAGTAAAACTAAAACTATATATTTAGCAACTTAATAATTCGTCAAATTAAATTGGTGGTGCAAAATAATTGTGCATTGTTAAATACATACTGATTTTAAGTATTTATTTAATTTTCCAACTCATAAAATTCCGTGGGATAGGTATTTTAGATAAATAAGAATAAAAAGTTATAAAAAAATCATATAGAATAGAGAATCAATGTGGTGATCCAAACTTGTAATGCTATTATATATATATATATATATATTAGTTAACTCTCACTGGCTAAAAATTAATTTATAGTGTAATTTATAAATAAAAATATAGGAAATAATTTGGTTAAGGTTCGGTCATTCGAAGTTGTTCATGGCGGCAAAACAGTGACAAACTGAGATGATGGAGCAATAATTTATCCACGCAGGCCTGATTAGAATTTATATTACCGTACTCGTCCCAAATTCGATTAAAAGTGATTTACTACATATTTTCATCTCAAACTTATATAATAATACCCGAAATAATATAGCTAGGGTTCAACTACATGAACCCGTTTGGAAATTGTATACCCTCCAAGCCTATTAAAATTAATATTATTACAAACTCTATGTTAGGCTCTGTTCTTTTGGACTGAATGAATCGAACTTAATCGAATCGAATGGATTCGAATCAATCGAATCGAATGAATGGACTCAATGACGAATCGAATCAAATATATATTAAGGGTCAATAATAATAATAATAATAATAATGGTAAATAATAATAATAATAGTAATCAACAACAACAACGATAATAGTAATATTATTAGTAATAATAACAATAATAATAATTAAGATTAATAATAATAATAATAATAATAATAATAATAATAATAATAATAATAATAATAATAATAATAAGAAGAAGAAGAAGAAGAAGAAGAAGAAGAAGAAGCGAATGGACCAAATTGGAATCGAATCGAATCAATCGAATCAAAAACTGAAAAATAAGTCCAAAAGAATATAGTCTAACTTTTTTCCTCTACTAATTCCACCACTATCCATAATTAATTCACTTTCTTCATCATTCATTAAATTATATTCATCATTTATTAAGGGTAAATTTTGACCAAATAATTTCTTTTCTTAACTTCGTATGCAGAATAGAATGACCTATATTATGAATATGATGGAGATTATTATATATATATAACGAGGCATTTGGACCCGTGCGATGCACCGGTCTTGTTTTTCGATAAAAGTTAATTTTTTGCTTATATCTAAAATTCAAATTTTTTAAACAATCAATATTTCCTTGTAAAAAGCACATATTAATATTGTATCTTAGGCTTGATTTTTGTTGCTAAAAAGTTAGACAAAAAAAAGTTAACAGATTTAAAACTTGGCATTTGGTAGTATAGGTCTTTTATGTAGTCAAGTGATTTTATTCTTTATATGCAGGCTTAACTTAATTTCTTATAATAGGATGATATCAAAGACATAACTCGGATGATATCGCATGAAAGCAAAACAATATATGCATATATACAAATTGCTACAAAGTAGCTATTTGTACCATCAAACAACCATAGCTTACCTTGTAATAAGTTCATGCATCATTGTTGAGTTTATATATACTAAAGAATGTTGATTTCAAGTAGTAGAATTTTCACATGTTACTATCTTTTGACACTCAGTGGAAATTGGGTTACACTAAAACAAAAAGACGAAATAAAGATTCTAATTCATTATAACATTACTAACTCGTAATATTTTGCTAGTAAAAAATTTCACTCACGCTATTCAAAGACAAATGATCTAACTTGTAATATGCAACTGAGAGTCACGATAGGAGGTAGATCGACACTCTTACTTGAAAAATTATCACTTGTTTCCAAAATCTAATCCCTGAAAAAAAGAGTCTCAGTCCTCATCCTCAAAAAAGAAAAAGAATAATTAAGTTAATGTAAATGGAGTTATTGCAAATAATTTTTTTTAATCAGATATAAAGAAAAGCTAACTGACATTAACATACATTGTTACAAATACAATTACAAATGAAGCACCATTCCTAGTTGAATATATAATGGCGTCCTATCCTTCAAAGAAACAATACAATTAATAAACCACGCATATATGTTTCACTCTATAATTTAATCCTCATTTAAAGAGGATGATGTACTTCACGTCTTTTAAATTATCCATCCACCTCATTTAAAGAGGCTACTGAACTTCACGTCTTTTCAATTATCCATCCATAATCAGCTTTGTACATTTTCCACTTTATTTAAATTAAATGCATCCTTTTGTTTTTAATCGTCAATAATGTACTTTGTCAATTTAACATCAAATGAATTGAGTGGTAAACCGTTGAATAAGACTCAATTGACATAATTGTTTTTTTAATTTTATATTATTACATTTAATCTCAATCTATTTTATAATTTTATTTATCTTATATAAAAATTAAGTCATAAAAACTCCACAATTAATGATTGGACTCAATCTTTATATATACGAGGCATTATCCAACACGTGCGATGCACGGTCTTTGGTTGAATATCTACGTGTTTTGTACGTAATGTTGGGGCAGACGGTTGAATGAGCAGATGGCAGAATTTAAATGCCTTTTAGAGAAGTTTATATGTTTTTTTATTGTTATTGTCCTTTTAGTTTAGTCTATGTAATTAGTTATATGAAATGAGGCTTTACTAACCCGTATGTTGCTCCGGGGTTGTTTTTGGTTTATTCAACCCATGCGATTGTAATATCCGTGTTTTCTATTTTCGGTAATTTCTATTTTTGGTGTATGTTTGTTTAGGTCAACTCGCTTATCACTGTTTTGAAATTCTGAATCTATTTTGTTCTTGGAGTTTTTCCATTTGGACGAGTTTTGATGACGTTTTCACGTAATTTCATTTTATGACATGTTTTGCCGTATGAACGTTCGATTCTCGTAAAACTCGTTTGTTTTCGTTGTTTCTTGGTTTGTACAAGTTCGTATGATTGAGTTGGTCATGTTGAGACTTTCGGTTTGTAAATCCAACGCCATATCGCGATTTTCGGGCACTTGGGCCATTTTTGTAATTTCCATAAGTTTAGGGAATTTTATTTCGTTTGTTACATTTCGGACTCTCCGGTGATCAGAGTTGTATTTTCTTTCAGCGCTCAACTTTGTCGTCTTGAATATTCCGTGTTTGTGTTTCCGGATTCTGGTCTTGCTTCGCATTTCGATATTTTTGTGCTGATTGGCGGCGATTATCGGCGATCTTGATCGCTGCTGAGTAGCGCACGCTACTCCGGTTTACTTGCTTGCGCTATCACTGTGTCTTTAGCGTACGTTAACCTGGTGTTCGTAGCGTGCGCTTACGATTCGGCCGATGCAGACATGAGTTCGATCTTTCTGATCTTGGACCAGGTAGCGTATGCTAATTCAGCGTTAACGCACGCTAATTCCTAGCATTAGCGCACGCTAGTCATGTTAGCTTGCGTACGCTAACTGGAGAACAGTAGGCAGACTGTTCTTCCACGCCCCGTTAGCGCATGCTAATGCTTGTGTGTAGCGTGCGCTAAGACTGCTTAATATAAATAGGACAACAGCAGTCAGCTTCGTCATTTTTCCATCATTCTTATCCTTCTCGGCTTTGAGCGATTCCAGACGAGGGTTAGGGCCGATTCCGACTGGATATCATCATCCACTACCATCCGTGCATTCCTTGCGTGAATTCTTCAAGTTCCTAACACTTTCCACCATCCGAATCAAGGTAAGAATTCCCGAAACCCTTGTTTTGAGATTTTGGGGAAAGTTTGGGGATTTCTTGGGATTTGACTCCTTTAGTCCGAATTATCATTGGATTATTGCTAGATTTCGATCATGTACTTGTAATCCTTCGTTTTATTGATGATTTGTGATTTTAAACTCCAAGTTTTCCATTGTTCGTCACTTATAGTCGACGATACCCAAGTCATGACCGACAAATTGTTCCAGCGGGTAGAATTAGGATTAATTCTTACCTTTCCGCATTAATGAGACTTGTTGTATATTAGGAACGGATTTGGGAGGATTGTTCGGACCAAAACCTATTCCTTCATCGTTTCCTTCGTTTCGTCTCATTCAAGGCAAGTACATGTATTACATTTCGTTATGTATGTTGTGTTTTCAAATGAATGAGGAATTGTGGTTTTCGGGTGCGTGAGTTGTGTCCCTTCCACCCGGAGTGTCCGACGGGATGTCTGGGGGTCGATACTAAGGGGTACGGCCGCGGAAGTGGACTTGGGTGCGTGTGTGGTGAACTTCCATCCGGAGTGTCCGGCGGGATGTCTGGGGGTCGATACTAAGGGGTACAGCCGCGGAAGTGGTATCCCACCCGGAGTGTTCGACGGGATGTCTGGGGGTCGATACTAAGGGGTACGGCCATGGGATACCAGTTGTGATTTTGTGATATCGTGATGATTGAAACTGATTTGATTGCCAATGTAGTATTCCGAAATATTTATGGCAAATGATTTCTGATTGAGATGATTGTGTAAAAACCGTATTTGTATATAATGTTGTGTAATTGTGTACTTGCACTAGCTATTCGAATGCTAACTCCTTAAATGGGAGAAATGCGTCGTATGCATTTCAGGTACCGGGAGAGCTGAGGAGCAGGCACGGGACATGCACGCAAAGGATGGGCTGGCTTGATGATGTGGCTCGAGTCTGTATTTTTATGTTTTGTCATTGCATTTGTCGAGTACTAGAGTTAGATTGTTTACTTTTAAATTTGGTTTAAGTCCCCTGCATGGGCAACGAATTGGTATTTAACTTATGTTTCATGTACTCCGTTAAAATGTTTTGGCCGAGGCCACGGCATTACTTACTTTTTGAGTGCATCATTTGGGATTACATTATGGTTTATGTGTCATGTGTTAGCTTGGTAGACCTCACGAGGGTTCTACGGCGTGTAATGTCCCATTTGTGAATTGGGGTGTTACATTTATGGTATCAGAGCTTAGGTTTTGAATACCTAGGGTGTCGGTAAATTTTTGGGTCTGTCAGTTGCGTCATTAGAGTCAATCATTGAGCCTAATATCATCATGCTACCGTCTTTTCGTGCGACCCGTGGCTGTAAGTCTCATCAAACTCTTATATTTCTGTAATTCGTTTTCTTGCGTTGTTCGGGATTGTGAATTGTGATACCAACTTTGTCAATTGTGAATCTTTCTGATCTTGTTCTTTTCATTTTTCCTTCAGTATGTTGAGAGGTCGTGGTAGACCAGCTAGGGGACGCGGCCGAGGCCGTGGTCGGGGTGCTGATAATGAGGAGGGCTCACTTTCTCAGTCCTCTGCGGACTCAGCCTCTCACTCAGTGCCGTCGGGTAATAATGCCGGCCAGAACTCTTGCCGTACTTCAGCAGTTAGTAGCCCAACTTACTCAGATAGCTCAGGGTGGACGCCAAAATCCGCCCCAGACACCTGAAGAGGAAGCTAGTAAGTGGCTTCAGACGGTGACTAAGATGCACCCACCTCGTTTCTCCGGATCTTCTGACCCCCTCGGTTGGGAGAATTGGCTCTTTCAGTTGTCCAGGACCTTCGATGTCGTAGCTTGTCCCGAAGACAGGAGGGTACATATTGCCCAGTACCTCCTGGATAAGGAAGCTGCGGAATGGTGGGAGGCCGTTGCGCCCAGAGACCGTCGAGCTACTTGGGAGGAATTCAAGGCTGCTATGGAAGCAGAATATTGTCCACCGCCAGTTAAGGAGCGCAGAATTGTGGAGTTCTTCACCGCTACACCCCAGGATGTGCCTATTTCTCAGGCCATCATTACTTACAATCAGCAGTTGGGTTTCGTGAGAGATCAAGTGAGGACGGAGGCTGATAAAATCCGTTACTTCAATATGCGCATGAAACCACATATCAGGCAGAGTATGGCACCGCTCATGTGTGTCACTTTGAAGGAGTATCAGGATCGCGCTTTAGCGATCGACATGGCCGCACCGGAATCAGAGTTGGGTACCGAGGCCAAGAAACAGAAGACGGTTGGCAGTTTTTCAGCCGGCAAGAGTGGCCGATTTTCGAGAGCACAGTCTGCCCCTACACCAGGGAATAGGCCATTTCATCAGGCTGGGGGATCTCAGGGTAATCGTTCAGTTCAGTCCGTTGCTTTTGTAATATCCGCAATTTTCGATTTTCGGTAAATTTCTTTTTTCGGTCGGAGTCCGTTTTGACGACTCGCTCATGACCGTTTCGTCATTTTGAGAATGATTAATTCTACACTTTTTGTCATCCGAGTTCGTTTCGGTGTTGTTTTGTTGAGTTCTGTGCTTTTTAGCGACTTTTCCACACTTGAGTTCGATTCTTGCGAATCTCGACCGAAGCTAATTGTTTGAGTTTCCCGCAAGTCCGTTTAACTTTGTTAGACGTGTTGTGAACTTCGGTTTGGTTATTCGATCACGTATCGTGATTTCCGGGCGTTTTGGGCCATTTTGTAATTTCTTGAAAATTACGGGTATCCGTATCTGTAATTGTTTCCTCGACCCGTTTCTTGGTCGCGTATGACTAAATATGGTATTACGTTTTCATTTCGAGTCGTTTATGTCGTCCGTGAACTTTTCGTCGTGTTCGTTCCGTGCGATTTCGGAAATCGGGTCGTCGAGCCACGGCAGTTGCGGGATCGCCGGACGGTGGCGGGGCTGCCGGACGATTGCGGGCACCGACCAGGACGGTGCGGAGAACCGGCGTAAGCGCACGCTACGGCCGGAAAGGCTGCGCGCTAACCGGCAGTGTAGCGCCACGCTTCTGCCGCCTAACGACGCCATCGGGCCCGGGCGGTGGGGTTTCGAGGTTCGACTCGGTCGGGATCGGCGAGTAGCGCACGCTACGCCGGCGTAGCGTGCGCTAGTCGGCAGCGTAGCGCCTGCCGTCGGCCGGCTAGCGTCGTTACTGGCCGGCGGATTGATCCGGTGGCTCTTTGGGCCAGTCGGCTGGCAGCGAGCCCGGCCAGTAGCGCGCTAGCGAGAGTCGGGTCGACAGGTTTGGTCGGCGGGGTTGGTAGGGGATGCCGGGTCGTGTGGGCCTGGCGAGGGTACTCGGCGATCTGCGGCCGATAGCGCACGCTAGTCCGGGAAGGCTAGCGACGCTAGTCCGGCCCGATATAAATGTGGTGGCGATCACATTCCACTTCGTTTTTCATTTCCTTCCTTCTTCTTCCGCGAATGGCGATTCATGGGTGACGAAGCCATGTTGTTTAACAACAAATCCATGAAGTCCTTGAGTTCATAACATCAATCGATCGTGCGTTATCAACCTTTGATCCAGCGAATCAAGGTAATCTTCCTTAGAACCCTAATTTCGTGAATTTGGGGATTTTTGCATTTTCGTCCGATTCGTTCCGTGTTGTTGATTAATTCATGATGGGTATGATTAATCTTGATAGTATTCTTGTGTTTAACATCATTTAATCCATTGTTCTTCGTCGAATCGAAGTATAATTCTTGATTTCCTTCGAATTGACTTTTTCGGGGATTTGTCCCCGATCTCGTTTTTCATCCATTTTCGATGGATCGATTATGGTTAAATGATGTTGTTAAACATATTCTATGGATTGTATATCCATATTTCAACTTGGAATTCCGTTTTCGGGTTTTGACGGAACGAATCGTGTTCTTGGCCGCTTTGGGGGAAATCCTTGAACTTTCGTCATTCGTTCTTTGAATTCAACGGCTTTGAGTCGTGTTATAGAATTCATTTCATTGTTATTATTTGTCCTTCGTAGTTTATGAACGTGAGTTGGCGTTCGGTGGAGTCGGCGGGTTCGTAGTCGGTTCGGGCCAACCTACTTCGGTCGATTCTCCGCGTTGTTCTTATTCGAGGCAAGTACCTTGCCCATACTTTTCTCGTTTTATGGATATGATGATCGGTGGTCGTCTTGATGTGTTTGTTTGGTTATTTGAAATGAATTTTCAAAGGATTTCGGTTTGGCCTCGTTAAAGGCTCTCTTTCAAAACGCGTGTGTGTTTTGTGAACGGTGTGTTTTGGGAATTTATTATGATTTGATTATTTTGAACGTTGAAGGATTTGATGATGATACTCCTATTGTTTAAAGTTATGGAATCGTGTATTCCGTATTTAATCTTGTTATTGTGTTTTGAAGAGTTTGATAATGGTGTCTAGTTAATGGCCATCTCTAGTGAGTATTCTTAATGAACTTACATTCTTAGCATATTAGTATTGCATGAGTAACGTGTGTGTGTATGCTCACTACGGGTTAGATCCGACGGGGTCTCGGTAGGGGTCCACAAGAGACGTGGATCGACGAGCTTGCTTTTAACCACTACGGGTTAGATCCGATGGGGTCTCGGTAGGGGTCCACAGAGACGTGGATCGACGGTTAATTGTGGTGCATTTTTCAAATGTGATTTGATAATGGCATTTCCGGAAATGAGCGCTTTTGAACGATTTTCATGATTGCATGCATTGACTAAGTGTGTAAGAGGTAAGTTGTTCGTTTGGCCTACTTGGCTAGGATGGCACAAGAGTATTTTGTTGTTTGTTTTAAATCCTTTATTTGTGGATTTTGGTGTTGGGAGACGAACCTTGTGGTCGTTCTTGCGTACTGTGAGTTGATGAGTTTTGGGGCTAAAATCCCAATGGTTTTGTAAAGGTCATTTGACGGGTTTGGGGGCTAAAATCCCGACGGTTTGGTAAAGGTTATTTTACGGAAAGTAAACTTTGGGGCGATGACCCCTTTTGTCTTGTGGATTTTGAAAAGTAGGATTTGATAATCCTAAATTGTTTTCTATTAAAACTCTCGATGGCATTCTAAATCGTTTTATAAATTATTTCCATTGATTTATGATATTTCGATTTTGAAAGGTTTTCTCAAACTCTTGCCTCGGGAAGTATTCTTCGTTTTGTTTGGATCTTTGAGGATTCCTGGTTATTGTTATTCGTGGAATGTGAATTGTATGGCTCGTATTTGCACTTTGTTCTTGCACTAGCAAAACGGTGGAGTTTTGCTAACCCCGAGTATTCGGGGTGGATGTCTGTTTGCATTCGGGTTTTGGAGCATAACACGGGTCGGCACGAAGGATGATGAAAGATGATCGATACTAATCACATGAGGAACCGTACATCGTGTGTTGGTTCGGTTGTACTTTATTTTCATTCTTTGTATTGTTCCGTTATGCAGTGTAGTTGTATTTTGTCCCTTGCGTGGGCATGAGTTGTATTTGAGTTGTATGTATTTGTGGAAAGACCAAATCGGTCTACTGAGTCATTGTAGCCTTGAAGGCATTGTCGAGATGTTAAAC
The DNA here is from genome assembly GCA_033398695.1 of Orobanche coerulescens. Classification (NCBI taxonomy): domain Eukaryota; kingdom Viridiplantae; phylum Streptophyta; class Magnoliopsida; order Lamiales; family Orobanchaceae; genus Orobanche; species Orobanche coerulescens. The sequence continues at coordinate 39,686,962 of CM065802.1, forward strand.
GTTGTTACCAGCCTGGTAGATCCTCGAGGAGAGGGTCTACGGCGTGTAATATTCCTGAGTGGATTGGGGGTGTTACAGCTTTTGGTGGCAGGGTTTGTTTTAACTGCAACCAATATGAGCATTTGATGAAGGATTGCCCTTTTCCTCCAGTTACTTGCTTTACTTGCGGGCAGACCGGGCATCGGGCAGCTCATTGTGAGAGGGCCACCAGGGCTGTTAGAGTTCCGACTACCACTACCGATCAGAGGGATCACAGCACTCCAGCTACTCATGTTCCGCAGAATTCGGGTCGTGGTAGGGGACGGGGTCAGCAGGATCGCCGCGCAGCCTCGAGTTCGGGTTCAGTTCACCCCCGATTGTATCAGATGAGGCGCACAGAGGAGGCAGACGTTCCGGTGGCGTCAGGTACCACTCAAATCCTTACTCATCCAGTTTCAGTGCTTTTTGATTCGGGTGCTACCCATTCCTTTATTGCATCGGATTGTGTGAGTCGTATTGGTTTTGACTGCTTGGTTGAGTGTGAGCCATTTGTAGTGAGTACGCCCAGCGGGGATCGTATGGTTGGGGACCGGGAAGTTAGGGATTGCCCAGTGAGGATCGGGAGCCGGGATTGGCCCTCGAATCTCATTGTGATAGACCTTAAGGGTGAGGATTTGATCCTCGGGGACGATTGGTTGGATCGTCACGGTGCTATCATGAACTATCGGACACGTACTATCTCGATAGTGGCCGAGGACGGCACCGAGCATACTCTCGTCGGTTGTAAGCCGGGTAGATCGGGGAGTGTGATTAGCGCCTTGAAGGCGATGAAACTTCTGAACCAGGGTTGTGTCGGTTACTGGTGTTACGCTCTGAAGGCGGAAGATGGTGGAGTTGATTTGTCGTCAATTCCAGTTGTTAGTGAATACCCCGACCTATTTCCGGATGACTTGCCGGGATTACCACCACAGCGAGAGGTGGAGTTTCCTATTGATCTAGAGCCGAATGCGGCCCCTATTTCTCGAGCGCCGTACCGTATGGCACCGTCGGAGATGTTAGAATTGAAGAATCAGTTAGGAGAGTTGTTAGATAAAGGGTACATTCGACCGAGCGCATCGCCTTGGGGTGCGCCTGTACTTTTTGTTAAGAAGAAGGATGGATCACTTCGTTTATGCATTGACTATCGAGAATTAAACAAGTTAACCATCAAAAATAAATACCCTTTGCCTCGGATTGACGACTTGTTTGATCAGCTTCAGGGAGCGACAGTCTTTTCGAAGATTGATTTGCGATCAGGCTACTACCAGTTGAGGATTCGGGACACCGATATACCGAAAGCTGCCTTTCGGACGAGATATGGCCATTACGAGTTTGTGGTTATGCCTTTCGGGCTAACCAATGCCCCAGCAGTGTTCATGCAGTTGATGAACAAAGTTTTTATTGAGTATCTGGACAACTTCGTAGTCGTCTTTATCGATGACATTCTTATCTATTTACGGAGTCGGGAGGAGCACGCCTTACATCTCCGGATTGTATTAGACATTTTGAGAGCTGAGCAGTTGTATGCGAAGTTCTCTAAGTGTGAGTTTTGGCTCGAAGAAGTGATGTTCCTCGGGCATGTGATTTCAGCAGAGGGAGTTCGGGTAGATCCGCAGAAGATAGAACAGTGATGGCTTGGGAGCCGCCTAAGAATGTGAAAGAAGTGAGGAGTTTTCTGGGTCTTTCCGGATATTACCGTAGATTTGTTGAGGGGTTTTCTAAGATCGCTAGACCACTCATTCAGTTGCTCCAGAAAACTCAGAAGTTCGAATGGACTGCAGACAGACAGGACAGTTTTGACGAGTTAAAGAGATGTTTGACTACCGCACCCGTTTTAGCATTGCCTCAGGGGAACGAGGATTTCGTAGTGTATAGTGATGCTTCGGGCCTTGGGCTTGGATGTGTTTTGATGCAGAGAGACAGGGTGATTGCTTATGCGTCCACTTGATTGAAACCTTATGAGGTAAATTATCCCACGCACGATTTGGAGTTAGCTGCAGTCGTTTTCGCCTTAAAGATATGGAGGCATTATCTCTATGGGTCGTCGTGTAAGATTTTTACGGACCACAAGAGTCTGAAGTACATCTTCAGTCAGAAAGAGTTGAATATGAGGCAGCGTAGGTGGTTAGAGCTAATTAAAGATTATGACCTCGAGATACTTATCATCCGGGTAAGGCTAACGTAGTGGCTGATGCGTTGAGCCGAAAGCCGGTGGCATTACAGATGTTGGAGGTACTTACGCCACAGAGTAGGATTCGGCGGGATTTTATTTGTCAGAATATCGAGGTTTGGGTTCAGAGGGTTCAGGGTCAGTTATGTGCGTTAGAGATCACTTCGTCCTTGACAGATGATATCAAGGCGAAATAGTATGATGATCCGTGTTTGGTCCAGTTGAGGGAGGATGTGAGGAAGGGGAAAGCCCCTGGATTTGTGGTTCAGGATGATGGCGTTCTGAGATTTCGCGGCAGATTATGTGTACCGAATGACTTTGAGTTGAAGCAGAAGATTTTGAGTGAGGCTCATACTACGCCTTATTCCATACATCCTGGTACGAGCAAGATGTACAAGGATGTGAGAAGTAACTATTGGTGGAGAAATTTGAAGACAGACGTTAGCGAGTTTGTGGCGAAGTGTTTGACCTGTCAGCAGGTTAAGATTGAGCATCAGCGGCCCGCGAGGTTGTTACGACCACTTCCCATTCCGGAATGGAAGTGGGAAGACATCTCTATGGATTTCATTACCGGGATGCCTAGGACTCGGACCGGAATGAACATGATTTGGGTTATTGTTGATCGACTAACCAAATCAGCTCATTTCCTGGGTATTAAGGACACTTGGGGTCCGGAGAGGCTGGCACGAGTATTTATAGCAGAGATCGTGAGATTGCATGGGACTCCTAGGAGTAGAGGTGTACAAATAGTTTTTTTTCAAACCAGTTCGGGTTGTATAACCGAACCGAGTTTTGGTCGTAGTCTAAAAACCAGTTTTTTGACCAAACCGGTTCGGGTCGGGTTGGGTTGGGGACTGTAAAAACTCGACCCTATACTAACCGGTTTGGGTCGGTTTGTGACCGGTTCGGGCAGAAAAAACCGGTTATAACCGGGTTTTTTTAAAAAAAAAATTAAAAAAATAATATATTCTTATTAAATAAACCCATTATACATTAAATATAAACTTTTATTAAAGAAACTCATTAGAACATTAACTTTTATTCAAACCCATTAAATATGTTAATATTAATTTTTTTACCGCGTTTGTATTATTAGACGCGTTATCAAATGAGATCGAAAAAACTTTTTCTTGTAAATTAAAGTTATTTATTACATTTTGTAACATATGAAATAAATTTTGACCCGTGTGAGGGTACTCAAAATTTTCAAAAGCAATCGTACGCTTCATCATTAGCCATGTATCGGGATCAATCCAATGTGCGGTAACACAAAGGTATGAACCGGGCAAACCATGAGGTGCCGACTAAACATCGATTGTTAAGTTTACATTTGTATTTAAGTTTGCAAAACCGTTTACTATTTCTATTTTAGCCTTTTTCCATAATTTAATACAATCACGTATAAGAGTAGCACGACTTACGACTTACTTGTTTATATCGCGGTTGAAGAGTATTTTGAATCACCTTAGTCAATCGAGGGTTATCGAAGTGGTTGAACGGAAAACCTTCTTGAATCACGTAGCTTGCAAATTGTTGTCGGCACCGCTCCGCCTCGTATGCAAAAAGACCGCCCTCTCGTGACATAGATGCTTGACCGGCTTAGGAGCAGTTTGAGTCCTTCGCAATACTTGTCGGTATGCATCTTCAACGTCGTGTTGGATTCGTGTTTCAAAAACTTACCGCAATGTTTACAATGAGCCTTAAGTTGCCCATCCGACAACCTCACGAGGTTGAAATTACACCAAATTTTTTGGTTTCGAGTTGTTTCTATAACTTCAATAATCTCGAGTGCATTCGTGGAAGCAGAAGAAGATTGAGTTGCCATTTGAATTGAGAGAAACGAGAATTTTGTAATTTTTTTAGTACTTGAAGAGTGTTTGAGTATTGTGACTAAACCAAAACTCAAATAGGGTATTTATAGTTGGTTTAGGGATGGCAAAATGGTAAAAAAAAGGGGCAAAAAACGGTCATATTTTTGAAAAAAACGGACACCTAACGGCTACATGCAAAAACCGGTTTCAAACCGGTTTTTTCAACCCGGTTTCAGAAACTGGTTACCCTAAAAACTGGTTTGGACCGATTTCTAACGAAAAAATGCAAAACCGTGTAGAAACCGCCGGTTTTGCGACAACCCGAACCGGTTTTGGTCAAAAACCGGTTTTGACCGGTTTCGGTTTCGGTTTTTTTTCGGTTTCGGTTTCGGTTTCGGTTTTTTTGCCCACCTCTACCTAGGAGTATTATTTCAGATCGAGATGGCCGGTTTGTATCACATTTTTGGCAGGCTGTTCATCGAGCTTTGGGGACTGAGTTGAGACTCAGTACGTCTTACCACCCTCAGACTGACGGACAGTCAGAGCGGACGATCCAGACGTTGGAGGATATGTTGAGAGCCTGTGCCTTAGATTGGAAGGATGATTGGGAGTCGCACTTGCCGTTAATCGAGTTCACGTACAACAATAGTTGGCACGCCTCGATTAAAATGGCACCATTTTGTTGGAATATTTATTCCACACATTATTTAATTTATGTTTTGATGATTAAAGTTGCTAAACAACAAAACAACATCGAGGCGAAGCAAAACGACGAAGCAGACAAAGACGCAAAAAGTTGCAATCTAGACTGCATTAGCGCACGCTAAGACATATATGTTAGCGCACGCTAACGAGGAGTAATCTGCATTCCAGCCAAGTTTCGAAGTAAGCTGAAGTGAAGTCAGCTGATGAGATAGCGCACGCTACACGTTATCATTAACGCACGCTATCGAGCCTTGTTACCGTTGGGAAGATATTCAAACACAGAATGACATATGCAATGAAGTCAGAATTAGCGCACGCTACAAAGAAGGAATAGCGCACGCTAAGCAGTTTGAATCAAGTCAATCAGAATGTTGGGAAAAGCAGGTCAAAGTCAGCATATCAAACGGATACTTTGACAATCCATGCAACGGATATATTGGATTAGCGCACGCTACAATGTGTTACTAACGCACGCTAATATAAGAAGGTTACGTACGTAAGGCAGAAGACATAACGTACGCTAAAGAAGAAACGAAGCTACTGGACTGAAACTCGGAACAGTCTAGCGCACGCTACAGGCATGCTAAGATATTAGCGCATGCTACAAAAGAAGGCTAGCGCACGCTAGCAAGTCAAAACAGCCAGCAATGGCTAGTTTGTGGGAAATGCCTATAAATACCATTCCTATGGTATTGTTTGAGTACAACAACTTCAAGCAAACGAGATATACATCTGAGAATCATATACTTCCATTGTTGTTGTAATATTGAGCTTATATTGTTAGTTTGAGTGTTTATACATTCAACATTATACACGAGAGGTAAAAGAAAAGATACGATTGGATTCGGTGTTATTAGGATCAAGTATCCGGTATTGTTAGAATCACAATCGATATCTAAGTGAGGTTTATCTAGTACCCATAGAAAGCTAGAGTGGTTGATTCCTTATCCAATAGAAAAGGAAAAACGGTTTTACTCGGACCGATAGAAGACGAGCTTGTAACGGTAATCCCTCGACCGATAGAAGAGAGGCGTAGAGGTTTTGATCTTAATCCTAAGGAAAAAGATACATAGAGAGAGGACGTAGGCTTCGTTAATAGCCTAACCTCTATAAATCCTTGTGTGATTTAGTTTCCGCAATTTATTTACGCTTCCGCATAAAACGGCGCAAATATCCGATTATATACCAACACATTTGAGGCATTATATGGGAGGAGGTGTAGATCCCCGTTGTGTTGGGACGATGCGTCCGAGCTGATTGGTACCGAGCCCGATATGGTAGTGGATACGAGAGAGAAGATTGCTCTGATTCGAGATAGATTGTTGACGGCCCAGAGTCGGCAGAAGTCTTATGCCGATACGCGTCGCCGGCCGTTGGAGTTTGAGGTGGGAGATCATGTTTTGCTTAAGGTGTCGCCGACACGGGGAGTTTACCGCTTCGGCCGAAAGGGTAAACTTAGTCCGAGATATATTGGGCCGTTTGAGATTTTAGAGAGGGTGGGAGAGCTTGCCTATCGGTTAGGCTTGCCGCCGTCTTTGAGTCACGTTCATAACGTATTTCATGTTTCCCATCTTAGGAAGTACGTATCGGACCCTAGCCATATTATCGATTTTGGAGAGATCAAGTTGGGACCCGACATTACCATCGAGGAGAGGCCGATTCAGATTTTAGAGCGTCGGGTGAAGCAACTCAAGCACAAAACCATTCCTTTGGTTAAAGTGCAATGGTCGAGGCATGGATCCGAGGAAGCCACGTGGGAGACGGAGGAGATTATGAGGTCGAGATACCCTGAGTTATTCACGTTGTAAGTTTCGGGATGAAACTTATTTTTAGAGGGAGAGAATGTAATATCTGTGTTTTCTATTTTCGGTAATTTCTATTTTTGGTGTATGTTTGTTTCGAACAACTCGCTTATCACTGTTTTGAAATTCTGAATCTATTTCGTTCTTGGAGTTTTTCCATTTGGACGAGTTTTGATGACGTTTTCACGTAATTTCATTTTATGACATGTTTTGCCGTATGAACGTTCGATTCTCGTAAAACTCGTTTGTTTTCGTTGTTTCTTGGTTTGTACAAGTTCGTATGATTGAGTTGGTCATGTTGAGACTTTCGGTTTGTAAATCCGACGCCATATCGTGATTTTCGGGCACTTGGGCCATTTTTGTAATTTCCATAAGTTTAGGGAGTTTTATTTCGTTTGTTACATTTCGGACTCTCCGGTGATCGGAGTTGTATTTTCTTTCAGCGCTCAACTTTGTCGTCTTGAATATTCCGTGTTTGTGTTTCCGGATTCTGGTCTTGCTTCGCATTTCGATATTTTTGTGCTGATTGGCAGCAGTGTACTGAGCAGTACTGGACTGCTGCCTGAGTAGCGCACGCTACTCCGGGTTTACTTGCGTGCGCTATCACTGTGTGGTTAGCGTACGTTAACCTGGGGTTCGTAGCGTGCGCTAACGATTTCAGCGGTCTGGACAGTAGGTTCAGTATTTCGGTACTGGACCAGGTAGCGTACGCTAATTCAGCGTTAACGCACGCTAATTCCTAGCATTAGCGCACGCTAATCATGTTAGCTTGCGTACGCTAACTGGAGGACAGTAGGCAGACTGTTCTTCCACGCCCCGTTAGCGCATGCTAATGCTTGTGCGTAGCGTGCGCTAAGACTGCTTAATATAAATAGGACAGCAGCAGTCAGCTTCGTCATTTTTCCATCATTCTTATCCTTCTCGGATTTGAGCGATTCCAGACGAGGGTTAGGGCGGATTCCGACTGGATATCATCATCCACTACCATCCGTGCATTCCTTGCGTGAATTCTTCAACACTTTCCACCATCCGAATCAAGGTAAGAATTCCCGAAACCCTTGTTTTGAGATTTTGGGGAAAGTTTGGGGATTTCTTGGGATTTGACTCCTTTAGTCCGAATTATCATTGGATTATTTCTAGACTTCGATCATGTACTTGTAATCCTTCGTTTTATTGATGATTTGTGATTTTAAACTCCAAGTTTTCCATTGTTTGTCACTTATAGTCGACGATACCCAAGTCATGACCGACAAATTGTTCCAGCGGGTAGAATTAGGATTAATTCTTACCTTTCCGCATTAATGAGACTTGTTGTATAATAGGAACGGATTTGGGAGGATTGTTCGGACCAAAACCTATTCCTTCATCGTTTCCTTCGTTTCGTCTCATTCAAGGCAAGTACATGTATTACATTTCGTTATGTATGTTGTGTTTTCAAATGAATGAGGAATTGTGGTTTTCGGGTGCGTGAGTTGTGTCCCTTCCACCCGGAGTGTCCGACGGGATGTCTGGGGGTCGATACTAAGGGGTACGGCCGCGGAAGTGGACTTGGGTGCGTGTGTGGTGAACTTTCATCCGGAGTGTCCGATGGGATGTCTGGGGGTCGATACTAAGGGGTACGGCCGCGGAAGTGGTATCCCACCCGGAGTGTTCGACGGGATGTCTGGGGGTCGATACTAAGGGGTACGGCCACGGGATACCAGTTGTGATTTTGTGATATCGTGATGATTGAAACTGATTTGATTGCCAATGTAGTATTCCGAAATATTTATGGCAAATGATTTCTGATTGAGATGATTGTGTAAAAACCATATTTGTATATAATGTTGTGTAATTGTGTACTTGCACTAGCTATTCGAATGCTAACCCCTTAAATGGGGGAAATGCGTCTTATGCATTTCAGGTACCGGGAGAGCTGAGGAGCAGGCACGGGACATGCACGCAAAGGATGGGCTGGCTTGATGATGTGGCTCGAGTCTGTATTTTTATGTTTTGTCATTGCATTTGTCGAGTACTGGAGTTAGACTGTTTACTTTTAAATTTGGTTTAAGTCCCCTGCGTGGGCAACGAATTGGTATTTAACTTATGTTTCATGTACTCCGTTAAAATATTTTGGCCGAGGCCACGGCCTTACTTACTTTTTGAGTGCATCATTTGGGATTACATTGTGGTTTATGTGTCATGTGTTAGCCTGGTAGACCTCACGAGGGTTCTACGGCGTGTAATGTCCCATTTGTGAATTGGGGTGTTACAGCGATGCACCGATTGTATCTAAGATTTCATAGCTAAAATTTAACCATCTTGTAATTTATACTATCATTTAAAAGTTCATTTTAATCACCTTGTGTATTAGAAGGTGCACGTGGTTTGTACTTAATGTTGGGGCAGACGGTTGAATGAGCAGATGTCAGAATTTAAATGCCTTTTAGAGAAGTTTATATATTTTTTTATTGTTATTGTCCTTTTATTTTAGTCTATGTAATTAGTTATATGAAATGAGGCTTTACTAACCCGTATGTTGCTCCGGGGTTGTTTTTGGTTTATTCAACCCATGCGATGCACCGATTGTATCTAAGATTTCATAGCTAAAATTTAACCATCTTGTAATTTATACTATCATTTAAAAGTTCATTTTAATCACCTTGTGTATTAGAAGGTGCATTTGCATTGTGATGTTTATCATAATTTTTATATTTAAATTAGTTTATTTACATTAAAAGTTACAATTAAAATAATCTCTTCATATATTTATAATTAAAAGTTACAATTAAATCCCCCTTCCACATTAAATTAAGGGGGATAAGTATTATATAGTATAGATATATATAAGATATCATATTTATGTATGATATGAAATAATAACATATTTATATAATTTAAATGAGTGGTCCAATAATCGGACCGGAGAATCAGATGATATCTTCTCCATAGCCGGCTATAAATTATCGGATTCAATCGATATCCTATTATGAGTTTACCCGACGGTAGGATATGGTATAAACAAAAGCCAATTTTTTTTTCTCTCTCTAACTCTCTCTATATAAAAAGATTATCCACATCATTGCATTATAGTCCCCCGTTCCACAAATATATATTCAATTTGCAATTTTTATTCATCCCACAAGAATGTGCTCATTCTATTTTTAGAAAATACTCTATATATACTTTTATTCCACATTTTCAACTTATTTACAACAATATTAAGAATGACCCACAACTTTTATCTTTTAATTAATTAATAATAATAATTACATACTTCTACAACAAAAAGTGAGATTCTTACTCCACTCAGGGCTTGTTTGATATGTGTGATTAAGGTGTATAATATATCTAATACACTTTTATATATTGTTTGGTATAAAGTATGGAGCCCTTGATAAAATTTGGTCCGTATAAATAATACTGATTTTTGGTATTACGTATCTCACCTAAGAGGTGGTATTAGGTGATATTAAACAATACTACAACTAATAAATTCAATAAACTACCATGATATCTATATTTTGCAGAGAATTTAATACATCGTATCAAATATGATATTAATTTCTTATATTGTATAAAAAATCTCAGTTAGTCTTATCAAGTTTTTTCCAATACAACTTAGCAAACAAGCCCTCAAATTCAATGCTATCTAACTTTTGTGAGCACATGGGATGGATGGAGTATATGTATATCAAACCCCCACCCCATGGGCCCACCCCACCCCACCCCCACCAAGACAAAAAAACCAGAAAACCCGTTTCATCTCCGCTTAATCCTACACTTTTCCCGGCTTCTTGGTTTAAATGGTCTAGTCAAACAAAACTTTTGTTTAAAAAGACCTTAATCTTTGTTTTTTGTTTATATAGCCCCCTTTTTTAATAATAGATTATATAATGTATTCAATTACTAAAATACCCTTAATGTGTTTCTGGGCACGATTTCTAGATTGTTATTATATTGATATAACGAATTCAAAATTATTACATTATATTTATAATAATGCTAACATATTGTATGAATTCTAACAACGATGTCTAAGTCGTTATAACGACTTCCAAGTTGTTTCTATATCAAAAATCGTTACAGTCTTTAAATAACGAATTATGGATCGTGTTAATTGAAAATATAACTAAAACGATTTACAAGTCGTTTCTGTAAACATGTAACGACCTCAAGTTCGATATGCTCCCTTATAGAGATATTACAGAACGATACTTATATCGTTTCTTTATAAATTATAAAAACTAGAGATCGTTCCAGTCAAAATTTATCTATCACGAGTTACAAATTGTTTGTTCACTAAAATAACAACTTGATCATCGTTTTGTAAAAAAACAACATTGATGATAACGTGTTGTATATCGTTTTAGAAGAAATTTTACGAACCCAATATCGTTTCAGTATAAAATATAATTATAACGAGTTACATATCGTGTCTTCATATATAACACGATATGAATTTCGTTATGGCTTAAATTGATCATTCAACCATTGGTTGTCATCCGAAATGGGTACTAAGTGTATACATGGATAAAAAAGTATCATACAAGAGGGTCTAGTACATTTGAAAAAAGATGAAATTAAAATTAGAAATGAGTGATAATTTATCTATCATTGTAGAAGTTGTATTGTAGAAGACAGATTATATAATTTTAAAAAATAAAAAGAAATGATCAATCATATCTATCTTTAAATTCTATACGAAATATTGTTTAGTAAATAAAACTAATTTTGGAGTCTAATAAAAAATAAAAGTACTCTTTAATAAAAGAGATAGATGAATACTTTTGTAACACAACAATAAATCGTAGTTTGAGGCCTAAGTAAAAATCTCTAAGTTAAATATCAAACATAATTGTTTGGTGCATAATTTGCCTCACATTCACAAATATGTAAAATCCATCGAACACCTTTTATAATATAAAGTCATAGAAATTATTCTACAAATTACAAAATAGAGTTCTTCGAAAAAAAATAATACCTAACCGATAATTTTTAAAGCTTAATATTTTTATTTACACTCGCCATCGGTATAGCGCTTCCTCCAATAACCTTAAGAATATTGGCCAAAGATCATAACGTGGTGTATATCATTTTAATGGAGATTTGACAAGCCTAATATCGTTTCAGTATAATTTTTAGTTATACAGAGATACATATCGTGTCTTTGTATGAGCGCGAGTTGTTTTTCGTTATGGATTAAAATTGATGATTTGGTTGTTTCATGCCATCCGTCATGACTCCTACATGTGTATACAAGAAAGAATTATCATACAAGGTGATTCAAACGCATTTTAAAATGATTGTCAAATAGATAGACATGATTTGATCAATTATTCAATGTAGAAATTATGTAAATTGAAATTGAGAACTTGAATGATTGATCACCATTTTGAAATTCTATTGAATCACCTTGTATGATATTTTTCACTCGTGTACACATGTAGGAGTCATGACGAATGGCACAGAACAATGAAATCATCAATTTTAATCCATAACGATAAACAACTCGTGTTGTATATGAAGACACGATATGTATCTTGTTATAACTAAAATTATATTGAAACGATATTGGGTTCGTAAGATCTCCAATAAAACGACAAAGAACACGTTAGGACTTTGATCAATATTTGTAAGAACGATATACAAGTCGTTGCTTGAGCAAAGAAACGATTTACAACACGTGTTAGTGCATATTTAAATAAAACGATATCGAGTTCGTATTTTTTCTAAAAACACGATGTGGATATAGTTACGGATTCATTTAACCCGAGAGAAGATTAAACACGAAGTTGTTATTTGATCAAAGAAACTATTTGAGCATCGTTATAGTTTTGGTTTCAATCCCAACGATATTAGGTTCGTTATCTACTCACTATAACGATTTTTAGATTGCAAATGACTTAGAAATCGTTATAGCGATTTACATATTGATATAAAATGTTTCACCACATCATACAATTTTTGAATTTAAATAATATAGTGGCATTATTGTAAATATAATGTAACGATATAGATATCGTTATATGACTACAATAACGATGTCAATATAGGCCATTTCCACTCCAGTGAGGTATCTCGTTATGCAAGAAGGAAAAACGACTTATACATCATTTTGGACAGATTAAATAGCAAAGTACAGAAACGATTTGTATATCGTTTTGGATACATGGGAACGAAATAGAACTCGTTACAGATAGCGGGAATGACTTAAATATCATTATGAATACACGAGAACGACTTAGAACTCTATTACGGACAGTTTAAATATAATCAGGTAAGGGAAAATATTTTTTAATATTTGTATCAGTAACGACTTTAATATCGTTGTGTACACCGTAACGACTTTAAAAATTCATATCTAAGGCAATTCAAAATTATTTTTAATATTTTTACGTGTAACTAATTTAACATCGTTATGTGTATATAGTAACGATTTCAATCTCGTTATTATATTAAGGATTAAATTGTCATTTGAAATATTAATATATTTTTATTTTTTGTTTTATATTTTTATTTTGGTCAAGGGCTATTTAAACAAATGTTTTAGAGAGGGAGGCTGTTCAACCCATTTTTCCCACTTTTCCCTTTTTCCCACTTTTCCCTTCGTTTTCTCAATTCAAAAACTCGTAGAAAACTAATACATTCTCGAATTCTAAAAGCTCTGTAATGGAATTTTCAACTTGCCCTATTTGTAGTCTAAGCTTTCCGTCTTCCGAGCTCCAGAGGTATAATACTCTTTCTTCTCCTTCGTAGTATATACGCATACACGTTATCGCGCTCTGTTTTTTCTTTTTTTGCTCCTTCTCCTTTTGTACAGTTTTTGTTCATCTTCCAAGTTTGAATTCCGCAGGCATGCGAATGATCATTTTGCTGATGAAGATTACGCCACAGATCTCGAATTGGCACAGCAATTCGCGCTTATACCACCCAGTCCACCTCGATTTGTATGTATTCTGCGTATTACGAGACTTGTCTTCATTTTTTTTTTGTCTGTTGTTTGATTTTTTGAATTGGGTTTTTGTTTAAGGTATAATTCTTTTTTTTTTTTTTTTTTGAGTTCTCAGTTTGGCGGAATAAGATAAAATTAGCTGCAGCTTTGTGATTGAGAGCTGTGTGCTTTTTGTAAATTGTTATAAGTTGGTTTACATCTGCAGCAGTTCGAACGTATCCAGCAAAAGTGAAATGTTTGTTCATTTGTACCGACTAAGACGATTCAGATCAATTTGAGCAAGAAATTTATGATTTTGCCGATTGTACATTGAAGTAACTGGTTGAGCATTGCACTCTCGGCTTGTTTGCTTGATTCAGTTGTTGGTAATTTCCAGTATTGATACTTCAATTCGTTATAACAATAATTACGAATAAAACCCTTGAGGTTTGAAATTATTAGAAGAATAAGAAGAAGAAATTTATCTTCCAGGATCACAAATATCCCATAAAATAATACCAACATCCCCTGATTTGCTTAGTAAACATTCCCCTATTGAGGATGCAGTTTTTAAGATAATATCAAATTTATTTTTATTTTTTGGTAATTTTGAGAGAGAGACACATTGTAATGAGACTAAACCCTCAACAATGTATTTCTTAACTGGCCTTTCATTTTATATGCAGGCAGAAGATTCTTGGAAATGTAGACCTAGTTCTTCGGATATCCCTCCGAGCAGTTCCTCGAGGTGTGATTCTTACATAACTGCGTGTGGAGTGAACAATTATGATGAAAAATATGCTTCTTTAGTCTGCTCACAGAATGAGGAGAAGTTCTACAAAGTTGAGGGCAATTTGATGACCTTATTGAGAAAATGCTTGGAATTAGAAACAACAGACTCGGTAAGTATATTGTGTTGGCATATCGATCATATTCAGAGCATTGAATCTTGGGATGTTGGTTGGGGATGTGGTTGGCGTAATATCCAAATGCTTAGCTCTTATTTGCTTAGCCAACATGAAGACGTGAAAAGCGTTCTGTATGGTGGTTGTGGATTCGTACCTAATATCCGATCACTTCAAAGGTGGCTTGAACTTGCTTGGGATAAAGGTTTTGATACTCCTGGCTCAGATGACTTTGATCGGAAAATTTATGGCAAGAGAAATTGGATCGGGACCACCGAGTGTGCTGCACTTTTTCGTTTTTTTGGTCTCCGTGCAAAGATAGTGGATTTTTGCAGCAAGGATTTTGAGTTGGCTCATTTAGGGAGGAAAAATAAGCAGATTTGTGGACCGATGGATATATTCCTGTCAAAAGGGAAGATGGATTTGAGTGAAAGTTATCAACATTCTACTAATGTTTCATGGGAGGTTAGGGGTCGTCAGGTTCTCTTTGAGTGGGTGTGGAATTACTTTTCTGGAAACAATGCCGGCAGATCAGGAGATTGTCGTGTTGTTCTTAGCGAGAAATCGTAAGTTAAGTTAGTAGTATCTTCTTATAGTGGTTATATATTTTCCTTGAACTGAAAGTTCTTTCTTTGTTTTTAGTAATGGAACATTTTCTTCATTATTATTAGTAGTATCAGTATGACTGTTAGGGATAATTACAAAATAACCCCTGAGGTTTGTGGTATTTACAGAAATCCCAACTGAGTTTGGAAATTATAAAACCGACCCTTGAGGTTTAATCCCACTTACATTTTGCCCCAATCGTCAGTCGACCTGACCAAATTTACTAAAATAGTCTTTGCTATTTGTAGTACGTAATAATTAGAAAAAATGAGGGATGTAAAGGTAAATGTAGGAATAAATGTTTGAACTATTTGTAATATTTAGAAAATTTGAGTATGCAATTGTTAAAAATATTTCGTCAACTTCATCAATTTCCGTTAACTCCATTAGCGGCATGTGCAAATTGTGAAAGGATTATAAGTCCAAGGGTGATTTTCGTAGCCTAACCTCAAGAATGTTTTATGCAATTATCCCTTATTTTTAAGTATGCATAACTCAGTCTCAACCTATTTTGAGGTTTTCCTAATAGGCCACTGTACTTCCAACAAGATGGTCATTCGAGAACTATTGTCGGCATTCAAGCTAAGCATCTGAGGAATGGGACGAAGCAGTACAACTTATTAATTTTTGATCCTTCTACAGTAAGCATCTTTGCTTTTTCATCCATATGGAGTTGCTATTAATTTCGTTGGCACATTGTTACGATATCCCACATCGGTTCTACATAAAAGTGCGGAAGGGTATATAAGTGAATCAATGCCTTACATTTTTTGGGTTAATTTAGTTCTCCCTAGTTTATATTCCTAAAAATTTGGTCCAACCTGCGGATTAGGGCGGGCTTTGAAAAGGGACTACCTGGGCCACCATTAGGGTGGCATGTGGTCCGAATGGGTTAAATTGGGGTTTACCTAGCTTATATACCTAACGCACTTACGCTTATAAAATACCGGGTACTATCGACTTTGGACACGATTTTCATTTACTGGCATTTTGACGTTTCAAATGGTTTCTTTCTAGAGAACAAGAGCGCTTGAAAAATCTTTGAGAGAGAATGTCGGATGGCAAAAACTAATAAAGAGAGGTGCCCACACGCTCACAGAGCCGCAGTATCAGGTTGAAATGCTCAATGCATATTTTTTTTTCTCATTGTAATTCTGAGAAAAAAATATTATTTTTAACATTTGTTTCCTTTTCTAGTTGTGCTTTATTGATCCTGGAATTGCAGACGGGGAAGAGTTGGTTAGCCTGAAGACCATAAACTCAGTCCGTTGCGAATTCTAGATCGGAAATGTAGTTCTTTCCATTCGAATATTTGATCTTCAGTTAGTGTAATTTCACGAACAGATAAATCTTCTGTAGTTGCCATATATCTTGGGGGTAATTACAGGCCTATTAAAAACAGTCGTATCGAGAGGCTAGAAGGCGTCACATATATCACACATTTGATAACCTGGTTGACTATCCCGGTCGTCTTTGGTAGTCAACTCAGGTCATTATAAGATTTTGTATTTGTAACCCATGTACACCATTCGGTGTGATTATTTCTTATTTATTTTTCTGAAGTTGTAATTCTAAACTAGAAACATATTGAAGTGGTATTATTGTGATTTTGAGATCTCGAATCCTGTAACCAAATCGAATCAGCAGCTTCCAGGGAGGGTAATGTATGCAAGTATCCCTATATTATCGGATTTTTCAAACAAATCCCATATCAAACATGACATTGGAGCTTGAATTTCATAATTTATTGATGCATTTTCTTGTAACACCCGTTTAACTCAGCCAACTGCATTTCGTATATTTAAACTGTTCAAAAAACAATATTTACCAGTGAGTCGATAGTTTGGCAGGCCCTTAGGGGGACGACAAGTACAGCAATTACAAACCAACCAAGCTTTACTCCGATCAAAATCAAAACAACAAACGTGCATAACCATATAGTTAACATTTTGATACAATCATACAAGGTAGAAGAGAAAAAAAAAATAATTTTAAATATACTCAAAACCTCCTAAGATTCAAGATAACTGTCAGAAACCCATCAACGTCCGCGGTCGCCGGTGAGAGGCATAAGTCCTTGTCCCATTATTACAGCCTCAAAGAAGCAACAAGAAAGAGCTGTTCCTAATCATAAAGTCTTGTCACCGGATCCTTGATTCAACTCTTGCTTACTTTTACCTCTCTTAATTTTTGCCTTTACCCTAGACTTCGTGACGAGGGTCTGGACCGTGTTAGCGAAATTCCCAACGGCCATAATTATGAGAAGAATCCCACAGGTGATTACCTGAAATAGGTACATCTTAGCATCTGATTTGATTGAATATGATCGATCTCTCTATAATTGAAAAGGCTTGAGAAAGTTCAAATCAGAGATGGAAGTTGGCGAATTAAAACAAAACCCATAAAAAAAGAAGGAAATAACTTCAAAAACTATCCGAGGTTTAGCCTAAATACCAAAAAAAAAAAAAAAGGTAAAAAAAAAAAAATTAAAATATCCACCTCTCCTTTTCAAATTACAAATCCCCCAAACAACATTTGTAGTTTTATTTTTTTTATAAAATGCACCCCAAAGAGAGGAATATTTCATACTCGTAAGTGTAAACAAACTTCAAGGGGATGTTCGTGACATTTTAGGATTTTTTTATTAACAAGGCTAAACCTCAAGGTAGATTTTATAGTTACTTCAAACTCCTAACGAGAAACACCACTTGGTTCTGTGTTAAGATGATTACTCTACCTGCCAATCTAAACTAAATCCAGCAAAAGCAGTTTTAAGCAGCAAGACCCCAATATAGGCTTCAAAACCCTGAAAACAAATGCTTACTAATTTAGAATAGGATCTATTGCAAAACCACTGAAAAGTATGAGGGTGAATTTAATTTATATCAATCCAGAAGATGCAACAAGAGCAGCTATCATAAGATAAAAGAACACTTCAAAAGTACCTGCAAAATGAAAAGTATGGGGCACAACAGCAGTAATTGACCCTCCACTCCAGCAGTTTCTCCCCAAACAACATCCATTCTCCTTGCCTGTGATCAAAAACAGCACTGGGGTCTTTCTATAACCAAATAATGATAAAAAAATCATGCCTGTTCCTCATTGATAACAAAACATGGAATTCTTCAATTTCTTTTTCACATGGTCCCATTTAAAAACTTACAAAAGGATAATTGATCAAAGATGCAATCTTTCACGCATGGGAAAGCATAGATTGATAATATTAACTAGAACTAAATGCGTATTACGGCAAGGAAAAGGACAGACTTCTTTTAAAAGAACCAACACCGGGGGAAAGATATAAAATTGAATGGTATAGCAACCGAGTATTTATAAAAGATGCTAAAAGCATTACCTTGCCAAGGGCGATACGTGTATAAAGTCTCTGCCGCTGATATCTATTCTGAAGAATCATAGCAACCCCTTGCATTATTGCCCATTTCAAAAACAGTTCTACACCTCTCTGCAACATATTTTCTCATTCAATCATACGACATAGAATTAGGAGATGAAGAGAGAACACCAGGAAAACCAAGGATGGTATATGTGGGAGGACTATTTTTTCCCAGTTGGTGACTGGTCCACATTTTTTTTCATGTGATGGAAAGGTCTGCCGTGCATCAATTACCTGTTTCTGAGCGCAATCAGGTCCCCTCTCTATCTCCCAAGTAAGACTAATGACAGCCATACCCATAGCACAATAATGATGCTTAATCCACCTGCAGAAGTAAGACCATGATACAACAACAACAACATCACAGCCTTAGTCCCAAAATGCTTTGGGGTCGGCTAACATGAATCAATCTCTGAAAACGTCAAGTCGTCTCCAATAAAACAGTCCTATGAAAAGGCAAAGGTGATAGGTGAAAAGTTTACTACGTGATATATATATATATATATAAGTAAATAATAAAAAGTAAATAAAAAATAGTAATAATCATTGTGCAAAAAAAAAAAAAAAAAACCTCAAACATAATCAACCACCCGAATTCTCTCCCTCCACGTCGTCCTATCCAACGCCATAACTTCTCCAATCCCAAGAAACCTCATATCATTCTCAATCACTCTTATCCATGTCTTCCTCTACCCCTCACCAGCCTATGCGCTCCCTAGGGGTGACTGGTGAGCTCGGTTCGGTTTGGTACGGTTTCTAGCTAAAACCGATACCGAACCGCATCTTATCGGCATCTAGCATTTGAGTACCGAAATGATTCGGTTTTAAATCGGCTCGGTGTGATCGGTTTCGGTGTCGGTTCGGTAGCGGTTCGGTGTCAATGGGCTGATTAAATGGGCCACTTAAGTTGGGCTTGCGCCATACCCAAATTGAACTACTTGGGCTAAATCAGACAATTGTAAGTTCAAATAGAAGGATTTAGACATAATTAATCCACTTCAAAGCTTGAATAAAAATAAAATCTACTTCAATAACATGATAATAACTAAGGATTCAAAAAGTCCAATATCAGATTAAACAAAAGTCTTGAATTTCCTCCTCAGCACAAGTCCATCAATTCATAACAACCTGCACAAAGAAAAAACAAAGTCTGCAGAATAGTCATCTGTTTTATCGGTTCGGTTTTTAAAGTCGGGATCCATATCTGAAACCGAACCGAGCCGCATAATTCGGTTTTCAAAATTTTAAGAACCGTACCATACCAATATCTTATTGGTTCGGTTTTTCGGTTTCGATTTTTTCGGTATTATCGGTTTTTGTCGGTTTTTCTGCTCACCCCTAGCGCTCCCCATTTTCAAGCCTCCGTACCGGTGCATCAATCAGCCTCCGTCTCACATGTCTGAACCATCTTAACCAATTCTCCAACAACTTATCCTCTATAGAGACCACTCGTACTTCTTTCCTAATCACATCATTTCTAAGTCGATCCTTTCTCGTATGGCCACACATCCATCTTAGCATACGCATTTCCGCCACATTCATCTTATGGACATGACTATGCTTTACAACCCAGCATTCAATGCCATAAAGAAAAATATGTCTGGAACCCGAGACAACAACCACTGAGGCAGTAAACTCTACATGCCAGATATATTCCTAGAATTCAGGATATTCCTAGAATTCAGGAGGCTGAATAAATTCTTCGGCATATCAATACTCAAGCCTTTAGCCCTCGAGTCTAAAGTTGCAAGGTGCCGCCAGGTCACACACACCATAAAAAATACCTGCCTCTGGTCTGAAGCGGCTTGCACCTGGCAACTAGTTGCCTGTCTCGTTTTACCTTTGATGACTATGGATAGAAGCATGATTGCTCATGTAGGTGTACTTCTTCGTCTAGTGTTTACTACATCTCATAAGATTCAAAATCAAAAACTCCGAAGATACAATATAAGTCGTAGTAACATGGGCATTTTTCCAGTAGTAAAGCAAAATCAAAAGGCGCTACAAGCCTACAAGCAAGCCAATCATATTTCTTCAACAGCAATCATTAATGATAATCACACCAAACATGATGTTGCAGCCTAAATAAAAATAAAAGCAAAACAAAAAAGGAGGGGGAAAGCCATGTTTAATTACCATGGACGAATATCACTTCCATTAACTCTCAAGATATTTTCCCTCAGAGCCAGACCTGTGTAGAGATACAGCAACCATGCCTGAAAGAAAATGTCGGGTTCACACATATAAAATTTTGAACTATACTCCACAAGAACGAAATGCATAACATACTTAGCCTAACGAGAAAAAAAAAAACAATACATAAGATAAAGTCCAGGAAGAAAATCATCCACATAGTACCTGGTAAAGTTGAACTGGCAATGCAGGTAGACATCCATCCCAAACAGTTGACCTTAGCATTAGCAGCAGCGATGGCAAAGAAAGGAACAAATATGCTGTTCTATCCTGCCATGAGATAAGGGTAGGTATTCAAAAAACCCAAAGCAATTCATCATGTGATTAGGGGAAGAACTGCTTACTCTGGTTGTCTAAGATCATAGCCAATAATCCACAAAAGTACGCGGAATTACTAATAGATAATCGGATCAGATTGATGAAACAAGATATATATAGTGAATAAAATTCATAATGCAGCATAAGCAAAAACATAAAGCGACATCACAATTTGTAAATCAAAGGTACTCTGAAGTTATTGTATTCCTCTTTCACTTTCAACTGCACATCCTTCCTATTTGCCCGCACATTAATCGGACCTAAAAACATCCTCAAAAATCTCCCTTCACATAGTAAAAAAAAAAAAAAAAAAACTACATTAATCCATTATCAAATAAACAACACGAATTGATAACAATGATGACAAAAAATGGAACAAAACAACAAACCATGATATTTGCTTGGAAGATATGCCGCTGCATCTCCTTCACTCAAAACATATCCAGCTCTGACCAACTCCTCTTCCAACTTGCAACCAAAAAAAAAATATTAATAATAATAATAAGACGAAAACGCAGCATAATAATATACTTGCATGCGTGCGTAAATAATTAGGCATACTTTATCATTGTTCACGGAGCTTCGAAGGGACTTGATGCGAGAGTCGAGTGAAGCCGCGCGCTGCCGCAGTGCGTCTTCTTCGAGAGAGGTGCGAGATATGAGAGACGCCGCCGCCTCCTGCAACTCCTTTGCTTGCTCGACAAGCTTAGAAACTTCGCCGCCGACGATCGACGATTCACGCGGCGAGTCATCCATCGGATGATGCTGGCCGTCCGATCAACCGGTGCGGGGTTTCAGATTCAATTTGTGGATGGAAGGAGATTGTCCTGTTCTTTTGGCCTTTTTTTATTTATATATTTATTTTTTGTTAGAATAATTTTTGGGGAAATTGCGTAATGGGTGGCGTGTGCATTCAGAGGATGGGGACGAGCTATTCAGGAGGAGAGGGTTGATGATACAACAACCAATTTACACAACCAAACTTTACAACACACCATCTCACCACACATTTATCACTAAATTCATTATTTATTCCATCATCTACCCCACCACCCACATAATCAATGGTCCAAAACAATCACAACCGTTACAACGGTTGTGATTGTATCATTTTTCTTGATGATAATTCATTCTAGGGTTAATTACCATATCTACCTTCATGTTTAGTAGAATTGCAAATAATACCATTCGTAAACTTTTTAAAATTATATAATCGTACCTTATGTTATGTCTATTGTACTCACTAGTTTGTGCATATATATTTAATACTACGAGGTTTTGTATAACCCGTACGATGCACGGATTGTATCTTATTGTTAACTATGAATTGTTTTAATTGCGTAATATAAATATGAATGATATGTAAATATACATGATTCATCTAGCTAAACTTTCACTTTTGGTTTCTTAATTTTTAAAATGATAAACTTGCACACACAAAAATAATAGATACAATCAGTCTTACATAACTACAATAATATTACACTTGTCCATAGCGGGTTTCACAACCATTTATTTATCTCCATATGAAAATTACACAAATACTGCTAGATAAAGACCATGGACTTGTTAGCTTTCTTTATTCAAACAAAATTATTAAAGATAAATTATTATATTAGATATCAATTATTAGTAACAAAAAGAAAAAGGAAACGGTTGAGCTCTCAAATCTCGGCCCATAACCACTTTTAATACTCTCGCCTCTCACCCGTTGATCACTCACGACACCCTAAAATAATATGAAAGAACATAAAGGAGGGAGTAATAAATATGGAATTAACATAAAGAAAAGAGGAAACAGTTAGAGATTTTAATGGGCGATAACCATGACCCGTATTAATCTCTTCATCATCAAGTTAAAGGCGGCCATTTTTTTTCCGCATCGAAACAGTGGCTTTTGCATTCGAACGCCGTATAATGTCTTATATAAGAAAGATGAATGAATGACAAACATCCTATAAGTTTTAAATGGAATAATATTATCAACTTTGCCAAATATTTTTTTCAGAACGTGATTGTGTTCATTAACATTTTTTTTGTTTGTTTAGAAAAAAGTTAGGAAGCTAGGCTTCAATTCCATAAAACTTTGGCATACTATGAAAGAAGGCAACTTAATAATACCAACAAAAAAAAATACGGAGTAATACTAACCAAAAAGTGATAACATAACAATCATAGTAACGTCTCATTTATCTATACATAAGTTTCACATTTTTCTATACATAAGTAACGTCTCATTTTTCTATAATAATAGTAAAGTAACGTCTCATTTTTCTATGACAAAAGAGGAGTATTTGTCTTCATCTTCATAGTAACGTCTCCTTCTCCTTTGTTTCCTTTCAATCCACTGTAATTTTTTCCGGCAAAATCCTTTTATCGCATGTACTGTCCCTTTATTTGCTATTCTTCTTCCAAATTTAGGCATCGTTTCTTTATTCCCCCTCGCCCTCTTCGACCGATACAGTGGATCGGTTGGATCGGTTGGGGCGCCCGGCCACTTTGCCACCCCATTAGCTCACTTTGTGCTCTTGACCCTTTTGATCTCTTTGATCATTCACGAAATAAAACAACAAACCAAAACTTATTTGAAAGCATAGTGAGCCAATGAGAGATAAATGCGCCACAAATGCGCCACAAAGTGAGATCTTTAAATATTTCATTTCGAATCAAATGTAAGTAAAGATCTATGATAGCGTTTTGTTGAACCGAATTCTGAGATCGCTTTCCTTGTTTTCATTTCTTATTTGTTTGTGAGTTGGGTAGAGATTGAGAGGGTTTTGGTATGGTTTGATTTGTTGGATGTGGTTCGAATACTTCAATTGTATTTATACTTGTAAACTCGACCTTTGGACATCTTCATCATCAATGCGGAATGGTTTTAATTGGTGTGTTTAATTTCTGCATTCATAGCCTCTTTGGTTCGTATTCTTTGAGGTTTAAATTTTGCAACATTTGTGTCTTCCGTAACCCCTCTTTGAAAGCATAAAGATGACTTGAAACATATGTAATTAATATACTTTTGGGGTTGATTAAACTACCTTATACCGTACTACCATTTGTGCACAATACTCCTGCGCATTAAATTAAGGGGTTTAACTTTTATATAGTATTGATATGCAAGATCGTTTATTTTTGACTTTTTGATAATTGTACCTTTTAAAATTCAATCTTACATTTATTAGTTTTATATAATATTTGATGAAAAATATATTAATGGATAGTATTTTAATTATATTTTCATTGATATAATTTTTATGAAGTATTATACAATACAAACAAAAATATTTAAGTCAAAGTTTAAAAATACAATTATAAAAAATAAATAAAAAATGAATAACTTTTTAGGAACGAATGGAGTATTAGATTATGATGAAATCAATGCCACATAAGTATCGTGCAAAATAATTATGAATTTTACACCAGTAATATACAAAGCCATATAAGTTACTAATTCCCTCTCTAATTTTTTTCAATAATGATACATACACAATTAATTTAGACAATCAAATTTTACAACACATCATCTTACTACACATCAATCACTAAATTCATTATTTATTCCGTCACTTCCCCACCACTCACATAATTAATAATCCACAACCGTTGTAACAATTGTGATTGTACTATTTTTTTATTTTTATATTTCTATCAACTTTATCTTTCCCCTTTCTCTCTTTGGTTTGGCTAATAATTGTCTCTCATCCAAAATTTTCGACTGCCACTCATATTTTGAACTTTTCAATTTTACACATATTTTTTAAGAAAACAAGATTGGAGCAAAAAAATTACACAAATGGTAGAATTTATGTGAAGTGGCTCTTTCTTATTAGGGCCAATAGTTAATTTAACAAAAAAGTTGGAGATGCTCTAATAGGATCTTTATAATATTTCCAAAGATAATTATAATTTTCGTATTAGATGATGTGTTTAATTAAATTTTTAATAAAAATTGATATAATCTTACGGATTTGGATACTAGTAGATTTTCACAAATTCTATGGATTTCAGAAGACTTTTATTTGTTAAATTCTTACAAACTATTTTAGAGTTATATGTACTTCTATTGACTTTTATTTTTTCGCACCAAAATAAAAATAAAAATGTGATAACTCAAAGAAACTATAGTATTATTTCCTTAAGAAAAAAACTCTTTCAGGAGATTGTGAGAAAGCAGTAAAGATGAATCGGTAAAACAATCAATTGTATTCATAATATTGATAGAGGACCTTTATATAGGCTTTACAATGAGAGTCCTTCCATATATATGATTCCTAATTAAGATATTAGACACATACAAGAGAAGGACAGAATCGTAATTCCCGGAACACTCTCCCTGTGTCGAGCACTAATACAACCATGGTGCATAAGATGTTGCCTCGGTCAAAAACCTTTCCAAGTCAAATAAAACCCTATGGGAGAAACCAAAGACTTGGTGAGGAAAAAGATCACAACGCACCAACTATGTCGTAATCACGTGGAGTATACTCCATCTGAAGTATACACAACATCTCATTCTGATGGGTTATCACTTGTTGAGCTCGGACAATCAACGCATGCCGACGCTTCTCACATGTTTCTCAAATGCAGATTTCGACAGAGACTTTGTGACAAGTCTGTGATATTCTCATCGAAACTCACTTTCACTTCGATATTCAGCAATTTTTGCTGTTGCTGATTGTAGAAGAACTTCGGCGAGATATGCTTGGTATTGTCACCCTTAATGAAACCTAGCTCATCTGCTTAATGCATGACGCATTGTCCTCAAAAATGCAAGTAGGTGTTGCTGCAGTGGACTTTAATCCACAAGTTACTCGTATATGGTCTATAACTGACAGAAGCCAAATGCACTCTCTTACATATTCGTGCAGTGCAATTATCTCTGCATGGTTCGAGGAAGTAGCAACTACGGTCTGATTGGTAGATCTCCAAGATATTGTCGTATTCCCAATGGTGAACACATAACCAGCTTGGGAACGTCCTTTATGCGGGTCAGAGAGATAACTGACATCAGCAAATCTAACTAACACATTGTTGGGATTCTCTGCATAGGGAACAAGCTTGCTTGCATTAACATTTCTGGTAGTCAAGCTGTCATGCTTAGATGCAATATCAAAGGAAGATCAACACTCTGTATGTATCGTCTTGACCTAAAAAATTCCTTTCGAAATATCGCTCTCTCTTGTATAGGGAAAGAATAATCAAAAATCACTAGAGCCTTTCAAGTATCGAAAGATGCATTTTACTCCATTCCAATGCCTTATCGTGCGAGCGGAGCTGAATCTCGCTAACAGATCTACAGAGAATGCGATGTCTGAATGAGTACACTGAGCCAGATACAACAACGCACTAATTGCGGTAAGGTGCGATGTTTCTGCTCCAAGGACATCTCCATCCTCTTTAGGACGAAATTGATCCTTGTTCATTCCCAAACTTCGACCAACCATGGGGGTAGAAAGAGGATGTGCTTTGTCCATGCTAAATTGTCTGAGCATCTTATGGACATAGTCAGATTGTTCAATGACTATACTATCATCTCGATATTCCAGCTCTGAGCCCAAGCAGAATCGATTCCTCCCCAGGTCTTTCATCTCGAATTCGGATTTAAGGTAGCAGGCCACTTCATCGACCTCATCTATAATACCGATAACATTTATGCCATCTACACAGACGACTACAATCAAGAATCTAATATTTGTTCTTTTCCTAAAAATGCATGGATAGAAATCACTTTTCTTGTATTACTTCCCAATCATGTATTCGTGTAGGCGTTTGTACCACATCCTTCCGGATTGCTTCAATCCATACAGTGAACGATGCAAATTTACTCCTTATGAGCTTGGTGGTTTAGAGCTACATGATTCATGCAATGAAATCCCTTCGGGACTTTCATATAAATATTTGAATTTAGATCCCCATAAAGATATGTTGTAACCACATCCATAATCTTCATATTCAGTTTTTTGGACACTACCGAACTGACTAGGTAGCGGAAAGTGATGATGTCCATAACGGGAGAATACGTCTCCTCGTAATAAATGCCAGGGTGCTGCCAGAAGCCTTGGCAACTAGTCTCGCTTTGTAACGCATGACTCATTTGTATCACTGCATTTATGAGTAAAGATCCAATTATGTCAAATTGGTTTAACGCTCAATGTTACTGGCTCGATATGGCCAAATACCCCATGTTTATCCATTGGGTCTAGTTGAGCTTGCATTGCATCTTTCCTTTTCGGTCAATTGGACCGTCGTTGATATTCAGCAATTGAGCGCGGATCAACATCGTCGTCTTCAATAATGTGTTGGGTGACGGAGTAGGCAAAAGCATCATCGACTAGCGTATACGACCTGCCGAACAGTACATATTCACTCGTACATTACGTCAATATTTCAATATTCTCCAACAAAAACAAAGTTTGCGATGCGTCCGTCGATCGTTCCATTATTGATTCGAGGACATATCCGTAGTCAGAGAGAATATCGTGTGATGGAGTCACTATGTCGATAATGAGAGGATTTTATGCCTCCATTCCTTTTCTCTTTCGAGGTTCGGTATCCTTTCTACCCACTGGTTTCTCTCTCTTTCGAGCAGGTATAAGAGCAGTCGAAGCAACTGTCCCACCACTTAGGTCGACACCGGTGGCATCATTTCTTTGGGAGACTGAACCTTGCCCTATTACTGAGACTTCTAACCTTGCAGGTGCATTCATAGCTCGAATGGTGGATCTTGCCACTTTCGCAGTATCAGTAAAGTTATCGGGCATCGAATCCGCAACTTTCTGAAGACTGAGAATGCGTTGCATTGCAAGTTTGGATTGAGCCATGCGGGGATCTTGATGAGGCAAAGATGGGGCACACACGACAATTTCCTGGCATTCAACTGGACTCATTTAATTCCTCTCTCCCCCCAACGACGAGAAGTTTGTCTCATCAAAGTGACAGTCTATAAGTCTTGCAGTAAACAGATCTCCTGTCAAAGGATCCACGTAGCTGATAATTTTAGGCGACTCATAGCCAACATGCATACCTAATTGTCTTTGCGGACATATTTTAGTATGTCGTGGGGGCGTAATTGGCACATAGATTGCACAAATAAAAATGCGTAAGTGTGAAATATCAGGCTCATATCCAGTTACCAACTGGTACGCACGAAACGGTTGATTCGCAGTGGGTCGAAAGTGAATAAGTATAGCTGCATGCAAAATTGCATAACCCCAGACAGAAATCGGAAAGTTGGTGTGCAATACCAATGCCCGAGCGATAAGCTTAACCGCTTAATCATAGCTCAAGCAAGGCCACTCTACGAATGAACGTGGGGGATGTGATGCTCAATTTCAATCCCAATCGACATGCAATATTCGTCGAAGGACTTTGACGTAGACTCACCAACATTGTCTAATCTTAATGACGAGATCGAAAAGTCATGGTGGTTAGCCCGTAACTTGGTAATTTGTGCGTGGAGCTTACCAATTACAGCATTTCTTGTGGATAGCATTTGCTTCCCTTAATTGTTGTTAGTAAAGTCGACAAGAATTACTATATCAAATCGCAGTCAGATACGTGGTGTATGCAACAACCACAAGTATCGACTTTCAACAATTTCGTGACTCCCATATGACCGCCACACCATTTTCTTCGACATGCAGAGATACCGACTTCTCTCGCGGTCTCGTCCACCGCAAAGTAGTGTGGGAGATAAAGAACCAAAGAACCCTTGTCCCCAAAAGAGAAATTTCCAAAAAGAGACAATTGAAATAGGACAAGTTTAGATAATTACCTCGATTATAAAATTAGTTAGGCATGTGATATGGAGCATTAGGTGGTGTGCTTCGATCTATCGATTGGTACTCGATGCGACGACGTGAAACCGGGACCACAATTTTGGTGGATCCAGAAAGTCACAAATTAAATCGGTTTTTGGGTCTTTGGACCGAAACTTTGAGACGGGTCAGAGGGGTTGGATTGGGTTGCGGCTTCAGAAAACAGGCGGTTGGGTTGGAGCGGTTTAGGCCATACGACGGGAGGTGGAGCTCGGCGCTGGACTTGCTGCGGCAAGTCGAGTCCGAGGGCGGGCGACGAAGGGATCAAACAGATCGAACTACGGGAGGTGAGGCTTGGCACGGGCGATCTGGACTGCAACTTCGATGGGGCTAATCGGATCGGACATTCGGAAAACCGGCAGGTGTGTTCGGGCCTCAGTTGTGGTGGTCGATCTCGGCAGGGGTTGAGCATGGTTGATCGTGGATGGTCGGGCAACGGAGGTGGGGGCCTAGGCTGACTGGATTGGCTCGACGGAAGGTGGCGATGCTACTGATCGGTCGCGACAGAAGGCGACAGTACACACCGCAGGGTTCGGTTGGACGATCTGGACTAGCGTTTGGTCGGGTTGGATTGCGTGGAGGTTAGAGGTGGCCATGGGACGTGTTGGGTTAGGACCGGCCCATGTTTGTGGCGGGCTGGGCTAGGCCAGGGTTAGTCGGTCGTGCCCCACTGCCCGCCCGTCCCGAGGCTGTCTTGGGCCGGTTTGGGCCGAGCTCGGGCCGGATATTAAAAAAATAAAAAATAAAACGGTTTGAAATTTAAAAATATGTTAACATTGAATATTTAAAAATCAAATTGAAAAAATCTGCTTTGAATTTTTAAAATAAATTAGTTAACATTAATTAAAAGTTCAATTTAAAAAAACTCCTTTGAATTAAAAGAAAAATATTAACATTAAACTAAAAATTTCATTTAAGAAAATTCATTTTGAATTTTTAAAAAATGTTAACATTAAATTAAATGGGAGAAAAGGGAAAAAATCGACTTGGACTTAATTTATAAAAACTAGTTCATTTTTTGAAATTTTATCTAATTTTAAAATTAAGTTGCCTACGTATCATAAGGAATCAAAGTCCACGTAATTCTTTTTACTTACCTCTTTACTTACATGTAACTTGAAGGTAGGATGATGTGCTCAATTGTCGCGTTGGCCAATTACCGAAGCTCCCAATTCGGATGAAGAATCCATCATCATCCACGGATCATCATCCTTGTTGTGTTTGTCTTCTTCTTCCATCCGTCCTTACTGATATTTTTCTGCTTGTTCCCAATCTTTTTTACAGATCAGAATCTTCACAACATCAGGCGATAAAGATGTCCGTTTATCTCTTATAACTCTTCTACCTGCACTAAAAGTGGACTCTGAAGCAACTGTAAAGGATGGAACAACAAGGAGATAACATACAATTCTAGCCAATATAGGATATTGTTCTTCACGTAGTTTTCACCATTTTAAAATCTCAAACTCAGCATCAAGCTCATACGAATACGTAAAATACTCATTTAAGATTTGACTAGATGAAGTTGAAGAAGTAGGGCTTGATGACGATTTTGGTTTTTTTTTTTTGAAACGAACTGGAGATTTAAATTGATCAAGTCTACCTTTATTTTCTGAAGTAGACTGAGAGGCTAGAACATCCGGTTTATAATTTTTAATGTACAAATCAAATAATGAAGCTAATATTTTGACGCACTCATTTATGTACCCCTCACTATCAAAAGAAGTATTACCTAATGCATTATGATAATAATCAAGAAGATTACTGAGTGCTTCTTTTTCACACCGGGTCATGAAGATATGCAACACCATATATGTAAGGAAATTTATTCAAATACTCTAACCATTTTTCTTGCATTTGAGAAATAACTTGAGATAAATACGCTACTTTTGTGTTCACTTAAAGAACCAACAATTTTACGATATTCTAAAATAACCAAATGCACATTAGGTTCATGAACATAAGAAAATAAATATGTAGAATTATTATAAGCATGTAGTATATTGTGAACAATCATAGCAAGTTCCCAATGAGCCTCAGTTATGAGGTCTTGACTAAATGTTTAGGATTGAAGTTATATAATCGAATAATACTTTTCTTATAAGGAATAACATCATCAAACAATTTAAAAGTAGAATTTCAACGTGTAGGCGTATAAACGCTCCATTTATTTTGTTTTAAATTATGTTCCTTACATAGATATTTATAACATATCCTAATATGTTGACTCAGTCTTAGCCATTTAATTATTTTTCTAATCGGATTTAAAAGAGGTGAAATCATATTAAGTCCTTTTCTAGCCGACAAATTCAAGACCTGAGCACATATATGATAAGCATTAAATATCGTTTGCATGTAAAGGCAATTCGTCCAACTAATATTCCATACATTTATTATTCCCGGCATCATTATCGAGAGAAAGAGAAAACACTTTATCAAATATATTAAATTTCTTACAGCATTCAGTTATTCTATTTTTTATATTTTTAGCAGTATGTGATTCCTCCATAATATCAAAAGCAATAATACATTTTTCTATCACATATTCAGTTCCAATCCAATGAACCGTAATGCAAAGATAAGGTTCATCAGTTGGAGGAATCCAACAATCACTTGTAAGACATATATAACCTTCAAATCTTTTAAAAAGTTAAATTAATTGAGCACGTTGAATATAATATTATTGTTTAATACGACGTTTAAGAGTATTCCTTGATATTCTTCTATATACCGGTTGCATTAAAGTCCGAGTCATAATTTCTAAATTTTCACTCTCACCATGACTTGCAATTCATCAAGAGTAACATATTTAGCAATTCCATCAATTAATTTTTATTGATTGTAAATGAAAGGCATACCTCCACCGGGCGCTTTTGAAAATTAGCCGGATAGTTGAGATTGATCATCCGAACGTTCTCGATCATGATTATCCTTAGTCATGCTGTGGTCATTTGCCAAATGACAAGCTAGTGTTCCGGTTTCAGTACCAATCTTCTACGAAAAAGAAGTAGTTTTCTTTTATTTTTGCATACAAGACAAATCATTTTGCAATGCGTTGGTACGGTACCGAGAGTCCTCTCATAAAATGTCCAAACTTACGATTTTTTATTCTTATTGAAGCTTTGGCCGTAGGTTCGGATGGAGGTGGCATGACAGTAGAGTCTTGAGAGAGATTGCGAACTAATAACAGTGTATAATAATAAGTACTTAGCAAATAAATAAATTCTAGTAAGCATATTGATACAACATTAAATTTAATTTAACTAAATACTGAGATTTAAATTGAAATTGCTCACTATGACACTATATGTCTTAACAAACACCGAACATTACGTGAGATAAAATTATCCCAAGACATGAAGCACCAGCGAAATAAATTATGAATTAATAATTGATCAAATTAATAATGCAATTTTCATAAATAAACTGCTCAAGGTCATTTTTTTTCAAAATATAAAATTATTTATTTCATAAAAAAGTCAAATACAATTGTTAGAAGTCAATAAATTGACCAAATTAAAATTCTCAATAAAAATAAAATTAATTATTTGGTCGACTTAATAATTGACGAGATTATATTTCTCAACAAAATTAGAACTATCTATTAATCCAACTCAATAATAGGCCAAAATAAACTAGTGGTGCAAAATAATTATGGAGTAGTAAAATATCCATTGATTCAAAGTACTTATTTGCTTCTCCAACCGATGGAATCTCATCTAAAACCAATGTGTAATAAAATTTTTTAGATAAATAAGAATCCGAAAAATAGAAAATGCCACTAAGAAAGAAAAGTTAATGTGTTCTCCATATACATAACAATATTATATATATAAAGAGAGAATAAACAACAAAAGCCATGAAATATCAAGTGTAATTGAATTCGAATTACACCTCGCGAGTCTAGTGATCTTCGAATATTATAAAATACCAATATTTTGTTTAATTTTAATAAAAATAAAATTATTTATTTACTCAACTTAATAACTAGCTAAATTATATTTTTCAGTAAAAATAAAACTATTTATTTAGCCAATGCAATCATTGTCAAATTAAATTGATGATGTAACGTAATTGTGGAGTGATAAAATAAATATTTATTCTAAATACTTATTTAGGTCTCCAATTGGTAGAATCTCATTCAAAACCAAGATAGAATAGAAAATTTTAATTAAATAAGAATTTAAAAATAAAAAATGACACGAATGAGAGAGTTAATATCCAAAATTATATACCAAGAAATAATATCTTAAATTATCCGAGAAATTATTTATAGGATCCATACACGGTACACCAATCATCAAGAAACCCTTTTTTGGAGTACTTTTATAACCCATTTCTAAGCTCCTAGAAAATCTTTATCCGAAGGACCTGAAGGAGGACCCTCGACATCGCTAAGTTTCAATTCCACCTTCAACCTGCATGGTAAAATAATATCAATGAAGTCACATGCATATACATATATGTATTTTGATAAGACCACATTAGAATTTTTAATGTTTTTTCAAAGTAATGTGCATCTTGTGTTGAATTTTTCTCCAAAATTCGATACAAATAACGACATTTTGGTTTCGAACCTATAATCCTGTCGGTCTGATGACAACTCGAACCCAAATATTAAGAATACGGATGCGATCTTCACAAAACACGAACCTCAAACAGATCAAACAACAAGAATCATTACTCAATGGGTATACAAACAAAATCCAGTTGCATGGCTAATACACTACTCGTCATGCTTGTTGGAAACGTGATAAGCTTATGACAGATATAAACTGTTTATAGAAATCAAGTACACAAACTTTTTTTTTATTCCATACAAATACAACAGTAAAACTTCAAATTTCTTTTACACACAAATTGGCTACAATCTTTTTATTTTCTCTCGACTATGAGCTTCAGCTCTTTCCGTTCTCTCTCTCCTATTTCTATTTTCTCTCGGTACATTCTATTGCACAGCAAATGGCCTTATTTACATGCTTCATAATTACCACATTACATCATGGCTTACCTATACTATATTTATTATAATAGAGCTAGCCTACCATATTTTCTGGATCAAGAACAGTCAACATATGCTACTGCTTTATTCTTTTACATGTGCAGCCTACCATCATTTAAGCCTTCTCATTTGACTCTTATAAAAGTGAATAGCTGCTGCCGAGATATACGACTTTTACATGTAAACATACTAACAACCACATGCACTTCATTTATTACCCATGCATGTATTTGACAATCTTCAGCCGCCACCAATTCTAGAAGGGTTTGCTATTCTAACACTCCCCCTCAAACCCGACTTTGCATTCCGAGCTTCTCTTTCATTTTTTGAAACACATCTGGCTTCAACGGCTTAGTAAATATATCCTCTAAATTTTCTTCGGTCCTGCAGTGCACCAACTCCACGATTTTATCATTAACCTATTCTCGAATAAAATGATATTTAATATTGATGTGCTTGCTTCGACTGTGTGACACTGGATTTTTCGCAAGTGAAATAGCAGATTTATTATCCACGTAAATGGTAATCGAATCTTCCTTTGCAAGATTTAACTCGCTCAATATGTAGCCTAGCCACATAGCTTGACATGTGCACGCTGCTGCTGCCATGTATTCTGCCTCACATGTTGAGAGAGCAACCGTCTGTTGCTTCTTTGATGACCACGAAAATATCGCCGAACCGATGTGAAAAGCATATCCCGAAGTGCTTTTCCCGTTATCCAAATCGCCACCATAATCACTGTCTGAGTAGCCAACTAATTTTGAATCTTGAGAGTGCGTGTAAAATAAACCATGATCAAGTGTACCTTTAATGTATCTCAAAATTCTTTTAGCTGCCATGAAGTGATCTTGCTCCGGCTTCTCCATGTACCTACGAATCAATCCAACTGCGTAAATAATATCGGGACGAGTGAAAGTTAGGTACCTCAAACTTCTAACCAAACTTTTGAATAATGTCGGATTTACCGAGTCAACTCTCAGCTTTATGCTAGTGTCTACTGGTGTGCTCACCGGGTTGCATTCTTCCATTCTGATTTTTTTTTTTTTAAATCTGCTCCGCATATTTTTTCTGTGACATAAAGATCCCATCTTTGCTTTGCTTCATCTCGACTCCCAAAAAATAAGACATTTGACCAATATCTGTCATCTCAAATTCGTTAGTCATAACTTTCTTAAAATCATCGAACATACCAGGGTTGTTGCCAGTTAAAATCATATCATCCACGTACAAGCATACTATTATGATATCTCCCCCTGAATTTATTTTTGTGTAGAGTGCATGCTCGTATGGACTTTTCACAAAACCATTCTTCTGAAAATATTCATCAACCCTTGTGTTCCAAGCTCTCGGAGCTTGCTTCAACCCGTACAATGCTTTCTTCAATTTGTAGACTTTATCTTCCTGACCTCTTTGAACATATCCAGGTGGTTGGTCAATATAGACTTCTTCTTCGAGATAACCATTTAGGAATGCTGACTTGACATCCATCTGATAAATCTTCCACCGATTATGTGTTGCAATTGCTGTAAGAAGTCGTATAGTATCAACTCTTGCAACCGGAGCAAATACCTCATCATAGTCAATTCTGTATTTCTGCTTGTAGCCTTTAGCAACTAGCCTTGCCTTGTATTTCTCCACTTCTCCATCTTGATTGGTCTTTGTCTTGTAAACCCATTTGACACCAATTGTTTTGTGTCCGTCTGGAAGATCTGTGAGCTCCCAAGCATCATTCTTCTTGATTACACCGATTTCTTCATCCATGGCTTTGTTCCACTTACTTTCTTCAGAAGCTTCCTCAAATGTAACTGAATCACACTCAGCCATCAAGCAAAATAATGAATAATCAAATGTTGTTTGTACTAGACTTGTTGCATCGTAGATATCATCTAGACTCCGCATTTTTCTTGGTGCTCCCCCCGAATTGTTGCTTCCTGACGTTGATGGTGTCGATGCAGGAGTTTGTTGATTTGGACTTGGTGGAGGAGTCAGATCATCATTTTCATCACCTTCATTGTTGGATTCATCGTCATCATCATCGTCAAAAAATAAACCTGTAACTTTCCTTTCTTCTGCGCTCCATCTCTAGTAATTTGTTTCATCAAATTCAACATCTCGTGAAATGATTACCTTCTTTGTCAATGGATTGTATAGTCTGTAGGCCTTGATGCTTTTTTCATATCCGATAAAGATACACTTTTCGCCTTTGTCATCTAGCTTCTTTCTCTTTTGATCAGGAACATGAGCATATGCAATGCATCCAAAAATTCTGAGATGTCCAACTGCTGGTTTGATACCACTCCATGCTTTATTTGGTGTTTTGAATCTGACACTCTTTGTTGGACAACGATTTAGCAAATAAACAGCACATAGCACGGCTTCAGCCCAAAAACTTCTTGGCATGTGCTTTCCCTTCACCATACTTCTTGCCATATCAAGAATTGTGTTGTGGAGTATATGCTGCTGTCAACTGGTGATTAATTCCATGTGATGTGCAGAAATTGTTGAACAAGTTTGAAGTATACTCGCCTCCTCTGTCTGATATGAGTATCTTCACGTACTGGCCACTTTGTTTTTCCGCCATTGCTTTGAACTCCTTGAATTTATCAAGAGCCTCTGCCTTTTCTTTAAGAATGTATACCCAACTCTTTCTGCTAAAATCATCAATAAATGTTAGGTAATACTTGTTCTCGCCAAGTGATGCGATATCAAACGGACCAGCTATGTCAGTGTGAACAATCTCCAATGGCCTCCTAGCTCTCCATGATTTTCCAACAGGAAAACTCTGTCTGTGTTGCTTTCCTTTGATACATGCTTCACATAGTTGATTTTGTTCATTGATTTCTGGCAAGCCATCCACCATCTTTGTTTTTGATAATAATTTCATGCCAGTAAATCCAAGATGACCAAATCTCAAATGCCATAACCATGAGTCATTTTTAATGACTGACTTTAAGCACTTGTGCACCTCTGTTTGCATATCAAGTGTAAACAGACGGTTCTTTGTCATCTTCACATTAGCAATCAATTTTTGAACTCGATTTCTGAGTACGAGAGAGTTGTCCCTCATTCGTATGTCATATCCTTTCTCCACAAGTTGACCAAGGCTGATGATATTACGTACTTTTCAAAACAGGTATATAATAGACATCATTGATATACTTTTTATCACCATTCTTTGAGATGATCATAATAATACCTTTCCCTTTGATTGGAGCCTTTGACGAGTCACCAAAAGTAACTTCTCCGTAGACGGTATCGTCTATCTCTGTAAATAGCTCTTTTTGGCCGGACATGTGATTACTGGCGCCTGAGTCAAGATACCATGTATTTTTCTTGGCTTCTTCATTTTCTTTGTATGTGAGGAATACAGCAGTCCCCACATCCTCATCTTCTTTTGCGGCAGCAAAGTGATTCTTTTCTTCCGTATTTGGAGCTCTACGCTCGTAACTGAAATGGCCATACTTGTTGCAAGTATAACATTGAAAATGAGACTTATCACCTCATTGTTGAAATCTGCCTCTTCCTCGGCCTCTGAAATTTTGACCACGACCAGATGGCTGATAGCCTTCATTTTTCTGGTCTCTGTTGAAAGATTGTCTTCCTCGTCCTCGTCCACCTCGGTAGCTACCTCTATAGCCACCTCTGTTAGGAGTATGCCCTCGAATGCCACTCAGAGATTGTTGAGTGAGGGCATTGTACTTGTAATTATGTAAACCATTTATATAAGGCAAATGAATATTTCCTTATTTACTGGTAGTTACTGGCATTCCTAACTCGTAAATAAACATATAGAAACTAGTCCGTGTATTTGAGAGCAAAACGTTCCACTCCTTATTGGATAAGGGGGTCGGCACTGGAAAGGTCATAGCTCAAATACTTAATCGTTCGCAAGTCGATGAAACTTGACTGGGCGTTAAGTTTATGTGAAGACTTCTATGACGTGTTCTTTGACATGGAGAGTGCCTGTCGAACACTAATGGTTAGTGGGAGCACACGTTATAGGTATGCTAATTGGATTAGTATACTCGAACCGACTCACCCTCGATTCGTCACACGGATTTCACTCCGGGACAGTCAATGACGGAATCGAAAGGTTGTGATAGGTATTCGTGAACCTTCGACTTGAGGATTTAGTAGGGATGTGCTTGTGACGTCAAGATTTTCATTAGAGTAGTTCGACCCTGTAAACCGGAAGGCGGGGGTCAACCTCGACGTGCATCCAAGTAGCAGGTCCTACTGAATACCAAGATAGAATTCTTTCTCCCGTTAGTGAGCGGGTTATATGTCCTATGCGGTTATTGGCAGATGAGATCATAAGTCTTTGGCCAAAGCATTGGAGCTAGTTGTATTAGATACATGACAGCTCGATGATCTCGATTTGCATTAACGCATGCATAGCGTCAAGTCTGAGATAGGTTTTGGTAGCGTGACCTATAACTTGATCGGGACATTTGAAAGAAGGGTTTATACGTATACTGGTATTCACGACAGAATGGTTCTTGAATGATCCAATCATTCGTTCTCAGTCGGGGTACAGTGTAGGCCACCAGGCTGGCTAGGTGGTGCTACTACTCTTTGGTTCCTCCCATTGCTGACTGAGACGGACCTACCGAGTCGCGCAATAGGATTGACGACGGAATGAATAAAGCTAATTCTCTCATTATGAATATTAGATATTGGATATCTAATTTTGGAACATTGGATGTTTAAATCGATTTATTAGATAAATTGATTTACGGCCTAATGAATTAAATATTTCACTGGGTGATTAATTTAATTCATGAATATAATTATTTCTTGAAGAAATTAATTATGTTATTTTGTATTTGATATGTTTAATTAATTGGATTAATTAAACGACACAAATACATCGGAACGGAATCGGAGTTTATCTGTTTGGACTCGCGGGAGTCCGAAACGAACCGAACTTGTCCGATTTCTACATGGGCCGCCCCCCACATTTCCACCCACTTTCATATGGACAATTGTTCCATTCTTTAATGTTTTGATCATTGAGGTGGTGGGGCTTTGATTCTCATAATAATGAGATGTAACATGTGAAGAGTTGAATAAAGGAAGAAGACATCTCTCACTTGAGATTCCAAGCCAATTCCAACGTGAATAGAGAGTAGAGAGAGAGAGAGAGAGAGAGAGAAGACTTCTCCAAGTCTTCTTCATCTTTGTTCATCAACTTCTTCTTCATTTTTCTTGGAGAAAAATTGAAAGAAATTATTGAGAGATATATTATACACTTAGAGTGTAGTAATAAATAGCTTCATCACTTAGCTCTAGCCGTATCCTCGGAGGATAGCAAGGTGATCGTCGTTCCGGTCGTTTCTCCGGCGCGTGGCAAGTAGAGACGTGGTGCTTTCGGCATTGGATCGTTCAAGAGCTTGGGGAATAGCTCAAGAGAAGGTTATCCATCTAATCAACGGACTACAAGGGTGAGTTTCTATATCTCTTGTGAATTCGTTTTTTATATTCGTGTATACGTAGCTCGATCGATCCTCGTAGGGATTCGGA
Organism: Orobanche coerulescens; assembly: GCA_033398695.1. NCBI lineage: Eukaryota > Viridiplantae > Streptophyta > Magnoliopsida > Lamiales > Orobanchaceae > Orobanche > Orobanche coerulescens. The sequence goes on from CM065802.1 coordinate 39,726,139, forward strand.
TCGAATTAATTTTTGTTTTACCGCTTCCGCTGGGCCTTCGTTTTTAGGCACCAAATCCCAACAACCTCTTCCACGTACATAATTGCTACTGCATGGACTGTCATCAATAGTCGCCTTGCTTTGCAACGCTTTTTCTAAATGGCTTGTATCATCGTACTGATTCATCTGTTGCTCATGTGCTTGTAGTGAACCCACGAGCTCATCAATAGAAATTGTGGACAAATCTTTTGACTCTTCGATTGACGTAACAACATAGTCAAATTTTCTTACCAACGAGCGAAGAAGTTTTTCCATGACCCAAACATCATCGAAACTTCTCCGTTTCTTTTCATCTCATTTGTTACCGTTTTCAAACGCGTAACATATTCACTGATATTTTCTGAACTTTTCATTTTGATATTTTCAAACTCACCACGTAGTACTTGGAGCGGCACCCTTTTGACTTTCTCGACACCTTGGAATGATTTTTGCAAAATCTCCCACGCATCTTTTGCTGTTTTTGCTTCCGAAATTTTTTCAAAGGTTGATTCATCAACACCTTGAAAAATAGTAAACAAAGCTTTTTTTTATCTTTTTCCGGGACTCTTTTAATGCCGTCTTCTCGGCGTTCGAAAGTGTTGCTTCTGCAGTTGCATCTACGGGCTTGTCATACCCGTTTTCGATAATATCCCAATTATCGTAGGAACCGAGTAACACCTTCATTTGGATACTCCAATTTTCATAATTTGTACTCGTCAATTTTGGAATTTGTGGTTGCATCCTATTCGCCATTTTTTTCACAAACGGAACCTTGGCTCCGATACCACTTGTTGGAAACGTGATAAGCCTATGACAAATATAAACTGTTTATAGAAATCAAGTACACAAACTTTTTTTTTTATTCCATACAAATACAACAGTAAAACTTCAAATTTCTTTTATACACAAATTGGCTACAGCCTTTTTATTTTCTCTCGACTATGAGCTTCAGCTCTTTCTATTCTCTCTCTGCTATTTCTATTTTCTCTCGGTACATTCTATTGCACAGCAGATGGCCTTATTTATAGGCTTCATAATTACCACATTACATCATGGCTTACGTATACTATATTTATTATAATAGAGCTAGCCTACCATATTTTCTGGATCAAGAACAGTCAACATATGCTACTGCTTTATTCTTTTACATGTGCAGCCTACCATCATTTAAGCCTTTTCATTTGACTCTTATAAAAGTGAATAGTTGTTGCCGAGATATACGACTTCTACATGTAAACATACTAACAACCACATGCACTTCATTTATTACCCATGCATGTATTTGACAACCTTCAGCCACCACCAATTCTAGAAGGGTTTGCTATTCCAACAATGTTGTGTGCAGTGCACTCAAGTTAGGAATGTTTCTTAAGACTGCAAATAGCAAATGTATGGATATTCATTCATACCATGGCAATTCGGACAACCAAATTACTCCCGGTGCTTATGTATTACTCCCTGTGTCCACTTGAAAAATCTTATTTGAAGAAATGATTTTGTCCAAATAGACGAATCCAGTGAGTCATGTTCAATGATGCACGTGTTGATTTCAACAGTATCAATCACGTAACGTGACGTGACTATAGCAATTATCTCAATTCGTAGCCGTCTCATATTAAATATATATTTTTATGTATATTTTAATAATATAATTATAAGATAGGAGAACTTATGTATATATTTATAAAATAGGAGATTGAAATATTTTAGGGGATAATTTAGGAGTGAATTTATGGGAGATTTTTAAGATAACTGTTGAGATTGCTCTAATGCCGGGAGATGTCTTGTTTATTCTCAAATAACATAGCAAAGACCAAAATCTCAAAAATCAATTTAAAAAAGACAATTATCATCCGGATATATTATAGTTGGGATAGTAATACCTACTGCCGGCAGTCCCTCTCTTCCTTTTCAATGTTCCTTTGAAAGCATTACTTAAGTGGCAGTCGCCGCCGCCACCACCACCACCACTTCTATTAAGCCTGAAAAGGCCGAACGGAAAAACTTGGGAAGTAAAGTATCTGGAAAAACCACCAATGCTGAATTTCTTTGCGCTTTTCTTTTCCACATCAAACAAGAAGAACTCGGTGTCGTGATGGAAAAGAACTTGCCCTTTGCTCTTGATATAGGCTATCGGCATTCCCATAGTACGGATATCATTAGGTAATTGTGTTAACGAAACCAATTGAATCCACACATTCTCTCCATAATCTTTCATTAACCATATAACACGAGAATTTCGTAAACATAGATATCCACCCAACACATCTAAAGTCATATCTGAAAGAAATTGTTCCGGTGATAGAAACGAAGGCCATGGCAACACACGGTCCTCTTCGGTGCTAAGATCGAACGCTATTATACATTCAGCTGCTTTCCCCCGACGAATTACATCAGTTATCCAATGCAACGCACCATTAACAAACACCCCATTAGCACCAAATGCCGGTTTCCGACAATCGGGGAAATTTGCAATCCTCTTCCAATTATTCGATTTCAGACTATAAATCAAAGTATCTAACATACAACTATGATCTGGACCCCAGGTCTGAAGGATTCTTACCACCTTGAAGTCGTCTGTAGTAGAATCATAGCCAATCCCGCTACAAGGAACGCAAACGCCTCTCATCAAATGGTCGTGAGGGGGTAACTCAAACGACTCCTGGGTGAAGGGATTCCACAGCGTCCATATCTTTCTTTCGTCACGGTGGGTAATCAGGATGAGACCACCGTAGGAAGGAACCGGCAGTGTCCGCATTCTGGGCAGACCGAGACGCACCATGTTTTTTATATTCGCGATCTCGATCGATCTGGTGTGGTTACCTCTAGAACAATTCCATATCAGGGAGGCCAAAGGTAGCGAATAGAGCTTGCCTGTATAATTTCTGATGATGAGGTGCTGCTGGTGCTGATCCACATCCATTTGATGGTGGAGATGCATTCTCACGAAGGCGATGTCGTCGATGACGCGACGCCATGCCTTGCACACGGACCTGAACCGGAGTAGAGGCTCTGCGGGAACACGGAGGAGTATCTCGTGAAATAATTCCGGAAGAACATCAGACATTCTTCGACCGAGAAACAGATCTAATGATTTGGAACAAGAATCGTCGAATTGTGTAGGTGGTGTTATATCAGATTTCCCTCCAAAAGTTGATGCATCCGCACATGTCTATACGAAAACTGGCGGGAAGGTTTCCCACCTAAAATTTACCCCACCTCCCAAAATAATTTTTTTTTTCAATGTAATTTGAAAGTTATTTATGTTCACCGTCCTGAAAAACAAAAAAGACATCTAAAAAAATACGGATGAAGTAACTGACTAAAAATTGGATCGAAATGAGGGTCAGTGTAATGTAAATATGTGATTGTATGGGTGGGAAACTATTAAAAATATAGTTATACAGAGCATATCGTGTCAAAATATTAAATACAGTAAACCTCGATAAATGAATATGATCGAGACCGAAAAAAAATATTCATTTAGCGGAATTATTCATTTATCTAAAGAAAATTTGAACATGTTATAAAGAGTTGAGACCGGAGAAAATTATTCATTTGGTGAGGTTATTCGTTTATCGAACATTCATTTATCGAGGTTTAACTCTATATCGAGAATATAAAAAAAATAAGGAAAAAAATCGCTCAACTCCATAATGCAAGGGGTTTAATTTTAACCCTGCCACTCCACTCCACTCAAAAAGGAGAGTTCCACTCGGGTTCATTTTGCATTTTCGGTCACCGTAGCATTTTTGATACGGTAATTAAAATTTCATTGTTAATTACCGAGATACTTTTTGCTACCCTACGTGCAAGTCCCCGTGAATCGGACCACAAATCGTTGATGTTACCTGAAGTGGTAGGATGGAATTCCGACATAGATATCCTGATGCTCAAATCGAATTGAGTTCACGAAAGATTCCAGCAGAATAAAGAATATGATAATATGAAGAATCTATGACAATGATGACGAACCCACAAATCGCTGATATTACCTGAAGTGATGGGAAGGGATTCCGACATAGATATACTGATACTCAAATAATCGAGTTCACAGAAGGATTCCAGCAGAATAAATAATATGATAATATGAAGAATATATGACAGTGATGACGAACTCAATACCTCTTATTTATAGTAGGCTTAATGTCAACATCCTACGCTTCAGGATATTTGTTTCCTTATGCGGATAAGATCAAATTCCTACAATTTTGGGAGCCGATATGGATTTATGTGGCTTTCCTTATTCACAAGGCTTCATTCTTAAAATGGTTTATTGACTCAGGTGCTTTCAGATGTATATTCGAGCTTTATCCAGCTCGGCCCAAGTCATCGTCTTATAAGAAAATTCAGCTCAAAGAGAATTTAATAGCTCATAATTCGACGTCTCCTTATCTAGTCAAATAAGTTGGACAAATTTAAAGTTAAATACTCGAGCGAATTGGGCCGAACTCATATTGATGTCTTTGTCATTATAGATAAATGCAATGTCCTATTTCAATATCTTTCTCCAGAAATCTAAAAAAAAATTTTTTTTTTAAAAAAAAGTATAATGCCATGATTTAAACCAATGAATGTTGATATCTTTTATACTGGGACTGAAAATCAATTACCGAAAGAGTAAGGGGCATATCACAATTCGTTCACACTTTTGTGGACTTGTCTGCAACCATCTTCAAGCCACGAAAATGGGGCCAAAATAAGTAAAAAAGGGGAGAGAACAAAAGAATATAAAAATACTTCCTTAGAACCCTGGGTCATCATTTTCATTGTTCATGGCATCGAGCCTGCCATGGTACCCTCTACTTTCCTCAAGACCTCAAAAACGCGATTTTTATCGGGTAAATACCATCCGAATTCGTCAAGTAGAGACTATCCGCGCCTTGAGGCGCAGCGACTTCGATGGATTCGCGAAGCGCGTGGCGTCCGCCGAACTGTGGCGTGACGTATGGCGGAGAGCTAACGACGGGTTTGAACAGTTCGTTTACGACACTAGAAAAACGGCGGAGCGAATGGACCGTAGATACGCCGTCTCCAGGCGGCTATCCGCGGTGGCGCAGTCCGCCGCCGACCGAGCTCGTGAGCTTGACCGTGACTTTGAATTTACTCAGAAGTTGCGGAAATTTTCGATAGATTTTGGAAGAAATTTCCCGAGGGTATGATATGACCCGATTTAGATTGAATTGCTGAATTCTTTTAGCGCTGCGAGATCATTTCGAACATTTTGTTGTTAATTGGGAATAAACTTTTGTTTGGTGATATCGTTTATCTTTTACTCTCACTTTCAGTACAGGAAGCAGCTCAGTGACTTTGCCGATACTCCTTTGGGGGGTAGTATTGCTGTAAGTATCAATAACCAACCATTTTGGTGTATGTTTACTCTCCAAACATTTCTATTTCTGTGAAGTCCGTTTATTTTCTGGTTAAGAAATTATTCAGGAAATGTAGGGCTTAGTTTTGCAGTCATTTTAGTTGTCAGATGGGTTTGCTTGAATTTGTCTTTTTACTCAGTTGAATTTTAATTTGAACAAGTTCAAACGGCATCAAGTTTGTACGCAGACGCACAATTGTGCCAAATCCTTGCAGTTTGTAGATATGTTCTGATTTAGTAAAATCAACGTGTGGGCTTTTCTTGTCGAGGAAACTAGGTGTGCAAATGTTGCATTATTGCATCTGTGCACTCTAATAGTGACTTGTCAATGTATCTATGTGCAGACACTTTTCTTTGTATGGTTTGCTCTGTCAGGATGGCTATTTCGAACACTGATTTTCGCAACGTGGGTATTGCCATTTGCTGGTCCTCTCTTAATTGGAGTTGTTGCAAATAATCTTGTCATTAAGGTAAAATTGTTTACTTTCTAAGTCCCTCTTAACTGTCTGAAGAATTGGTGGTCGCTAATATTGTGTTTCTTTTCTCGAAGACACCATCTGATGACTCTGATTCCGTGTTCCTTAAGGTCCTTCTATCATGATATGTATGTTTTGGCCGGTGGTAAAAATTGATGAAATGCAGCAATAATGTGAAGTATACGAGCTATATGAATGTGTGAAGTAAACCAGACAGCTTATTTCAGTTCAGAAGCTGTGAACAGAATATTGGACACGAAATTGCAAAATGCTGAAGCTAGGTTGATTAACTCATCAGGGCTTGGAAGATCTCTTAATTTTTTTTAGGTCAAGTACCAGGGGAAGTACTTTTGTGGGCCTTAACAAAGAAAGGTGTATCTCGTAAATGTATTGACCTCATAAAGGACATGTATGAGGGAGATAGCACAAGTGTACGTACTATTGGGAGGACAAAAGAGTTCCCCGCAATGCTTTAAAAAACGGTCAGCTCGTACGAGTCGACTCGCGAGCCGAGGTGAGGCAGTAGAGGAGCGTACCGAATCGTACGAGTTACACATAAGTAGAAACTTACGAGTCTTGATCTTGGAGGCGGACGAGTCTGAAGTATGGGCTTTTTTTATCTTTTCTTCTCTTTTCTTTCCCTTTTTTTTACCCTTCATCACTTTCCTCCCCTTCTACTCGCTGCGAATATAGAACATATAGTTGCTCATTCCTTTTTTTTTTCTTAAACAAAGCTCCAGCTCCGAAAAGTGAGAGAAAGTGAGAGAAAGAGAAGGTGAGAAGAGACATAGAGGAGACAGAAAGGTTGCGGTTGGAGAGGGTGAAATGCAACAGAACCCTAAAATATTGAAGTAAATTGGGCCGAATGACTCCTTATTTCCATTGGGCTTTTAAAACAATAAAAGCCTCATAAGACAACTAATGACAACCCTATATAATAAATTGAGCCTTTTTCATTCACTCTCTCTTATATAAGCAGTGTTTTGAATAATCGAAAATATTAAAAAATAAAACGTACAATATTTTAAATAAACTGTAGAAAATTGGAAATGACCCCTAAAAATTGAAATCACACTCAGGTCCATACTATAAATTGCATTGTTTTAGAGGCGTTTATGATGAATAATGCAATGATTATGATATCTTTATTCTAGTTTTGTTGAACTATTAATATTATTAGTTATAACTTTGTGTTGGTTTATTTTTGTATATTAATAAATTTTTCTCTTTAAAATTTTGAGGCTTCCGCCTCATTCCACCTCGAGGCGTACGCCTCGCCTCATTTGAGCAAAACGCGTCGAATAATACGAGTCGCGAATTTTAAAACATTGGTTCCCCTTTACAAGTGGGATGCTAGTCCTTTTCTCTTTGCTATAGTCATAGACGAATGAACGAGGTAATTCAAGACAACATTACTTGGTTTATGATGTTCACAGATGATATTGTGTTGATTAATGAAACAAAGATTGGAGTTCGAAGTAAATTGAAACTTAGGGATACTTTGGAAGCTCGAGGCTTTAGGTTGAGCAGAAGACTGAATATTTAAAGTGTAGATTTAGCGAAACTGGATGTAGAGAGACGGAGTGATGGGAAGTTAGTCAAGGATCCGATTGATTGGGGAATGCAAGTGAATATAACATAAAAATTTATTATTATCTTCACTTGCATTGAGGGGGAATGTTGAGGGGGAACGAAAATAAAAAAGAACTTTTAATTCTATTAATAAATAGTTTAACTATATTTAGTGTATGGAAATTAGTTTATTTATTTATATGTTATGTTTGTGGGGCTAGGAGTTTATTAAATATATTTATAATAAGTCCATTTGTTTGGGTCTTAGTCCCAGGTTTTTTAATCTCTATATCATGTAATCCCATATATTAGGAGACTCGATTGATTATTGAATTATTGATTTCTTCATGAGTAGCGATCCATCATCTTTTCCCCTTCTACGGATGGGAAACTCCGGGGATCTTTTGTTGTTGAATCACCCTAGTTTAATGATGGGAAACACAAGTGAAGATAATAACACATTTCTATATTTGTTATTAAATAGTTCTAGTATTTCTAATGTAGATAGGATTAATGTATTTATTTATATGTTTTATATGTGGGGGCTACTTGTTCTTTAGATGTTTAATTAGGTTATTGATAGTAAGCCCACTTGTTTATGGGCACTAGTCCATTAAGGTTTTTATTCTCTAGCAACCTCCACATACTTGATTGATTATTGAACTATTCATTTGAGTCTCTCTCCATGCATTGCGATCCATTATCTTTTTTCCCTTATGGGAAATCCTAGGGGTAGTGGTTCTTCTGCGGTTTGTTCATCTTAGTTTTATCTTTTTATTCCATAAATCTTTTGTTTCAATCATTGTTGTTAAGGCGCTCGACTGCGACTAGTCGTTGACTAGTCGATCAAGTGGTGGAGGATCGTCGCCGTGCGACTCCGACTCGCCTGGTGTAGATATTTCGCCCGACTTGACCGACATGGGTGGCCTAGTTGACGACTTGGGTCCGACTTGGACCTGTGGCTGTGTACTTTAAAAAAAAAAAGAAAAAAAAATCGTTATTTCTCAAACCTAATTGCAAAGCCGAGTCAGCCGACTGAATCGACTCTTCTTCCGCCAATTTCCGATTCGCGATTCCCAATTCCTTCCGCTGATTTCGCATTTTTTCTTCCATCGGTTTACTACCTCCCTTTGAAACTGCACTTGTTGGGTCGGGCTTTGCTGACTTCCGATTTGCTGTATATATATTAATATATTATATATATGTATATAAATATTATATAATCAGTATATATTATATAATCGGTATATATATATATTAGTATACATATATTAAGTACATGTATATAAATTATTTATATTTATTATCTATAATTAGTCGACTAGTCTCGACTAGTCTACGACTCGCCATGCTGGACCTCTGTCGACTCGACTCGACTAACCGCCGTAACAACCATGGTTTCAATTCTTCTCTTGCATCACCAATTTTTTTTTTTTTTATTTTCTTGGAATAATTCAAAAGGATAGAGAGCTAAATGTTGATGTGGCTCACAAAATTAAGGTTGGTTGATTGAAGTGGTAGAGTACTACATGGTTGCTATGTGATCCAAGCATGTCTCGTTGACTAAAGAGTAAATTCTATCGCACGACAGTTAGGCCCACACTGTTATATGACACAGGGCGTTGGGCGGTAAAACAGTGTCACATTTAGAAGATGAATGTGGTGGAGATGCGTATGCTACGGTGGATGTGTGGCCATACAAGAAAGGATCGACTAAGAAATGAGATTATTTGGGAGAATGTGATGGAGAATTGATTAAGATGGTTTGACTGTATGAGACGGAGATGTGTTGAAGCACCAGTGAAGAGGCTAGAAGATTGAAAAACAGATAAGATTGTAAAAGGTAGATGAAGATCCAAGAAAACATGGAGAAATGTGATTGAAAACAATCGGAGGTTCTTTTGAATTGGTGAAAACATAGCGATGGAGATGACAACGACAAGGGAAAATATACGGTGTATGATGGAGTTTGATTCTTTTTATATATGTTTTTTAATTTTTTATTACTTATTTTTATTATTTTTTCGATATTTTTTTCCTTCGATGGTTTCAAGTGATGATTCATGCTTGCCTATAAGGTTCAGATGTCGTTGTAAGCCAAGTTTCTTAATACCCTTTTTCTTTCATGAGTTTGTAAAATGGGACGGTTTTAGGTGATATTTGTTAAAATTTGCGACTTTTTCCTGCTTTTATGTGTTGATTAGAATTTTTTGGAAACTATATTTGTTATTCTTTTTTTTTTTTTTTGGGAGGGGGGGGGGTTCTGTTTTTCAACAGAATACTTGGTTAAATATTTTTGCTGCCTGGAGCTTATTGTAGCATTCTTCATGTTATCAATTCTTACCTGCAGGGAGAATGCCCAGCTTGTAAGAGGCCGTTTGTTGGATATAAGAATCAAACAGTAGGATGTGCTAGCTGTGGAAATATTGTCTGGCAACCACAACATGACTTTTTCTCAAGTGGTGGCAAAGGTGGTAAGAGTTCCTCTTCCAAGTCTCGACCAGATATCATTGATGTTGAGTTTGAAGAGAAATGAGTGACGGTATCCTACGCTACGTGTTAGCCCCATCCCTATATGATAACTCGTAAACATAATAGAAAATGCAGGTATTTCTGTTATTTCTTACAGACAAAAATATAGCATCAGGATGGATGATCATATTTTCATGTAACATCATGTTTGCTGTACAATTTGTGATAATGTGCAAATTTATATGTGGAGGATCACCTGTATTAGGTTCAAGAAAGTGTTAATTACAATAACGGCCCATGAGGTTCAGCTTGATTACAAAGAAGAAGGTTATGTTACTCTTCGAATTTGATTGTCGTTCGCAAATTGCACGCCTGAGGGGATACTTATCAACCTTGGGGGCGGGGCGGGTGGGGGGAGGGGGTATTTGTAATTTCAATGACAACTTCCTTTAAAAAAAAAACAGACTAAATTTCTGGGGTAGTTTTTGTAATTACTCGTATCAAAGAAATTGCTAGGTAGGTATATATGTCACAGGCTTTGCACCTTATAGGCTATTAACATTATAAGGTTAAAATGTTATTTCAACGTGGAGCTTGAATCGTGCTGGATTGATTAAATAGTAAGCCAAGTTCAACCTTTTGTATGTGTCATGTCCGTTTGGATCTTGAAGCTCGATTGCATTTTTAGGTCACTTGCGGGACAAGCCAAATGTGTAATTGTTTTTTGATGGTTTCAACCATCTTTCTTGGTCTGCCATCAAGCTCATACATGGTTTCTTGAGGGTGAGTCCCTTATTTTGCCCTCAAATTGAGGTTCATCTCCATTATATCATTGGTTAATTACAAAAATCACCCATGAGATTTCTCCTACTTGTAGAATAGTTCGATTTATCTTTCAGAATTACACATACCTTATCGACATTTGTTTCTCTTTTCACATATTGCGCGCTCGTTAGGGGGATATGATTATTTAGAAAAATCCACTTAAGTGGGTGTTTTGTAATTTCGAAAGACAAATAGTTTTGTTTGCAAATAGCCTAAATATCCGGAGTTGTTTTTGCAAGTGTTCCCAATATTAAAACGAAAGAAAACAAAGAAAATAAGATCTCAGTTAGAGAACTTTAATTGTCTGTCATTAACTAAAGTACATATGAGTTCATTAATTTCCACTAATCATCATATTGAACAACTTCCTCTGAGACGGAGATGGAGGAGGTATTTTCTAGTCTAGGCGACTTACATAGTTTCTTAGGGGGGAGGGAGTGGGATCGGGTAAGGGGATCGGGTACCCTTACCCGATCGGTAACACCGCCGCCGGTAAGTCGGGTAAGGCGATCGGGTAGAAATTTCGGTTTGGGAAGCCGATCGAGTAGAAAAAAATGGAGGTGATTTTATGGTATATTTTTATGTAATGTTTGTTTTGAGTATTATGTAATGTTTTTATTTTTAATGAAATGGTATATTTTTATTTTAATATTGTATGTGATTTTATGTATGAAAAAAAAATCGGGTATGTTTTTATGTAATGTTTTTTTTTTTAAGTATTATGTAATGTTTTTATTTTTAATGAAATGGTATGTTTTTATTTTAATATTGTATGTGATTTTATGTATGAAAAAAAAAATCGGGTATGTTTTTATGTAATGTTTTTTTTAAGTATTATGTAATGTTTGTTTTCTAATGAAATGGTATGTTTTTATTTTAATATTGTATGTGATTTTATGTATGAACAAAAAAAAAATCGGGTATGTTTTTATGTAATGTTTTTTTTAAGTATTATGTAATATTTTTATTTTTAATGAAATGGTATGTTTTTATTTTAATATTGTATGTGATTTTATGTATGAACAAAAAAAAATCGGGTATGTTTTTATGTAATGTTTTTTTTAAGTATTATGTAATGTTTTTATTTTTAATGAAATGGTATGTTTTTATTTTAATATTGTATGTGATTTTATGTATGAACAAAAAAAAAATCGGGTAGTATAGGTGACCACTCCCTCCACTTAGGGTAGTGTTAGGGTAGAATTGGGTAGTTTTGAGTTGGAGGGTTTTTATTGGATAGAGGTGATGTGGCACCTAGGGTATTAGGTGACCACTCCCTCCCCCCTTATCAAACATCTCGCGGACATGGGTGGTTCGTCTTTGTGAACTATAGTAGAGTAGAGAGTATATGAACGCCAAGATTATCTTTCGAGGAGTAACAATGGATAATATTTCGAAAGTGGGTAGTGAGATGTGTTTTCAAAAGCAATAATAATGTAATGAAAAAATTATGTTTTCCAAACTTATTAATAAAATTTCACTTTGCAATTTTAATTATACGTTTTCGTTCGTACCAACTTAATTTCAAAGATTTTACACTTAAACCACATTTTGGTCGGAAAAATCAAATATTTTGGGTTTTTGCGGACATGTGAATGATATGTCGGTAGCGGTTAGAACGAATTATTCCGATTGCAAATTGAAAATTGGTCGACAATTAATGTTGAAAAAATAGTTTTTCCAATAGGTAATTCCTTACTCCTGCCTAATTACTCCTGCCTAATTAAAAAATGAAAGTTATTTTAAAAATCTAGTAATTGTGGGAAAAAGATTTGTGTAATTTGCTGGACTCAGGATTTTCTTACCTCAAATAATCTAATATTTTAAAATTATTTTTTAATTAATGTAATATATTTAGGGTTTTGTAAAAACATTTCAGGTTTCTCAAAATTAGCAATACCAGATTGTGCAAAAATGTTTTAGATTTTAAATCTGAATTTTAATACTTTCAAATAACTATTTTTTACAAAAAAATATCTAGATTTTTAGAAATAAATTTTAGATTTTTTAAGCATTTAGATTTCAGAAATGTTAATAGAGGAAAAAGAAAATACAATAAAAAAATATATTTAATAATTAAATAATGGAACTAAGATTGGTAAAAATGAAAATAAATAATTAAGGTTCTAAAAGTGAAAAATGGTCGATAATTAAGGTGGGAAAATGTATTTTTTCTTGTTAATTTCATTATCCTCAAATATTCTGATTTAAACTGTGGTTAAGTTTAAACTTTTTAGAATTAAGGTCGATAACAGTAAAATGAATAATTTAGGGCCTGTTTGAGGTGGTTGAGAGTTTCTGGTTTTAAAAGCTAATTTCAAAATCAAAAATATGTTTGGGTAAAATTATGTTGAATTGATTTTTTCATTATTTTCGAAACAGTTTTTCATCAAAACACAAAACCAAAAAAAAGAGGTTTTTTAATGTCAGTTTTTATTTTAACACTAACACGTCATCGCAAACCATCACTTCAACAACCACTGACCACCACTCCGGCCACCATCGACCACCCTCCGACCACCGCCGACCACTACTCTAACCATAGTCAACTACCACTCTGACCACCACTGACCACTGACCACCCTGACCACCGTTCACCACCACCAACCACCACTCCGACTACCACCGGCTACCACTCCGGCCACCGTCAACTACCACTCTGACCAAGGACCACCATTTCGACGGATGACTTCCGACCATCGCTCCGGCAATCTCTCCGACCATCGCCAATAGATTAGGATATTTTAATTATCAACATATTTAATTAATAAATAATAAATAATATTTAAATTGCTTATTAGTCTTAGTAATTAATTAATTAGCATGCCTAAATAGATCTCATGCTCGTAGATGCGTAAAACGCGATTATCATCTTTCCCAAACTTCGCTTCCGCTGCGTTTTACTTTCCAACAGTCTAGCTCTCGAGTGCTGATGATTGCTGGAAGAACCAAAGTTTACGCTCTGTGAGTTCTTGTAACAATGATGAAATGCTGCGTAGAATTGTGTAGGATTCAACCGTGTAAGAATTTAGCTGTCAGATCACTATGTAAGATTTTCACTGCTGTTTTCCAATTGCTGGAGGTCTCCTATTTATAGAAGTGGAGGTAGTTGGGATGTCTTAATCCAAAACGGGCGATCGCCTTTCCTGTCTTAAATTAAACGGGCGATCGTCTCAGCACATGGTTCGGTTTCCTTAAAGTCCACAACCGCTACTGGCAGCCAGCTGTGCGAACCAATGAGAAGACAACCCGTGCTTCACGTTGCAGTCTTGGGAGGTCCCACGTTGGACCCTTCTGCGGGTCTGGCGGTAGGTGAGAGGTTGTCCCTGTCACCAACAACTGGTGATAGGCTGGAGTCAAAAAGCCTTTTCCCGCGGCGCCGTTTGCGAATCTGCACGTGGGCCTTCATCCCGAGATTCGGTATTCGTAGACTTGACGAATGTTGGCTTTACATGTGGCATAAGACGGTCGTCCATGGTGTAACACCCCGAGATATTCGGAATAATTACAGCGCCGTAAACCCTTTAAGTAAGGATTTACAAGGCTAATTAAAAGAAGTGTGAAAATAATCCAACAATACCACAGAAATTCAAATTACAAAACCGGTTCCAACTGATCCATTGAGTTAATTAATACAACCATATCGAAACGATATTAATAAGACACACGTACTCGAGTACTGAAAATGAACCAAGAAGACAAATCACAAAAACAACAAACATCAACCACATCACTGAGCCATTTCATCGTCATGCAGATCGTGTTGCCTCCCGCTCCTCGGCTACCCGAACATCAAAACAAATGTCCACCCCGAATTAGCAAAATGATGCTAGTACAAGTATCACAATACAAATTTCATCAATGCATTATAAAACATACAAAACGGACTTCCGTCACCGGAATCCAACGATGCGAATCCTCACGATTCCATCAACACAATACAGGGTAATCCAACGATCTAGCGCCCTCAGTATAGATCCCATGATGATCCCGTCGGACCAACGCATGGTGGAAAACCCGTCCAACGATCCAGCGCCCTCATCATAGATCTCCATGATGATCCCGTCGGACCAACGCATGGTGGACATTCGATCCAGCGCCGTCAGCATAGATCCTCATGACCCCCCGGATCATTTACAATATAAACCATGCAATCATGCATACAAATATGCATTTCAATATGTCCATCAATACGAACAATTAACAATGAATAACACGAGAAAGAAATTAATCTCATACTCGACAACATGAACAAAACCATATGCCTGTTCAAAGTTCCAATACAAAACAAATTCAACATATGATACTTGCCTCGAAAATGCCAAGAATGAAATACTCCAACAAATGTCACGTGTCCATATGCCACCGCCTCTCGATCGTCCCCTATGCAAGGCTCAGACCTTGTTCAAAAGAAATAATAAAGAATTCATCTCAAGTCGTACGAATGCCTATCAATCCGGTCTACGGCCGAAAACTCTAAAAGAATGTAATCTGCCTGAACTACTTAGCGTGCGCTACGTTCTCTACGTAACGTGCGCTAAGCCTGCCCGTTAGCGTACGTAAACAACAAAGTCTAGCGTACGCTAACTATGTACTTGTGATCCTCTCGATCGGTGGTGACCGCTTTGATGACATAACGTACGTTACGTATCAAACGTAGCGTACGTTACTCATTCCCGATAGCGCACGTTAATATGCCTATCTTAATCTAATGGTGATGAAACTCATCGATTTACACACCTGCCATAAAGTGCCTCGAAAGGTGCCATCTTGATCGATGTATGCCAACTATTATTGTAGGCAAACTCGATTAACGGTAAGTGAAGCTCTTAATCATTACTCCAGTACAGGGCACAAGCCCGCAACATATCTTCCGACGTCTGAATCGTCCAATCCATCTGACCGTCTGACTGAGGATGAAAAGACATGCTCAATGTCTTGATAGTCCGCTCAGATTGATCATCGGTTTGTGGGTGATATGCAGTACTGAAATTCAACTTAGTGCCCAAAGCACTCTGAAGACTCTTCCAAAATTTCAACGTAAATCGCGGATCTCTATCCGATACGATCGACACTGGAACACCATGTAGCCTCAAAATCTCCCGAATATAAATCCGTGCATATTGTTCCATACTATAAGTCATCCTCACAGGTAGAAAGTGAGATGACTTCGTCAAGCGATCTACTATCACCCAGATAGCATCGTTCTTCCTCACTGTTCGTCCACTATAAGCACCACTCTGGTGATCGCTAACAACTTTTATGTTCATGTTTTAAACTATAGTTTTGATCTTTGAACATTTCTTAACTTTTGGTTTCTAAAATTTTTAAAACTCAAAACAGAAATTAATTTTAATTTTTGAAAATTTCAAAACAGAAAATACAAAACCACCCCAAAGAGGCCCTTGGATTATCGAGTGAAAAATGATTGATAACTAAGGTTGAAAAATGTAAGTAGAAATAGCTTGTTTTGCCTTTTGGCATATAGTAATATTCTTTTCTGCCCCAAGTTTAGTAACAATTATTTTGATACCCAAATTGTCGAAATTGACCTTTACTCGAATAAAATTCAAGTCATATATTATAATTTCGAGTAATATAATT
The DNA here is from genome assembly GCA_033398695.1 of Orobanche coerulescens. NCBI lineage: Eukaryota > Viridiplantae > Streptophyta > Magnoliopsida > Lamiales > Orobanchaceae > Orobanche > Orobanche coerulescens. The sequence goes on from CM065802.1 coordinate 39,742,477, forward strand.
TCGAGTCAACTTAAAAAAAAACAATATTGAGGAAGGTTGAAAATATGGGTTACCAGATTCCAAAAATTCGGGTTACACGAGTCCAATTCGTGTAACCCGAATACAATTCGTGTCACACGAATTTTTTTTATACATGGGAGACCTTTTTTTTTTAACATCTCCCGAATGAATTCGGGAGACCCTTTCTCTCTTTTTTTTTTTAATTTTTTTATACATCTCCCGAATGAATTCGGGAGACCTCCTCTTTTTTTTTTAATTTTTTATACATCTCCCGAATGAATTCGGGAGACCTCCTTTTTTTTTTTTTTACATCTCCCGAATTCATTCGGGAGACTTTTTTTTTTTTAAATTTTTTTTTATACATCTACCGAATGAATTCGGGAGACCCGTTTTCTTGTTCTTCTTCTTCTTGTTTTTTTTTTTTTAAAAATCTCCCGAATGAATTCGGGAGACTTTTTTTTATTTACATGTCCCGAATTGTATTCGGGTGACACGAATTGGACCCGTGTAACCCGAATTTTCGGACTCCGGTAACCCATATTTTCAACCTTTCTCGATATTTTTTTTTTAAGTTGGCTCGAAATTATGTTACTCGAAATTACAATATAATATATGACTCGAATGTTATTCGAGTAAATGTCAATTTCGATAATTTGGGTATCAAAAGAATTGTTAAAAAAAATATTACTATATACAAAAGGGCAAAATAAATTTTCTCCCAAAATGTAATTCTCCATATTCCCGACACACCGAAAAACAATGCTATCTTTAAGGTATTAATTAATAGTATAAATAAATAGTCTCAATGAAGTAGAGTACACGATGCAAAGTCCACTATCACATAGTATATTCTAAGGTTTCAATCCTTATAATTTATTTTAAAGCAAGAATCACAAATAGAGCTATAAAATAGACAAAATATATGAAGAAAAAATCACATAGGAAAACATGTTTTGTTTCTCCCCTCCTTTTTATTAAATAACCTGTTATTTATATATTCTCGAGGGTTGCATTGCGCTCATGCTAATTCTCGAATGAGGGAAGTTATCTATAATACAACTTGTTTTACATAGTGATAGATAGATAGCCATGAAATGGACGAGCCTTTAACTTATAATTAAATATATAGCACTGCAAATATATATTCTCACCATGTACGATTCATGCTCCGTCTCAGTCGTGGCATCATTTGTTGTAATGTCCTTATGCTAGATCGTGGTTTTCTCACAAGTACTCTAGGATTTTACCGTATAATCCGTAGGAAGCGGCTTCTCACTTCTGTACTTGTATATGTAGACTTATATCAACAATGTACATAACATAACTCATTCCATAATGCTACAAGTCTATTAAATTTTTAAATCTAACATACTTTTGTTATGGTAAAATAAATGCACACAAATAATAGATTTTCAAAATAGGGCCATCCCCACTATTTAAATATTATTTTACAAATGAAAAAAAGGAGGAATTTACATTTTTTTTTAATTCCTGCAAATTTCATCGAGAACTAGACTAAATTTTCGGACCTTGCTTTATATATGTCCTACTAGATTGGTCCCTCCTTCCATTTTTGGCACCAAGGTTGGTTATAGTAGTTAGTCTGCAACAGGCACGGACCTTTCGTTCGTATCAACCACACACAGTACGTTACATCGGATACTTTTATCTTCCTCGTGTAAACACCGTAGTTTCCGGAACCATAATTCGTCTTGAAGTCGTAGTAAAACTTTGTGGTGTGCCAAAAGTTAACGTCAAAATGCCACGTGAAGTTCGGCGCGCAAGGAATTTGATGGACTCCGAGACTGTCCTCCGAGGAGTAGCAATGGATGGTGATGCTATCACCTTGGATTTCGTTTTTTATCGTGACGATCGTGTCGTCTAATATGAGTTCCTCTGCTTGTGGGTTGATTATTTGCTTGTTGGTTATGAGTACAAGTGCAAATGTGATGAACAAATTTTGTTTTGAAGTCTTCATTGATTAATGGTGTGATCAAAGAATATAAGACTTGTATAACTATTTTTGTGCAGTTTGTATTGGAGTGATCAGGTAGAGAGAGTTAAATATACCACCAAGATGTTTGTAATCTCATTACGAATGATATAAATTTGACTTTTGCCTCATGTCATGTAATTACATAGTGCATGTTTGAAAGGGATCTGGATCCTCTGCAGTGCACAGCACCGTGCTGTGCACTACTGTGCGTTGGATCCGCCACGCGCACACACACACACACACACCCGTGCGGGTGTGTGTGATCAAACGAGCACCGTGCTGTGCTGCAGTGCACAGCAGAGGATCCATGTCCGTTTGAAAGCGTCTTTGATATGCAAAGAACATGCATTGATCATGTATCGCGTGGGCATTCAGCCCAGTTCTTGGGTGGCGGTGCTACAAGGACGCGAGTTCGAGTCACAGCGGCAAGTGTGGGAGTTTTATCCCTCCAATGTGGGGGATAGCTCCTTGTGGGCACCGGACACTGTTCCTCCCACCTAGTGGGTCGTTGAGTCACCATGATTTAATTCCTCCACCAATCCCTGACGGGCCGGGGGGTGGGGGCCCTGGGGCGAGGGATTTCGCCTTTTCCTATAAGCATGCATTGATCATAGGATAAGGGGCTGTTTACCAAATTTGTCTGTTTGGGTAAATTATGTATGTCTGGTTAAATTTGTCTGTATGGGTAAATGTGTCTGTCTGGATAAATTGATGCTATTGTTTACTTTTTTCAGCTGAATCTGTCTGAATAACAGAAATGACCGATTTACCCATGAATATGAATTATAAGCTGTTCTATAAATCATTGTTTATTTTCTAAGCAATATAAATGATATAATCCAAAAATTCATAAAGTACTTAAAAATCCATTTTCAAACACAAGGAAGTCAAGTTCATACACACAGTAGCCAAATTCAAACACAAAGTAGACAAATTTAAACATTATTGAAAAATCAAATTTGACTCATCTTCTATATATATATATATATATATTATTTAAATTTAAACAAAATATTATACATAAATAATTCAATTTTATATGTAAGTAATAGATAAAATATTTAATACGTATATAAATAATACGTATAATATACAATATATATTATATATAGAAATATATTTTAAATAGATAAGAACATATATAATAAATATTATACATATGAATAAATGTTAATATGTAAGTAATATATAATATTTATTTATATATTCATAATATATATGATATTTTGTAGATACAAAAGTTTATTTATACAATAATATATAGTAACAAATATTATATATAAATTAATAATGTATATTATTTATATATGAATAATATATATTACATTCATTTATATTAAAACCTAAATTTTTTATATTGTATATATAAATGAGTATATATAATGGAGATAGGAGAGTCATTTTTTTGTCTTAAATTATTTATATTGTATATATAAATGTGTGGTTTTCAATTAGGGGTAGGAGAGTCATTTTTTTGTCTTAATGGAGACAACACCCCTTTTCATGCTTAATGAATAAGTCATTTTTGTCTGGGCGAATAAGCCATTAAGCCACAAGTAAACACCTCCAAACGTCTGAGCGAATAAGACATTTTACTCATTAAGCTCATTAAGTCACAAGTAAACATCCCCTAAGATGGTCATACAAAAGAACATGTAGGAAAAAATATTTTTTTAATTGATTTTTTGTGGATAAATAATTTTCTTAATTGATATAAATATTTTTTTAATTCAATTTGTGTGAAGTCAATTAGTCAAGAATTAACTTTTCCAAATTCTGTACTTATGATGACAAACATTTTTTTTGTATCATTTAGGGGTATGAACTTGTTTCCGTCCAACCAAGTTAGGGTATCCGTGAAAATCCATCAGTTAAATCTAACGGACTTGTTGACATATCTGTTAAGTGACATGTGTCACCTTCTGATTGGCCCACATAATAATAAATATTTATATAAAAGTCTAAAAAATATAATAAAAAATCTGGAATTTTTTTAAAGAAATCCAAACTTCAACTTTTTTTTAAAAAAATCTGAAATATTAATATTAAAAATCGGATTTTTTTATTTAAAGTTCGAAAAGAATAAATAAAATAAATAAAAAAATAGAAATCGGATGTTTTTATTAATTTTTAATCTGTTTTTTAGATTTTTTTTAAAATAAAATAGTTTTTTTGACGAAATGTAAAAAAAAAAATACGACAACAAAACTAGCATATTTTTTTAAAAAAATAATAATAATTCAATTTTATTTATTATGGAAAATAATATTCCATTTTCTTTTAGAAAACAATTTATAAATCAGATCCAGATTTTTTAATTTTTATTTTCGAATTTTAAGTAAAAACATCCTATTTTCAATATTAATATTTCAGATTTTTTTTAACAAAAATAGTTTTTTTTTAATTTCCAGATTTCTTATTTTTTATATTTTTAGAAGTTTATATTTTTCATTATTATTTTATTATTATTACGTGGACCAGTTAGAAGGTGACACGTGTCACTTAACGGACATGTTGGCAAGTCCGTTAGATTTAACTGACGGATTTTCACGGATACCGTAACTTGGTTGGACGGAAACAAGTTTATAATCCTAAATAATATAAAAAAGAGTTTGTTACCATAAGTGCAATATTTGGAAAAATTCACACTCTTAATTAATAATTTTTAATTTTTCAAATTTAATTATCGATGAACCGAAAAATTAATGATTCAAGTTGGCCAATTGAAAGAGTTCGTACAATATTTTCTCAAACATGAGAAGTCTCATCCACAAACTGCGAGGAAGAGTGTTATTTTAAGATTTTGAAATCCTGAGGTACTTAACCAAGACATATTACAATCCTTATTAAAGGTTCTGAGATTGAGATATATATGAGAGAGAGAGAGTTTATTAATGTTCAGAGATATTCGCAATATCAATAATTATTTAAAATTGACCAAATTTCACATAATTTCGAAGGAAAACTATAACTATAAATTACATTAGGGTTTTATATCAAATAGGCTACCCAACTTTGCGTTTTTGTGCACCTAAGTTATCCGACTATGTTTTTGTGCAAATGGGTTACTAGACTATACGTGTTTGACATGTAGGTTACTCAAAACCAGAAACATGTTCATTCGATATTCCACGTGCTTAGGGAGATGTAGGTAATACTTTGTCCACTTCAGATTTTTGTGGGCCCCATTCAAAAAAGTTCGAAAATAAAAAATAAAAATCGAATTTTTTTATTTAAATTTCGAAAATAAAAAATAAAAATCAAAAATTTTTATTTAAAGTTCGAAAATAAAAAATAAAATTAGTTCGAAAATAAAAAATAAAAATCGAAAAATTTTATTTAAATTTCGAAAATAAAAAATAAAATTAGTTCGAAAATAAAAACTAAAAATCGAAAATTTTTATTTAAATTTCGAAATAAAAATAAAAATCAAAAAATTTTATTTAAAATTCGAAAATAAAAAATAAATTAGTTTGAAAATAAAAAATAAAAATAAAAAAAATTATTTAAATTTCGAAAATAAAAAATAAAATTAGGTCGAAAATATAAAATAAAATTCGAAAATTTTTATTTAAATTTTTATTCCAGATTTTTAGAAAAATAAATTTTTAATAAAAAATTTTATTCCATATTTATATATATATATATATATATATATATATATTAAATTATCATATATTTATATAAAAAAATAAAACATGTTTATATTTTTAATTTAATTATTGGACCAACCGGTTATAACAAGTTTTTGATAGTTGGGTCACTATTTTACCCGGTAATGATAGTCTAGTAACCCATTTGCACAAAAAAATAGTTAGGTAACTTAGGTGCACAAAAACGCAAAGTTGGGTAACCTATTTGATATAAAACCCATTACATTATGAATTCGTAACTTTGTATTGTTGAGATTTGTAGTTATAACTTATAATGTTCTTGCTTATTATATTGTTCCTTATTATTTTTCCTATTCAAAACATCATATTTATCATTTCTTCCTTTATTTCTTTTGGAAACTACAATTACAAAAAAAAAATTATGTGAAAGTTTTGAAATATAAAATTAAGGACGACAAAAAGTATCCCAAAACTCTATATAGAAATAGATTTATTGGGCAATTTATTGATGAACAAAGAGAAAATGTACAATCTCATCAAGACTCCGCACGCAAAATCAATTAAATCAAAAAATAAAAATGGAGCAACTACAATAATTATTTTTATAATTTAACAGCAAATAGAAATTAAATTCATTGTAAAAAAAGTAGAAATATCTTGAAGAGGTTTAATAGATAAAAAAGTAGAAATATCATAAACTAGAAAGTTGAGCTGTTTATGATTTTTGTTTTTTGAGTTGTTTATGATTTTTATTCTTGTTTGATATTTTTTCACATCATAATTTTTACGCTAACCAAATTTGCCATGAACTCTTTAATTTTAAATGCATAACTTCACAATATTTTCCGATAGTTTCTTTTTATATTTTACTAGAGATAACAAGTGCTATAATGACATGGTAGTGGTGATATAATGCAGATCGATTGCCTGGTGTAAAAAAAATAAAAAAATATATAGTTGATAGTCGGAGGTCCCCTGGCCGTCGGCGGTAGCCCACCGGAAAACAGACCGGCGGGCCTGGAGTTGAAAAAAAATTGATTGGCCGCTGGAGGTCTGCCCGGAACGGCGGCGGCCCTGTCGGAAAATTAGTCGTTCGGAGGTTAGTCGGAGATCCCCGTAAAAAAATAAAAATTAATTATTCCTTTAATTTAATATAATATTTCAAGGAATTTAAAATTTATCGTTGTTGGATATTTTTTGATATTATTATTATTATTATTATTGTTGTTGTTATTACTAAATTCAACACAAAAAGAAGGAAAGAGGAGGGGAGGAGTATAATGATCCAGGTGCACAGTACACTACCAAAATCGTTGTCCATTAAATTATAGATCTAGCTTTTATTCGTACAGTAGAAACTCTATAAATTAATACTGTTGGGACAACCAAAATTTATTAATTAAAAGAGTTATTAATTAATCGATAAATTAATAATTATTAATTTATATATTAATTAATATTTTAGTAATTTATAATGAAATACTTAATTTACAAACAACTTTCAAACTTTCACTTAATTATTGTACAATGCATGCATATCAAATGAAGGGTCAATTTAAAATAATAGCCAATCTCTCATCTTATTATGCGTCCTGTGTTGAATATATCAGTGTATATTTTTTCTATAAATACAAAATCAAAATATGCGAACATTAAAGCGGCCATCATATTGAATAATTTATTACTGAGCCTATATGAGAATACAACACTAGAAGTTCTTATAGTGATAAGGAAAATTAGAGACGCGATTTAAGATGAAATTGATTCCAACAAAAAAGAAATACAATTGAGTAATTTTTTAAGAAACCTTCATAAATTATTCCTATAATAGGTACAATATATAAGGGATTATTAATTTATATTTTATATCGGACCTATAGAAATTATCAAAAATGTATTATCTTATAATTTTAGCGAATTATTAATTTAGCACCCTATCCCTGAGTCGGGACCGGCCAAAACTATTATCTTAGAGAGTTTATTAAATAATCGAGTATTAAATTATCGAGTTTCTACTGTATTTGATATTATCTGCACCTCAAATTATACATATTCAATAGACTGTTGTATCTTACAAAAAATATGGCATTACTGATATTTTTGACTTGTTCATCACATAATATAGTTTTGGACTCATTTCGACTCGACACGTCATTTTCGATCCTTTTCACCTAGAGTCGTTATTATCAACACGTTCCACCTAGAACGTTACTTTCGACCCATTTTGCCTAAAGGCGTTATTTTCGACCAGTTCCACTTTGGGACGTCATTTTCGACTGTTTTTGCTCCATATTATTTGTATCTGTTTGGCCTCAGGACATTATTTCGGCTCATTTCTTCACGAGACGTTATTTTCGACTTTTTTTACCACGAGATATTATTTTCGACTCATTCCGCTCTGCAATCAAGTCCATCTAAATCCAAACTGTAAAACATTGGGGTGTACATAATGCGAATCGAGCTCAAGTATCGATATACTTGACTCGAACTCATTAGCAATTTTCCAAGCTCGAACTCGGCTCGAAAACTCATGAGTAGTTAAAATCAAAACTCGACGGCAATTCTTAAACTCGAACTTGAGCTCGAACTCGTTTGAAGCTCGAATAAAACTCAAACTCAAGCTCAAATTGAGCTAAATTGTTTAATGTGAAGCTCGAATCAAGCTCGATAGGAACAAATGCTACACTTGATCTTATAGCCAAAAGTCCGAGAAAAATAGCCTTCCTCTACTTATGCCTTGGTTTTTATAGTGACTCCCACTCCTGTATTTCCTATTATCCAAGCATTGTGTGATTGATCTACATAATGCCATTCTTCTTAAGCCTTAGTTTTTATAGTAAATCCATCTCTTATATTTTCTAATACCCAAGCAACGTGGGATGCATCTTAATTGTTCTTTACTAGATTATCGATGTCATTTCATCTTTCTCAAAACACCCTTCTTTCACTATTACAAAATACCCATTTAACAACGGACAATTAACAGCGGTTATACCAAAACCGCTGTTCAATTTATGCGGTGGCACGGATCGTAAATATTATGAAAAATTAACAGCGGTTAATACAGAAACCGCTGTTAAATTCGGAAAAATAACGGCGGTTGCGTAAAAACCGCCGTTGTTTTTCCTCTGTTAACAGCGGTTGTCTGGTTAACCAATGTTAAACATTTTTTTTTAATTTTAACAGCGGTTTTCTATAACCGCTGTTAATATTCTATTTAATTACTACCCGATCTTCTTTTTTTCTTTCTTCCTTTCTTCTTTTTTTCCTTTCTTTCTTCCTACGCTTCTGACTCCCCGACTTTTTAAATTTTCTATAAATCAGATCCAGATTTTTAATTTATTTTAATTTTTATTTTCGAATTTTAAGTAAAAACATCCTACTTTCAATATTAATATTTCAGATTTTTTTTAACAAAAATAGTTTTTTTTTTTTTTTAATTTCCAGATTTCTTATTTTTTATATTTTTAGAATTTTATATTTTTCATTATTACGTGGACCAATCAGAAGGTGACACGTGTCAATTAACAGACATGTTTGCAAGTCCGTTAGATTTAACTGACGAATTTTCACGAATACCGTAACTTGGTTGGACGGAAACAAGTTCATAATCCTAAATGATACAAAAAGAAATTGTTACTATAAGTGCAATATTTGGAAAAATTCATACCACTAACTGTAATTTTGCCTAGTATAGTTAATTTTTCAAAATTAATTTTTGATGAACCGAAAATTAATGATTCAAGTTGGCCAATTGAAAGAGCATGGTATAATATTTTCTCAAGCATGGTATAATATTTTCTCAAGGGGTGTATTTATTTTGGATTTCTAAAAGTATTTTAAGATTTTGAAATCCTGAGGTACTTAACCAAGACATATTACAATCCTTAAAGGTTCTGGGATATATATATATATATATATATATATATATATAGGAAAAAGATTATATGAAAACCAATTACCTTGTAAAATCTAGAAACTTTTGTAGGCCATTGATATTAGTAATTTAATGGCCGTAGATGAGTAGAATTATATGTATTTATGTATTTTTATATTGCATTATTTGTTGCATATACTAGCGACCAACTTGATGCAACAAATAATAACAAAGATGCAATGAAATTACTTAATAATGCAATTGGTTTCTAGATTTCATATATATATATATATATTAGGGATGAGTTCAGGTGAGAATGCAATTTAAGTTAAGAAATAACCATAGATCTTGATAAATGGATGGCCTAGATTTGTTCTCACAAAAATTTGATGCATATAATGTAATATTTTAATGCATTGATATTTTGATACAGATAATGCATATTTTAATGCATTGTAATTTTAATGCACGAAATGCATATATTTCATGCATAATTAGTACAAAACTCAAGCATATTCGTAATTCGTAGGAACCATTTTCATTTGATTTTATATATATATATATCTATACTATATAATACTTATCCCCCTTAATTTAATTTGGAAGGGGGATTTAATTGTAACTTTTAATTATAAATATATGAAGAGACTATTTTAATTGTAACTTTTAATATAAATAAACTAATTTAAATACAAAAGTTATGATAAACATCACAATGCAAATGCACCTTCTAATACACAAGGTGATTAAAATGAACTTTTAAATGATAGTATAAATTACAAGATGGTTAAATTTTAGCTATGAAATCTTAGATACAATCGGTGCATCGCACGGGTTGAATAAACCAAAAACAACCCCGGAGCAACATACGGGTTAAGCCTCATTTCATATAACTGATTACACAGACTAAAATAAAAGGACAATAACAATAAAAAAATATATAAACTTCTCTAAAAGGCATTTAAATTACGTAAATCTAACTCATTCAATCGTCTGCTAACATTACGTACAAAATACGTAAATATTCAAAGGCAGTGCATCGCAGTTGGATAATGCCGTGTGTGTATATATATATATATATATATATATATATATATATATATATATATATATATATATATATATTTGTGTTTGTGTGTGTGCGCGCGCGTGTGTTTGTCTCTGTGTGTGAGAGAGAGAGAAAGATTATTTATGTTCCGAGATATTCGCAATATCAATAATTATTTAAAATTGACCAAATTTCTCATAATTTCAATGGAAAACTATAACTATAAATTACATTATGAATTCGTAACTTTGTATTGTTGAGATTTGTAGTTGTAATGTTATTGCTTATGGGTCAATAAAACCACTTATTTATAATATTGTTCCTTTTATTTTTCCTATTCAAAACATCATATTTATCATTTCTTCCTTTATTTCTTTTGGAAACTGCAATTACAAAAAAAAAAAAATTATGTGAATGTTTTGAAATATAAAATTAAGGACGACAAAAAGTATCCCAAAACTCTATATAGAAATAGATTTATTGGGCAATTTATTGATGAACAAAGAGAAATGAGAAAACTATCAAATTGATCCCGTATGTGGAATCAATTGGCAAAAAAAAACCCATCTGTCTGCGGCGGACCAAAAAACCCCACATCTCCCCCCTATTTTAGCCAATTAGTCCTCCGTCGCCGGCCGGAGTATTTTTCGGCCACCGGAGCTGACGTGGACGACACGTGGCAAAAAAAATATAAAAACATAAATAATATAAAAAAATCTAAAAAAATAAAAAAATCTGGAATATTAAAAAACCTAAATTTAAAAATTTTTAAAAAATCTAAAAAAATTTAAAAAAAAATAAAAAAAATTAAAAAATTTAAAATCTAAATAAATTCAAAAAATATATAAAAACCTAAATAATATAAAAAATATAAAAAAATTTAATTTTTAATTTAATGTAATAATAGAACATTAGGTAATTATTTTTAATTCTGAAATATTAATATAAATATATTAGAATTTTTTATTTATTTTTTAATTTTATAATTCTGAAAAGATTTTTTTTCAGAAAAAAATCTTTTTAATTCAAAAGATTAATTTTATAATTCTGAAAAAAAAATGTTTTTTAATTTCTGAAAAAAATTATATTTTTTTTTAATTTTATAATTCTGAAAAAAGAATCTTTTTAATTTCTGAAAAGATTCTGAAAAAGATCGTTTTGATAATTTTCTCATTTTTTTTCAGAAATTAAAAAGATTTTTTTCAGAATTATAAAATTAAAAAAATATAATTTTTTTAGAAATTAAAAAGATTTTTTTTCAGAATTATAAAATTAATCTTTTAAATTAAAAAGATTTTTTTCTGAAAAAAATCTTTTCAGAATTATAAAATTAAAAATAAAATAAAAAATTCTAATATATTTATATTAATATTTCAGTATTAAAACTAATTACCTAATGTTCTAATTTTTTTTTATTTTTTTTTACGATTTTTCAGATTCTTTATTTTTTTTAGATTTTTTAAATTTTTTTAAATTTTTTTATATTATTTAGGTTTTTATATTTTTTTAAAATAGTTTTAGATTTTAATTTTTTTAAATTTTTTTAAATTTTTTTAAATTTAGGTTTTTTAATATTTCAGATTTTTTAATTTTTTTTAGATTTTTTTATATTATTTATGTTTTCATATTTTTTTTTGCCACGTGTCAGCCACGTGTCGTCCACGTCAGCTCCGGTGGCCGGAAAATACTCCGGCCGGCGACGAAGGACTAAATTAGCTAAAATAGGGGTGAGATGTGGGTTTTTTGGTCCGGCGAAGACAGATGAATTTTTTGGCCGATTGATCCCACATACAGGAGCAATTTGATAATTTTCTCAAAAAGAAAATGTACAATCTCATCAAGACTCCGAACGCAAAATCAATTAAATCAAAAAATAAAAGTGGAGCAACTACAAGAATTATTTTTATCATTTAACTGCAAATAGAAATTAAATTCATTGTAAAAAAGTAGAAATATCTTGAAGAGGTTTAATAGATAAAAAAGTAGAAATATCATAAACTAGAAAGTTGAGCTGTTTATGATTTTTGTTTTTTGAGTTGTTTATGATTTTTATTCTTGTTTTGAGATTTTTTCACATCATAATTTTTACGCTAACCAAATTTGCCATGAACTCTTTAATTTTAAATGCATAACTTCACAATATTTTCCGATAGTTTCCTTTTATATTTTACTAGAGATAACAAGTGCTATAATGACATGGTAGTGGTGATATAATGCAGACCGACTGTCTGGTGTAAAAAAACAAAAAAAAATATAGTTGATAGTCGGAGGTCCCCCGACCGTCGGCGGTAGCCCACCGGAAAACAGACCGGCGGACTTGGAGTTGAAAAAAAATTGATTGGCCGTTGGAGGTCTGCCCGGACCGGCGGCGGCCCTGTCCGAAAATTAATCGTTCGGAGGTCAGTCGGAAATCCCCGTAAAAAAATGAAAATTAATTATCCCTTTAATTTAATATAATATTTCAAGGAATTTAAAATTTATCGTTGGATATTTTTTGATATTATTATTATTATTGTTATTACTAAATTCAATACAAAAAGAAGGAAAGAGGAGGGGAGGAGTATAATGATCCAGGTGCACAGTACACTACCAAAATCGTTGTCCATTATATTATAGATCTAGCTTTTATTTGTATTTGATATTATCTGCACCTCAAATTATACATATTCAATAGACTATTGTATCTTACAAAAATATGGCATTACTGATATTTTTGACTTGTTCATCACATAATGTAGTTTTCGACCCATTTCGACTCGACATGTCATTTTCGATCCTTTTCACCTAGAGTCTTCATTTTCGACACGTTCCACCTAGAACGTTACTTTCGACCCATTTTGCCTAAAGGCGTTATTTTCAACCAGTTCCACTTTGGGACGTCATTTTCGACTATTTTTACTCCATATTATTTTTATCTGTTTGGCCTCAGGACATTATTTCGGCTCATTTCTTCACGAGACGTTATTTTCGACTTTTTTTTACCACGAGATATTATTTTCGACTCATTCCGCTTTGCAATCAAGTCCATCTAAATTCAAACTGTAAAACATTGGGGTGCACATGATGCGAGTCAAGCTCGAGTATCGATATACTCGACTCGAACTCGTTAGCCATTTTCCAAGCTCGAACTCGGCTCGAAAACTCACGAGTAGTTAAAATCAAAACTCGACTCAAACTCGACGGCAATTTCTTAAACTCGAACTTGAACTCGAACTCGTTTGAAGCTCGAATAAAACTCAAACTCAAGCTCGAATTGAGCTCGATCGTTTAATGTGAAGCTCGAATTCAAGCTCGATAGGAACAAATGCTACACTTGATCTTATAGCCAAAAGTCCGAGAAAAATAGCCTTCCTCTACTTATGCCTTGGTTTTTATAGTGACTCCCACTCCTGTATTTCCTATTATCCAAGCATTGTGGGATTGATCTACATAATGCCATTCTTCTTAAGCCTTAGTTTTTATAGTAAATCCATCTCTTATATTTTCTAATACCCAAGCAATGTGGGATGCATCTTAATTGTTCTTTACTAGATTATCGATGTCATTTCATCTTTCTCAAAACACCCTTCTTTCACTATTACAAAATACCCATTTAACAGCGGACAATTAACAGCGGTTATACCAAAATCGCTGTTAAATTTGTGGGGCGGCACGGATTGTAAATATTATAAAAAATTAACAGCGGTTAATATAGAAACCGCTGTTAAATTCGGAAAATTAACGGCGATTGCGTAAAAACCGCCGTTGTTTTTCCTCTGTTAACAGCGGTTTCTGGTTAACCGCTGTTAAACATTTTTTTTAATTTTAACAGCGGCTTTCTATAACCGTTGTTAATGTTCTATTTAATTACTACCCGATCTTCTTTCTTTCTTCTTTTTTCCCTTTCTTTCTTCCTACGCTTCTGACTCCCCGACTTTTCACAGTCGACCCGCGACCTCCGACGACCTCCCGACCTCGCGACCCCCGCACCTCCCCGACGTTTCGCAATCGACCGCGATTATTTAGTAATTATTCCGAACTCTTTTCTTTGTTTCTATTTGGTAATTTTATCTAGTCTTTTAAGGATTGTTGTGTGCTGTTTGATATGTGTGTGTTGTGTGTGTATGTGCATGTATATGTGTGGCACTTTGTGTGTGTAGTGTGTGTGTGTGTGCGTGCAGTGTATGTATGTGTATTGTGTGTGAGGCTGTATTGTGTTGTGTGTTGTGTGTGTGTGGCAGTGTGTACAGTGTGTGTGTGTGTGTGTGTGTGTGTGTGTGTGTGTGTGTGTGGTGTGTGGCAGTGTGTGTTGTGTGTTTGTGTGTATTGTTTGTGTGTGGACTTTTAATTATACCTGGATTGTTTTGGAGAACAATGTTAAAACCTCAATAAAATCACAATAATCACAAACGTAGTATTCAAATGCACATAACGGACAAAATATGTATGTGCGTGTGCACTATATGTATGTGGGTGTGTAATGTAGTTTTACGTGTTATTTTCTTCTTGTTTGTCGTATAATTTAATCGATTTAGTTGAGTGTGTGTGTGTTTAATTATGTGTGTTGCTTTTGACAACACTATTTTGTGAAACACGAATTATTTTGGGATATATTTGGTTAACTTCTTAATGATCTTCTTCCTTTGGGATAGATGTTAACTTTCGTCTTAAGGATCTTCTCCCAACAGTTCGTGCAGATAGAGTTAGCAATCTTGACAAAGCCATAAGTTGACGTAGTATACAGTTAATTCTATTTTGACAACCGTCGTTCATGTTTTTATTTTAAACAACAGTTATATGACAACCATACCTTTGTCATTCTCTGTCAAAATAATTTTCAAAAAGTTAGTAATCATATAGAAATGAAATTCTTTCCCTTATACAAAACAATAGCAAATTGAATTTCATAGTATGTGTAACAGAAAAGAAGAAATGGATCGAAGTTGGATGAATGCAAGTCGTGCGAGTGCGGAGTATGACAATGGAATTGAGCAATTTCTTAAATTTGCTCGACAACATCGCTCGGAACCCGATGGAAGATACTTTTGCCCTTGTGTGAAGTGTATGAATGGGATGTTGTTACCCAAAATATTATCCGGAGATGATATTGCTGGAATGGATGAGTAACAAACAAAATGCGAGAGCACGTCCGTGGGGAAGTAAATAACACAATATTTGTCGGGTCGGGGGTATGTCCTTCGTAAGGTGCCTGACCATGGGCGAAATACCATTGAATCCCCCTAGGACCTAGTAGAGGGCGATCTCGTCGCTTACGGGCTCGCCGTTGAGGATTATCTTATCCACCCGGTCGATGTAGTCTGTGTCGGTCTCGTCTTCCCCCTGCCTGATTTTCATCATACGGTGGGGACCTTCTGGTTGAGCGACCTTGGCGGTGAAGTAGGTTGTGAAGTCGTTCTCCAGTTGTTCAAAGGAACCGATTGATCGCGGTGGCAGTGAGATGTACCACCTATGGGCCAGTTCGCCCAATGTTAACGGAAACATTCGGCACCTGGTCGCGTCTGATGCCCCGCATCCAGTCATGTAGATCCGGAACTTTTTCAGGTGAGTCTCGGGGTCCGATCTCCCCTCGTACAAAGGTGTTTGAGGAGGAGTGATCCTTGGCTGCACGGGGGCGAGTTCTATCTAGACCGCGAGCGGCTCACTCGGATCGGCCTGCCCCAATTTCTAGGAGCGTCTTCATGCCATCGAGCTGGCGTTGCATTGCGGCCATCGTCGTAGCTTGGGCGCTCGTGGTTTGGCTCTCGGAGCGGGAGCCGAGGCGATCGTGTATTGATCTCCTGGATCTGCGGTAGGCGATGAGGTCTTCGTCGCCGATCTCGGTTCTTCGGCGAGGGGGAGCCAAGTGGCCGACCTGACTTTTGGGAGTTGGGTATGCCGAACTCCTGGTGACGGATTCGGGCTCCGTCGTCTCATGACTGGGGCCAGAATGCCCCGGTTGCCATGATGGGTCGCTTCCTAGGCGGCTGAAAACGGAACCGTCCCGCCTCGCGAGTGCCTCTGCTCGTGAATCGGGGCTTCCTGACGATTGCTCGACGAGTATCCCCTTGAGCTTCCGTTTGCTCGTGCGGCGGATGGCTGATGGGGTAATAGCGGGCGCACCGCATGCTCTCCGTCGCTCCCGTAGGATGGCCATGACCCCCTCGATCTGTTCCGCGGTTTGGAACTGATCGAGCGAGAGACTAGGGCCGTCCCTCGGGGGCGGGATCGAGAGTCTCGCGCCGCCACGGCTACCCTCCGCCGTGGGTCGGGGCTCGGATTGAGCCTGAATAAGGCGTCCGACGGATCGGAGAGTGGATCTCTTCGATGTGGTGGTAGACGTCATGAATCTGAAGGTTTTTCTTTGAAGAACAGTAAGTGTTTCTTCAAGTATATGCTCCGGAGAACAGTGAGTGTTCTTCGAAACGGTCGGAATAAAAATGAAGGTAGATGCCCTTCCTCTAGCGCCAATTGTTGTTACCCAAAATATTATCCGGAGATGATATTGCTGGAATGGATGAGTAACAAACAAAATACGAGAGCACGTCCGTAGGGAAGTAAATAACACAAGATTTGCCGGGTTTGTTAGGCCCGGGCTTGAATGCTCTCGCGAGATGTTGTTAATATGAATACGTTGGAGTACAAATATTAATGTAAGATTACAATTACAATGAGTCTAAAATACCCTAGTTATCTAGCTCTTGAGTGCTGCTTTGTGAGTTCTTGAACTGCAGGGAGTTCTTGTCTCTGTCGACCGTCTTTTGGTTAAGAGATTCTGAGAGAGAAAAGCCGAGAGGGAAAGCAGCCAGAAAAGCAGAGTCCAGAGAAAAACTGATCCCTTTCCAAGTGCAGGAAGCCTTCTATTTATAGGAGGAGCTGGGATGTCTTAATCCTGACGGTCGATCGCCTTTCTTGTATTATAATAAGGGGGCGATCGTCTTTAGCACATGGGCTGATTGCCTTAAAGTCCGCGACTGCCGCTGGCAGCCAGCTGTGTGAACCAATTAGAGGACAAAACGCGTCTCTTGTCACTGTCTCAGGAGGTCCCACCTTGGACCTTTCGGCGGGCCTGTCGGTAGGTGAGAAGATGATGACAGGCTGGGGTCAAAGGACCTTATCTTGCGGCGCCTTTTTCGGATCTGCACGTGGGTCTCTATTCCGAGTTTCGGCCTTCGCAGACTTGGAGGATTTTGGCTTTACGTGGCATGAGACGGTCGTCCATGATCGGGCACTTGGGACGATCGCTAGTTGCCGGGAGGCGATCGCCTTAGCAGTCGATCGCTCAGCGCAGGGTACTGTTCTGGGTCCTTCGATCGGCAAGTCTGCCTTGGTCTATTTGACTCTCGTTCGGTCGCCCGGTCTTTGTGCCGATCACCTGTTGAGATGTATAAATATCGACACAACATGGGAGACGACATGAGGCTGACACAATTCGTGAACATCTTGTTTGTGAGGGGATAAACACCAACTATACGGTGTGGATATGGCATGACGAAATAGTAGATGTTCCAACTGGAAACATTCATGTAGATATAGATGGTGATCAATTTAAAGAAATGATTCGTGATGTCGGACAAGAATCATTTCAAAGAACTCGTGTTTATGATGCGTTGAAAAGTGATTCAGAGACTCTATTGTATCTGGGGTGTGAAAATTTCACATGACTATCTGCCGTGTTGAAGCTGGTTAATTTGAAGGCAATAAATGGGTGGAGTGACAAAAGTTTAACCGAATTGCTTCAGTTGATGAATGAGATGCTACCAAAAGACAATACATTGCCTAAGCGTACCTATGAGGCGAAGAAGGTTTTGTGTCCGATGGGTATGGAGTATAAAAAAATACACGCTTGTCCCAATGATTGCATACTGTACAGAAAAGAGTTTGAAGAATTGCATAAATATCCTAGGTGTGGGGTATCACGATACAAAGTGAAGAATGATGGAGAGAACACACAACAAGGACCTCCCGCGAAGGTGTTATGGTATCTTTCGATTGTTCCAAGGTTCAACGATTGTTTGCTAATAGAGCTGATGCAAAGAATCTCACATGGCACGCAAATGAGAGAAAATACGACGGGCTACTTCGTCATCCAGCTGATGCTGCACAATGGAAGAAAATAGATCATTTATTTTCAGATTTCGGGAGTGACGCAAGAAACCTTAGGCTTGGACTTTCCAGAGATGGAATGAATCCGTTCGGTAACTTAAGCACCAAGCATAGCTCTTGACCTATTTTACTTGTGATATATAATCTACCTCATTGGTTATGTATGAAACGGAAGTACGTTATATTGTCAATGATGATTTCAGGACCAAAACAACCAGAAAATGACATAGATGTTTATCTAAGTCCGTTGATTGATGACTTGAGAATGATGTGGGATGCAGGGATTTACATGTTTGATGGTTACCGCCAGCAAAGTTTCAAGTTACGTGCAATGTTATTTTGTACGATTAATGACTTTCCTGCATATGAAAACTTGAGTGGATATAGTGTGAAGGGACATCATGCATGTCCTATATATGAATAAAACACAAGCTACATCCATTTGAAACATTGAAATAATACAGTTTACACTCAACATCGGAGGTTTCTCAGTATCCATCACCCGTATCGTAGATTGCGCAAAGCTTTTAATGGATTCCCAGAAAATGGACTTGCGCTGATGCCCTTAACAGGTGAGCAAGTGTACGATCGTTTGAAAAAACATAAATACTATATTTGGAAAAACTAAAAAGAAGGCTGCTACGACAAATATTTGGAAGAAGAGGTCAATATTTTTTCATCTTCCTTACTGGAGACATCTAGATGTTAGACATTACATAGATGTTATGCATGTCGAAAAAAATGTATGCGATAGTGTGATCGGCACACTTCTCAATGTTAAAAACAAAACAAAGGATGGTACCCAGGCTCGTCAAGACTTAGAGAAAATGGGTATACATCCTCAGTTGCATCCGCAAGTAGTCGGTAAATGAACTTATCTTTCCCCGGCATGTTATACTTTATCCAAAAGAGAGAAAATCAGCTTTTGTAATTGTTTATAAGGCATTAAAGTGCCACAAGGTTATTCGTCGAATATTAAGAGTCTTATATCGATGCAAAATCTGACATTGGTCGGCTTAAAGTCTCATGACTGTCATGTCTTGATGCAACAACTTCTAGATGTGGCTATACGTGACATCTTGCCTAAAAAAGTGAGAAATACCATATCTCGCTTGTGTTTTTTCTTCAATTCTATATGTAGCAAAGTGATTGATCCTTTGGTTTCGGATGAGTGGAAAAACGAGTCTGTTGTTATCCTGTGTCAATTGGAGATGTGTTTTCCTCCTTTTTTTTTTGATATTATGGTTCACTTACTTGTCCATGTAATTAGAGAGATTGAAGAGTGTGGCCTCGTTTATTTGTGATGGATGTTTCCGATTGAGCGATACATGAAGATTTTTAAAGGGTATAGTAAAAACCCATTTCGTCGAGAAGCATCTATTGTTGAGAGGTATATTGCAGAAGAAGCAATCGAGTTTTGCACAGATTACATGTCACAAACACCATCTGTAGGGCTTCCGAAGTCTCGACATGATGGGAAATATTTTCTTTTTCTTATTAGTAACTCAAACAAAATAAATTATTTCAAATGTACTTGTATTTTACACTCTACTATATGAAATAGGATATTCAGCGACCAAGGAAGTATGCTCGTCACCATGACGGGTCGAGAACCAAAGGTGACATCATGAAAGACTTACTTAGTGCTGCGTCAAGTCTTTACAATAATCCGTTATCAGTGCTGTGGGATGCAACTATCTTTGGCTGTGGTGGTGATGATGTTCCATTGTACATCGCTCACACTGATATTTTAGAGATCTCAAGGAACCGAGTGGCTTAGTTTATCAGTTGTACAGCTTTGGACTATGTGAGTAATTTCCTTTACGGAATTTTTTTACATTCGTAGTATGTGCGTGTGTACAGTGTGTGTGTTTGTGTGTACTGTGTTTGCAGTGTGTGTGTGTGTGTGTGTGTGTGTGTGTGTGTGACTGTGTGGCAGTGCGTGTTTTTTTCTACTGCATGCAGTGTGTGTGTGTGCAGTGTGTGTTTGTGTGTGCAGTGTGTGTGTGCAGTGTGTGTTTGTGTGTGTACATGTGCAGTGTGTGTGTGCGCGGTGTGTGTGTGTGTGCGTGTGCTGTAACACCCCCAAACCACTCGGGAATATTACAGCGCCGCAGACCCTCTCCGCGAGGATCTACCAGGCTAAATACAAAACAATGCGTCACTTCACATGCCGACATGGCTACATAAAGGACCATTAGACCGATTAGGTCTTATATCACAACACACACAACAATACATACAAGACCCTTGCCCAGCACACATACCCACGCAGGGGCTAGAATACGATAACACTTCCATAATTCGAGAAAATAACACATCGGAGGAATAACCAACACGACTCTACCAAATACTCTATAAATGGTCTTCACGTGATTAGTATCTTCGTCTCCCATCATCCTTCGTATCGATCCTGTGGCTCTCTCCCCAGCTACCTGCAAGTACCTGGACGCAATACAAACATCCACCCCCCGAATACTCGGGGATTAGCAAAACTCCACTGTTTTGCTAGTGCAAGTATGGAACAGAAGTACAAGCCATACACAACGTGCTTCAAGAATATAATAATCTTGAATATATTTCCCGAGATAATTCACTTAATCGAAACAGTTTGATTTATAAAAGGTAGGAATAGAACCATGTATTTTATACAAAATATTTTATGATCTCGGGAGTTTGAAAACATTTGAAATAAAGGAATTCTCAAGCCCTTCGAAAACACTTAGGTACATGGCCCAAAATAATCTTTCCAAAATACGATTCCAATAATAAAATGCGGTTTCACAACCCAATTCACAACACACGGGGTCCAAGACCCGAATCATAAGCCACAGGGTCCACGACCCGAATCACATAACACATGTTCCTACGGATTATTCGCGTCCCGTGCTAACAAGCCACGAACCTCAGATGCTCCCGTAGAACATACCCGAGTAAATAACCCAATAGGAAGCCATACCAAATCACATGTCCTCATGGCAACAGCCACAGAACCATTCCAAACCACAACCATAAGTTATCCCGGCATCGGGCTAACAAGCCACGAACCTCGGAGTCCCCGCAAGACATACCCGATGATAACCCCACAAGTTATCTCGGCATCGGGCTAGCAAGCCCCGAACCTCGGAGTCCCCGCAAGACATACCCGGATTGGATAACCCTACGGTCACGCCCGACCCATACTAGCAAGTATGGATCCCGGAGATTCAACAATCCTACCCGGAGGCACATCACTATCAATGATCACATAACAATGAGCAAAATATCAAGCCAAGCAACACTTAAACATCACAACCTCCTTTCAAAGGAGTATCAACTAATATCACACCCAATACGTTCTTACCGAACAAGTACACATAACAATACGTAATCCCCGACAAAGGATTACGGTCTATTAAACTCACTCAAAGTGGTCATAGCATCTTTTCAACATACAAAACCAACACACATATCCCGAGAACACATATATTCGCGTAGTACACGAATTATCGTTGAAAGACAACATTTATCGAGAACATACCGATCCATTTTTACGTTCATTAAACATTGGGTTTCGTATATAATCATTTATCAATAATTACGCCTACGAAACATGAAATGTATGGACAAGATACTTGCCTCGGTATCACGAGCGACGAAACGACGAACGGGCACGATCGGGCAACCTTCGGACCTCCAAAAACGATCAATACTTCGACAGCCCACGAATACTACGAAAATAGCATCACCACGAATCAATAACACTAATCGAAATCCGAAACGATCCTAAAAACAACAAGGATCTAAGTATTCTCAAAGAAATCAAGAATCGTTGATCCGGGCGATAAAAATCGATGAACGGTTAACAAAATCTGAAGATTACGGTGAAGACAACCAAAAATACACAACCGATCGGATGAGATCGGTTAAGAATCACAAATCGAGGAAAAACCCCAAATTCAAGAAACTAGGGTTCTAAGAAGAGATTACCTTGATCCTGGACCAAGAAGACGATTAGATGTTGTTAAACATCTACAAATCCTTCGAGAGATGAAGCTAGAAGAAAAAGATCGGTCTAATCGCCTCTGGATCTCAATCCCGTCGGAAGGGATGAAGAAAAGTGGAAAAATGACGACTTATCTGCATTGTCCGAAGACTTATACAGGACAAATATTATCGCGCGCTAAACACCCTGCATTAGCGTGCGCTAACGGGGTCAACGCTCCAGAGAAACCGCATATAACACAGTTAGCGTGCGCTAGCCAAAAGCCGTAGCATGCGCTAACGGGTCACAAAACCAGTCCAGTAGCCCCTGGACAGAACCGCACCTGCCGGGTAGCGTGCGCTAGAAAGAAGAGAGTGCTTGCGCTAAGCAGTCGATAGCGTGCGCTAACTATCAGCCTTAGCGTGCGCTAACAAAGCTCCAGTCCCAGTCCAGTAGCTACTGGACTGCCTCTGGACTGCCAGTTAGCGTGCACTACACATTCAGTAGCGTGCGCTAAACACCACGCAGTAGCGTGCGCTATGACTCAAGCATTAGCGTGCGCTACACCACAAAAACTCAAAAACTCACATAGTGATCTGAAACGCCTCCAAACACGTGTCCCAACAAGACACACCCAAACATGGCACGAAATTCCAACTATGAGGACAATGACAATCCGATAAAACCCAGAAAACTCAACGATTCCGGAACAAAAATCTCGGGTATTACATTCTACCCCTCTTAAAAGAAGTTTCGTCCTCGAAACTTAAAACATATAACGAACGACACAAAACAAACTCAGATAACACACGATATCCGTTGCCGAAATAACAAAACACAACGAACGAAAATCAATACGGTCGAACAATTCAACAGTACATCAACCAAAACACGAGCTATACGCTGAACCAATACGAAATTCCACAGCCCAAGGGTTGGAGGATCGAACACAAAACAAATTCCCTGAACTTAAGGAAATTACGAAGGAGTCCTAACGCTCAACAATCACGAAACGAGATCAACAAAAACTGAACCATCAAACGATTGAGTTACAACGATCGAGACGACAACAGTCGATCAATCATGTTCGAATCACGACGAACAATAATACTCAAACAACAACCCCAAAGTTCACATCTCGACTCGAGACAATATACGATCCGGTGAAGACAACAAGATGTGTATTCACATAAGATCCACAGGAAAGGGAATAGCAATTGGAAAGTCATAACGACAAATGGGTTATTCTGAAACAATACCACAACTTGTTCGATCAACCAAAAGCACAAGACAGGACAAGTTCAGAAAATATCAACGAACATAAATGATTCGACAGAGTCTAAAGTACAGAGTTCAAAATCCGATTCACTTCAAATAAAAGAAGTTAATCTCCGGAATATCGAAACAACAAAACGAGGGAAATAACATAACAAACAACTCATAGGCTAAGCCACTCAGGGGCTTCTCGGAGTCAATCCAGATATCGGTGCTCAATTCCGTGCCCCGGAAGGCTCGGTAACCATCTCGCAAAACTGAACTCGGTGTCCCTCGAGTCTGCACCTGTAACACGTTACTGGCGGAGAAGGACAATGTGCACGAACATGTCCCGCCACATTACAGTTAAAACATCTCCTGGCTTTACCAGGAGTCAGAGCAGACGACTTGGAACTCTCAGTTCCACGCATCGAGCGATGGAGCTTCACAGCGGAAAGGCTACGACATTGAAAACTAGAAACACCAACTCCTGCACCGTCCACACAGTCATCGGACTTCCTCTGCTTCTTTGACTCGGACACACGCTCCGACGATAACGAAGCTAGTTCACGGGCTAATGCTCGATCTTGATAGTCCCTCAACGAAGTGCAATTGAATCCCGACATATACACGCGAATATCCGGCTTCATCCGTCTGTCAAAGTGAAGGATCCTCTCTTCCTCGGTTCTCACCCGGTCTCGCACATAACTGAGTTGTTTGCTATAATCAATGATAGCTTGCGACACCGATATATCTTGCGGTTCTCGCAAGTAGAATTCGCGAATCCTCTGCTCTCTAATCGGTTTTGACGTAACTCGGCTTCCATAAATGCCTCGGAACTCCACCCACGTGACATCACGATCACGAGGTTTAACAGCCTTCCCACCAATTAGCAAAGATCTTTGTCGAGAAGGTACTGAGCGATAGGTACCTTCCGCTCTTCAGACATCCGACACCTCAAAATCTTTCCCAACCGGAAAATCCAACCATCCTGACCCAACGCATCCGCAAAGATCGGCGAATCGAAGGGGATTCATACGAACTACCTCGCAAAGCCATTGATTTACACCAATGTTCTGACTCGCGTCAATGCTACGTTGAACCACCTGGGTCAACTGAGTCATCTGAGTCGCTACTTGTTGCAATATAGTAGCAACACCCAAACTAAAATCATTCCCAGCGGCATTCTCTCGATTCCGCATCTGATCCTTGTGGCCATCGGCGCCACGATTTACGACCACGACCTCCGCCTCGGCATACTAACAAACAATCAACCTAGGGTAACGAAAGATCATAACTCATAGCAAGATATTCACATCTCTGTCTTTAATCCAACATCATTAAATCATATACATATTACCATTTAATTCCAGCTAGAGCACAATATACAAACTATTTTACCAAAAATCTTCATTTATAATGCCGTTGTTATGCGATTTATAATGCAAAGAAATTGAAATCATCCATTATATCAAAATCATTTTCTCAGACGGTCCGCTACGAACTCACCAAGTTGAAAACCATTTAAAAAACGTTCCAAAATGCCGAAAGGCCGATGACGGTAATACTTTCCAAATACTCCCCAAAAGTCATTTTCCAAATACCAAATACCGTCACCAAATACCATTTGAAATTACAAGCGTAGACGCGAAAACTCAATAGTTTCAAAATATATGTTAAATCACCCGACAAAAGAGTTAGGAAAAAGGATCAACGAAATAATTCAAATTTACAAACCCAAAAGGTCATTTTGAAACACACACTATTTGGTAAAAGTACCCAAAAAGTCACTTTGGACTTTACACACGCAACGGATAAGAACACAGTTCAAGTTACACATAACCACACACAACAATTGTTATTCATGAACATATACCAAATAATGCCGAAAGTCGAAGGTTACAAATAAACAACAACATACGAATCCAAACGCCAACAATTTACATTCTCACTACATATCGTTTAACCGAAAAGTTGAAGGCGAAAGTCACGTCTCAAGTAAACTATTGGTAGACCTCGTTTAAGCATTTAAAATATTTTGAAAATTTTTAATGCAAGATGAAAATATAATATGTGTAGTTTGAATTCTCAAAATCTTTGGTCTCGAGGTCATCATACGAAAATCAAATCATTTTTCCTTCTCATAGGATATTTTTAAATAGAATTTACGTGACTTCCCCAAAACATTTGAAATTGAAATACCACATTGATAAACTTTTATTGAGTAACCAATCCAAAACATCACTCCTGTAAAAACGATTTTACACAAAGATGTAAATATATATATACATACATACCGGTATTACTCTTTATTCCAACACAATACGAGAATCAAACAAGTATGGAGTAAGTATTCACGAGGCACAATTAAACTCCACATAATAACATAGAATCACGTAAACTCGTATAATACGAGACACAACAAGGTAGGGAGACTTACATCCACAGATCGCACGAAGATGATGGTTGCACCTCGATACTAATCACGACTGACAACTCAGACGACGCGTCGCGACACCACTCAGTCAGACCAAATCTGACAAGACAAGACCCGACAACACACAACTCAACCCGACAGCCTAGGTTTCCTCAACCTAAGCTCTGATACCATATTCTGTAACAACCCCAAACCACTCGGGAATATTACAGCGCCGCAGACCCTCTCCGCGAGGATCTACCAGGCTAAATACAAAACAATGCGTCACTTCACATGCCGACATGGCTACATAAAGGACCATTAGACCGATTAGGTATTATATCACAACACACACAACAATACATACAAGACCCTTGCCCAGCACACATACCCACGCATGGGCTAGAATACGATAACACTTCCATAATTCGAGAAAATAACACATCGGAGGAATAACCAACACGACTCTACCAAATACTCTATAAATGGTCTTCACGTGATTAGTATCTTAGTCTCCCATCATCCTTCGTATCGATCCTGTGGCTCGCTCCCCAGCTACCTGCAAGTACCTGGACGCAATACAAACATCCACCCCCCGAATACTCGGGGATTAGCAAAACTCCACTGTTTTGCTAGTGCAAGTATGGAACAGAAGTACAAGCCATACACAACGTGCTTCAAGAATATAATAATCTTGAATATATTTCCCGAGATAATTCACTTAATCGAAACAGTTTGATTTATAAAAGGTAGGAATAGAACCATGTATTTTATACAAAATATTTTATGATCTCGGGAGTTTGAAAACATTTGAAATAAAGGAATTCTCAAGCCCTTCGAAAACACTTAGGTACATGGCCCAAAATAATCTTTCCAAAATACGATTCCAATAATAAAATGCGGTTTCACAACCCAATTCACAACACACGGGGTCCAAGACCCGAATCATAAGCCACAGGGTCCACGACCCGAATCACATAACACATGTTCCTACGGATTATTCGCGTCCCGTGCTAACAAGCCACGAACCTCAGATGCTCCCGTAGAACATACCCGAGTAAATAACCCAATAGGAAGCCATACCAAATCACATGTCCTCATGGCAACAAACCACGTAACCATTCCAAACCACAACCATAAGTTATCCCAAGATCGGCTAACAAGCCACGAACCTCGGAGTCCCCGCAAGACATACCCGATGATAACCCCACAAGTTATCTCGGCATCGGGCTAGCAAGCCCCGAACCTCGGAGTCCCCGCAAGACATACCCGGATTGGATAACCCTACGGTCACGCCCGACCCATACTAGCAAGTATGGATCCCTGAGATTCAACAATCCTACCCGGAGGCACATCACTATCAATGATCACATAACAATGAGCAAAATATCAAGCCAAGCAACACTTAAACATCACAACCTCCTTTCAAAGGAGTATCAACTAATATCACACCCAATACGTTCTTACCGAACAAGTACACATAACAATACGTAATCCCCGACAAAGGATTACGGTCTATTAAACTCACTCAAAGTGGTCATAGCATCTTTTCAACATACAAAACCAACACACATATCCCGAGAACACATATATTCGCGTAGTACACGAATTATCGTTGAAAGACAACATTTATCGAGAACATACCGATCCATTTTTACGTTCATTAAACATTGGGTTTCGTATATAATCATTTATCAATAATTACGCCTACGAAACATGAAATGTATGGACAAGATACTTGCCTCGGTATCACGAGCGAAAACGAAACGGCACGACGGGCAACCTTCGGACCTCCAAAACGATCAATACTTGACGGCCCACGAATACTACGAAAATAGCATCACCACGAATCAATAACACTAATCGAAATCAAACGATCCTAAAAACAACAAGGATCTAAGTATTCTCAAAGAAATCAAGAATCGTTGATCCGGCGATAAAAATCGATGAACGGTTAACAAAATCAAGATTACGGTGAAGACAACCAAAATACACAACCGATCGGATGAGATCGGTTAAGAATCACAAATCCAAGGAAAAACCCCAAATTCAAGAAACTAGGGTTCTAAGAAGAGATTACCTTGATCTGGACTAAGAAGACGATTAGATGTTGTTAAACATCTACAAATCCGCCGTAGATGAAGCTAGAAGAAAAGATCGGTCCTAATCGCCTCGGATCTCAATCCGTCGGAAGGGATGAAGAAAAGTGGAAAAATGACGACTTAACATCATTGCCCAAGATTTATATCGATGCTTATTAGCGCGCTAAACACCTCGCATTAGCGTGCGCTAACGGTCAACGCTCCAGAAACCGCATATAACACGCTTAGCGTGCGCTAGCTAAAAGCCGTAGCGTGCGCTAACGGGTCACAAAACCACCCAGAGCCCTCGATGTAACCGCACTGCCGGTAGCGTGCGCTAGAAAGAAGAGAGTGCTTGCGCGCTGGCGTCGATAGCGTGCGCTAACTATCGGCCTTAGCGTGCGCTAACAAAGCTCCAGCCCCATCCGGTAGCTACCGGATCGCCTCTGGATCGCCGGTTAGCGTGCACTACACATTCAGTAGCGTGCGCTAAACACCACGCAGTAGCGTGCGCTATGCCTCAAGCATTAGCGTGCGCTACACCACAAAAACTCAAAAACTCACATAGTGATCTGAAACGCCTCCAAACACGTGTCCCAACAAGACACACCCAAACATGGCACGAAATTCCAACTATGAGGACAATGACAATCCGATAAAACCCAGAAAACTCAACGATTCCGGAACAAAAATCTCGGGTATTACATGTGCAGTGTGTGTGTGTGTGCAGTGTGTGTGTGTGTGTGTTTTTTTTTACTGTGTGCCAGTGTTTTTTTTTACTGCGTGCAGTGTGTGCAGTGTGTGTGTGTGTGTGTGTGTGTGTGTGTGTGTGTGTGTGTGTGTATGTGCAATGTGTGTGTGTCTGTGCATTGTGTGTGTTTTTATTGTGTGGCAGTGTGTGTGTGTGTGTGTGTGTGTGTATTTTTAATGTGTGGTAGTGTGTGTGTTTGTGTGCAGTGTGTGGAGTGTTTTTTTATATTAATATTTTGCATAACAAATTAGGTATTTGTCTAATATGAATGTGGGCACGATGGACGAGGATTTGTATGGATATTTTGATCCTCAATCCATACAAAATATGGGAGAGGGGGGAGAGGAGATCTCGAGATATATATTGACGCGTATGCTTGAGTCGAAGAAGCAAATATACATGGGAGCTTACCATCATAAGTAAGTTAAAGATTGTAAATTTTAAAATATTTTCTTTTTAACAAAACTATTTCTTTATTTTTTTACAACATAATTCAGTAATATATTTTTTCTTTCAAATGCATTTATCAATGTAGGCATCATTGGCAACTTCTGGTCATTGTTCCACCAAGAGGAACTGTTATATGGTTTTGCTCATTACATAGTAGGCCTGACTCTCGCATTAAGGCCATATTCCAAAAGTAAGATTTTATTTAACATATTTGCTTGAAAATTTTATATCAACGACTCAATATATTATTGTTACTTTTAAAAAGTGCCGTGACCGCATTCAAGACCGTGGATGGTATACATGTTGTTATCCAAAATATTATTCGGAACGGTTTGCTGGAATGGATGAGTAACAAACAAAATGCGAGAACACGTCCTCGGGAATGTAAATAACACAAGATTTGCTGGGGTTGTTAGTCCCGGGCTTGAATGCTCTCGCGAGATATTATTAATACGAATACTTTGGAGTACAAATATTAATGTTATAGTACAATTACAATGAGTGTAACGACCCCAGTTATCTAGATCTTGAGTGCTGATGATTGCCGGAAGAACCAGAGAAGATGCTCTGTGAGTTCTTGTAACAAAGATGGGATGCTGTGTAGAATTCCGCGTGAGAATTTAGATGTTCGATCTGACTGTATGATAGTAGATGGCCAGAAAGTTTTTCGTCCGAGAGTCAGAGAGTTTTCCAATTGCTGGAGGTCTCCTACTTATAGAAGAGGAGGTAGTTTGGATGTCCTGATCCCAAACGGGAGATCGCCTTTTCTGCATTATAATAAGCGGGCAATCATCTTAGCACATTGGACGGTTTCCTTAAAGTCCACAGCTGCTGCTGGCAGCCAGATGTGCGAACCACTGAGGAGGTAACACGCGTACCATGTCGCTGTCTTGGGAGGTCCCACCTAGGACCTTTCGGCGGGTCTGTCGGTAGGTGAGGCTATCCTTGTCACCGACAGCTGTTGATAGGCTGGAGTCAAAGCCTTATTCCGCGACGCCATTTGTGGGTCTGCACGTGAGCCTTGTTTCTGAGATTCTAGTCTTCGTAGACTTTAACGGAGGCACGCGGCATAAGATGGTCGTCTTTGATCGGGCACTGAAGGCGATCGCCTTGTGAGTCGATCGCCCCGTACTTGACCTTGATCGGACATCTTAGCTGGGCAAGACTACCCTGATTTATCTGATACTAGACTTGGACCGACTGGCCTCTGTGCCCGTTGGCGGGCTGTTGATGCTTTGAGGCGGCCGATCGCGGTAGAAGCGATCGCCTATTCTAAGGCGTATAAATCAACGCACAACAATTGCCCCCAGCTCGCTCCGATGTTGAAGACGTGGGTGAGGTGGTTGATCGGTCAAAAACTTATCCTAAAAATAGGAGTTTTTGAGTCGCTCGCAAATATATACGAGGTAGAAGTAGTTGTGGTAAGTTCTACCAAGGTCTTTTCTCTCGATGATTGTTCAACAGGACTTCGTATAATATTTTGTTACAAATTGCGAGAAATAAATACTAAAATAGATTATTGAGTTTTTAAATATTAACTTAATTAAAATGCACTATTTTTAATTTAAACTATTTTTTAATAAGACTATTTATATTTGGCTATTTTTTTAACTAGTGAAAATGAATAGGATTAATTTGAGTTGGGAATTTATAAAATCTAGGAGATTACGGGTTCATTAAATTAGGTTTTTAATTAAGTATATGAATTGATTTACACGAATATAAAATAAAAACGAATGTTTATCAAGTAATCAACTTTTCACCTCATAACTTTCGTATTCAAAGGTGTCTTAACCACTTTCGCAATCTTAAGATGTTGATAACAAGATTAACACTTGATAGATTTAAGAGATATGTTTCCAATTCACTTAACAATCAATCAAGGAGATTTCATTAGTAGAAATAGGATATGATCAATCTCTATTTAAACCAATTAGTCTTTTTTAATCAAAATAGTGTAAATCAATCAAATACTCAATATATAACCTAATAGAAACCCCCTTCCCCTAGGAAGAAAGATTAGCTACTCATTGGTTTATACAAACTAAAATTATAATAGAAATAATTGATATACATAATATATATATATATATAAACTTTTAATTACTAGAACTTAATGACAATAGATAAAACTTATTTGAATATGATGAATCAAAGTGCAAGAAACAAACTTCAAAATATAACTTCAAACTTGTTTAAAGGTTACAAGCTTACAAAAATTAAAAGTAAAATACTAAGTGCTTATTGATCAAGCACTTTTCAATTACAAACTAAATGAAAGAAAAACTTTAAACTAAAAATGAAATACAAAGTAAAGTGAGAGTTCAAAGGAGAAATATCTTGCTAAAAGAAATGGGAGTTTCTTGGCAAGAAGAGGAGTATTTTTTTTTGCAATGGATGAATATGTCCTTTTATAGGTGATTTTCAAGAATACAATTGATTATTTAATTTGTGGCATTTTTGACAAGTCTTTGGTGTTGGATTCACACTTGATCTTCCTTGTATGTCTTAATTTTCATATCATTGACTTCATACATAGTTGTTGAGCTCATAAGATGCTAAATGTGGAAAATTCCACAAATATCAGCCTGAAAACGGCGCTGAAAAACGGCCCAGTTTGCCCCGTGTTGTGCGCCGTTTTGTGGTGACTCGGTCTCTTCCGGAATACGCGCGAGGACACGGCGCAAAATGCCGTCCGTGTGTGAAACGGCCCAAGACACGGCCCTTGTTGCGCCGTATGTGAAACGGCCTACATAACACGGTCCAATTTGCGCCGTGTTGTATGGTCGTTTTGCCTTGAAAAATTCCTGTCGTTTGGATTTGATCTTGTTTTCCGTCCTTTTTGATGTTTCATGTCAGTAATCTATAAAATAACCATTTTTAGCTCATGTTTGGACATATCTGTAAAATATGTATTTTTAATCACAAATCAGTACGATTATGCCCGTAAAAGGAATATTTTGTATATGAATTTTTAGATCAATTATGCACTAATCAAATACCCCACACTTAATCATTTGCTTGTCCTCAAGTAAACCTCAGATATGGTATGATTGAACGTACCAATAATTTTACCACATCTCAAGGGGTAAATTAGACCAAGTTTTTATAATTCTGTCAAATCTCAAGAAAGTTTCCTTTTTAAACAAAAAGCATGAATTCATAGAACTCGCCGGATAAGTGTATCGCTCACTCTCAAGTGTATATGGGACATATTTTCGCTCAAGCTTATTTAATGAAGTGAAAATTTCCATAGGCGTGCAAATCGTCTTTTATCTCTACCACTTGTGTGTGTAACGTTGTGAAGCAAAAAGGACTTTAAGGTTGTAATGTCGGCTCTTTGGTTGGGGTAGGGAAATATGGATAAAGTGACTTGAAACCGAACAACAACAACAACAACAACAACATCTAAGCCTTAGTCCCAAAATGATTTGGGGTCGGCTAACATGAATCAAACTTTGAAACCGTCAATAATCGTTACATAAATAACATAAAGGGAAAAAAGAGGGAAAAAGTAGAGAAAAAAACAAATAAAAAAAGAGAATGAATGGAAAAAAAAAAAAGAAAAAAAGAAAAAAAAGAAAAAAAGATAACATGAAATAAAAAAAAATAGGAATTAAAAAAAAAAAAAAAGAATCAGACTCCATCCACCATCCGTATTCTTTCCCGCCACATTTGCCTCTCCATCGCCATACTTTCTCCAATTCCAAGAAACCGCATATCATTTTCAATCATCTTTATCCAAGTTTTCTTGGGTCTTCCTCTACCTTTCACAACATTACTTGCTCCCCAACTTTCTAGCCTCCTCACTGGGGCATCAATAGGTCTTCTTCTCACATGACCAAACCATCGTAATCGATTCTCCATCATCTTGTCTTCTATAGACGCAACTCTTACCTTCTCTCTGATCACCTCATTTCTGAGCCGATCCTTTTTTGTATGACCACACATCCATCGTAGCATACGCATCTCTGCCACATTCATCTTTTGAACGTGACATCGCTTTTCTGACCCAACACTCGGTGCCATATAACAGCGCAGGCCTAATTGCCGTGCGGTAAAATTTACCCTTTAATCTATGAGGCATGCCGGTATCACATAAAACCCCTGTGGCACTCTTTCACTTCAACCACCCTGCCTTTATTCTGGGTGAACATTAGAAAATATTCTGAATCGAGTTTTATCAACTGGTAAGCACTTTAGAAGCTATTTAATTAAGCTTTCTATGAATCCCCTTACTTATACTTCGAATTATCTGAGCTCTTTTTCTTGCTTTTCAATCAACCATTTTTTTTTAAAATTTTTGATTTTTTTGGTTTTTTGAAAATAAATAATAGGAAAAACAATAAATAAATTGGGTTCCCTCCCAATAAGGGCTCGTTTAATGTCATTAGCTTGACAACTTCCTGTTTTAGTCGTGCGACGGATCTTCAAGGGTTATGCTCTCTCCGTGAGGAATTTTCTGATTTTCAAAATAAGGCTTTACCCTGTGTCCGTTCACCTGAAATGACTCTTTGGTTTGAGGATTTATCAGTCTAATTACTCCGTATGGAAATACTTCCTCAATCTCGAAGGGTCCCGTCTAGCGTGATTTTAGCTTACCTGGAAATAATCGCAAACGAGAATTAAATAAAAGTACTTTCGTACCTGGTTCAAGGTGCTTGAGGGTAAGTTTCCGGTCATGAAGTCTTTTGACTTTGTCTTTGTAAATCAGAGAGTTCTCGTATGCTTCGTTTCTTAACTCGTCTAGTTCAGATATTTGTAGCAGTCTTTCATGTCCAGCTTCTTTCAATTCCATTGAAACAGCCTTAATTGCCCAATAAGCTTTATGTTCGATTTCAACTGGAAGGTGACAAGTTTTTCCATAGACTAGATGGTAGGGGCTCATTCCCAATGGACTCTTGTATGCTGTTCGGTATGCCCAAAGTGCATCGACCAATTTTCCAGCCCAATCTTTTCTAGTTGGGCGCACAGTTTTTTCTAGGATCCCTTTTATTTGTCGGTTGCTTGTTTCAGCCTGACCCGACGTTTGTGGATGGTAGGGAGTTTCAATTTTGTGATTTATGCCATTTTTGGCCATAAGCTTGTCAAATAACTTGTTGCAGAAGTGGGATCCCCCATCACTGATTATTGCCTTGGGAAATCCGAAACGGCTGATTATGTATTCCTCAATAGAATCGCCGATCATATCTGAGAAAATTGACAACATGCACCTTTGAAAAGTTCCTGGTGCATTGCATAATCCAAAAGGCATTCTTCGACAAGCAAAAGTTCCAAAAGGGCATGTGAATGTGGTCTTCAATTGGTCCTCGGGTGCAATCGCCACTTGATAATACCCTGAAAGGCCATCAAGAAAATAGTAGAATTTGTGTCCTGCAAGTTTATCAAGCATTTGGTCAATAAAAGGTAGAGGAAAATAATCCTTTTTGGTGGCGGCATTTAATTTTCGATAATCAATGCACATCCGCCACCCGGTTGTTACCCTCGTTGGTACTAGCTCTCCCTTATCATTTTCAATCACTGTTATGCCACTTTTCTTTGGCACCACATGTATCAGGCTTACCCATTCACTATCCACAATCGGATAAATAATTCCCTCAGCTAGCAATTTTAAAATTTCCTTTTTTACTACCTCTAGCATATTGGGATTTAATCTTCGTTGTGCTTCTCTTCTTGGTTTTTCTCCCTCTTCTAGGATTATTTTGTGCATACATGTTGAAGGGCTAATTCCCTTAATATCACTCAAACCCCATCCTATTGCCTCTTTGCATTTTTTCAAAACTTCTATTAAAAGAAATTCTTCATCTTTGCTTAATTCTGCATTAATAATTACGGGTTTTTTATTTCCTTCTTCAAGAAAAACATATTTTAAATGTTTAGGCAATTCTTTAAGCTCCGGTATTTCTTTTTCTTTGCTATCCATTAACGACTCCAGACTATCTATCTTAATCCTCTGTAAGAGATTTTCGCACACTTCTCCTTCAACTTCCGGGTTAAGCTCTGAACATTCCATTACTTGTTCCTGTATAATGAGAGTTTCTACAGAATTGTCAATAATATCAACAAAAGCGCACTCCTCGCATAAATCATAACTAGGAACAGGGGGCGAATTAAACATAGAAAATGTCATGGTTTCATTTAACACACTCATGGTTAATTTTCCTCTTTTAACATCAATTATTGTTTCAGCGGTAGCCATGAAAGGTCTTCCCAATAAAATAGAATGATCTTTTCCATTTTCTAGACATTGTCCCATTTCTAAGACAACAAAATCTGCTGGAATAATAAGCCCCTCTATGTCAACCAAAATATCTTCGATAATTCCAACAGGATAACGAAGCGATCTATCGGCCAATTGTAAACATATTTTAGTTGGGCTAAGTTCACCAAGATCAAGTTGCTCAAAAATATATAATGGCATCAAATTTATACCTGCTCCAAGATCAAGCATACCAGTGGTCTTCTTACCGTTTCCCATAGCGATATTTATGATGAAGCTACCTGGATCACTTTGCTTGGGAGGTAATCGTTGTTGGAGCAATGCAGACATAACCTCTGAGACAATGATTTTTTCTCTATATCCAAACTTCTTTTTATCCGTGAGTAATTCTTTGAAAAATTTTCCGTATGCTGGGACACTTTTTATTACTTCCAATAGAGGAAGATTTACATTTACTTTGGACAGCATATCAAAAAATTTTAGAAATTGCTTCTCAAGTTTTTCATTTTTTTGTCGACTTGGAAAAGGTATTGGGGGTTTGTATGGATTTGTAGATTTGTGGAGTGTTGGGATGGGGACTTCTTCTTTAGATTTTTCATTTGACTCCTTATCCTCGTCCTCGTTTCCTGCAATAATTGAAATATCATCATTAGAAGGGGAATCAACTTGATTGTTATAAATCTTACCAGTTCTCAGCGTGGTGATAGCTTTAGCTTGTTCGGGTTGACTTGGTAACCTCCCTTTCTGGTTATTTTGCAGTTGACTTGCTAGTTGCCCGACTTGAGTTTCAACTCGTTTTACTGATGCTTCCATTGCTTCAAATCTTCGATCCGAGTTTTGGATGAATGATTGAAGTGTTTCTTCTAATGAGGGTTTTCTGGGTTGGTTTGAGGGCGACCCTTGGAATTGGTTTGGTCTTTTATATGGTTGTTGCAAATTTTGATGTTGAGGAGGTGGTGGTTGTTGGTGATGATTCCCACCCCAAGAGAAATTAGGGTGATTTCGCCAACCGGGATTATAGGTTTCAGAAAAAGGGTCATTTTTGGGGCGTTGGTAAAATATATTTAAAGCATTTACCTCTTCAGGGTTCGTCGGGATATTGATGTTGGGTGCATGACTATATTCACCACCGGCGAAAAATACTTCTTGAGATGGCATGACTGTAGGTGGTTGAGAAATTCCTTGAGTTGTAAGTCGTTGGACTTGTTTGGTTAGCTCGGCAATTTGCGCAGTGAGATCACTGGTGGAATTTACTTCATTAGCTCCGACTCTCCTGCCTCGTGCACTCTTTTGCTGGGAGGATATAGCAAGTTTTTCAAATAAATCAAAAGCGGCTTGCGCCGTTAGTGTTCCTATATCTCCCCCAGCTGCATTATCAACAAAGAATTGACAATTATGAGTTAGCCCATCATAAAAAGTTTGACTCAAACAGTGTAAAGGATAATGATGATGGGGGCATGCTAGTAAAAGAGTTTTGAAATGATCCCATGCTTCAAAAAATTGTTCACCCTCCGATTGCGTAAAAGCCGCAATTTTGGTCCTTAGATCCGCCGTTTTATGATGTGGATAAAATCTAGACATGAATTTATTGCACACATCATCCCAAGTAGCCAATGAATTTGGTGGCAATGTCATAATCCATGTTTTTGCTCGATCCTTTAAGGTGTAAGGAAAACACCTCATTTTTAATTGATCCTCGGTCAATTGTTGTAACGGAAAGGTATTGACAACCGAGTAAAAATCACGAATAAAGCTTAAAGGATCCTCGTTTGGCATTCCATAAAAAGATAGGAGTTGGTTGAAATGAATGGATTTCAATTCATAATTTCGTGCTGTTTGGCCAAGTTGTATGCATGACGTTGTTGTACCGATCACCGGTCTAGCAAAATCTTTCAAAGTTTGTTGGTCTGCCATATGTTCTTCGTTTGACTTTTCTTCTTGATCGGAAGATTCAGTGTTCTCTTCCGTCAAAAATTCTCCTTCACTGCTAATATCTTCCAGGCTATCTCCAACTCGATAATCGGGATGAATGTTTTCGTTGTATGGTACCAAAGTTCTTGCAAGAGACCTACGGCCCTGCATAGACTAGAAAACAATTAAGCGCACCTTATGTGAAAAAAAAATTAAGAACAAGAGGAATAAAAGATGCAAAAAATAAAGAAAGATTAAATCACAAGATATAAATAAAAGTATACAAAAATTATATTTGGCCTAAAACAATCCCCGGCAACGGCGCCAAAATTTGATCGGTCAAAAACTTATCCTAAAAATAGGAGTTTTTGAGTCGCTCGCAAATATATACGAGGTAGAAGTAGTTGTGGTAAGTTCTACTAAGGTCTTTTCTCTCGAGGATTGTTCAACAGGGCTTCGTATAATATTTTGTTACAAATTGCGAGAAATAAATACTAAAATAGATTATTGGGTTTTTAAATATTAACTTAATTAAAATGCACTATTTTTAATTTAAACTATTTTTTAATAAGACTATTTATATTAGACTATTTTTTTAACTAGTGAAAATGAATAGGATTAATTTGAGTTGGGAATTTATAAAATTTAGGGGATTACGGGTTCATTAAATTAGGTTTAATTAAGTATAGGAATTGATTTACACGGATATAAAAGAAAAACGAATGTTTATCGAGTAATCAACTTTTCACCTCATAACTTTCGTATTCAAAGGTGTCTTAACCACTTTCGCAATCTTAAGATGTTGGTAACAAGATTAACACTTGATAGATTTAAGAGATATGTTTCCAATTCACTTAACAATTAATCAAGGAGATTTCATTAGTAGAAATAGGATATGATCAATCTCTATTTAAACCAATTAGTCTTTTTTAATCAAAATAGTGTAAATCAATCAAATACTCAATATATAACCTAATAGAAATCCCCCTTCCCCTAGGAAGAAAGATTAGCTACTCATTGGTTTATACAAACTAAAATTATAATAGAAATAATTGATATACATAATATATATATATATAAACTTTTAATTACTAGAACTTAATGACAATAGATAAAACTTATTTGAATATGATGAATCAAAGTGCAAGAAACAAACTTCAAAATATAACTTCAAACTTGTTTAAAGGTTGCAAGCTTACAAAAATTGAAAGTAAAATACTAAGTGCTTATTGATCAAGCACTTTTCAATTACAAACTAAATGAAAGAAAAACTTTAAACTAAAAATGAAATACAAAGTAAAGTGAGACTTCAAAGGAGAAATATCTTGCTAAAAGAAATGGGAATTTCTTGGCAAGAAGAGGAGTATTTTTTTTTTG
This sequence comes from Orobanche coerulescens, assembly GCA_033398695.1. Taxonomy (NCBI): domain Eukaryota; kingdom Viridiplantae; phylum Streptophyta; class Magnoliopsida; order Lamiales; family Orobanchaceae; genus Orobanche; species Orobanche coerulescens. The sequence continues at coordinate 39,781,518 of CM065802.1, forward strand.
CAATGGATGAAGATGTCCTTTTATAGGTGATTTTCAAGAATATAATTGATTATTTAATTTGTGGCATTTTTGACAAGTCTTTGGTGTTTGATTCACACTTGATCTTCCTTGCATGTCTTGATTTTCAGATCATTGACTTCATACATAGTTGTTGAGCTCATAAGATGCTAAATGTGGAAAATTCCACAAATATCAGCCTGAAAACGGTGCTGAAAAATGGCCCAGTTTGCCCCATGTTGTGCGCCGTTTTGTGGTGACTCGGTCTCTTCCAGAATACGCGCGAGGACACGGCGCAAAATGCCGGCCGTGTGTGAAACGGCCCAAGACACGGCCCTTGTTGCGCCGTATATGAAACGGCCTACATAACACGGTCCAGTTTGCGCCGTGTTGTATGGTCGTTTTGCCTTGAAAAATTCCCATCGTTTGGATTTGATCGTGTTTTCCGTCCTTTTTGATGTTTCATGTCAGTAATCTGTAAAATAACCATTTTTAGCTCATGTTTGGACATATCTGTAAAATATGTATTTTTAATCACAAATCAGTACGATTATGCCCACAAAAGGAATATTTTGTATATGAATTTTTAGATCAATTATGTACTAATCAGTGGTTCTACTGATGATCGCTTGAATTAGACGATCACTTATTATTTTATGAAATAGACGATCGTCTCTCTTGAATGGACTACGGTCGACTCGTCACCCTGCGGAGGTGGCAATCGTCTTCCCGAGCACAATTTGATTTTGAATTCTGACGACCTACTCGGTCGCTGTAAAGAGCGGGAGGCGAAATTTTGACTTGAGACGTCGTGGAGGCACGTGGCATGTTCCTGTTAGGGGAGTCCGACGGTTTGTACGTTTTCGTCTGGCGTGCCCTCGAAACGACGTGCACGCGGGTCTCGAGGGCGGCATTTAATGCGGTCTTTCCCGACCTTTGCGCTCTGATCTTCGGGATTTTATGTATTTGCCCAGAGGCCCCTGCCTTCGTTTATAAAAAGGGCTAGGGTTTCTGGGTTAACTTCATTTGCACTCTGAGAAGAAGCATATCGCCGGACCTTTGAAGCTTTGTGTGGCCGAGCGTCATTTGACTCAGACCTTTAGGTAAGAAAAAACAACCTTTTCTCCCTCCTTTCTCTTTGAATATGTCTGGAGGAAGACCAAACGTGTATGAGGCGGGTAGTACTTTCGCCGTCGGGGCTTCGACCGCCTGGGATGACTTTTCTGCGGAGTTCTATGTGGAGACCGCCATCGAGGCTAGCCGCGCTGGGATTGAGCCCGCGGAGGTCGAAGAACTTTTTAATGAAGCTGACGCGACCAAGGCGGCGGAGGTCGAGCGGATCCGTTCGCTCAAACAGGAGAAGATGGATGCGAAGGCATACTAGGAGCGGAACAGCGCATTCGGCAAAGCCTTCATAGATTTTGCCGAACTCATGGAGAGATTAGACGGCCCACTCCCCAAATTTAACTTCAGTGAATACTCGATCGCCCATCCTTATGAAACTGTAAGGCGGACGTTGTTCCGGGCTGCTCATCGCTCTCCGTGGACCCTTGGCCAGATCGGGAGCTCGGCGACCAGGAAGGATCTGGACCGTTGGAGGGCGAGGTTCTATGTTCCTTCTGATGTTTGCCTCCACGTGCCCGCCGAGAACGAGCGAGCCGATCAACCTCCCGAGGGCATGGTCGCCTTCAACGAGGCGATAATGGAGGCTGGGCTGCGATTCCCGTTGTCGTTCACTGTCTCCTACCTGATGACCGCCTGGAACGTGGCGTCGCTTCAACTGATGCCGAACGCCTGGATGCAGATCGTCTGCACCCTTACTTTGTTTGGTGGCCATCGGCTGTATCGTCTTCCTTCGCCGTTGGAGATGAACCATCTCTTCAAATTGACGGCTCAAAAAGGCTCTGTCGGCGGCTACCACATCCAAGGTTACTCAGGACGGGTGATTCTTGGGGTCCCGAACCAAGTAAGGGGCGATCCGTCAAAGTGGTTTTGGGTCGGCGGCATGTGGAAGTCGGCAGCGAGCGACAACCCCACCGGTGAATTGGATATTCCCACCGGCTTTCGGGATAGGAGTCCGAGTAAGGATTTAGACTCTCCATTCGTTCGGATACATTCTGAACTGATCTAATTTGGCTCTTTTTGCAGGTGCCATTGTTCTGGCATCAGGCGACCTCGCTTTTGATTTCGCGATCGTCTGGGAGAAGATACGGAGTCTTCTTGATCACCAAATAGACGCTCGCCAAATCAAGAATGAAGCCTGTTGGTTGGCTGTTCGGCTATTTCGCTACCCTCGCCATCTAAGGGTTCCAGGTACGAACTTTCACGATCTTCTTTGACATGTCGATCGTATTGACTGAGGAAGATTACTAACTTTGTCGATTGCTTTCTTTTGCAGAAATTCGCTTCCCTTGTTTCCCAGAGCCCCCGGCTGCGATTGCCATGTCTAATTCGGAGATCATGAGCCGCCTTCGTCAAGGGAAGAAGACGAGCCGATCTCCTGCTGCTCCGATCCTCCCGATCCCGGATGCAAGACCTCTCCAGGAGCCGGTCGTCGAAGAACAGGAGCCTCAGGAGGAGGAGCAACTTTGGCTCATCCGCAAGAAACGGAGGACTGTGGAGCCCTCGACCCCTGCCACTGCTGATGAGCCACCGATCTCCGTGCCTTCGCTTTCCGCGGTTCCTCTGGTGGAGGGGTCCACGCCCTCTTCGGCTTTTCTGGAGGCCATGGAGATCACTGATGCTGAGATCCCGCGTGGGAGGTCGTTCTTCGGCCGCGACCCAGAAAAAGTCGAAAGGTAATATTGGTTGCTTTGTTGGGTTGTGAATATTTATGTCCTCCATATACCAACTCTTTTGTTCTTGGCGCAGGGTTCGTTGCATCGACCCGAATTGCTCGCCTTTGGTGATGTATTTCCTTGCGTGCAGATCTCCTCGCGAGGCTTGCGATGTCCCCCACTACATCGCCCGGGCTACCAACTCCCTGCCGAAGGCGTGGACGACTGACCTGGACGCGATCGCACGCCGACGATCTTCCGATGTGATGCAGGCGACCCTTGCTCTGGCCCTTCAGACGGCGACGATGGCCGCCCAAGCTGTGAAGGAATATGAGGGGAGGCCCTCCACTACTCGCCTCCAGGTGGACCTCGAAGCTGCTCGGAAACAGAATGCCGAGTTTGCCGACAGGATCGTGGCGATGGAGAAGAGTTCCTTGGAGGCGGACAAAAAGGCGAGCGAAGACCTCGAACGGACCCGGGCGGCAACTGATCGGATGAGGGATCAGATGATGGAGGCCCGCAGGTCGCACGAGGCCGCTCAGAAGGAGGCGGATGAGCTAAAGGCGATCGTCAATCGGTTGACCGGCGAGCTGGCGACGTCGAAGGAAGAGGTGGCTGCCGAGCTCCAGGGCGCGAACCAAGCTCTTGCGGGCTTGAAGGAGAAATTGGAGGCGACCGAGGCCGATCCCTATCTCAACGTGGAATATGTCAGCGAATTTGCCTATTATATGGCTTATGCTGACGCGATCCGTGCTGCTAAGAAGGGAGGGCTCGAGGTCGGCCCCTTGGTTGACAATTTCAAAGCCTACGTGCTCGAGCACCCTTTGCAGCCCGCATTCGTCGTGCCGATCCTCGACCTTTCCTCAGATCATGGGGTCGACCTGAGTTGGTATCCGTCGCCGGACAACATCACTCACTCGAGTGCCCTAGAGGATGATGGTGCCGAGCCTGCTGCTGGCGAGGGAACGGGCGTCGATCTTTGAGCTTTTCTGCTTTTTAACTTGTAATTTTTCCAGCTTTTGCTGTATTTTGCCTTCGGGCGCTTGTACACATATTTCGAATGAAATGGAATAATATGTTTGCTTCTGATTTCTTGCTCATATGATCGTCTTTCTGAATCCTTTGCATGACTTTATACAAGTGTTTGAGGAACGATCGTCGTGCGTACAGCTCCAAGTGAATGGATAAACTCATACTGGTAACTTTTAGAACAAAGTCGATCGTTGTACATATATCTGAACAATGCCGATCGTTGTACATATATCTGAACAAGCCACTTTTTTGAACAAAGACGATCGTCGTGTATGTAGCTCCGCTCTCCCCCTTGTTTTTGTTTACTTAGTAAAAGTAAGGGAACGAAAATAAATCGTTTGATGAGCTACCTTCGGCTTAGTTCTTGCGATCTTCAATTTTGCAGATTCCTCGAGGAAGGCCGACCATCTCGGCCTAGAGGATCCGTGCATGGTTGTGGAGGTCGATGGACCGACCTCTGCGGCCGTGTCTTGTGCGCGAACGACATTCCGTCTGATGGCCTACTTCTCGTGACTCACTTAATTGTGAGGGTCCTCCGTAGGCTACGTTTTGCCTCGCAATGTAGCAATGGGGCGGACGATCTCAGCCTGGAGGAGTCCTTGCACGGGGCGCCGTCGGATGAATCGACATCACGACCGTGGCTTGTTAGCACTTTTCTGCCTGAGGCCGACATGTTAGATGGCGGACCTTTGAGGGCATACGTTGTGACGAGGGTAGGGACGCGTCTCATTGTCCAGGTTCACCATGTTAGATGATGGACCTTTGAGGGCGGGCGAGCAGGCCCACAGATCTGTTTTGGAGGGTCCTTTGGCTACGCCCGCCTCGTATTTAAACGAAGGGTGAGCGATCTCTGCCCAAAGGAACCTTGCATGGTCGTAGAGATCGGCTCCATCGACCTCCACAACCATGTCGGCACTTTTCTACCTTGGATCGTCATGTTAGATGGTGATCCTTGACGGTATACGTTTTGCAAGAGGAGGCGATCGCTTGCCTGGGTCCTTCATGTTGATGACGAACTTTAGAGGGCGAGCGAGTCATCCTCTGATTAGTTTTGTAGGGTCCTTCGGCTACGCCCGCCTCGTATTTAAACAAAGGGCGAGCGATTTCTGCCAAAAGGAACCTTGCATGGACAGACTGTCGGTTTCACCGACGTCCGCGACCATGGCGGTACTCTTCTACCTCGAACCGTCATGTTAGATGGTGATCCTCGACGGTATACGTTGTGCTGGGGGGGGATCGCTTGCCTAAATCCATCATGTTAGATGACGAACTTTAGAGGGCGAGCGAGTCATCCTTTTTTTGGAGGCGTTTCTCAGGCAGTAGCCTTGGGTTCGTTTTGCTGCAGAAGATCACTTGTGAAGGATTGGAGAATCTCGTCAAGCACTTTGCACATTGAGTAAACTATCCACCTTGCCTTCCTTGAACAATTTCCAGAGTTGTCTGAGGAGGTCGCGGCATTGGCTGGTGTTGTGGCCGGGACTCTTGTGGTAGGCACAAAATATCGCGGTCCATATGACTATTGTCCCTTATCGCCCTTGGCTTTCTTAGCCATTCGCGCCCCTTGATGGCGTTGAAGATATGGGCCGGAGATAGATTGAGGCTGCGGAGGAGGTGAACTTCCACATTCTCGAAGGCCCTAAACTCGCTGGAAGGCTTGGCGATCGCCTTTCTGGCCTTGGCGTTCGCCTTCTTTGGGATGGGCGATGGCTTCCGTCTCTCTCCGGTTGCCCTATCACCTACGCGAAGGGTGAGCAACCTTTGCCTGGCCAGAAAGTCGGCGGCCTTGGCGCGGAAGATCGCGTAGGTCGGGGGGATGTCCCTTGTGAGGTACATGAACATGGGCGAATAACCATCAAATCCCCCTAGGACCGAGTAGAGGGCGATCTCGTCGCTTATGGGCTCGCCGATGAGGACTATTTCATCCACCCAGTCGATGTAATCCTCATCGGACTCGTCTTTTCCCTGCCTGATCTTCATCATGTGGTGTGGACCTTCTGGCCGAGCGACCTTGGTGGCGAAATACGACGTGAAGTCGTTCGACAGCTTCTCAAAAGAGTTAATAGAGCACGGTGGCAATGATATGTACCACCTATGGGCAAGGTTGCCCAACGTCAATGGGAACATTCGGCATCTCGTCGCGTTTGACGCTCCGCATCCGGTCATGTAGATCCAGAACTTGCTTAGGTGAGTCTCGGGGTCTCATCTCCCCTCATACAAAGGCGTTTGAGGAGGAGCGATCATTGGTTGCACGGGGGCAAGCTCGATCTGGACCACGAGTGTAATACCCGTACTTTTATTGACTATTTGACCTTGCCCGTTTTCTTATTTCGTCGTTCTGTAAACTCTTGGTAATGTTGTCGATATTGTTATAGAGTTTCGTATCTTGTTTGGATCACAATCGTGTTGTTTAGACCTTTCGAAAGTGTTCTAGGTCAGAGAAATAGCGCACGCTAGGCCTAGGCTAACGCACGCTAATTCTGCTTGAGTAGCGCACGCTAGTTTTGAGCCGTAGCACGCGCTAAGGGACTGGGCCAGTCGAACCAAGAACTCACACCGCTCGGATCGCGCTAACGCACGCTATTCGTGGTCAGTAGCGCGTGCTAACATCCGTCCGTAGCGCACGCTAACGGGATGGTTGACAGAGGCAGTGAGGTTGTCAGGTTTTCTGGACTATCAAGTAACGTATGCTAGTCTTCGGATAGCGCACGCTATAAGAGCTGCGTAGCGCACGCTAAGCTATAGCGGTAGCGCATGCTAAGACTCGAGCAGGGCAGAGGACAGTAGGTTCTGGACTCCAATTTCTGGACACCATTTTTGGCTAGCGCACGCTAAGATAAGGCAATTAGCGCATGCTAACGGGGCCGGAAGAAGCCACTGGACTACCCGGTGACCTCGCAAGCGCACGTTAATAATCGAGGCGTAGAGTGCGCTAGACTGGGAGAGTATATATTGGACAATTGACTTCCATTTCGTCATTTTTCATTCTCTTCACTCATTTACGACAGGAGAAGCTCGGGAGAGGCGATTTTGGGCGATTAGAGGCGGTCCATCTTCAAACATCAACATCTTTGGTTGGAGAACAAGGATTACACAACATCTAATCCATTCTATCGTCTAAATCAAGGTAAAAATCCTTAGAACCCTATTTTTTGGGAATTTTGGGGTTTTTCCTAGATTCGTCCGATTTATCCGTTTTGAAGCTTGAGAACCTTGAGATTATGATGTATCTATCCTGTATACATGCTTTTCCTACGATTTTACGGATTGGTTTGTGCCGTGTTCGGACTTGTGAGGGTTTTGGGTGATTTTCCAAACTCTAGTTGTTTACCCTTGTATTTTCGTGAACCATAAATGGGTTTTGGGAGTTTATTCGTGAATTATGAGTATGGATTATTGATTATCATATCTCTTATGAATCGTTTAGGTGCCGGAAGCACGTTATTGGACCTACCGAACTCATACTCTTTTCCGTTCAATTTCTCGATGTCTCAAAGGTAAGTATATATTTATGATTATACGTTCTCGACTTTGAAAGTAAGATATATGAATGGCATGATTGTTTATATCCACTCTGGGGCGGGCCGATAGGTCCCTTGAGGGTTTCATAGCCTTTGGTGCGATTCCACGGATAATTTGGGTTAACCACTCTAGGACGGGCCGACGGGTCCCCTGAGGGTTCTGTAGCCTCTAGTGCGGTTCCACGGTTGATCATGTATGTATTGATGTGATGCTATGAGATTTAGTTATTCCGTAATACTAGTCTTGAATTGATGAATTGACGGTTACCTTTACTTTATTTTCGAGGAGTATTGTGTTTCATACTTGATATACTTGCACTAGCTATTCGACGGCTAACCCCTTTATGGGGGAAATGCTTTTTATGTATTTCAGGTTCCAGGAGAGCGGATAGGCAGGTATTGGGTCGGCATGAAGATGATGGGCAAGCGTGATACTGCGTTTTATCTCCGGTTATGCTTTGTGTTCCTCCATTCAGTGTTGTTGTACTGGAATGGTTATTGAATACTCGAGTATTGTCTATTTTCAGTCTTCCTTGATGTTCCGGCCTGTGTTGCCGAGGTTTTGCTTCTGTACTGTGATGTATTTGGATATATTGGACATGGTTTGAATACCCTTTGTATCGTCTTTCATTTCATTGTATTTGGACCTTCTCGGTCAAGTTTTATAGTTCCGCGTATGATTAGCCTTGTGAGTCCCACGGTGGGGTTCACGGCGATGTAATATACCCTGAATAATTTGGGGGTGTTACAGAATATGGTATCGGAGCTTAGGTCCATGGATACCTAGGCTATCGGTCTTTTGGGTCGATTGAGTCGTCATTTGTCCACAATATCACTACTTTGCCATCATTACAGTGCGACCGGTACTTGTAAGACCTCTTACTCTTCTGGTGTTTCCTTATTCGTTTTGCTTCTATTTTGGTGTTCTTGAGAACCGGTCACTTCGATGACGTGCGATTGAATTGTACTTACGTGCCTTGTGTGTTCTTCAGTATGTCAACTGGTAGGGGCCGTGGACGTGGCGCGTCCGTTTCCCTCAGTTCTGTTGCGGGGTCAACCAACCCCAGTTTATCGAACTCGGTGCATCCGGACACCGAAAGTCAGCACGACCAGTCGAATGGCCAGGGGAACAGCGTGGACGCTGGAGTTGCGAATGTACTTCAACAATTGGCTAACCAGATGATCATTTTAGCCCAAACCGTTCAGCTGAATAATCCGAACCCGAACGCGGATGCCTTGCTTCAGAATGTAATCCGTATGCACCCTCCATAATTTGGCGGTGCCACAGACCCGTTAGGTTGGGAAGATTGGCTAGTGGAGTTGGAGAAAATTTTTGAAGCAGTTGATTGCCCCGAAGTGAGGAAAGTACCGATTGCTCAGTATTTCCTCATCAAGGAGGACGCTACATGGTGGAAAGTCATCAAGACACAGGATCGTGTTGCCACGTGGGATGAATTTAAAGAGCTTTTGGAGGCCGAGTTTTGTCCTTGGCCGGTACGAGAGAGCCGAATTCGAGCCTTTTTCAAGGCTAAACCGCAGAATATTCCCGTTTCGCAAGCAATTGTAGAGTACAACCAACAATTGATCCACGTGAAGGATCAAGTGTGAAACGAGTGTGATAAGATCCGTTATTTTGATATGCGGATGAATATGTACTTACCGCGGTACATGGCCGGATTTGCTTGCACCACACTGAAGGAATATCAAGACAGCGCTTTAGCCCATGATATGTTAAGCCCCGACAACGACACCATTGAAGAATCGAAGAAGAAGAAGATCGTGGTAAAATATTTCTGGCTCTAAGATTGGCAACTTCCAGAGGTCACAGACGACTAATCGTTCTACCAGACAGTCGTCACGTTCTGCTAAAGGAAAGAGGGGTTTCCGTTCTGCTCCGGGCACCACAAATCGCATGGTAACTTGCTACAATTGTGGTCGTACAGGCCACGTTGATTTGGAATGCAATTTTCCGCCGTTGAAGTGTCACACTTGCGAATAGATGGGACATAGAGCGGCTTATTGTTCCGAACCAAATCAGACTTTGGACACTCGGGCTTCTTCCCCAGCACCACTTGACCAATGCATTAATCAGCGGCAATCTTTTGGTCAATCTCAGCAGAATTACGGCAGGGGCTGGGGACGGGGTCAGAACGCTGGAGGGGAAAACTCTAGCTTCGGTTCGGTACAACCACAGGTCTATGAGATGCGTCGAACAGACGAACCCGATGCGGCGGTGGCTTCAGGTACCATTCATATTTTATCTCATCCAGTCCGTGTGCTTTTTGATACAGGTGCTACACATTCTTTTATTTCCTTGAAGTGTGTACGCTGTTTGAATATAACTTGTATGACTGCTTGTGATCCCTTCATTGTGAAACTACCTAGTGGGGATAGAATTGTGGGGAACCGGGAGATTAAAGATTTTCCGGTGATTATATCCGGTATGGAATGGTCATCGAATCTGATTGTAGTTGATATGGTAGGCGAGGACGTGATCCTCGGCGAGGACGTGATCCTCGGCGAGGATTGGCTTGATAGTCACCAAGCGATTATGAATTACCGTACTAAGGTTATCACCATGATGACTAAAGACGGATCCGAGTACTCATTTTTGGGACGTAAGTCGGGCCAATCCAAGTTACTTATCAGCGCCATGAAGGCCGTAAAACTTTTGAATAAAGGTTGTACGGGCTATTGGTGTTATGCCTTGAAAACGAAAGGGAACAAAGCCGATTCTCTTCGATCCCGGTTGTTAATGAGTATCCCGATGTTTTTCTGGACGACCTCTCGGGATTACCGCCAGATCGTGAGATAGAATTTTCTGTGGACTTAGAGCCAGATGCGGCTCCGATTTCTAAGGCACCTTATCGTATGGCACCTTCCGAGATGCAAGAATTAAAGAATCAGTTGGGAGAACTTCTGGAAAGAGGGTACATCAGACCGAGCGCTTCGCCTTGGGGCTCTCCTGTTCTTTTTGTGAGAAAGAAGGATGGTTCACTATGTTTGTGCATCGACTACCGTGAGCTGAACAAAGTAATCATCAAGAACAAGTACTCTTTGCCTCGTATAGATGATTTATTTGATCAATTGCAGGGGGCTGCAGTTTTCTCGAAAATTGATTTAAGATCAGGGTATAATCAACTCAGGGTGAGAGAGTCCGACGTTCCGAAGACGGCATTTCAGACGAGATATGGGCATTATGAATTTGTAGTTATGCCTTTTGGGTTGACTAATGCACCGACAGTATTCATGCAGTTAATGAATAAGATTTTCATAGAGTATCTCAATAGGTGTGTGGTCGTCTTTATTGACGACATTTTGACCTATTCTCGAGATAAAGAAGAACATGCCCGACACTTGCGTTTGGTACTAGATATTTTGAGAACCGAGCACCTCTATGCAAAATTCTCAAAATGTGAGTTCTGGTTGGAAGAATTTATGTTTATCGGCCATGTAATTTCGGCCGAAGGGGTTCGTGTAGACCCGCAGAAGATTGAGGCAGTGCTAGATTGGGCACCGCCTAAAAATGTTAAGGGAGTTCGTAGCTTTTGGGGCCTTGCTGGGTATTACCGTCGGTTTTTCGAGGGGTTCTCGAAACTCGCTCGTCCGCTAACGAAATTACTCCAGAAAACGGAAAAGTTTGTTTGGACGACGGAGATACAACAGAGCTTCAATGAAATGAAGAGACGTTTGACTTCATCGCCGATTTTAGCTTTACCACATGGTAGTGAGGGCTTTGCGGTTTATAGTGACACTTCGGGTCAAGGTCTTGGTTGTGTACTTATGCAGCATGATAAGACGATAGCTTTTGCATCACGATAATTAAAGCCGTATGAAATGAATTATCCTACTCACGATTTGGAGTTGGCCGCAATTATCTTCGCACTCAAGATTTGGAGGCATTACTTGTATGGTTCTCCGTGTCGGATTTATACCGATCATAAGAGCCTGTAGTATATTTTCAGTCAGAAAGAGATGAATATGAGACAGAGACGTTGGATAGAGTTGATAAAGGATTACGATTTGGAAATTCTTTACCACCCCGGAAAAACCAATGTCGTCATGGATGCTTTGAGCCGCAAATCGGCATATCTTCAAATGCTCGAGGTTCTTACATCTCAGACGAAGATTCGTCAGGATTTAATCGAGTAAGGGATAGAAGTTTGGCTTCAACGAGTATAAGGACAGTTGTGTACTCTCGAAATTACTTCGTCCTTGGTTGACGACATCAAAGGGAAACAGTGGAGTGACCCGATGATTTCTCAACTCAAGTAAGATGTAAATAAATTAAAGGCTCCTGGCTTTATGGTTCACGAGGATAGTATTCTGAGATTTCAAGGCAGGCTTTGTGTTCCAAATGATCTGGAGTTGAGACAAAAAATTCTCCGAGAAACCCATGCTACACCTTACTCAATCCACCCCGGGATGAGTAAGATGTATAAGGACTTGAAACGAAATTTTTAGTGGAACAACATGAAGAAGGATGTCACGGAATTTGTACTACGGTGCTTGACGTGTCAACAAGTCAAGATCGAACATCAATGGCCAGTGGGGTTGTTGAAGCCGCTTCCCATTCCCGAGTGGAAGCGGGAAGACATCTCTATGGATTTCATCACTAGCATGCCGAGAACTAGGGCCGGAATGAATATGATTTGGGTAATCGTCGATCGGTTGACCAAGTCTGCACACTTCTTAGGTATTAAGGATACTTGGGGACCGGATAGATTGGCTCGAACTTTTATAGCTGAGATCGTAAGATTGCATAGTGCCCCAAGACCATTGTTTCTGATAGAGACGGTCGTTTCGTATCGCATTTTTGGCAGACCGTTCATCAGGCTTTGGGTACTGAGTTGAGAATGAGCACGTCCTTTCATCCTCAGTCAGACGGTCAGACAAAGAGGACGATTCAAACATTGGAGGATATGTTGCGAGCTTGTGCCTTAGACTGGAGTAATGATTGGGAGCTTCACTTACCGTTAATCGAGTTTGCCTACAATAATAGTTGGCATACGTCGATCAAAATGGCACTATTCGATGCACTTTATGGTAGGCGATGTAGGTCGCCATTATGTTGGGACGAGGCTTCGGAGCTAATTGGAACGGAACCAGATATGTTGATGGAGACTAAGGAATAGATTTCTATTATCCAGGATCGATTGCTGACTGCCCAGAGCCGTCATAAATCTTATGCTGATACTCGTTGTCGAAGTGGGGGATCATGTCTTACTCAAGGTATCGCCAACCAGAGGGGTATTCCGCTTCGGGAAAAAGGGGAAACTTAGTACGAGGTATATCGGACCTTTCGAGATCTTGGACAGGGTTGGGGATTTAGCTTATCGCTTGGCATTGCCTCCGGCTTTAAGTCATATCCATAGTGTTTTTCATGTGTCTCAGTTGAGAAAGTACGTGTCGGATCCGAGCCACTTTATCGACTACAGTGAGATTGACGTAACTGAGGATATTACCTTTCCGGAGAGACCCGTGAAGATCCTTGAGCGTCGCGAGAAACAACTTCGGCATAAGACCATTCCACTGGTTAAAGTGTAATGGTCGAGACATGGAGTCGAGAAGGCAACTTGGGAAACGGAAGAGAAGATGCGGTCGGAGTACCCCGAACTTTTTATTTCTTAAGTTTCGGGATGAAACTTCTTTTTAGAGGGGGAGAATGTAATACTCGTACTTTTATTGACTGTTTGACCTTGTCGTTTTTCTTATTTCGTCGCTCTGTAAACTCTTGGTGATGTTGTCGATATTGTTATAGAGTTTCGTACCTTGTTTGGATCACAATCGTGTTGTTTAGACCTTGCGGAAGTGTTCTGGGTCAGAGAAATAGCGCATGCTAGGCCTAGGCTAACGCACGCTAATTTTTCTTGAGTAGCGCACGCTAGCTTTGAGCCGTAGCGCGCTAAGGGACTACCAAAGTCGTAACCAGAACTCATCGCTCGGAATGGCAGTTAACACGCGCTAGGAGTTCGTTAACGCACGCTATTCATGGTCAGTAGTGCGCGCTAACATCCGTCCGTAGCGCACGCTAATGGGCTGGTTGGCAGAGGCAGTGAGGTTGTCAGGTTTTCTGGACTATCAAGTAACGTACGCTAGTCTTCAGATAGCGCACGCTATAAGAGCTGCGTAGCGCACGCTAAGACTCGAGCAGGGCAGAGGACAGTAGGTTCTGGACTCCAGTTTCTGGACACCATTTTTGGCTAGCGTACGCTAAGATAAGGCGATTAGCGCACGCTAACGGGGCCGGCAGAAGCCAATGGACTACCCGGTGACCTCGCTAGCACACGCTAATAATCGAGGTGTAGCGTGCGCTAGATTGGGCGAGTATATATTGGACAGTTGTCTTCCATTTCGTCATTTTTCATTCTCTTCACTCATTTTCGACGGGAGAAGCTCGGGAGAGGCGATTTTGGGTGATTGGAGGCGATCCATATTCAATCATCAACATCTTTGGTTGGAGAACAAGGATTACACAACATCTAATCCATTCTATCGTCCAAATCAAGGCAAAAATCCTTAGAACCCTATTTTTTGGGAATTTTGGGATTTTTCATAGATTCGTCCGATTTATCCGTTTTGAAGCTTGAGAACCTTGAGATTATGATGTATCTATCCCGTATACATGCTTTTCCTATGATTTTACGGATTTGTTTGTACCGTGTTCGGACTTGTGAGGGTTTGGGTGATTTTCCAAACTCTAGTTGTTTACCCTTGTATTTTCGTGAACCGTAAACGGGTTTCGGGAGTTTCTTCGTGAATTATGAGTATGGATTATTTATTATCATATCCCTTACGACTCGTTTAGGTGCCGGAAGCGCGTTCTTGGACCTACCGAACTCATACTCTTTTCCGTTTAATTTCTCGATGTCTCAAAGGCAAGTATATATTTACGATTATACGTTCTCGACTTTAAAAGTAAGATATATGAATGGCATGATTGTTTATATCCACTCTGGGGTGGGCCGACAGGTCCCCTGAGGGTTTCTTAGCCTTTGATGCGATTCCACGGATAATTTGAGTTAACCACTCTGGGGCGGGCCGACGGGTCCCCTGAGGGTTCCGTAGCCTCTGGTGCGGTTCCACGGTTGATCATGTATGTATTGTTGTGATGCTATGAGATTTAGTTATTCCGGAATACTAGTCTTGAATTGATGAATTGACAGTTATCTTTACTTTATTGTCGAGGAGTATTGTGTTTCATACTTGATATACTTGCACTAGCTATTCGACGGCTAACCCCTTTATGGGGGAAATGCTTTTTATGTATTTCATGTTCCAGGAGAGCGTATAGGCAGGTATCGGGTCGGCATGAAGATGATGGGCAAGCGTGATACTGCGTCTTATCTCCGGTTATGCTTTGTGTTCCTCCATTCAGTGCTGTTGTACTGGAATGGTTATTTAATACTCGAGTATTGTCTGTTTTCAGTCTTCCTTGATGTTCCGGCCTGTGTTGCCGAGGTTTTGATTCTGTACTGTGATGTATTTGGATACATTGGACATGGTTTGAATACCCTTTGTATCGTCTTTCATTTCATTGTATTTGGACCTTCTCGATCAAGTTTTATAGTTCCGCGCATGATTAGCCTTGTGGGTCCCACGTTGGGGTTCACGTCGCTGTAATATACCTTGAATAACTTAGGGGTGTTACAGCGAGCGGCTCACTCGGTCCGGTGACCTTTCTCCTGGCGCCTGCCCCAGTTTCCATGAGCGCTTTCATCTCGTCGAGCTGACGTTGCATTGCGGCCATCGCCGTGGCCTGGTTGCTCGTGGCCTGGCTCTCGGAGCGGGAGCCGAGGCGATCATGTACTGATCTTCTGGCTCCACGGAAGGCGATGAGGTCTCTCCCATCGAGCTCGGTTTTTTGGTGAGGGGGAGCCAGACGACTGACCTGTTTTTGTTTGGGAGTTGGGTACGCCGAACTCCTGGTGACGAATTCAGATTCCATCGTCTCGTGGCTGGGGCCAGAATGCCCCGGTCGCCATGAAGGGTCGCTTCCAAGCCGACTGAAGACGGAGCTGTCCCGCCTCGCGAGTGCCTTTTCTTGTGAATCAGGGCTTTCTGACGATCGCTCGATAAGTAACCATTTGAGCTTTCGTTTGCCCACGCGGCGGATGGCCGATGGGGTAATAGTGGGCGTGTCTCATGCTCTCTGTCGCTCCCTTAGGATGGTCATGGCCTCCTCGATCTGTTTCGCAGTTTGGAATTGATCGAGTGAGAGGCTGGAACCATCCCTCGGGGCGGGATTGAGAGTCTCGCGTCGCCGCGGCTACCCTCCGTCGTGGGTTGGGACTCGGTCTGGGCCGGAACAAGGCGTCCGGCGGACCGCAAGGTGGCTCTCTTCGAAGTGGTGGCAGACGTCATGATTTTGAAGCTTTTTCTTTGAAGAACAGTGAATGTTTCTTCAAGTATATGCTCTGGAGAACAGTGGGTGTTCTTCGAAGCGGTTGGAATGAAAATGAGGGTAAATGGCCGCCCTCCATCTAGCGCCAATTGTTGTTACCCAAAATATTATTCGGAAGGGTTTGCTGGAATGGATGAGTAACAAACAAAATGCGAGAACACGTCCGAGGGAATGTAAATAACACAAGATTTGCCGTGGTTGTTAGTCCCGGGCTTGAATGCTCTCGCGAGATGTTATTAATACGAATACTTTGGAGTACAAATATTAATGTTAGAGTACAATTACAATGAGTGTAACGACCCTAGTTATCTAGCTCTTGAGTGCTTATGATTGCCGGAAAAACCAGAGAAGATGCTCTGTGAGTTCTTGTAACAAAGATGGGATGCTGTGTAGAATTCCGCGTGAGAATTTAGCTGTTCGATCTGACTGTATGATAGTAGACGGCCAGAGAGTTTTTCGTCCGAGAGTCAGAGAGTTTTCCAATTGCTGGAGGTCTCCTACTTATAGAAGATGATGTAGTTGGGATGTCCTGATCCCAAACGGGCGATCGCCTTTTCTGCATTATAATAAGCGGACGATTGTCTTAGCACATGATCCAACCCGTGCGATGCACGGTCTTCAGTTGCAGACGCTTGAATAAGCATTGGTTGCAGACGCTTGAATGAGCATATGACAGTATTTAGATGCCTATTAGAGAATTTGTATTGTATTTATTTTAGAGGATTTAATTGTGATGTTATCATAACTTTTGTATTTAAATTAGTTTATTTACTTTAAAAGTTACAATTAAAATAGTCTTTTCACATGTAGTCTTTTAATA
Source organism: Orobanche coerulescens (assembly GCA_033398695.1). Lineage (NCBI taxonomy): Eukaryota > Viridiplantae > Streptophyta > Magnoliopsida > Lamiales > Orobanchaceae > Orobanche > Orobanche coerulescens. The sequence goes on from CM065802.1 coordinate 39,798,066, forward strand.
TGAATAAGGACTCATCCGTAACACTTTTTGGTGTAGAATTCTTTTAGTCTATGTAATTAGTTATATGTAATGTATTGTATTTATTTTAAATGTTCATAGTGTAATGTTTTATTGTAATACCCGAGATTTTTTGTTATTAAAAGATTGAGTCCTGATATTTAATATTAAATCTTAAAAATCTAAGTGCTCTATAAAAATTGATTAGGCATGCGAATGGCTAGGAATTGAGTAGGCATGTGAATATGAAGTTTTCCTTCAATTTGGAGTATACAAACCATACTGCAATTATATCCAAAAAGAATATAACATTCCTGTTGAGTCTCAATAATTAAATATTGAGTCTTAATGATTAATGTCATTAAGATTGAGTCCTAATAATTAAATGTTGAGTCTTAATGATTAATGTCATTAATACATCTTTACATATAAAGTCGATTGTTTTTAATGTCTTGGATTTTTAGTACCATGTTAAAAATACTTATCGACAATGTCAGAATATCAATATCAACATACGTTTTAAAAAGGTTAAATTTCTTTTTTTTTCTAAGTTGTCAAATATAATACAGTCTTTAATTGTTTGGGGTTAGATTGAGGTAATTAAAAGATTAGTCAGAAGTTTTAGGATAACAACTAGCTCGATTTTTGTTTATTTATTACATTCGTAGATATTAAGAATCATATGGGGTAGGATATAAGACATTTATATGGGTAAGACATTTTAAAAAGTGAAGTTGTTGTCATTAAATCAGCTAAAAACTTAGCAGGCGGCGTACGTATTATTGAAAAGAAAATTGTACCACAACCTATTAGTAAACACTGATTTAGTGCGACTCGACCCGACCCGATCCAATCAATTAGCAAGTTATAATTAACAGTTTGAACAACCTTTTATCAATACTTTTAACCCTTTATGCTAAAAATCAAATTTTAATTTTTCTTATACGGTACGTATGCAACGCACGAGTCTGAATGACTAGTAATATTTAATAGATAAACATAATTAAATGAGAGTAAGTGTTTGATGTTTTTATGAACTGGTCATTCAGACCCGTGCGTTGCACACGGGCTCTATCTAATTGGTCATAGTGTAATGTGTGGTATTTATTTTCGTCATTAGGTTTGTAAGTTGTGATGGTTTCACAACTTTTGTAAGCATCGCATGAGTTTAAGATGAATGAGTTTAATTAGTTGTTTGGTGACTTTTATATTTAGACCGAGTCATTCAGACCCGTGCGATGCACACGTGCTTAATCTAAATGTTCATAGTGTATTGTTCAACACTAATTTTCGTCATTACATGGTCTGTATATAAGTGTTCATAGCGTAATCTTTGGCACTTATTTTCGTCATTATATATCTAAGTTGTGATGGTATCACACCTTTTCTAAGCATGACACACATTTAAAATAGTTTATTGACATTAAAAGAGTATATGTGAAGAGACTTTTTTCAAGATGCTACATTTAAAAGAGTCTCTTCACATGTAACTTTTTAATATGTATAAGTTACATACTAAATGTCAAAGGGAGGTTAAACGCATACGGTTCTTCAAAATAAATGTAACCCTTATATAAAATCGTAACAAAGTGGATATTCGCTATATTTTGAGATCTAGCTTGTGACAATTAATTATCCTTTTGGTTTATCATATCAAATATAGTAGTTCCACATTACTATGCTTAATTAATCGAATATTATTTTATGCACAAAAACCATTTAAGTTTCAATATTTTTTATTGTTGTGAAAATCGGTCCAATATTGTTAGTATATTTAATTTGTACCAGGTTGCATATATAAATATATTTGAAGACATCAATCTCAACATATAATTTTTCTACTCTTAATAACTAATATAACAATTTCATTTTGCCAAATTTGTTTGTCATTCTACAAATGAAACTAAAATTATATTAAGATAATCAATTAATCTCCATAGTGATATTACTTATTGAGTAAGATTTAAATTTAATTTATAATAGATTATATAAATGGTATATCTATATTGTTTAAACTACATAAATCGTCAAAATGATATTATTTATTATGTAAGATTTAAACTACAAAAATTATATAAATGATAAATTCTCAAAATAACATAATCACTTAATTGCCGATACTAATTGTGGATATGATTACCCGAATCATTAATACGTATTTGTTTTATCTATAGTCTATTGCTTTGCACCATTTATGGATAAAGATGATAGTGTGAAGATATTTTTATTATATACTACCATTTTCAATATGTAACATCGACATAACTTACACAATCATATCAAGTATCAAAGTCACGCAATATTTCAAGACGTTTAATTAAGAAAGTGACATTAACACACCGCAAGACAAAAAACTAAATTAAGAGCAAAAATATTAAAATGCACCAACAAAGTGTAGTAATAATTATTGACTAAAAATTGAACTCGTCACATTATTTTCAATAAACTTACTTGCTAACGAATCAATAGTATTAGCCCATTTATCGGTATTACATGAAGCAAAATATTGCATGTTTAATTTGTAACATATATTAATATGAATGCTAAGTATTCATCCCACCGATGGCCATGGCGTCGTTATTGTTTTTGTTGTTGTTCTTGTTGTTGTTGTTGTCTTTGTCGTTGTTGTTCATTGGCCTTTTTCATGTTTTGTTCTTGATACAATTTTTGTGACTTCTCGATATCTTTCTTTAATGCTTCTTGACGCGCTACAAAAAACAATTAGATATAGTTGATCGTTAGTAACTTAAATACAGTTAATCAATATATTGTATTTTCGATCAAAGTAAAAATGTTCGTGCATGTACCACATAATTGATAAGACAACGATGTGTAGGATCTCTTAAACCATTAGAGAAGATGACGTTACTACCAAACCTTCTAAGCACCATCTTTATGTCCTACATTGTTACACACACAAAACACACGTGAAATTTACATAAAACAATATAAATCAATATGCTAATTAAGCTAGACGATATGATGCTTACTTTACCACCATAATAATGTAACACCCTCAAGATATTCGAGGTATATTACAGCGCCGTAAATCCCTATATGGGACCCACCAGACTGAACAGCATCATACTCGTCGACTCACATAAACGACAGAACAATACCATGTCATAAAGACGCAAAACAGAATAATCCACCCGTTCAACCAGTCAATATAACATTATCATCCAACACGACATAATAAGCAACAATACAATCCGAACGAACAAGAACTCTTAAGTACTCGAGTACAACTATTAGTTCAAAACCACAAAAGATGAAAAGGTAAAAGACACTAAAACGTCACTCGTGCACAATCATCACGCACAGCCATCATCCGTGTACTGGTCCAGCGCCCGCTCGCCTCGAAGAACCTGACCTGAAATTCATAAAACGAATTTCCCCAAAACGGGTCCCCAGAGGGGTTAGCAATTACGCTAGTACAAGTAACCAGATGAACAACTTACATCTTACACATATAGTAAATGCATGCAATAAAGAAAACCGTTCGAAAGCACTCATTTCCGGAAATGCCAATATCAAATCACATTTGTAAAATTCACCACAATTAACCGTCGATCCACACCTCCGTGGACCCCTACCGAGACCCCGTCGGATCTAACCCGTAGTGGTTAAAAGCAAAGCTCGTCGATCCACACCTCCGTGGACCCCTACCGAGACCCCGTCGGATCTAACCCGTAGTGAGCATACACACACACACCATTTCTCATACAATACTACTATGTCAAGATTGTAAGTTCATAAGGATACTTGCCTCGATTAAATAGACGATGACACGAACGGAACGGAAGAATCAAGCACAACCGCGAGGAACCGACGAAAACGAACCTAACGATTCGAATAGCACAATCACAACCATTTCTAAACGATTATGGAAATGGAATACACCCGGAAACCCGCCTACGATTCATGTATATTCGTACCAAAAATAACAACGAGGGCGGACCACAACTAAACCCTCTCGATTCCGTAAAAATCCACAAAATATCCATAAATCCGTAGGAAAACTAAAGATACTAACAATATTAATCGTATACATCATGAATCCACCAACAAAACGGAACGAATCGGAAGAAAAACCCAAAACCCCCAATTTAATCGAAAATAGGGTTCTAGAGATGTTACCTTTGAAGATTCAAGTACCAAGATCCGTAGAACACGCGTTAGATTGATTGCCCTAAGCTTCACTACAAGAAAAATGGTGAAAATCAACCCCCCAATGGATAAAGATGAAGAACTCTTCCCCTCTCTCTCACTCTCTCTCGCGCAGGTGAAAATGAAGGTGGAAATGGACGATTTCGTCTAATAAAGACGAGTTTGTACAGTTGACCGCTTTGTGTGCCGCGGCACAGCCGAAGTGTGCCGCGGCACAGGCCAAAAAATACTCCTGTGTTTCGGCATTGTGCCGCGGACACGGCTGCGTGTGCCGCGGCACCTGATACTGGTTTTGGTCGCAGGAGACACACGAGTGTGCCGCGGCACCGGACACGTGTGCCGCGGCACTGGCCTGGCACTGTGCCGCGGAACCGGATGTGTGTGCCGCGGCACACAGTACAGATCGCTCGACCAACATTTGGAGAAATTTGTGTGCCGCGGCGCACGCACCTTGTGTCGCGGCCCACACCCCTTTTTGGGTCCCAAAATGATAAAAATGATCCGGAAAGAGAATAAAACGATAAGAATCAATATTTGGGGACTAATAACACGAAATGGATCCATGGCAACCCCGAAACGGCGGTTTCGCACAACAATAACAAGAATACAGTTCAACAGTTTGACAGGAAGGACACACTGAAAAGTACACGAGGGTCACTACGATCGAGAAATACACCAAAAACGAAAATACAAGGGAAAGAAAAATACGGATATTACATTCTACCCCTCTAAAAATAAGTTTCGTCCCGAAACTTAAGAAACAAACAACTCCGGGTACCTAGCACGCATGCTATCCTCGGTTTCCCAAGTTGCCTCCTCGACACCGTGTCTCGACCACTGCACTTTGACCAAAGGGATGGTTTTATGCCTCAATCGTTTCTCACGATGCTCCAAAATCTTCAAAGGACGCTCTTCGAAAGTAATATCCTCGGCGATATCAATCTCACCATAATCGATGACGTGACGAGGATCCGGGACATATTTCCTCAACTGGGAAACATGAAAAACGCTATGAACATGACTCAAGGCTGGAGGTAACGCCAAATGGTATGCCAACCCACCGACTCGCTCGAGGATCTCAAAGGGGCCGATAAATCTCGGACTCAACTTCCCTTTCTTCCCGAAACGAAAAACTCCCTTCGTCGGCGACACCTTTAGCAAAACGTGGTCTCCCACCTCGAATTCCAAAGGTCGGCGACGGACGTCGGCATACGACTTCTGTCGACTCTGGGCAGTCAACATCCGCTCTCGAATTACTTCTATCTTCCGCCTCGTCTCTAAAACGACATCCGGCTCGGTCCCGACCAAATCGGACGCCTCATTCCAACAAATCGGTGATCGACATCGCCGCCCATAAAGTGCCTCATACGGTGCCATCCGAATCGACGCGTGCCAACTGTTGTTGTACGTGAATTCGATCAGCGGCAAATGTTTCTCCCAGTCACTACTCCAATCGAGAGCACAGGCACGCAACAAATCCTCGAACGTCTGGATAGTGCGTTCCGACTGTCCATCTGATTGGGGATGAAACGAGGTACTCAAATGCAGCCGGGTACCCAACGCCTTATGCACCGCCTGCCAGAAGTGCGATACGAAACGGCCATCATGATCCGAAACAATAGACTTCGGAGTACCGTGAAGTCTCACAATCTGCGCGATAAACACACGGGCCAACTTCTCTGGGCCCCAAGTGTCCTTGATGCCCAGAAAATGTGCCGACTTGGTCAGACGATCAACAATCACCCAAACCATATTCATGCCCGATCTCGATCTCGGCAAACTCGTAACGAAATCCATCGATATGTCTTCCCATTTCCATTCCGGAACGGGAAGTGACTGTAAAAGCCCAGCCGGTCGCTGATGCTCGATTTTGACTTGCTGGCAAGTCAAACACCTTGCTACAAACTGCGCGACCTCCTCCTTCATGTCATTCCACCAGAAGTTCCTTCTCAAGTCCTTGTACATCTTACTCGAACCAGGATGAACGGAGTAAGGTGTAGCATGGGCCTCCCGCAAAATACTCTGTCTCATTTCTGAGTCGTTCGGCACACAAAGCCGACTCTGAAATTTCAAAATACCATCCTCGTGAATCACGAACCCAGGAGACTTTCCCTTAAGAACGTTCTCTCGGATTTGAGTAATCATCGGATCCTCTGACTGCTTCAGCTTAATCTCATCGATCAAAGACGACGAAATTTCCAAAGCATAAAATTGCCCGACAGTTCCCGGCAACAGAATCTCAACATCTAACTCGATCAAAGCTCGCCGAAGCTCAGACTGAGACGTAAGGATCTCAAGCGATCGCAATGCAATCGGTTTCCGACTCAAGGCGTCAGCCACGACGTTCGCCTTGCCCGGATGATAAAGTATCTCGAGGTCATAATCCTTAATCAGTTCTAACCACCTCCTTTGCCTCATATTCAACTCCCGCTGAGTAAATATGTATTTCAGGCTTTTATGATCGGTAAAGATCTGACATGCAGAGCCGAAAAGATAGTGACGCCAAATCTTGAGTGCGAATACGACTGCCGCTAACTCCAAATCATGGGTAGGGTAGTTAAGCTCATACGGCCTCAACTGTCTCGACGCAAAGGCAATGGTCTTGCCGTGCTGCATTAATACGCACCCAAGACCCTGACCCGAAGCATCGCTATAAACGGCAAAACCCTCGTTGCCACATGGCAACGCCAAAACCGGGGCTGAAGTCAAACGCTTCTTCAGTTCCTCAAAACTCAACTGCCTCTCGTCATTCCATACGAACTTCTCGGATTTCTGGAGCAACTGCGTAAGTGGTCGATCCAGTTTCGAGAAACCCTCGACGAACCTACGATAGTAGCCAGCTAAACCCAAGAAACTTCGGAGCTCTCTCACGTTTTTGGGCGGTGCCTAATCCAATACCGCCTCGATCTTCTGCGGATCTACACGAACCCCCTCGGCTGAAATCACGTGACCCAAAAACATCACTTCCTTCATCCAGAACTCACATTTCGAGAACTTCGCATAGAGTTGCTCGGCCCTCAAAATGTCTAACACTATCCGCAAATGATGGGCATGCTCTTCCTCGTTCCTCGAATAAATAAGAATATCGTCAATGAAGACGACGACACACTTATCCAAATATTCGATAAAAACTTTGTTCATCAACTGCATGAACACCGCCGGCGCATTAGTTAACCCGAAAGGCATGACTACGAACTCATAATGTCCGTATCTCGTCCGAAAAGCTGTCTTCGGCACATCGGACTCTCTCACCCGGAGCTGATAGTACCCCGATTTCAAATCAATCTTCGAGAATACCGCAGCTCCGTGCAACTGGTCGAACAAGTCGTCAATTCTCGGCAAAGGATACTTGTTCTTGATGGTCACCTTGTTTAGTTCGCGATAGTCGATACACAAACGTAGTGAGCCATCCTTCTTCCGCACAAACAGGACCGGTGCGCCCCAAGACGAGGCGCTCGGTCGAACATACCCCAACTCAAGAAGCTCACTCAACTGCTTCTTCAACTCGGACATATCTGAAGGTGCCATGCGATAGGGTGCCTTCGAAATAGGAGCCGCACCCGGCTCTAACTCTATAGCGAACTCGACCTCACGATCCGGTGGCAATCCCGGTAACTCGTCAGGAAAAACATCAGGAAATTCATTAACGATTGGAATCGACGAAAGCTCGACTCCACCACTCTCTGCCTTCAAGGCGTAGCACCAATAGCCGGTACACCCCTTTCGCAGGAGTCTCATCGCCTTCAAGGCGTTAATAACGAATTTCTGGTTCCCCCTCTTTCGCCCGACGAAAGAGTGCTCGGTGCCATCATCAGCTAACATGGTGATGATTATCGTGCGGTAATTCATGATTGCACCATGCCGCTCGAGCCAATCATCCCCGAGAATTAAGTCCTCACCCTCAATACCCACAACAATAAGATTAGAGGGCCAAGCCCTCTCACAAATAAACACAGAACAGTCTCGAACCTCCTGATCACCAACGATCCTATCACCGCTAGGAAGCTTAACGATGAAGGGTTCACAAGGCGTCAAACGGTCGAGACTCAAACGGCGCACACAATCCAGAGATATGAACGAATGCGTAGCACCTAATCGAAAAGCACACCGACAGATGAGAAAGAATATAAACGGTACTGCCGCCACGGTAGCCGGATCATCGGCTTTCCGCATCTCATAGACACGCGGGTGGGCCGAGCCGACACCGGAAGCTCCCCTTAGAGGGCTGACCCCGACCTCTCCCCGACTAGCACTCGGCGGGGATTGAGGAGCAAACGATCCCCGATTCACACTTGGTTCTCTAGGCGCTGGAATGGAAGCCCGGGCACCAAGAATTTTCTCCCTCTCGGACAGAAGCAGCCTTGTGGCCTACTGCCACACTGACACACGTCAAAGAAAGGGCTCAAACAAGTACGACTGATGTGGCCTGTACGACCACAATTGAAACACTTTACATCACGAAAAGGAGCACTGGTAGTTCCACGAGGACCCCCAGCGGAACGAGCTGGACCACCGCCGGCGGGGAAGTTAGCAGATTGGGATCTCTGCTGACCCCCACTCTTGTGGCCCGAAAAGTTCCCAGCGGACTTCTGCTTCTTACTCTCGCGGCCCGCCTCACTCGCCGTCACAGACATATCATAAGCAAGGGCCCTGCTCTGGTAATCTTTCAAGGTAGTACAGACGAGCCCCGACATGTAGTCCCGAATCGGCAACTTCATCCGTCTGGAGAAATGGAAAATTTTGTCGCTCTCCTCGACAACTTGGGTCTTCACATAACCCAACTCCTTATTAAAATCAGCAATAGCTTGAGATACGGGGATATCCCGCGGTTGAGCATCATAAAAGCATGTACCCGAGCACATCCCGATCGCCACGGCAATATTCATCTCCATCAACTCTTGAAACTCAGCCCACGAAGCGGATGGTCTTTGGGCCCAACGGCCTCCCACCAGTCCGTAGCGTCCCCAGTGAGAAAATATTGAGCAATAGGGACTTTACGGTCCTCGGGGCAGTTAGTGGCAACGAAGACCTTAGATATCTCCTTGATCCACCCTTCCCAGCCAATCGGGTCTGAAGCTCCCGAAAACTGAGGAGGATGCATCTTGATAACATCTTGGAGCCAACGATCCGCTCCGCCCCGATTAGCGTGGGCCTCGATCCGGCCTCAACCGCCCGAGCTATCGCGCCATTTGATTCACCATTTGCCGCATAACGGCCGCAATACCGAGGTCGGCACGCTCCGAGAAGAAGCATGGCTATGACGGTCGCCGATCACGGCCTCGAAGATCGCGACGTGGCCGCCACCGGCCGCCCCACGCCCGGCCGCGTCCACGACCACGACCGCGACCACGACCTCTTCCAGCATCCATACTGGAGTTAAATAAGTAGCAAAAGCCATACGAGGGTAAGTATAAGAGAAGAACAATCACAAGTCGAGAATCAAGGGTACGATACAAGGAATTAAGGAACAGAGGAAGGATAACTTACGGACACTGGTAGTACCGGAATCATGGCAGCGTGACGATGATGTGCAAAACAAAACACCACAAGACCCAATAAACCGACAAGCCTAGGTATCCATAAACCTAGTACTCTGATACCATTTTCTGTAACACCCTCAAGATATTCGAGGTATATTACAGCGCCGTAAATCCCTATATGGGACCCACTGTGTCAATAAAGATCATACTCGTCGACTCACATAAACGAAAGAACAATACCATGTCATAAAGACGCAAAACAGAATAATCCACCCGGTTCAACCAGTCAATATAACATTATCATCCAACACGACATAATAAGCAACAATACAATCCGAACGAACAAGAACTCTTAAGTACTCGAGTACAACTATTAGTTCAAAACCACAAAAGATGAAAAGGTAAAAGACACTAAAACGTCACTGGCACAATCATCACGCATGCCTATCATCCGTAATCTTGGTCCAGCCCGCCGCCTCGAAGAACCCGACCAAATTCATAAAACGAATTTCCCAAAACGGGTCCCCAGAGGGGTTAGCAATTACGCTAGTACAAGTAACCGATGAACAACTTACATCTTACACATATAGTAAATGCATGCAATAAAGAAAACCGTTCAAAGCACTCATTTCTAAATGCCAATATCAAATCACATTTGTAAAATTCACCACAATTAACCGTCGATCCACACCTCCGTGACCCCTACCGAGACCCCGTCGGATCTAACCCGTAGTGGTTAAAAGCAAAGCTCGTCGATCCACACCTCCGTGACCCCTACCGAGACCCCGTCGGATCTAACCCGTAGTGAGCATACACACACACACCATTTCTCATACAATACTACTATGTCAAGATTGTAAGTTCATAAGGATACTTGCCTCGATTAAATAGACGATGACACGAACGGAACGGAAGAATCAAGCACAACCGCGAGGAACCGACGAAAACGAACCTAACGATTCGAATAGCACAATCACAACCATTTCTAAACGATTATGGAAATGGAATACACCCGGAAACCCGCCTACGATTCATGTATATTCGTACCAAAAATAACAACGAGGGCGGACCACAACCAAACCCTCTCGATTCCGTAAAAATCCACAAAATATCCATGAATCCGTAGGAAAACTAAAGATACTAACAATATTAATCGTATACATCATGAATCCACCAACAAAACGGAACGAATCGGAAGAAAAACCCAAAACCCCCAATTTAATCGAAAATAGGGTTCTAGAGATGTTACCTTTGAAGATTCAAGTACCAAGATCCGTAGAACACGCGTTAGATTGATTGCCCGGGCTTCACTACCGAAGAAAAATGGTGAAAATCAACCCCCCAATGGATAAAGATGAAGAACTCTTCCCCTCTCTCTCACTCTCTCGCAGTGAAAATGAAGGTGGAAATGGCCGATTACGTCTAATTAAGACGAGTTTGTACATTGACCGCTTTGTGTCGCGCACAACCAAGTGTGCCGCACGTGCCAAAAATACTCCTGTTTCGGCATTGTGCCGCAGCCACGGCTGCGTGTGTCGCGGCACCCGGTACAGTTGGGTTTTGGTCGCAGGAGACACACGAGTGTGCCGCGGCACCGGACAGGTGTGCCGCGGCACTGGCCTGGCACTGTGCCGCGGCACCGGATGTGTGTGCCGCGGCACACAGTACAGATCGCTCGACCAACATTTGGAGAAATTTGTGCCTTGCGCACGCACCTTGTGCCGCGGCCCACACCCCTTTTTGGGTCCCAAAATGATAAAAATGATCCGGAAAGAGAATAAAACGATAGGAATCAATATTTGGGGACTAATAACACGAAATGGATCCATGGCAACCCCGAAACGGCGGTTTCGCACAACAATAACAAGAATACAGTTCAACAGTTTGACAGGAAGGACACGCTGAAAAGTACACGAGGGTCACTACGATCGAGAAATACACCAAAAACGAAAATACAAGGGAAAGAAAAATACGGATATTACAAATAAGTTGTAGCCCAATGTGCACGCTGTGTGGAGGAAGTTGTGTTTTGTTGTGTGTGATTTTTGACACATTATATAGTTGATAAAATATTTATAACTCATGGACGGGAAGGTAAAAAGACTAACACTAATTGGTGTGTTTAATTTATGCATTCATGGCACCAAACACTTCATCTCCACATTTCACTTTCAATTCGTGAGCCATTTATTATAACCACTTTACTTTTGTAACTGACAAATGCTTCATATACTTAACATATAAATGGCCATTATGTGAATATTCATTGTACACTTAACGAAAGTTGCTTGACATGCCTGGAAATCAATGTGGAATAACAAATATGATACAATCAATTCATCAAGCATTAATCATGACCACTTACATTTATAAGGCTTCTTAAGCTTTAAATAACTGACAAATGCTTCATATACTTAACATATAAATGACCATTATGTGAATATTCATTGTACACTTAACGAAAGTTGATTGACATGCCTGGAAATCAATGTGGAATAACAAATATGATACAATCAATTCATCAAGCATTAATCATGACCACTTACATTTATAAGGCTTCTTAAGTTTTATATATATATATATATATATATATAAGATATGTTAAGCAAATTTTCCTCCAACTTGTCAATAATCGTGTAGTTTTTATTTTTTGGGGCTTTACGTACCAATTCTCATATTTATTTAATAATTTTTTTTTTGAACGGCAAATTTCAACTTAGACTTAACCACCCGCAAGACGCAGACCCTAACCACCACTTGTCCAGACTATGTTGTCTTAACCGGGCCCACGCTGGTGACAAGTGAGATTTAATAATTTTTTCAATTATCCGTTTGCACGAATTAGACTTGTCCAATTTTACATATAAGTTAAGATTTATTAAATGTCTTAGAACCTTTTAAATTTTTTTATCAAATTTTCTTGTCTCAATTTTTTTAGATTTTAGTTAACTTTCAGATTTGTGTAAAGCACTTGTGGATTTATTTTAGATAATTTCCTAATTTTATTTTTACATTTATTAAAAAAATTCAGACTACGTGAAAATTAAAAGAGATGAAAACCTAATTGAGTGAATAAATTAAAATGCTAAAATTAAAATATTAGGAGGAAAAAAATGCACAAACCTAGGAAATCTCGGCACAATCACAATTTTTTCGATACTTTATATAAGGTTATGTTTAACGGTAACCATCTCAACCACTCAACCATTCAATATTTTTAATATTTAATTAATTTCTCTATCTTCTGCATCATTAATATTTATGTCAACACAACCACACTATTTTTCTATAAATTTATTATTTATCTAAACCATGCAATCACCCAACCAATAGCAATAAGATATTACAAACAAAATAATTGTTCTTCAAACAAATAGAGAAAAATTCACAAAATGGAAAAAATGAAATTTTAATGACAAAAATAGATGAAATATGTAAAGAAGAAGATAGAAGTTTAGTGTGTGTAGAAATATAACAAATGAGGTCCCTATATGATTTTTTTTTTTTTAAATGAAATTATGATTTTTTTTCTTGACATATTATATAAAAATATTAATATTTTAATTGGACGACCACTTGATAACTCTGGGAGCTCAACCTGATTTTTTATTTTTATTTTTATTTTTTAATTCATGTTCCGGCAACCAACCGCCTCAAAAGTTGTTATGGGTGGTCTAACGCCGTTACAAAATTCGCATATTCTAAGAACGACTCATATGGATTCCTCGAATATTCGTCCGCATGAAATAGTTATCATAGAAGTTGACAGTAAAAAAAAAAAAGTTGACGGTAATAAATATAACCGTAAAATTTCAAAACAATACTTAAATAGTAACCGACACCTCTTTTCCTTTGCTATTTTAAAGTCTCTACACATATTAACGAAGCATTAATTTGAATGTACTTACTCTTAGGCGGTATATTTGAATGTACTTGTACAGCATTAATTTGAATGTACTTGCTGCTCTGTCTTGTATAAAATCATATCAAAGATATTGGCTAACAGATTACAAGCCAATAACAATCAGCTGAGACACAATCAGCTTTTGTTCGGGGAAAGTCTATCTTCGACAACACTTTGCTCAGTCATGAATTGATTAAAGGATATATGGAAGGAAGCACATCTCACCTCGAGTCATGGTTAAAATAGATATTCAGAAGGCATATGATATGACTCACTGGAATGACCCTTCTTGAAGTATCTAATGCTAGAATTGGGATTTCCCAACACTTTTAGTCATGAATTGCTTGTTTATCCACGGTATCCTATGTTATTAGCATCAATGGTGAGCTGTCCCAACCTTTTGTAGCTAGAAGAGGGCTAAGACAGGGGATCCCATCTCCCCTTATCTTTTTGTTATCTGCATGGAGTATTTACATCGAAGTTTATTGGAGCTGCACACTACTAGAAAAAACGGCTTTAGTGACGCTCAAAAGTGTCACAATAGGTGGTGTATTGTGACGCTTTTGCTATAGTGACGCTTTTCGAAAGCGTCACCTGATTTGGCGTTTCAATAGACCGTTGTTGTGACACTTAAAAGGCGTTGCAACAGATATCTAATGTGACGCTTTCTTGCATATTGTGACGCTTTTCATGCATCACATGAGTAAGCTTTAGTGACGCTTTTTGCCATTTTTTGCGACACTTTTTGGCGTCATACAAGTGAATTGTAGTGACACTTTTTAACATCACTAGAGTTAATAACTAACTTAACTACTTTTATTAGTGACATATTTTGGCGTCACAATAGCGTATTATAGTGACACTTTTTAGCATCACGTAAAAAACATAACTACCTTAACTAACTCTTTTAGTGACTCATTTTTGCATCACAATAGTGTGCTATAGTGACACTTTTTAACATCACATAAAAGTTTATAACTACATTGACTACCTATTTTTGTGACGCCTACAAGTATCACTAAATAATTTCAAGTAACATATTTTGCTATAATGACAATTGTCAAGTAAAACGTAACATTTTCTTTAAACATAAAATGTTGCTAATTATAATAGTATGAATAGTTGTTTTGTAATAACAATAGCAACATAAAATTTTAATTTCCAACTCAAATACCAAGATCTATAACAAGAAAATAAGATCCCAAACAAGAAACATAACATAAAATATCAAACAACATTGAGTTCCAAATTACAAAAAAAGTAAGTTTTCATATTAATGTCAATTAACTCCAAAATAAACCGAAAGTCTTTCATGTCACTTTTCTTATCTCGCATCTTCCACTTCAACCTATAATAATAAACGAAAGAAAAATTAATGATACTAAAATACTAAAAGAACAAGCAAACGATAATAATGAAAGATTGTTAGAAAAGACTTACCAAACACTTTGCCAAGCAATGCTACCTCCGTAGCTTGTCCAATAAATTTGACACTTCCAATTGTCCTTATTAATGCATGATCATATTTAATTGGCACGGTAACTTTCACTTCACACCAATCAACACCCAATTCTTCATTCCCGACTAGCTTTGATGGATTTAAGCTTTGAACGGAACCTTTCGCAATATAATTTTGAGTAATCATGTCTTTCAAAAGAACCTTTGCTCCAACCTGGATCATACATTTCAAGAATGGAAAAACCCATTATAAATAACGAAAAAAAAGTAATAACACGAAAAGCCCTGTTACGAGTAGCCCGGATAACACGTAAAAGCCTCACATGAGTAGCCCGGATAACACGTAAAACCCCTGTACGAGTAGCCCAGTTTGTCAAGACTATGTTAAATTAGAGAACAGGAGCATATGTTTACAGCCTATACTGCTTTTTTCGAATAGAAGAACAAATTACCAAACATACGGAAAAGCCACATTACGAGTAGCCCGGATAACACACTGTTTTGAGATAACCACGAAAAGCCTTGGATACGATACTTAGTTGAAAAGCACCGTTTAAACATACACTCAGTTCTTTGTAATTTAACATTCAAAATCCCGGATAACACACCGACCATATCAAAAGCCCGGATATTCCTTCAATCATGTAGAGTAAATCTATAAACAAGGGGAATACAATAAATAACTAGAACGAAGATGTACAGCAACTGCCACGATCAAAACATTAATGTAAATGTTGTAACTCTACATGAAATCGAAGTCATACTGTACTCAGTGTAAGAGAGAACAACATTTCCATTCTTGAAATTACACATACTTGAAATCGCTTTGATTCCATTCGGGCAGGAAAATGTCTTGGACTCGGTTAAATTACAACCATACTTGAAATTACACCATACTTGTAAAGTACAGCCGTACTTGAAATCGCCTGAATTATCGAGTCCAAGATGCAGTATGCTGCGACAGAGCATATGTTTGATGAAGCAGCGGTATACTGCAGCGAGAGCATATGTTAAATTACAGCCATACTGTTTTTCAGATTTGAAGAACAAATTACCAAACATACATGAAACGACAATCTTTGATCGAGCATTGTATTATGAACAGGAGCATATGTATTATGAACAGGAGCATATATATTATGAACAGGAGCATTGTTTTAATAAGCTCCCAGTGAAACACAGCATATGTATTATGAACAGGAGCATTGTTTTAAAATACGAGAGGCATCCTGTTTCAAATTAGTCCAAAATGACCTATTACATATTAATATATTCATGGTATTCTATATAACTTCCCGCAATACATCTAAATATATGCATGGTATTCCATATAACATGACATCACATAATAGCTACTATAAGTACTATGTACGTACTTGCAAGGGAATAGAACGGGTACTTGAGGGTTGAGCAGACCGGGCAATTACAGAATTGCGCAAGGTTGATGGGGAAGATCCCTTTGTCAATCTTGAATGATCATTTCCACTCGAGTCCACTTTGCTCAACAACATTTGAATTAACTTGTCCTTCTCTTCTAGTTGTATCGTCAATGCTTCTTTTTCCATGACAATGCGATTGATATCATTATGGCCAAGTGAATGATCACCATATACACCTTGTGATTGTTCCGTAACCATACATGCGCACTCGTCCACCTTTATCTTCTCCAAGGACTTGGGCATATATGTCATTTGGACCTTTGTCCGTGCACCGTGGTAGTTGACTCTTTAATTGTCGCATTTTTTCTATATACAAATTTAACGAAAAAATCATTCGGGGTCATATATTTTGAAATGTTGTAGTAAGAAAAAAATATTACGAAGTACTAGAAAAGATTCACCAATGCATTTGTAACTTCGGATTAGATGTATTCCCATCTCGAGAATAACATTTTGCAAAAATATCTGCTTGCTCGGCTCCTTTATTCCCGCCTCCTTAACGTTTCATCATCATCCTCATATATCCCAACATTAAGTGCGACTTCTTCCTACTGACCAAAAACTTCTCTATTTTAATCATCACCCTTTAAGTTATAATTAGTTCAAAATGAAAAGTAGTTACCTTAGCGATTCATAAACTTGAGCAAAACTCTTTTTCGAGTAATATGTTACATTTTCTTCATTGATCTATTTTTTTTATTCTGCTCGCTAGTGTACTATCGAGTTCAATCATACCAGAAGTTAGAGACAATAATAAAATGACTCTTTAACATAAAAATTATGAATCGCACCTTTGCGTTTTCACTGCACCAATGTTCAACAAGAAATTTCCAATGTTCTTCCGTCACCCTCTCATCACGTGTATCAGGCCTCTTACGTAAGTTTTGTTCCAAACTTAAGTTTGGATTAAAATATAATTTTTTAATTCTACATTTGAAAATCCTCCAACTTCTAGCTAAAGCTTTCAAAACAATCTTTTCATATCCAGAAATAACAAAGCTCCCCTACAAAAATGTAATAACCATGTAACGTTGGTAAATCACTACAATAATATATATCAATTCTATAAATTTATACCTTGATCATGCTCAACATTGTTTTTTTGTTGGGGTCTGGTACCCTATGCCAATCTGGGTAATTAAGTGGAGCTACTTTCCCATTTCTTGCAATAGACCCCACAAATTCAACAAATTTGCTTTTATTAGGACCAATGGGTTTTCCATACCGATTGAATGAAACCTTCAGAGGCTGACTTTTGTTGTCAGAGCTTATGGCATAAATGTGAGGCATATAAGTAAATCCTCTAGTTTTATGTTGTTTACAAGTGGCATCTACACATACAAGAAAAATAAGTTTTATAACAATATTGAAAGGGACAAATTATATCATGTGTATATGATGTAGTATCATGTGTAATATGATGTAGTATACCTTGGGACTCAACATGATTTGTATTTGCTAACTTGTTAACATTTTCATCCACCCGGTTATCTACACCAAGAATGGATTGTTCGCTTCTTTTACTATTATTCACATTCCTAACACTCCGCCTTCTTGTTATTGCTCCAAGGTCCTCTAAATCAAGGTATGAAAACACAATTTAAGTAACAACAATCAACATATACTAACTTAAAAAATGGACAACCAATACCTTCAGATTGTACATTTTGTGCATCATTTAAATCATCAACTTCATTTGTACTTTGCTTTCCCCTTTTGAGTGCTCCAAGGTTATCTGAATTACAAAATCCAAACTCTATATAACTAATAACTATCTGAATTACAAATTCCAAACTCTATATAACTAATAACAGTCAGTAAATACACATTAAGTTGGACAAGATGACACATCAATATCGCTACATTTTCTAATCTATTTCATACCTTGAGAATATAAATTTTGCTCATCCATTGAACCATTAATCGCTTTTGTACTTTGCCTTCCCCTTTTTGTTGCTCCAAGATTCTCTACATTATGAAATTCAAACACTATATAACTCAGAATAGTCAAGTAAATATATAATAAGTTGAATAAGATGACAGATCAATACCGCTATGCTACATTTATAATCTATTTCATACCTTGCGAATGTATATTCTGGTCATCAATTAAATCATTAATCGCTTTCGTACTTTGCTTTCCCATTGTCATTGCTCGAAGGGTCTCGAAATCGATTAAATCATCAATATTTGGAGCACTTTGTTGGCCACTACCTAATGTGTATTTTCCGCGACTATGGATAAAATTTGCACTTTTCTGTCCTTGCTTTATTACTACAATTAAACAACTCGATTAATGGGACAACTTATTTTTTCAGCCAATATAATAAATGTAAAGTTACTAAAAATACATGGACACAATATGTATACAGATATGTACCTGGAGGGTCGAGATACTGCTCATTGGGATTTTGATCTTTACTTTTTAGAAGATAATCTGGAATACTAGTAACTCTTGGTCCCCGTTTCAGACACACAACATTATCTATTAAGAATGTAAAATACCGACCAAAGAATTACAGTAAAGATTAAGAAATATAAACAAGACATATATGTATATGTCTTATGTGAACCTCGACGACCATCATGTTTCTTACTGAGATCTCCATCTGTATTTGTATCACTCCAGCTGTCACAATCGTCTAAGGGTAAATGCAACCTTCTCTGGCCACTATTAGAAAAATTACTTCTTTGCCCTCTCGCCATTGCTATAAGATCATTCCTAGTAATAACGTGGCCCTTAACCATTTTTCTGCAATTAAGAATCTTGGAAAAAAATATAATGAGGAGCAATATAAGTAAAAGTATATTTTCAATAAGGTAAATTTCACTAAAATTAAAAATCGAACAATTAATTTCTCAAAAAACATAAGAAACTGATCAACTATCTCAAATAGAAAATAAGAACTCCTAATAGGACTCTATTCTTCTTCTGCTAGAGTAGGAGGCACCCCTTCGCGAAACCAAAAAATGTTTGAAATCCCATCATTGGGTGGTTCGTTACATGGTGTGCTTTGAGCTATGATGTCGATATCACTTATTATTAAGTCATTTCCATCCTCAAATTTCTCTCTCGGTTTAGTTTTTACAACAACATGCCATCCTCTATCAGAAGGATCCTCCACATAGAAAACTTGTTGTACTTGAGATGCAAGAACAAACGGCTCACTCTGACGCTTTATGTTTGTAAAATTCGCTAATGTGAACCCATCACTATCTTGCTTTAATCTTCTACCCTTTGTAACCCAATCACACTCAAATAGTACAACTCTCTTTCCCTGGAGATAGTTTAACTCAATTATGTCTTTCACAATCCCATAATAGGTCAAATCAGAAGAGATGGGTCTTTTGTCTTTTTTGCTTGCAAAGCTAGTCGTTCTTTGCACTAACCATCACTCCACAATTTTGAGTTTTTCTTTTTCTCAACTTCCCCTGGTGTGAAATCAAACCATTAGCAACAAACCCTTTAAATCTTTGACCCACTGGAAGTGGCCCTCTCGCAAGGCATGCGATATCACTTTGAATCATGTCATCGACATCATAATGATCAAGTCCGACACAGTGAAAAAATCATGTCAACAATATCGAAAACACATAACCAAAAAATAAAATACTTACTAGGCTAGAGAACCATTTGGGAAAAGCATCACTGTGAATTAAATGCGATCTCATGTTACGGGAACGACGCTTTTAAATCGATCATTGACTCATGATCACCGCACAACGTAAATATAATTGTCATGTGATGATTTAATGGATAAGGATTTTGTAGGTGAAAATTAGTCGCTTACTCTATTGTAGACTTAATTTCTTCACAATTAAAAGCACGTATCTATGTGCTTTTTCTAAGGTTTTATTGTCTAGAACCCTTTGGTTGTCCTGTGGACAGAGGCCGACGGCCATTGAGAAGATTTCCGTGCCATCATTATTTGTGTGATCTCTTTCCTCATTTCGACTAAGTCGATTACGCCTTGTTTCTACGTGATCATCAAAGTAAAGGGAACAAAATGATAAGCACTCCTCTGCTAAATAACCTTCTGCAATTGACCCTTCAGGTCGGCCTTTGTTGCGGACATAAGATTTAAGCGTGCTCAAGTACCTTTGACAATATAGAAAACAAAATATATTACAAAGTATTATGTTCAAATCATAAAAGAGTTTGACAAAAAAATGAAAAATTACCTCTCAGGCGAATACATCCATCGATAGTGAACTGGACCTCCTAATTTTGCCTCAGTAACCAAATGCACAGTTACATGAACAGTAATATCGAAAAATGCAGGAGAAAATATTTTTTCAAGCTCGCATAGTATTATTGATATATCATTTTCCATTCTAACCAAATCACTGTGATGGAGTGTCTTGGAACACAATTCTTGAAAGTACTTGCACAAACGAATAATAGGTGAACGAACATAACTTGGTAACAGATTGCGTAGTGCTATAGGTAATAATTGTTGCATTAGTATATGACTGTCATGGCTCTTATTAATAGAAATCTTTTGAGGCTTTAGCTGCACACATTTTGATATATTTGAGGCATATCCATCAGGCACTTTTATGTTTTTCAACACCATGCAAAATTGATGTTTCTCATTTTTATCCAATTCAAAACAAGACGCAGGTAACCATTCTCTACCATTGACATCTACGAAAGGATGAAGTTCGGGTCTTACACCTTTATCTTTCAAGTCTAGGCGTGCATTTTTGTTGTCCTTGGACTTATCAGAGCTCAACAACGTGTATAAAATCTTATCACACACATTCTTCTCAATATGCATAACATCGAGATTGTGGCGTAATAAATTACTCTTCCAATATGGCAACTCAAAGAAAATACTCTTTTTCTTCCATCCATAAGGCAAGCCTTGGGCACCTATTAGTTTCCCAAATTTATTTTCAATGTGTTTGACTTCATCAAACACCTCTAAACCTGTAGGATAAGGAGGGGCTTCTCCATGCTCCTCTTTCCCGATAAATGAGCGTGTATCATTACGATAAGGATGGTTACGAGGTAACAATATTCGATGGCACATGTAGCATTGCTTATGGGAGTTTTTCAAATACTCTGAGTTCGTGTTTTGAAGACACACTGGGCATGCATAATTTCCTTTAGTACTCCAACCCGACAAATTTGCAAGACCAGGAAGATCACTTATAGTCCACAATAATGCCGCATACATTTGAAAATTTTGCTTTCTTGAAGCATCGTATGTCTTAACACCTACATCCCACAATTACTTTAATTCAAGAATTAAAGGTTGCAAGTAGACATCAATGTTATTTCCTGGTTCACCGGGACTGTATAAGTGTAGACAACATAAAATATGACTTATTCATGCACTCTCCAGTGGTAAGTTATAAGGCATTAAAACAATTGGCCAAGTACTATGGTTAATCATCATGCTTCGAATGGACTAAATCCATCAACAGGCCTAATCTTACATTTCGAGCATCCTTAGCGAAATTTGGATGATTGTAATCAAATGTCTGCCAAGCTGGAGAGTCAGCTGGGTGTCTCATGATACCATCATCTATGCGCTCATATGCATGCCATGCCATATTGGATGCAATTTTAGTTGTCATGAACAATCTTTGAAGCCTTGGCTTCAAAGGAAAATGCCAAAATGACTTGTTTGACACTTTGTTTTTCTTTTTTGTCTTCCTAGAGTTTTCAACGCTTGAAACATCACCTTCCAGAACTTTCCACCGAGACTCACCGCAAGTATTGTAATACCCCAATTTTTCGGATATATTTTTTTTCGTTTATATATTGGATATTGTGGATGGTTAATTATGCTCGAGGACGTTGTGAACGTTTGAAAATGTTATTGAATTGAGTATATGTATTGATTTTGCCGTATGCTCGTATTTGGTATGTCATGACTTTGGACAGGAATTGTTGAAATTGGCTAAGTATGGAATTATTACATACGTTAATAAGGTGAGATTACGTACGTAAGATTGGCATGGTTACGTACGTCAAGGCTAAGGTATTACGTACGTAACGAAGGCATCGGACAGAACCGAGTCCTGTGAGGCAGGTGAGATCCTGTTTCGGCAACTTTCGGCGGAGGATGTTGACAGGTGAGTCAACGTACGTGTTACGTACGTTATACAGGACGTGTTACGTACGTAACACAACCATCAGATCAGAGCAAGTCAACTGGTATATTACGTACGTTATATGGTATGGGTTACGTACGTAATAGACTGCACGGAATGAGACAGTGAGATGGTTACATACGTTATGGATTTTGGATTACGCACGTTAAAGTTGTTACGTACGTTAAGAAAGGACACCTACGTACGTAATGAGAGTGCAATTTATAGATTGAAGTGTTGCCTTTCATTTCTCTCACGATCCTTTGAGATATTTCTCTCCAAAACTCGTCCCTCTTCACTTTTAAGAGTGTTCTAAACACTTTTAACATGATTGTGAGCTTGGAATCATGGAATTAGAGCTTGGTTATGGAACTATTGTTGATTCTTGAAGTGATTTCTTGTGTTATCCATATTCTATGAGGTTTATGCCGAAGGAAGATAATGATATGCTTTGAATATGTTGATTATGATTATGGAATCATAGAGATCTTGATGTTCTTGAGGCCATATGATGACTATGATGATTTAATGATTCTTGGAATGGAGTTCAATTATTCTTTCTTCGTGGTTCGTCCATGCAAGGTAATCCTCATATCCCTTTTGATAGTGGCTTATTTTTTTCTTTTTGGGCTACTACTTGGGAGGGAGTACATTGGGAATCGTGTATTTTGATGTTCGTCTTATTTCAATGAAAATGCATAAATTGGACTGTACTTTTATCCATTGCGTGAGTATTTTTGAAATGGATTTTTGGTATTTTGCCAATGAAATTTTATTTTGTAAAACCGATTCCCTAAACTGAGTTTTTGGCATTTTAAGCTTGATCGTTTTGTCGGTATTTGGAAAATGATTTTTTTTTAGTATTTGAAAATTATTACCGTCATAGGTATTTTTAGCATTTTTGGTATGACGTGGAAATTGTGCTTAGCCTGGTAAATCCTTGTGAGAAGGGTTTACGGCGTGTAATATTCCCAGGAGGATCTGGGGTGTTACAATTATGGAATCATGTGATAATGTTATACGAGATTTGTTGGAATTGTAATAAGAGATTTCGGATGTTGATATGATTATTTCTAGCCACTCCGGGACGGGCCTATGGTCCTCTGAGGGTTTCGTAGCCTCTGGTGCGATTCCATGGTTGATATGAACGAACCGTTTCTACGGCATTCATATGAAATAATGTTGGCATGCTTATTTATATCCACTGCGGGACTGACTGACGTCCTCCGAGGGTTTCGTAGCCTCCAGTGCGATTCCATGGATAATATGAATTAACCACTCGGACGGACCGACGGGTCCTCCGAGGGTTCCGTAGCCTCAGTGCGGTTCCACGGTATTCATATATGTATTGATGAGATGCTATGAGATTTAGTTATTAGGAATACTAGTCTTAAATTGATGAATTGACGGATAATCGATGAATTGACGGATTACATTTACTTTATTGTCGAGAAGTATTATGTTTCATATTGTTATACTTGCACTAGCTATTCGACGCTAACCCTTTATGGGAAATACGTTTCATGTATTTCAGTTCCAGGAGAGCGACAGACGGGTGCAAGGTCGGCATGAAGATGATGGGCAAGTGTGATCTGTGTCTTGTCTCCTGTTATCTCTTTTGGTTTCCTCCATTCAAGTTGTTGTCTTGGAATGGATTTTTAAATACTCGAGTATTGTATTTCAGTTTCCTTGATGTTCCGGCCTGTGTTGCCGAAGTATTGATTTGTGCAGTGATGTATATGGTTTCATTGTTTATGGTTTCGAATACCATTTGTATCGTCTTTCTTTCTATTGTATGTAGACCTTATCGGTCAAGTTTATAGTTCCGCGTATGTTTAGCCTTGTGGGTCCCACGGCGGGGCTCACGGCGCTGTAATATACCCTGAATAACTTGGGGGTGTTACAAGTATCACAAAGTGTTTTGCTTTCATTTACACCCCAATATATCATGCAATCATTTATGCATGAGTCTATCTTTTGGTAATGAAGTCCTAAATCTCTCAATATTTTTCTTGTTTCATAATAATTTTTTGGAAGTTGGACTCCATCTGGAAAAGATTCTCTAAGTAAATCTAGCATCATACAAAATGACCTATCACTCCAGTGCCCAAGGCACTTGATTTGATGCATGCGAACAAGGAAAGAGAGTTTCGAGAACTTTTTGCATCCAGGATACGCCTCTGTTCGTCATTAAGAAGCCTACAGAACTTTTCACTTCTTCATTTGGTCTCTCGCCC
Organism: Orobanche coerulescens; assembly: GCA_033398695.1. Lineage (NCBI taxonomy): Eukaryota > Viridiplantae > Streptophyta > Magnoliopsida > Lamiales > Orobanchaceae > Orobanche > Orobanche coerulescens. Next base: position 39,822,856 of record CM065802.1, read on the forward strand.
ACGATAATAGAATTAAATTGCATATCGTTATCGTCACCAAACATAGGAAATTGATCATAAATCAACTCACGCATATTATCGACGTACTGCACCATCGCTATATGCGTCAACTAAGGGCACCGTGTTCGAAATTGACTCACCATGGAACACCCATTTAGTATAGCCTTTGAAAACCTCTTGTAATTAGATGTGCTTTGACAATTTTTAGTTCTCTACATATGCCATTTTTACACTCTTTACAAGGACACAATATCAATCCATCATTTGAATTGAAAATGCAAAGTTCAAAAGTATTGCACCCGTAGCTTGTAGGCATCCATTAACCTTGGTAATTCCATCCAACTCCTATCTCGTATCCATACTGGGATGACAATAACATATTAATTTAAAAATATAAACATTAAAGAAAGCAAATCAAGAGAGTTAGAAGGACAAAAAGCAGAGATGACAATCGTAGACATTACAAAAGAACACATAATAAATCCTTTTGTTTTATCCGACCTTTGTCGACCAACATGACAATCATAACAATTTAACCTCATAACTCGTTACAAGTATATAACCTAGCCACTAACTTATCGCCCATAATTTTATTCCACATAATTGCAAGATATTGCACATTAAACTCATAAAATCTTAAAACACCGAACTAAAAACCAAAATGCAAAAACTTGGCTATATGTAACAAAGATCACATCAACATGACAATCATAACACTTTAACCTTAGAACTCCATACAAGTATATAAACCTAGCCAATAACTTACCGCAAATTCGTAACATACTTGCAACCTTATTATTCTTTTCTTTAATTAAAGTAAACAAAAATGTAGCAATAAAAGAAAGAATTCGATAAGAAATCGCCATTGTCCCGATCAAAATCACAAAGATCAAGAAAGGAGCACACGGTGATGAGACTCAAATTCGGGGACTCGATTTGAATTTTGAGATTAAAACCCGTTTAAATTAAAACCGGATCCTCAAGCTCTTGACAAAGATCCGAGGACACTTCCGGTCTGGCAACAAGCAAGATTAGTGTTTTGGATTTTAAGGTTTTAATTTGTTTGAGTTTTAATTAATAAGAAAACAAGTCACCTGAAAAATGAATCCAACAAAGAAAATAGGCCGCGCAAGCGAAACAAATAAGTAACACTAAACAATTCAAGGATGACTCATGCGACAATAGAACCGAGCTAGCAGCAATAATTAAAGACGAGGTTCAAGTCAACGGAGCCGTAATCGCCCTCCGAGGAGTCCTTTAATCAATTAACTTATCTTATGTGTAATCCTAGTTCACTTAAACAGTAAAGAAAATCCAAATTTTACAGGTAATATTTTTTTACTGAGAAATTACTGAATCAACTAAAAATTAATGGAACTATACTTACCCAGAAGGCGATAAGATTTTTCACTACCTGCCTTCATCAAAAACCATAAGGAAACATATTAAAAATAACATATCAATCTTCAATAAAGAGTTGAGGCAGCATTCGAGATTTTATTTCTAATAAAACAAAATCTACATTGATCAGTTATTGGTACAAAATTAAACAAATAAAAAGGTTATACAAGCACTAAACACAGAGACAAAAAACGGGGCTGTAATATTGACATGTTCTCTGTGGAGACAAGAGAAAATATTTCTCTCAAAGTTCTCCTCCTTATCTCCGATTACAAAAGAACACATAATAAATCCTTTTGTTTTATCTGACCTTTGTCAGACCAACATGACAATCATAACAATTTAACCTCATAACTCGTTACAAGTATATAACCTAGCCACTAACTTACTGCCCATAATTTTATTCCACATAATTGCAAGATATTGCACATTAAACTCATAAAATCTTAAAACACTGAACTAAAAACCAAAATGCAAAAAACTTGGCTATATGTAACAAAGATCACATCAACATGACAATCATAACACTTTAACCTTAGAACTCTATACAAGTATATAAACCTAGCCAATAACTTACTGCAAATTCGTAACATACTTGCAACCTTATTACTCTTTTCTTTAATTAAAGTAAACAAAAATGTAGCAATAAAAGAAAGAATTCGATAAGAAATCGCCATTTTCCTGACTGAAAATCACAAAGATCAAGAAAGGGAGCACACAGCTGATGAGACTCAAATTCAGGGACTCGATTTGAATTTTGAGATTAAAACCCGTTTAAATTAAAACCGGGATCCTCAAGCTCTTGACAAAGATCCGAGGACACTTAGGTCTGGCAGCGCAAGATTAGTGCTGTTTTGGATTTTAAGGTTTTAATTTGTTTGAGTTTTAATTAATAAGAAAACAAGTCACCCTGAAAAATGAATCCAACAACAAAAATAGGCCGCGGCAAGCGAAACAGCAAGTAACACTAAACAATTCAAGGACAGCTACTGCGACAATAGAACCGATCTAGCAGCAATAATTAAAGACGAGGTTCAAGTCAACAGAGCCGTAATCGCCCTCCGAGGAGTCCTTTAATCAATTAACTTATCTTATGTGTAATCCTAGTTCACTTAAATAGTAAAGAAATTCCAAATTTTACAGGTAATATTTTTTTATTGAGAAATTACTGAATCAACTAAAAATTACTGGAACTATACTTACCCAGAAGGCGTTACGATTTTTCACTACCTGCCTTCATCAAAAACCATAAGGAAACATATTAAAAATAACATATCAATCTTCAATATTGAGTTGAGGCAGCATTCGAGATTTTGTTTCTAATAAAACAAAAAGGTTATACAAGCACTAAACGGGGCTGTAATATTGACAAAGGTTATACAACCACTAAACACAGAGACAAAAAACGGGGCTGTAATATTGACATATTCTATGTGGAGACAAGAGAAAATATTTCTCTCAAAGTTCTCCTCCTTATCTCCGATTACAAAAGAACACATAATAAATCTAACACAAAAACTTACCTTAGAAGATTCAGTCATCCAGTGATGGCGCGAGCTCGAATCCGTAAGCGTCAGCAACGACTAAGGGACCGAGTTCAAAGATGAATGAACATACGCGCAAAATCGAAGGCCAACCGAAGAAGAAATGATTCTTGAGATCGAAAAATTTTCAGAGGTGAGGAGAGATGAAGATATTCGACTGGATGGAGGCGGAGCAGATTAGATTCATTAAGCGGTGCAAATTAGGTTAAGAGAGAAGCGGTGTAGAAAGTAAAATATTAAAAGCGTCACATAATATAAATATAAAATTAATAAAACATTAAAATGTCATTACATGTACATATAGCAACACTTGTTTAAAAGTGTCACAAAAAAAGTGTCACTATAAGGGTATTTTTCTAGTAGTGGCAGCATAATAAAAGCTTTAAGTTTCACCCAAGATGCAAACGGTTTGGTTTGATTCAGCTTTGCTTTGCTGATGACATCCACTTGTTTTCAAAAGGAGATATGAAGCAACTTTTCAGAAATTTTCAGAAGTATCAGGATTAAATGCGAACCAGTCAAAGAGTTGCATTTATTTTCGAGGTGTCTCTTTGTCAAATCAAGAAGCAATGCTATCTGATTTTGGAATGAAGTAAAAAGCTGGGGAAAGATAACAAGATGGACAGTTGAGTGGTCTGAAGAGAAGGAATATTTGTCCACTGCATGCCGCTCTAAAACTACTACTCAAATAATTTTACAGACTTGGGCTCACTGTAGTGATTTACTTGCTGTGGAAGGAGCGAAATGCAAGAAAATTTCAAGCCACAGTTGGAAAAGTTGAACAAGTGATTAAGCAGTGTAAGGATCTAATTGCTGTTCGGTGCCATATGCATGGTAAGCTAGCTCATTTTCTCTCTGATTTGATGTAATAGATTGTAGCTAGGCCAAAGTGTTTGTTGCGTTTTGCTGTTTGTGTGGTGTTTGTACTTTTAGCCTCTGGCTACACTTGGTAATAAAATCTTTATTCACCAAAAAAAATACTCTTAGGCGATATGTTTAGCAAAACTAGCTGATAAGCTGGTTGGTAGCCGATAAGCTAGTTGATTTTGGTGTACGTGTTTAGCGAATGAGCTGATAAGCTAGGTGATTTTAATGTACGTATTTAGTGTTTAGTAAATTAGCTTATAAGCTAGTTGGTAAAATGACATAAAAGGACATGAATATTATGTGTTATATTATTATTATTATTATTATTATAAAATAAGAATAAAAGAGACTTTTGTGTATAAACTGTTATACTAAATCGTCATTGTTTTGGTTATGAATATGTTTACAATAACAACTTATTATCACACACACACACACACACACACATACACATATATATATATATATATATATATATATAAAAATAAATAAAAGAAGAAATAGATCATCCATTCAAATCATCACTAAAGAAGCAAAGTACGACCTTAAAAAAGCGATTCAAAATCTCCAAAGAAATACTTCTACAAATTAAAGAAATAGAAGTCACGTGTTGCTAAACTCATATAAAAAGGAACTTCAATATGATCTACAAAAAAGAATGGAAATAAACAAGATCATTATTTATTTTCCCATATCAATACTGCAATGTTGTCGGGCATTTTATTCATCTCACTAAATGTTTCTCTTGAGTTATATGTTACAATTATTAGTAGTAGTCTATTATTATTATTAATAATAATTAAAGGGTATAATTGAAATATGAAAGATGATAAGTTAGCTTATTATAAAATAAGCTAGCTGATAAACTTCATGGGCTTATAAGCTAGCTTATAAGTTAGCTGATAAGTTAATTCTAAACAGAGTCTTAAAATATGGTATCTATCATCATTTTTCACAATATTAAATAAGGGTGTATGAAAAAAAAGTTATAAAATATAATTTGAGTTGTAAAGAATCATTACTTTGGAATAAAAAAAAAACTAAAATTATTACCAAAAAAATAAGAAAGCGGATGGAATTTTATCATAGGAATTGATTCACCAGTTCAAGCAAGCTAGACTATAATAACAAAATCAAACAATTTAAAGTTTAAAATTGCAGTATATTAAAAGTTTGATTGCCTCAAGTTTAATATTTAGTTGAATTTTGGTCCGGAAAAGTTTCCATTCCAGCCAAATCATAAATCCAAACTGAATAGTTCTTTTTTTTTTTCAGTTCGATTCATTTTAATTAAAAGGCATAATTGTTTGATGCCGGTTCTAAGACTGATTTGATTCAGCGACTCCTTAATTTGGAGTCAAATGAACAATGTATTAGGGTATTATCTTTGAGTTTTTATATCTTCCAAACTTACGTTCTTGTTTTTATGTTCTTATTCAGTTATAATCTATATTTTCGATTATAGATATAAGTTATTACATATATTTAATTACATTGTTATATTAGTTGATATAAAAACATGCGACTTTAATTGAATTGGTCGATTATGTGGCACAAATTAGACGTTTTTCTTCCTTTAACCGATGTCGTTTATCGAATTGGACCGATTTGCCCTGTAAGCAACGCCGATGTCCACCTCAGCTTCAATTTGGGGGAAATGATAAAGCGGGTGAAAATTGAGAAAAATTAAAAGGTAGGCAATTTTAACCTAAAATTAAAAGGTGGGAAAATAAACTAAAATTATAAAAAAGATTAGCAATTTTTATGCAATTTAGCAAAAATATATCTTGGCTTGATGGCAAGTGTCAGTTTCAACTTTTTAGACACTTGAAATCAATCGAGGATCAACCATTAACTTATACAATTTTGAAATATAAATATTTTTGTTATGCTTATTTTCGTAATTGGGCTCCTAGACAGTATTTTTTTTTTTCAAAATTTAGAATATTTTTCTTCTCTATTATTATTTATTAAATTGAATATTTAATACAATGATTTATTTTTGTGTTATATGTCGTATTACATGATAGTAAATGAATGTTATAAAAAAAAGGCTAAAATGCTCCTGTGGTCCCTTAACTTAATTTCAGGTAATGGAGAACCTCTTCAACCTCTGTCTCACGTTTAAAATTGCAGTGACTCCAGACTAGTTACTTTCCTACTTCCAACTCAAGCCTGCCGTCCTATATGAAATGTATCAGTGCAAAAGAAGTCCGTTTTTTAACCGAATAAACTGAAGATTACTGATGAAGTTACGAAACATCAAAGATAGGAATTTTCAGAAAGTTTTCGATAAAGGAACCCAATGCGAACCTATTTCTAAGAAGGAGGTGGTTGGTGGAGATGTGGAAAATCAAAAATTGGTTGAGGGTGGATCATCCATTTGCAGGGACGAGGACTCCTCGCCATTTCTGATTTCCATTCTGGGTGCTTGTCCTTTACAGGCTTCTTCTTCCCAAACACAGGCCACAGCTGCACTAAAGGTGTTTAACAAAAGTCCCAGCCGAGAATCTCCTTATGTGAAGCAAAATTCCAGTGGTATGGCTGCGGACCTGGGCTGCTCGGAGCCTCCTAAAACTCGTCCTGCACCTAGCTATGCGGACATTGTTAGGAATCTGAAGTCACTAGATTCCAATCCCAAACGCCTGAATCTCATGCCAACATCTAACAGATTTTTCGGTGATCCAAACACATATTTAAAGAAGAGTTTTTATGATGGTTGCTCGGATAATGCATTTGGTCAAGTCCGTGAAGTTGATGGTCTCAGACACATCTTCTTTTCGGCAAAAGAACTTGAGGAACTTGTTGCTCCTTTTGAATTCTCGTTAGTTGGTAAATTTTCACATGGTTTTCCTACCATGAGAACTCTCAAATCGACAATGGGAAACCTTAATCTCAAAGGTGACTTCTCGGTCTCGCTTCTTGAACATAAACATGTTCTTATTCGTTTATCTTGTGAGGAAGATTACACTCGATTATGGTGTCGTCAAATTTGGTATATGGTTGGCTTTCCGATGAGAGTTTTCAAATGGACTCCTGATTTTGCACCTCAAGTCGAATCCCCTTTCGTTCCGATTTGGGTGAAATTTTCGTATCTTCCTGTCCACTTATTTGATCGACGGAGTCTGTTCATCATTGCTTCAATGATTGGGAAACCTCTACGTATTGATAGTGCAACGGCTGAATTAACTCGTGCTTCTACTCCGCGTGTGTGTATTGAAATTGGCTTAACTAAAACTCGTTTGCCGGAAATTGAAATCCGACTTGATGGATGCAAAATGATTCAAGCTGTGGAGTACGAGAACATCCCATCCTTTTGCTGCTCATGTAAACATCTCGGGCATGAACTTAAAGAATGCAAATCTCCTATAAAGCAGACTGAAATGTTTGTGGGTGGCACGTCTAAAGTCGACACTATCCAGGGCACTCCGCAGCAGCCCCTTACGGTTGACGTCTTGGACAGCAAGGAAGTCGCCCCCAACACTTTGATGGAACTCCCAAAGCTCCGATCAGATTCAACCTCACCTCAATTGGAGAATGTCACCAAGCCTAAAATGCAGCCCGCCTCTTATGAAACGGGTAAGACAAAAAATACTCAGATTTTGGAAAAATGTCTTGTGGCAATTGAAGAGAAAGATCAGCTCCAAAATGTTTCTTAGCGATCGACAAAGAACCGATCTGTCTGCATCCGCCTAGCTTGATCCAGCCTTGAGGTTACCCCCGGAGTTCGATGAAGACTCAGTTTTTCGATCGAATCAGGGACCCCACTTTCGCAAGCTTCGTCTAACGCTCGAGCGGTCGATTGTTCAAAAGATTAGAGATGATATCTTTCAATCATATGAAATCTTACCCGCCAACAACATGGAAGAATGTTCCGAGGAAAATGATCGAGCATGGGAACCAGAAAAAGAAATTATAAACGTGGAAGAAGATTTCGAGGCAAATGATCGAGCAATAGGTCCACAAAATGAAATCATTGGCACATCCGAAGAGGTTGAGGGTTACATTGAAGTCGTGAGCAAAAATAAAAAGAAAAAAGTCAAGGAGAAGAAAAACCCGAACTAATGGGTTTCTGTGTTGTAATCGGGATTTCTTTGTATTTTCTAATTTTCCTTTTGTTAGTATTGGTCATGTTAGGGATTTGGCCCCCTGAATAACAGTAGAAATTGGCTTTGTAAGGGAATAGGTCCCCCTATCCTTTTTTGTTTTATTATAATATTATTATTTTAAAAAAAAACTTAATTTCAGGTAACGATTTAGTCCTTTATCTTTTTTTCCCCAACTAAGTCCCTTATCTTTCAAATTTAAAGCAAAGTCAACCTTGGTTATGCTTTTTCGGTAACGCCATTAACTGTTATCCAAGTGGCTGTCAAGTTGCTCACGTGGATGCCAAATCAGATTCTGAGTATCATCTTCGTCATTTAAACCCTATATCTCATCTTTCACCATTGTTGATTTCTGAAAGTTTGAAAAATCTGAAAATCTGAAAGCTTATGAAACCTTGAAACACCATAACAATGGCTTCTTATCGCTCCAATGGGTCACAATCCATAAGTTCCCATTCTGTTTCAGTCGCTTCAAGTGGGAAACGTGCTTCTATAAAACCACCAAAGTGCAGGTATGGAACTAAAGCCATTGTTCGCACCGTCATCAAAGTTGGACCCAACAATGCAGGCACTTTGTGGTAAGCTCGTGGCTTCTGCCATGGTGATTTGGTTTCTGCATATTTTTTTCATTAACTATTTGGTCCCTTATCTTATTTTGTAATATTAAGTAAGTCTTTATTTTATTTAACTTAAAACAATTTTGTCTTCTTTGATATTGTAGGCTACTGGCATAGATTGTGGCTGTGGATTTTTTCTGTGGTACTCAGATTGGCTTGCAAAGTATGTTGATGATGACGAGGATGAATGTTTACAATGTTCCTTTAGAGTTAACAATGCTAAGAAGGACATTGATGACTATGAATGAGGAGAAAAAACTGATGAAGATGAAGATGAAGTTTGTTGTTGTTATATGCTTTATTTTAGGAGTAACTTGTGCAATGTTGTTATTCAAACCTCCGAAATGTGGAGCACATGATTTGAAATTAGACTTTAACTGAAAATCTATATGTAATGGTTGAATTTGAAGTTTGAATTGGTCGTTGAAAATGATGTTTGATTTGTTTGAAACCAACATATGTATTGTTTCAATAATTTAGACTAAAGTAAAACCAAAGCAGAACTAACACAATACACATAAACATAGTCATTAAACCTGCCATTCATTATTGTCCTTTTAGTTTCAACAAAGGAAATCTACCAACATAGTCATTAAACCTGCCATTCACTATTGTTCCAAAAGGGCAAACATTAAAGCAAGATACATGTACCAACAAAAGGGCAGAAATTAAACACTAAATAGTTACTCCTATGATAATTAAACATAAACAATAAACACTAAATATAAACACTAAATCTAAGTAGCCCTCCTTGTTGGTAGCTTCACTCTGAAAGGACCTTTGGACAGTCCTCTAGGGCTTCTTCTGTGTGTGGAATTGAGTTGAGTTGCAGCAGTGGGTTGAGTTGCATCAGTGGGTTGAGTTGAAGCAGTGCAGACTGATTTTTTTGGTCTTCCCTTCTTCTTTGGTTGTGAAGGTTCTGTTTGTGCATTTGATTGGGAGGTTTGTGTTGGCACATGTGGCTGTTGTTCTTCTGTTGGTGCATTTGAATGTGGTCCTTGTGGCTGTGTTTGTGCAGTTGTTTCTTCAGTTTGAGATGGTGGCAATGTAATATCCGCAATTTCAATTTCCGGTAATTTTTTTTTTTGGCGGAAGTCTATCTTAGCGGTTCTATTGTGACCATTTCGTCATTCCGAAATGATTAATTCTACACTTTTTGTCATCCGAGTTCTTTTCGGTGTCATTTTATTGAATTCCGTATTCTTAAGCGACTTTTTCAAGTATGAGTTCGACTTTGTAAAATCATCATAAATTTTTGGAAACTCCAAAAATTCTGAATCTTTGCAATATTACACAGCATCAAGTTACCTTTCCAATGGTTCAAACGGTAAGTCAATCGGAGTCCGAACGAAGGAGTTATGGTCGAAATAGCTAAGACTGCACCATGTGGCTTTTTGGTGCTGGAACGGGCCGTACCGCGGGCCGCGGCGCACTCGACCCGGGCCGCGGCACACGGGCTTTTTCTGCACTTTTTCAGCAGATTTTCGAGGAGAAAACTTCATTTTTCTCCCCTCTTCTTCCTCCTTCCATCTAGGACGATTTGTGGGCAATTTTTGGGCGGTTTATCTCAGGGAATTCATCTTATTCAAGTTCTTGGCGTGGACTAACAATATCAAATCCGTGTTCTTCGTCCGAATCAAGGTATTTTGGCTTGAACCAATGTTTTTGAAGATTTTGGGGATTTTTCTTTTGATTTCGATTTCAATCCATTTTTTATCAATTAATTGTTGTATAAACGTTGTTTTGAACTTGTTCTACGGATTGGATACTCGTACCTTTGGTTCATTCAACCCGAGGGGTGATTTCTTTGTTCTTGAAGGGTCTTGAACATTTAATGTCCGATTAAATGTCCGAATGAGTTCCATTTGATAGTTTATTGGGATTTCCGTTGTTTTCGGCCTTGATTCTCGTCGTAATCATGTTTTATTGTTCCTTACGGAGGATTATAGGTGATCGCTTGGATTCGCGTAGTAAGGTTTTCAAATCCGATCAATTTTAAAATTTGTAAAACCTCGGAGTATTTCCAAGGTGTCGAACCCAAGGGAATTGATGTGTCGAAAATAAAGGAAGTAACTCTACTCAAAATTTGACTGCTATTTAGGAATCCGAAAGTTTGTTTTGATTCTAATTATCTAACTTTAAAAATCGAAAAAATAAAAATTAAATAAAAGATGAATTAACTAAATCAAGTAATAAACAAATTAGCAAGATAAAATCACAAGTCTAAAGGTAATTGATCCTAGGGTAGTATCATCTAATTGAGCTCACACAATCCATTCACTTGATTCCTTTTCCCCAAATTTTAATTCAATCCTAGAAATAATCACTCAGCCGATCTAGAATTCCGATCAAGGCAACCTAGAAAGATAGTTAATTTAAACCCTTTTTCCCGCTAAGGCTCAAAGAATTTAAATCACTTAAAAAGCGCCAACTTATTTATCTATGATTTATCTTTCTCCGCTAGGTCTTAAGATAAAATCATATTGTGCATCAAGTATTTCCACTAATCAATTACTCCTTCCGGACAAAATTAATTAGCTAACATGCATCGATTAAGGGCCCTTTAATCTAGCATGAGATTTAACACATCTTGATCACAAGCCTAGGATGAAAGGTCAAAAGGTAATCAAAGGAACATCATGTGAACATCAATTAAATTTACTAACCCTACAATCAATCAATGAATTTAGCCAGACATAATTGAAATTAAACAAGAAATAGATGAAGAATGCATATTATTAATATGAAAAGAGAGATCACAACCCTTTCGGATGAACTCTAAGTCTTCAATCTCTGAAAAACAATAATAGTTGCTGCCTCCAAAAAGTTCTTGTATCCCAAGAATTAATCTTGCCAAAATATGTAAAAGATTGCAAAAGATGATAAAGGATGAAAAGGGCTGATGAAAGATGGTGAAAGATGGTAAAACTAGGTCTACAAGGAGGTTTATATAGCCTAAGGGGGTTAAACTCCCGATTAGCCCTAATCTAGGAAACAAAAACTATCCAAAAGAGTCATAATTCGTCAAAACACGAGAGTCCGCTGGGCAGCCTATCGGCCGATAGGCTGGCCGATAGTTGGTTCGTCGATCTCTTCACTCGGTAGGGCAGGAACCCCTCTCGGACGGGTCTATCGGCCGATAGGCTGGCCGATAGGTTCGTCTGTCTTTCGCAAAAATCCGTTTCTTCGTCCGTTTGACTCGACTCTCGGCCCTTTGTCTCGTTTTGGGTCCTTTTGGCTCTAAAAACCTGCAAACACACTAAAACCAACCCAAACGCGTAATACGGCTCGACTAATCATAAATAAGCCAAATACGAGCACATTAATCACGAAACGAGATAAAAACCTAGTATAAAATCCTAGAAATAAGTGGTAAAATTACCACTTATCAAACCCCCCCAAACTTAAGCCTTGTTCGTCCCGAACAACAAAAAGAAAAGAAAAAGAAAGTCGTGAATCATCGTGCAACTCATAGTGTTCAACCTAATCAATACTATCCTGTAATTCTCTCTAAATAATCCGAGTGTCGTAAAAGCGAGCTGCACTCGAATAATGATTCCGCAAAGTAATCAAGTTCACCCTAATCATTCGTTCATGAAGAAAATCCATATAAAAGATTAACAAAACGTGAGTCAAATCTACCGTCAATATGAAAGGCTAAAATAAACAAGCTAGTTCGTCCTGTTACATCTAGTGGCACAATTTCACGAGTTTCATAACAAATAAACCTCGACAAGATTCCCTTAAATATATGTTCAAGAATTTGATTCGGGTTGACCACTAGGTTAGGATCTCGGGATGTTTCATCGGGCAATCCTAGGTGGAACTTCCATTCTCATGTATTAGGAAACCGTTTGACGTAAAAGACACTCATGGGGCACATGGATGCTTCTAGTTACTAAGTTCCCGTCTACAGCGGAGAAACAACTCGAATATATAATTTCCGCATGTCCGAATCAAGGTCGCCGTTTTACGCGAGAGTAAACAGCGGGTCACGCGAATACCCCCGGTTACTAGGCTCCCTATCATTGGCACATGTGAAATATCTAAATCACTAGTCTAATCAGAGTCGTCGTTTTACGCGAGGGTAAACAACGGGTCACGCGAATGCCCCCGGTTACTAGACTTCCCTTCATAGAACAACATTATCTCAACTTTTGGGAAAAACTGACCGACTCTAAACTCACTCTAAGTGCCAACACGACTGACAAAACAATACGACTCACTATCCGGAAGATATAACCAAACGTATTGACGGTGATTTTAAAACAAGTATGTATCGTCTCTTATTTGCCAAGACCTCTACAATCACGAAAAATTTTGGACCTAAATGAATACTATGCAAAACAGAAATAACTGACTACAACTCGACTAAAACTCGACCGTTTCTTCAGAGAGAAAAACAGTGTCGTAACATCGGTATCACACAAATAGAAGCACGAAAGATTCACTAATAAAGAAAAATTAAGACAAGCAAGGCTATCTAAAACAAACAACGAAAAGCAAATAAAAGCAAACACAAAATCTAAAAAAAAAAAAAAAAACTACTACGACCTAAAAAAAAAAATATAGAAACTAGCAAACACACCAAACGAAAATGAACATAACAAAAACTAAAAACTAAGCAACAAAAGCCAAAACCACGCAACACCAATATGATAAGCACAAATAAAAAAACAACGGGCACCAACACAAGCAAATAAAGATACAAGACATACAAGGTACTCACACGTAAAGAAATTAACAAAGCCGCACTTCTTCCCCCCCCCCCCCAAACTTATTTCGCATCCCAAAGGAGGAATAAGTTTGAAAAGAGAAAGGAGTGGCTTTGTTAACGGAGTACCTGATCACTGTGGCGGAAATGGCGGGTTTGTCGGCGAGCTCGGATCATAGCGGGCGGGATATCGATCGATAGGATCTGCCTATCGACCACTGCTTGTAACATAAAAAGTCTGTTAATTTTCCGCAGCCTATCGGCCGGGCCTATCGGCCGATAGGCTCAACCGATAGGATCGTCTGTCTCAAAAATTTTCCAGCTTTTTCTCGTTCGCAAACTTGGTCCCGTTTTTGCTTGGCTATGGCAATTAAAGACCTGCAAGTATCCAAAACTCGGCGTGCATGGATTAGAACTTAACAAAAACTAGCAAAGCTACTACGAAACTAGAAACTACAAAAATCACTCAAACGAAAAAAAAATCGAAAACAAACGAATAAAACGAACTAATATACATACGTTGGGTTACCTCCCAACAAGTGCTACGTTTAACGTCTTTAGCTAGACGATACCTCATTCATTCCGGGTCTTCAGCGACAACTCCCCCTTGAACGGGTTTGTTGATATCAAGATAGCATACGTCCTTCTCATTAGATCGACTCTCGTTCGCCTCCAACATTCGAACATACTCTGGCAACTCCTCGGAAATTTCATCAACATCGGAATGTGAGTAAATGGAGTGTGAAATGTAATGCTCCAACAAGTCGGTCGGGGGCGGCATAATAGACTCAATTTCATAACATTCCTCGGGTGCATCATCGGGCTTCTTCATCGCGTCATAGATGGAAATTTTCAGATTTTGATCATTAACCCGGAAGGTAAGATCACCCTCCTGGACGTCGATAAGTGCTCTCCCCGTCGCTAGAAACGGTCTCCCAAAGATCAATGGTTGATTCTCGTCCTCGGGCATGTCAAGAACTACGAAATCGGCCGGGAAGACTAAGTGTTGGACTCTAACGAGCACATCCTCCACAATTCCCCTTGGATAAGCGATCGACCGGTCCGCCATGAGTAGAGAAATGGTAGTCGGCTTCATCTCCCCAATTTTCAACTTCTTAAAGATGGATAGAGGCATAAGATTGATGCTTGCCCCGAGATCACACAACCCATTACGGAACGTTTGGTCGCCAATCATGCATGTCAAAGTAAAACGTCCCGGATCCTTCTGCTTGAGCGGAAGCTTGTTTTGAATGATAGCGCTACACTCCTCTGTCAAATTTATTGTTTCAAACTTCCCCAACTTCCTCTTGCTTGCCACATCGTCTTTCAAGAATTTAACGTACCCCGGCATGTCTCTCAAAGCGTCTAGAAGTGGAATGTTGATATTCACCTTTTGGAACATGTCGATAAATTGTTGAAGCTTTTCATCCTATCTCGACTTGGCCAATCGCTGTGGAAATGGAGCTTTTACCTCAAAATCCTTCACATTCGAACTTCCAGGAGCCTTTCGACCGATAGGCTTAATCACGGCATTTCCGTCTGCAGGTATCGGTTGGGCTATCGGCCGATAGGCTACCCGATAGGTTCTCTGTGTTTCATCGCCTTCTCGTTCTCTCGCTCCGTTTCTAGTACATCCTCGTTTCCAGATTTCTCAACTTCAGCCCCATGATTACTGTACCTTGTCCCACTCCGAAGCTCGATTGCGTTGCATTGTTGCGTCTTCGGGTTGGTCTCGTCTTTGCTCGGAAAATGCCCCGGCTTATGAAATCCGGCAGGCGTTCGCCATTTGACTCATTTGGGTCTCCACCATCGACATCTGCTTTGTCAAGGCTATCACTGAGTTTCCAATAGATGTCACACTATGCTCGAGAGCCCCGAACCTCTTGTCTACTTTATAAATAAAATCTTTTTGACTCGCCTCCAATCGTTCCAACATCTCTTCCATAGGTGTCTTAGCAATCGGCTCTTGAATAACCCCGTTTTTCACGTTAAATCCCGGTGGTGGCTGAAGAGCATTGTTCGGGTTGGCGTAGGAGAAATTAGGGTGGTTTCGATTGTTCGGATAATAGTTCCCCATATTTCTCCCTTGCCGGAAGTTTCCTCCTTGCACGTAATTTACATCCTCCTTAACTGCAATAGGCTCGTTTAGCTCTTCAAAAACTGAATTGACTCCCAAAGTATTCTTTTTTAGCATCTCAAGTTCTTTTTGTTGTTTTTCAAATTTTGCCTTCAAATCACCGTAGGCGTCCTCGTCACCGGATGGAACCTTTCTTCTCGTCATCTTCCTATCGGTCACCTCCTCGAAATCATTGTTGACTGCTAGCTCGATGAGATTCTTGGCCTCTTCATAATCGTTAGCAAGAAATCCCCCTTTCGATGAATAGTCCAACTCTCTTCTAGCCTTCCTCGTCAAACCCCGATAAAACCGAATGTAGATCTCCTCCTTGTCAATTCCATGCTGTGGGCATTTGCGAAGTAGCTTCCTAAATCGGATCCATGCCTCGTATAAGTATTCATCCTCATATTGCTCGAATTGCAAGATATCGTTGATTTGTTTTTGCACCTTCGAGGGAGGATAGAACTATGCTAAGAACAGCCGAGTCATCTCTCTCCAAGTACCAATTTCCTTCCGATCTAGGCTCTTGTACCAATCTAGCGCATCGTCTTCTAAGGAAAACCGGAATAGGCGGAGCTTAATGACATCCGGAGGCACTCCGTTTTGCTTGATGGTGGCACATATATCCAAAAACGACTCAAGGTGAGCGTTTGGATCTTCATTAACTCCTCCTCCGTATGTTTGAGACTTCACCGTAGCGATGAGGGACGGTTTAAGCTCGAAGTTGTTGGCATCAATCTTTCCCCAACCTCCTTCTTGATAATCGTCCAGCTTAGGTCGAAAGCGGGCATTCAAAGGGATTTTCTCGGGACGAGCGAGTTCTCGTGGTGGGTCACCAATGCCGGCCATGGTATCAACGAAAGGTATAGAAATAGTCTCGGTTCTCGCTTCTTGCTTCTTCCTCCTCAAAGACTTCTCGATTTCCGGATTCAAAGGAAATAAGTCCTTTCCTTGGGATCTCGTGATCATGCACCGCCTACAAGGAAGAGAAAACAAGATGTGAGGAAACGAGATCGAATATTAATAATAGTAAACAACCTAAAGTAACAATCTCTTCTTTTTCGAATTATCCCTTTAAGTTTTCTATCAACTCCCCGGCAACGGCGCCAAAAATTGATCGCTTGGATTCACGTAGTAAGGTTTTCAAATCCGATCAATTTTAAAATTTGTAAAACCTCGGAGTATTTCCAAGGTGTCGAACCCAAGGGAATTGATGTGTCGAAAATAAAGGAAGTAACTCTACTCAAAATTTGACTGCTATTTAGGAATCCGAAAGTTTGTTTTGATTCTAATTATCTAACTTTAAAAATCGAAAAAATAAAAATTAAATAAAAGATGAATTAACTAAATCAAGCAATAAACAAATTAGCAAGATAAAATCACAAGTCTAAAGGTAATTGATCCTAGGGTAGTATCATCTAATTGAGCTCACACAATCCATTCACTTGATTCCTTTTCCCCAAATTTTAATTCAATCCTAGAAATAATCACTCAGCCGATCTAGAATTCCGATCAAGGCAACCTAGAAAGATAGTTAATTTAAACCCTTTTTCCCGCTAAGGCTCAAAGAATTTAAATCACTTAAAAAGCGCCAACTTATTTATCTATGATTTATCTTTCTCCGCTAGGTCTTAAGATAAAATCATATTGTGCATCATGTATTTCCACTAATCAATTACTCCTTCCGGACAAAATTAATTAGCTAACATGCATCGATTAAGGGCCCTTTAATCTAGCATGAGATTTAACACATCTTGATCACAAGCCTAGGATGAAAGGTCAAAAGGTAATCAAAGGAACATCATGTGAACATCAATTAAATTTACTAACCCTAGAATCAATCAATGAATTTAGCCAGACATAATTGAAATTAAACAAGAAATAGATGAAGAATGCATATTATTAATATGAAAAGAGAGATCACAACCCTTTCGGATGAACTCTAAGTCTTCAATCTCTGAAAAACAATAATAGTTGCTGCCTCCAAAAAGTTCTTGTATCCCAAGAATTAATCTTGCCAAAATATGTAAAAGATTGCAAAAGTTGATAAAGGATGAAAAGGGCTGATGAAAGATGGTGAAAGATGGTGAAAGATGGTAAAACTAGGTCTACAAGGAGGTTTATATAGCCTAAGGGGGTTAAACTCCCGATTAGCCCTAATCTAGGAAACAAAAACTATCCAAAAGAGTCATAATTCGTCAAAACACGAGAGTCCGCTGGGCAGCCTATCGGCCGATAGGCTGGCCGATAGTTGGTTCGTCGATCTCTTCACTCGGTAGGGCAGGAACCCCTCTCGGAAGGGTCTATCGGCCGATAGGCTGGCCGATAGGTTCGTCTGTCTTTCGCAAAAATCCGTTTCTTCGTCCGTTTGACTCGACTCTCGGTCCTTTGTCTCGTTTTGGGTCCTTTTGGCTCTAAAAACCTGCAAACACACTAAAACCAACCCAAACGCGTAATACGGCTCGACTAATCATAAATAAGCCAAATACGAGCACATTAATCACGAAACGAGATAAAAACCTAGTATAAAATCCTAGAAATAAGTGGTAAAATTACCACTTATCAATAGGTGCTCGATGATTTCGATGTTGAATTCCATTGGCGATTGATGATTCGTGTGGTGTTTTCTCGTAGTAATTTCGGTGCTATCGCGTTCTTGATAGTGTTCGGACGTTCGGGGCTGTTCGACCGCATTCCATCCGTCGTCTTGTTACGAACGTGGTTCCTAGGCAAGTACCTTGTCCATACAATTCTTGTTTTGTGAATATGATAATTAGTGATCGTCTCTATGTGTTTGTTTGATCGTTTGATTTGAACTTTCAAAAGATTCGGTTTAGCCTCGTTAAGGGCTCACTTTCAAAACGCGTGTGTTTTGTGAATATTGTGCCCCGTGAATGATTAAGTGAACCCTATGAATTTCGCTTGTTGTTGTTGTTATTGTTGTTGTTGTTATTATTATTATGCTTTGATAATATATACACATATTATCTCTTTTCGGTGCGTTATGGTTTGACGTGGTGTTTTGCTAAGTGTTGGTTGCATGAACTTATGATTTGATGTGTTTGTGATTGTGGCAAATGTGAAACCCTTGTTGTTGTGAACTCGATGCATTGATGATTTGACCACAAGGTTATCAATTCGGGCAGGTCTGGAGAGGGCTCCGAGAATCGTCACTTGAGAGTGTGATGTCACGATAACTTGTGGGTATGTTCAATTGATGTTTGACCGGGTAGGGACCTCTGAGGCCTCCGGCGGCATGTACTTGCGAATACAGCCAGTGTGTATGATTTGACCATAAGGTTATCTAATCGGGTAGGTCTGGAGAGGGCTCCGAGAATCGGTACTTGCGAGTACGATGTCAAGATAACTTATGGGTGATTTGAGTTTGTTTCGCTAGCCAGCTTGGGAGGGTCCTTAGAGGCCTCGGGTGGGATTTGTGGCTTCGTCCTGGTCCTGGGCGATGCCTGTGCGTGTATGTTTTGTGAATGTGTTTGCTCACCTCGGGAGGGTTCGGCGGGGCCACGGAGGGAGTCCAATGGTATAGCCCTGGATTCACGAGTAAAACTTCACGAGTGCGTGTGTATTTTATGTCCGTCGAGGACGCATGACGTGGGTTTTAACCTTGTGTATTGTTGTTGGTTTCATTTGTAAAAACAAAACCTTTGGGCTGTGACCCCTGGTGATTTTGGAAAGAGAAGGATTCGGTAATCCTAAATTGTTTTCTATTAAAACTCTCGATGGCATTTTAAACTGTTTTATAAATTGTTTCCCCTGATTGGTGATCTTTCGGTTTTGGAATGTTTTTCCCAAACTCTTGCCTCGGGAAGTACTTTTCGTTACATTTGGCTTTTTGAGGATTCCTGGTTATTGTTATTCGTGGAATGTGAATTATATGTCTCGTATTTCTGTTTTATACTTGCACTAGCAAAACAGTGGACTTTTGCTAACCCCCGAGTATTCGGGGGTGGATGTCTGTTTTTGGATTCAGGTTTTGGGAGCATAACACAGGGTCGGCGCGAAGGATGATGAAAGATGATTGATACTAATCACATGAGGACTCATACGTTGTTGTATTGGTTCAGTCATATTTTATTTCCGCTGTAGTATAATTACCCATTGTATGAGAGCATTTTGTATTCGACCCCTGCGTGGCCATGTATTGAGTTATATGTATTTATTGAAAGACCAAATCGGTCTACTGAGTCATTTTAGCCTTAAAGGCATTGTTGAGATTTGATGTTGTTTACCAGCCTGGTAGATCCTTGAGGAAAGAGTCTACGACGTGTAATATTCCTGAGCGGATTGGGGGTGTTACATAAATGGTATCAGAGCTTAGGTTGTGGAAACCTAGGCTGTCGGGTATAGTGGTGTCTGTTGAGTTTTGTATCGTCGGATTTTGTCTGACTGAGTTGTGTCGCGACGCGTCGTCTGAGTTGGTTGGTCGTGATTAGTATCGTGGGCCGATCATCATCTTCATGCGACCTGTGGATGTAAGTCTCCCTTCTTTGTGTTGTGCCTCGTGTGACATGAGCTACTTGTATGATTAGTTGTTGAGTGATGGAATCTTTTTGTGGATTTTGATTTCGTAATATGTGGGTATTTGACTCTCATATTTTATTTATATGAGAAGCAGTGTCGCTTCTAATGTATTTTCGAAATGTATTTTATCCGCTGCGTGAGTTCTTTCAAAATGACTTTCAGTATTTTGCAAACTGAGTTTTATTTCGTAAAACCGATTCTCTAAATCGAGTTTTGGCATTTTGGCCTTGAATGTTTTATGACGGTTTGATAAATGATTTTGTGAGTTTTGGGAAATACTACCGTCATTGGCCTTTTGGTGTATTTTGAAATGGTTTTGTAAACGGTTTTTAGCCTGGTGGGTTCTGGCGCGGAATCCACAGCATGTAATATTATCGACTGTTTGTTTTCCAGTAAAAGACATGTAATGTCTTGATTTTGAATGATTTGATGCGTGTACTACGAGGTGGTTAAGCAAATGTTGATACGTGTGAGTTTTGGGTATTCTGGCCTATTAAATTTCTGAAAACCTTGAGTATCTTAGAAAATAAATTTCGAGACGTACTTTTCAAATGGATTATTTTCTCGCGGTATTTTCAAGATGCCTACTAGTGCCACTGTAGGTTTCAAATTTATTTCACTTGGAGGACCAAAATATTTTGAGATATTTTCAAAGATTTAGAAACGCATTTGCTTAGACCCAAGGGTCAAATATTTCTGAAAGTTTTTCACTAAAAGAAAAGTGTCCTCATTCTTATCAAACGCAAGATGTTTCTTCAAGGTCTCGATAACGATGTTTGTACTCCTTTTTGAAAGGTGATACTCAAGATTAACTGGTATTTCCAAAATTATTCTCAAAAATGTGGTTTTCGTTTTTAAAACCTATCATTCCTGTTTGCGGTCCGGGAATGTATGTATGATGTTCGCATTATTGTTATAATGTTAGCTCCTGAGTAGGATCGAATTGGTGGTGTGAATGTTGAATCGTTTGCCACACATTTGTTGTGTTAGCCCTCTGTGAGAGGTGAGATGTTGGTATTGAATGTTGTCGCTTTGTGGTGATTTGCGTGTTATCGCACCCGTGCGAGCTGTTAGAACTTGAGTTTGTATGATTATGTACATACGTGGTTGTTTTGTGATGTTTAGTAATTGTATGCTGGTTATCGTTCAGACCGTTGTAATCATCGAACGATGCCGTTGTTGTTGTGATTTTTGTATGTGTTGATATGTTATGCTGAGTTGGCATCTCCAGTATGTTGTTTGCAATATTATGTTTCATTGTATCTAGCATTTGTACATTCGGTATGCCGAGCCGAGGTGTTTCAACCGTGATGTGCCGGGGCATGCACGTGCAAATTGTCCTTCCCCGCTAGTAGCAGATTACAAGTGTGGACTCGAAAAACACAGAATCCATTTTGCGAATTAGTTACCAAGTCTGTCGGGGTACGAGCTTCGGCAGAGATATCAGGATCGACTCTGAGAGGCCCATGAAAGATGTGTCTGCCGGTTTCTTTTTATGTTGTTACCTTGCTTCCATTGTTGTGATTCGCGGGGACGACATTTCTTTTATGAGAGGTCGAATGTAATACTCGTATTATTTTTGACTTCTGCATTTTCTCTTTCCCAATTCTGTCGACTCGCTCGTGTTCGTTGATACTTTTTGAACTCGTTTGGTATCTCGGTTGCCATCATTCGAATGGGTTGCGACCTTATTTCGGATCAATCTTTTTATCGTTGTGACTTTTCCAATTCGGTTCGATTCTTGTGAACCTTGTCCGAAATTAACGTCTTTCAGATCTACAAGTTCTTTTAATATCTTAAGTTGAAGTATGAACTTCAGAGTCGTTGTTTGACCGTTGATGCTCGATCGTTGTTTTTCGATCATTGTTGTTCGATCGTTATTATTCGATCATTGTTGTTCGGTCATTGGTGTCCGATCGTTGTTGTCCGATCGTTGTTGTTTCATCATTGTTGTTCGGTAGTTGTTGTTCGATTATTATTGTTCAATCGTGGTTGTCCGATTGTTGTTGTCTGGTCTCGTACTGTGAAGAATTGTCGTTCACCGTTAGTCAGCTGCTTCGAGTGTGGCCAGGTGGATCACCGAGCTATGCATTGCGAGACGGTAACTGAGAGGTTTGGAGATCAAGTTTGCATCTCTGCTCTGAAAGGACACGGTGCCTAGTGTGCCTGTGAAGATTTCAGCGTAGTCCGATTTTTTTTTTTGTGATTGTCCTTGTGGATCGTTTTGTGTATATTTTCTATTTTCTTGACTGTGCGTGTTTCCTTGTAACAAGTGCTTTGTGTTTGTGGTTGTTCGGATAATTGACTTGATTGTATTATCTATTTGTTGACGCTTGTCACTCGTTGGTTTTACTATATCTCTACTTGTGGCGTTAAGTTGGTCGTTGTGGAGCATGTTTCACACTGTATGTTTCTCTGTGTTGCTTGTAACGTTTCGCCATTGGGTGCGAATTTTCGGTTCTTGTGTATCTCGTTGAGTTTTCTTGGTGGGATATTGCTTCTCCCTACCTGTTTTAAGTTTCGGGACGAAACTTCTTTTAAGGAGGGTAGTATGTAATATCCGCAATTTCGATTTCCGGTAATTTTCTCTTTTTTTTGGCGGATGTCCATCTTAGCGATTCTATTGTGACCGTTTTGTCATTCCGAGAATGATTAATTCTACATTTTTTTGTCATCCGAGTTCATTTCGGTGTCATTTTATTGAGTTCCGTGTTCTTAAGCGACTTTTTCAAGTATGAGTTCGACTTTGTAAAATCATCATAAATTCTTGGAAACTCCAAAAATTCTTAATCTTTGCAATATTATAGAGCATCAAATTAGCTTTCCAATGGTTCAAACGGTGAGTCAATCGGAGTCCGTACGAAGGAGTTATGGTCGAAATAGCTAAGACTGCACCATGTGCCTTTTTGGTGCCGAGCGGTCAGACTGCTGGCCGCGGCACACTCGACCCGGGCCGCGGCACACGGGCTTTTTCTGCACTTTTTCAGCAGATTTTCGAGGAGAAAACTTCATTTTTCTCCTCTTTTCTTCCTCCTTCCATCTAGGGCGATTTGTGGGCGGTTTATCTGAGGGAATTCATCTTATTCAAGTTCTTGGTGTGGACTAACAACATCAAATCTGTGTTCTTCATCCGAATCAAGGTATTTTGGCTTGAACCCATGTTTTTGAAGATTTTGGGGATTTTTCTTTTGATTTCGATTTCAATCCATTTTTGATCAATTAATTATTGTATAAACGTTGTTTTGAACTTGTTCTACGGATTGGATACTCGTACCTTTGGTTCGTTCGACCCGAGGGGTGATTTCTTTGTTCTTGAAGGGTCTTGAACATTTATTGTCCGATTAAATGTCCGAATGAGTTTCCTTTGATAGTTTGTTGGGATTTCCGTTGTTTTCGGCCTTGATTCTCGTCGTAATCATGTTTTATTGTTCCTTACGGAGGATTATAGGTGCTCGATGATTCCGATGTTGAATTCCATTGGCGATTGATGATTCGTATGGTGTTTTCTCGTAGTAATTTTGGTGCTATCGGGTTCTTGATAGTGTTCGGACGTTCGGGGCTGTTCGACCATATTCCATCCGTCGTCTTGTTACGAACATGGTTCCTAGGCAAGTACCTTGTCCATACAATTCATGTTTTGTGAATATGATAATTAGTGATCGTCTCTATGTGTTTGTTTGATCGTTTGATTTGAACTTTCAAAAGATTCGGTTTAGCCTCGTTAAGGGCTCACTTTCAAAACGCGTGTGTTTTGTGAATATTGTGCCCCATGAATGATTAAGTGAGCCCTATGAATTCACTTGTTGTTGTTGTTGTTGTTGTTATTATGCTTTGATAATATATATACACATATTATCTCTTTTCGGTGCGTTATGGTTTGACGTGGTGTTTTGCTAAGTGTTGGTTGCATTAACTCATGATTTGATGTGTTTGTGATTGTGGCAAATGTGAAACCCTTGTTGTTGTGAACTCGATGCATTGATAATTTGACCACAAGATTATCAATTCGGGTAGGTCTGGAGAGGGCTCCGAGAATCATCACTTGCGAGTGCGATGTCACGATAACTTGTGGGTATGTTTGATTGATGTTTGACCGGGTAGGGACCTGTGAGGCCTCCGGCGGCGTGTACTTGCGAATACAGCAAGTGTGTATGATTTAACCATAAGGTTATCTAATCGAGTAGGTCTGGAGAGGGCTCCGAGAATCGGTACTTGCGAGTACGATGTCAAGATAACTTATGGGTGATTTGAGTTTGTTTCGCTAGCCAACTCGGGAGGGTCCTTAGAGACCTCGGGTGGGATTTGTGGCTTCGTCCCGGTCCTAGGCGATGCCTGTGCGTGTATGTTTTGTGAATGTGTTTGCTCACCTCGGGAGGGTTCGACGGGGCCACGGAGGGAGTACAATAGTATAGCCCTGGATTCACGAGTAAAACTTCACGAGTGAGTGTATTTTATGTCCGTCGAGGACGCGTGACGTGGGTTTTAACCTTGTGTATTGTTGTTGGTTTCATTTGTGAAAACAAAACATTTGGGCTGTGACCCCTGTTGATTTTGGAAATAGAAGGATTCGGTAATCCTAGATTGTTTTCTATTAAAACTTTCGATGGCATTTTAAACTGTTTTATAAATTATTTCCCCTGATTGGTGATCTTTCGGTTTTGGAATGTTTTTCCCAAACTCTTGCCTCGGGAAGTACTTTTCGTTACGTTTGGCTTTTTGAGGATTCTTGGTTATTGTTATTCGTGGAATGTGAATTGTATGGCTCGTATTTCTATTTTATACTTTCACTAGCAAAACAGTGGAGTTTTGCTAACCCCCGAGTATTCGGAGGGTGGATGTCTGTTTTTGCATTCAGGTTTTGGGAGCATAACACAGGGTCGATGCGAAGGATGATGAAAGATGATCGATACTAATCACATGAGGACCCGTACGTTGTTGTATTGGTTCAGTCATATTTTATTTCCACTGCAGTATAATTACCCGTTGTACGAGAGCATTTTGTATTCGACCCCTGCGTGGGCATGTATTGAGTTGTATGTATTTATTGAAAAGACCAAATCGGTCTTCTGAGTCATTTTAGTATTAAAGGCATTGTCGAGATGTTTGATGTTGTTTACCAGCCTGGTAGATCCTTGAGGAAAGGGTCTACGACGTGTAATATCCCTGAGCGGATTGGGGGTGTTACAGGAAAAGGGCAAGAGGCCCTGTTATGACCTCCTTGTTTGCATCTACTACACTTATGTGGCATCCCCCTTCTATTTAGTTGCGTAGAATCTTTCTTCTCATCTGCATCTTTCCTTCTTGCTTTTTTGGGCCTGCCTGGAGCTCTTCTAAATGGAGGAGGCAAGATGTCCATATATGGTGTTTTCTCCCATAGGTTTGGACCATTTGTGGGGTAGATCATTGAACTGTAGCAGTTGATGTAGGCCTCTTTTCTGTAATAGTCTGGTATCAACTCTTCAGGATCTCTTTTTCTCTCATTAGAGCATGTAACAGCATGGCAACAGGGTATGCCAGTTAACATCCATCTTCTACAGGAACAAAAGCATTCATTCATGTGGACAGTGAATTTCTCTCCACTAGGATAGATGCTTCTGACTTCATAAATGTTATCACCAGCAGGCCTTGCAAACCATCAACATATACATTAATCAGAAACAAATTACAAACAGAAACATATACATTAATTAGAAACATAAACATAACACACCTACAAAACCAATGCCTAGAAAGCTCTTTCTCCTTTTCCAGCCTCTTCTTTATCTTGGGAAGGACTGATCATTGGTAAGAATCAATTTTCCTCCTATTTGTTTCCCATCTATCCATTAAATATCCCCTTATTTCCTCTAACATGATGACTATAGGCGTCTGCCTAGGATCAATAATCACTGAGTTGAATGTCTCAGACATGTTGTTCACTAGCACATCACATTTGGGGTGATAAGTAAACCTTGACTTGCTCCAAAATCTTGGTGAGATTTTTAATAAATCCTGGTAAGCTGCCTCATTTACCTTTAAAAATAGGTATATTAATTAGATGAATAAACTAAACATAAATGTGATGACTAATTAGATTACTAACGTACCTTTCTAATTTCCCTTATCTCCCTTTCCCATTCTTGTGGATAAGTTGCCTTTTGAAGCATTTGTTCATTAGGATCCTTCAACAACAGTAAGTGCTATTGGAAGCATTTGTTCATTAGGATCCCTACCTACTGCTGCAAGTATTTGTCCCCCAAAATACCCTTTCAAGAAACATCCATCAAGTCCAATAATAGGCCTACACCTCAAGAAACTTTGAATGCAACCATGTAGACCCATATACATTCTTTGAAAACTGGGTAGCAATGGCCTATACACAATCTCACCAGGCTCTTCAGTGGGTTGAGTGGGCTGCACAGTGAGTTTGATAGTGCTATTTGGATTTTATCTTAGAAGTTCATGTGCATAATCATATAATCTAGTATATTGATCTTTGAATGATCCATCAACCATGTCAAAAGAAACCCTCCTTGCTCTAGAAGCCTTCATTTTACTGACCCCAGCATTCCATTTCTCATGGGCTTTGTTGATAATATCAGTCAACTTAATTTTTGGGTTCTCCCTCACAGTAAACAGTAATTTTTTCCCCAACCAAGTTGAATTCATCATTTTGACCATATACTCTTTGTTACATGAGTGTTTATCTATGACCTTTCTCAGTTGCCAAGTATCTTCATTAGGTAATTTTGCACAATATGTCATCCACTCACACCCTTCGTTACACAGTCTAACTCTTGCATTATCATTCTTAATGTATCTTAGATCTCTGCCATTGTGGATTGCATATGTAATTACAGCATGTTTGAATTCCTCCTTAGTTGAAAACAGACTGCCCAACACCCACTGATAATCATTCATTCTCTTAGGCATAACAAATGAGGGATATTTCACTTTTTCTACTTCTTCATCACTAGACATTTCTGAATCTTCAGTTTCAATTTCTTCTGTATAGTAATCCTAATCAGATAGCCCTCTATCACACCTCCTTACTTTATTTCTCCTTTTTTTACCAATGTATAAATCATTTTCACTAACAGATTCTTCTAACTCAACAGCATCTCCCTCATTGATAGTTTCTTCAATAATTTTCTTCTTAGGCCTCCCTCTCTTTTTCCCAGATTTAGTCTTCTTACTTTTCCCAGATTTAGTCTTCTTACCATTGTTCTTCTTCTGTCCATCCCACCTTCAAACCCAACCCCCACAGTTGGGACTTGTTCAAACCCATCATCAAGGTCAACTTCATCATCAGAGTCAACATTATTTTTGGTTCCAAATCTTACATTTAGTGCACTATCCTCACTATTATATCCTACATCAGGTTGGGCCTCAACATCACTTTGGGCCTCAACATCAGGTTGGGCCTCAACATCATGTTGGGCATAAACATCAGGTTGGGCATCAACATCAGGTTGGGCATCAACTACTACTGGTTGTGACACTGGATGGATAAGGTACAAGTCAACCTTTCCATTTACCTTAGACCAATGTACCATTTCCATAGCACCAACATCATTCAGTAATTTTTTTAACCCCATTTACTTCATAAAACATTGCAACTAGTTCTAAAAAACTCATGTCCTTACAAATCCCTAGAATCTCAAATAGGACCACCTATCAGCATCACATTTCCAAGTAGCCACCTCACCTTCATATTTAGTCATTTGTGTGTCCACAAACTGACCACAATGGTGAACATCAACTATAAAACTATCCATTATGACCTATAAAATGAAGAATTAAACAAATAACCTTCAGTTTCTGTCATTTTCAGTTAAATGTAGTGCCAAACAAAGACAAAAACACATGAATCAACAACAACAGTTAGATATACTGACATCCACATGGAAAGGAATAGTATAACGGAACACATGCCAAAACCCCATCTTTTCCCTAAACCTAGAAATAGAAACAAAAAACCTAGAAATAGAAAAATGCATAATTTATTTCAACAACCAAACAAACAAAAAGAAGATTAGACTGACCTTTTCGCTTTGCTTCGCGTTTTTTTCTTCCTCTTCCCTCGGTTTGCTTCACGATTTTTCTTCTTCTTCTGCTGCTACTGCTGCTCTGTTCGTGTTTTTTTCTTCATATTCTCTCGATTAGACTCACCTTCTTTCTTTTTCTTCTGCTCTGTGCGAAACCATACTTCTCCCCATTCACCTCCCTTCTCTCTTCGTTTTCTGAGAACAAGACCAATTGAAGAAAATTGGGGCTATTTGATTGTACCCTAATCCACATAGGCAAGAAAATGGACACGTACGTTAGGAATTTTACACGTAGGAATGGTTATAGCCACGTAGGTTTAAAATCAGCGTCTCATTGATTATTGTAACGGAGACCAACGGAAAAGGCTGACTTTGCTTTAAATTTGAAAGATAAAGGACTTAGTTGGGGGAAAAAAAGATAAAAGACTAAATCATTACCTGAAATTAAGTTAAGGGACCCATGAGCATTTTAGCCCAAAAAAAAAAAAAAAAGTTAGACCACCTCAGACCTTTATAACAAACGGACGAGCCCTGGAACTATATAATGTCCTAAGGTTTTATAAACTAATAAAAAGAACCTAGTTGAATCGTTTTGATAAGTTACCAAATGGAATATACACCCAAGTTTGATTAGATAACTGGTGAGGTAGCTCAGTTCAGCTGGTATATTGTACAACATGATATACGGCGCAAGATACATACTAATTGTAATTATTAACATAATTATAATTTGGTGCATAGCATAATTACAATTATATATAATATAATTATAGCGAAAATATTTACAACAATATAATCACAACCGGTGTATAACATAATCACGATTGATATATCATATACGGTATAATTTCCGTTTAGTTAGAAAAAAAAAGTAGTTCTTTAATAAGTTATCCTAAATTAATAGCATGGAGTCAGGAAATTTTGTTGAAGTAATAAGTTCTATGTATCGTTAAATATCGAATAACTGATATCCACATATATTATTCAAATAAGTAAACTATTATTTATAAGTATTTAATATGTTAGTTTATATTTATTTTATCTATATTGAATTTATATAATTAATTTATAAATATTGCATAAATTTGTAAAAAAACCCATTATATATCTATGGGAGAGGAGTAGCCCTCGGTTACTTTCAATCCTCCAAAGTAGGGTTTAGCACAAATGGTCCGGACCCGATTTTTACTCGGATTCGGATCGGACCTATTAATCAGGTCCGGGTCTGTATTTGGTCTAAATCCATATTCCGTGCCGGACCAGGTCAAAACCCGAAAAATTCGAGTCCAGTCCGGAACGACCCGATAAAAATAAAAATACATAAAAAAATATTTTTTTATTGTAATTTACCCTCGGTGGTGATGAAATAATGATAATAAATGGCTCGATTATGATTGCACATTATTTTAATTAAGTTTATTTATACTAAAATATTGTTGAACTTGGGAGTTTGAGGAGTAAACGAAGATATTAAGATTGATAATTATAGTTTATGGGAGTATGTAAAGAAGAAAACATTTTATATGTAATAAAAGGACACTTAATATGCAAAAAAAAAAAATTTACAAAATCGGGCTAGAACTAAACCAGCCCGGTTCCAACAGGTCCGGACTTCGAGTCGATAAAATCCGACCATTTATAATCCGGCCCATTCTAAACCGGGTCGGTCCGGGCCGGGTCAAACCGAAGTTTCCAAACTCCGTTAACTACAACGGTTGCCGTCAAAAGACGGTCCAAGATATTGACGGAACTGGGCCATCTATATTTCGGGGTAGGTGCGGATGACGGGAGGGACAAATTAATTAATTAAAAAAAAAGAAAGAAAGAACACAGTCACGCAGAAAACCACCCACCTCCCTCCGCTATAAAAAGGCTCTCACTGCTCTTCGTCTTTACATTTCCCCCATAGATATAGCTTTCTATTTATTCTTCAACGAGAAAGGGAGAGCTCTTATTTTATTATTATTATTATTTGCATGGCAGCTAATCTCCAGAGCTTGGGAAAGCGTTTCGTCGGGCAGATCCGTTCTCGTGATTCCGTCAGTATCATTCCTCCACTATCTCTCAGGTGTGTGTGTCCTATGTGCGTTTTATGTACTGTGTAATAGCCTAAACCCGAACTCATAAAAGGATTATCGAGGGTGAATGATGGATTATCCCCGTTACTTATGTTAACTCCCTTGTATTTTATCCGGAGGTGCATATTAACCCCTTATGTACAAGGTGAAAGAGGGGATGTAATGCAACTTTTGAAAAACACACGAGGATAATGTGTCGATTTAATTTGAGTTATCGGTTTTTTCTTAAAACACAATCGAGTAATATGATTATTTAATTCAGACTTGAAGTATATTGACCATTTTATAAAACACATGGGGTAATCTGCCAAAATCACGATTATGTAAGAATGTGTCAATCTACATTCTCAGTCCTGGCACAAGCCGGCCCATCGAGATTGGCTCGTCCCTGTCCAGGACTGCATTTTTACCGAAAAACCAAATTGAATCGAACTAGAACCGTTCGGTTCGGTCGGTTCGGTTCTCAAAATTGAAATACGATTTTTTTTTTCTGTTGAGTTCTTTTATGAACATCCGGTTCCCGGCAATTCTCAGAACTTGGTCACACCAAAAATTGTAAAAGAACCGAATTCATATAATTTATGTAATTTATTCATTAGTTATATATGTAGGTTCTCAACACGGTTTAATTCTTGAATATTAATTCAAGTTCATTAACATAAATTTTAACATGTAGAAATTTTCAGATTTTGGAGTTCTTCTCGGTTAATAAGTGATTTTGGTTCTTAAATTAACCGAAACAGAACAGATTCCATTCAGTTCGGTTCATGCAAAAAAAAAAAAAAATTAAATTCGAACTAATTATTAAGCTCCAATTCTGGTTCGGTTCTGGTTCTGGTTCTGATTCTTCTAAATTTTACTTCAAAATCGAACCGTCTCAACCGTACCTTACCCCGTCAGATCACTCCATTCTTTTTATTCCAACAACCAACCTAATAGTATTGGTGGGATTCGAATCTGTGATATTTGGGCTCCGACGAACATATTTTCTTTTTGTCCTAATTTATTTTAACTTCCTCGTTATCCGGCGGATCTATCCGTAAACAAACATTTTACTTATCCAATAGCCGAAGAGTTGACAAAATTAATAACAATAAAATATTGGCGTAGTTCATCGTACTGATATTTATTGCCCAAGAATGAGGTCATGGTTGTTAGATAGGTTAATCCAAGTGGATAAGGAGTGCTAGCAATTTCATTTAGTTTAGAAAAGACAAATTAGGTGTGGGATAATGTGGTCCGCATGACAAGGCTCTGGCACCACCACCAATCCATCCACCGTGTGGGGTTGGAGAGTGAATTTTCACCTTTGTTGTGAACATTATTTATGATCTATGATTTGGGTTGGGTACTATTCGGAATGGTGGGGATAGGCATGTGATCAATCTTAGGGTTGTACTTGTAGCATCATTTCTTTTAGGAATAATAACATAAGTTATGTTTGACGTGGCACAATCGGATCCAGCCATTCGGGGGGCAGGCGGACCACAATCCCCTCGATTTATTGTGTATGCACCTCATTCATTTATTATGGTCGCACGATATATGAATAGATGAAATTCATGTGTGTACAAATATGTGTATACATGTATGTAGATATAGCAATACACTTAGAAATATAAATGCATCTTAACCAAATGCAGTATATTTGTGTTTATATTGTTGATTGGAGAGATCATATCTCCATTCACTATTTGATGCAATCATGCAACATAGAGAAAAAAATGTAGTTTAATTTATAGTTTTGACTATTAGTATGTCTATTGTATATTAGTAAATATTATGAATATAATATTTATTTTTATATTAGTAGAGAAAAATATGATCGAGTATTAGTATATGAATAGTGTGGAATAATAAAAGAAGTTCTATATTATATAATTTATGTGTTGTTTATGCCTAACGTACAGTCAAATGTCAGTGTGTGTATATATATATATATATATATATATATATATATATACGAGAACTCCTCTAAATCAATGAGATTTTTTTAAATATTAAAAAATATTTTTAATTCAAAGGGTATTATAGTAAAATACAATTTTTGTATTATTTTTGAATTTTTTTATTAAATATAATAAATTTATCGATGATAACTCCTACTATATCTATAACCCCTACTATATAGTAGGAGTTATGATCAGTAGGAGTTGTATGCATTGACATGATGTACATTATGTATTATTAGGAGTACAAAAGGTGGTTCTCGCAGTTCTCGCACTTAACAGGGTTTTGAAAAGTAAGTTAATATATATATATATATATATAGAGAGAGAGAGAGAGAGAGAGAGAGAGAGAGAGAATTTATCTTGAGAAATAAGAATATATCTCAATTCTTGATTGTATGTGATGAATGGTCCGAGTTGTGTGAATACTTAGATTGTTTCTTAATTAACGATTGATTCCTCATTTGGTAAACTTATTATTAATATATGGAAAGAATTTTTTCCTCATTTTATGCATTTAATGTGAATCGTTAGAACTAGTTAAATCAATGATATTGATGTATTCTTATTTTTTAACTAAAAATCTATTCTCATCAGATTCCACTCGTTATATATATATATATGTGTGTTTTATTTTCCTAACAAATAATCTCCTGTATTGTGAATGCCATTTATAATGTAGAAACGGCTATCAAGCCGGAAAGAGCGCCAATTACCAAATGTTTGTATTCATATTCTCCGCCACCATCATATTGTCGATTCTAATCGATCCTAAAATGCAGGAGGGCCGTCCACATTTCGGTCTACGATAAGGATCCGGAGGAACATGTACTCCCGACCTTGGTCCCCGACAATGTAATCCCACCCAAGCTCGAACAATATTGGGCCCCTCACCCTCAGACTGGGGTGTTTGGCCCCGCGAGTAATCACAAGCCATCTTCCGGTGGAGAAATTGGTTCGCGTACGAAGGCTGGGGAAGATTCGGTGTTGGAACAGAAAGCTTTCTTCCGTCCTCTAGAGGATTTGGAGAAGCCGGTCTAACATTCGAGCCGTCAAAAGAAAGAAGTACTTTTGCGTCCTGCTATAAATAAGATCTTATAGATGTGATTAGATAAAAGGACACTATATCAAGTGAAGTCGAATAATGTTGTGTTGATGTCTTATCACGTGGGCGAGAAGCTGTTTTCTATAGTAGGTGCGTTCTATGTTATTGTTTGAAAGATTTAGTTCTCTTTTTACGTTCTCCCTACATAATGGTTTCAAGTCGAGGCTTTTGATTCTCGAATTGATTCTCTAAGGCGTGCCGATCATGACTGGTCCGGTCTGCAAACGAGTCGAGTCGAGTCAATTAGCGAGATATCCGACTCAACTCGAAATAATTTAGAGCGGAGTCGGATATTATTTGGAATAATTTTCGGGTAGTAAGTCGAACTCGAAATTCGGCGCGAAATTATTTCAGGCGGGTTTTGAGTTGAGTAATTTGAATCGAGTATCGAATGAGTACTGGATTTATGGCCATTTTTTATGTATGTTTTAATTTTTATAATTTTCGAATACTTTTGAATCGACTCGGATGTTACTTTGAATAATTTCGTGTTTTGAATAAAACTCAGACTCGACTCAAAATTATTTTTTGAGGGGATTTACATGTTGGGTTTTGCCAAGTGAATTTGAAGCGGGTTTCGCTACTTGGTTCATTTCCAATCCTAGGTCCTCACACAGGATGGTGTATTGAAGCTTTTATCCTGCAATTGAAAAAAATACAAGCTTTAAATCCTAAATATATGGATTATGGGCACTCATCTGATCACCGATTTATATTGAGATGGAATCACATATTTTAACATTATACTAGAACAAACTCTTTATACGTATTTAAGTTACAAAATATCCGGACTATAATCCTTGAGTTACATTACGCATGAGATAGCGTGTTGGATTGGATCATTTATTCCATATTTTAATATATGACAGTATAGTGGTGGTTTTCGTTAAATTGAAAATTATTTATCCCATATTTTAATATATGACAAAGTATAATGGTTGTTTTCATTAAATTGAAATATGATGTCTCATATAACAATTAAAAAGGTCGCACAAAATAGTACTCGTATTAAACTAGTAAGATGATTGAATATCCATCTCAACATTATTAGATTGTCGAGCATGTATAGTGTGAAATGAACTCAATTATTATTGTAGCCCATACCCTATGGCATAGTAGGATAAGACTGGCCACATAAGCCAATCGTGGCACCGTCAAGTAGTTAGTAGATTGGGGACACCACAGATGAAGCAAGAGCACAACAGCCCGTCGCCATAATTGAGATGTATTACACGTGTATAATAATTGTGAATAAAACTTATTGTTTAGAATACTAGATGTTCTCCGGTGCGATGCACCGCATGAGATATTCTCTTATTAAAAAATAATTTCTCGATCTCTAAATATATTTTTGATGATCTTCGACATGAGTATCATATTAGCGTAATATTAATAAAAGACTTATTGAGTGTATTATGTGGTGTAATATAATTAAAAAAAAAGTACCACATTAGCGGAGTGTTAAGTCAATTAGTGTCCGTACATGAACAAATTTCCTAGACATATCGAAAAAAGTAGGAACAAATTTCGAGGACGAAAGTAATATGTGATTACTTAATATATGTGTGTGTGTCCAATGTATGTTTTATTATTTTTAGTTATTATAATTAAATAAATACCATAATTTATTTTTTATGTAAGCAATAAATAAGTTAATATATTTTTATTTTGCATGAATTAATTTTACTGAAAATAAATATTCATATTTTTTCTAATATATTTTTTTTGTGCAATCGGTCATTATTGTAAATCATCAAATTTATTATATTCATATGAATGTCTAGTTGAAAATTGTGAAATAAAAATTAATTTGATATATTTTTTATTAAGAATAAACTTGATTTAAAAAATTATAAATATTTAAAATTTTAAGCTAAAAAAATAAAGGAAGGATTTTTTTTATTGGTAGATGAGTGTAAGTTGTGGAATAAAATTCCCACAATACATATCTAGATTTTTTTTGGAAAGTTTAAGAATACATCTCTATATACTATATTTTAAAATAAAAAGTCAAAAAACTTACAAAGTGACATGTGTCACGACTCTCTTTTAATAGAAGTATAGATTATTATTTTTGAATAATTTTATTTTTGTATACTAAAATTCTATAATTTTACTTTATTCGGTTAAATTTTCAATGAAAAGATATTTTGTACTTTCCGAATTAATGCGTAAAAAATGTGTAAAGTGTAATTTTTTTTTTGAACGGCGGCATATTATAAAAAGAGCTAGCAAAAGCTAGAAACAAATTACAAGGTAGCTATGAAAGCTAGAGGATTTTGCAACCAACCTACCCAACTAAATTTAAAGTTAGGATTTCTAGATGAAATCCACAAAAAAGAATGAGAAACAATACTATCCCAAAGCATCGACTTTTTAGGAGAAGAGCTGGAAAAGACCAAACGATTGCGAAAACTCCATATGGACCACAAGAGCGTCCCTCCCAAACCTTCAAGAAACACCCGCACTTTATTAGAAATGGATAAGGAATCAAGCCACAAATATCACTCCGAGATGTTCGCGCAAAAAGGGATGTCAAGCTCCCACCATTTAGCCAACAAAGCCCACAAATCTTTAGCCATCTCACATGTGAAAAAAATGTGATTGACCGTTTCAATGTCTTCATGGCAAATTGTAATACCCGTAATTTTGATTTCCGGTAATTTCTTTTTTTTTTTTCGGCGGAAGTCCGTTTTGACGACTCGCTCATGACTGTTTTATTATTCTGAGAATGATTAATTCTGCACTTTTTGTCATCCGAATTCGTTTCGGTGTCGTTTTGTTGAGTTCCGTGCTTTTTGGCGACTTTTCCACACTTGAGTTCGATTCTTGCGAATCTCGTTCGAAACTGCTGTTTCTAGTTTCCCGTAAGTCCGTTTAACTTTGTTAGACGTGTTGTGAACTTCGGTTTGGTTATTCGATCACGTATCGTGATTTTCGGGCGTTTTGGGCTATTTTGTAATTTACCCAAAGTTATGGGTATCCGTATCTGTAATTGTTGTCTCGACCCGTTTCTTGGTCGCGTATAATTAATTATTGCATTATGTTTTCATTTCGGGTCGTTGATGTTGTTCGCGAACTTTTCGTCGTGTTCGTTCCGTGCGTTTTTGGAAATCGAGTCGTCGAGCCCTGGTGTTCGAGCACCGCCGACGGCTATGGATCGCCGGACGATTGCGGGCACCGTCCGGACGGGTGCGGCAGGAACCGGCGTAGCGCACGCTACGGCCGGAAGGCTGCGCGCGCTAACCGGCAGGTGTAGCGCACGCTATCGGCTGGCCTAACGCACGCTATCGGGTCTGGACAGTTCTTGGGGTTCTGGAATCGGTTAGGATCGGCAGGTAGCGCACGCTATTGTCGGGCATTGCGCACGCTACGACCGGCAGGTAGCGCGCGCTACGGCCGGAAGGTCGCGACGCTACCCGCCGAGTCGGCAGGCGTGTGGGCACCGGATCGCGGCTGGGACGATAGCGCACGCTAGCTCGGCAGCCTAGCGCGCGCTAGTCCGGCCCAGTATGAATGTGACAGAGCAGTCACATTTCCTCTCGTTTTTCATTTCCTTCCTTTTCTTTCCGCGGCTGGCGATTCGGAGGTGGCGAAGCCATGTTGTTTAACAACAAATCCATGAAGTTCTTGAGTTCATAACATCAATCAATCATCCGTTATCATCCTTTGATCCAGTAAATCAAGGTAATCTTCCTTAGAACCCTAATTTCGTGAATTTGGGGTTTTTTTTGTATTTTTGTCCGATTCGTTCCGTGTTGTTTATTAATTCATGATAGGTATGATTAATCTTGGTAGTATTCTTGTGTTTAACATCATTTAATCCATTGTTCTTCGTCGAATCGATGTATATTTCTTGATTTCCTTCGAATCGACTTTTTGGGGGATTTGTTCTCGATCTCGTTTTCCATCCATTTTTGTTGGATAGATTGTGGTTAAATGATGTTGTTAAACACATTCTATAGATTGTATATCCATATTTCAACTTGGAATTCCGTTTTCGTGTCTTGTCGGGACGAATCGTGTTCTTGGCCGTTTTGGGGAAAACACTTGAACTTTCGTCATTCGTTCTTTGAATTCAACGGCTTTGAGTCGTGTTATGGAATTCATTTCATTGTTGTTCTTGTCCTTCGTAGTTTATGACCGCGAGTTGGCAATCGGTGGAGACGGCGGGTTCATAGTCGGTTCGTGTCAACCTATTTCGGTCGATTCTCCGCGTTGTTCTTATTCGAGGCAAGTACCTTGTCAATACTATTTTTGTTTTGTGGATATGATGATTGGTGATCGTCTTGGTGTGTTTGTTTGTTTGTTTGAAATGAGTTTTCAAAAGATTTGGTTAGCCTTGTTAAAGGCCCTCTTTCAAGACCGTGTGTGTTTTGTGATTGGTGTGATTCGTGAACGAGTATGTGAATCTTATGGACATGTTTGGTGTTGATGATGCACTTGGTATTTGCGTGTGGACGTATATTGTTTTATTTCGGTGCAGTATGGTTTGACGTGTTGTTTTACTAAGTGTTTGATGCCTCTGGGTGAATTGTTTGGATATCCTTGGTGTGATATGTTACTCGTGCTTGAGTTTGATTCGCTAGCCAGCTCGGGAGGGTCCTTCGAGGCCTCGAGTGGGATTCGTGGCTTCGTCCCGGTCCTAGGTGACGTGTGGTGCTTGTGTTGTTTTGTGATATGTTATTTGTGCATGATTGATTCGCTAGCCAGCTCGGGAGGGTCCTTCGAGGCCTCGAGTGGGATTCGTGGATTCGTCCCGGTCCTAGGTGACGTGTGGTGCTTGAGTATTTCGCTAGCCAGCTCGGGAGGGTCCGACGGGATCACGGAGTGGGATTTGTGGCTTCGTCCCGGTCCTAGGCGATGTGAGTACGTGTTTTGTGAATGTGTTTGCTCACATCGGGAGGGTTCGACAGGACCACAGAGGGAATTCCAATGGCTTCGACCTGGGTTCACGAGTGAAACTTCACCGCTACGTGTATATATTTTGTGATTGTTTTTCGCTCACCTCGGGAGGGTCCGATGGGATCACGGAGGGAGTCCAATGGTATAGCCCTGGATTCACGAGTGCGGTTGCTTATGTTTTGTGAATGTGTTTGCTCACCTCGGGAGGGTTCGACGGGACCACGGAGGGAATTCCAATGGCTTCGACCTGGATTCACGAGTGAAATTTCACAGGTGCGTGTGTATTTTATGTCCGTCGAGGACGCATGACATGGGTTTTAACCTTGTGTATTATGGTTGGTTTTATTTGTGAAAACAAAACCTTTGGGCTGTGACCCCTATTGATTTTGGAAAGATAAGGATTCGGTAATCCGAAATTGTTTTCTATTAAAACTCTCGATGGCATTATAAACCGTTTTATAAATTGTTTTCCCTTGAATTGCGACCTTTCGGTTTTAGAATATTTTACCAAATTCTTGCCTCGGGAAGTACTTTTTGTTATGTTTGGATTTTTGAGGATTCCTGGTTATTGTCATTCGTGGAATGTGAATTGTATGTCTCGTATTTGCACTTTGTCCTTGCACTAGCAAAACAGTGGAGTTTTGCTAACCCCCGAGTATTCGGGGGGTGGATGTCTATTTTTGCATTCAGGTTTTGGAGCATAACACAGGGTCGGCACGAAGGATGATGAAAGATGATCGATACTAATCACATGAGGAACCGTACTTTGTTTATTGATTCAGTTGTACTTTATTTTCCGCTGCTATATTTTTCCCGTCGTACGGGTGTGGTTGTATTTTGACCCCTGCATGGGCATGAGTTGTATTTGAGTTGTATGTATTTATTGAAAGACCAAATCGGTCTACTGAGTCATTTTAGCCTTAAAGGCATGGTTGAGTTGTTTTATGTTGTTACCAGCCTGGTAGATCCTTGAGGAAAGGTTCTACGGCGTGTAATATCCCTGAGCGGATTGGGGGTGTTACATAAATGGTATCGGAGCTTAGGTTGTGGAAACCTAGGCTGCCGGGTCAGTGTTGTCTGTTGAGTTTTGCCTCGTCGGATTTTGTCTGACTGAGTCGTGTCGCGACACGTCGTCTGAGTTTGTTGGTCGTGATTAGTATCGTGGGGCGATCATCATCTTCGTGCGACCTGTGGCTGTAAGTCTCCCTTCTTTGTGTTGTGCCTCGTGTGACACGAGCTATTTTTATGATTATTTGTTCAATGACGGAATCCTCTTATGGATTTTGATTTCTTGATATGTGGTTATTTGGCCCTCATATTTCGTTCATGTGTGGAGTAGTGTTGCTGGATTGTGCATGTTTGACTTTACTTCTTTTATCCGCTGCGTGAGTTCTTTTGTAATGACTTTCAGTATTTTACCGACTGAGTTTTATTTCGAAAATCGATTCCATTAACCGAGTTTTTGATATTATGGCCTTGATCGTTTTGGCGAAATTCTTATGACGGCATTTAACATGTTGTAAATGGCTTTTGTGAGTTTTTGAAATATTACCGTCATCGGCCTTTTTGGTGTTTTTGTCAATAGTTTTTAGCCTGGTGAGTTCCGACGCGGGACCCACGACGCTATAATGTTTCGTGTAATTACCTGAAATTTTTGGGCATTCTAGCCTATTGAATTATCTTTGAAAACCTTGAGTATCTTAGAAAATAAATTTCGAGACGTACTTTTAAAATGAATCATTTTCTCGTGGTACATCCAAGGTGCCACAATATGTTTCAAAATTCTTCTACCTCGAGGACCAAAATATTTTGAGATATTTTCAATGTTTTAGAAACACTTTTATTTAGACCCGAGGGTCGAATATTCTGAATGTTTTTACTAAGAGAAAGTGTCCTCATTTTTATCTAATGTGAAATGGTTCTCCAAAGTCTCGATAACGATGTCTCACGTTTGTACTTTTTTTGAAAGGTGATACTCAAGATCAACCGGTGTTCTTCTAAATTATTTTCATAATGAGGTTTTCGTTTTTAAAACCTATCCATTCCCGTTTGAGGGCTGGGTAGGTATGTATGATGTCGCATTGTCCTTATGATGTTTGCTCCCGAGTATGATCGAATCGGCGGTGTGAGCGTTGAGTCATTTTCTACACATTTGTTGTGTTAGCCCTCTGTGAGAGGTGGGATGTTGGTATTGAATATTGTCGCCTCGTAGTGATTTCTGCGTTGTCGAGCATGTGCGAGCTGTTAGATCTTGGTTTGGTATGACTGTGTGCATCGGTGATGGTTCCGTTATGTGTCGGTTGTTTAATGTCTTGTTACCTTGCTCCCGTTTTTGTGAATTTCGTGGACGAGGTCGGAGGTAATACCCATACTATTTTGACTTATGTATTTCCTCTTTCTCCAGTCTATCGATTCGCTCATGTTCGTTGATACTTTATGAACTTGTTCTGTATTTCAGTTTCATCGTCCGAACGAACTGTGATCTTGTTGTGGGTCGATCTGGTTATCGCTGTGACTTTTCCGAATTTGGTTCGATTTTTGTGAACCTTGTTCGGAAGCAACATCTTTTGGTTCTACTAATTCTTTTATTCGAAGTGGATCGGACTTTGAACTTCTGTATTTTCGACTCTGTCGACTCGTTTATGTTCGTTGACATTTTCTAGCTTGTCCTGCCCCTTGCTTTTGTTGATCGAACGAGTGTGGTATTGTTTCGGAATAACTCATTTGTCGTTGTGACTTTTCAATTGCTATTCCCTTTTCTGTGGATCTTATATGAATGCACATCCTGTTGTTTTCATCG
Organism: Orobanche coerulescens; assembly: GCA_033398695.1. Lineage (NCBI taxonomy): Eukaryota > Viridiplantae > Streptophyta > Magnoliopsida > Lamiales > Orobanchaceae > Orobanche > Orobanche coerulescens. The sequence continues at coordinate 39,863,624 of CM065802.1, forward strand.
GATCATATATTGTCTCGAGTCAAGATGTGAACCTTGGAGTTGTTGTTTGAATTTTATCGTTCTTCACGATTCGAACATGATAGTTCGATTCTTGTTGTCTCGATCGTTTGATTGTTCGGTTTTTGTTGATCTCGTTTCGTGATTGTGGAACGTTCAGGCTCATTCGTAATTCCCTTAAGTTCGGGAAATTAGTCTCGTTTTCAATCTTCCAACCTTTGGGCGGTGGAATTCCGTATTTGTTGAGCGATTGGCTCGCGTTTTGATTGATGTACCGTTGGGTAGGTCAATCATATTGATTTTTGTTTGTTGTGTTTTGTGATTGTTTGGATAATTGACTTGACTATATTATCCGTTTGATGACGCTTGTCATTTGTTGTTTTTATTATATCCCTAACGGCGACGTTGTGTTGGTCTCCGTGGAGCGTGTTTTCACGCCGTATGCCTCTTTGCGTTTCTTGCAATGTTTCGCCGTCAGGCGTGAGTTTTCGGTTTTTGGGTATCTCGTCGAGTTTTCTTGGCAGGGGATATTGCTTCTCCCTACTTGTTTTAAGTTTCGGGACGAAACTTCTTTTAAGGAGGGTAGAATGTAATACCCGTAATTTCGATTTCCGGTAATTTCTTTTTTTTTTTCGGCGGAAGTCCGTTTTGGCGACTCGCTCATGACCGTTTCATTATTCTGAGAATGATTAATTCTGCACTTTTTGTCATCCGAGTTCATTTCAGTGTCGTTTTGTTGAGTTCCATGCTTTTTGGCGACTTTTCCACACTTGAGTTCGATTCTTGCGAATCTCATTCGAAACTGCTGTTTCTAGTTTCCCGTAAGTCCGTTTAACTTTGTTAGAAGTGTTGTGAACTTCGGTTTGGTTATTCGATCACGTATCGTAATTTTCGAGCGTTTTGGGCCATTTTATAATTTACCCAAAGTTATGGGTATCCGTATCTGTAATTGTTGTCTCGACCCGTTTCTTGGTCGCGTATAATTAGTTATTGCATTATGTTTTCATTTCGGGTCGTTGATGTCGTCCGCGAACTTTTCATCGTGTTCGTTCCGTGCGTTTTCGGAAATCGAGTCATCGAGCCCTGGTGTTCGAACACTGGCCGGACGATTGCGGACACCGGACGGAACCGGCGTAGTGCACGCTACGGCCGGAAGGCTGCGCGCGCTAACCGGCAGGTGTAGCGCACGCTATCGGCTGGCCTAACGCACGTTATCGGGTCTGGACAGTTCCTGGGGTTCTGGAATCGGTTAGGATCGGCAGGTAGCGCACGCTACTGTCGGGCATTGCGCATGCTACGACCGGCAGGTAGCGCGCGCTACGGCCGGAAGGCTGCACATGCTACCCGCCGAGCCGCAGGGTAGGCGGTGGGCACCGGATCGCGTTGGTCCGAGATAGCGCACGCTAGCTCGGCAGCCTAGCGCGCTAGTCCGCCAGATATAAATGTGACAGAGCAGTCACATTTCCTCTCGTTTTTCATTTCCTTCCTTTTCTTTCCGCGGCTGGCGATTCGGAGGTGGCGAAGCCATGTTGTTTAACAACAAATCCATGAAGTTCTTGAGTTCATAACATCAATCAATCATCCGTTATCATCCTTTGATCCAGCGAGTCAAGGTAATCTTCCTTAGAACCCTAATTTCGTGAATTTGGGGGTTTTTGTATTTTTGTCCGATTCGTTCCGTGTTGTTGATTAATTCATGATGGGTATGATTTGTAATATCCGGAATTTCTACTACTGTTGTCTGATATTATTTTATCCGAGTTATATTGTACAGCGTGGAATCTGTACAGTATAGATAAAATAAATAAAGGACTGAGATGTCAGTATCGATATAATTGTCGTATCTGGTCGACAATTGCAATTGAGGATATCGTGTATCAGGTCATCGCACTTTTGATATGAGGTATATCGTATGAGAATACTATTGGATTCAGTATATGTATTCAGTAAGTGTATATGTGTCTTCGGTATGTCGAGACAGGCGGTAACAGTTGAAATTGGCTAAGTATAGAATACTTAGCGTACGCAAATGTTGAAGACTTATGTACGCTAAATCACAAGAGTTACGTACGTTATGGCCGAGATATTACGTACGTAACAAGAGGAAACAGACATGATCGAGTCGTGGTCGGCAGGTGGGCCCGATGTCGGCAGCGGATGTAGACAGGCGAGTCAACCCCGACCATTACGTACGCTACGCATGTAGTATTACGTACGTAATATGGGTATGGTACTGTAGCAAGTCAACGTACGTATTACGTACGTTGTGAAGGAATTGTTACGTACGTAAGCATGTTAACGAAACATGTCAGTTAGTTCTGGAATGAGATTACGTATGCTATGAAGAACACATAGCGTACGCTAAGCTGCATTACGTACGTTAGTATTGATGGTTAACGTACGTAACAATCGATGCAGTTTATAAAATGAAGTCCGTTCTTTCATTTCACATCTGCACCTCACTTCGTTTTTCATATCCAAACACCGAGAGAGAGAGAGAGAGAGTTAGCTCTCCTAAGTCGATTTTGAGCTTGAGGACATGGATTTAAGGCTTGGATATGGAGCTATGGTTGATTCTTGAAGTAATTGCTAGTGTTTTTCATCTTCTAAGAGGTAAGTTGGATAATTCTCCCTTTTATTTTAGATTTTCGATGTTGTTATTGATGAATTATTCGTATGAAGATGATTAAGGGCTTGTTGTTACGATTCTTGAAGATATATGAGGTATTTGTTGAAGGAAGATGATGATATGTTGGTTTATGCCTTGAATATGTTGATTATGATTATGAAATCATAGAGTTCTTGATGTTCTTGGTATTATTATCCATATTTGATCCGTATGATGATGATTAGGGAGTTGTTGTTACAATCCTTGAGGTTATGTAGAGTGTACGTTGAAGAATACGATGATTCATGACTTGGATTACGAATTGGAAGATTATTTTCATGTTAAAGGATATCGAGTTATGTTGTTTTAATGGTTATGAACATGAGTTCGAATCCCTTAGTGTTCTTGAGGAACTTTTGATGAATTTAACATAGCAAGATGATCATATGTTGAATTAATCGGATTATGAATCGTGTTGTGGTTTTGAGTTCGTAATTGTTTGAGTTGGATTGTCCGGACTTGTGTCTAATCGAGATATTGTGGAACCATTGGGGTTTATTGATCGGTTGTATTAATTGATTATGATCATCGAGTTGTAGTTTGTATTTAGATATCGTTGAATCGTTGAGATGATTTGGTTGGTCGTGTCGGTTGTTAATTGTTATAGGATATGTGTTATTTGATTACTTCGATAGGTTGAGATTATTGATCGGTGATTAGAACCATATGTTGCGGTCGTGTTCGAGTACGTTCGTGAATTGCGTTGGTCGGGGCCGAGGAGCTCGTAGACGAAGGCATTGTGACAGGTAGCGGCTTCATCATCATCGTATCAGTATCGAGGCAAGTTGTTACTTGCTCAATTATAATGTTTAATGAATGGTTTCAGTTTCATTTCGTTTATAATGCATATAGCAATGATTATATGTTGTCATTCCAATTCTGGGAGTTCAATCATAATGTATATGATTTATTTTGGGTATTGGCATATGCGGGTATCGAGGTTACATTATGGTAAAGACGAGGATATGATTACCTGTAGTCCATGATACGTTTGGATCGCTGAGCATTGCGGATAATCGTCGGTGATGGTTTGATATCGAGATTTCTCCCGAAGGACTCGGGGCAAGTATCTTATATCGATTTAGTTAGTGTTAGTGATTTGATCATGTATATTGTCATTCATGTTGTCGAACATGAGGTCGTCTTAGTTGATTTGTCATATTGTCGTTCATGTTGCGTTGTTCATGTTGATGAACATTTTGATTTGCATGTGTATGCATAATTGTGTTGTTTGTGTTGTGTTGATCCGATGGGATCGTGTGATCTATGCTGAGGGCGCTGGATCAGATGTCCACGTCGTGTTGGTCCGACGGGATCATCTTGGGATCTATGCTGAGGGCGCTGGATCATTGGACGGGTTTTTCCACCTCGTGTTGGTCCGACGGGATCATCTTGGGATCTATGCTGAGGGCGCTGGATCGTTGGATCACCCAGTGTTGTGTTGTTTTGCATATGTATATTGTTGGTTATCCACCTCGTATTTATCTTGTAGGACCATCTTGGGACCTATGCTGAGGGCGCTGGGTCATGAGATTTCCATTGAGTATATACATTGTTGTTATTGTTTTGAGCATATTGACGTGGTCATATGAGTATGCATTTGTAGGTCTTGTGTTACGACCGTGTCCGTATTGCATTGATCTGATCTCAGATTAGACTGATATGATTGTCGTGGCACTTCATATCTCGAGGTATGTTCCGTATTTCCTTTAGTATTTGTCGTTGATGGACAATCAGTTATCGTCTTGGGAATTGATGATGTTATTCGATGGATCGTATTGGTCAGAAATGGTATACTTTCGTATCGTGAGTTGGTAATGATAGTTTGAGAATCTTGAGTATTGTTTGAGGTACAATACAGATATTAGGTTCGAGTTTATTGGTTAATCAAGTACGAGATGTGAAATGTGATAATGGTTATTCTGATGAGAATGACTTGAGTAAGTAAAGTTATGCGGTAAGATTACGTTGGTCGTATTATTATGTTGTATTCTCATTGGTATGTAATTATTAATGTGATGTGACGGTTATCATTGTTGGATATTATAGCTGACCCCGTCGTGGGATTTCTTTTTAGGTTATTGGAGTATCGAGCTTGTAGCGGTCGTGAAGAGATGAGCATCCCGGAGGATACTGGCTAGGACTTGTTTTGTGCATTGAGTTTCTTGATTGGTTCTTGTATTCCGCTGCTAGAGTATCTTTATGGTTGGTCTTTTTCCGCTGCGTGAGTTTTCTGAAACGCTCTTTTGGTATCTGGTAACTGAGGTTACTTTGGAAATCGTTTTATAAACTTTTGAGTGTCGGCCGTTTGGCCTTGTGATTTCAAATGAGTTTTTACGACGGTTTTTGATAAATGGATTTTATAAGTCTTTGTGCATTTTTAAAGATAGTATCGTCGTTGGCCTCTTGGGCATTTGTAAATGTTTGTGAAAATTTCCTTCAGCCTTGTGGGTTCCATCTCGGGGCCCACGGTGCTGTAATATTCCCGGTTAAATCTGGGGGTGTTACAGAATATGGTATCGGAGCTTTAGGTTGAGAAAACCTAGGCATTCGGGTCGAGTTGGGTCGTGTTTTTGTTGCGTCATTCGAGCTGTCGATTGACAAATATTAGAGCCGTGAGCCTTTGTTGTTCACTCAGGCTTGTGTGTTATGGGATTTGCCAGTATAGTACTGAGCTTGTTGTAAACTTTTCCAAATGGTGTTAACAAGATTCTCTTGAAAGAGATGTGTTGTGTTCTCAAGTTGAACCGAGTTTGCAAAACGTGTGTTTTGAAAATATCTGTGTCGAGTATTTTCTTGAGTCGAGACATGTGCCAGTATCAAGGGGAATCATCGACTTCACAATCTGTAAGATTTTGGATTTTTGAATTTCATTGAGATTTACTGCCGTTTTAAATTGATATGCTTTGAGATTCAGCAGAATATAATGCATTACGGTATAAGGTGAAAGAGTTGGGACAGGATTGATGATCTTGAGAAGTTAGGATTTTGGAAATCAATATGTCGGTTAGATTTTGAAAACGAAATTGTGTATTCGTGAGAAGGACTGTGAATTGTTGAGAAGAACATGTAGTCATGCTAATTCATTTTGATATATGAACTGCTTTTGAGCATTTGAAAATATACTTTTCAAAATGAACGTTTCACGAATGTTTTACGGAAAATGATTTTTGGGCCGAGACCCAATTGAATTTGAAATAGTTTTACAACTCAGGACTTGGAGTCCGAAAAGAGTTTTCTACTTTTTAAACTTCTCGTAATGCGGAACGAGATACGGGCATAGACCCTAAGGTTTCAAAAGGCATTTTCTTGTTTTCTAAAACTCCCGAGATTTGTAAAACACTTTACCAATCGTTAACCTATGTTATTTCCGCTTCTCGAGGCTTTGGTTTACTTGTTCATATGGAACTTCTCGGGAAGTCTTTCGCTGTATTTGATTCGCCGATTATTCAATGTTTTGTCATATCATATTTGAGGTGATCCAGGATGGATTAAGGATTGACGTTGCGAGTAGTATGTGGAGGAGGAGTTTTTATCAGAGTCTATATATTGAGATTTCGGAATTTCATCGTGTGGTTTTCCGATGGAATATCAGTGAATTTGGCGATGAACCGAATTGGTATACAGGAGTATGGATATGGACAAGCATTTGCACATTCCATTTTATTTAATCGTGTATATTCAAAAAGAATTTTTATCGAGAACTTAGCACCAGCGAGCCGATTTAATTTTTAAAATTGATTTTGTGGTCTTACAAAAATTTATGTTTTGAGTTTTCAAACTCTTGAAAGAATTTTCGAAAATTTGTCTTTTGACAAGACTATATGATTTCAAACTGGTTTTGAAAATGTGATTGATAACCATACGCATTTAGTGTATATTACATATCATGGTGAAGTTGTGAGTGTGACTCACAAACTGGATGAGACATCAGTATGGAACGATGAATAGAGATTCGAACTTTAGTATGGCAGTTTGGTTATCCAGGGATGATCGGTTGATTTATCGGATAAGAGATATATGCCTCGTGATGTAGATTCGGTACAGAATGTGATCTTGGAATCTCGGGTTTTGTGAAACCGGGGCATACGTGCTATGTGATTCCATTGGTATGGTAGTAGCTCGACTTTACCATAGTGATCTTTGAATGATTTCTTTGTAAGTGTAGGTTTGTGGATGGTGACCCCATGTTGGTTGTTTTAGATGTTCAGCAGTTGTTTCCACTCCAGGTATGATTGGTTATTTTCGTCGGCTTGATTGGGTGTTCGTATGCCGAGGGGTATGTTCACCAACAGGATGTGTTTTGTTGAAATCCACGGTATGTGATTGGTGTGTCATTTTGAGAACTTTATTCGTCCGTATATCTGTCTCTGTAGTTTTGTGTTTATCGTGTTGGAATTTACTGTGTGAGGGTATTCCTGATTATTATCGCTCCTTCGTTGGTAATATTGGAGTTTATCATGTTGATATTCTCTATTGTGTTTGACCTCTGGTTGGTCATATTAGATTTTATCATGTTGATGATATACTCGATTGTGTTTTGACCTCTGGTTGGTCATATTAGAGTTTATCATGTTGATGATATACTCGATTGTGCTTTGACCTCTGGTTGGTCATATTGGAGTTTATCATGTTGATGATATTCTCACTTGTGTTTTACCCATTGGATTGGTCGTATTGGAATTTATCATGTCGATGGTATTCTCAGTTAATTTGTTGGTTGATCATTGTTAATGATCGTATAAGTGTTCGAATTCTGTGTCGATGTTTCGGGATTGATTGTCATTGTTTTGGACAGTTGTTTCACAAATATATCGGATATTATTCGTTTTATCGGAATTGAAACTTGATCATGCGATCAGGCAAACAGGATTTGTCACGGATAGATTACTTCATCTGACGATGATATAATTTTGTTGAGACTCAAGGAATTGTGATTGTAAGCGTATTGGGACTGTACAGTGAGATCGCTTGCTAGTATCTCAAGAGATCGTCGACCTGCGTATTTGTAAGTGTGATCTTTTGGTTATTCAGTAATGATAATGGTTGATCGTTGTCGTGATGATTTTGGGATATTTTGGTTGAACGGTATGTTTGTTTGTTTTTATGACGGATTGCAAGTTTCGAGGCCGAAACTTATTTTAAGTGGTGTAGAATGTAATATCCTAATTTATACTATCAAGAACGATATTATTTTATCCGAAGTTATATTGTACAGTGGAATGCATGCAGTATGGATAAAATAAATAAAGGATCGAGATGTCGATCGATATAATTGTCGATCAGTCGACAGTTGCAATTGAGGATATCGTGTATCAGGTCATCGCACTTTTGATATGAGGTATATCGTATGAGAATACTATTGGATTCAGTATATGTATTCAGTAAGTGTATATATGTCTTCGGTATGTCGAGACAGGCGGTAACAGTTGAAATTGGCTAAGTATAGAATACTTAGCGTACGCTAATGTTGAAGACTTACGTACGCTAAATAACAAGAGTTACGTACGTTATGGCCGAGACATTACGTACGTAACAAGAGGAATCGGACATGATCGAGTCGTGGTCGGCAGGTGGGCCCAATGTCGGCAGCGGATGTAGGCAGGCGAGTCAACCCCGACCATTACGTATGCTACGCATGTAGTATTACGTACGTAATATGGGTATGGTACTGTAGCAAGTCAACGTACGTATTACGTACGTTATGAAGGAATTGTTACATACGTAAGCATGTTAACGAAACATGTCGGTTAGTTCTGGAATGAGATTACGTACGCTATGAAGGACACATAGCGTACGCTAAGCTGAATTACGCACGTTAGTACTGATGGTTAACGTAAGTAACGATCGATGCAGTTTATAAAATAAAGTCCGTTCTTTCATTTCACATCAGCACCTCACTTCATTTTTCGTATCCAAACACTGAGAGAGAGAGTTAGCTCTCCTAAATCGATTTTGAGCTTGAGGACATGGATTTAAGGCCTGGATATGGAACTATGGTTGATTCTTGAAGTAATTGCTAGTGTTTTTCATCTTCTAAGAGGTAAGTTGGATAATCCTCCCTTTTATTTTGGATTTTCGATGTTGTTATTGATGAATGATTCGTATGAAGATGATTAAGGGCTTGTTGTTACGATTCTTGAGGATATATGAGGTATTTGTTGAAGGAAGATGATGATATGTTGGTTTATGCCTTGAATATGTTGATTATGATTATGAAATCATAGAGTTCTTGATGTTCTTGGTATTATTATCCATATTTGATCCGTATGATGATGATTAGGGAGTTGTTGTTACAATCCTTGAGGTTATGTAGAGTGTACGTTGAAGAATACGATGATTCATGACTTGGATTACGAATTGGAAGATTATTTTCATGTTAAAGGATATCGAGTTATGTTGTTTTAATGGTTATGAACATGAGTTCGAATCCCTTAGTGTTCTTGAGGAACTTTTGATGAATTTAACATAGCAAGACGATCGTATGTTGAATTAATCGGATTATGAATCGTGTTGTGGTTTTGAGTTCGTAATTGTTTGAGTTGGATTGTCCGGACTTGTGTCTAATCGAGATATTGTGGAACCATTGGGGTTTATTGATCGGTTGTATTAATTGATTATGATCATCGAGTTGTAGTTTGTATTTTAGATATCGTTGAATCGTTGAGATGATTTGGTTGGTCGTGTCGGTTGTTAATTGTTATAGGATATGTGTTATTTGATTACTTCGATAGGTTGAGATTATTGATCGGTGATTAGAACCATATGTTGCGGTCGTGTTCGAGTACGTTCGTGAATTGCGTTGGTCGGGGCCGAGGAGCTCGTAGACGAAGGCATTGTGACTGGTAGCGGCTTCATCATCATCGTATCAGTATCGAGGCAAGTTGTTACTTGCTCAATTATAATGTTTAATGAATGGTTTCAGTTTCATTTCGTTTATAATGCATATAGCAATGATTATATGTTGTCATTCCAATTCTGGGAGTTCAATCATAATGTATATGATTTATTTCGGGTATTGGCATATGCGGGTATCGAGGTTACATTATGGTAAAGATGAGGATATGATTACCTGTAGTCCATGATACGTTTGGATCGCCGAGCATTGCGGATAATCATCGGTGATGGTTTGATATCGAGATTTCTCCCGAAGGACTCGGGGCAAGTATCTTATATCGATTTAGTTAGTGTTAGTGATTTGATCATGCATATTGTCATTCATGTTGTCGAACATGAGGTCGTCTTAGTTGATTTGTCATATTGTCGTTCATGTTGCGTTGTTCATGTTGATGAACATTTTGATTTGCATATGTGTATGCATAATTGTGTTGTTTGTGTTGTGTTGATCCGATGGGATCGTGTGATCTATGCTGAGGGTGCTGGATCAGATGTCCACCTCGTGTTGGTCCGACGGGATCATCTTGGGATCTATGCTGAGGGTTCTGGATCAGATGTCCACCTCGTGTTGGTCCGACGGGATCATCTTGGAATCTATGCTGAGGGCGCTGGATCGTTGGATCACCCAGTGTTGTGTTGTTTTGCATATGTATATTGTTGGTTATCCACCTCGTGTTTATCTTGTAGGATCATCTTGGGACCTATGCTGAGGGCGCTGGGTCATGGGATTTCCATTGAGTATATACATTGTTGTTATTGTTTTGAGCATATTGACGTGGTCATATGAGTATGCATTTGTAGGTCTTGTGTTAGGACCGTGTCCGTATTGCATTGATCTGATCTCGGATTAGACTGATATGATTGTCGTGGCACTTCATATCTCGAGGTATGTTCCGTATTTCCTTTAGTATTTGTCGTTGATGGACAATCAGTTATCGTCTTGGGATTTGATGATGTTATTCGATGGATCGTATTGGTCAGAAATGGTATACTTCCGTATCGTGAGTTGGTAATGATAGTTTGAGAATCTTGAGTATTGTTTGAGGTACAATACAGATATTAGGTTCGAGTTTATTGGTTAATCAAGTACGAGATGTGAAATGTGATAATGGTTATTCTGATGAGTATGACTTGAGTAAGTAAAGTTATGCGGTAAGATTACGTTGGTCGTATTCTTATGTTGTATTCTCATTGGTATGTAATTATTAATGTGATGTGACGGTTATCATTGTTGGATATTATAGCTGACCCCGTCGTGGGATTTCTGTTTAGGTTCTTGGAGTATCGAGCTTGTAGCGGTCGCGAAGAGATGAGCTTCCCGGAGGATACTGTCTAGGACATGTTTTGTGCATTGAGTTTCTTGATTGGTTCTTGTATTCCGCTGCTAGAGTATCTTTATGGTTGGTCTTTTTCCGCTGCGTGAGTTTTCTGAAACGCTCTTTTGGTATCTGGTAACTGAGGTTACTTTGGAAATCGTTTTCTAAACTTTTGAGTGTCGGCCGTTTGGCCTTGTGATTTCAAATGAGTTTTTACGATGGTTTTTGATAAATGGATTTTATAAGTCTTTGTGCATTTTTAAAGATAGTACCGTCGTTGGCCTCTTGGGCATTTGTAAATGTTTGTGAAAATTTCCTTCAGCCTTGTGGGTTCCATCTCGGGGCCCACGGCGTGTAATATCCGCAATTTTCGATTTTCGGTAAATTTCTTTTTTCGGTCGAAGTCCGTTTTGACGACTCGCTCATGACCGTTTCGTCATTTCGTGAATGATTAATTCTACACTTTTTGTCACCCGAGTTCGTTTCGGTGTTGTTTTGTTGAGTTCCGTGCTTTTTAGCGACCTTTCCGCACTTGAGTTTGATTCTTGCGAATCTCGTCCGAAACTGCTGTTTCGAGTTTCCCGCAAGTCCGTTTAACTTTGTTGGACGTGTTGTAATCTTCGGTTTGGTTATTCGATCACGTATCGTGATTTCCGGGCGTTTTGGGCCATTTTGTAATTTGCCCAAAGTTACGGGTATCCGTATTTGTAATTGTTGTCTCTGTAATATCCGGTACTTTTCTTTCCCTTGTATTTTTATTTTTGGTATATTTCTCGGTCCTAGTGACCCTCGTGTACCTTTCAAAGGTGTCCTTCCTCACAACCGTTGAACCGTATTCTCGTTATCAGGTGCGAACGGCCGCTTCGAGGTTGCCGTGGATCCATTTCGTGTTATTGGTTCCCAAATATTGATTCCTATCGCTTTATTCTCTTCCGATCATTTTTATCATTTTGGAACCTAATAGGGGTGTGGGCCGCACAAGATGTGCGTGCCGCGCACACAAATTCATTCGATTGTTGGTCGAACAAATCAGCATCAGGTGCCGCGCACACCCAACCGTGCCGCACAAGGTGCCAAAGGCTGCCGGCACACTGTCGGCCGCGGCACACTCGTGTGTCGTCGCGACCTAAACCCAATCAGACGTGCCGCGGCACACGCAGCCGTGGCCGCGGCACAATGCCGAAACCTCGAGTAATTTTTGGCCGCGGCACACTTCTGGCCGTGCCGCGGCACACAAAGCGGTGATTGTACAATCTCGTCCTTTTTAGACGAGATCGGTCGTCTTCTCCTTCATTTCACCTGCCTCGCGAGAGAGAGTGAGAGAGAGGGGAAGAGTTCTCCATCTTTATCCATTGAGGGGTTGATTTTCACCATTTTTCTCCTAGTGAAGCCCTGACGATCAATCCAACGCGTGTTCTACGGATCTTAGTACTTGAATCTCCAAAGGTATTATTTCTTGAAACCCTCCCTTTGGATAATTGGGGATTTTGGGTATTTTGTTCGATTTCGCCCGCTTAATCCGATTTAACTTAGGATTATGATGGATTGATGATTATTTAGATGTATTATATCATTTCCTTGTTATTCCATGGTTGGATCGTATCGACTTGTTGTTTTGGTCGAGTTCTTGATCGACGCCTTGAAGGTGTCCGATTAAATGTCATAGAGGTGTTTTCGGCGTTTCTACGATTATTCTTCCTCGTATGATCGATGATTTATTGATTATATGTTGTTAGGATCGAATTCTTGTGAAGAACTCGAGTCGGAACCCTTCCGCTCGTTGTCTTCTTCGGTCCGAGCTTCCCGTTGAACCGTGTTCTTCTGAGCGCTTGGTAGCGGTTATTAAGGCAAGTATCTTATTATACGACTTGTATCTTGTGACTAGTAATTACGTATGATATGTATGACGATTTTGCTTGCCTCCGTAAATATGTCCCGCTTGAGTTGGTTGTGTTTTCCAAATTGGAAGGCTTTGTGATAATAGTGATATATTGGTATCCGTGTTAGGCGTCGTGCCATTTGTGCAGATTGCGATGTACATATGAGATGGTTGTACACGTGGTTGTTCAATGTATAATGTACCGAATGTGTGTTATGTTGGTTAAGAGTCGTTGTGATGATCATGATATTTGTGTTGTTTCGGTTTACATACGTGATTGAACATTTCAAAGGTAATGTGGAATGGCTTAACATTTAATGATTATGAATTGTGTCGTGTCGATGTGTGTGTGTTCCGTAGGGTCCGACGAGGCCTCCGGAGTTCGGTACATGATGTGTACGAACAAAGTGTGTGATCCGTAGGGTCCGACGAGGCCTCCGGAGTCCGTACATGACGTGTACGGACAAGGTGTGTGATCCGTAGGTCCGACGAGGCCTCCGGAGTTCGGTACATGATGTGTACGAACGACGTTGTGGCCGGTAGGGTCCGTTGAGGCCTCCGAGTTCGGTACATGATGTGTACGAACAAAGGTGTGTGGCCGGGTAGGGTCCGCTGAGGCCTCCTGAGTTCGGTACATGATGTGTACGAACAATGTGTGTGGTCCGGTAAGGTCCGTCGAGGCCTCCTGAGTTCGGTACATGATGTGTATGAACAATGATCGTGTAATGTTGATTGTTCGGTAACATTTTAAATATGGATCTCGGACTCATAATGATATATTATTTAGTATGCTTTGAACGAGAATCGGGCTAAGGCCCTATTGTTTACGAAAAGGGTTTTGTAAATTGGGACTCGAGATCCAAAAGAATTTCGCTTTAAAATCCCCGAGATGATGTGTTCCTTTTCAAATATCTCTTACTTGAGTTCGAAATTCTAAAACTTCTGAACATTTTGATAATTGATTTCCGTATTAAATTCGTAGTTGCTATTTGCTTGTTACATTTCGTATGGTTTGATACTTGCACTAGTAAAACAAAGGAGTTTTACTAACCCCCGAGTATTCGGGGTGGATGTCCTGCTTTGCGTCCGTGTACATGCGAGTTCAGGGAGCAACACAGGATTGGCACAAGGGGATGACGAAATGCGATACTAATCAAGAGTTGAGAGTTGGTAGAGTTTATTTGTATTGTTAGAGTTGATTCGGTCTTCCGTTGTATTGTATTTCAACCCCGTGTGGGTAATGTTGTTAGTCACCCGTTGATAGAGTTGTGTGACTTCATCTGGCCTGTGTGTTTATGTGTAAGTAACCTTAACGGCCTCGTATTATTATATTGTTTGACCACGCCGGTCAAGCATTTGGTTGTTTATGGACGTTGGCTCAGTAGATCCTGCGGAAAGGGTTTACGGCGTGTAATATTCCCATACGGTTTTGGGGGTGTTACATTTATGGTATCGAGCTTAGGTTGCGAAACCTAGGCCGCCGTCGAGTCGAGTCGTGGTTTGTCGAGTAATGTGTGGTCTTGTCGCTCGAGTCGTCGGGTGACAAGTTGAGTTGTGCGTAGTCACAACGTGTCGGATATGTTGTCGGACGAGATTAGTATCGTGGGCGACCGTCACCTCCGTGCAACTTTGTGGACGTAAGTCTCCTCTTTTATGCGAAGTACACATGTATCATGATTGTATCTAAATGAGTTAATTGCGGTGCATAATTCTATTTGCAGTGTTGTGAATATGGTTGTATTTAATACGTGTGACATATAATACATGTATAAAAATTGGGCCTATTGTTGTTTTACCTTTGAACCACTGTGAGGGGTGGTATAGTGTGAAAATTGAGAACCTTGTTGGGTTTCGAATAAGGTATCGACGATTGAGTTCGTGAGAAGCTCCGAGGAACGGTTTTGTTATATGTTTAAACTAGATGCTGTGAGACGTATTCAATTGGATTGTGCATGTTGGACTGTATTTTTGTTTCCCGCTGTGTGAGTTCTTTCAAATGGCTTTCGACCTTTTGCCAATTGAGTTTGATTTCGAAAACCGATTCCTTTAACCGAGTTTTGGCGTTATGGCTTTGAACGTTCTGGCAAAATTCTTGTGACGATACTTAGTATTTTGTAAATGGCTTTTGGTGAGTTTTTGAAATATTACCATCATCGGCATTTTTAACGTTGTAAATGGTTTTTAGCCTGGTGAGTTCCGGCGCGGGACCCACGGCGCTATAATATTTTGCGTAATTACCTAGAGTTTTGGGCATTCTAGCCCATTGAATTATCTTTAAAAAAACCTTGAGTATCTTAGAAAATAAATTTCGAGACGTACTTTTAAAATGAATTATTCTCTCGTGGTACATCCAAGGTGCCACAATATGTTTCAAAATTCTTCTACCTCGAGGACCCAAAATGTTTTGAGATATTTTCAATGTTTTATAAACACTTACTTAGACCCGAGGGTCGAATATTCTGAAAGTTTTTCACTAAGAGAAGGTGTCCTCATATCTGTTCAAACGCAAGATGATTTTTAAGGTCTCGAAAATGAGGTTTGTTCAACTTTTTGTAAAATGATACTCAAGATCAACTGGTGTTTCCAAACTGTCTCCAAAAGGTGGTTTTCGTTTTTTTTAAAACCTATCATTCCTGTTGGTAGACCAGAAATGTGTGTATGATATTCACATTGTTGTTAGAATGTTAGCTCCCGAGTATGATGGAATTGGTGGTGTGAACGTTGAGTCGTTCGCCATGCATCTGTTTTTGTTGTCCCTTTTGGGAGGTGTGATGACGATCTTTAATGTTGTTATTTCGTGGTGACTTGCGTGTTATCGCACCTGTGTGAGCTGTTAAAGCTTGGGTTTGAACGTTTGTGTACATGTGTGACTGTTTCACGATGTTTGTAATTATGTGCTAGTTATTGTTCGGGCCGTTAAGGTTGCCAAACGATACCGTCGTTTCTGTATTGTTGTGTGTGTATTACTTTACGATGGAAATCCTTGTATATGATATGTGTTATGATTCTTTGTTGTGCCGAGTTGGCATCTCCGCTATGTTGTTTTGCGACGTTATACCCCATTGTATTTTCGGTATGCCGAGCCGAGGCGTTTCAACCGTGGTGTGCCAGGGGCATGCACGTGTAAATTGTCCTTCTCGACGGTAACACATTTCAAGTGCGAACTCGAGGGACACCGAATTCAGTTTTGCGAATTGGCTACCGAGACTTTCGAAGTTCGCGCTTCAGCACAAGTTATCAGAATCGGCTTTGAGAGGCCTTTGAAAGATGTTTCTGTCAATTGCTTGTTGTGTTGTCACCTTGATTTCGTGTTGTGAGTTTCGGGAACAACGCTTCTTTTAGAAGAGGTCTAATATAATACCCGTATTATTTTTGGCTCCTGCGTTTTCTCTTTCTCAATTCTATCGGCTCGCTCGTGTTCGTTGGTACTTTCTGAACTTGTTCTGTATTCCGGTTTCATCGTTCGAACGAGCTGTGATCTTGTTGTGGGTCGATCTGGTTATCGCTGTGACTTTTTTCGAGTTCGGTTCGATTCTTGTGAACCTTGTTCGGAAGTGTCATCATCTGGTTTTATTAGTTCTTTTATTCGAAGTGGATCGGATTTTTAACCTCTGTATTTTCGACTCTGTTGACTCGTTTATGTTCGTTGATATTTTCTGAGCTTGTCCCCTTGCTTTTGTTGATCGAACGAGTGTGGTATTGTTTCTAATAACTCGTTTGTCGTTGTAATTTTCCAATTGCTATTCCCTTTCCCGTGGATCTTATGTGGGTGCGCATCTTGTCATTTTCACCGGATCATGTTTTGTCTCGAGTCGAGATGTGAACTTGAGTTGTCGGTCGAACCTTATTGTTCTTCGTGATCGAACATGATTATTCGATTTTTGTTGACTCGATAGTTATGGTTGATCATTGATTGTTCGTTTATATTGTTGATCTCGATTCAGGATAGTTGAGCGTTCAGACTCCTTCGTAATTTCCTTAAGTTCGAGAAATTAGTCTCGTTTCGATCTTCCAACCCTTGGGCGGTGGAATTCCGTATTTGTTCAGCGTTTGGCTCGCGTTTTGATTGATGAACCGTTGGGTTGGTCAATCGTATTGATTTTTGTTCGTTGTGTTTTATGATTGTTCAGATAATCGACTCGATTGTATTATCTGTTTGATGACGCTTGTCACTTGTTGATTTTATTGTGTCTATACCGGTGGCGTCGTGTTGGTCGTCGTGGAGCGTGTTTTCACGCCGTATATTCCATTGCGTTGCTTGTAACGTATATTCCGTCGCCGTTGGGCATGAGTTACGCACTTCTTGTGTATCTCGTTGAGTTTTTCCTGGCGGGATATTTCTTCTCCCTACTTGTTTTAAGTTTCGGGACGAAACTTCTTTTAAGGAGGGTAGAATGTAATATCCGCAATTTTCGATTTTCGGTAAATTTCTTTTTCGGCGAAGTCCGTTTTGACGACTTCGCTCATGACCGTTTCGTCATTTTCGCGAATGATTAATTCTACACTTTTGTCACCCGAGTTCGTTTGTGTTGTTTTGTTGAGTTCCGTGCTTTTTAGCGACCTTTCCGCACTTGAGTTCGATTCTTGCGAATCTCGTCCGAAGCTATTGTTTGAGTTTCCGCAAGTCCGTTTAACTTTGTTGGACGTGTTGTAATCTTCGGTTTGGTTATTCGATCACGTATCGTGATTTCCGCGTTTTGGGCCATATTGTAATTTGCCCAAAGTTACGTATCCGTATCTGTAATTGTTGTCTCTCTAATATCCGTACTTTTCTTTCCCTTGTATTTTTATTTTTGGTATATTTCTCGGTCATAGTGACCTCGTGTACCTTTCAAAGTGTGTCCTTCTGTCACCGTTGAACTGTATTCTCGTTATTGTAGTGCGGAACCGCCGTTTGGGTTGCCGTGGATCCATTTCGTGTTATTGGTTCCCAAATATTGATTCCTATCGTTTTATTCTCTTTAGGATCATTTTTATCATTTTGGAACCCAATAGGGGTGTGGGCGCGGCACAAGATGTGCGTGCGCGGCACACAAATTCATTCGATTGTTGGTCGAACAAAGCAGACTGTGTGCGCGGCACACCCAACGGTCCGGCACGGTGCACGAGGCAGTGCCGCGGCACACTGTCGGTGCCGCGGCACACTCGTGTGTCATCTGCGACCTTAACCCAGTATGCTGGTGCCGCGGCTGCACGCAGTATCTTGCGCGCACAATGCCGAAACACAGGAGTAATTTTGGCAGTGCCGCGGCACAATTGGTGTGCCGCGGCACACAAAGCGGTAATTGTACAATCTCGTCCTTTTTAGACGATATCGGCCGTCTTCTCCTTCATTTCACCGCATCGCGAGAGAGAGTGAGAGAGAGGGGAAGAGTTCTCCATCTTTATCCATTGAGGGTTGATTTTCACCATTTTTCTCATTAGTGAAGCCCGGACGATCAATCCAACGCGTGTTCTACGGATCTTAGTACTTGAATCTCCAAAGGTATTATTTCTTGAAACCCTCCCTTTTGGATAATTGGGGATTTTGGGTATTTTGTTCGATTTCGCCGTTTAATCCGATTTAACTTAGGATTATGATGGATTGATGATTATTTAGATGTATTATATCATTTCCCTTGTTATTCCATGGTTGGATCGTATCGACTTGTTGTTTTGGTCGAGTTCTTGATCGACGCCTTGAAGGTGTCCGATTAAATGTCATAGAGGGTTTTCGGGCGTTCTACGATTATTCTTCCTCGTATGATCGATGATTTATTGATTATATGTTGTTAGGATCGAATTCTTGTGAAGAACTCGAGTCGGAACCCTTCCGCTCGTTGTCTTCTTCGGGTCCGAGCTTCCCGGTTGAACCGTGTTCTTCGAGCGCTTGGTAGCGGTTATTAAGGCAAGTATCTTATTATACGACTTGTATCTTGTGACTAGTAATTACGTATGATATGTATGACGATTTTGCTTGCCTCCGTAAATATGTCCCGCTTGAGTTGGTTGTGTTTTCCAAATTGGAAGGCTTTGTGATAATAGTGATATATTGGTATCCGTGTTAGGCGTCGTGCCATTTGTGCAGGATTGCGATGTACATATGAGATGGTTGTACACGTGGTTGTTCAATGTATAATGTACCGAATGTGTGTTATGTTGGTTAAGAGTCGTTGTGATGATCATGATATTTGTGTTGTTTCGGTTTACATACGTGATTGAACATTTCAGTGTAATGTGGAATGGCTTAACATTTAATGATTATGAATTGTGTCGTGTCGATGTGTGTGTGTTCCAGGTAGGGTCTGACGAGGCCTCTGGAGTTCGGTACATGATGTGTACGAACAAAGTGTGTGATCCAGGGAGGGTCTGACGAGGCCTCTGGAGTCCGGTACATGACGTGTACGGACAAGGTGTGTGATCCAGGTAGGGTCTGACGAGGCCTCTGGAGTTCGGTACATGATGTGTACGAACGACGTTGTGGCCGGGTAGGGTCCGTTGAGGCCTCCGGAGTTCGGTACATGATGTGTACGAACAGTGTGTGTGGCCGGGTAGGGTCCGTTGAGGCCTCCGGAGTTCGGTACATGATGTGTATGAACAATGTGTGTGGTCCGGGTAAGGTCCGTCGAGGCCTCCGGAGTTCGGTACATGATGTGTACGAACAATGATCGTGTAACAGTGATTGTTCGGGTAACATTTTAAATATGGATCTCGGACTCATAATGATATATTATTTAGTATGCTTTGAAACGAGAATCGGGCTAAGGCCCTATTGTTTACGAAAAGGGTTTTGTAAATTGGGACTCGAGATCCAAAAGAATTTATGCTTTAAAAATCCCCGAGATGATGTGTTCCTTTTCAAATATCTATTACTTGAGTTCGAAATTCTAAAACTTCTCGGGAACATTTTGATAATTGATTTCCGTATTAAATTCGTAGTTGCTATTTGCTTGTTACATTTCGTATGGTTTGATACTTGCACTAGTAAAACAGTGGAGTTTTACTAACCCCCGAGTATTCGGGGGGTGGATGTCTGTTTTGCGTCCAGGTACATGCAGGTTCAGGGGAGCAGTCACAGGATTGGCACAAGGGGATGACGAGCTGCGATACTAATCAAGAGTTGAGAGTTGGTAGAGTTTATTTGTATTGTTAGAGTTGATTCAGTCTTCCATTGTATTGTATTTCGAACCCTGTGTGGGTAATGTTGTTAGTCAGTCCTGTTGATAGAGTTGTGTGACCTCATCGGTCTGTGTGTTTATGTGTAAGTGACCTTAACGGTCTGTATTATTATATTGTTTGACCCTGGCCGGTCAAGCATTTGGTTGTTTATGGACGTTTAGCCTGGTAGATCCTTGCGGAAAGGGTTTACGGCGTGTAATATTCCCATACGGTTTTGGGGGTGTTACACGGCGCTGTAATATTCCCGGTTAAATCTGGGGGTGTTACATGATTAATCTTGGTAGTATTCTTGTGTTTAACATCATTTAATCCATTGTGTTTCGTCGAATCGAAGTATATTTCTTGATTTCCTTCGAATCGACTTTTTGGGGGATTTGTTCTCGATCTCGTTTTCCATCCGTTTTTGTTGGATAGATTATGGTTAAATGATGTTGTTAAACACATTCTATGGATTGTATATCCGGAATTTATTTTAAGTGGTGTAGAATGTAATATCCGGAATTTATACTACTGTTGTCTGATATTATTTTATCCGAGTTATATTGTACAGCGTGGAATCTGTACAGTATGGATAAAATAAATAAAGGACTGAGATGTCAGTATCGATATAATTGTCGTATCTGGTCGACAGTTGCAATTGAGGATATCGTGTATCAGGTCATCGCACTTTTGATATGAGGTATATCGTATGAGAATACTATTGGATTCAGTATATGTATTCAGTAAGTGTATATGTGTCTTCGGTATGTCGAGACAGGCGGTAACAGTTGAAATTGGCTAAGTATAGAATACTTAGCGTACGCTAATGTTGAAGACTTACGTACGCTAAATAACAAGAGTTACGTACGTTATGGCCGAGACATTACGTACGTAACAAGAGGAATCGGACATGATCGAGTCGTGGTCGGCAGGTGGGCCCAATGTCGGCAGCGGATGTAGACAGGCGAGTCAACCCCGACCATTACGTACGCTACGCATGTAGTATTACGTACGTAATATGGGTATGGTACTGTAGCAAGTCAACGTACGTATTACGTACGTTATGAAGGAATTGTTACATACGTAAGCATGTTAACGAAATATGTCAGTTAGTTCTGGAATGAGATTACGTACGCTATGAAGGACACATAGCGTACGCTAAGCTGCATTACGCGCGTTAGTACTGATGGTTAACGTAAGTAACGATCGATGCAGTTTATAAAATGAAGTTCGTTCTTTCATTTCACATCAGCACCTTACTTCATTTTTCGTATCCAAACACTGAGAGAGAGAGAGAGTTAGCTCTCCTAAGTCGATTTTGAGCTCGAGGACATGGATTTAAGGCCTGGATATGGAACTATGGTTGATTCTTGAAGTAATTGCTAGTGTTTTTCATCTTCTAAGAGGTAAGTTGGATAATCCTCCCTTTTATTTTGGATTTTCGATGTTGTTATTGATGAATGATTTGTATGAAGATGATTAAGGGCTTGTTGTTACGATTCTTGAGGATATATGAGGTATTTGTTGAAGGAAGATGATGATATGTTGGTTTATGCCTTGAATATGTTGATTATGATTATGAAATCATAGAGTTCTTGATGTTCTTGGTATTATTATCCATATTTGATCCATATGATGATGATTAGGGAGTTGTTGTTACAATCCTTGAGGTTATGTAGAGTGTACGTTGAAGAATACGATGATTCATGACTTGGATTACGAATTGGAAGATTATTTTCATGTTAAAGGATATCGAGTTATGTTGTTTTAATTGTTATGAACATGAGTTCGAATCCCTTAGTGTTCTTGAGGAACTTTTGATGAATTTAACATAGCAAGATGATCGTATGTTGAATTAATCGGATTATGAATCGTGTTGTGGTTTTGAGTTCGTAATTGTTTGAGTTGGATTGTCCGGACTTGTGTCTAATCGAGATATTGTGGAACCATTGGGGTTTATTGATCGGTTGTATTAATTGATTATGATCATCGAGTTGTAGTTTGTATTTTAGATATCGTTGAATCGTTGAGATGATTTGGTTGGTCGTGTCGGTTGTTAATTGTTATAGGATATGTGTTATTTGATTACTTCGATAGGTTGAGATTATTGATCGGTGATTAGAACCATATGTTGCGGTCGTGTTCGAGTACGTTCGTGAATTGCGTTGGTCGGGGCCGAGGAGCTCGTAGACGAAGGCATTGTGACTGGTAGCGGCTTCATCATCATCGTATCAGTATCGAGGCAAGTTGTTACTTGCTCAATTATAATGTTTAATGAATGGTTTCAGTTTCATTTCGTTTATAATGCATATAGCAATGATTATATGTTGTCATTCCAATTCTGGGAGTTCAATCATAATATATATGATTGATTTCGGGTATTGGCATATGTGGGTATCGAGGTTACATTATGGTAAAGATGAGGATATGATTACCTGTAGTCCATGATACGTTTGGATCGCCGAGCATTGCGGATAATCATCGGTGATGGTTTGATATCGAGATTTCTCCCGAAGGACTCGGGGCAAGTATCTTATATCGATTTAGTTAGTGTTAGTGATTTGATCATGCATATTGTCATTCATGTTGTCGAACATGAGGTCGTCTTAGTTGATTTGTCATATTGTCGTTCATGTTGCGTTGTTCATGTTGATGAACATTTTGATTTGCATATGTGTATGCATAATTGTGTTGTTTGTGTTGTGTTGATCCGATGGGATCGTGTGATCTATCTTTGAGGTCTTTGGATCAGATGTCCACCTCGTGTTGGTCCGACGGGATCATCTTGGGATCTATGCTGAGGGTGCTGGATCAGATGTCCACCTCGTGTTGGTCCGACGGGATCATCTTGGAATCTATGCTGAGGGCGCTGGATCGTTGGATCACCCAGTGTTGTGTTGTTTTGCATATGTATATTGTTGGTTATCCACCTCGTGTTTATCTTGTAGGATCATCTTGGGACCTATGCTGAGGGCGCTGGGTCATGGGATTTCCATTGAGTATATACATTGTTGTTATTGTTTTGAGCATATTGACGTGGTCATATGAGTATGCATTTGTAGGTCTTGTGTTAGGACCGTGTCCGTATTGCATTGATCGATCTCGGATTAGACCGATATGATTGTCGTGGCACTTCATATCTCGAGGTATGTTCCGTATTTCCTTTAGTATTTGTCGTTGATGGACAATCAGTTATCGTCTTGGGATTTGATGATGTTATTCGATGGATCGTATTGGTCAGAAATGGTATACTTCCGTATCGTGAGTTGGTAATGATAGTTTGAGAATCTTGAGTATTGTTTGAGGTACAATACAGATATTAGGTTCGAGTTTATTGGTTAATCAAGTACGAGATGTGAAATGTGATAATGGTTATTCTGATGAGTATGACTTGAGTAAGTAAAGTTATGCGGTAAGATTACGTTGGTCGTATTCTTATGTTGTATTCTCATTGGTATGTAATTATTAATGTGATGTGACGGTTATCATTGTTGGATATTATAGCTGACCCCGTCGTGGGATTTCTGTTTAGGTTCTTGGAGTATCGAGCTTGTAGCGGCCGTGAAGAGATGAGCTTCCCGGAGGATACTGGCTAGGACATGTTTTGTGCATTGAGTTTCTTGATTGGTTCTTGTATTCCGCTGCTAGAGTATCTTTATGGTTGGTCTTTTTCCGCTGCGTGAGTTTTCTGAAACGCTCTTTTGGTATCTGGTAACTGAGGTTACTTTGGAAATCGTTTTCTAAACTTTTGAGTGTCGGCCGTTTGGCCTTGTGATTTCAAATTAGTTTTTACGATGGTTTTTGATAAATGGATTTTATAAGTCTTTGTGCATTTTTAAAGATAGTACCGTCATTGGCCTCTTGGGCATTTGTAAATGTTTGTGAAAATTTCCTTCAGCCTTGTGGGTTCCATCTCGGGGCCCACGGCGCTGTAATATTCCCGGTTAAATCTGGGGGTGTTACATGATTAATCTTGGTAGTATTCTTGTGTTTAACATCATTTAATCCATTGTGTTTCGTCGAATCGAAGTATATTTCTTGATTTCCTTCGAATCGACTTTTTGGGGGATTTGTTCTCGATCTCGTTTTCCATCCATTTTTGTTGGATAGATTATGGTTAAATGATGTTGTTAAACACATTCTATGGATTGTATATCCATATTTCAACTTGGAATTCCGTTTTCGTGTCTTGTCGGGACGAATCGTGTTCTTGGTCGTTTTGGGGAAAACACTTGAACTTTCGTCATTCGTTCTTTGAATTCAACGGCTTTGAGTCGTGTTATGGAATTCATTTCATTGTTGTTCTTGTCCTTCGTAGTTTATGACCGCGAGTTGGCAATCGGTGGAGACGGCGGGTTCATAGTCGGTTCGTGTCAACCTATTTCGGTCGATTCTCCGCGTTGTTCTTATTCGAGGCAAGTACCTTGTCCATACTATTCTTGTTTTGTGGATATGATGATTGGTGATCGTCTTGGTGTGTTTGTTTGTTTGTTTGAAATGAGTTTTCAAAAGATTTGGTTAGCCTTGTTAAAGGCCCTCTTTCAAGACCGTGTGTGTTTTGTGATTGGTGTGATTCGTGAACGAGTATGTGAATCTTATGGACATGTTTGGTGTTGATGATGCACTTGGTATTTGCGTGTGGATGTATATTGTTTTATTTCGGTGTATTATGGTTTGACGTGTTGTTTTACTAAGTGTTTGATGCCTCTGGGTGAATTGTTTGGATATCCTTGGTGTGATATGTTACTCGTGCTTGAGTTTGATTCGCTAGCCAGCTCGGGAGGGTCCTTCGAGGCCTCGAGTGGGATTCGTGGCTTCGTCCCGGTCCTAGGTGACGTGTGGTGCTTGTGTTGTTTTGTGATATGTTATTTGTGCATGATTGATTCGCTAGCCAGCTCGGGAGGGTCCTTCGAGGCCTTGAGTGAGATTCGTGGCTTCGTCCCGGTCCTAGGTGACGTGTGGTGCTTGAGTATTTCGCTAGCCAGCTCGGGAGGGTCCGACGGGATCACGGAGTGGGATTTGTGGCTTCGTCCCGGTCCTAGGCGATGTGAGTACGTGTTTTGTGAATGTGTTTGCTCACCTCGGGAGGGTTCGACGGGACCACGGAGGGAATTCCAATGGCTTCGACCTGGGTTCACGAGTGAAACTTCACCGCTACGTGTATATATTTTGTGATTGTTTTTCGCTCACCTCGGGAGGGTCCGATGGGATCACGGAGGGAGTCCAATGGTATAACCCTGGATTCACGAGTGCGGTTGCTTATGTTTTGTGAATGTGTTTGCTCACCTCGGGAGGGTTCGACGGGACCACAGAGGGAATTCCAATGGCTTCGACCTGGATTCACGAGTGAAACTTCACGGGTGCGTGTGTATTTTATGTCCGTCGAGGACGCATGACGTGGGTTTTAACCTTGTGTATTATGGTTGGTTTTATTTGTGAAAACAAAACCTTTGGGCTGTGACCCCTATTGATTTTTGGAAAGATAAGGATTCGGTAATCCGAAATTGTTTTCTATTACAACTCTCGATGACATTATAAACCGTTTTATAAACTGTTTTCCCTTGAATTGCGACCTTTCGGTTTTAGAATATTTTACCAAATTATTGCCTCGAGAAGTACTTTTTGTTACGTTTGGATTTTTGAGGATTCCTGGTTATTGTTATTCGTGGAATATGAATTGTATGGCTCGTATTTGCACTTTGTCCTTGCACTAGCAAAACAGTGGAGTTTTGCTAACCCCTGAGTATTCGGGGGGTGGATGTCTATTTTTGCATTCAGGTTTTGGAGCATAACACAGGGTCGGCACGAAGTATGATGAAAGATGATCGATACTAATCACATGAGGAACCGTACTTTATTTATTGATTCAGTTGTACTTTATTTTCCGCTGCTATATTTTTCCCGTCGTACGGGTGTGGTTGTATTTTGACCCCTGCGTGGGCATGAGTTGTATTTGAGTTGTATGTATTTATTGAAAGACCAAATCGGTCTATTGAGTCATTTTAGCCTTAAAGGCATGATTGAGTTGTTTTATGTTGTTACCAGCCTGGTAGATCCTTGAGGAAAGGTTCTACGACGTGTAATATCCCTGAGCGGATTGGGGGTGTTACACAAATGGGGCATAAAAGCGAGTGAACATCAATACCTCTTCGATCCAAATTCACCCTAGAAGGAAGCTTGTTTAGCATCAATCTCCACAAAAAAACGTTAACTTTTATGGGAATATTACGATTCCGACGAGTAGCGGTAGGACTAACAAGTAGGGTGTGAGAATCAATCAAAGAACGAACCGAGGCAACCGTGAACCCTTTAGAAACATCAAGCGACCAAAGCCAAGAATCATTTTGAGAAGTTAAGACGACAGCTTCAATAAGAAGACACAATTCTGAAAATTGAGAAGCTTCAATACCTCCTCTCGGATTCCTTCTAAGAATGGGACTCCAGTCAAGCATAGAAAGACGATTTACGACATTACAACCTTTGTCATTATCGAGCATGAAAATGCACGGGAACCTGCTTTTAAAAGTCTGATTACCACACCATATGTCATCCCAGAACTGAGTTGAACCTCCATTCCCAAGCTTCCGATTGCACAAGGACAGAAGATCGATCCCTTTCTGTTTAAGCGACTTTACCAAAGACAAAATACCACTCCAAGGACTTTGGTTAAATTGAACAGTACGTAGGATGAATATCACGTTAAGTTTAGATCCGATCAAAAATAAAATATAGCAGTCCAATAAATGTCAAAAGAAATATAACATTCAATTATTTTCTAAAAAAAAACTAATTTTAAAAGTAATCATGCTTTTTTGCACATATAAGTATATTAATAGCTTGTTCGTGGGCTGGGCCGGACCGTATATTTAAGAAAAACTTTTCTAGATTTTAAAAACATATTTGAAGAAATTTATTTTGAATTTAAAAATATATTAATATTAAATTAAAAAATCAAGTTAAACAAATCTGATTCGAATCTTTAAAATAAATAGTTATTATAAATAAGGAAATCAATAGTAAAAAATATAATTTTGATTTTTTTTAAAATGTTAATATTAAATTAAAAAATCCATTTAGTAAAACCCATTTTAAATTAGCATTAAATTAAATGGAAAAAAAGGAAAAAATGAGCTTGAACTTAATTTGTAAAAAAGTTAGATTATCTTTTGAAATTTAATTTAATTTTTAAAACTAGGTTGCCTGCGTATTCTAAGGAATCAAAGTCCACGTAGTTCGTTTACTTACTTATAGATTGAAGGTCGGATGATGTGCTCAATCGTTGAGTTGGCTAGTCGTTGAATCTCCCGATTCGGATGAAGAATCCATCATCATTCACGGATCATCATCATTCAAGATACTCCAAATGCCTACTATGTCCATTGATTTGCTCATCAACTTCAACTAACTCTTAACAAGAACAATGAGTGTGCTTGGCTTTTAGATACACTTGCAACCTTATTGAATGTGATTGGAGTTTCCTGTAAGAGAAGATAAATGATTCGAGAATTGCAAGCCCAGAAAATTGTTGAAGCCTTGGAAGTGGGTGGGCTTGAAACGAGATTGGGGTTAAATCAAGAACTTGGTTTAAAGAGGCCCGGAGAAACTTGTTGGAGTTCTCATTAGAAAATTGTTTTAAATATCATGAACTTGTTTTTTATAGTTGTTACTGTTCTTGTGATGATTGGGAAGAATGACTCTAATTCGGATGATAAAGCAAAAGTTCAAGGCATTTTGTACTGATTAGAGTCATTTGATTTTGTTTTCATGGCACAACTAATGTTTACTATATATGGGTACACTAAAGATTTGTGTCTTGATTTGCAAAAGAATGATCAAGATATTGTTAGTGCTATGAGACTTGTCACTTTAATCATAGTTGTATTACAGAAAATGAGGGAGGATTGATGGGAGACTCACTTGAATAAGGTTATCTCATGTTGCAATGATAATGACATTGTTTTTCCTGATACGGAGGCTCGTTATATTCCTCAAGGAAGATCAAAGCATTTTGTTCAACAAGTTGTTGTAGCAAGATTATCGGTATCTTCGCCGTTTTGAGATAGGCGTGGAGTATATAAGAGTTATCAAACTCTTTGCGCTTTGCAGAAGAGATTTAAAGTGCGGAAAGATAAATTGACACAAGATTTATAGAGGTTCGGCCAAACGTGTCTACGTCCTCTCTCCGTATCTTTCTCTATATGCTTAAAATCAACCTATATACCTCTCTTCTATCGGTCGAGGGATTACCGTTATAATTCTCGTCTTCTATCGGTCTGAGATAAACCGTTCACACACTTGTCTTTTTGTCGGTCCAAGTTAAACTATTTTTCTTTTCTATCGGAAAAGGAATCAACCTATCTAACTTTTTATGGGTACTAGACAAACCTCACGTGGATATAGATTGTGATTCTAATAATGCCGGATCCTTGATCATAATAACTGAATCCAATCTTATCCTTTCTTTTTCCTCTCATGTATGTTTTCGTGTATAACACTCAACCACTTATCAATATAAGCACAATTACGACAACAAGAATATGTATATCAATATCTGATCAATGAATCAATTACTTTGAGTTGTTGTGGGTTCAATACCATAGGAAGTGGTACTTATAGGCTCCAAAGCCTCAACTAGCCGTTAGCATCTTTTGCTTTCCTTACGTACGTTACAACACATCTTTTACGCACGTTAAGCTCATTACGTACGTTAGCTCACCCTTGTTACGTACATTATGTATAGTGCAAATCAGTCCAGTAGCTCCTGTCTTCTCCGTTACGTACGTTATGTAAACTTCATTTACGTACGTTATATATAGTCAAAATATCCGTTAATATGATGATGTATGCCATGACGTCACAACAGTCATATAGTTTGAATTCTCATTCAAACTTTTCATTACGTACGTTAAGCTGTACTCCTTACGTACGTTGTGCTTCTTGCATTGCGTACGTTATCCATTGACACGTCTTTTTTGTAACTATCGCAAGTGCACGGTATCGTATCAAGTAGTAAGTGGACTTTTTGTGTCCGGTTGATCGATCCCACGAGGAAGTTAGGTTATATATTGAATTATACACTTTATCTATTTGTTATAGAGATTTAGATGAGTGAAACATACAATTTAAGAGTTTGGTTTGACAATTGCAAGGAAAATGCAATTAAATTTCTAAAATTTAAGTAAATGAAAGATTGCACTAATAATAGATTGATAAAAGTTAAATTGAAATAGTTGGGATTGCAAACTTAGTTCATCATTAGTTATAGAAGAAGTATAGGAGATCATAAGATGAATTTACTTATTATGTTGTGTAGATTCGATTTTCCTTAAAAAGACGGTTCCTCTTTTGAATGTCAAAACGCCCCTTATATATTGAATCAATCCACTATATTTCTATGTTAATTGGCTTCAATACATAGCATTAGGTTTTCTGAAAATAACTCAAATAATCATCTAAGGTCTAGAGGTATATTTCTATCCCCTAGAACAACTTAGAGTGAAGATCATTTGATCTAATCAAACATATTTTCTTTCGAAACATATGAAGACCATAAATATTATCATTTATTGGCCAAATAAATAAAGATTGGTAAAACAATGAAAATCACACACAATAACAAGTAATCCATAATAGATATTTATACAAACTTAAATAACATGACAAACCTTGTTTATAATCCCAACTAAGGATAACTTAGCCCATGAAGGGTTTATTCAACATATTATAAGCTTGAGTGGTCATTAATAGTTGAAAAAGGGAAAGAATTGATCCTAACTCCCTTAGTAGATAAAGGAAAAAGAAGCAATAAACTCCCTCAACAACATAAGCTAAACCACATACACTCTCAAGAACACAAGTGTGTTCTTCACACAAAGAAAAAGTATTACAAAATGAGAAAATAATAAGATGAATGACGATGAATGATGGATCCAAGGGGTCTATTTATACAATTAAAGTCATCTAATAGCTCCAAAATTCCAGCATTATTACATTAGATCGGATCAAGCCCAGCCATCCCCTCAATAATAGACCAAAAGTATAAAATATTAAAAAATGATCAAAAATCTGTCAAGAGTTACGACCGTAACTTTGAGGAGTTACGGCCGTAACTATGAGGACTTACGGACGTAACTTTCAGATGTTACGGCCGTAACATGGCTACGGATTTTGCACATTAGTTGTTGTGTGAGTTACGCCCGTAACTTTATAATGTTACGCCCGTATGGAGCTTCAGACTTCATTTTCAGCCCAGAATTTCTTAGACTTTGCGTTTTCGCCCCAAATCTTCTTCGGATGATAACGTTTGATATATAACCTTGATTTTGAATCCGGAAAGACTGCCGAACTCGTCTCGGAAAGCCCTACAACATGAATACATAAAAATTAAATAAAGAGAATATTTTATAAACATGTTATTTCTTGAGTAAATCAGTATTTCAATCCGATTAAGACTAAATTTACATCTTCATCCTATAAAAATAAAATTATTAAAAACTAATTAATTCAAAGAAAAAACGAGTAGACTAGCTCATAATTATGGGTGAAATATATCAATACTAATCACATATAAGTGTATAAAACTGATACTTATCACACCCCCAAACTTGAATTCTTGCTAGTCCCGAGCAAGACTCTTTATTATTCACGATCAAAATAAAATAAAAAAATAAAACACAAAATAAGAAAAATAATACACACACAAATTAAGAAAAATAATTGTATATATAAAGATAAAAATAGATCAAAATGCCATTAATATACAACAACCAGCTTTATACAGTAGATAAAAATGAATCAAGATTCAAAATAAATCTACTAATGATTTTGAAGTTAAAACACGATTTTATTTTTGTAATTCCAAAATGCAAGGTTTTCCCCCAAAAAGGTTGATGATCTCTTTCCCACTCGTGAAACACACGACTCCTTTAATGATTGCTCTCGATCACTCGTTTATTTTTCGACTCAATAAGAAAAAGAATTTCATCAGCATCATCAAATATTGTGATTGTTCACGAAATTGAGTGTATTGAAATTCAGCCACCAATTAATTCAAATCTGCTTATAATCTACATCCCTTTTAGTGATAGCTTTCACACCGTTATTTGCTAATGTGTAGCTCTTTTCACCAACACATTTTCTATTTTTTTAGGTGATAACTTTCACACCGTTATTTGCTAACGTGTAGCTCTTTTCACCAATACATTTTCCATCTCTTTTTTTAGGTGATAGCTTTCACACCGTTATTTGCTAACGTGTAGCTCTTTTCACCAACATATTTTTCCATTTTTTTTAGGTGATAGCTTTCACACCGTTATTTGCTAACGTGTAGCTCTTTTCACCAACACATTTTCCATCTTTTTTTAGGTGATAGCTTTCACACCGTTATTTGCTAACATGTAGCTCTTTTCACTAATACATTTTTTCTAGGTAATAGAATTTTTGCAGAAAAATCATTTATTAGTTAAGCATGAAAAATCAAAAACTCCACAAATTAAGTAAATTTCAGTTCTATTTTTCATCAACCGACTGATTCTTATTTTCTCAAGGTAACGAATGACTCATTTTAAATGATAATTACAAGGCTTGAAAAGAGAGATTAAGGCTCAAAAATTTTGGAATATACAAATTTTTTACCAGTTAAAATGATTCTAGAAACTTATATATAGCTAACTTATTGGTGTTATGGCCAGATTTAGAAATCTCACAAATCAAAATAAACAAAATAAATATATAAATATACACTAAAAAAAATCAAATCCAAACAAAAATAATCAAAACACACCACAATAATCAAAGCTAAACACACCAAAATAATCAAAACACATCACCCCCAAACTTGAAAAAGAAACTGTCCTCAGTTTAAAAAAATAAAAAAATAAAATAAAAAGCAAGGAGAAAAACAGAATACTCCCTGTTATGAAAGTTGATGCTTGAGCTAACGCCTTTTTGGATCTGCAAACAAAAAAAATACGAGGCAAACAACAAAAAAAATAATATATACTCGGAAGTATAACACAATTTTTAAGATGCGCTTCAGGAAAGTCCGAAGAGTCGCCTTACGCTGTCATCAATGCTTTTATTAAAAACAAATAATAAAAATGACAGCAATAGCAATACATAATTCGCGAATAGATGCGCTTCAAGAGATCAAAAAGAAACTCCTTAAACTGCCATCATTTAGCACGATTTTTACACACGACATAAAGTAAAAATAACAACAGGCCCGATATGGGTTATCAAAGGGAGAGGAATGAATCCACTTTTCGTTTTCTCACGGTAAAATCTTCCATCCAGACAATATTAGCTAGAGCTGGATCTGGTTGAGGAACAAATTCAATGAGTTTTTTTATTAGTTCTTCTGGTGTTGTTGCAACGACTATGATTCGTTTAGCACGCTCGGAAATAAAATTGTTGGCCACTAAGTATACTGGATACAGTTTGGAAAAGTAGTTTAAACAACAAACTGTATGGAATCTAAATCTGAGTGCGTAGCGGAAGTCTTGGATACAGTTAGTTGCCGTGGATACAGCAACGACGTATTAGGTGTATACTTAATATATCACAGTAATTTCAAACAGTAAAAGCTGAAGGTAAATGACACAGTAATTTAAGTGGTTCGAGGTAAACCCCTCTACGTCCACTGGTCCTCCACACAGAGTAAAAGTTTATTATATAATTACTGCGTACACAACTACGTAATTATAAACAAACCTATCCTTGTATCGTTCACAGATTGATACAAAGAATATCACTTTCAACCGTTCACACAGTTGGTTAAAGCTTCCTTCTTGACTAGCTTCTTCACACACGGTTCCAAAGCTTCGTCCTTATTCGTCCCACACAGTCGAATAACTTGTTGAGTTCACACAGAGCTCGGTTTTTACACAGAGGTAAAATGTTAGGTAACCAAGTAAGAACAGCAGCTTTGAATATCAAGATCTGATGATAGCTGTTCTTGAAGTATGAGCATTGTATATCTCTTTTGTTCTAACTTGCAGTTTGTTCTGGAGATATGTTTGCTCAGATGATAACTTTGATAGCTTTGAGAGTTGGGTTACTTCAATAGATTTCGTAAGTGGTATATGATCTTCAATGTCTTCAAGGGTATATATAGCCTCTGAAGAAAGTATCCGTTGAGATGTCCGTTTGAATAAGATTTCCTTCAACGGAATATGACATGATCCGGATTTCGCGGGATTCGAAGATCTGAAGGCGTGATATTTAAATACTTTATCCTTGAGTATTTAAATACTTCTTTGTTCAACGGTTCTTGACTTGTGTTCTTTCTTGTCCTTTTGTGAAGGTATGGAAGGTATCGTATTTAGGGTGTCGAGACAGTTTCCATACTTGATCTTTTGCAAGTCTTCAAGGTATCTTGT
This sequence comes from Orobanche coerulescens, assembly GCA_033398695.1. Taxonomy (NCBI): domain Eukaryota; kingdom Viridiplantae; phylum Streptophyta; class Magnoliopsida; order Lamiales; family Orobanchaceae; genus Orobanche; species Orobanche coerulescens. The sequence continues at coordinate 39,896,897 of CM065802.1, forward strand.
GAGCTTCACTTATCTTGATTCGAGGCTGATCTTCGATACATGATAAATCCTTGAATCCTCGTCTGATTTTCCACCTTGTATTTGGCATATATGTCAAAACCTTCTTTAATAACAAATAACAATCGATACAGGATCGGGTATCCAGCCGAATCGATACAGGTGTTTGTTTTTCCTAACAATTTCCCCCTTTTTGACAATTTGCCAAGTCTTAACTTAAACTCTTCGAGTCTTCTTGATGATGCCAAAACCTTCTTCATGAAGCATTCTTCTTCGATGACTTCTTGCATTTCTTGGTCTCTTGTCAATAGGTCGACTTAGTGACTTAGTCTACAATAATGAACTGCTCGCAGCAAGTTCGATACTGATTTGAGTTTTATTACAACTTAAGCCTATGATTGGCGCGCAGCACAATCTTACACTGTATTCTAAGTTTTACAATCGAAACTATGAACTGTTCGTAGACTAGTTAAATGCAGACTTTATCTTTCAATCAAGTTTATCTAACTTGAGATTTCTATCAAACAATTTTTAAGTAATCATACATAAACACAAGAGATTACGAGTTGTAATCTTTCAAGACAAACAAACTATTTTATTGATATTCAAAAAGATTGAGTACAAGGTTTGCTGTGTTGAATAATTACAAAAGCAAAAACAAAAATAATGTACATAAAATTTCATCTCTTCATCTTTGATCCGCATGCCTCCAAGGTCTTCTTCCTGGCTCATTCTCGGTGCCGCGCCACCGCTTTGAAGTGAATCATTGCCTCGTTCTTGGTAAATTGCTCTTCCTTCATAAGAACGATCAAAGGCAAGTATCCAATCCTCTGGATGGGTGATCCGATCTCCTCTTCTATGTCTAGATTTCATCTCGATTTGGAGAGGGAGCTTACCTTCTTCTAGCATCTTCGAAAATTTGTCTGCTTTGCTTGCCAATGTCTTATAATTCTTGAAGATGGCGGATTCCCGATGAGTTTAACAAAATATCTCATCGATTCATTCTTCCTCCAGTGCTTCACTTCTTCGGCGGTTGGATTGCGGTTGGTTGGCGACGTATTTAGAAGGTCTTTGAACAAGATTTTGCCAAGGGACATTTGGGTCATGGAATTCAGTCCGGAGCACGAAATTCTAAAGCTTTGGGGTTGAGGTGCTAGCTTGTTCAATTCGGCGGCTATCTTGCTTTGAGCGACCTCAAATTCCCTTTCTGTTGAAGTCTTATTCTCCTTGCGGCTTCTCGAGCTTCTTCCCCCTTTTGGCCTCATCAAGACTTTGCGGGATTTCAAGAGCGGCGTCTGTTTGGTCTCGATCTTTGGTTATTCTTTCAACGAGGGAGGAAAGAGTGCGACATCTCTTGAATGGATTTGTCATGCGCACGCACTGAGAGGTTTCTCTATCATAGCACAGCGGTCTTCGCTTCAGCAATTCTTGTCTTCGAGGCTTCTTCCTTCAACAGTTGCGCTTGTTTATCTTCCATAATTTTCAAGGCTTGCTTGAACACTTCGCGTAAGAATGAATGCATCAACAACTCGAGATACTTCGTGTTGCGAGTTGTCATTTCTTCAACCGCAGAGGTGTGCATCCGGTTGAGCCTTTTCTACGTAAGAGAGAGCGTTAATCGCATCTTGGATAAATACGATCAAGGCCAAGAGCTTGCAGCGCTCTTTGCGTGCGGCGAGAGATAGGAGAGTCAGCCGGGCGAAGTCTTGAGACCATTTAACCTTCTTACGTTCACGGATGGTCGTGAAGTAAGTTGGACATCCTCGTGTTCGTTCTGGTCCTCGGATTCCAAGGTTGCAGGGGCGGGAGTAGCTTCTTGGGGAATGGCGACAGCTGGTTCAGAAGCGTCCTGTGGCGAAGGTTCTTCGGCAGATGAGGATGCAGGCGGGACTGAATCCTCCTGTTGGGTTGGCGGACTAGCTTCTTTGGTCGCAACAGGCTCGGGTGCCTGTTCTAAAATTTCTTGATCTTCCTTGACGGGAGGGACTGATTCCTCCTGTTTTGGCGAAGGTGGATTGGCTTGATTAGATGGCCCTTCGTCGGTTCTGGGTGGGGAGGTGGCTTGGGCTTCAGCCTCTTCACGGCTCATTCTCAGACCTGCTTGAAGAGCATCGTCGTCGTCGTCTGAGTCGTGGTCGTCGTTGTCTTTTGGATTGATGGGAGAGTCCTCCGACTTCTTCTTTCCTTTTCTTCTGGCGTCGGATTTGTGCAACAGGTGGCTTTCAATGAGATCTTTGCAAGAAGCGTTGTCCCATCGAAGCAGTGCCTCAATTTCAGTTGAGTCAGTTACTTCGGAGACAAATCGCTCCTCGTGGCTCCATTCGCTCCGGTTATGCAAAGGTGTCGTACGGAGCTAGCCTAAAGCTTTTCCATTGCGAGAAATCGTTAAATGCCTGTTCAATTTGTACCGAAAGAAGTGTTTGATTTATAATTGAGTGCGGGAGGGACTTGAATCACGTGCGGGGACGCTGTTTGAGGATTCCAGACAGGTATGGGATCCTGCACGGAAGATGGACTCCTTGCAGGGGATGGTGCCCCGAAGGAAATTGGATCCTGCACGGGTGTGGAATCCCGTAGAGGAGAAGTAGCTTTTGGCTCCGAATGGGCAGCCGACGTGCTAACGTCTTGAATGTTGGCAGATGTCTCTACATCCGTCGTAGCCGCCAAGGGCTCAGGATCTACTGTCGATGCAAAGAGAGACACCTCTTCCGCGAGGGTTGGGCCACGGGGTGCTATATCGATGGGTTGCGCCACGGGCAAGACATCCCTGAGTGTTTGGCTTTGATTTTTGAGAGCCTCCGGAGTCTCTTCTTCGACTTCTCATCAGCAGAGTGCTTCTTGCTGTGAGAACGCTTGCGCTTCTTCTTCGAGGATTCCAATGCAGGGACCTTCACTGTTTCGTCTCTGGGATTGACAGAAATAGGCATGTGACTTGTTCTCGGGTGGTTGGCTTGCATTGTGCTCTGGTTATAGGCAGAGGGTTTGACGCCTCCTAAATATATTCGAGAGTCAGTTTTCTTGGCATCGGCGGATTGCTTGACTCCGCACTTTGTCGGGATGTAGTTAAGCATTAAACCGAATGATTTCTTTTGGGTGGCCGGTTTGCACACCTCTTCCTGAAGTCGCTTCAAAATGATTTGGCACCGCTTACCTTCTCACAGTCAAGATGGCGACCATCATTCTGAACCTAAGATTTGTGCACATTTCGAGCACCGGTTCGATTTTCAATAATTCTGGAGCAGTCATGCGTATAAACGAAATGAAGAAGAAAATTTTTCTTGTGGCGGTGGTTGTCACCATGTCAACCACTTTGGACCCGGTAAATAGTCCATAAAACTTGGTAATCACCCTTGAGACCCAAACGCCTCAAGGTGGTCCATGGTCAGGCCGTCGGCGGGCACTGTAGATTTTCGAAGTAAGTCGGTATCTATGCAGATTTGCACTCCTTGGACTTGCGGTGATGTCGCAACATGTCCTCCCCGGGCTAGTGAGAGAAAACGAACGGCGGCGTTGAGGTAGAATTCCTCAACCGGATGAGCGTCGTATTTTTCGGCGGTTTTGTTTCCAAAGCGATAAAGACCTTGTTGCTCCAGACGAGTAATGATATACTCCATCGGTTCGGTGTCGTTGGTTTCAGAGATGATTCGCTCGATAATGACGGATTTCGAGAAGATCCGTCCATCAATGATGCCGAGGTCTTCTTCGAACGGGGATGAAGATTGAGTAGCCATGGATGTTTTCTTAAAGTGAAGGTGTAAGAAAACAGTAGAAATTCGCAGTGGATAGGCAGAGAATATGTAGGCTGTTTGCTTGAGATCTCTTGTAATTGCGAAGCGTAAAGAGTCTCCAATGGCGATACTGATCCTTTTATACTTGGGCGGCGAAATAGGGTTTACAGAGTACGAATGGTCGATTTTAAGGGATGGGAACCGTTTTTGAAATCGACGGTCGGGATGGATTTAATATAACTGTACGCTAATCCATTAAAAGGTTTTAAAATACAATGGGTCCCACTTCTGACATAGGTTGAATACCCTAAATGCCTAAAACGGCGGTTTAAAAATAATAAACAATTTTAAAAACATCGCAGCTTTTGAGATTCAGTTGTCCAGATGTCGTGTAAGGCATTTAATGAACATGACGTTTGACATAAAAGCAGGCACGTGGACAAAAATTATTTTAAAAAGGAAATAATATTATATTATATCTTGAATCGAAATCTATAGTATGTCTTTGTTCTCCGCGTCGATACACGTTCCCCCTTAAAAAGGTACTAATAGGTTTTAAATTCCATACTGAGAATATTTGGATTTATCTTTGTATTCATGGGTCCTACAAGATTCCCCCTTAATTATTGCACACATCACCGTAGGATTCATATGCCTTCGTTCGCTACAGATCTTGTATAGATGTTTCGAGTGTACGGATAATTAATGTTGATATCGTATTCACGGGTCTTACAAAGATTCCCCCTCAATTGTTGAGTAAAAGCGGAAATTTACTTACAGGAGTCCGGTGCAGATTCCCAATTACATTCTTAGCATGTTGAATCTTCTTTGTGTCGAGAGGCTTGGTGAAAATGTCGGCCACCGGATGTCCGTATGGACCTTTTCGACGAACATCCTTGTTCTCGACATGATTCCCGATGAAATGATGCTTCATGTTGATATGCTTAGTGCGCGAGTGCAAAAGCGATTGTGCGTGATTGCAATTGCACTCGTGCTATCACACATGATTGGAGTCTCTCTAGCATCGATTCCATAATCGGCGATTGTTCCGCATCAAAGGATCTCGCATACAAGCCTACCAAGACATAGTATTCGATTCACTAGTGGAAAGAGAATTTGCCAATTGCTTCTTCTTGAACCAAGAAACGAGCCTAGGTCCAAGAAAGTGACAAGTTCCACTTGTACTCTTCCTATCTAGCTTGCGACCTCCGAGATCCGAGTCAGTATCCAACTAAATCGAATCCGCCTTCCTTAGGGTACCACGATCCTGCATCGACTGTTCCTTTAACGTATTTCGTGATTCGTTTAGTCAGTATTGAAGTGTGATTCCTTAGGTGCAACTTGGTATCTCGCACACACTCCAACAAAGATCTTGGATATCGGGCACCTGGCCGTTAGGTACAGGAGCGAACCAATGAGCTTCTGTAGAGTGATTGGTCAAACGGCTTTCCGGCTTCATCAAGACTAATTTGCACGGAAGTGCTCATGGGGGTTGGCGAGGATTTGGAAGTGTTCATTCCAAATTTGTTGAGAAGCTCCTTCTTTGTATTTCTCTGGTTGATGAATATACAGAGGCATCCGCTTTATCTGCAAACCTAGGAAATAACTAAGTTCCCCATCATACTCATTTCAAATTTGCTTTGCATGAGATGTGAGAACCTTTGACATAGAGCAAGGTTAGTTGAACCAAAAATAATATCATCGACATAAATTTGTACCATTAGAAGGTCATCTCCTTCCGTATTTTGAACAATGTTTTGTCGTGACACCTTTCTCAAATCCGTTGTTGGTTAGATCTTTGGGACGGGGTTTCGTACCGTGCTCTAGGGGCTTGTTTAAGTCCGCATGGTGCTTTCCTTAGCACAGTAAACTAGATCGATACCGTCCGTGTTGGCAAACCCGGTGGTTGTTCAACATAAACTTCTTCAAAGCTCTCCATTCGGAAAGCACTCTTGACGTCCATTTGGTATACGATAAAATTCTTATGGGCGGCAAAGGCTAAAAATATCTGATGGCTTCTAGTCTCGCTACGGGCGAAGGTTTCATCATAGTCGATTCCTTCTTCGACAATAGCCTTGTGCTACTAGTCCTGGATTTGTTTCTTATGATAAGTCCATTTCCATCCTTTTTGTTTCGAAATACCCATTTGGTTCCTATAACCGATTGGTGTGTCGGTCTGGGTACAAGATACCATACATTGTTTCTTTCAAACCGTTAAGCTCTTCTTCCATAGATGTGATCCAATGAGAGTTGTTAAGAGCGTCTATGGTCGAAAGCAGTTGACTGGGCTAAGAATACGGAATAGTGCACATATTGAGTCTCCTCGGTTCGGATTGAGATTTCCATTCGAAGCGTGAGACTTGACATTAGATTCTTCTTGTGCACAAAGTACATTTCCTTGTGTACTCTGTATTCTTCTACGAGTAGAAACACTGCATTAATGTTTCCAATGATCAGCTCTTGCGGGTGATCTCTCAACCATCTTCGGTCGGGTTCTAGTTCGGGGTCCCGTCTTGTATCGAAAGTTTCGTGGGAGCGACTTCGGCTTATGCGGCTTGACTTCATCCACATCGATTCTTACAGTGCGGGGTTGATTTCTAAATCAACTACAGTTCAATGGGTGTAGGTGGATCCAAGATAGATAGATGGTGAATGTCCGAGTGATATTATCTACTCCCTGTAGGGTCATGGTGTGGTTCGTCGAACACTACATGAATCGATTCCTCGATCGTCGACCTCCTTTTATTAAAGATTCTAAAGCTTTCTTTGACGGAGGAGTATCCTACGAATATTCCTTCATCCGATTTTTCATCAAATGTTCTAAGTTGGTCCTTCCCATTGTTCATCATGCTTTGCATCCAAAATGTGAAAATACGAAACTAATGGAGTTTTGTTGTTCCATACCTCGTAAGTCGTTTTGTTGTGATGCTTGTTGACGATCTGACGGTTTTGAGTGTAGCATCTTTGTATTGGTTGCTTCACCCTGCAAACGCCGCGGCAATTTGCTTTCGGCAATCATTGTACTATATGCATCTATCAACGAACTATTCTTTCGCTCGGCAACACCATTTTGTTGAGGTGTACGGGCGGTGAGTACTCGTCTTTGTATGCCATTCTCCGACAGTATTGCTCTACAAAGCGGTTTGTGAATTCATACCTCTGTCGGAACGAATGCACACGATACTCGATGCTTTTTCATTACGCAACTTTCTCGGGAGCTCGGGCGGCCTTGATGTTGTTTCCTTCTTCTTGCTAAGAAAGATCGTCCAAGCATACCGGAATAATCATCAACAACAACCATACAATATTTCTTACCTCCCAAACTTACTGGGTCTACAGACCGTAGAGATCCATGTGTAGCATTTCCAATACTCTTTGGGTTGAAAGGTAGGATTTGCTCTTCGGGGTTGACTTGATTTGCTTGCCTTTACGGCGGGGTCCGCAGCTGTCCTTCTTGAATGACACATCGTGCAAACCTCTTACCATACCCGTCTTGAAAGCTTGTTGATCGTCTTGAAGTTGACGTGAGACATCCTCTTGTGCCATAGCCGGCTAAGATCTGCAGTGCCCTTGGCAACAAAACATGGAATTGAGGAGCTCATAGGCTTCCGATCGGCCAATGTACATATTACGATCCGCTTCCTGTAAGCACAACTTCCTTGGTTTGGGTGTTCTTGACTCTCTGACGATCTATATAGAACTTCACCGAGAACTGTTTATCACATCGGCTAATACTAAGTAGATTATACCGTAAGCCTTCAACATATGCGACATCGGTGACTTTGAATTTCCCGACAAGTAGGTTTCCTTTCCCTCTTGTTCTTCCTTTAGATTTATCACCGAAGCGAACTTTTGGACCGCGACCTTCTACAAAATCTGATAGCTTGCTCCTGTCTCCAGTCATGTGACGAGAGCATCCACTATCGAAGTACCAGGTATCCTCCTCTAGAATGTCCTGTAAGAAAGAAATTAAGTAGATTTAGGTCCCCTTTGATTTTTGGGTCCATGTATGTTAGTTCTTTTAGGTACCCAGATTTTCCTGACAGCAATTGGTTTACTGTAGGATGTACTCGGTACAGTATTGCGGTATCTACGGGGGGCATATCCGTAGTTGTTATAATCATGATAATTATTATGCATGTAAAATTCAGGATTATTATTATTATTCCAGTACGAGTGCCGTCTGGGAGGTGGAGCCATTTTCCTGGGCCTAACAGCTTGTCTTCTGGGTCTCCAGTTGGATTCCCAATGCTGTTGTTGATACTGGACTGGCATCTGCTGTCTTGAGGGATAACGGGGCTCCTGTATCCAATACCTCGGCGAGTCAGACCGATAGTACCGCCGTGCGGGCCTTTGGTGGTTGGATACGACCTTCCTTCTGAACGGCCGTTGACGCGTTGATATGCTCTGGGAGCATCTTTGTTGAGTGCGCCTCACGGGTTGAAATGGCTTATGATTCCATTGTCGATATAGGTTTGCGGGGCGGAATTGCAGCTTTTGGTTTTCTCGGTACAGCAGGTTCCTTTATAGGACTGGGAGTATCTTTCGGTTCGGAATGTGTTCCACACTCTTGACGAACACAAGATCTAGTTTTACCTTTATTCGAACATGAGCCGTATCCTAAGCCACTTTTATCATGAGCATGTTGCCCGGTGCTCAATTTCTTCCATTCTTTTGGACGATTTTTCAAAAGACTTGAGAATGGTCTCAAGTTCGGTTCTCGCTTCTCGAGAGTTGTAATTTTGGTTTGTAGTAGAACCAAATCATTTGTCTTGCTCTCATTATGGGTTTTAACCTCATTTAGTTCATGAGCAAGTTGATGATTGCTCTCCATGAGTTTTTCAAATCGACCTTCTTGGTTTCACAATCAAGAGACATATTATCATAGTTTATCTTGACGAGTCATTCTCATCTTTCAGCTCTAGATTTGTTAATTGAAGTCGTATATTCTCGCTTTTAGACTCTCATGGGCTTTTGAATGTTTTTGAATTCATTCATCATATTTTCGAAAGTATGAGATGCATTAGGTGGAATGACCGAGGTTGAACTTACCTCATCGTCATTGTCTTCTCCTTCGGAACATCTTTAGCCATAAAGCACATGTATGCTTTATCATCAAACTCATCGTCGGATGAATCACTTTCGATGACCACTGAAGACATTCTGCAGATTTGGATGGTGTGGGGAGGCTTCGATTCTCAATCGGGGCCTTGAGCTTGTCTTTCCAAGCACGTCGTCTATCAACTCGCTCTTGGAGCACGGCCTCCCGCAACCTTTGGACTGTGGGATGAGGACATTTGTTTGCATAATGACACTGTTTCCTGGATTATAGCACGAGTTAGCATCGGATGATGTTTGGTACTTACCTTGTTGTGAGTTTGGGCTGTAGGAGTCTTTCAGATCGTTTGATGAACTTTTGAACTTATGCATTAGAAGCGCCATTTCATCTTGTGACAGATGTCGTCGTATTGTCGGCACTCTTGTGACCGGGCTTGACGAGCTAGGCGTCTTTGTGTCGGCCAGTTCGATCTGACGGCGGAGCCGTGACCTTTGAGGGAGATTCTTGACTTTCTCTCTTGTCTATGTCATACTCAAAAGCTTTAAGGTCGGAGAAGAGATCAAAAGTGGATATTTCATTAAGATTACATGACACACGCATAGTCGTGGTCTTAATGTCCCATCAGTGGGAGAGATCTGAAAATTTTTAAGTTCTTCTCCTTTTGGGTGTAAATCTTGCCCAACGCTTCAAGTTCACCAATAATACCAGTAAATCTGAGGTCAAGTTCCTCAAGTGTTTCCGTTGGTTTCATTTCGAAAGATTCGAATTCCTGAGTGAGTTTTGAAATTTTGTTTTCTTTTGAGAGCTCAGTTCCCTCACAAATTAACTTGAGTTTATCCCAGATTTCTTTGGCTGTTTTGCAGCTCTTTACCTTTGAGAACGTGCCTTTGTCAAGAGTGACAAATAACGCGTTCTTAGCCACATTGTCTAGATTGGCTCGCTTCCTTTCATCGGTTGTCCATTGCTCGCGTTCCTTCTCGAGCATTTCAGCATGGGCTTGGCCCTCAATCCTTGCGGCTGGATTGACCTTCATAATCTTGATCGGACCATCCTGTATAACAAAGATCATCTCTTCGTGCATTGCTGCAAGATGAGCTTCCATTCTGATTCTCCAGTCGTCAAATTCGTTAATAGAGAACATAGGGACTTTGTTAATCATAGAAGTATCCATACTGATAATATAGGAATGAAAGAAACTGTTTTGAAAATAAGTGATTTGAATCTGATTTGGTTAAAAGAAATACGACTGATTCCTTTTAGAATCAACCGCTCTGATACCACTTGTTGGCCACTAAGTATCCGGATACGAGTTTGGAAAAGTAGTTTAAACAACAAAGCGTATGGAATCTAAATACGAGTGCGTAGCGGAAGTCTTGGATACGATTAGTTGCCGTGGATCTGACAACGACGTATTAGGTGTATACTTAATATATCACGGTAATTTCAAACAAGAAAAGGTGAAGGTAAATGACACATTAATTTAAGTGGTTCGAGGTAAACCCTCTACGTCCACCGGTCCTCCACACAGAGTAAAAGTTTATTATATAATTCTGCGTACACAACTACGTAATTATAAACAAACCTATCCTTGTATCGTTCACACGATTGATACAAAGAATATCACTTTCAACCGTTCACACAGTTGGTTAAAGCTTCCTTCTTGACTAGCTTCTTCACACACGGTTCCAAAGCTTCGTCCTTATTCGTCCCACACAGTCGAATAACTTGTTGAGTTCACACAGAGCTCGGTTTTACAGAGGTAAAATGTTAGGTAACCAAGTAAGAACAATGACTTTGAATATCAAGATCGATGATAGTTGTTCTTGAAGTATGAGCACCGTATATCTCTTTTGTTCTAACTTGCGTTTGTTCTGGAGATATGTTTGCTCGGATGATAACTTTGATAGCTTTGAGAGTTGGGTTACTTCAATAGATTTCGTAAGTGGTATATGATCTTCAATGTCTTCAAGGGTATATATAGCCTCGAAGAAAGTATCCGTTGAGATGTCCGTTTGAATAAGATTTCCTTCAACGGAATATGACATGATCCGGATTTCGCGGGATTCTCAAGATTCAAGATCGACAGATTTAAATACTTTATCCTTGAGTATTTAAATACTTCTTTGTTCAACGGTTCTTGACTTGTGTTCTTTCTTGTCCTTTTGTGAACAGTATGGAAGGTGACTGTATTTAGGGTGTCGAGACAGTTTCCATACTTGATCTTTTGCAAGTCTTCAAGCCGTCTTGTGAGCTTCACTTATGCTGATTCGAGGCTGATCTTCGATACATGATAAATCCTTGAATCCTCGATACAGTTTTCCACACTGTATTTGGCATATATGTCAAAACCTTCTTTAATAACAAATAACAATCGATACAGGGATCGGGTATCCAGGCTGAATCGATACAGGGTGTTTGTTTTTCCTAACAAAAATCTTTATCAGCAGAGTAGTCAATGAAAGATAGTAAACCATCAAAGAAACCATTGACATTAAGTAAACCTATTGGTTTTTTATGAACATTTAGCTGGGCTCTGGTAACCACATGAAAAAGTTCCTCAAAAGTGCCAAAACCACCGGGAAGGGTGATAAAGGTGTCAGAATTATTCATCATGTGAGTGATGCGATCTTGCATATTTACAGCTCTAAACTCATCTCCAATAGTTGCCCCGGTGATTTTACTTTCAGCCAGAGGTTTTGGGATGATTCCCATCACTTTTACTCCTTCCATATAGGCAGAAGCAGCGGTGCGTCCCATTAATCCTAGACTTCCTCCTCCGTAAACTACATGAATGCATTTTTCTCCTACGGTACGACCTAAGTTGTGGGCTGCTTCAGTAAAACATGCCCCTGTTCTATAACCAGCTCCACAAAAAATGCAGACTGAGTTAAATCTTTTTGTGGAAGATGATGATTCCATTTTCGAAAAGAAACTAATTTGAGAGAAAAAGAGAAAAGTACAAGTTTGAGGGATGAATAAAAGAAACAAGCACAATGCTTATTTATAGAAGAAGATAAGGTAAAAAATGTTTAACAAATCTGTGATTGCGTTAATTGTGCTTCCACTACTCAATAGAATAATGAATGCATTTATTGCGTATAACTTTTTTTATTCAGAAAATCTCACCATACGACAAAAATAAAAGATACTCACGTGTATGCACAGTAGTTGTGATTGTGGCTCACATCTTCCTCTGATTTTACATTCAGAAACGGCTTAAATGCCTTCTATGAGTCGGGAAGAAGCTTCCCATCTAATTTTCTTACAAATTGGCAAACATGGTCTTTTAACGTCAGATTCCCAAGACGTTGTTCATATTCTGATTTGAATAAATTCCACAAACATTAAATTCCGTAATGTACAAGTCCACTAGGATGCGTGTCAAGAGAAATTTCGATATTATCTAAATTCTCTTTATTCAGACCATCCTTAATAAACTGGATTTTATCTTCTCTGTTTGTAGATGGAATTCCTAAAGATTGACATTTTAAATTACAGTTCCATCTAGCACATTTATAGCAAACGGCTATTATCTTTGCTCGTCGTTTCTTGGCATATAAACTTTTTCCAAGCCCTGGTAAAAATCTAGTAGGTATCTCTGTGAATTCACCTGCTATTCTCACTTTGGCTTCAATAATGAATCTAATGTCAAAAGGTATGCTTTTATTCATAAGCAACCTCATCCTTTCAAGTCTTGTCTTATAAATTTTTAAAATTACTTTTTTGCTAAGAAAGGGAAATCTCTTTTCAATACTATTCAAAGTTTCTTCCATGATAAAAAAATAAAATAAAAAAAAATATCTAAAAATATCAGTTGTTGTGGAAAACTGAAAAATCCGACTGTAATAGTCACGGAGTACCGTTATCCGCCACTTGACCGGACAAACACAATTGAGTACTAAGTTACAATGTCGAGAAATTGTATCTATAACAATAGTTTACAATGTAAGATTTCAAAAATAACACTTATACTTCCCCGGCAACGGCGCCAAAAACTTGACACGTCTTTTGTGTAACTATCACAAGTGCACGATATCATATCAAGTAGTAAGTGGACTTTCTGAGTCCGGTTTATCGATCCTACGAGGAAGTTAGGTTATATATTGAATTATACACTTTATCTATTTGTTATAGAGATTTAGATGAGTGAAACACACAATTTAAGAGTTTGGTTTGACAATTGCAAGGAAAATGCAATAATAGTTCTAAAATTTAAGGAAATGAAAGATTGCACTAATAATAGATTGATAAAAGGTACAATGAAATAGTTGGGATTACAAACTTAGTTCATTATTAGTTATAGAAGATGTATAGGGGATCATAAGATGAATTTACTTATTATGTTTTGTAGATTCGTTTTTCCTTAAAAAGACGGTTCCTCTTTCGAATGTCAAAACGCCCCTTATATATTGAATCAATCCACTATATTTCTATGTTGATTGGCTTCAATACATAGCATTATGTTTTATGAAAATAACTCAAAAGAATCATCTAAGGTCTAGAGGTATATTTCTATCCCCTAGAACAACTTAGAGTGAAGATCATTTGATCTAATCAAACATATTTTCTTTCGAAACATATGAAGACCATAAATATCATCATTTATTGGCCAAATAAATAAAGATTGGTAAAACAATGAAAATCACACACAATAATAAGTAATCCATAATAGATATTTATACAAACTTAAATAACATGACAAACCTTGTTTATAATCCCAACTAAGGAAAACTTAGCCCATGAAGGGTTTATTCAACATATTATAAGCTTGAGTGGTCATTAATAGTTGAAAAAAGGAAAGAATTGATCCTAACTCCCTTAGTAGATAAAGGAGAAAGAAGCAATAAACTCCCTCAACAACATAAGCTAAACTACATACACTCTCAATGTAACACCCCCAAAACCGTATGGGAATATTACACGCCGTAAACCCTTTCCGCAAGGATCTACCAGGCTAAACATCCATAAACAACCAAAAGCTTGCCCGTCCAGGGTCAAACAATATAATAATACAGACCGTCAAGGTCACTTACACATAAACACACAGACCGATGAGGTCACACAACTCTATCAACAGGACTGACTAACAACATTACCCACACAGGGGTCGAAATACAATACAACGGAAGACTGAATCAACTCTAACAATACAACTAAACTCTACCAACTCTCAACTCTTGATTAGTATCGCAGCTCGTCATCCCATTGTGCCAATCCTGTGTTGCTCCCCGAACTCGCATGTACAGACGCAGCAGACATCCACCCCGAATACTCGGGGTTAGTAAACTCCACTGTTTTACTAGTGCAAGTATCAAACCATACGAAAAGTAACAAGCAAATAGCAACTACGAATTTAATACGGAAATCCATTATCAAAATGTTCAGAAGTTTTAGAATTTCGAACTCAAGTAAGAGATATTTGAAAAGGAACACATCATCTCGGGATTTTGAAACGAAATTCTTTTGGACCTCGAGTCCCAATTTACAAAACCTTTCGTAAACATTAGGGCCTTAACCCAAAACTTGTTTCATAATTCAACGATTTACAATACCGAAACATTTCCATAAATCTCGTGGGGCTCGGCCCAACGTTCTTTCTTAAAACTTTTCCTTTAAAAACTTTGATTTGAAAGTATCATGCTCATGACACCGTGATCCACCATCACGTGTCTCCGTAGGTTCAACAACCCGCACGGACTACATCACGCACAATTAAACAAACATAATCAATTCCGACACCGTGATCCATCATCACGTGTCTCCGTAGGTTCAACAACCCACACGGACTATTAACTAAACATAACCAATCCCGACACCGTGATCCACATCACGTGTCTCCGTAGGCATAACAACCCGCACGGACTATATCAATCACAACAATCACACACACAGTCCCGACACCGTAGTCCACCGCCACGTGTCACCGTAAGCCCCGTCGAGCTCACCGGTTGGACGCACCGTGTCCGAAACTCATGGTCCACCGCCATGCGTTATCGTAGGCCTCGTCTGACCCGCACGATTGGACCTCGCACCTCACTAAGTTCGATCCGTAGTCCACTGCCACGAATCCTCGTAGGTCCCGTCGAACCAACACGAGTGAACTTAGCGGTCACACACATATTCACATTCACATTACATACAACAATGAGCACAATTAATCAATCACCTTGATCACCACAAAATCGTCGTTGCACGCACATAACACAACCTAGACACTCGCAACAACTATCATCAATCAACGACATTTAACCAACATAACACACATTCGGTACACAATACATTGAACAACCACGTGTGCAACCATCTCATATGTACATCGCAATCCGCACAAATGGCACAACGCCTAACACGGATACCAATATATCACTATTATCACAAAGCCTTCAAATTTGGAAAACACAACCTACTCAAACGGAACATATTTACGGAGGCAAGAAAAATCGTCATACAAATCATACGTAATTACTATTCACAAGATACAAGTCGTATAATAAGATACTTGCCTTAATAACCGCTACCAAACGCTCCGAAGAACACGGTTCGGCGGGAAGCTCGGACAGAAGGAGACAACGAACGGAAGGGTTCCGACTCGAGTTCTTCACAAGAATTCGACCCTAATTACATATAATCAATAAATCATCGATCATAAGAGGAAGAAATAATCGTAGAACGCTCGAATTCTCTTTGTGACATTTTATCGAACACCTTCAAGGCGTCGATAAAATACTCAATAAAACGACAAATCCGTGGCAATCCAACCGTGGAATAACAAGGAATTAGATATGATATATCTTAACAATCATCAATCCATCAATATTCGAGTTAAAAGCGGATTAAACGGACAAATCGAACAAAATCCCCAAAACTATAATTTAGGAAAACTTGCCTTGATCCGGTCGATCGGAGCAAGTTATGGAAGGATTAATCGATGTTATGAACTTCAAAACTTCATGGATTTAACCTCTAACAACATCCCTTCATGACCATCAAAGCTCCAGCCGCGGAAGAGGAAGAAACGAGTGAGAAAAATGAAGAAAAACCCATTCTTGGGCCTTAAATAGGGTGAGACTCGGCCGTGTCCGCCGACACGGTCGTGGCGCGCGATGGCGGCGAGACTCGGCCGTGTCCGGCATGACACGGTCGTGTCGCGAAGGCGCTCGGCATCGACTCGGCCGTGTCACTGGAACACGGTCGAGCCTCGGGCGATGGCTACCGCTTATCCGGACGAGTACGACACGGGCCGTGTCGGACGACACGGCCGAGTCCGGTCGGCGATGATCGGCAAATGAGCGGGTGAACGCAACGATCATAACTCTCTCGTCAGGACTCGATTGACTCACCGCTCGAACCATTGGAAAGCTAACTCGATTCTCTATAATATTGCAAAGATTCAGAATTTTTGGAGTTACCAAAAATTAATGGTGATCCAACAAAGTCGAACTCATACTTAGAAAAGTCGTTTAGAAATCCCGAATTCAACAAAAGCGACACCGAAACCGGACACGAATACGAACCGAAGATACGGTTACGAAGTACTCACAAAGACGAATCTAAGAGCTAGTAGAACACACGATTCCGACCACCCGAAGGCTCGAAATTGACAATGGAAGGTAATTACCCCAAACTTTGGGAAATTACGAAAATGGCCCAAATGCCCGAAAATCACCATACGACGAATAATCAAACCGAAGCTCACAACACGTATAACAACGTTAAATGAACTTACGAAAAACCCCAAACAGCGATTTGAGCGAGATTCGCAAGAACCCGAACTCAAGCGCGGAAAAGTCGCTAAAAGCACGGAACTCAACAAAGCGGCACCGAAAGCGAACTCGGATGACAAAAGTGCGAATTAAATATTCTCCGAATGACGAAGCGGTCATGAGAGAGTCGTCAAAGCAGACTCGACCAAAAAAAGAAATTTACCGAAAATCGAAAATTGCGGATATTACATTCTACCCTCCTTAAAAGAAGTTTCGTCCGAAACTTAAAACAAGTAGGAGGAGAAATATTCCGCTGTGCAAAACTCAACAAGATACACAAGAATGCGTAACTAACGCCCAACGGCGAAATGTTACAAACAACGCAAAGGAATATACGGCGTGAAAACACGCTCCACGGCGACCAACACAACGTCGCCGTTAGGGATATAATAAAAGCAACAAATGACAAGCGTCATCAAAGCGGATAATATAGCCAAGTCAATTATCCGACAATCACAAAACACAACGAGCGAAAATCAATATGATTGACCAACCCAACGGTACATCAATCAAAACGCGAGCCAACCGAACAAATACGGAATCCCACCGCCAAGGGTTGGAAGATCGAAACGAGACTAATTTCCCGAACTTAAGGGAATTAGGAAGGAGCCCGAATGCTCAACAATCACGAAAGCGAGAACAAAACCGAACAAACAAACGATCGAACCACAACGATCGAGACAACAAAAATCGAACAATCATGTTCAAACACGAAGGATAAGAAAATTCAAACAACAACTCCCGTGATGATCCGTGAGAACAACAAGACGTGCATTCCCATAAGATCCACGGGGAAGGGAATAGCGATTGAAAAGTCACAACGACAAATGAGTTATTCCAAAACAATACCACACTCGTTCGATCAACAAAAGCAAGGGGCGGGACAAGCTCGAAATGTCAACGAACATAATGAGTCGAAAGAGTCGAAAACACAAGAGTTCCAAATCCGATCCACTTCAATAAAAGAACTAATGGAACCGGATGAGGTCACTCCCGAACAAGGTTCACAAGAATCGAATCGAACCCAAAAAGTCACATCGATAACCGGATCGACTCACAACAAGATCACGGTTTGTTCGAGCGATGAAACCGAAATACGTAACAAGTTCATAAAGTATCAACGAACACGGCAGTCGATAGACTGAGAAAGAGGAAATGCGAAGTCAAAACGATACGGGCATTACATTCGACCTCTTATAAAAGAAATGTCGTTCCCGCAACTCACAACAAGCTGGAGTAAGGTGACAACACAAAAGCAAACGTCGAAATATATCCCATGGGCCTCTCGGATCCGATCCTCATATCTATCTTGAAGTTCGCGCCCGAAAGACTCGGAACCCAACTCGCAAAAGCTGGATCCTGTGTCTCTCGGGTCCACACTTGAAAAGCGTTCGACGAGAAGGACAATTGGCACGCACATGCCCCCGGATAATACGTTCGAAATGCCTCGGCTCGGCATATCGAAAATACGGATGCTAGATACAATGGAACATAACACCGCAAAACAACATACGGAGATGCCAACTCGGCATAATAAAGAATCATAACACATATTATATACAACGATTACCATCGTAAAGTAATACACACACAAACACTACAACAACGACGATTCGTTCGCGACACCAACGGCCCGAACGATAATCGCACATAATTACAAACATTATGAAACAATCACACATGTACACAAGCGTACAAACCCAAGCTTCAACATCTCACACTCGTGTGACAACACGCAAATCGCCACGAGGCGATAAACAAGAACACCGGTTCACACCTCTCACAGAGGGCTAGTACAGCAAATGCGTGGCTACGCCTCGACGTTCATGGCACCAATTCGATCATACTCGGGAGCAAACATCATAACGACAACGTGAACATCATACATACATACCCAGCCCTCAAACGGGAATGGATAGGTTTTTAAAAAAACGAAAACCTCCTTTTGAAAATAATTTAGAAAAACACCGGTTGATCTTGAGTATCACCTTTCAAAAAAAGTACAAACGTGAAACATCGTTATCGAGACTTTGGAAAACCATTTCGCATTCGATAAAAATGAGGACACTTTCTTTTCGTGAAAAACTTTCGGAAATATTCGACCCTCGGGTCTAAGTAAAAGTGTTTATAAAACATTGAAAAATATCTCAAAACATTTTGGTCCTCGAGGTAGAAGAATTCGGAAACATATCGTGGCACCTTGGAAGTACCATGAGAAAACAATTCATTTTAAACGTACGTCTCGAAATTTATTTCTAGGATACTCAAGATTTTCAAAGATAATTCAATGGGCTAGAATGCCCAAAATCTCGAGTAATTACACGGAACATTATAGCGTTGTGGGTCCTGCGCCGAACCCACCAGATAAAAATATTTACAAAAACGCCAAAAGGGCGATGTGATAATATTTCAAAAAAACTCACAAAAGCCATTTACAAAATACTAAGTACCGTCACAAGAATTTTGCCAAAACGTTCAAGGCCATAACGCCAAAACTCGGTTAAAGGAATCGGTTTTCAAACTAAAACTCGATCGATACCTTTTCAAATCCGTCAAGGTTTACAACTTCCACACCATACCACACCACCCGGTGGTTCAAAGATAAAACAATAATGTGCCCATCTATACACATACTATATGCCACAAGTACTAAACACAATTATATTACACAATACTGTAAAGAAAATCATGCACCGATTAACTCACTAAGATAAAAATCGAGATACAGTGTACTTCGCATAAAAGAGGAGACTTACATCCACAGTCGCACGGAGGTGACGGTCGCCCACGATACCAATCTCGTCCGACAACATAACCGACACGTTGTGACTACGCACAACTCAACTTGTCACCGATGACTCAAACGACATGACAACACATTACTCGACAAATCACGACTTGACTCGACCCGACGGCTAGGTTTCCGCAACCTAAGCTCCGATACCATAAATGTAACACCCCCAAAACCGTATGGGAATATTACACGCCGTAAACCCTTTCCGCAAGGATCTACCAAAGCTAAACATCCATAAACAACCAAAAGCTTGCCCGTCAGTGGTCAAACAATATAATAATACTGGCCAAGGTCACTTACACATAAACACAGGCCAGATGAGGTCACACAACTCTATCAACAGGATCGACTAACAACATTACCCACACACGGGGTCGAAATACAATACAACGGAAGACCGAATCAACTCTAACAATACAACTAAACTCTACCAACTCTCAACTCTTGATTAGTATCGCTCGTCATCCCATTGTGCCAATCCATGTTGCTCCCTGAACTCGCATGTACCGGGCAGTATCAGACATCCACCCCGAATACTGGGGTTAGTAAAACTCCACTGTTTTACTAGTGCAAGTATCAAACCATACGAAAAGTAACAAGCAAATAGCAACTACGAATTTAATACGGAAATCCATTATCAAAATGTTCCGAAGTTTTAGAATTTCGAACTCAAGTAAGAGATATTTGAAAAGGAACACATCATCTCGGGATTTTGAAACGAAATTCTTTTGGACCTCGAGTCCCAATTTACAAAACCTTTTCGTAAACATTAGGGCCTTAACCCAAAACTTGTTTCATAATTCAACAGTTTACAATACCGAAACATTTCCATAAATCTCGTGGGGCTCGGCCCAACGTTCTTTCTTAAAACTTTTCCTTTAAAAACTTTGATTTGAAAGTATCATGCTCATGACACCGTGATCCACTGTCACGTGTCTCCGTAGGTTCAACAACCCGCACGGACTACATCACGCACAATTAAACAAACATAATCAATTCCGACACCGTGATCCACTGTCACGTGTCTCCGTAGGTTCAACAACCCACACGGACTATTAACTAAACATAACCAATCCCGACACCGTGATCCATCACGTGTCTCCGTAGGCATAACAACCCGCACGGACTATATCAATCACAACAATCACACACACAGTCGACACCGTAGTCCACCGCCACGTGTCACCGTAAGCCCGTCGAGCTCACCCGGTTGGGCCTTGCGTGTCCGAAACTCATGGTCCACCGCCATGCGTTATCGTAGGCCTCGTCGGACCATACGATTGGACCTCGGCACCTCACTAAGTTCCGATCCCGTAGTCCACCGCCACGAATCCTCGTAGGTCAAGTCGAACCAACACGAGTGAACTTAGCGGTCACACACATATTCACATTCACATTACATACAACAATGAGCACAATTAATCAATCACCTTGATCACCACAAAATCGTACGTTGCACGCACATAACACAACCTCGACACTCGCAACAACTATCATCAATCAACGACATTTAACCAACATAACACACATTCGGTACACAATACATTGAACAACCACGTGTGCAACCATCTCATATGTACATCGCAATCCCGCACAAATGGCACAACGCCTAACACGGATACCAATATATCACTATTATCACAAAGCCTTCAAATTTGGAAAACACAACCTACTCAAACGGAACATATTTACGGAGGCAAGAAAAATCGTCATACAAATCATACGTAATTACTATTCACAAGATACAAGTCGTATAATAAGATACTTGCCTTAATAACCGCTACCAAACGCTCCGAAGAACACGGTTCGACCAGGAAGCTCGGACTCGAAGGAGACAACGAACGGAAGGGTTCCGACTCGAGTTCTTCACAAGAATTCGACCCTAATTACATATAATCAATAAATCATCGATCATAAGAGGAAGAAATAATCGTAGAACGCCGAATTCTCTTTGTGACATTTTATCGAACACCTTCAAGGCGTCGATAAAATACTCAATAAAACGACAAATCCGTGGCAATCCAACCGTGGAATAACAAGGAATTAGATATGATATATCTTAACAATCATCAATCCATCAATATTCGAGTTAAAAGCGGATTAAACGGACAAATCGAACAAAATCCCCAAAACTATAATTTAGGAAAACTTGCCTTGATCCGGTCGATCGGAGCAAGTTATGGAAGGATTAATCGATGTTATGAACTTCAAAACTTCATGGATTTAACCTCTAACAACATCCCTTCATGACCATCAAAGCTCCACGCGGAAGAGGAAGAAAGCGAGTGAGAAAAATGAAGAAAAACCCGATCATGGGCCTTAAATAGGTGACAGACTCGGACCGTGTCCGCCTCGACACGGTCGTGGCGCGCAGCCGGCAGGACTCGACGTGTCCGGCATGACACGGTCGTGTCGCGAAGGCGCTCGGCATCGACTCGGCCGTGTCCTGGAACACGGTCGAGCCTGCAGCGTGGCTACCGGCTTATCCGGACGAGTACGACACGGGCCGTGTCGGACGACACGGCCGAGTCCGGCCGGCAGCGGATCGCCAAATGAGCGGGTGAACGAAAACGATCATAACTCTCGTCCGACTCGATTGACTCACCGCTCGAACCATTGGAAAGCTAACTCGATTCTCTATAATATTGCAAGATTCAGAATTTTTGGAGTTACCAAAAATTAATGGTGATCCAACAAAGTCGAACTCATACTTAGAAAAGTCGTTTAGAAATCCTGAATTCAACAAAAGCGACACCGAAACCGGACACGAATACGAACCGAAGATACGGTTACGAAGTACTCACAAAGACGAATCTAAGAGCTAGTAGAACACACGATTCCGACCACCCGAAGGCTCGAAATTCGACAACGGAAGGTAATTACCCCAAACTTTGGGAAATTACGAAAATGGCCCAAATGCCCGAAAATCACCATACGACAACGAATAATCAAACCGAAGCTCACAACACGTATAACAACGTTAAATGAACTTACGAAAAACCCCAAACGCAGCGGTTTGAGCGAGATTCGCAAGAACCGAACTCAAGCGCGGAAAAGTCGCTAAAAAGCACGGAACTCAACAAAGCAGCACCGAAACGAACTCGGATGACAAAAGTGCAGAATTAAATATTCTCCGAATGACGAAACGGTCATGAGAGAGTCGTCAAAACAGACTCCGACCAAAAAAAAAAAATTTACCGAAAATCGAAAATTGCGGATATTACACTCAAGAACACAAGTGTGTTCTTCACACAAATAAAAAGTATTACAAAATGAGAAAATAATAAGATGAATGATGATGAATGATGGATCCAAGGGGTCTATTTATACAACTAAAGTCATCTAATAGCTCCAAAATTCCAGCATTATTACATTAGATCGGATCAAGGCCAGCCATCCCCTCAATAATAGACCAAAAGTATAAAAGATTAAAAAATGATCAAAAATCTGTCAAGAGTTACGGCCGTAACTTTGAGGAGTTACGACCATAACTATGAGGACTTACGGCCGTAATTTTCAGATGTTACGGTCGTAACATGGCTACGGTTTTTGCACATTAGTTGCTGTGTGAGTTACGCCCGTAACTTTATGATGTTACGCCCATATGGAGTTTCAGACTTTATTTTCAGGCTATAATTTCTTAGACTTTGCGTTTTCGCCCCAAATCTTCTTCGGATGATAACTTTTGATATATAACTCTGATTTTGAATCCGGAAAGACTGCCGAACTCATATCGGAAAGCCCTACAACATGAATACATAAAAATTCAATAAAGAGAATATTTTATAAACATGTTATTTCTTGAGTAAATCAGTAATTCAATCCGATTAAGACTAAATTTACATCTTCATCCTATAAAAATAAAATTGTTAAAAACTAATAAATTCAAAGCAAAACCGAGTAGACTAGCTCATAATTATGGGTGAAATATATCAATACTAATCACAGATAAGTGTATAAAACTGACACTTATCATCCATGTTATTTCTAATTTTTTGCGACTTCGATTTCTTCATTGTTTTATTTTGCTTCCTTGTTGTTTTTCTTTGTTTAACAGATAATCATCAAAACTCGATAATGAATATTTGGGATAAAATATTCCAACAATCTCCCGCTTTTTGATGATTACAAAACAACACTCTTGAATGGAATAATCCTGCAAAATAATATATATATATATATATATATATACAAAGACGAATCAAAATGTTCGGCTTTGTTCGCCATCTCCTATCTTTTCTCTTTATCCTTTTCAACTTCTTCTCATTTGTTCAACTTCTTCTTTTCTTTTTCAACTTTTCTCCTCCTTTCATGATTCGTATATATTTTTATTTTTCTCGCCATTCTTCCATGACGCCTTTTCATTGTTTCATTTTTCTCCCCTTTATACCATTCTTCTTTTATTCCATTCTTCTCCCCCTTATTGTTATCAGCAAAATGTGCATGTATGATAAAATTGATAATGATAAAATCGATAATAATCTATGATTAATGCAGAAATGGGTGAACTCCCCCTGACAAAAATCACTCTTTAAAAATATAGCAACTCCCCCCGAGTTAAATATCGATTTAGTAAATATCAAAGATAAAGATATCAATTAATGAAATATTTAATTTTGATTTTTGGGGATCCAACCGATAGTTGGTTTTACATTCGATACATAGACGATATTTGGAATAAAGGTTCCTTTTGGAATCCAAATCTTTTTAGTTTTTATCGTCCGACGTGGGCTTCTGCAAATTGAAATATGATAACCAAGTTTTAAACATTTGTCGCAACGAGGTATTTTGAAATTTAAGGATTCGGTTTTATTATGCGGTTTGAATCCTAACCCCTGTTTGTTTAACGTATATTTTTGAACACAAAACATATTTTTAAATTTCTCGTTTCCGAGAGAAAATTTGTTCATTAAATTATTAAGTTCGTCTTGAACTTTCAAAAGATCATTTTTTAATTTATTTTCAATATCAAGACAATTTGAATGATCAGTTTCTAAAGATTTCCCTTTTTCAAGAATTTTGGAAATTTCGGTTTCCAATAATTTATTTTTAGCCTGAAGGGATTTTATTTCGGATAAAGCATTTTGAAAATAAGTATGCAAAAGTTCGAATGCTTCAAATAATTCATCGTAAGAATTACTTACATGGCTTTCGACGTCGCTTTCGTCGAATAAACTTTTAGCCATAAGAGCGAGATTATTTTGATTGAAATCATCATCTTCATCTTAATCGCTCCATGTTGCAACGAGAACTTCCTTCTTAGGATTTGCGCCTCGTAATTTTTAGCAAAGTGGCCTAGTTTACCACAGATTCGATAGTTGTTGTCGAATTTCTTAGATTCACCCGATTTGATGTCCTTCTTTCTCCGGTTCAATAAGTTTTGAAACTTATTAATATTCTTGGCATAATATGCCGATTCTTCGTCACTTTCATCGATCGGGATTTCTTCTTTGCGAGACATCTTAGCTTTTAAAGCTATCGATTTTTCCTTCGGCTTTGCCTTCTCGTTCCGATATTTTAGTACAATCTCGTAATTAATTAGCGAAACAACGAGGGCGCTAAAATCAAGATTATTTAAATCTTTCGATTCCATAATCGCCGTCACCGTTCCTTCCCATTCTCGAGGTAGTGATCGTATGATCTTCTTTATTTTTTCACTACTTGAAAGGAGTTTTCCGAAACAAGCCAATCCATTTGTAATGACTGAAAATCGGTCGAGCATTATCGTAATTGATTCGTCATCTTTCATTTGGAATAGCTTGTATTCGTGTAGGAGCATATTTATTTTCGTCTCCTTGACTTGAGACGTTCCTTCATGTTACTTCTAACATCTTCCATATTTATTTGGCACTTTCACATGAGGATATCCGGTTGTGTTCTTCCGGATTTAAAGCACAATATAATAATTATGTTGCTTTGGAATTATAGTGGTCATTTTTCCAATCGGAATCATCATATTTTTTGAAAGTTTTAAGCGTACCGTTGGAATTCATTGGAATTTTTGGACCAAGACATATTACTTTCCATAGCTCGATGTCGTAGACTCGAATGAATATCGACATCTTCCTTTTCCATGTCATGAAATTCGATCCATCAAAGAATGATGGTCGATTAAAGCAAGACCTTCAACCGGGGTAATTTGAAACACCATAGGATCTTCTCTCCTCGGATGTTAAGCTACTTTATATGGATACCCGCTCCGATACTAATTGTTGTAGCAAGATTATCGGTATCTTTTCCGTTTTGAGATAGGCGTGGAGTATATAAGAGTTATCAAACTCTTTGCGCTTTGTGGAAGCGATTTAAAGTGTGGAAAGATAAATTGACACAAGCTTTATAGAGGTTCGGCCAAAGGTGCCTACGTTCTCTCTCTGTATCTTTCTCTATATGCTTAAGATCAATCTCTGCACCTCTCTTCTATCGGTCGAGGGATTACCGTTACAATTCTCGTCCTCTATCGGTCCGAGATAAACCGTTCACACACTTGTCTTTTTGTCGGTCCAAGTTAAACCATTTTCTTTTCTATCGGACAAGGAATTAACCTATCTAGCTTTTTATGGGTACTAGACAAACGTCACGTAGATATAGATTGTGATTCTAATAATGTCGGATCATTGATCATAATAACACCGAATCCAATCTTATCCTTTCTTTTTACTCTCGTGTATGTTTTCGTGTATAACACTCAAACACTTATCAATATAAACACAATTACAACAACAAGAATATGTATATCAATATATGATCAATGAATCAATTGCTTTGAGTTGTTGTGGGTTCAATACCATAGGAAGTGGTATTTATAGGCTCCAAAGCCTCAACTAGCCGTTAGCATTTTTTGCCTTCCTTACGTATGTTACAGCACATCTTTTATGTATGTTAAGTTCATTATGTACATTAGCTCACCCTTGTTACGTACATTATGTATAGTGCAAATCAGTCCAGTAGCTCCTATCTTCTCCGTTACGTACGTTATGTAAACTCCATTTACGTACGTTATATGTAGTCAAAATATACGTTAATATGATGATGTATGCCATGACGTCACAACGGTCATATAGTTTGAATTATGATTCAAACTCTTCATTACGTACATTAAACACAAAGTGTTACGTATGTTAAGTTGTGCTCCTTACGTACGTTATGCTTCTTGCATTGCGTACGTTATCCATGTTATTTTCAGCTTTTGCGAATTCGACTTCTTCGTTGTTTTATTTTGCTTCCTTATTGTTTTTCTTTGTTTAACAACTAATCATCAAAACTCGATAATGAATATTTGGAATAAAATATTCCAACACAAGTTTCATATCTTCATCATTTTCGGTTTGATGTGATTATAGAAGTAATTGATTTACTACACTTAACCACCGATTTGATGAGGTCAATATGAAATTGCTTAGATGCATGGCTTGCTTAAATCCTAAAGATGGCTTCTCTTTTTTTGACAAGGAAAAAGTATCCAAACTTTCCACTTTTTATCCCTCCAAATTTTCAAGCATTGATTTGATAACTCTTGAATGTCAACTTGAAATATTCATGGAAGATATGAAAAGAGATGATGAGTGTCAAAATTTGCAAGATATTAGTTCCCTTTTGCTGAAGCCTGTTGAAACAAAGAGGCATGTGGCTTATCCTTTAGTATTTTTGCTCATAAAGTTGGTGTTGATTCTTCCGGTTGCTACTGCAAGTGTAGAGATGGTGTTTTATGGAATGACTTATGTCAAGAATAAGTTGCGAAACAGTATGGGGATCAAAATTTGAATGATTGTTTAGTCACTTTCATCGAGAGGGATGTGTTTCTCCAAGTTTTTGATGACGATGTTGTCGATCGCTTTCAAGAAATGAAGACTCGTCGAATAAAAAAGGCTAAAATGCTCCTGGGGTCCCTTAACTTAATTTCAGGTAACGATTTAGTCCTTTATCTTTTTTTCCCCCAACTAAGTCCTTTATCTTTCAAATTTAAAGCAAAGTCAGCCTTTTTCGTTGGTCTCCGTTACAATAATCAATGAGATGCTGATTTTAAACCTACGTGGCTATAACCATTCCTATGTGTCAAATCCCTAACGTACGTGTCTATTTTCTTGCCTATGTGGATTAGGGTAAAATCAAATAGCCCCAATTTCCTTCAATTGGTCTTGTTCTCAGAAAAAGAAGAGAGAAAGGAGGTGAATGGGGATAAGTAGGGTTTCGCACAGAGAAGAAGAAAAAGAAAGAAGGTGAGTCTAATTGAGAGAAGAGGAAGAAAAAAACGCGAACAGAGCAGCAGTAGAAGAAGAAGAAGAAGAAGAAGAAGAAGAAAAATCGCGAAGCAAACCGAGAGAAGAGGAAGAAAAAAACGCGAGGCAAAGCGAAAAGGTCAGTCTAATCTTCTTTTTGTTTGTTTGGTTGTTGAAACAAATTATGTATTTTTCTATTTCTAGGTTTTTTGTTTCTATTTCTAGGTTTAGGGAAAAGATTGAATGTGGGGTTTTGGCATGTGTTCCGTTATACTATTCCTTCCATGTGGATGTCAGTATATCTAATTCTTGTTGTTGATTCATGTGTTTTTGTCTTTGTTTGGCACTACATTTAACTGAAAATGACAGAAACTGGAGGTTATTTGTTTAATTCTTCATTTTATAGGTCATAATGGATAGTTTTATAGTTGATATTCACCATTGTGGTCAGTTTGTGGACACACAAATGACTAAATATGAAGGTGAGGTGGCTACTTGGAAATGTGATGCTGATAGGTGGTCCTACTTTGAGATTCTAGGGAATTGTAAGGACATGGGTTTTTTAAAACTAGTTGCAATGTTTTATGAAGTAAATGGGGTTAAAAAAACAATTACTGAATGATGTTGGTGCTATGGAAATGGTACATTGGTCTAAGGTAAATGGAAAGGTTGACTTGTACCTTATTCATCCAGTGTCACAACCAGTAGTAGTTGATGCC
The DNA here is from genome assembly GCA_033398695.1 of Orobanche coerulescens. Lineage (NCBI taxonomy): Eukaryota > Viridiplantae > Streptophyta > Magnoliopsida > Lamiales > Orobanchaceae > Orobanche > Orobanche coerulescens. Next base: position 39,925,173 of record CM065802.1, read on the forward strand.
CAACCTGATGTTGATGCCCAACCTGATGTTGATGCCCAACATGATGTTGAGGCCCAACATGATGTTGAGGCCCAAAGTGATGTTGAGGCCCAACCTGATGTAGGATATAATAGTGAGGATAGTGCACTAAATGTAAGATTTGGAACCAAAAATAATGTTGACTCTGATGATGAAGTTGACCTTGATGATGGGTTTGAACATGTCCCAACTATGGGGGTTGGGTTTGAAGGTGGGTATGGACAGAAGAAGAACAATGGTAAGAAAACTAAATCTGGGAAAAGTAAGAAGACTAAATCTGGGAAAAAGAGAGGGATGCCTAAGAAAAAAATTATTGAAGAACCTATCAATGAGGGAGATGCTGTTGAGTTAGAAGAATCTGTTAGTGAAGATGATTTATACATTGGTAAAAAAAGGAGAAACAAAGTAAGGAGGTGTGATAGAGGGCTATCTGATGAGGATTACTATACAGAAGGAATTGAAACTGAAGATTCAGAAATGTCTAGTGATGAAGAAGTAGAAAAAATGAAATATCCCTCATTTGTTATGCCTAAGAGAATGAATGATTATCAGTGGGTGTTGGGCAGTCTGTTTTCAACTAAGGAGGAATTTAAACATGCTGTAATTTCTTATGCAATCTACAATGGCATGGATCTAAGATACATTAAAAATGATAATGCAAGAGTTAGAGTTGGTTGTAAAGAAGGGTGTGAGTGGATGACATATTGTGCAAAATTACCTAATGAAGATACTTGGCAACTGAGAAAGGTCATAGACAAACACTCATGTAACAGAGAGTATAGGGTCAAAATGATGAATTCAGCTTGGTTGGGGAAAAATTCTTATTTCTTGTGAGGAGAACCCAAAAATTAAGTTAACTGATATTGTCAACAAAGCCCATGAGAAATGGAATGCTGGGGTCAGTAAAATGAAGGCTTCTAGAGCAAGGAGGGTTGCTTTTGACATGGTTGATGGATCATTCGAAGAGCAATATACTAGATTATATGATTATGCACATGAACTTCTAAGATCAAATCCAAACAGCACCATCAAACTCACTGTGCAGCCCACTCAACCCACTGAAGAGACTGGTGAGATTGTGTATAGGCCATTGCTACCTAGTTTTCAAAGAATGTATATGGGTCTACATGGTTGCATTCAAAATTTCTTGAGGTGTAGGCCTATTATTGGACTTGATGGATGTTTCTTGAAAGGGTATTTTGGGGGTCAAATACTTGAAGCAGTAGGTAGGGATCCTAATGAACAAATGATTCCAATAGCACTTGCTGTTGTTGAAGGAGAGACAAAGGATTCATGGGCTTGGTTTCTGGAGCTATTAGTCAACGATTTAGGTGGCCTAGAAGTGTGCAAACTATTCACATTCATGTCTGATCAACAAAAGGTATAATATACACAACTTTGTCCTATTAGTAATGATATTGTGATTTGTGTCTTATCTAATAAATTGTTGTATTTATATGTTATTGTGTAGGGCTTGCTGCCTGCCATGGAAGAGCTTCTTCCTGGTGTGGATCGGAGATTCTGTATCAGACATTTTATAACAATTTTAGGAAGAGACATCCTGGTAAACAACTGAAAGAAATAATGTGGAGAGCTGCAAAGGCAACTTATCCACAAGAATGGGAAAGGGAGATGAGGGAAATTAGAAAGGTATGTTAGTAATCTAATTAGTCATCACATTTATGTTTAGTTTAGTCATATAATTAATATACCTATTTTTAAAGGTAAATGAGGCAGCTTACCAGGATTTATTAAAAATCCCACCAAGATTTTGGAGCAAGTCAAGGTTTACTTATCACCCCAAATGTGATGTGCTAGTGAAAAACATGTCTGAGACATTCAACTCAGTGATTATTGATCCTAGGCATAAGCCTATAGTCACCATGTTAGAGGAAATAAGGGGATATTTAATGGATAGATGGGAAACAAATAGTAGGAAAATTGATGCTTACCAAGGATCAGTCCTTCCCAAGATAAAGAAGAGGCTAGAAAAGGAGAAAGAGCTTTCTAGGCATTGGTTTTGTAGGTGTGTTATGTTTATGTTTCTGATTAATGTACATGTTTCTGTTTGTAATTTGTTTCTGATTAATGTATATGTTGATGGTTTTCAAGGCCTGCTGGTGATAACATTTATGAAGTCAGAAGCATCTATCCTAGTGGAGAGAAATTCACTGTCCAGATGAATGAAGGCTTCTGTTCCTGTAGAAGATGGATGTTAACTGGCATACCCTATTGCCATGTTGTTACAGGCCCGAATGAGAGAAAAAGAGATCCTGAAGAGTTGATACCAGACTATTACAGAAAAGAAGCTTACATCAACTGCTATAGTTCAATGATCTACCCCACAATGGTCCAAACCTATGGGAGAAAACACCGTATCTAGACATCTTGCCTCCTCCATTTAGAAGAGCTCCAGGCAGGCCCAAGAAAGCAAGAAGGAAAGATGCAGATGAGAAGAAAGATTCTACACAACTAAGTAGAAGGGGGATGCCACATAAGTGTAGTAGATGCAAACAAGGAGGTCATAACAGGGCCTCTTGCCCTTTGCCACCATCTCAAACTGAAGAAACAACTGCACAAACACAGCTACAATGACCACATTCAAATGCACCAATAGAAGAACAACAGCCACATGCACCAACACAAACCTCCCAATCAAATGCACAAACAGAACCTTCACAACCAAAGAAGAAGGGAAGACCAAAAAATCAGTCTGCACTGCTTCAACTCAACCACTGATGCAACTCAACCCACTGCTGCAACTCAACTCAATTCCACACCCAAAAGAAGCCCTAAAGGACTGTCCAAAGGTCCTTTCAGAGTGAAGCTACCAACAAGGAGGGCTACTCAGATTTAGTGTCTATGTTTAGTGTTTATTGTTTATGTTTAATTATCATAGGAGGAACTATTTAGTGTTTACTTTATGCCTTTTTGTTGGTACATGTATCTTGCTTTAATGTCTACCCTTTTGGGACAAAAGTGAATGGCAGGTTTAATGACTATGTTGGTAGATTCCCTTTGTTGAAACTAAAGGGACAATAGTGAATGGCAGGTTTAATGCCTATGTTTATGTGTATTGTGTTAGTTCTACTTTGGTTTTACTTTGGTCCAAATTATTGAAACAATACATATGTTGGTTTCAAACAAATCAAACATCATTTTCAACGACCAATTCAAACTTCAAATTCAACCATTACATATAGCTTTTCAGTTAAAGCCTAATTTCAAATCATGTGCTCCACATTTTGGAGGTTTGAATAACAACATTGCACAAGTTACTCCTAAATAAAGCATATAACAACAAACTTTATCTTCATCTTCATCGATTTCTTCTCCTCATTCATAGTCATCAATGTCCTCCTCACCATTGTTAACTCTATATCCTTCTCGGAACATTGTAAACATTCATCGTCGTCGTCATCAACATACTTTGCAAGCCAATCTGAGTACCACAGAAAAAATCCACAGCCACAATCTATGCCAGTATCCTACAATATCAAAGAGGACAAAATTGTTTCAAGTTAAATAAAATAAAGGACTTACTTAATATTACAAAATAAGATAAGGGACCGAATCGTTAATGAAAAAAATATGCAGAAACCAAATCACCATGCTAGAAGCCACGAGCTTACCACAAAGTGCCTGCAACCCCAAAATGTCTTGCCATTGTTGGGTCCAACTTTGATGACGGTGCGAACAACGGCTTTGGTTCCACATATGCATTTTGGTGGTTTTGTAGGAGCACGTTTCCCACTTGAAGCGACTGAAACAGAATGGGAACTTCTGGATTGTGACCCATTGGAGCGATAAGAAGCCATTGTTATGGTGTTTCAAGGTTTCACAAGCTTTCAGATTTTCAGATTTTCAAACTTCAGAACTCAACAATGGTGAAAGATGGGATCTAGGGTTTAAATGAAGAAGATGATACTCAGAATCTGATTTGGCATCTACGTGAGCAACTTGACAGCCACTTAGATAATAGTTAATGGCGTTACCGAAAAAGCATAACCAAGGCTGACTTTGCTTTAAATTTGAAAGATAAAGGACTTAGTTGGGGGAAAAAGGATAAAGGACTAAATCGTTACCTGAAATTAAGTTAATGGACCCCAGGAGCATTTTAGCCAATAAAAAAGTAGATAACTATATAATTTTCTTTTGTATTTAAAGTGTACTTTTAAAATTGAACAATATTTTGACATGTACCACTTTTAATGTTAAAAGTATTTTAAATTATGATTACGTAATTATCTGTGGTATGATTCGCATCCTCGATTTGAAATTATGGATATGCCACTGAGGGTTGGCTCTAGGTAAGTGATGCCTCTAGTTGACCTCAAAAAATAACACCCCTTATCAAAAAAGTAACTAGACAAACTAAAAACATAACGAACTTGAAAAAAGTATATTTTTTCTAAATTGTAGAAGAAGAAAAACAGATAGAAGAAAAACATATATAAATATTTGCATTAGAAAAAATAATGAACGAAAGAACGTACATGAAGCTTGATACAAAGCTCTCGATCGTGCAGAAGTTTGACGTGATACAACAATCCATTCATCACGCTCTCCTCCTCCCAGGAGCATGGCTGGGGGCTCCAATTTATTAGAAATAGATAGCATAGCATAAATTTAAAAATTTGTTAGTCCCTTTCCATGTATATGTGATATTGTAATTAATGTTGTATTTATTTCTAGCCTATATATAGGCCTACTCTTGTAACCTTAATACTCAATTTGAGAATATATGATGATTTTATTCTCTACATGGTATCGGCTGGGAGACCTTAACCCTAGCCTCGCCGTAGACTGCTTCTTCCTTTGTCCCGCCGCCGCCGCCTCTCTTTACTACCCAATGGCAAGCTCCTCCACTTCTGATTTGCTCCATTTCTCTACCTTAATTCTTATGATTACTGTTAAGCTTTCATCCTCAAATTATCTCTTGTATAAGAATCAAGTTGAGCCTTTGCTTATCTGTCAGGATCTATACGGCTTTCTCGATGCTTCGGCACAGCCACCGGCCACTCACGTCACCGACTCCAGCGGGAAGAAGACTTCCAATCCTGAATTTCAGGCATGACATAAACAAGATCAAAAAATCAAAAGCTTGATCCTCTTCTCCCTTACTGAAGAAGCTGTGGCCATGGTAATAGATTGCACCTCCTCCCACACCATTTCGCTTGCCCTCGAATCCGCCTTCAGCAATAGCTCCCGATCTCGTGAATTTAGACTATGCGATGAACTTCATAACCTTAAATGTGGATCTCGTTCCATCAGTGAATATGGCCAATTATTCAAAACCCTATGTGACCAACTTGCTGCCATTGGTCGCCCTTTGGATGATCCAGACAAAGCCCATCGGTTTTTACGTGGGCTCGGACCTGCTTTCTCGGCCTTCTCAACCGCCCAGATGGCTCGCTCGCTGTTACCAACATTCAGCGACTTGCTTGCAAATGCAGAGAGCTTTGCTCTTTTTGAAGGTTCTTTAGGAGAAATAGATGTCTCACTCGCCATGTTTATTACTCAAACTCCATCCCGCGGTCACTCATACTACACTCGAGGCCGCGGTAATCACTCTTCGTTCAGCCGTAATTGTGGCTGCCATAATAGCCTTCCGCATCGTCCGCCCCATTGTCAAATATGTCGTGGCGAACATTATGCTGATAAATGCAATCAATGATGTGCTCGAAACCCAAGTCCACATGTTGCAAATTTGGCAGAAGCTTTTAATGAAAATTGTGTTGTCTCTCCATCTACTTCTGATTGGTATGTCGATACGGGTGCCTCGGCGCACATGACACCTACATCGTCCTTCTTGACTCTTTTGCCCCATATACCGGTTTTGATCAAGTAATTGTTGGTAACGGTGCTCAATTCCCTATCTCTCATACTGCTACTCTTAATTTATCTCGAGATTTTAAACCGTATGATGTTCTTGTTGTTCCACATATTACCAAAAATCTGCTTTCAATAAGCAAGCTTACATTTGATTATCCAGTTAACGTTCTTTTCAATGATATTATCTTTCTCATTCAGAATCGTCAGACAAGGGAAATTATAGCAAAAGGCAGGCATTATAATGATCTTTACATTTTGGAACGAGGAACACCAGCTTTTGTTGCAGCTGCCAAATCCAAGTGTCTTTGTGCCTCTTTTGAACTATGGCACTCACATCTTGGACATGTTTCATTTGATATTATTAGATTACTAAAATAAATTGGGTTTATTAACTGTTACTTCTGTATTACAAAAACCCAATGTTTGTGCATCTTTCCAACTTTCCAAAAGCAAGCATTTTTACTTTTTGCTCTGAATAATAAGCGCTCCTCGCATATTTTGGATTTAATTCACTATGATCTTTGGGATCTGACCCTGGTATGTTCTCATTCTGGTTTTCGGTACTATGTTGTTTTTGTGGATGCCTTTTCCTATTTTAGTTGGATGTATCCTCTGCATGGCAAAGATGATTTTTACAATGGTGCTAGTTCAGTTTCATATATTTATCCAAACGTAGTTTGGTTACTCAATCAAAACTTTTCAAAGCGACGGAGGCAAGGAATTTAAAAATAATAAAGTCACCAAATTTTTCGCGGATAACGGAATTCATCACTCTATATCTTGTCCCTACACGGCTCCTCAAAATGGTCGTGCTGATCGAAAACACCCCCACATCACTGAAACAGGGCTTGCCATGTTATTTCACGCTAGCGTTCCAACCCATTTTGGGTTGAAGCTTTTTCCTCTGCAACATATATTATAAGTCTGCCTTCTATGGTGCTTCACGGTAAATCACCATATGAACTATTCTTTTATCGGTCACCAAACTATTGCAATTTTCACCCCTTTGGTTGCAGGGTCTTTCCAAGTCTACGTGACTATACCAAAAATAAATTCTCTCCTCACAGCCTCTCTTGCATCTTTATTGGCTACAACAACAGTTATAAGGGTTTTCAGTGTCTCGATCCTACTACTTCACGGATTTATATTACACACCATACACAATTTGACGAAAACCACTTTCCATTTCATGGCTCCTGAGCAAATCATAATCTTACCACTATAGACTTCTCTAGCTTTGATGAGCCTATGTTTATACCTCACAACTCAACTACGCATAGCACATATCAGCTACCGACCACCAGCTCGCCTACTCCTCCTGGACCATGTCAACTCTGCCCTACCTCGGGTCCCGCTTCCATTGATACGCCTATTGCGACTACTACCACGCCACATGCAGATGCACCACCTTCTCCTCCAGCTCAACAAACTCATACTCCACAGCAAAAACATCGCCCAACTCATCCTATGCAAACTCGAGCCAAGTCCGACATGTTTAAACCCAAACACATTGCTGATATTACTCATACTAAGCTCATCTCCGCACTTTTTGCCTCCAAAACACCTAAGGGTTTCTTATCAGCAGCCAAGCATCCTCATTGCCTTCACGCTATGGATGAAGAAATGTCAGCTCTTCTTAAAAATCAAACATGGGATCTAGTTCCCCGCCTCCCTACTACAAATGTTGTTGGATTCAAATGGATTTTTCGCAGTAAATATCTATTGTCTGGTTCCATTGATCACCATAAAGCTTGTCTTGTCGCACAGGGTTTCACGCAAATTCTAGGCTTTGATTATTCTCACACATTTAGTCCCGTAGTCAAAGCATCCACTGTTCGCACCATATCGGCCCTCGCGGTACTTCAGAATTGGCCTCTTCATCAGCTTGATGTAAATAATGCTTTTCTCAATGATCATCTCTCTAAGTGCAATATCCAACTGTAATCTCATTATTTACTGTTGTATTGTTCGGATAATTTGGGTATAGTTGTATCATGTTGCCTTTAGTATAATGATTATTGATGATGAGATATATGAGGACTGAATTAATTATAATTGTCATTCGTACTATGTTTGATTGTTAGATGTATTGTAAATTGTCTCATTTTTGGCTAAGTCTTTAGTGACTAACGTACGCTACTACTCCAGCTTAGCGTATGCTATTTCCTTGGCCTTACGTACGTAATATGCTTAGACTTACGTACGTAATGTAGAGAATCTCATCCGATCTCAACTTTCGGCATGGAGGGCCATACAGGATCCAGATATTTTGGCCTTTTGAGGCAGCTAAGTCAACGTACATTACATATGTTATGCTTATGCTATAACGTACGTAATGGTGGAGAGCTTACGTATGCTTTTCTGGCAACATACGTAAGGTTGCAGGTGTTTTGAGGCAGCAGCCTATGGAGGCTTATTGCGTACGTAACATCTTATGGGTTAATGTACGTAATGGGGGCTAACGTATTTTAACTGTCTTACGTAACGTAATGGAAGTGCAGTTTATAAAAAGACAGGTCTTGTCTTTAATTTTGCACGATCCAAACTTGATATTAAACTCTTGCTGATTCCATACTAATAATGATGTTAGTGATAATTACTTCATATAATGTTAGATTAATATAGTATAACATGATAGTTATTGGAATTATGAGCAAACTAAGTAAAGAACATGATAATGTTGTTAGTATTACTTCTTGAATGGTTGATGAGGTTGTAAGATAACATAGTTGTGGTTGATTATGTCAAGAACCTGATTATGAACATGACAATAGAACTTATAAGGTAAGAATGTTCTTGATGCTTAGGTATTTTTATGATAATCATGCCTTGAAAAGGTTTAGTTAATTCCTTGGGAGATGACAATGGACTATGTAGTAACACTCATGATTTTGATACATTCATGATAAACTTGATGAATCGATGTAGTGGACTGTCTAAAACACTATGTTCGAATGTTAGTAATATTCTGAAATGGATTATTACAATGTATGATGATATTAATATATTGAAATGATTAATTGGAGTTGTTTTGATGAATAATCTTGTTCAATAATAACAAAAGTATTAAAAGACATTTTAGTGTGATAATCCTTGTATATTAGATATATGTTGAAGAATCTTAAGAACATGGTAATCCAATTGTTGAAGATGAATTAAATGTATTGAAGTTTGTTAATAATCGATAGAATGTTCATTGGGATAGGATGAACTATTCGGGTAAGATTACGGGTGTCGTTTCCTATGAATTGATATCATTATTGTATGAGTGTGTTGTTGAATGAGTTACGTTTCATTCAAGGTTGCTTGTTCGAGTGAGTATTATTAGTCGAGGATACCGTTCGTTCGTTCGTTCGGAGAAGGACCATTCATCTATGGAATTGAGGCAAGTTATCTTGCTTGGTTATAATAATGATTGAATACTTGTACGTTATACCTTTAGTGTATATGTAATACTTTATGTATATACGATTCATAATGTGGCATTGTTCTTAATCGTGCTTACCGTTTAGTTATGGGATTGTATTCTCAAGTTCACTACCTTCGTACCATTGATCTTGTTGATCGTTCTTGTCACCGCGGTGAGTTTTCCTTGACTTTGGTTGGTTATGTGATTCATTGAGTTTAGTTTTCATGTTGTATCGTCACATATCTGGAATCATATCTGCGTTCTGATTGGTTATTGTGTAGGATTTTTAGCCGGGCACAAATGGTCATGTGTGGATGTTTCCACATTGGACTGTGCACACGAGACGTAGTTCGTGAGGCTAATTAAGTACATTGTCCCATATGTATTCTGGATTTCGTATACGGGGTTGACATGTGTACCGACACATTTCCGGATCGGGCGTACTGTGATGTCCATCTTGAGCCATACTGATTGGTCATTTGTATTCCATGTTTGATTGGTTATGATTGACGGTTTGTGATTGGTTGTTCATACGCCTGAGGGGTATGTTCAACAGTCAAATTGTCTCATTGAAATCCAATATATGTAAATTGTATAATGTCTTGAGAATTATTATCATGTATATCTGACCCTATGGTTTTGGGCGAAATACTTGTGTTGTATTTTAGGTCGAGGCAAAGGCAAGACGCGGAAAGAGCACGGTGACGGTGAAGGATTTGAAGGATACTAGTTCGGGGGGGCCAAGTCTTTTGTTGTTCGGTTATGCTTAAAATCGTGTAAAGTTACTTTCCATTTCATTTAAACTATTATCGATTGTACTATTATTTTAAGTATATTCCATCTTCATATGGTTTATACTAGTATTTGGATCCTGTGTATTCTGAGGCAATAGCCGCACTATTTGTAGACTAATAATCGGAGTAATGATTATTGTTTTGTGATTCGGTATCACAATAATGTTATGTTTAAATTACGTTTTGGTATCGTCTGGTGGGTCCCAGTGTGGGGTCCACGGCACTATAATGGCCGTGGTATTTGTGGTGTTACACTAAGCCCGTTTATATGGAACAACCTCTGGTTATGTTGATCCAGAATTTCCACATCATGTATGTCGCCTCAAGAAGGCTCTATATGGTCTCAAGCAAGCTCCACGTGCTTGGTTCCAGCGTCTCAGTAATTTTTTGACGACACATCACTGTTCATACTTCATCGAAAAACTCTCACTCTTTACCTCCTGATTTATGTTGATGACATTTGTTGTGTCGAGATTTATTCGACTCGACAGGCGATCGACTACAAGGCCGAGCGACTGAGTCAACACCAGTCAAACTATGGCTAGCTCGCCTAATCGAAGATACCAGACCACCATCAGGTACCTAGCGATCGACTCCCAAGGCGATCGCCCTTTGGCATCTGGCGATCGACTCTAGTGCACGGCTAAGGACGGTCGACCTACGCCCCGAACAGAGACGATCGCCCGGTAAAGTCATCGAAGACTGGATCTCAGAACAGCACCCACGTGCAGATCCACAAAAGGCGCTGACAGACAAGACTTTTGACCCCAGCCTGTCACCTACCTCACCTACTGACAGGTCCGCCAAAAGTTACGAAGTGGGACCGCCCGTGACAGCGACTCAGGACGCGTGCAGGCTCCCCATTGGACCGTACAGCTGGCTGCCAGCAGCAACCGCGGACTTTAAGGGAACAAGCCCATGTGCTAAAAGATGATCGCCCGCTTATTATAATACAGAAAAGGCGATCGCCTGGCATATCCAAGTCCTATAAATAGAGAACCTCCTCCTACTGGAAAAAGGTTCCCAATTCGTTCACTGATATTCCGAATTCATTCACAGAAATACAGAAGAACATACATACCATCAAGCTCCCAGCTTTCTCGCCGGAATCTATCTCAGCATTTCTCTCTCAGAATCTCTCATCCAGAAGACGATCGGCAGAGGCAAGAAGTCTCCACAAGTCAGATTCCAAGAGATTCATAAGCCCAGGAGCTCGAGCATACTGCTAAGATACACCGTGAGAGATTGTCGATCTCTCACCGCCGCCACAGTTCATCCCTGTTGTTACAAGAACCCACAGAGCATCATATCTGGTTCTTCCGGCAATCTACACGCTCACTAGCTAAGATAACAAGAATCTTTACACTCATTGTAATTGTATTCTTACATTAGTACTTGTATCCCCGAATATTGGTATTAATAATATCTCACGAGAGCATTCAAGCCCGGGACTAACAACCCCGGCAATTCTTGTGTTATTTACTTTTCCCACAGAAGTGCTCCCGCAACCTTGTTTGTTGTCCGTCCATTCCAGCAGTATTCTATCTCCGGATAAATATTTTGGGCAACAACAATTGGCGCTAGAAGGAGGGCCCCTGAACCTTCGTTTTTCATTCCTACCGTCCCCAAGAACACTCACTGTTCTCGGGGCATATACTTGAAGTGACACTCACTGCGCTTCAAAGAAAACCTTCAGAATCATGACATCCGCCGGTACATCGAAGAGAGCCACTCTCCGAACCGCCGGACACCATATCCCGTCTCAATCCGAACCCTAGCCGACGACCGGGGGAAGCCGCGGCAACGCGAGACTCTCGATCCCGCACCTGAGAGATGGCCCCAACCTCTCACTCGACCAGTTCCAAACCGAGGAACAGATCGAGGAGGCTATGACCATCCTAGAGGAGCGACGGAGAGCATGCGTGTCGCCCGCAATAACTCCCTCGATCATCCGCCGCATGGGAAAACGGAAATTCAACGGGCTACTGGGCGAGCGATCGTCAGAAAGCCCCAATTCGCGAGAAAAGGCTCTCGCATGACCGGATGGATCCATATTCAATCGCTTGGGGCGTGACCCATCCTGGCGACCGGGGCATTCTGGTTCCAACCACGAAAAGACGGAATCCGAATCCGTCACCAGGAATTCAGACTACCCAACTCACAGCCGAACGCAGGTCAGCCGTCTGACGCCGGCTCCGATCGCCAGGGGATCAGTACTCGATCGCCTCGGCTCCCGGTCCGAGCGCCGAGCCGCGAGCAGCCAGGCCACGGCGATGGCCGCTATGCAACGCCAGCTCGACGAGATGAAAGCACTCTTGGACACTGGGGAAAGCGCCAGCAGAAAGATCACCGGGCCGACCGAGCCACTCGCGGTCCACATCGAGCTCGCCCCCGTGCAACCAAAGATCGCTCCTCCCAAAACACCTCTGTATGAAGGGAGATTGGACCCCGAAACCCACTTGAGTAAATTCTGAATCTACATGACTGGGTGTGGGGCATCAGATGCGACCAAGTGCCGAATCTTCTCGTTAACATTGGGCGAGCTGGCCCATAGGTGGTACGCCTCACTACCACCACGATCGATCATCTCCTTTGAAAAACTGGCGAATGACTTCACGTCATACTTCGCCACAAAGGTCGCCAGACCAGAAGGCCCCCACCGCGTGATGAAAATCAGGCATGAGAAAGACGAAACCGACACAGATTACATCGACCGAGTAGATGAAATCATCCTCACCGGCGAACCCGTCAGTGACGAGCTCGCTCTCTATTCGGTCCTGGGGGGATTCTACGGTCATTCACCCATGTTTAGACATTTCACCAAGGATATTCCCCCAACCTACGCGATCTTCCGCGCTAAGGCTGCCGACTTTCTGGCCAGGCAAAGGCTACTCACCTTCCACCAAGGCGAAGAAGCGCCACCTCCTGCCCGAAAGATGGCGATCGCCAAAACAAAGAAGGCGATCGCCGAAACAAAGAAGGCGATCGCCAAGCCACCCGGAGATCTCAAGGCCTTCGAGGACATGGAAGCCCATCTCCTCTATACGTTCAACCGAACTCCGGCCCACATTTTCTATGCCATCAAGGGGTACGAACCGCTAAACAAGCCAAAGGCGATAAGGGACCACGGTCACCTGGACAACATTCAATATTGTGCCTACCATAAGAGTCCCGGCCACAGCACCAACCAATGCCGCGACCTCCTCAAATAGCTCTGGAGATTGTTCGAGGAGGGCAAGTTGGATAGCTTATTGGCTTAGCCGAAGCCCCTACCAATCTCTATACACGATCGCCCGAGTCAAACACAGACAGGTTGAGAAGCTCATACGCGCCGATCCCTAGATCAACGTCGGCGACCGTATCTACACATTTCAATTAAGAGAAGGGAACCTCGGAAGTCTCTCCCCGATCTCCCTCCTCATTTAAGAAACTGGAGGACTCGCTCGCCATCTACAGTTGGCCATCTAACATGATGAACTAAGGCACGAGATCGCCTCCCCCGCACAACGTACACCGTCGAAGGTCGGCATCTACATAACGATCCGAGGTAGAAGAGTGCAGCCATGGTCCTGGTGGTCGATGGAACCGACTGCTTAGGCCATGCAAGGTCCCTTTGGGCCAAGATCGCTCGCCCTTCATTTAAATACGAGGTCGGCGTAGTCTGAGGGCCCTCCAAAACTAATCAGTGGACATGATCGCCCGCCCTCAAAGGTTCATCATTTAATATGGTGAACCCGGACAATGCGACGCGTCACTACCCCGGTCTCAACGTACACCGTCGAGGTTCGCCATCTTCATGGCGGGCCGAGGTGGAAGCAGAGCTATCAAGCCGCGGAAGTGGAGTTGATTAATCCGACGACGCTCCGCGCAAGGACTCCTCTAGACCAAGACCGCACGCCCTTCGTTTAAATACGAGGCGAGGCGCAGCCTAACAGAGGACCCTCACAATAAAATGAGTCACGAGACAGACAATGTCGTTCGCGCACAAGACATGGTCATGGAGTCGGTCCATCGAACTCCGCGATCGTGCACGGTTCTTCAAGACGGACGACCGTCCTCGAGGATTCGACAAAGTTGAAGACCGCTCACTCAACGAATTATTTTCATCCCCTTACTTTCACTAAGTGAATAAAAACAAGGGGGAAAAGTGCGGACTACCTATACGACGATCGTCCCTATTCAACCACATACGGAGATTGCCATTTTTCAGATGTTGTGTAGTGATCGAATTTGTTGTAAAAGTTATCTTTATGAGTTTATCAATTCATTTGGAAATACACTCGCAACGATCTCTCCTCACACATTTGTACGAAGTCAAGCAAAAGACTCAGAAATAGCAATAATTCAAGTGATAAGTCAGAAAATCAAACATTCATTTCATTGCTTGAGGGATCAAAATACATGGTCACCCAAAGGCCAAAATGCTACAAAGAGAAAACTACAAAACTACGAGACAAAAAGCTAAAACAAGCAAGCAAGAGTGAAGAGCCTCAGGCCCCCGCCTGGCCTTCGCCTTCAGCCGCCGGCTCGACCTGCGACCCTTCCCCAGTTTCCGGAGCGGCCTCCCCGTCCTCCGGAGCGTCAGGATGAACGAGGTTCGCCGGAGTTGGATACCAGCTCAGATCCACGCCAAGCTCCGAGAGATCCAAAATCGGCAAGGAGAAAGCAGGATGGAGAGGATGCTCCAGCGCATATGCCTTGAAATTCTCAGCAAGAGGGCCGACCTCCAGCCCTCCCTTCTTGGCAGCTCGGATCGAGTCAGTGAACGCCATATAATAGGCAAACTCGCTGAAAACTCCAAGTTAAGGAAGGGATTGGCCTTGGTCGCCTCTACCTCCCCTTTCAGCTCCGCCATCGCCTGTTGCGACCCTTGGAGCTCGGCCTCCCTCGCAGCTATCTTCTCCCTCGACTCTGCCAGCTCACTAGTCAACCGAGCGATTGTCACCTTCTGACGATCGGCCTCTGCCTCAGCAACCTTCTGCGCCTGGACGACATTATTCATCCTGTCTCGGAATCGGTCAACCGCCAAACGAGACATCTCGGCATCCTTTCTCGCCATCTCAAGCTCTTGGCTCGCCCGCTTGGCTGCCTCCAAAGAGTCCTTCTCCATTGCCGCGATTTTGTCGGTGAACTCGGCGTTCTCCTTCCGAGCCGCCTCGAGATCCGCCTGCAGGCGAATAGTGGAAGGTCGCCCCTCAAACTCCTGCGCAGCCTGGACAACCATGGTCGCCGTCTGAAGAGAAAGGGCGAGAACAGCCTGCATCGTACTCCCCGATCGCTGACGAGCGATCGCATCTAGATCGGTCGTCCAGGCCTTCGGTAGAGCAGAAGCGGCCTTGCTGACGTATTGCGGGATGTCACAGGACTGGCGAGGAGATCGGCTCGCTAAGAAATCCAACACCATCGGCGGGCAAGATGGATCTGTGCGACGGATCCTGCATCAAAACAACAAAGTTAACACAACTCCTACGCAAAGGAAAGTTTCAACTCAAAAATGCAATCGACCTCTCAGCCCTCTCGGGGTCGCGACCGAAGTACGGTTTTCCTCGAGGAGTCTCAGCGTCAGCGATCGCCATCTCTCGCATAAAAGCAGCAGAGGGCGGCTCATTCTCCGGAGAGAGAATGGTGATCGGAGGCGCGACGATCGGCACCTCATTGGCGGGGGCAGGAACTGGAGTTTCTTCCGGCCTCAGCCTTTTGCGATTCGTTCGAAGCCCCTCCTCCGGAACTCCCTCCTCAGCCACGATCGGCTCCACGCGGGGCTCCACCTCCAGAATAATTGGCAGCACAACAGGTGGGGCCCGAGACGACTTCTTGTGGCGGAGACGGCCCAGAACTCCAGGATTTGACATGGAGATCTCTGGTGGGGGCTCCAAAAAGCGAGGAAAGCAAACCTCTACAGTTAAGACGATCGATCAACAGTTAGATATTTTTTCCTCAAGTAAGGCGATCGCCTAGAAGGTGAAAGTCGTAGAAACTCATACCTGGTACCTAGAGATGTCTCGGGAAATGGAATAGCTGAGCCGACAACCAACGACTCTCCTTATTGATCCGGCTAGCGTCAAGGTCATCGTCCGACAAGCTCCGTATCCACTCCCAGACAACCAGAAAATCAAAGGACAACTCCTCGATCGCCGGAGTATGAAAACCTGCAAAACCGAAATCAAATTAGATCAGTTCAGAACACATCCGAACAAAGGGAGAGTCTAAACCCTTACCGGGATTCTTCTCCCGAAACTCAGTAGGGATCTCCAGCTCTCCCGTAAGATTGTCGCTCGCAGAAGCCCTCCACGCAGCGGCGACCCAGAACAATTTCGTCGGGTCGCCCCGCGCCTTATTCAGGACTCCGAGGATTACCCGACCGGATCGACCCTGAATATGGTGACCTCCGACCGACCCTTTCTGAGCCGTCAGCTTGAACAAGTGGTTCATCTCTTACGGCGAAGGGAGGCGGTACAGGCGGTGACCGCCAAACAGAGTGAGAGTGCAGATTATCTGGAGCCAAGCGTTCGGCGTCAGCTGAAGTGACGCCACGTTCCAAGCGGCCAGCAGGTGGGAGACAGCAAAAGATAGAGGGAAGCGCAGCCCGACCTCCATAATCGCCTCATTCACGGCGACCATACCCATCGGGGGTTGATCGGCACACTCATTCTCCGCCGGCGCAAATATTTCCACATCTGAAGGAACATGGAAGCTCGTCCTCCAGACGGCCAGATCTTTCCTGGTCGCCGAACTCCGAATTTGGCCAAGCGACCACAAAGATCGCTGCGCAGCCCGGTACTGCGACCGTTTGGCAAGCTGATAAGGGTAGGTGATCGAGTAATCCCGGAAATCGAATCTGGGAGACGGACCAGCCAACTTCTCCATAATCTCAAAGAAAGCCGAGATAGGCGGCCAAAGCGCTATCTTGCTCGGTGGGCCCTAATCGCCAGATCTCTCTCCATCTGTGATCGTCTGTCTTCAGCGGCCGCCTCCTTAGCGACGTCGGCTTCATTAAATAAAGCCTCGATTTCAGCAGGGTCAATTCCGGCCCGAATGGCCTCAGCGGCCGTCTCCAGATGGAAGTCGGAAGAAGGTCCTCCCCAGACAGTCGACGTCCCCGCGGCGGAACTGGTGCCCACTCCATGTGATGATGATGTTCCAGCCATTCTCAAAGAAAGAAAGGAGAAAAGGAGTTTTTCTTACCCAAAGATGAAATTGATCGACGATTGGTAGTCGAATCTCTCAGAAGCGTTCTTCAGCAAAGTCCTTCTTTCTCCAGTGATAAAGCGCATAAGAGTTTTGACGTTGCGTCCTCACGTCCTTTTATAGGAGGAGAAAAGGACTCCTGTGCAATTAAGAAGAACCTCAGGGGTCGGAAGTGCAGCCGTCGCATTTATTGACTCCCTCGAGACCCGCGTACGCGTCTTTTCAAGGACGCGTCAGACGAGGAGTCATTAATGACCGTTGATATCCTCCAACAGAAGCCCGACACGTGCGCGGAGACTTTTTCACGCCCATTGCCATTTCCCGCGCACTTTAGCGGCTAACCAGGTCGTCCAAATTCAGTTTCAATCAGCTCAATGACGATCGCCAGTTCAGGGAAACGCAGAGTCGCTCGTCGAAATTCAGCGATCGCCAGCAGAACCACCTCACCCCACGTTTTCAACATAGGAGCGAGCTGGGGGGCAATTGTTGTGTCGAGATTTATTCGACTCGACAGGCAATCGACTACAAGGCCGAGCGACCGAGTCAACACCAGTCAAACTATGGCTAGCTCGCCTAATCGAAGATACCAGACCACCATCAGGTACCTAGCGATCGACTCCCAAGGCGATCGCCCTTTGGTATCTGGCGATCGGCTCTAGTGCACGGCTAAGGACGGTCGACCTACGCCCCGAACAGAGATGATCGCCCGGTAAAGTCATCGAAGACTGGATCTCAGAACAGCACCCACGTGCAGATCCACAAAAGGCGCTGACAGACAAGACCTTTGACCCCAGCCTGTCACCTACCTCACCTACTGACAGGTCCGCCGAAAGTTACGAAGTGGGACCGCCGTGACGGCTCAGACGTGCGAGCTCCCATCGACAGACATTGCCGCCAAGAAGAATCATGGACTTTAAGGGAACAAGCCCATGTGCTAAAAGATGATCGCCCGCTTATTATAATACAGAAAAGGCGATCGCCCGGCATATCCAAGTCCTATAAATAGAGAACCTCCTCCTACTGGAAAAAGGTTCCCAATTCGTTCACTGATATTCCGAATTCATTCACAGAAATACAGAAGAACATACATACCATCAAGCTCCCAACTTTCTCGCCGGAATCTATCTCAGGATTTCTCTCTCAGAATCTCTCATCCAGAAGACGATCGGCAGAGGCAAGAAGTCTCCACAAGGCAGATTCCAAGAGATTCATAAGCCCAGGAGCTCGAGCATACTGCTAAGATACGCCGTGAGAGACTGTCGATCTCTCACCGCCGCCACAGTTCATCCCTGTTGTTACAAGAACCCACAGAGCATCATATCTGGTTCTTCCGGCAATCTACACGCTCACTAGCTAAGATAACAAGAATCATTACACTCATTGTAATTGTATTCTTACATTAGTACTTGTATCCACGAATATTGGTATTAATAATATCTCGCGAGAGCATTCAAGCCCGGGACTAACAACCCCGGCAATTCTTGTGTTATTTACTTTTCCCATGGAAGTGCTCCCGCAACCTTGTTTGTTGTCCATCCATTCCAGCAGTATTCTATCTCCTGATAAATATTTTGGGCAACAACAACATTATTCTCACTGACAACTCTCCGTCACTCATCAATAACTTCATTACACGGCTAGGTAAGGAATTCGCAGTCAAAGACATTAGCAAACTAAACTACTTATCTTTTACTCCAACACCAGATGTTTCTTTTTGGGATACTCCGACGCTGATTGGACTCATTGCATCGAAACTCGTCGCTCCACATATGGCTATTATATCTTTCTCAATGGAAATCTTGTCTCTTGGAGTGCGAAAAAGGTAACCTACTGTCTCTTGATCCAGTTGCGAATCAGAATACCGTGCCTTAGCAAATACCGCAGTTGAAATCCCATGGGTTACTCACTTGCTTCGGGAACTTCAAGCAATGCCTCATGCACGACCCACCATATTTTGTGACAACAGAAGTGTTATATTCCTTTGGCAAAATCCGGTTGCCCATAAACGTGCTAAACATATTGACATTGATTATCACTTCATCCGTGAACTCATTACCGCGGGCAAGTTATCAACCAAATTTGTCCCTTTCAATCTACAAATTGCGGATATTTTCACAGAGTTTAGCTCGTCCTCTATTCCAATTCTTTCGATCCAAGCTACGAGTTGGACCCAACCCCAACGTCTCGCTTAGGGGGGGTGATAGCATAGCATAAATTTAGGAATATGTTATTCCCTTTCCATGTATATGTGATATTGTAATTAATATTGTATTATATCTAGCCTATATATAGGCCTACTCTTGTAACCCTAATACTCAAGTTGAGAATATACGATACTTTTATCCTCTACAGAAACAAAACAAAACAATTGAAAAAAAAAGAAAAAACAACTCCACATGAAAAAGAAAATACCCGATAAACATACTCCCTTCGTCCCGCATTAGATTACTCATTTGACTTTTCTCTGGTCAAACTGACAATATTTTTTACCATGATTATTTGTAATATTGCAATCATAAAATTATAAAATCATAATATTTTAAAAAATATATTTTATGATAATTCTATTTATAATAATATCACATCATAATTAAATATATATATATATATATATATTCATAAATTTATGGTCAAAGTTCAAAAAGTTTGATCACAAAAGTTCAAATGCATACACTACTGTGGGATGGAGAGAGTATTAAATATAAGTAGTCACAATTTATTTATATACTCATGTTGTACTCCCGCGAAAACCTTCATAGAAAAATCGAATAAACTCTTCTAAAAAGGAAATATCATTTTTTTTGCTCCGATATCTTCTAATGTTCTACATCTAAAAATAACAGAGGCATTCTCATGGGACCACGGACGGGGTTCGTACCTTCCTTCTTGATTATTCGATAAGTTATAGTGTAATTCTTTAGTTGATCGAACCTTTTCCTCATTCCAGCACGGAGCACCTCATGTCGGATATGAATTCTAATGGCAAACGATATCTTGTCATTAAAACCTCCAATGCTGTCTTATAGGTTATGCTCCATCATTTTGGTTGCTCCACTGCTGCTCCTTGCTCCTAGAGAGTAACACATTTTTTTTTTTGCTGACCCATCACTACAGGAAAAACGCAATCAGACAACACTAATCAGACAACAATCGGCTGAAAAAGTGTTGGCTGAAATTAACAGATAACGGTTTATTTTTATCCTCGAAAAAGTATTGTATATTCCAAGCACATTACAACGGTTTAAAAGCTATTGTCTAGAAAACCCAATCAAACAATGTTTTTTGTCGGTGGTGTTGTGCAAACTTGGAGGATTAGACAACGGTTTTAAAAATATATTGTGGGAATTAGCTTAAGACAATGCTACGTTAAACCGTTGTTGAAATAAGACAAGCATTTTTAACTATGCTTGTTTTATTACATTTCACACAACGTGTCATAAAAATGTTGTGTGACTCAGACAAGTGCCCTACTAAGATCTCAAACCAAATTAATTTTTAATTTTTTGAAAATTTCGAAATATCACTCAATTCGATATATGTTGACATCTGTACGGTTGGATCATTGAGAAGTATTTAGAAAAATAGAAAAAAAAATTTGGGACAAAGCACTAGTTACGAGTACTAGTCAATTTAGTAGTGCCCTACTAAGATCTCAAACCAAATTAAGTTTTATTTTTTGAAAATTTAGGAACATCACTCAATTAGATATATCTTGACATTCGTACGTTTGGAACATCGATAAATATTTTAAAAAAATAAAAACAATAATCCGGGACAAAGCACTAGTTAATAGTACTAGTCAATTTAGTAGTGGTTTGCTAAGATCTCTAACCAAATTAACTTTTTATTTTTTGAAAATTTGAGAACATCACTCAATTAGATATATCTTGACATCCGTACGGTTGAATTATAAAAAAAATACTTTATAAAAAATATTAGCTGTTAGATTAAAGAATATATATATATATATATATATATATACACACACACACAATGGGTTTGTATATTAAACTGTAGTCTTCAACACTTTCATACAAGCTTTTGTAGATTTAAATTATTGTCATAAACTGATTTATACAAGCGTTTTATGAATAAACTGTTGTCTGTTGTGACATCACATGATTGATGGAAAAGCTTTCACCTGGATTATTGAGGTGGCGAAATAAGAGCCCTTGATTGAAATAAGATTAGATATTAGCCGTTAGATTAAGAAATTTAGACAACGGGTTTGTATATTAAACTGTTGTCTTCAAAACATCCATACAAGCGTTTTAGCTTTAAACTGTTGTCATAAATATATATATATATACAAGTGTTGTAGAAATAAACCGTTGTCTTTCTAGTTTTCTTGCAAAATTTAGAAGTTGTTGAAGGGAAAATAACTGAGACAGAAAATAGGGCAAACAATGTGTATTATTCCATTGATGACATCCCTTTAAATAGGGAGAAATACATACAAGCAGGCATAACCCTACCCTAACTAGGAAAGCCCGTAAACTAACAGACTTAGGCACACATTGGGTATTATTACTTTAACACTCCCCCTTGTGCCTAGTCTACAAGCACATGTCATATTTCCTCGTTAAAACCTTGTGAAGCAAAAACCCAGTGGGAAAAATGTAATATCCGCAATTTCGATTTTCGGTAATTTTTTTTTTTGGCGGAAGTCCATCTTAGCTACTCTGCTGTGGCCGTTTCATCATTCCGAGAATGATTAATTCTGCACTTTTTGTCATCCAAGTTCGTTTCAGTATCGTTTTGTTGAGTTCCGCATTCTTAAACGGCTTTTCCGCACTTGAATTCGATTCTTGCGAATCTCGTTCGAAACTGTCGTTTCAAGTTTATCGTAAGTTCATTTAATGTTATTATTCATATTGCGAGCTTTGGCTTGGTGTTTCGATCGTGTATCGTGTATTTCGGACGTTTTGGGCCATTTTCGTAATTTCTCAAAGTTTGGGGTAATTATTTGCGTTGTCGAATTTCGAGCCTTTCGACCATTTCTACCTTTTTCTTCATTTTTCGCGATCCTTCGACAGAAATTGAGGATTTTGATCGAGAGCATCTTAGAACAACATCTTTTTGGAAGGCTTGTGTTGATTATAACAACATCTAATCCTTGTTCTTCGTCGAATCGAGGTAAGTTCTTGAAATCTCCTAGAATTGACTTTTGAGATTTCCTTCTTGATTTTTGTTGTTCGTCCGATTTTCATGAATCGGTTGGTGTTATTGAACATTATTAATCATGTTCTATGGGTTGTATATCCGTATTTCGAGTTTGTTCAACTCGATTGGTGATTCGAATGTTCTTGGGAGTTATCGAGCGTTAAGTGTTCGATTAAATGTCCCAATGAGTTTCCCTTCGATAGTTTGATGGGATTTCCGTTGTTTTTTACCTTGATTCTCATTGTAATCGTATCTTCGTTGTTTTTATTGTTCCTTCCGGAGGATTATAGGTGCTCGAGGATTCCGAGTTGAATCCCATTTGGTGATTGATTATTCATGTGGTGTTATTCTCGTAGTACTCGTGGTGCTATCGCGTTCTTGATAGGTTTCGGGACTGTTCGACCGCATCCCATCCGTCGTCTCATTGCGATCGTGGTTTTGAGGTAAGTACCTTGTCCATACAATTCTTGTTTTATGGATATGATAATTAGTGATGGTCTAAATGTGGTTGTTTGGTCGTTTGAATTGAACTTTCAAAGATTCGGTTAGCCTTGTTAAAGACTCTCTTTCAAAACGCGTGTGTTTTGTGAATGTTGTGTCTCGTGAATGATTAAGTGAACCCTATGAATATGCTTGGTGTTGTTGTGCTTCGATAAAATATATACATATGTTATCTAATTTCGGTACGTTGTGATTTGACAATTGTGTCGTACTTCGTGTTTGTTGCTTTTGGGTGAATGGCTCGAATATCCTTGGTATGATATATATAAATTTGTGTGGACGCATTTTGCTGACCTCGGGAGGGTCCGACTGTAATATCCGCAATTTTGGATTTCCAGTAATTTTCATTTTTCGGCGGAGGTCCGTTTCGACGACTTACTTTTGACCGTTTCGTCATTCTGAGAATATTTAATTCTACACTTTTTGTCATCCGAGTTCGTTTCGGTATCGTTTTGTTGAGTTTCGTGTTCTTAAATGACTTTTCCGCACTTGAGTTCGATTCTCGCGAATCTTGTCCGAAAATGTTGTTTCGAGTTTCTCGGAAGTCCATTTAATGTTATTATTCATGTTGTAAGCTTCGGTTTGGTGTTTCGATCGTGTATCGTGTATTTCGGACGTTTTGGGCCATTTTCGTAATTTCCCCAAAGTTTGGGGTAATTACTTTCATTGTCAATTTGAGCCCTCGGGTGGTCGGAATCGGGTGTTCTCTTAGTATTGGATTCGTCTTTGCGAGTACTTCATGATCGTGTTTTCGGTTTACGTTAGTCGGAGTTTGGGATTTTCGGACCGTCGGATCGGCCAGGCACTGTTGGCGGGCTGGCCGAGTAACGGCCGTAATGGCAGCGATGCGGCCATAATGCGATTCGTGCATGTGACCTTCGATTCGTCGTAACATGCCCGGCAGAATCGTCCAGAGCTCGGCCTTGGCGATTCGTCGTAGGCCTTGGCGATTACGTGCGTGGCGGCCAGGTCGGCTATTTATAGGCACAGACCGAGTCATCCGCCATTTCTCATCTTTTCTTCATTCCTTCGCGATTTTCACCTAGATCGATGGTTTTGAGTAGAATCAACTTATATAAACATGTTTTGGAAGTTGGGATCATGGATTAACATCATCTTCCACCGGATCGAAGGTAAGAACACCTAAACTTTTGGTTTTGGATGTTCTTGAGGTTTCTTGGTGTTTTGGCGATTTGCTTCGTTTTGATTCATATTATTGTTAGAACTTGATTTTAAACTCGTAATCATTCAATACCCTTGAAGTTTTGTGGACCGGATTTGAGTATTTCCTTGAATAATCGATTAAATTGGACTACGCCCTCAAAGTGTCCGATAAAATGCTTCAATGGGTAGAACTTGGGAAGTTCCATACGTTTTCGTAGAATTGTGATTGAATTGATATCGTTGTGACTTAGGAGCGAATTCTTGTGAAGAACTCGAGTCGGAACCCTTCCGTTCGTTGCCTTCTTTGGGGTCGAGCTTCCCGGTCGAACCGTGTTCTTCGGAGCGTTCGGTAGCGGTTATTAAGGCAAGTATCTTACTATACGACTTGTATCTTGCGACTAGTAATTACGTATGAGATGTATGATGACTTTGCTTGCCTTCGTAATTATGTTCCGTTTGAGTTGGTTGTGTTTTCCGTAATTTGAAGGCTTTGTGATAATAGTGTTATATCAGTATACGTGTTAGGCGTTGTGCCATTTGTGCGGGAATGCGACGTACATATGGGATGGTTGTACACTTGGTTGTGCAATGTATTGTGTCTGCGAATGTGTGTTATGTTGGTTAAATGTCGTTGATTGATGATAGTTGTTGCGAGTGTCGAGGTTGTGTTATGTGCGTGCAATGTACGATTTTGTGGTGATCAAGGTGATTGATTAATTGTACTCATTGTTGTATGTAATGTGGATGTGAATATGTGTATGACCGCTAAGTTCACTCGTGTTGGTTCGGACGGGACCTACGAGGATTCGTGGCGGTGGACTACGGGATCGTAACTTAGTGAGTGCGAGGTCAATCGTCTTTGATGCAGCGAGGCCTACGATACGCATGGCGATGGACCATGAGTTTCGGACACGGTGCGTCAACCGGGTGAGCTCGGCGGGGCTTACGGTGACACGTGGCGATGGACTACGGTGTCGGGTGTGTGTGTGATTGTTGTGATTGATATAGTCCGTGCGGGTTGTTATGCCTACGGAGACACGTGATGATGGATCACGGTGTCGGAATTGGTTATGTTTGGTTAATAGTCCGTGTGGGTTGTTGAACCTACGGAGACACGTGATGATGGATCACGGTGTCGGAATTGATTATGTTTGTTTAATTGTGCGTGATGTAGTCCGTGCGGGTTGTTGAACCTACGGAGACACGTGACGGTGGATCACGGTCTCAAGAGCATGAAACTTTTCAAATCAAAGGATTTACACGAAAACTTCTAAGAAACAATCTTCGGACGAGTCCCACGAGATATAAGGAAATGTTTCCGTATTGTAAGCTGTTGAATTATGAAACAAGTTTTGGGTTAAGGCCCTTAAGTTTTCGAAAGGTTTGTGAATCAGGACTTGAGGTCTTAAGGTTTTGAAATATTAAAAATTCCCGAGATGATAATCTTATTTTCGAATGCTTCATAGCTTATCTTCCCTTGTGAAAACCTCCCGGGAATATTTGATACTTGATTATTATATTTGATCTCGATTATTAATTGCTTGTTACATTTCGTATGATTTGATACTTGCACTAGTAAAACAGTGGAGTTTTACTAACCCCCGAGTAATCGGGGGGTGGATGTCTGTTTTGCGTCCAGGTACATGCTGATTCAGGGGAGCAGTCACAGGATTGGCACAAGAGGATGACGAGCTACGATACTAATCATGAGTCGAGAGTTATTTTGATTTTTGTTGTGTTGTCAGAGTTGATTTCAGTCTTCCGCTGTATTGTATTTCGACCCCTGTGTGGGTAATGTTAATTAAGTTAGTTTTATCGATTGGGTTGTGTGACCTCATCGGTCTGTGTATTCACGTGTAAGTGACCATATCGGTCTGTATCATTTTATTGTTTGACCCTGGTCGGGCAAGCATTTGGTTGTTTATGGATGTTTAGCCTGGTAGATCCTTGTGGAAAGGGTCTACGGCGTGTAATATTCCCATATGGTTTTGGGGATGTTACAATTATGGTATCAGAGCTTAGGTTGCGGAAACCTAGGCTGTCGGGTCGAGTCAAGTCGTGAATTGTCGAGTAATGTGTTGTCTTGTCGTTCGAGTCGTCAGTGACAAATTGAGTTGTGCGTAGTCACGACGTGTCAGTTATGTTGTCGAGTGAGATTAGTATCGTGGGCGACTGTCACCTCCGTGCGACCTGTGGATGTAAGT
Organism: Orobanche coerulescens; assembly: GCA_033398695.1. Classification (NCBI taxonomy): domain Eukaryota; kingdom Viridiplantae; phylum Streptophyta; class Magnoliopsida; order Lamiales; family Orobanchaceae; genus Orobanche; species Orobanche coerulescens. The sequence continues at coordinate 39,951,449 of CM065802.1, forward strand.
CTCCTCCTTTATGCGTAATACACATGTATCTCGATTTTATCATAGTGAGTTAATTGCGGTGCATGATTTTGTTTACACAGTATTGTGTGATGTAGTTGTGTTTAATACTTGTGGTACATGGTATGAGTATAGTAGGCGTATTGTTGTTTTACTTTTGAACCACCGTGTGGGGTGGTATGGTGTGAAAGATGTAAACCTTGATGGGTTACGTGAAGATATCAACGGTAGAGTTTGTGAGAAACTCCGATGAATGATTTTCTTTGTGTGTTTAGACTTGATACCACGAGATGCATTTGATTGAATTGGCGACCACAGTTGCCATTTGAGTATGTGGTTTTAAATTTGGTATTTTTGTTATGTTGTAATTTTTGTCCGCTATGGGTAACTTTAAGAATATTTCTGAAGGACTTTCTGATTTGAGAATTTTTGTAGAAATCGATTTTAGAAAATATTTTGGTGGTTCGGTCAAACCACGGTTTATATAGATTTTAAAATTTGTAAATTTTGACAAATGGCCGTGTATTTTCAAATGACACCATCGACGGTATTTGAAAAATGTGTTTTGAAGTACTTCGGACATTGTAAAATATTACCGTCGTTTTGTTTATGAACTAAAGGATTTGAAATCTTTATTTTGCGAAACGATTTTGGTTTTTGGGATTTTGAACTTCTTATGTCCATGTGTTGGGGCTAGGTGGTTGTGATAAGTTTGTAGTGTTGTTGTGCTCACAGGAGATTGTTTTAGTGTTTTCTAAATGTTGAGATACATGGTTTTGACTAAATGACCAAGGTATTAAACAAAGTGCTTTCAAAATTTCACCCCACAAAATCTTTCGAACTCGCGAATTTTTTTATATTATCATTCGAACAAATACCTCGATAAACTTGTTTTTTTAAAAATATTACGGTGTTGGACCACAATGGTATGCTTAATGTTTTAACCATGTATCTTTGAGGTATAGGGCGTTCATCTTTGTCAATGTGAACGTGTGAATATTGCATTGTCTTTGTGATTGTGGGCTTATGTCGATTATGTGAGGTTTGTTTTATCTTGTTATTCGATTGGTTGTCCGCTCGGTATGCTAAGGGAGTCGAGGTCGAGGCCGAGGCCGTGGCCGTGGTCGTGGTCGTGGTCGTAATCGGGAGCGGAGAGGCGACTCCTCCTTGCCGAGTACCAATCGGCTCGGTCTGGATCGGGGACATTCGACTAGCATTAATGTTGACGTTGGCGCCGCCACCATCCTTCGTCGGGTGGTTGACCGATTAGTGCGGATGAATCGGGCCGTGCGTCGGGATGAGAACCCAAATAGGGATAACGGAACTAGTAAGTGGTTACGAGATGTGATGAAGATGCAACCGCCCGTTTTGTGGGTTCGTCGACTTGTTAGGTTGGGAAAAGCGGCTCTTCCGGTTGGGCCAGAACATTTGATCTTGTAGCTTGTCCAGGATGATAGGAGGGTATCCATTGCTCAGTACCTACTCGACAAAGAAGGCTGCAGACCGGTGGCACGCGTAGTGCTGCAGATCGTACACCTACATGGGCTGAGTTTAAGACCGCCATGGAGGCAGATATTGCCGTTGCCTGTTCGTGAGCGAGGATTGTTGAGTTTTCTCGGCCACGCCCGGGATGTGCCGATATCGGCGATAGTCGATTATAACCGGTTGGCTTATGTTCGTGATCAAGTGAGAAGTGAAGCGGACAAGGTCCGATACTTCAATATGCGCATGAAACCCCATATCCGTGAGAGTATGGCTCCGCTCATGTGTACCACCACCACGAAGGAATATCGGGACCGAGCTTTAGCCATTGAGATGGCCGTTTACGTGACGGAATCTGGTTCGAGAGTAAGAGACAGAAGACCTCGAGAAATTTTCAAGAGGCGGAGGAGTGAGATCCGTGAGCTGTTGCTTGTGATTTCCTTGCAGGAGCACTCCTCGTTCGGTTGACCAGTCTAAGAACCTTACCCCGAGGCGAGTAAGACGATCGGTGTGAAGACTGCTTTAAGCTGCGATCGTGTAGGCCATGCGAGGCAATTGTCGTTCGCCACCGTTAATTGTTTTAAGTGCGGCCATTTCGGGCACCAAGCGGTGCATTGTGAGACCGTTGCAGGATGTTCGGGAATCGGGTTTCGTTCCTACTCGGGAGGGCCGGTGGTGTCCAGTGATGTAGTTGTGTATCGTACTTTGTCTTGTAATTCGTGGAGAGATTGATATTTGTTGCGTGAACCTTTTGGTTTTGTTTCTATTCTATCATGATGTTTTATTTTAAGTTTGGACGAAACTTAATTTTAATAGGATAGAATGTAATATCCGTATTCTCGTTTTCCGTTATCTTGAATTGTTTGTGTTTTGACGTCGGACATTTTCTTGTTGATGAGAATCGGAATGATTTCTATCGTAATACTCTATTTGTTTCTATCGCATAGCCGTTTTAGTCGGGTGCGACTTGTTGTCGCGTACATTTATTTGATCAAATGTGTGCATATGATGTGGTATGTGATGCGTCGTTAATTGATCGTTATTGTTTTGAATCATTGCCGATGGCGTTGTTATGATAAATCGTGAGGCGTGTTTTCCACGTTGTATATTCTTTCGCAATGCTTGTAACGTTTCGCCAATGGGCGAAAGTTATGCGTTTCTTGTGTATCTCGTTGAGGTTTCTGTTGGGATATTGCTTCTCCTACTTATTTTAAGTTTCGAATGAAACTTCTTTTAAGGAGGGTAGAATGTAATATCCGCAATTTTGGATTTCCAGTAATTTTCATTTTTCGGCGGAGGTCCGTTTCGACGACTTACTTTTGACCGTTTCGTCATTCTGAGAATATTTAATTCTACACTTTTTGTCATCCGAGTTCGTTTCGGTATCGTTTTGTTGAGTTTCGTGTTCTTAAATGACTTTTCCGCACTTGAGTTCGATTCTCGCGAATCTTGTCCGAAAATGTTGTTTCGAGTTTCTCGGAAGTCCATTTAATGTTATTATTCATGTTGTAAGCTTCGGTTTGGTGTTTCGATCGTGTATCGTGTATTTCGGACGTTTTGGGCCATTTTCGTAATTTCCCCAAAGTTTGGGGTAATTACTTTCATTGTCGAATTTCGAGCCCTCGGGTGGTCGGAATCGGGTGTTCTCTTAGTATTCGGATTCGTCTTTGCGAGTACTTCATGATCGTGTTTTCGGTTTACGTTCAGGTCGGAGTTTGGGATTTTGGACCGTCGGATCGGCCGAGCTGGCCGGCTGGCGAGCGGCCGTAATGCGTAATGGCGGCGATACGGCCGTAATGCGATTCACGTAACAGCCTTCGATTACGTCGTAACATGCCCGGCGAATCGTCCAGAGCTCGGCCTTGGCGATTCGTCGTAGGCCTTGGCGATTACGTGCGTAGCGGCCGGCGAGTCGGCTATTTATAGGCACTGGACCGAGTCATCCGCCATTTCTCATCTTTTCTTCATTCCTTCCGCGATTTTTCACCCTAGATCGATGGTTTTGAGTAGAATCAACTTATATAAACATGTTTTGGAAGTTGGGATCATGGATTAACATCATCTTCCACCCGGATCGAAGGTAAGAACACCTAAACTTTTGGTTTTTGGATGTTCTTGAGGTTTCTTGGTGTTTTGGCCGATTTGCTTCGTTTTGATTCATATTATTGTTAGAACTTGATTTTAAACTCGTAATCATTCAATACCCTTGAAGTTTTGTGGAACGGATTTGAGTATTTCCTTGAATAATCGATTAAATTGGACTACGCCCTCAAAGTGTCCGATAAAATGCTTCAATGGGTAGAACTTGGGAAGTTCCATACGTTTTCGTAGAATTGTGATTGAATTGATATCGTTGTGACTTAGGAGCGAATTCTTGTGAAGAACTCGAGTCGGAACCCTTCCGTTCGTTGCCTTCTTTGGGGTCCGAGCTTCCCGGTCGAACCGTGTTCTTCGGAGCGTTCGGTAGCGGTTATTAAGGCAAGTATCTTACTATACGACTTGTATCTTGCGACTAGTAATTACGTATGAGATGTATGATGACTTTGCTTGCCTTCGTAATTATGTTCCGTTTGAGTTGGTTGTGTTTTCCGTAATTTGAAGGCTTTGTGATAATAGTGTTATATCAGTATACGTGTTAGGCGTTGTGCCATTTGTGCGGGAATGCGACGTACATATGGGATGGTTGTACACTTGGTTGTGCAATGTATTGTGTACCGAATGTGTGTTATGTTGGTTAAATGTCGTTGATTGATGATAGTTGTTGCGAGTGTCGAGGTTGTGTTATGTGCGTGCAATGTACGATTTTGTGGTGATCAAGGTGATTGATTAATTGTACTCATTGTTGTATGTAATGTGGATGTGAATATGTGTATGACCGCTAAGTTCACTCGTGTTGGTTCGACGGGACCTACGAGGATTCGTGGCGGTGGACTACGGGATCGGAACTTAGTGAGGTGCGAGGTCAATCGTCTTTGATCGACGAGGCCTACGATAACGCATGGCGATGGACCATGAGTTTCGGACACGGTCGTCAACCGGTGAGCTCGACGGGGCTTACGGTGACACGTGGCAGTGGACTACGGTGTCAGGACTGTGTGTGTGATTGTTGTGATTGATATAGTCCGTGCGGGTTGTTATGCCTACGGAGACACGTGACAGTGGATCACGGTGTCGGAATTGGTTATGTTTGGTTAATAGTCCGTGTGGGTTGTTGAACCTACGGAGACACGTGATGTGGATCACGGTGTCGGAATTGATTATGTTTGTTTAATTGTGCGTGATGTAGTCCGTGCGGGTTGTTGAACCTACGGAGACACGTGACGGTGGATCACGGTGTCATGAGCATGATACTTTTCAAATCAAAGTTTTTAAAGGAAAAGTTTTAAGAAAGAATCTTTGGGCGAGTCCACGAGATTTATGGAAATGTTTCCGTATTGTAAAGCTGTTGAATTATGAAACAAGTTTTGGGTTAAGGCCCTTAAGTTTTTGAAAGGTTTGTGAATCGGGACTTGAGGTCTTAAGGTTTTGAAATATTAAAAATTCGAGATGAAAATCTTATTTTCGAATCCTTCATAGCTTATCTTCCCTTGTGAAAACCTCCAGCGAATAATTGATACTTGATTATTATATTTTAAATCGCTTATTAATTGATTGTTGCATTTCGAATGATTTGATACTTGCACTAGTAAAAGCAGTGGAGTTTTACTAACCCCGGAAATGTCGGGGGTGGATGTCATTTTGCGTCGGTACATGCCGATTCGGGAGGCGATCAGAGATTGGCACAAGAGGATGACGAGCTACGATACTAATCATGAGTCGAGAGTTATTTTGATTTTTGTTGTGTTGTCAGAGTTGATTTCAGTCTTCCGCTGTATTGTATTTCGACCCCTGTGTGGGTAATGTTAATTAAGTTAGTTTTATCGATTGGGTTGTGTGACCTCATCGGTCTGTGTATTCACGTGTAAGTGACCACATCGGTCTGTATCATTTTATTGTTTGACCCTGGTCGGGCAAGCATTTGGTTGTTTATGGATGTTTAGCCTGGTAGATCCTTGTGGAAAGGGTCTACGGCGTGTAATATTCCCATATGGTTTTGGGGATGTTACACCGACGGGGCCACGGAGGGAATCCAATGGTATAACCCTGGATTCACGAGTTGATGTGTATGTTTTGTGAATGTATTTTGCTCACCTCGGGAGGGTCCGACGGGGCCACGGAGGGAATCCAATGGTATAGCCCTGGATTCACGAGTAAAACTTCACGAGTTGGTGTGTATGTTATGTGAATGTATTTTGCTCATCTCGGGAGGGTCCGACGGGGCCATGGAGGGAACTCAATGGTATAGCCCTGGATTTACGAGTAAAACTTCACGAGTTGGTGTTGATTTTATGTACGTCGAGGACACGTGACGTGAGTTTTAAACCCTGTGAATTGTTGTTGGTTTCATTTGTGAAAACAAAAACCTTTGGGCTCTGACCCCTATTGATTTTGGAAAGAGAAGGATTCGATAATCCTATAATGTTTTCTATTAAAACTCCCGAGGGCATTTTAAACTATTTTACAAACTGTTCTCGTTATTTGCAATCTTTCGGATTTGGAAAGTTTTACTCAAACTCTTGCCTCGGGAAGTATTTTGTTTCGTTGTATTTGAATCTTTGAGGATTCCTGGTTATTACTGTTCTTGGAACTTAAATTGTATGGCTCGTATTTGCACTTTGTACTTGCACTAGAAAAATAGTGGAATTTTGCTAACCCCCGAGAAATCGGGGGGTGGATGTCTGTATTGCATTCAGGTTTCAGGGAGCATGGCACAGGGTCGGCATGAAGGATGATGAAAGATGATCGATACTAATCACGTGTAGAACCGTACGTTGTGTATTGTTTCGGTTGTACTTTATTTCCGCTGCAGTATTTTATTCTCCGTTGTACGGGAGTTTATTGTATTTTGACCCCTACATGGGCATGTATTTTAAGTTGTATGTTATTATTGAAAGACCAAATCGGTCTACTGAGTCCTTTTAGCCTTAAAGGCATTGTTGAGATGTTCAATGCTGTTACCAGCCTGGTAGATCCTTGAGGAAGGGTTCTACGGCGTGTAATATCCCTGAGCGGATTGGGGGTGTTACATAAATGGTATCAGAGCTTAGGTTGTGGAAACCTTGGTTGTCGGGTTTAGTGGTGTCTGTTGTGTAACACCCCCAAGACGATCAGGGCATATTACAGCGCTGTGGACCCCACACTGTGGAATCCACCAGGCTAACGAACCAACACGACATTTGACAGCGACATACAATCATCGACAAAACGACAATTCAAATAAAAGACTAAAATCCGACAAATAAAATCTGACAGCAAATCCATTTCCCAAAACGGGAACACAACATTAGCAATTTCAAAAAGGAAGTACTCGAGTACTTAAACCAATTTCATAATACAGAAATCCCAAAACAAGACATCAATAATAAATGATAGAACAGAACACCAACAAATGACTACTGAACAGTATCATGCTTGTCCATCATTCTCATACGACTCGTGTGCTCGCTTGTCTCCAAGACCTGAACCTGAAATACAAAAAGTATTTCCCCCATTTTAGGGGTTAGCGACAACTGCTAGTGCAAGTACAATCCATTTGAACTATCATTCTAATCAGATGAAAATATGCGCCAAAAATAGTTTTAGAAATCATTTATATTCCGGAATATTTTACGGTGCACAAGCACAAAACACATTTTCGCCAAAAAAACAATTCAAAGTTAACCTTGGTACGAGACTCACGACCACCGTACCCCGCAGAGCCCCGTCGGACATCCCTGGGTGGTTAACCATAGTTCGCGATACGAAACTCACGGCAACGTATCCCTATAGGCCCCGTCGGACCAATCCCTAGGTGAACATACATATATCCATCCATACAACCACGAAATGCCATAATTCAAATACTATAACACGTAAACAAATGTAAAGTACTTGCCTTTGAGACATCTTTGAAGAATCGGAATTGAAATACGACTACGAACGGTCCGGGTGGAAAACGACGGTTCCTAAACGAAGGATCAATATAACTCAGTCCCAACGGAAAACAATAATCGAATGGAATACACCCATAACCCCAATTACAAACCATGACAATGAACGATCAATCGATACGGGCGAGGGTTTACGCAAAACCTCCCCGAATCGATAATTCACGAATTTAACTAGGTGAAATGGATTGGGATTCATCCGATAACAACAATCGATGAGGAAATATACAACATATATGGACAATTCGGAATTAATCAAGAAAAACCCGAAAACCCCCCAAATTGGACAAGTTTAGGTTTCTGAAGAAATACCTCGGATTGGAGTGGAGAAGATGGCTTAAGATGATGATGTTCTAAGCTTGGAACACAAGAATCGGTCTGCAATGAGGCTCTACGGATTAGTCTCCACAATTCGCCCTAAAATCGCCGGAATCGCCCAATGGAAGTGAAGAGAAGGAAAATGACGGAAAAGGGGGTTGCTGTCCTATTAATATAAAACATAATCAGCGCACGCTAACCATGAAAGCATAGCACGCGCTAACGGGGATCACAAGCAGTCCAGAAGCAGCCTGGCTGTAACACCCCAAACTAGGCGGATATTACAGTGCCGTGGATCCCCGACTGGGACCCACCAGGCGAATGAAACTGAGTGAATTACACAGGGTGAATGTAGTACCGAACCACATTACAACATTAATTACTCCGATGAGGAGTTTCATACAACACACCCAGGATAATACAGAATACATGTATATTTTATATGAAGATAATACACAACACTAAATGAAATGAGTATTCAAACGGAATGTCTGCAGCGGAAAAAATGAAGGAAACGTAAATGACCGAATAAATGACTGAAAAGACTGGGGGGCCCTTCTAGTATCACTGGGACTCCTCGCCGTCAACATGCTATTCCCGTGCTTTTGCCATGCCATGACCTGAAAATAAAATCCCCCAAACGGGGTCAGTTACACAGAACAACAATCCTCAAGGGTTGAATATACACAATCATGATATATCTGAAGTTATGAAATATCCTGTCGAAACATACGCAATCAAACATGCTATATGAATCAACTAACAGTACGGCTCAAAGGAATGGCGCCACACTACGTCCGGGATGGAAATGTGTCCGTGCACAAGCCACCAACGAGTATCGATCGAATACACGTGTGGTCTTGTACCTAATCACTCTCACGAAGTCATCAACTCGTGTGCACAGTCCAATGTGAGGCCACCAACCAACACACGACTATAATGTGCCCGACATGAAAATCCTACACATACCAACCGGCACGCCAGTATGACCCGGAATGCCACGATATAACAAAAGTGACAACGAAAATGAAAAATGACTCACCAAGATTAAATGATGGTGAAATGAATGACAGCTCAATGAAATGATTGGAACCGTCGTTCCTCGTGAATGAAGTAATTAAGTGACAATTACAAGTTTTGAACAGTTAGTGCCTTATGAATGAATTATGATTATGAATGAACAACAACGAAAGGAATGAATATCCTTTTAACTGAGTAAGAATTAACTTACACAACACCGGTGACAATTATCCTTCCACGAATAACGTCCTAATTGATATATCGGTCGCTCGAACAACCTTGAATAACACAAGCACCAACAATCCGTTCAACATACGAATCAAACACGAATATAACGAACTCAAAACGTCGATACGATTAAACCAAGTTCATAGGGGCATTATATCGAACACTTTGTGGACAACTTCGATTGTTTATAACCAAACTTCAAAAATACCAACATCAAATCCCCAAGAAGTGTTTCAAACCAACAAAACATCTTCAATACGATCAATAATCCATTATGAATATCCAAAATCGTGATTTCAACAACAATTAATCGAAAACCCCCAAATCCAACACAATATTCAAAGTGTTCTTGAATAATCGTTCAATAATCCAATGAATAATCAAACATGTCCATAATCATGTGTATATCACTTCATACAACATGATCTTAACATCCAAAACATCATGTCTTAATTCAAAATCGAAATCCAAGAGGTTTGATGAACATTACCTTTGAAGATCCAAGAACTCTAATCCGATGAAATCACGTTAGATTCACAATCCGAGCTTCACGATCGAAAGGAGATGAAGAAAAACCAAGTATTCAAGTGATAGATGAAGAAAATTCTCTCCCTCAAGCCTTCTCTCTCGGACCAAAGTGAAGAAATGGAAGAAATGAGTTGAACTTGCTGAAAAAAACGCAATTATAGCGCTGACTACCCTGTGTGCCGCGGCCCAGCCAAAGTGTGCCACGGCACAGGGCCAAAACTACACCCAATGGTCGGCAGTATGCCGCGGCCCTGCCGTCATGTGCCGCGGCAGTGACTCGGCAGTGTGCCGCGGCCCTGCCGGCATGTGCCGCGGCTCACGGTACAGAGGGGGTCGGCCGATAATTGAAACATGAGTGTGCCGCGGCCCGGACGGGTGTGCTGCGGCAGTGACTCGGCAGTGTGCCGCGGCCCTGCCGGCATGTGCCGCGGCCCACAGTAAAGGCTGCTCGGCCAAAAACTGGAAAATGAGTGTCTGAGCTATTTCGACCATAACTCTCTCTTCCGGACTCCGATTGACGCACCGTTTGAACCATTAGAAAGCTAACTAGAAGCTCTATAATATTGAAAAGATTCAAAATCTTTAGAGTTTCAAAAAATCAATGGTGATTTTATAAAGTCGAACTCATACGTGGAAAGTTGAAACAATGAACAATATCGATACACAACTCGAAGTTATTCCGAACGGTGAACATGGATGAATGAACATGATTGATGAATAATTATTAATGAGTGAAAATCCACTGAGTGACAATCACCGAATGAAATTACTGAATGATAGTGACTGAATTACAACCGGGTATTACATACACCCCCCTTAAAAGAGTTTCGTCCCCGAAACTAAGGGTCAAACAACTCGGGATGATTCTCCCGCATACTATCCTCGGTTTACCAAGTAGCCTCTTCGACTCCGTGTCTAGACCACTGAATTTTAACCAAAGGGATCACCTTATTCCTCAACTGTTTGATTCGCCGCTCTAAGACTCATATGGGACGCTCCTCATACGAATGATCATCTGCGATCTCGATTTCGTCGAACTGAAGTATGTGACTCGGGTCGGCAACATACTTCCGCAACTGAGAGACGTGAAACACATTATGAATTCGGCTCAACTCCGGAGGTAAGTCCAAACGATAAGCTAGCTCGCCTACTCGTTCCAAAATCTCAAATGGTCCAATAAGTCTCGGACTCAACTTCCCCCGTTTTTCGAAACGGAAAATATCTCGACTCGGGGACACCTTGACCAAAACGTGGTCACCGGTCTCGAACTCTAGTGGTCGACGACGATTGTCTGCATAAGATTTCTGTCGACTCTGAGCGGTCAACAAACGACTCCTGATCAAAGCTACCTTCTCACGGGCGGCTATAAGCATATCGGGCTCGGTGCCGATTGACTCTGATAAGTCGTCCCAACACAAAGGAGATCGACAACGACGACCATACAAGGCCTCGTAAGGTGCCATCTTAATCGAAGCATGCCAATTATTATTATACGTGAACTCGATCAATGGTAGTTGGGCTTCCCAATCGTCTTTCCAATCGAGGACGCATGCCCTCAACATGTCCTCTAATGTCTGAATAGTTCTCTGTGATTGTCCGTCGGACTGAGGGTGAAAAGATGTGCTGAAATTAAGCTGAGTTCCCATGGCACGATGAACTGATTTCCAAAAATGAGACACGAATCGGCCGTCATGATCAGAAATGATACTCTTAGGAGTACCGTGCAGTCTCACTATCTCTTTGATGAACAGCTGGGCAAGTCTCTCGGGACCCCACGTATCCTTAATCTCAAGGAAATGAGCTGATTTAGTTAAGCAATCCACAATCACCCAGATCATATTCATACCACGATGACTCGTTGGCAAACTCGTGATGAAATCCATAGAAATGTCTTCCTACTTCCATTCTGGAATAGGAAGAGGTTTCAGCATACCCGCCGGTCGCTGATGTTCAATCTTGACTTGTTGACAGGTTAAGCATCTCGAAACAAATTATGTGGCTTCTCGCTTCATATTACTCCACCAGTAATTTTGTTTCAAGTCCTTGTACATCTTGCTAGACCCCGGGTGAACGGAATAAGGGGTAGCATGAGCTTCTCTCAAAATCGAGTTTTTCAACTCGACATTCGCCGGTACGCACAACTGATTCTTAAAACGCAAAAGTCCATCCTCATGGACCACAAATCCGGGGGCTTTCCCCTGAGTCACATCCTCTCGAATGCGTACCAAAAATGGGTCCGAACCCTGATTCTCCCGGATCGCCTCCTCAAGTGGTGATGAAATTTCTAACGTACAAAGTTGCCCTTGTACTCGCTGTAACCATACCTCAATCTCGGTTCTCAGAAATTCCTGCTGAAGTTCCTTCTGAACTGTTAAACGAGCAAGCATCTGCTCCTGAACGGACTTACAACTCAAGGCATCGGCGACAACGTTCGCCTTGCCCGGGTGGTAAAGGATCTCGATATCGTAATCTTTGATTAGTTCCAACCACCGTCTTTGTCGCATATTTAACTCCTTCTGAGTAAATATACACTTTAAACTCTTATGATCGGTGAATATCTGACAAGTAACGCCATAAAGGTAATGACGCCAGATTTTTAAAGCGAACACCACAGCTGCTAGCTCCAGGTCGTGGGTTGGATAATTAACCTCGTAAGGTCTCAATTGCCTTGAAGCATAGGCAATAACCTTCCCATTCTGCATGAGCACACATCCGAGACCTTGTCCGGACGCATCACTATAAACAACAAATCCTTCTGTCCCTTGCGGCAAGGAAAGTACAGGTGCCGACATTAAGCGGATCTTGAGTTCCTCAAAACTCCGTTGACATGCGTCGGACCACGTGTATTTCTTATCCTTTCGCAAAAGGTTCGTCAAGGGTTGAGAGATTTTAGAAAATCCTTCCACAAACCGCCGATAATAACCGGCTAATCCGAGAAAGCTTCGGATTTCCTTAACATTCTTCGGAGGTAACCAATCTCGGATAGCCTCCGTATTTTGAGGGTCGACACGAACTCCATCTGATGAAATTACATGTCCGAGAAACGTCACTTCGGACATCCAGAACTCACACTTGGAAAACTTTCCATAAAGTTGCTCTCGTCTTAACACGTCGAGAACCTGATGAAGATGAACCTCGTGTTCCTCTCGGTTACGAGAGTAAATCAAAATGTCATCGATGAAGACAACAACAAACTGATCCAAAAAGTCGATGAAAACCCGATTCATTAACTCCATGAATACCGCAGGTGCATTAGTCAATCCAAACGGCATAACCACAAACTCATAATGGCCATAGCGTGTTCGAAACGCCGTCCTCGCGATATCCGACTCTCGAATCCGCAACTGATGATATCCAGATCTTAAGTCGATCTTGGAAAATACTGAAGCTCCTTGAAGTTGATCTAAGAGATCATCAATACGGGGTAAGGGATATTTGTTCTTGATCGTCACCCGGTTCAATTCCCGGTAATCAATACACAAGCGGAACGAACCATCCTTCTTCTTGACAAACAACACTGGTGCTCCCCACGGGGACGCACTCGGACGGATATAACCTTTCTCGAACAATTCCTAAAGTTGATTCTTCAACTCCTGCATTTCGGTCGGGGCCATCCGGTACGGTGCCTTTAATATCCGGGACGTACCGGGCTCCAACTCAATCGTGAATTCCACATCTCTCTGTGGAGGCAAACCAGGTAACTCGTCTGGAAATACATCGGCATATTCTCTCACGACCGGAATATCTGTCAACATTACTGATGGTTTCTCGGTCTTGGTCATATTGCACCAATAACCAATACACCCATGATTGAGTAATCTCACTGCTTTCATCAAATTAATAACTCTTCTTGAACAGTTGGGATTACCTCTCTGAAACACACATTCGACCCCATCATCTGAAATGATAGTGACCATACGCTTACGGACACTAATGATGGCATCATGACGATCTATCCAATCAATACCCAAGATGACGTCGTCTCTCGGCAAATCTACTACGATTAGGTCTGCTGGCCATACACGACCCTGAAGCTGAATCGGACAATTCTGAATCTCACGATTTCTGATAATTCGTCTACCATCAGGTAGACCAATGACTTAGGCTCACAACTAGTAGCACTACCCAGACGTAGTCTACTCAAACATGACTCGGAAATGAATGAATGCGATGCACCAGTATCAAAAAGGGTACACACAGGTTGAGATAGAATATCGAGTGTACCTGAGATCATTCGGGCCTATGGATCGTCGGTCTTCTTCATCTCATAAATTCGGGGCTTGCCGGCCCCCGAACTAGATGCTCCCGTCTGATAGCTCTTGGCTCCGCCTTTGTTAGCTCCTGTCGTCTTAAACGACACTGACTGAGTGGCCTGATTCTGCACCGCTGAATGTCCTGGGGCCTGAGATGACGCCGGAGTGGGTTTAGAGTCCCTTCGGCAAAAATGGGCCCTATGCCCAGCAATTCCACAGTTATGGCATGTGACAGCCTGTTTCGGACATTTGGTGCTGAAATGACCCTGTTCTTCACAGTTGAAACAGGTGACAGCCGAACTGGCCGCTCATGACTGAGATTCCGCGGGTTTAGGCACCATAGGAGATCGCTCAGAAAAGGTAGAGCCCGCACGTGGTTTCTTGAAAGTGGCCTGACTGCCGTCAGACTGATTACGGTTCTTAGACTTCTTGTCAGCAGATGAAGGTTGTTGCTTAGCAATCTCCTTAGCAGTAAGCTCGTAAGTAAGAGCTTTCTCGATGAATTCGGCCAGGGTGGTGCAATTATGATTAAGCAACTATAGCCGCATACGAGGTTTCAGCCTCTTGCTGAAATACTTGATCTTGTCCGCCTCGGAGTAAATGATAGATGAGGCGAACGGAAGAAGTTCCTGAAATTTTTCGGCGATGACAAGAACATCGTCGTCCGCTGAGTGGTCGGGAGTGAGTAATTCCGACAATTTAACCTCCCTGAGTGGGGCTGGATAATACCTCTCCATCATGAGAGTTTTGAACTGATCCCAAGTACATGATCCTTCGGTGGGCTTCAACGAGAACCACCATGAATGAGCGCTCTTACCAAGATAGTAAGCCGCAACTGAGACTTTGTGTCCTTCGGGACACTCTACCATAGCGAATAACTTCTCGAAATGTTCGAGCCAATGAACAATATCTGCCGGCTCAGATGAGCCTTCAAAAGTAGGTGGATTTTGGCGAGAGATGTCGCCGATGATACTGCTCACATTCCTCTCTTGCCTCTGAGGTGGCGGCGGAGGAGCCTGTTGATTTTGAGTAGTGGAGTTATGCATCGTCTCCATTAGTTGTGCCATCTGCATCATTTGGGCCATCATGCCCTGCATAAAAGCGAGTGGGTTAACCCGAACACCTTCTGACTGAGTCGTGTCCCGGGTACGACTCCCCGATAGTGAATGATCACGTCCAGGTGAATGAGTGGCAGCGTCGCTGCTCGATGAATTAGCATTATTCCTTGCGTTCGCACGTGTATTCACACGAGCTCTCGGGATTCGGCCCGCACCACGGACTCGTCCTCCGCGTCCTCTTCTTGCTCTCTCCATACTGAAGTAGGAAAGTCACATGATGATTGTATTCCCCGCATGAATATCACGTTATGATTATGACATGAGATGATGAAAATGAGCATACACGCTCTAACACAGTGATTACATGAATGATTAACTGAGGTGACATGATTATCTGATGAAATTATTGAAATGATTATCTTGAATAAGTTAACAAGATTAATAATATGATCTTCCAGATCAATAACTGAGTAATGAAATGAATTGAGTAATTAATGAGTTAACATGATCGTCCTGATCATCAACTGAGTAATGAAATGAATTGAGTAATTAATGTGTTAACATGATCGTCCTGATCATCAACTGAGTAATGAAATGAATTGAGTGATTAATGAGTTAACATGATCGTCCTGATCATAATGAATGATGATGTTTGAGGATTGTTAATTGATGAATGATGAATGAATGATTATTGCCAGAAATTATACCATGGCATTAGAAATCTTACAGTTCTTTCGGTCGGATTGGCTCGGCATTTGCACAGGTCACACGTGACGCGAAAGTCCAATGATACTAGTCCGATGACGATGATTTCAAATGAGACATGACTCGGAAGGTAGTATTCAAAACCACGCTCCGATACCAACTCTGTAACACCCCAAACTAGGCGGATATTACAGTGCCGTGGATCCCCGACTGGGACCCACCAGGCGAATGAAACTGAGTGAATTACACAGGGTGAATGTAGTACCGAACCACATTACAACATTAATTACTCCGATGAGGAGTTTCATACAACACACCCAGGATAATACAGAATACATGTATATTCTATATGAAGATAAAATACACAACACTGAATGAAATGAGTATTCAAACGGAATGTCTGCAGCGGAAAAAATGAAGGAAACGTAAATGACTGAATAAATGACTGAAAAGACACGGGCCCCCTTCTAGTATCACTAGGACTCCTCGCCCTCAACATGCTATTCCCGTGCTTTTGCCTTGCCATGACCTGAAAATGAAATCCCCCAAACGGGGTCAGTTACACAGAACAACAATCCTCAAGGGTTGAATATACACAATCATGATATATCTGAAGTTATGAAATATCCTGTCGAAACATACGCAATCAAACATGCTATATGAATCAACTAACAGTATGGCTCAAAGGAATGGCGCCACACTACGTCCGAGATGGAAATGTGTCCGTGCACAAGCCACCAACGAGTATCGATCGAATACACGTGTGGTCTTGTACCTAATCAGTCTCACGAAGCCATCAACTCGTGTGCACAGTCCAATGTGAGGCCATCAACCAACACACGACTATAATGTGCCCGACATGAAAATCCTACACATACCAACCGGCACGCCAGTATGACTCGAAATGCCACGATATAACAAAAGTGACAAAGAAAATGAATAATGACTCACCAAGATTAAATGATGGTCAAATGAATGACAGCTCAATGAAATGATTGGAACCGTCGTTCCTCGTGAATGAAGTAATTAAGTGACAATTACAAGTTTTGAAACGGTTAGTGCCTTATGAATGAATTATGATTATGAATGAACAACAACGAAAGGAATGAATATCCTTTTAACTGAGTAAGAATTAACTTACACAACACTGGTGACAATTATCCTTCCACGAACACCGTCCTAATTGAGATATCGGTCGCTCGAACAACCTTGAATAACACAAGCACCAACAATCCGTTCAACATACGAATCAAACACGAATATGACGAACTCAAAACGTCGATACGATTAAACCAAGTTCATAGGGGCATTATATCGAACACTTTGTGGCCAACTTCGATTGTTTATAACCAAACTTCAAAAATACCAACATCAAATCCCCAAGAAGTGTTTCAAACCAACAAAACATCTTCAATACGATCAATAATCCATTATGAATATCCAAAATCATGATTTCAACAACAATTAATCGAAAACCCCCAAATCCAACACAATATTCAAAGTGTTCTTGAATAATCCTTCAATAATCTAATGAATAATCAAACATGTCCATAATCATGTGTATATCACTTCATACAACATGATCTTAACATCCAAAACATCATATCTTAATTCAAAATCGAAATCCAAGAGGTTTGATGAACATTACCTTTGAAGATCCAAGAACTCTAATCCGATGAAATCGCGTTAGATTCACAATCCGAGCATCACGATCGAAAGGAGATGAAGAAAAACCAAGTATTCAAGTGATAGATGAAGAAAATTCTCTCTCTCAAGCCTCCTCTCTCGGACCAAAGTGAAGAAATGGAAGAAATGAGTTGAACTTGCTGAAAAAAACGCAATTATAGCGTTGACTGCCCTGTGTGCCGCGGCCCAGCCGAAGTGTGCCACGGCACAGGGCCAAAACTGCGCCCAGTGGTTGGCAGTGTGCCGCGGCCCTGCCGGCATGTGCCGCGGTAGTGACTCGGCAGTGTGCCGCGGCCCTGCCGGCATGTGCCGCGACTCACGGTACAGAGGGAGTCGGCCGATAATTGAAACATGAGTGTGCCGCGGCCCGGAAGGGTGTGCCGCGGCAATGACTCGGCAGTGTGCCGCGGCCCTGCCGGCATGTGCCGCGGCCCACAGTACAGGCTGCTCGGCCAAAAACTGGAAAATGAGTGTCTGATCTATTTCGACCATAACTCTCTCGTCCGGACTCCGATTGACTCACCGTTTGAACCATTGGAAAGCTAACTCGAAGCTCTATAATATTGAAAAGATTCAAAATCTTTAGAGTTTCCAAAAATTAATGGTGATTTTACAAAGTCGAACTCATACGTGGAAAGTTGAAACAATGAACAATATCGATACACAACTCGAAGTTATTCCGAACGGTGAACATGGATGAATGAACATGATTGATGAATAATTATTAATGAGTGAAAAACCACTGAGTGACAATCACCGAATGAAATTACTGAATGATAGTGACTGAATTACAACCGGGTATTACACCGGCGTCGCTAGCATGCGCTAGACATGTTTAGCGCGCGATAATTACTACCCGATCGCGTACGCTACGGAAGCCTTAGCGCACGCTACCTGATGCTCAGTACACAGGATATGAATTCAGAACCCCCACTGCCAAGTACGCTGAAATCGATAGCGCACGCTACAAACAACGAGTTAGTGTACGCTAACCACACAACGATAGCGCACGCAAGGAATCAAGGAGTAGCGTGCGCTACTCACGCAGCAGTTCATTACTGCTCCGATCAGTACACTGCTGCAGATAGTACGAAAAAACAAAATGCGTGTAACACCCCCAAAAAGGCGGCTATTACAGTGCCGTGAATCCCACGCTGGGACCCACCAGGCGATATTCAAAACAGATTAAACAAATATTATTTGTGATACCGAACCACAATGAATAGTCATTACTCCGATTAGGAGTTTATTAAAATATGGCCAACGGCCTTACAATACACAAGATCCAAAAAAAACAAGTATAAACCATATGAGGATGGAAAATACTTCAAATGTCAAATACAACCAAAATAGCAATTTAAATGAAGCAGGAAATAACATAACACGGTTTAACATAACCGGACAACAAAGATGTGGGGCCCCCGAACTAGTATCCTTCGAACCCTTCGCCGTCGACATGCTCTTCCCGTGCCTTGCCTTTGCCTCGACCTAAAATAAAATACAAGTATTTCGCCCAACACAGGGTCAGATATACATGATAATCAATTCTTCTGACATTATACAATTCACATATATAGATTTCAAAGAAATCATTCCGACTATCAATCATACCCCTCGGGCGTATGAAACGATCAGTCACAAGCATCTAATACTATGGACGATTAACAGTATGGCTCAAGATGGACATCACAGTACGCCCGATCCGGAAATGTGTCCGTGCACATGTCCGCCCCGTATATGGAATCCAGAATATACGTGGGACAATGTACCTAATTAGCCTCACGAAACTACGTCTCGTGTGCACAGTCCAATGCGGAATAATATCCACCAATGACTACATATGTGCCTGGCTAAAAATCCTACACAATAACCAATCGGAACGCAGATATGATTCCGGATATGTCACGATACAACATGACAACGAATTCAACAAATCACATATCCGATTAAGGATCAAGAAAACTCACCGAAGTGAAAATAAGGCCAACGAGATCAACGATTCAAAACGACGTACTTGGGAATGCAACCCCATGAAGAGAACGGAATAACGTCAAGGACAATGTCAAACCACGACAAACATTTCATGAACAATTCATACATATGAAAGATATAACCATCATAAGAAATCTAATCATCATTATAACCAAGCAAGATAACTTGCCTCAAATACGTAAGCGAAAGATAGTCCTTCTCCAAATGATCAAACGGACGGTATCCTCGGTTAAACACTCAATCGAACAAGCAACCTTGAATGAAACGTAATTCATTCAATAACATATTCACATAATATTAATATCAATTCGTAGGAAACGACTCCCGCAACCTACTCGAATAATTCATTCCACCCTATTGAATACCTTAACGATTAATGAAAGGTTTCAATACATCTAATTCATCTTCCAAAATCGGATTACCATACCAAAAGTGTCCTTTAATTCTCTTGTTATTCTATGAACAAAACATCTTCAATTTGCCAATAAAATGGGTTTAAATCAAATTCTCATGTTCTACAACATCTACTATTATAAAAGGATAGTCATAATGAATTTGATACTCAATCTACCATGACAATATTGTTCATAAACAGCATTATCTTCTTAAGAACACTATCTATTTAGCATGATGATGAACCACATTCTAAGTTATCAACACATTAGATTGATGAAAAGTTATTGTTGTAGTTATCAAGATCTTTACCATTCTTCAAAGACTTGTGAAGCTGAACCATAATGATTTAAAGCTTCTAAGATTTCTGAACAAGATCATCTAATCCTATCTTTAACATTATCAAGTTCTTCCCAAGGTAATTAAATACCTAAAATGGTGTTTAAACACTCTATGATATCAAGTTCTTGATTAAATCCAGCTATGATGAAGTTAACTGATCCAACAATGTTCTACTGAGTTAAATTCGTCCAACAAGATGAGTACGGTAGTTACAACATGATTAAAATCACTATATCATCAAGAACACCTCCATCTCAAACCCTTATTTATCATATTCATCAAAAGTGTTAAAAAGGTTGGATTAGAACTATGTTTTACTTGATTAATCTAACTCTAGGTGAAGTATAATTCGTCATTAACATAAACATAAGAAAATAATGCAGAGAGGAAAGTACACCTACCTCCAGAAATGAAGAACAACTTCAATGCTATGAGAAAATATACTCCAAGCTCAAGAACAACTCCTAGTCTCCAAGGAAATGAACTCCACTCCAAGATTTAAGGCTTAGAAACAAGTTGGTGAAGGTTGATATCGTTTTGGTAGTGCAGAGGTATGATATGTGAAGAGAGAAATTCGGTTTGGGGTTGTGAAGAAATGAAAAACAGGCTGGTTCTATAAATAGACTGTGCAGACTTAGCGCATGCTATCGGGACAGTTTAGCGTACGCTAATGCACTTACGTACGCTATCCGGTCGATATTACGTACGTAAGCGGCTTACAGTGGCTACTGTCTTGAATTATCGCAGGCTGTTAGCGCACGCTAATGAGAAATGGGTTACGCACGCTAATAAAAGTAGATTCTCACCGACACGACAGCTCAGACCTGATCACATGCATGCTAACGGCTAAGGAGTTCACGTGCTGAAGTCAACTGATGCCAGATTCCCTCCTAGCGTACGCAACAGAGAAAACCTTACGCACGCTAAGGCACATGATTAGCGTACGTTAATCGTACTGTGTAGCGTACGCTACATCAACAGAAAAATTCGAAAATGCAACACTCTAATTAACATCGAATCATCACATATGAAATGAAATAACAACGATATGATATTCAAATCTATAATACCTCAACATAATACTAAATGCAACGATTTATGATAATCAGATTATCCGAATAATACAAAGACAGGTAAAAATGAAAAGTTACAGTCGGATATTACATACTCCCCCCCTTAAAAGGAGTTTCGTCCTCGAAACTAAGGGGTAAATAACTCGGGGTATCTCGCTCGCATACTATCCTCGGTCTCCCACGTAGCCTCCTCGACTCCGTGTCGTGACCACTGAACTTTCAGTAGGGGAATCGTCTTGTTCATGGCGCTTGATCCTCCTCTCGAGTATCCGTACGGGACGCTCCTCGTACGAATGATCCTCTGCTAATTCAATATCTTGAATTGAAGTACATGGCTCGGATCGGCAACATATTTCCTCAAGCAGGAGACATGAAACACGTTGTGAATCTTCTTGAAGGTCGGTGGCAAGGCTAGTCGATAGGCGAATCACCTACACGCTCCGGAACCTCAAACGGCCCAATGTACCTTGGGCTCAAACGCCCTCTTCCCGAAACGAAAAACACCTCGAGTAGGAGACACCTTCATTAACACATGGTCACCAACCTCGAACTCAAGCGGTCGTCGACGGTGGTCGACATAATACTTACATCGACTTTGAGCCGTTAACAACCGGCTCCTAATCAAAGTGATCTTCTCACGGCGGCTAACAACATATCGGGTTCCGTACCCGGAGATTCGGCAGTTCATCCCAACACAAAGGGGACCTACGGCGACGGCCATACAATGCCTCATACGGTGCCATCGAATCGAAGCGTGCAAATATTATTATAAGTGAATTCCACCAAAGGCGGTGGGCTTCCCAATCGTTCTTCCAATCAAGAGCACATGCTCTCAACATATCTTCTAGAGTCTGGATGGTTCTCTCCGGTGACCATCGATCTGTGGATGAAAAGCGTCTTGAAATTCAGCGTGTGCCCATCGCACGATGAGCGCCTTCGAGAAGTGTGACACAAATCGCGATCACGGTCGATACAATGCTCTTGGGGTACTGTAGTCTCACAATTTCCTTAATAAGCAGTGGGCGATCTCTCGGGGCCCCACGTGTCCTTAATCTCCAAGAAGTGGGCTGATTTGGTCAGACGGTCCACAATCACCCAAATCGTATTCATTCCTCGACGACTCGTTGGCAAGCTAGTGATAAAATCCATAGATATGTCCTCCCATTTCCACTCAGAAATCAGGAGCGGTTTCAGCATTCCTGCGGGTCGCTGGTGCTCAATCTTAACCTGGCAGCCAGTCAAACACCTCGAAACGAATTCGGCAACCTCACGTTTCATATTCCCCCACCAATAATTCTGCTTCAAATCCTTATACATCTTGCTAGAGCCCGGGTGAATAGAGTACGGGGTAGCATGGGCTTCCCTCATGATAGAGTTCCTTAATTCTTCGTCAGCGGGTACACAAACTCGATTTCTAAAATGTATCAATCCATCCTCGTGGATCACGAATCCAGGGGCTTTCCCCTGGGTTACTTCATCCCGAACTCGAGATAAGAATGGGTCCGTAACTTGCTTCGATTTGATCATATCATCAAGAGACGAAGAAATCTCAAGGGTGCAAAGTTGTCCCTGAACACGCTGTAACCAAACTTCAATTTCTGGCCTCATAAGGTCCAACTGCAACTCCCTCTGTGCTGTCAAACGGCTCAGCATCTGCTCCTGCACTGTCTTACGGCTCAACGCGTCGGCAACCACATTTGCTTTACCCGGATGATAAAGGATCTCGATATCATAGTCCTTGATTAATTCTAGCCACCTTCTCTGCCTCATGTTCAACTCCTTCTGAGTAAAAATGTACTTTAGGCTCTTGTGGTCTGTAAAGATCTGACAGGTAACCCCATAAAGATAGTGACGCCAGATTTTCAAAGCAAACACCACGGCTGCTAACTCCAAGTCATGGGTCGGATAGTTAACTTCATAGGGTCGCAATTGTCTCGATGCATAGGCAATCACTTTCTCTTCCTGCATTAATACACATCCCAGACCCTGTCTCGACGCGTCACTATACACCACAAATCCTTCCGTTCCTTTCGGTAAGACCAAAATAGGTGCCGAAATCAATCGACTCTTGAGCTCTTCAAAACTTTGCTGACATGATTCTGACCACAAATACTTCTTGTCCTTTCGCAGTAAGTTAGTCATTGGTTGCGCAATTTTAGAGAATCCTTCTACGAATCGTCGGTAGTAACCTGCTAGGCCGAGGAAACTACGAACTTCCTTCACGTTCTTCGGTGGTAGCCAATCTCGAATGGCTTCCGTCTTTTGTGGATCCACTCTCACCCCTTCGGCTGATATCACATGCCCGAGAAAGACAACCTCAGGCATCCAGAATTCACACTTAGAAAATTTCCCATAAAGTTGTTCCCGCCTCAATGTATCGAGAACTTGGTGAAGGTGACGCTCGTGCTCTTCGTGATCGCGAGAGTAAATCAGAATGTCGTCAATGAAAACGACTACAAAGCGATCCAGATAGTTAATAAAAACTCGATTCATCAACTCCATGAATACTACCGGTGCATTAGTCGGTCAAATGGCATCACCACGAACTCATCTTGCCCATGCGAGTACGGAATCTTTGTCTTCGAAATGTCAGACTCTCGAATCCTCAACTGATGATAACCAGATCTCAAGTCGATCTTAGAAAACACGGCGGCTCCCTGAAGTTGGTCCAATAAATCATCAATACGAGGCAAGGGATACTTGTTCTTGATGGTTACCCTGTTCAGCTCACGGTAATCAATACATAAGCGTAGAGATCCATCTTTCTTCCGTACGAATAACACTGGTGCTCCCCAAGGGGACGCACTAGGTCGAATATAGCCTTTGTCAGTCAACTCCTCAAGCTGGTTCTTCAATTCTTGCATCTCAGTCGGAGCCATACGGTACGGTGCTTTTGAGAGCGGGGACGTACCTGGTTCTAACTCAATAATAAACTCCACGTCACGATGAGGAGGTAAGCCTGGCAACTCGTTTGGAAATACATCTGGGTAGTCTCGGACTACCGGAATGTCGGCCAATTCAACTGGTCGATCAGCTGTTTTGGTCATGTAGCACCAATAACCAATACACCCTTGATTAAGCAGTTTCACTGCTTTCATAGCGCTGATGACTCTCCCAGAACGACTGGGATTATCACCTCGAAAAATACACTCGAATCCATCATCAGAAGTGACGGTAACCATCCGCTTGCGGACACTGAGTATTGCATCATGACGATCCATCCAATCGATACCCAAGATTATATCATCCTTAGGTAGATCGACTACAATCAGATTTGACAACCACTCACGGTCGTTCAAACGAATCGGACAGTCCTGGACTTCACGATTTCCAATAATTCTTCTACCATCAGGTAGACCAATCACGTAGGGCTCGCAATCGATAACATGGTCTAGAGGCAAACGACTTAAACAAGTAGAAGATATAAAGGAGTGTGAAGCACCGGTATCAAAAAGAACACATACAGGTTGGGAGTGGATCTCGAGTATACCTGAAATCATGCCGGCCTCGGGATCGTCAGCTTTCTTCATCTCGTAAATCCTGGGTTTGTGATTACGGCACAGTGTACCACTTTGATTCCCACGGCCCATTCCCTATTCGCCGGTGGTCGATAGGAAGCGGACAGAGGTGTGCAGTTGCAGACGAGAGGATTGAGCTGGAGTATGAGGCGCCATGGATCAAGTCCGGTCCACTCCTGCAAAAACGAGCACGGTGACCATTCTTCCCACAAGTATGGCATGTGATGGCAGGCTTTGGGCAATTGAAGTTGATATGCCCCTAGCCCCCACAGTTATGACACACCACGGAAGAGGGAACTGCTCGAGAGTGTGATCCGGCGGGCTTTGCCGCCATGGATGGTTGATTAGAAGGGTTTGGCAATGGTAGGGCTTCTGAATGTCCCCGGTTACTCTCGATGCAGTTACGGTTCTTGGACCTTTTGTTGTTGGACTGTGGTTGTTTCTTGGAAATCTCCTTCGCGGTGAGTTCGTACTCCAGAGCCTTCTCGATGAACTCTGGTAAGGTAGTACAGTGGTGATTCAATAGATGCATTCTCATTCGGGGTTTAAGCCTTTTGAGAAAGTATTTGATCTTATCGGCCTCGGATCAGATAATTGTCGTGGCAAAAGGAAGGAGTGCTTGGAATTTCTCAGCAACAGATAATACATCATCGTCTTCAGACGGGTCGGGGTTCAATAGTTCCAACAGTTTGGCCTCACGGAGTGGACCTGGATAGTAACGGTCTAGCATGAGATTTTTAAATTCCTCCCGAGTGTAAACACCATCAGCTGGCCTTACTGAAAGCCACCAGGTGTGAGCGCCTTTGCCAAGGTAATACGCGGCTACGAAGCGATTCTCTTAGGCGATCCACCATCTGAAAAAGTTTCTCAAAATGCTCGATCCAATGCACAATGTCAGCAGGCTCAGAGGAGCCTTCAAAAGTCGGTGGTCGCTGGCGAGAAATGTCGCTGATAATCCGACTCACGGGTCCGCCAATTACAGGAGGAGGATGAGCCCCCTGTTGCTGGCCAGTAGCGGCCCTCTGCATAGCTTCCATTAGTTGACCCATCTGGGTCATCTGTGTCATCATGCCCTGCATTACGACGTAAGGATCGACACGCGCATCCCCGCGCCCACTGTGGTGCGATTGTTCCCTAGAAGGTGAACCACTGTCTGCGGAACTCTGATCCGCATTCACGCGTCTGTTGGCTCGAGGTATCGGGATGCGGCCCCTACCGCGGCCTCGTCCCCCTCTGCCACGACCTCTCAGGTTTCTTTCCATACTGAAAGAATCAGTCATAGTGATAATCATAAGTACAATTCAAGATACTAAAATTCATGCTAAGTTAATAGCAACAAGGAATCACATATTCAAGGAAAAAGGTTATCGATACCACAAATATCGCACCGAATATCTTATCGGTGTCAAGTCAAACAATTTCAATTGTATAATCAATTCAGCATTTACCTCGGATTATCAATCAGATAAATCCTGTCACAATTCCTCGAAATAACATGATCAACAAGGAGACCCATACTGATATCAATATCATGCCAGTAATTAAATCATGGCTCATAAAGTACATACCATATTTGGCTCGTAGGGTCAGGCGCTTGCACAGGTCACACGTGACACGAAGGTCTCTTGATACTAGTTCATTTCTCAATGACTCATAAAAAGGAAACAATTCTCTGATACCATCTTCTGTAACACCCCCAAAAAGGCGGCTATTACAGTGCCGTGAATCCCACGCTGGGACCCACCAGGCGATATTGAAAACAGATTAAACAAATATTATTTGTGATACCGAACCACAATGAATAGTCATTACTCCGATTAGGAGTTTATTAAAATATGGCCAACGGCCTTACAATACACAGGATCCAAAAAAAAACAAGTATAAACCATATGGGGATGGAAAATACTTCAAATGTCAAATACAACCAAAATAGCAATTTAAATGAAGCAGGAAATAACATAACACGGTTTAACATAACCGGACAACAAAGATGTGGGGACCCCGAACTAGTATCCTTCGAACCCTTCGCCGTCGACATGCTCTTCCCGTGCCTTGCCTTTGCCTCGACCTAAAATATAATACAAGTATTTCGCCCAACACAGGGTCAGATATACATGATAATCAATTCTTCTGACATTATACAATTCACATATATAGATTTCAAAGAAATCATTCCGACTATCAATCATACCCCTCGGGCGTATGAAACGATCAGTCACAAGCATCCAATAATATGGACGATTAATAGTATGGCTCAAGATGGACATCACAGTATGCCCGATCCGGAAATGTGTCCGTGCACATGTCCGCCCCGTATATGGAATCCAGAATATACGTGGGACAATGTACCTAATTAGCCTCACGAAACTACGTCTCGTGTGCACAGTCCAATGCGGAATAATATCCACCAATGACTACATATGTGCCTGGCTAAAAATCCTACACAATAACCAATCGGAACGTAGATATGATTCCGGATATGTCACGATACAACATGACAACGAATTCAACAAATCACATATCCGATTAAGGATCAAGAAAACTCACCGAAGTGAAAATAAGGCCAACCAGATCAACGATTCAAAACGACGTACTTGGGAATGCAACCCCATGAAGAGAACAGAATAACGTCAAGGACAATGTCAAACCACGACAAACATTTCATGAACAATTCATACATATGAAAGATATAACCATCACAAGAAATCTAATCATCATTATAACCAAGCAAGATAACTTGCCTCAAATCCGTAAGCGAAAGATAGTCCTTCTCCAAATGATCAAACGAACGGTATCCTCGGTTAAACACTCAATCGAACAAGCAACCTTGAATGAAACGTAATTCATTCAATAACATATTCACATAATATTAATATCAATTCGTAGGAAACGACTCCCGCAACCTACTCGAATAATTCATTCCACCCTAATGAATACCTTAACGATTAATGAAAGATTTCAATACATCTAATTCATCTTCCAAAATCGGATTACCATACCAAAAGTGTCCTTTAATTCTCTTGTTATTCTATGAACAAAACATCTTCAATTTGCCAATAAAATGGGTTTAAATCAAATTCTCATGTTCTACAACATCTACTATTATAAAAGGATAGTCATAATGAATTTGATACTCAATCTACCATGACAATATTGTTCATAAACAGCATTATCTTCTTAAGAACACTATCTATTTAGCATGATGATGAACCACATTCTAAGTTATCAACACATTAGATTGATGAAAAGTTATTGTTGTAGTTATCAAGATCTTTACCATTCTTCAAAGACTTGTGAAGCTGAACCATAATGATTTAAAGCTTCTAATATTTCTGAACAAGATCATCTAATCCTATCTTTAACATTATCAAGTTCTTCCCAAGGTAATTAAATACTTAAAATGGTGTTTAAACACTCTATGATATCAAGTTCTTGATTAAATCCAGCTATGATGAAGCTAACTGATCCAACAATGTTCTACTGAGTTAAATTCGTCCAACAAGATGAGTATGGTAGTTACAACATGATTAAAATCACTATATCATCAAGAACACCTCCATCTCAAACCCTTATTTATCATATTCATCAAAAGTGTTAAAAAGGTTGGATTAGAACTATGTTTTACTTGATTAATCTAACTCTAGGTGAAGTATAATTCGTCATTAACATCAACATAAGAAAATAATGCAGAGAGGAAAGTACACCTACCTCCAGAAATGAAGAACAACTTCAATGCTATGAGAAAATATACTCCAAGCTCAAGAACAACTCCTAGTCTCCAAGGAAATGAACTCCACTCCAAGATTTAAGGCTTAGAAACAAGTTGGTGAAGGTTGATATCGTTTTGGTAGTGCAGAGGTATGATATGTGAAGAGAGAAATTCGGTTTGGGGTTGTGAAGAAATGAAAAGTGTAGTCCTATAAATAGATCATGCGAGACTTAGCGCACGCTATCGGGACAGTTTAGCGTACGCTAATGCACTTACGTACGCTATCCGGTCGATATTACGTACGTAAGCGGCTTACAGTGGCTACTGTCTTGAATTATCGCAGGCCGTTAGCGCACGCTAATGAGAAATGGGTTACGCACGCTAATAAAAGTAGATTCTCACCGACACGACAGCTCAGACCTGATCACATGCATGCTAACGGCTAAGGAGTTCACGTGCTGAAGTCAACTGATGCCAGATTCCCTCCTAGCGTACGCAACAGAGAAAACCTTACGCACGCTAAGGCACATGATTAGCGTACGTTAACCGTACTGTGTAGCGTACGCTACATCAACAGAAAAATTCAAAAATGCAACACTCTAATTAACATCGAATCATCACATATGAAATGAAATAACAACGATATGATATTCAAATCTATAATACCTCAACATAATACTAAATGCAACGATTTATGATAATCAGATTATCCGAATAATACAACGACAGGTAAAAATGAAAAGTTACAGTCGGATATTACAATGCGAAGCAAGGCCAGAATCCAGAAACATAAACACGGAATATTCAAGATGACAGAGCTAAGCGTTGAAAGAAAATACAATTCCGACCACCGGAGAGTCCGTAATGCGACAAAGAAAATGAAATTCCCTAAACTTATAGGAAATTACAAAAATGACCCAAGTGCCCGAAAACCACGATACGACGTCGTATTTACGAACCGAAAGTCTCAACATGACCAACTTAACCATACGAACTTGCATAAACCAAGAAACAACGAAAACGAACGAGTTTCACGAGAATCGAACGTACATACAGCAAAACATGTCATAAAATGAAATTACGTGAAAACATCACCAAAACTCGTCCAAATGGAAAAAACTCCAGGAATAAAGTAGATTCAAAATGTCAAAACGGTTACAAGCGAGTCGATAAAAGTAGACATACACCAAAAATGGAAACTACTAAAAATGGAAAGGTACGGATATTACATTCTCCCCCTCTAAAATAAAGTTTCGTCCCGAAACTTAAGAATCAAAAAGTTCGGGGTGCCTCGAATGCATATCCTCCTCTAACTCCCACGTCGCTTCTTCTACTCCGTGCCTCGACCATTGCACCTTAACCAAAGGAATGGTTTTGTGCCTTAACTGCTTGTCTCGACGCTCCAAAATCCTGACGGGCCTCTCCTCAAATGTAACATCCCTCTCGATCTCCACGACTCCGAAATCAAAAATGTGGGACGGGTCCGGAACGTACTTCCTCAACTGGGAGATGTGAAACACACTATGTACATGACTCAACGACGGAGGTAATGTCGAACGGTACGCTAACTCGCCAACTCTCTCCAATATCTCAAAAGGTCCAATGTACCTCGGGCTGAGCTTCCCCTTTTTCCCAAAACGAAAAACTCCCTTCGACAGAGACACTCTTAACAAAACATGATCTCCCACCTCAAACTCCAAAGGTCGACGCCTAACATCCGCATAAGACTTTTGTCGACTCTGAGCTGCCAACATTCTCTTTCTAATCAATTCCACTTTCTCCCTCGTCTCCAACACAAGGTCCGACTCGGTGCCAACTAGATCGGACGGCTCATCCTAACATATCGGTGATCGGCAACGTCGGCCATAAAGTGCCTCATACGGTGCCATCTTAATCGTCGCGTGCCAGCTATTATTATAAGTAAACTCAATCAAGGCCAGATGCTCCTCCCAGTCACTACTCCAGTCTAACGCACACGCGCGCAACATATCCTCGAACGTCTGAATGGTACGTTCGGACTGTCCGTCGGTCCGAGGATGGAAAGATGTACTCAAACGAAAATGTGTTCCCAATGCCTTATATGCCGCCTGCCAGAAGTGCGATACAAACCGGCCATCTCTGTCTGAAATAATAGTCCTCGGCGTACCATGAAGTCTCACTATCTGCGCGATAAAAAGGCGAGCCAATCTTTATAGACCCCAAGTATACTTGATGCCTAGAAAATGCGCCAACTTAGTCAGTCGGTCCACGATCACCCACACCATATTCATTTCGGTCTTTGTCCTCGGCAAGTTGGTGACAAAATCTATGGAGATATCTTCCCACTTCCATTCCGGGATGGGAAGTGGTTTCAACAATCCGGTTGGCCACTGATGCTCGATTTTGACTTGTTGACAAGTCAAACACTTAGCCACAAACTCGCCTACCTCATTCTTCATGTCATCCCACCAGAAATTCTTTCTCAAATCTTTATACATTTTACTCGAGCCCGGATGGACTGAGTAAGGCGACGCGTGAGCCTCTCGCATAATACTCTGCCTCAATTCTAGGTCGTTCAGAACACAAAGCCGACCTTGGAATCTCAACACACCATCCTCATGTATCACGAATCCCGGGGCTTTCCCCTTCCCCACATTCTCTCGAAGCTGAATAAACATCGGGTCCTCCAATTGTCCTGATTTAATGTCGCCGACTAGAGACGACGAAATCTCAAGGGTACGCAACTGCCTGGAACTCTCTGATAGTACGATCTCAACGCTCAACCTCAATAACTCTCGCTGAAGTCCCGACTGGGCCGTAAGCAACTCAAACGCCCGAAGCGATACCGATTTCCGGCTCAAGGCATCTGCCACCACATTTGCCTTGCCCGGATGATAGAGAATCTCGAGGTCGTAATCCTTAATCAACTCCAATCATATCCGTTGTCTCATGTTAAGCTCTTTCTGCGTGAAAATGTACTTCAGGCTCTTGTGATCGGTGAAATCTAACACGACGAGCCATACAAGTAATGACGTCAGATCTTCAATGCAAATACAACTGCGGCCAACTCAAGATCGTGCGTAGGGTAATTCAACTCGTACGGTTTCAACTGACGGGAAGCGTAGGCAATCGTCCTCCCATGCTGCATGAGTACACATCCGAGTCCTTGGCCCGAAGCATCACTAAAAACTGAGAAACCCTCATTACCACTCGGTAAAGCCAAAACAGGAGCGGTCGTCAACCGTTTCTTCAACTCCTCAAAACTATTCTGCCTCTCATCGGTCCACACAAACTTCTCTGACTTCTGTAACAACTGAGTCAGCGGTCGAGCGAGCTTAGAGAACCCCTCGACAAATCTACGGTAATATCCGGCCAAACCCAGAAAACTACGGACCTCCTTCACGTTCTGGGGCGACGCCCAATCCAACAGTGCCTCTACCTTATGTGGGTCCACACGAACACCCTAGGACGAGATCACATGACCGAGAAACATAACCTCCCGTAACCAAAACTCACACTTTGAGAACTTCGCAAAAAGATGCTGAGTTCTCAAAATATCTAACACGATATGCAAATGACGGGCATGCTCCTCCTCGCTCCTCGAGTAAATCAAGATGTCATCGATAAAAACGACTACACACTTATCGAGGTACTCAATAAAGACTTTGTTCATAAGGTGCATGAACACGGCTGGGGCGTTGGTTAGCCCAAAAGGCATAACCACAAACTCGTAGTGACCGTATCTCGTCCGAAAGGCCGTCTTCGGAATATCGGTACCCTTCACTCGGAGCTAATAATACCTCGATCTCAAATCAATCTTCGAAAACACGGTTGCCCCTTGCAGTTGGTCGAACAAATCATCGATCCTCGGGAGCGGATACTTGTTTTTTATAGTCACTTTGTTCAACTCTCGGTAGTCGATACACAAACGAAGTGACCCATCCTTCTTCTTCACAAACAGGACCGGTGCGCCCCAAGGCGAAGCGCTCGGTCGAATATACCGCATGTCTAGTAACTCTCCCAACTGTTTCTTCAATTCAAGTATCTCGGCAGGCGCCATGCGGTATGGCGTCTTAGAAATCGGTGCCGCACCCGGCTCTAAATCCACAGTAAACTCAACCTCTCGGTCTGGCGGCAAGCCCGGCAACTCATCCGGAAAGACGTCAGGATACTCATATACTACTAGAATAGATGAGAGCTCGACTCCCCCTTCTCCCGATCTCGAAGCGTAACACCAATACCCCATACAACCTCCTCGAAGAAGTCTCACCGCTTTCAAAGCGCTGATCAAGAATCTCTGACTACTCCGCTTCCGCCCCACAAAAGAATGCTCGGTGCCATCAGAGGCTAACATCGAAACGGTTCTCGTTCTATAATTCATGATTGCCCCATGACGGTCCAGCCAATCCTCGCCCAGAATCAAATCTTCATCTCTAATATCTACCGCAATCAGATTAGAAGGCCAAACCCTCCCCGCGATACTCACTGGAAAATATCTAATCTCACGATCCCCCAAGATGCTATCCCCACTAGGCAGTTTAACAACAAATGGTTCACACGCAACTAGGCAATCAACATGCAGACGATGCAAACAATCCAGAGATATGAAAGAATGCATAGCACCAGAATCGAATAATACGGAAACAGGATGGTCAAGGATGTGAACGGTACCTGTAGCCACCGTCGCGTCTGGGTCTCCCGCTCGTCTCATCTCATATACTCGGGGCGGAACAGACCCCGCACTACAAGCTCCCCCTCTAGAAGGTTGTTCACGTCCTCGACCTCTACCAAAACTCTGTTGTGGCTGAGAAGCTATCGGTGCCTGATTTACACTCGGTTCCCCCGCAGCTAGGGCTGATATCTAAGTAACTGGTGCCCGAGCAGCATCTGTACATAACTTGGCATGATGCCCCATCCGACCGCAGGAATGACACTGAATCGGAGGTCTATCGCACTCACTCATAATGTGTCCAGGGCGACCACAGTTAAAGCAATTAGGACCATGCACTGAACCAGAAGGAGCAGACTTAGAACCGTTTCCTCGTCCAAATGACGGGGACTGACTCCCCAAGACTCGCGAGCCAGACTGAGCCTTCTGATATCCTCCAGACTTGCCTCCCGAAAACTGGCCGGAGGTCTTCTGCTTCTTTCCCTTGGCTACCGTCTTTGTCGCCGAAAACGACATCTCATAAGCCATCGCCTTATTCTGATACTCATTCAAAGTCGTGCACGCCAGACCAGACTTGTAGTGACGCACCCTCGGTTTCATCCGCATATCGAAGTGGCGGATCTTATCAAGATCATCTCGGACTTGGATTCTCACATAATGAAGTTGTTGGTTGTAGTCCTTGATAGCTTGAGAGATAGGAACATCCTGGGGCTTAGCCTCAAAGAAGGCTCGGATCATCCCCTCTTTCACTGGCCACGGACAAAACTCGTCTTCCATCAGCTCTCGAAACTCTGCCCATGTGGCTGCCCGGTCACGCGGTTTCACCGCTTGCCACCACGTTGCCGCCTCTTTGGCGAGGAAGTACTGAGCGATGGGTACCTTCCTCTCCTCAGAGCAGTCAGCAGCCTCAAATACTTTCTCCATCTCAAATAGCCAACTCTCCCAACCGGAAGGGTCGGAAGCACCATCAAACTGCGGAGGACGCATAGGAATCACGTCCTGAAGTAACTTATCATTACCGGATCCAGTAGGCGGAACCGGGTTAGCATTAGCCTGGCCGACCAAAACGGCCTGAGTCAGTAGCGTCATCTGGTTCGCTACTTGCTGTAAAATATTCGCCACTCCAACATTCTCATGCGCGTTGCCGGAGCTAGCAGACTGATCCTGCTGACCTCCGGAACTAGGCGGAACACTGTTCGACAAGGAAGGTATCGCCGAATCAGTTCCCTAGTTATCGGACATGGCCGCCCCACCGGCTGCGCCGCGTCCGCGACCGCGTCCGCGTCCTCTACCAGCAGGAATTCTGAAGAAGTAGTGGGTGAGTACAATTTAAACGCAAAACGCAACAAGATACCAAGAAACGAATAGAACAGAACAACGTAACGAGTCAAGTTAGGAAAAACTTACGAGCACCGGCGTATTAAGATGATGGCATGGCAGTGATACTGTTCAAAAACGACACTCGACTAGACCCAAATAACCGACAACCTAGGTATCTATAAACCTAAGCCCCGATACCATATTCTGTAACACCCCTAAGAGGATCAGGGCATATTACAGCGCCGTGGACCCCACACTGTGGAATACACCAGGCTAACGTACAAACACGACATTTGACAGCGACATACAATCATCGACAAAACGACAATTCAAATAAAAGACTAAAATCTGACAAATAAAACCTGACAGCAAATCCATTTCCCAAAACGGGAACACAACATTAGCAATTTCAAAAAGGAAGTACTCGAGAACTTAAACCAATTTCATAATACAGAAATCCCAAAACAAGACATCAATAATAAATGACAGAACAGAACACCAACAAATGACTACTGAACAGTATCATGCTTGCCCATCATTCTCATATGGCTCGTGTGCTCGGTTGTCTCCAAGACCTGAACCTGAAATACAAAAAGTATTTCCCCCATTTAAGGGGTTAGCGACAACTGCTAGTGCAAGTACAATCCATTTGAACTACCATTCTAATCAGATGAAAATATGCGCCAAAAATAATTTTAGAAATCATTTATATTCCGGAATATTTTACGGTGCACAAGCACAAAACACATTTTCGCCAACAAAACAATTCAAAGGTAACCTTGGTACGAGACTCACGGCCACCATACCCCGCAGAGCCCCGTCGGACATCCCTGGGTGGTTAACCATAGTTCGCGATACGAAACTCACGGCAACGTATCCCTAGAGGCCCTGTCGGACCAATCCCTAGGTGAACATACATATATCCATCCATACAACCACGAAATGCCATAATTCAAATACTAGAATGCGTAAACAAATGTAAAGTACTTGCCTTTGAGACATCTTTGAAGAATCGGAATTGAAATACGACTACGGACGGTCTGGGTGGAAAACGACGGTTCCTAAACGAAGGATCAACATAACTCAGTCCCAACGGACAACAATAATCGAATGGAATACACCCATAACCTCAATTACAAACCATGACAATGAACGATCAATCGATACGGGCGAGGGTTTATGCAAAACCTCCGCGAATTGATAATTCACGAATTTAACTAGGTGAAATGGATTGGGATTCATCCGATAACAACAATCGATGAGGAAATATACAACATATATGGACAATTCAGAATTAATCAAGAAAAACCCGAAAAAACCCCAAATTAGACAAGTTTAGGGTTTCTGAAGAAATACCTCGGATTGGAGTGGCGAGATGGATTAAGATGATGATGTTCTAAGCTTGGAACACAAGAATCGGTCTGCAATGAGGCTCCACGGATTAGTCTCCACAATTCGCCCTAAAATCACCGGAATCGCCCAATGTAAGTGAAGAGAAGGAAAATGACGGAAAAGGGGGCTGCTGTCCTATTAATATAAAACATAGTTAGCGCACGCTAACCATCAAAACATAGCGCACGCTAACGGGGATCGCAAGCAGTCCAGAAGTAGCCCGGCGTCTCTAGCGTGCGCTAGACATGTTTAGCGCGCGCTAATTACTACCCGATAGCGTACGCTACGGAAGCCTTAGCGCACGCTACCTGATGCTCAGTGCACAGGATATGAATTCAGAACCCCCACTGCCCAGTATGCTGAAATCGATAGCGCACGCTACAAACACCGAGTTAGCATACGCTAACCATACAACGATAGCGCACGCAAGGAATCAAGGAGTAGCGTGCGCTACTCACGCGGCGATTGATCTTGCTCCGTCGATCTACTGCTGCGAACGATGCGAAAAAATGAAATGCAAAGCAAGGCCAGAATCCAGATACATAAACACGGAATATTCAAGATGACGCGTTGAAAGAAAATACAATTCCAACCACCGAAGAGTCCGTAATGCGACAAAGAAAATGAAATTCCCAAAACATATAGGAAATTACAAAAATGGCCCAAGTGCCCGAAAACCATGATACGACGTCGTATTTATGAACCGAAAGTCTCAACACGACCAACTTAACCATACGAACTTGCATAAACCAAGAAACAATGGAAACGAACGAGTTTCACGAGAATCGAACGTACATACGGCAAAACATGTCATAAAATGAAATTACGTGAAAACATCAGCAAAACTCGTCCAAATAGAAAAAACTCCAAGAATAAAGTAGATTCGAAATGTCGAAACGGTTACAAGCGAGTCGATAAAAGTAGACATACACCAAAAATGGAAAGTGCTAAAAATGGAAAGGTACGAATATTACATGTTGAGTTTTTGTCTCGTCGGATTTTGTTTGACTGAGTCGTGTCACGACGCGTCGTCTGAGTTGGTTGGTCGTGATTAGTATCGTGGGGCGATCATCATCTTCGTGTGACATGTGGATGTAAGTCTCCCTTATTTGTGATTGTGCCTCGTCTGATGCGAGTTACTGGTATGATTATGTGTTAAGTGATGGAATCTTTATGCAGATTCTTGGTTTTGTGATGCGTTTATGTGACTCTCATATTTTGTTTATATGAGTGGTGTCACTATTTATGTACTCTTGACTGTTGGTTTCGTCTGCTGCATATGTATTTTAAAATGATTTGTCCGTTTGCAAGTGTTTTCGTGAAACCTTGTGCTCAATATGGTATGGAAATGTATATGGGTGTGATTTGCTCAGTCCGTAGAGGCTTCGGATGGACCAGTGGTTTAGCCCCGGTCCTAGACAAGTTTGAACTGTGATATTTGACTGTTTGTTTTGAGGCAAAAGACTTGTATTGTCTTGATTTTGAACGAATTGATGCGTGAGCTATGATGTGTATAAGCGATGTTGATACACATGAATTTTTGGGCATTCTAGCCTATTGGATTATTTTTGAAAACCTTGAGTATCTTAGAAAATAAATTTCGAGACGTACTTTTCAAATGAATTATTTTCTCGCGGTACTTCCAAGGTGCCACAATATGTTTCAAAAAATTTCCACTTGAGGACCAAAATGTTTTGAGATATTTTCAATGATTTAGAAACGCTTTTGCTTAGACCCGAGGGTCGAATATTTTTGAAAGTTTTTCACTAAAAGAAAAGTGTCCTCATTTTTGTTCAAACGCAAGATGGTTTTCAAAGTCTCGATAATGGTGTTTGTACAACTTTTTAAAAGGTGATACTCAAGATCAACTAGTGTTTCCAAAATCATTTCTTTTTCAAAGGTGGTTTTCGTTTTTAAAACCTATCGTTCCTGGTTGCGGTCCGGGAATGTATGTATGATGTTCGCACTTTCGTTAGGGTGTTAACCCCCGAGTTGTGATTAAATTGGTGGTGTGAGCGTTGAGTCATTCACCACGCGCTTGTTCTGTTAGCCCTCTGTGAGAGGTGTGATGTTGATCTCTAATGTTGTCATTTCGTGGTGAATTGCGTGTTGTCGCACATGTGCGATCTGTTAAAGCTTGGGTTTGTACGTTTGTGTAAATGTGTGATTGTTTCATGATGTTTTGTGATTATGTGCTGGTTATCGTTCGGGCTGTTGAGATCGCCGAACGATGTCATCATTGCTGTGATGTTGATACGTGTGTTGCTTTATGATAGTAATCGTCGTATGTGTTGCGTGTTATGATTTTCTGTTGTGCTGAGTTGGCATCTCCGGTTTGTTGTTTGGCGATGTTATATTCCATTGTACCTAGCAGTTGTATATTCAGTATGCCGAGCCGAGATACTTCAACCGTATTGTGTCGGGGGCATGTACGTACAAATTGTCCCTCTCGTGAGTAACGCATTTCAAGTGTGGACTCGAGGGACAAAAATTCAGTTTTGCGAATTGGTTACCGAGACTTCTGGAGTCCGCACTTCAGCACAGATATTAGGATCGGCTCTGAGAGGCCCATGGGAGATGTTCTGTCGGTTGCTTGTTGTGTTGTCCCCTTGCTTTCGTTGTTGTGAGTTTCGGGGACGACACGTTGGATGTAATACCCGTATTGTTTTTGGACTTCTGCATTTTTCTCCTTCTCAATTCTATCGACTCGTTCGTGTTCGTTGATACTTTCTGAACTTGTTCTGTATTTCGGTTTTATCGTTCGAATTAGTCGTGATATTGTTTTGGATCGATCTGTTTATCGTTGTGACTTTTCCGAGTTCGGTTCGATTCTTGTGAACCTTGTTCGAAAGTAACATCTTTTAGTTTCTACCAGCTCTTTAATGTCTTGAGTTGAAGTGTGAACTTCGGAGTCGTTGTTCGACCATTGTTATTCGATCATTGTTGTTCGGTCGTTGTTACTCGATCATTGTTTTCTTTTCGATCATTGTTGTTCGATCATGGTTATTTGATCGTTGTTGTTCGATCATTGTTGTTCGATCGTTGTTGTTCGATCATTGTTGTTTGATTGTTGTTGTTCGATCATTGTTGTTCGATCGTTGTTGTCCGATCGTTGTTGTTCGATCGTTGTTGTTCGATTGGGGTTGTCTGACTGTTGTTGCCTGGTCTCGTACCGCGAAGAATTGTCGTTCACCGTTAGTCAATTGTTTCAAGTGTGGCCAAGTGGGTCACCGAGCTGTGCATTGCGAGACGGTAACTGAGAGATTTGGGGATCGAGGTTGCGTCTCTGCTTCGAAAGGACACGGAGATGCCTAGTGTGGTTTTTGAGGATTTCGGCGTAATCCGAATTGTTTGTGAATGTCCTTGTGGGTCATTTTGTGTTTATTTTCTGTTTTCTCGACTGTGCGGGTTTCCTTTTAATAGGTGTTTTGTGTTTTGTGATTGTTCGGATAATTGGCTTGATTGTATTATTTGTTTGATGACGCTAGTCACTTGTTGGTTTTATTATGTCTCTGCCTGTGGCGTTGTGTTGGTCGTCGTGGAGCGTGTTTTCACGCCGTATATTTGCGTTGCTTGTAACGTTTCGCCGTGGGGCGTAAGTTATGCGTTTCTTGTGTATCTCATTGAGTTTTCCTAGCGGGATATTGCTTCTCCCTACTTGTTTTAAGTTTCGGGATGAAACTTCTTTTAAGGAGGGTAGTATGTAATATCCGCAATTTCGATTTTCGGTAATTTTCTTTTTTTGGCGGAAATCCAACTTAGCGACTCTGTTGTGGCCGTTTTGTCATTCCGAGAATGATTAATTCTGCACTTTTTGTCATCCGAGTTCGTTTCGGTATCGTTTTGTTGAGTTCCGCGTTCTTAAGTGGTTTTTCCGCACTTGAGTTCGATTCTTGTTTCTCGTAAGTTCATTTAATGTCATTATTCATGTTGCGAGCTTTGGCTTGGTGTTTCGATCGTGTATCATGTATTTCGGACGTTTTTGGCCAATTTCGTAATTTCCCAAAGTTTGGGGTAATTACTCCCGTTGTCGAATTTCGAGCCTTCGGGTGGTCGGAATCGTGTGTTCTCTTAGCGCTTGGTTTCGTCTTTGCGAGTACTTCATAACCGTATCTTCGATTCATATTCAGGTTTGGGTTTCGAGGTTGTCCGGACCGTCGGAAGTGGCCACGGCCGAGTCATGGCCGCACGTGTTGGGG
This sequence comes from Orobanche coerulescens, assembly GCA_033398695.1. Classification (NCBI taxonomy): domain Eukaryota; kingdom Viridiplantae; phylum Streptophyta; class Magnoliopsida; order Lamiales; family Orobanchaceae; genus Orobanche; species Orobanche coerulescens. The sequence continues at coordinate 39,991,336 of CM065802.1, forward strand.
CATTGGCACACCTGGCCGAGTTACGGCCGCAGGTGTCCTAAGATTCTGGCCGTAAGGCTGTTACGCACGTAAGGCGACCCGATAACATACGTATCTTTGCCGCGATTTGGGCGGTTGGTCGGGATGGCGATTCTGGCCGTAAGCGCCCGGCAGGTACCGGCTATATAAGGCCCATGCAGCAGGTCACTCGGCCATTTCCACCTTTTTCTTCATTTTTCGCGATCCTTCGACAGAAATTGAGGGTTTTGATCGAGAGCATCTTAAAACAACATCTTTTGGAAGGCTTGTGTTGATTATAACAACATCTAATCCTTGTTCTTCGTCGGATCGAGGTAATTTCTTGAAATCTCCTAGAATTGACTTTTGAGATTTCCTTCTTGATTTTCGTTGTTCGTCCGATTTTCATGAATCGGTTGGTGTTATTGAACATTATTAATCATGTTCTATGGGTTGTATATCCGTATTTCGAGTTTGTTCAACTCGATTGGTGATTCGAGTGTTCTTGGGAGTTATCGAGCGTTAAGTGTTCGATTAAATGTCCCAATGAGTTTCCCTTCGATAGTTTGGTGGGATTTCCGTTGTTTTTTACCTTGATTCTCATTGTAATCGTATCTTCGTTGTTTTTATTGTTCCTTTTGGAGAATTATAGGTGCTCGAGGATTCCGAGTTGAATCCCATTTGGTGATTGATTATTCTTGTGGTGTTATTCTCGTAGTACTCGTGGTGCTATCGCATTCTTGATAGGGTTCGGGGATGTTCGACCGCATTCCATCCATCGTCTCGTTGCGATCGTGGTTTTGAGGTAAGTACCTTGTCCATACAATTCTTGTTTTATGGATATGATAATAGTGATCGTCTAAATGTGGTTGTTTGGTCGTTTGAATTGAACTTTCAAATATTCGGTTAGCCTTGTTAAAGTCTCTCTTTCAAAATGCGTGTGTTTTGTGAATGTTGTGTCTCGTGAATGATTAAGTGAACCCTATGAATACGCTTGGTGTTGTTGTGCTTCGATAAAATATATACATATGTTATCTAATTTTGGTACGCTGTGATTTGACAATTGTGTCATACTTCGTGTTTGTTGCTTTTGGGTGAATTGCTCGAATATCCTTGGTATGATATATATAAATTTGTGTGGACCCATTTTGCTCACCTTGGGAGGGTCCGACGGGGCCACGGAGGGAATCCAATGGTATAGCCCTGGATTCACGAGTTGGTGTGTATGTTTTGTGAATGTATTTTGCTCACCTTGGGAGGGTCCGACGGGGCCACAGAGAGAATCCAATGGTATAGCCCTGGATTCACGAGTAAAACTTCACGAGTTGGTGTGTATGTTATGTGAATGTATTTTGCTCACCTCGGGAGGGTCCGATGGGGCCACGGAGGGAACCCAATGGTATATCCCTGGATTCACGAGTAAAACTTCACGAGTTGGTGTTGATTTTATGTACGTCGAGGACACGTGACGTGGGTTTTTAACCCTGTGAATTGTTGTTGGTTTCATTTGTGAAAACAAAAACCTTTGGGCTATGACCTCTGTTGATTTTGGAAAGAGAAGGATTTCATAATCCTATATTGTTTTCTATTAAAACTCCCGAGGGCATTTTAAACTATTTTACAAACCGTTCTCGTTATTTGCGATCTTTCGGATTTGGAAAGTTTTACTCAAACTCTTGCCTCAGGATGTATTTTGTTTCGTTGTATTTGAATCTTTGAGGATTCCTGGTTATTACTGTTCTTGGAACTTGAATTGTATGGCTCGTATTTGCACTTTGTACTTGCACTAGCAAAATAGTGGAATTTTGCTAACCCTCGAGAAATCGGGGGGTGGATGTCTGTATTGCATTCAGGTTTCGGCGAGCATGGCACAGGGTCGGCATGAAGGATGATGAAAGATTATCGATACTAATCACGTGTGGAACCGTACATTGTGTATTATTTTGGTTGTACTTTATTTCTGCTGCAGTATTTTATTCCCCATTGTACGGAAGTTTATTGTATTTTGACCCCTGCATGGGCATGTATTTTAATTGAGTTGTATGTTATTATTGAAAGACCAAATTGGTCTACTGAGTCCTTTTAGCCTTAAAGGCATTGTTGAGATGTTCAATGTTGTTACCAGCCTGGTAGATCCTTGAGGAAGGGTTCTACGGCGTGTAATATCCCTGAGCGGATTGGGGATGTTACAAAAAATATCTTGATCGTAGGGAAAAGAGTACAGCATCTAGACACATCAAGTTTAGACTTCGTCCTTTGAATCTATCCTCTCATATGATTGTTACAATTGATCATAGCGCTACTAAGGTGACCATTCCATCGATCCCTAAAATCGTACATCTTGTTACCTCGTTAAAAACCTTTCCAAGTGATAAAAACTTTGTGGGAAAAATAATCCTTGGAAGGAAAAGAGTATAACATACGATGTGGATGTAAGACTACCCCTCAAGTCTACATCTCCCCCTGATTTGTACATCAATCAAGTAGTTGTTGCCTCATTAAAAACTTAGCCAAGTAACAAAACCCAATGGGAGAAAATGAACCTTGGTCAAAGAAAAGAATACAACACATATATTAAGTTTCTTTATAATCATCATTTCCTTGTGATCTTTACATCGATCTCGGGAGTTGGAAAAATCTACATCTCCCCCAATGTTTACATTCATATATCGTTGCCTCGTTAAAAACCTTGCCAAGCAACCAGACCCAGTGGGAAAAATAAACTTTGGTCCAAGGAAAAGAGTGCAGCTTATGTGAGTATGTTCCCTTATATCTCACATATTTCCCGTTATGATCATTCCATCAATCAAGGGGATTTACAAGTTACATCATGTTCACAAATGTAAGTATGCTCATCAGTGGTAGTACTTAACCGCTAGTTCCTCACAAGTTTAGAATGATATTTCTTAATCATGTACACTCACGGACTGATTCATGCAAAGTAATAATCATGTCGTGAAGGAGGTAGCCAAAAGGGGTTTGCTTAGTTGATTTCCAAAACATAAGCAATTCATACCAACACATACTTTGTGGTAGTTGCTTCGGCACCAGCATTTACTTTAGCATTTGCCTTTTCGTAAGCAGCTTCCTTTGCCTGCTTGTAGGGAAAGAATAGCCCCAAGTCAACGGTTTAAGTATCAAAAGATATTCTTGATACCATTCCATTGATGTTACGTCGATGTTGAACTAAATCTAGTCAGCGAATTAACTGAGGAGTGATATCAGGTCGTGTACATTCAGCCAATTACAATAATGCGCTATTGCACTTAAGTAGGGAATTTCAGCTCCCAAAGCTCTTCGTCAGTTTTCTTTAGACGAAATGGATCTTTCCTTTGCATCCAAATGTTCGACCTATCGTGGAGTGCTAGTCGGGTTTACCTTGTCCATGTTAAAGTACCTGAGAATCTTCTGGACATAGGTAGACTGGTGGAATGAATTCCACAACCCGATGTTTATGTCAATGCCTCGACAGAACCGAATTTTGCCAAGATCTTTCATCTCAAACTCAGATTTTCATTATCCGGTGGTTTCTCTTATTTCATCAAGACCGATTACGTCCACGTCATTGGAGTACATTGCGATGATCGTGAATCCGGAACTTATTTGTGAAGACGCAGGGACACAGTTCATTGTTCTTATATCCCTTCCCAATCAAGTAGTCACTTAGACGGCTATACCACATCCTTAAGGATTGCTTCCAAACCGTAAAGTTGAGCGTTCCAATGAAATTCCAAACGCACTCCGTGGACTAAAGTCACTTGATTTGGGTAATGAAATGCCATCGGGCACTTCCATATATATCTACGTATTTAGATCCCCATAGAGATACGCAGTAACCACATTCATTGGCTGCATTTCCAGTCCATCGGAAATTACTATGCTAATCAAACAGCCGAACGTATACGTGGGAGTACATTTCCTCGTAATCAATTTCAGGGCATTGTGAGAAGCATTACTTCGTGAACCTTGTACATTAGGACTCTATTATTCTCACTACGCTTTACGACAAAGGTTCGTTTATGTCCTATAGGCTTTACACTTGGTTAGGTTAGCACTACCTACACCAAATACCTGACCTGACTCTTTGTCGGAGAATCTAGTTCTACCTGGAATGTTTTTCTTATAATCCAATCAGCTCTATGTTGATTTCATCCAACTGAGCGAGGTTCGACATCATCGTACTTTAAGATTCATGACATGTCATCAAAGTGGGTGGTTGATCAGGCCACACCCTCATAATTTCATCGAGATTCTTGATTTTCTGAATCATATCTTCGAGGCGTCCCTCTCGTCATGACTCATGGAAATAATAAAATCAAGCATGATCTCATGAAATGAGTTCATTGATGGTTAACATGTAATTTTTTGCCATACTCTACCTCTTTCTTAGGTAAGTATTTAGTCGAACCATGAGGCTTCCACCCCTTCCTTCGCAGGGAGCCATGACCTCAACCACACCTCCACCAGGTGCAGTTGCATCACCCAGTTCATTGGCGATGTGCCCCTTAAAGGGGACTTATAACCTTACAGACATATTTGCAGCTGTAATATGAGATCTTGTCACTTGAACGATATCAGTAAATGCATCAGGCATCGAATCTGCTACATCCTGAAGATCAAGTATTCTTTATGCTTCACGGTAATATTGTGAAGTTCGGGGATCATAATGAGACAAAGTGGGGAGACACCATGACAATTCCTGTCGTTCCCCGAGAAATTACATTTTATCTCCTCCCCCTAACGACGGGAAGGTTGTCTCATTAAAGTGACAATCCGCAAATCGTGCGGTAAAGAGATCAATGTGAAGTTTCTAAATAGCGGATAAACGCTTGGAGATTCTTATCCAACGTGAATACTTAATTATTTCTAAAGACCGATGCGTTGTGGGACGCAGAAGCATATATAATTCATAACCAAATATGCGGAATTGGTACTCAAGTTCGTCTGAATCTAAAATACAAAAATCAGGCTATCCAGTTACCAACTGGTATGCATAAACTAATTGGTTAGAAGAGGGTCTAAGAATGAGCGATTTAAGTAAAGTTGCGTGCAATATTGCATAATCCCAGGAAAAAATATGCTAATTGGTGCGCATAACCAATGACATAATCACCATACGTATTCTTTCGACAGTTTATGTGAGACCGTTTGCATATGCACATGGGACGAGATACTATTCATTAATCTCTATCATGCAATAAATATCAAGTACTTTTTGATGTGAACTCTCCAACATCATCGAGTCCTTTAGATGTGATAAGGGAGGTGAGTCCTTATAAATTATTTTGGAAGTTCTGCAGCAGTTTGAGCGGACACGAGAGCGACATGTGACCAATATGTTGGAGAATCCATCAAAACCATAAATACATAAATGGTCCGCATATAGGTTGGTGGATCCAAAATTATCTCTTTATATTCAGCGTAAGAATAGAATGCTTGCTTTTGTTTCTTTAGCGTAGGAATGTCTCGCTCCCATATTGATTAAAGAGTAGGCTTTGCAAAAATGAGTGGTGCGCATTTGATATGCATCCGGTTCTTTGGATGATATAACACGATTCAACATTGTTCTTTATGTCGAGTTGTTGCCACATTTTCGCTTGAAAAGTAATGATGTTCGTACAAGTTCTTTAGTACATGGATCATTATACTTCGACCAAGATGACCTAGTCTATCGTGCCAAAGTCTATATGAGTCTATGTCCCAAAGTACATTGTTGGTGACAACATAGGATTTTAAAAACCTAATAATAGTGAGGTACATCCACTAGATCGACTCATCATTCATTCTAAAATGCATTTACGTCCACATTCATAAGAATTAATAAAAGAAACTCTATTCCATTCTAACATTGGGTTTCAATCTTGAAACCACTGCTACGTATATTATTGAAGCTAAGTAGGTTCAAAGGGATCTATGTGCATATAGAGCATCGGTAACTTGGAAGACTGCCATTTAGGCATCAAGAATTGGGCATTACCTCGCCGTTTGATGAGTTGGGAGGACCCAATCATCGTAGTTACCGAGGTTTGGCAGGCGACTAATTCGATGAATAGAAGCTTAATTCTAAGAACATTCAAGTTCTACTCGATTCATTCCTTAGAAAAGAGAGAAATTTCAAACCATAAGCATTCAAGCAATATTCAGTACTTCGGAATAAAGCTAAGAATCTAACGTAAGCAATATTAATATCTTGTTCGTGAAACAACATTGCATCACGCCATTATTGAAAAAGAAAACACCAACACAATCGTCTTGAGGCAACTATACCAAATGTAAACGAGAAAGTAAACATAATACTAAAATTCAGTCTATAGACTATGGCTCGTATGACTCAATTCGACGATTGGTGACTGTGAAATTGACATAGGGGGACTTGTCTAGATCATATTCCTCCATATTGTGAGTTCTCCTTTCTTTGGACTCTCTATATTTCTTGTAGTGAGATACGACTTGCTTGCTTGCATGGCAGTTCTTGTATCATGTCCAGCATCTCCATAATGATATCACGGTTCATTGCCAACTCAAGCCTTAGAGGCGATATGATGTGTAGGTGCTTTTTGGTTCCCTTGGCTAGAAGAGCCGGGAGCACCAAGTTTTCGCATTACAATGGAAGAACCCCCACGTCCTTGACCAAGAAGACTATCATGTCCAGTCCCCTATTCATTGGGGTAGTTTCCATCCTTCACTTTGCCATAATTGGCCTCGGGAATTTTTTTTGTTCCAACTGGCCTGATATTAATGCTCACTAACACTTCGTTATGCCTCTCAACTACTTGCGGTAGGTTGATTAGCTTACTGAAGGTAGTGATTCTTTTATTATCATACTCGAGCCTATACTGGTTCGCTAGTATTAGGGCTGAAGTAGGGAAAGTGGAAAGGGTTTTCTGGATCATGTCATCTTCTGTGACGTCCTTCCCACAGAAATTTTGGCATGCCTTGAGGCGAAGCATATCTTTGTTGAGGTCGTTGATCCGTTTATAATCAAGCAAGCAGATTTGATTCCATTGCACGGTCAACTCTGGGAGCAAAGTTTGTGAATGTTCCCAAATTGGCCCTTAAGGGCATCCCACAGTTCTTTAGGGAATTTCAACTGTAGATATTCCTATCTCAGACTGGGTTCGATGTGTCACCTAAGGAATATAAGTGCACTCGCTTTTATCTTACCAGGTGGTACTTGGTCTGTGGTGTTAAGGAGCGTACCACTATATTCTTTAGTGATAAATGTGGTCTCGACGTAGGAGACCCATCTATGGTACTCAAGCTCTTTTGAGTCCAATATATCAAATTTGAGGCGAGTTGGGTAAGCTATCTTAATACAAGAAAAAGGAAAATGATTTTTCACAGTTTACCATGAGTACTTTCCATGATAATGAGGAGCATTATTATTTTTCCGGAACCAAGATATGGTCAAAATTATTTTCGATGCTATTGAGGATTACCAATAAAATTACTTTATCACGGTTCGAGTTGATATAGACAGTAGAAATAAGCCCTCTAAAATCTACTAGTGATGAAGCCTAATTTGCATGCCATATCTATATATGTATGCAAATATATGTATATTTATAGATATAGGCACATAATTCTAGGAATATATCTATACACGTATTATGCAGTCAAGTAGGTCTCTTATGACGCAATATAATTATTAGTTCATGTAAATTACTTCTAATTTAATTTGTTTTAAGCAATTTACTTTGATTTAATTAAAGTTATTAATGCATCATGCTTTAATTGGTTTAATTAAGCATAAACAAATTTATGAAATATAAATATGCATTTAAAGTAATTAAAGCATGTAGAATTGCGCACGTTACAAATAGTAGGGTTATTCGGATTGTGCACCTTATAGGAAAGACACGATTCTTTCGTTGGGCATACCATCAATTTGTTGGGTAAATTGCCATATTCAATCCAAACGCCGTTTGAGCCGTCTTGGTTCCTTGCAAGACATGTAAAACAACAGATTAAGTTAATAAAAAATATATAATTAATCTATATACTTTTTTTTCTTAAAAATAGGTAAAGGACGGTCCCTGTGTGTTGGGAATTAGAATTGTAGTTTGGGCCGAGGAACAGATAAAGCCCAAACTGAATTGTTGCTCGCGTCTCTTTATGTTCAAGCAGCTTCGCTTGGAGTTCAATGACATCAAGTTCCTTCTAAACATCATTAAACTCGCTAAGGCTTGCCGGAGAGCGTTGCGGTCACCGGACTCTGCGGCGGAGACGAGTAGGCGGATGCGGAGAGGAATTTCAGAGCGCTCGAGGCGCGTCCGAACGTCCGGGCGGAGACGAGTGGGTGGGATACGGGTCGAAAGAGCGTGGGCTGTGTTCTGGGAATCTGGTTTTTGAAGCCAACGGTCGCGATCAGAGAGGATGACAGTCAGATAATGAGATTTAAGGTTTTGCCGGCTGGGGTTGTAGGGGTGTCGGTGGCCCTTGGGGAAGAAGATCAAGACGACGGAATTAGGATTTCAACCGATTTTAGATGTCACTGGACAGATGCACTGGATACAGGCTGAGCAGACTTCTGGTCTGGGTCTGCGGTTGAAGGCGGCGGCGACGGTTGGCTGAACTGCTACTTCAATTGGTGAAGACGATGGCGGCAGATGATTCCAGCTAGGGTTTTCCGATTTTTCCTTTTTCCTCTTTCGGCCCGGGAAGGGGATGACAGCGGGTTTGCAGAAAAAAATCTGATTTTCGTTTTTTCTTTTTTTTTTCGGAAAAATCTGACGTTTTTTTTCTTGCTCAGTTGGGAGACTACGTGTTGATAACGTGTTGAAGGGAAAATAACTGAGAGAGAAAGTAGGGCAAAAACTGTGTATTATTCCATTGATGACATCCCTTTAAATAGGGAGAAATACATACAAGCAGGCATAACCCTACCTGTTGTGCGGCGATTTATACGCCTCGATGGCGATCGGCGTAATGGTCAAGAGCCAACCATAGAAGACAGATGATGGGCAAACGCCTAGCGGTCGGCGTCCAAGGCGATTGTCTATTGGTATCTGGCGATCGCCTATAATGTCCGACCATAGACGATCGTCCCCTGCCACGTATGAATCCGACACCCGTCAGAGTCTTCGAAGACCGAATCTCGGACGAAGACCCACGTGCAGATCCGCAAAAGGCGCCACAAGATAAGGCATGTTGACCCCAGCCTGTCACCACCTTCGCACCTACCGACAGGCCCGCCGAAAGGTACAAAATGGGTCCTCCCCTGACAGCGACTCAGGACGCGTGTGGACTTCTCATTGGCTCGCACTTCTGGCTGCCAGCAGCAGCCTCGGACTTTAAGGAAACAGTCCCATATGATGGGACGATCGCCCACATTATTCTAATATAGAATACGGCGGTCGCCGCGATCGCCAGGGAGGACCTAGCAACCTCTCCTACTATAAATAGAAGGCCTCCAACAGTGGCCTAAATAGAGAGAAACTACTGGATGAATACATACACATACACAGTGAAATATATTGGCAGTAAAAATCATTCACATATACAGAACACCAAAAGCAAGAACTCACAGAGCATCATATCTGGTTCTTCCGACAATCTTCACGCTCTACAGCTAAGATAACTAGAGTCTTTACATTCATTGTCATAGATTCTAACATTAATATTTGTACTCCAAAGTATTCGTATTAATAACATCTCGCGAGAGTATTCAAGCCCGGGACTAACAACCCCGGCAAATCTTGTGTTATTTACTTTCCCACGGAAGTGTTCTCGCATTTGTTTGTTACTCGACCATTCCAGCAATATCATCTCTGGATAATATTTTGGGTAACAACAATTGGCGCTAGAAGAAGGGTATCTTAACCTTCGTTTTTATTCCGACCGTCTCGAAGAACACTCACTGTTCTCCGGGGCATATACTTGAAGAAACACTCACTGTTCTTCAAAGAAAAACTTTCAGAAACATGACATCTGCCACAACCTCCAAAAGAGCCACCCTGCGATCTGCCGGACCTCTCATTCCGGCCCAGACCGAATCCCAACCTACGGCGGAAGGCGACCGTGGCGACGCTAGGCTCTCACTCCCGCCCCCGAGGGATGGTCCCAGCCTCTCACTCGATCAGTTCTAGACTGTGGAACAGATCGAGGAGGCTATGGCCATCCTCAAGGAGCGACGGCGGGCATGCGACTCACCCACCATTACTCCCTCCGCCATCCGCCGTGCGGGCAAGCGGAAAATCAAGGGGCTATATGTCGAGAAATCGTCAGAAAGCCCCGAGCCGCAAGAAAAAGCGCTCGTGAGGCGGGACGACTCCGTCTTCAGCCGCCTAGGGAGCGATACCTCATGGAGACCCTGGCATTCGGGTCCCAGCCAGGAGACATCGGAGTCCAAATCCGTCACCAGGAGTTCGGCATACCCGACTCCCAGAAGACAGGCCGGCCAATGGGCTCCCCCTCGCCCAAGAATTGAGCTCGGAGACGGAGAACTCGTCACTTACCATGGGGCCAGGAGATCAGTACATGATCGCCTTGGCTCCCGCTCCGAGAGCCAATCAGCAAGCAGTCAGGCTACGGCGATGGCCGCCATGCAGCGTCAGCTCGACGAAATGAAGGCGCTCCTAGAAACTGGGACAGGTGCCAAGAGATCGATCGCTGGACCGAGTGAGCCACTCGCGGTCCAGATCGAGCTCGCCCCAGTTCAACTGAAGATCGCTCCCCCTCAAACACCTCTATACGAGGGGAGATCGGATCCTGAGACCCATTTGAGCAAATTCCGGATTTACATGACCGGATGTGGAGCATCGGACGCGACGAAGTGCCGAATGTTCCCATTGACATTGGGCGATCTCGCCCATATGTGGTACATCTCACTGCCACCGTGCTCGATAAATTGTTTTGAGAAGCTGGCGAACGAATTCACGTCGTATTTTGCCGCCAAAGTTGCCTGGCCAGAAGGCCCCCACCGCATGATGAAAATCAGGCAGGGGAAGAACGAGCCCGATGAAGACAAAATCGACCGGGTGGATGAAATAGTCCTCACCGGCGAGCCTATTAGCGATGAGCTCGCTCTCTACTCGGTCCTAGGGGGATTCTATGGCCACTCGCCCATGTTCAGGCACCTCACGAAGGACATCCCCCCGACCTACGCGATCTTCCGCGTCAGGGCTGCCGACTTCCTGGCTAGGCAGAGGATGCTCACCCTCCGCTTAGGTGAGGGATCTACCGGGGAAGGGAAGGCGCCATCTTCCATCCCGAGAAAGGCGGTCGTCAAGCCCAGAAAGGCGATCGCGAAGCCACCCGGCGAATTCAAAGCTTTCGAGGATGTGGAGGTTCACCTCCTCCGCAACCTCAGCCTATCTCAGGCCCACATTTTCAACGCCATCAAGGGGCGCGAATGGCTTAGCAAACCGAAGCCGGTGAGGGACCACGGTCATCTAGACCGCAACAAATTTTGTGCCTATCACAAGAGTCCCGGCCACAACACCAGCCAGTGCCGCGACCTCCTCAGGCAACTCTGGCGACTGTTTGAGGAATGCAAATTGGATAACTTGGTTACCAAGCCAGAACCTCGAGCAGAGAGGACCGGAGGGCTCGGACGCCGACAGAACGATGGAATCCCTCCCAATCCGGTCGCCAGGATCGAGCAGAACGAGCCAGAGTACTCTGATGGATCTATCCCTCTGATCAACCCTGGCGGTCGGATCAATATGCTTCAGGAGGGAGGTGGAAACCTCGGAGGCCTTTCCCCGGTTTCCACTCTGTCGAACAGAAAGAGGAAGGCCGAATTAAGGGCGTTCTCCGGGGTCCATGTCATAGTACCCCCAGAGCCGACCATCTCCAAAGACGCGCTCATCACTTTCTCCAACAAGGATAGGGAGGGAGTGCAGTGACCCAAAGAGGATGCATTAGTAATATCTGCATGTATCCTTGGGAAAATGGTCGATCGCGTGCTGGTTGACAATGGGAGTTTCTGCAATATTATATTCAAATCCGCTCTTGACCAGCTCGGCAACCTGACCAAGTTCATCAAGCCCTTCGACACCGTGCTTCAAGGGTTCGGCGACAGCACAGTCCAAGCCTATGGAAGGATCAAGCTCTCTGTCGAGCTAATATGCTTTTACGATCCCAAGGTTAGGATTACTAGGAACCTAAATTTTGTAATCATAGATAGGCCCAGCATCTATAATGGGTTCCTAGGTCGTCCATTTTTAGAAACCTTCGAGGCATTCGCCTCTTCTTTCTTTTACTATATCAAATTCCCCACTACCGATGGGACGGTCGGTACTAGGGGTGTTCAAAACCGGATATCCGGACTTTCGGATATCCGAAATTTCGGATATCCGAAAATTCGGATACTAGATTTTGATATCCGATATCCGTATCTGAAATTTCGGATATCCGGTTTTCGAATATCCGAAATTTCGGATACGGATATCGGATATCCGAATATCCGGAAAAAAATAAAAATTTTATTCGGATATCCTTATATTCGAAAAAAATATTCGGATTTGGATATCGGATATCCGAATATCCGAAAAAAACTTCGGATATGGATATCGGATATCCGAATATCCGAATACTTTTTATTATTTAAAATATAAAAAATAAAAATTTTAGGATTTTTCGGATATTTCGGATATCCGAATATCCGATTTTTCAAAACTACTATCCGAATCCGAAGTTCCGGATATCCGAACTTCGGATATCCGAATTATCGGATATCCGAATTTTCGGATATCTGGAACTTCGGATTTTCGGATATTTCGGATCGGATATCGGATATCGGATATTTTTGAACACCCCTAGTCGGTACATTAAAAGGAGACCAACTAATGGCTAAGAAATGTTTGAATTACTTCTGTATCGTAACTTCTTTCAACCCTTCCCATACTATTTACAACATTGAGACGATCGACAATCAACCGATGGAGCTCGACGAGCCAAGCAACCTGCCCGACTTGGAAGACGGCATCTCACATCGATTGACGGACGACATCGAGCCAAGGATCGGATTCGAGCCAAGCCTCGACATCGATCCGAGGATCGAGTCCGGAAATCATTCCAAATGAGATGCGACTGTCCCCATCGAAGAGTTGGAGTGTATAACAATAGATCCAGCTCGCCCGGAGTGGGTAGTACAGATCGGCACAAGCATCGACCTCGAGTTAAAGGAGGATTTGATTAGTTTACTATGTAAGAACATCGGAGTCTTTTCCTGGTCGCATCAAGATATGGTCGGCATAAGTACTGAACACGCTTGCCACTATCTAAAGATCGACCCGGCAAGGAAGCCTGTTCACCAGAAATGTAGAGAATTCGGTCCTGAGAAATACACAGCGCTCGACATAGAAGTCAAAAAGCTACTCGACAACAGACTAATCGGAGTAGCTACAGACGAGCCACAGTGGGTAGCCAATGCGGTGCTCGTCAAAAAGCCGAGCAACTCCTGGAGGTTATGCATCGACTTCACTGACCTCAACGCGGCATGTCCAAAAGACCACTTTCTGATGCCTCATATTGACCACTTGGTCGATAGCACGGCAGGCTGCAAAATGATGTCGTTCATGGATGCCTTCGCCGGGTACCATCAGATCCCCATGGCGGAGAAAGACATAAAACACACATCGTTCCACACAGAAAAAGACATATATTTTTGGGTCCGAATGCCGTTCGGTCTGAAGAATGCAGGGGCGAGCTACCAGCGACTAGTCAACGGGATGTTCGCCAATCAGATCGGCAAAACCATAGAGGTTTACATTGACGATATAGTAGTCAAGAGCCTCAAAAAGGAAGATCACCTCAATGACCTTGCCGAGACGTTCGCCATCCTCGAGAAGTTTAATATGAAGCTGAACCCCAAGAAATGTAACTTTGGGGTAAGCTCCGGAAAATTCCTGGGGCACATCGTGAGCCAAAGAGGAATTGAGGCAAACCCCACCAAGATCCAGGCGATCCTCGACATGCAGGAGCCACTGAATGTCAAGCAGGTGCAACGCCTGACAGGTTGTCTAGCTGCCCTTAACCATTTTATTTCCCAGCTCGGAGATAAAAGCAAGCCATTCTTCGCGACCATAAAGAACAAGAAGTTCGCATGGACAAAGGAGAGTCAAATAGCATTCGCCAAAATTAAGGAGTACCTGTCTAACCCCCAGATCTTGGCAAATCCGGTCCCCGGCGAAAAGCTATCCCTTTACCTGGCAGCCTCGGAGGTCGCGCTGAGTGCCGTATTAGTGCGAGCATAGGGACAAGCCCACTTGCCGATCTACTACGTTAGTCAAGCGCTCCATGACGCGAAAACACGTTACACACCTCTGGAGAAGATCGCCTACGCTCTAGTCATGAGTGTTCGCAAGCTAAGGGCCTACTTCTTCAAACATCAAGTGGAGGTTCTGACGACTCTCCCCTTAAGGCAAGTCCTGCACCGGCCAGACACCAACGGACGACTCCTCAAGTGGTCACTGGAGATCGCCCAATACGGTATCACGTACGCTCCTCGCACGACGATCAAAGGCCAAGCCCTGTCGGACTTCGTGGTGGAACTAACATTCCGACCCAGTCCGACCCAGGTCGGTCGCCCCACTGGGAAGTTATACATGGATGGCTCGACAACCAACTCGCGAGCAGGGGCAGGGATTGTCCTCATCAGCCCCGACGGCCAAAGTTTCACAAATGCTGTACGTTTCGGGTTTCGGGTGACCAACAATGAGGCCGAATATGAAGCCTTGGTAGGCGGGCTCGATCTAGCCCTCGCCATGGATGTTCGCCGTCTCCACATATTCATGGACTCCCTATTGGTCGTGAACCAAGTCAAGGGAGAATATGAGGCGCGCGGCGAACAAATGATCAAATACCAAGAACTGGTCGCCGAAATGTGCACAAAGTTTGAAGAAGTTCTGATCGAACAAGTCCCGAGAGAGCACAACTCCCAGGCCGATGCCCTATCCAAACTAGCATCATCAGATGGGGCAGCAGATTTTTCTAACATCCAAATCACAAAATCAGCAAAGTCGGCGATCGACAGAAGCCTGATTACCACAGTTCATCGCCGAAGAGAACTGAATGACTCCGTTCACTAAATACTTGAAGGACGGAACGGTCCCCGCCGACCGTATCAAAGCTCGTCAACTTCAGCTCCGTGCGACCAGATACACCCTATTGGACGACCGGCTTTATAAGTGAGCTTTCAGCCTTCCTCTCCTTAAGTGCATCACGCCGGAGGAAGGCCGGCTCGTTTTAGCCGAGATCCATGATGGGATCTGTGGAAACCATGCTGGCGGGCGAGCTCTCATCTACAAAACGACCAGGCAAGGTTTTTTTTGGCCTATACTACAAAAAGAAGCGATCGCCTACGCCCGATCGTGTCACAGATGTCAAGTGATGGGCCCAAACATCAAGCTCTCCCCCGAACAGCTCACTTCTATGTACAGCCCATGGCCGTTCGCCCAATGGGGCATCGACCTCATCGGTCCCTTGCCGACGGCGCCAGGGGGTTGTAAATTCGCCATCGTGGGAGTCGATTATTTCACGAAATGGGCTGAGGCCGAACCGCTCAACAAGATCGGCCAAGAACAAGTAATCTAATCAAGTTCATTTGGAAGAACATCATATGCTGGTTCGGTCTACCCCAGGCTATCATCTCCGACAACGGAAAGCAGTTCGACGGCTTGGAAGTCATGCAATTCTGCGAGAAGCGGGGAGTCAAAAAGTTGTTCTCGGCCCCTTACCACCCTCAGACGAACGGTGTAGAGGTCAGAACAAGATCCTCAAACACACGATCAAAGCAAGACTTGAATCCAAACAAGGACGATGGGCGAGCGAGCTCCCAGATGTTTTGTGGTCCTACCGAACGACGACCCGAAACTCGACTGGTGAAACCCCGTTCGCCCTCGCCTTCGGAACAGAAGCGGTGATCCCTTCGGAGATCGCCGTCCTCAGCCACCGAACTGAACAAGAGATGATGATGGACAATGATGCGGCCCAGCGGATCAACTTGGACATGCTCGAAGAACGACGACTGACCTTGGAAATGAAGAACACGATCCACAAAAGGAGATCCGAGAAGTTATTCAATTCGAAGGTCAAGGAAAGACGGTTCCAAGTAGGCGACCTAGTCCTCAAAAAAGTCCAGAATCACACAGGAGTCTTTGGCCCGAATTGGGAAGGCCCCTTCAGGATATCTAAGTGGCTAACTAGGGGAGCCTACGAACTTGAACACCCTGACGGCACTTCGGACCAATATCCCTGGAACGCCGTACATTTGAAGAAATACTACCAGTGAAACCTTTGTATTCAGTTTCAGTTACCCAATGTACAAAGAGTATAATGAGATTTTCCTATCCCATCTATATGATTCGCCTCGAGGAAAACGAACAACTAACAAGAGGACGGCTCACTCGCCCTACAAGAGGTCATCGTCTAAACCTGACAGACCTACGCAAGCGATCGCCCCTCCAAGCACAACGTATACCGTCGAGGGTCGTCATCTAACATGGCAATCCGAGGTAGAAAAGTGCAGCCATGGTCCTGGAGGTCGATGGAACCGACAGCTTCGTCCATGCAAGGTTCCTTTGGGCTGCGATCGCTCGCCCTCCATTTAAATACGAGGCGAGCGTAGCCGAAGGACCCTCCAATTAAATCCGTGGACACGCTCGCGCGCCCTTAAAAGTACATCATCTAACTTGATGTACCCGGACAAGGCGACGCATCCCTATCCCATCACAACGTATACCGTCGAGGGTCGTCATCTAACATGCCGACCCGAGGTAGAAAAGTGCTAACAAGCCGCAGACGTGGAGTCAAATAAACCGACGACTCCCCGTGCAAGGACTTCTCCAGACCAAGACCGCTCGCCTTACCTTTAAATACAAGGCGGGCGCAGCCTAACGGAGGACCCTAACAATAAAGTGAGTCGCGGGACAGACCTACGGATGGAATGTCCCTCGCACATAAAGACACGGTTAGGGAGGTCGGTCCATCAAACTCGGCGACCGTGCACACAGTCGTCCTCCCTCAAAGAATCAGCAAAACTCAAGATAGCTCGTCAAACATACTATTTTCGTTCCCTTACTTACACTAAGTAAACGAAAACAAGGGGCAAAGTGGAGCTATTCCTAAATGCGATCAGGAGGAAGGAACAATAACACGATCGGCTTCTTTCAAATACACACATGACGATGGGTTTTGTTCAAGAAGTTTACAAGTAAGAATTTTCAAGTGTACCAATGCATAAAGTCGTAGCGATGCGGAACATTCAGACAGTCGATCGTACAAACATGACATCAGGTGCAATTGTGTAAACACTTGTATAAATTCATAAGCAAATATTTAGAAGATACGATCGTACATATAAAGAATCAGATGCTAAGAAGAAGTATTTTATTCCATTCAAACGATCGTACATACAAGCCCGAAGGCAATACAAGAGAAAACTAGAAATTACAAAGCAAAGGAAAACAAAACAAACTCCAGCCTCACTCAGGCCACCCCCGACTGGCCTTCGCCTCCAGCAGGTGGATCGGCGCACGCTTTCTCACCGGCTTCAGGATAAATAAGTTTATCCGGAAACGGATACCAGCTCAGATCAATCCCTAAGTCGGTGAGATCGAGGATCGGCAGGGAAAAGTCCGGCTGCAAAGGATGCTCAAGTACATAGGCTTTGAAGGTTTCCATCATAGGGCCGACCTCGAGCCCTACCTTCTTGGCAGCACGGATAGCGTCGGCGTAAGCCACATAGTAGGCGAACTCGCCGACGTACCCCACATTAAGGTAGGGATCGGTCTCGATCGCCTTTAATTGCTCCTTCAGCCCCGCAGTCGTCTTGTCATCATCCATAAGCTCGGCTACCTTAGCGGCTAGTTTCCCTTTCGTCTTCTCCAGCTCGCCGTTGAGCCGATCCACTGTCGCCCTCAGCCCAGCCATCTCCTCTTGCGAGGCCGCGTGCAACCGACGAGCATCCGTCATCTGGTCGCGGAACCGATCGGCCACCTCCCTGGACCGGCCAAGCTCTTCCTTCATCCGGTCAAGGTCCTGTTTGGCTCACTTGGCCGTCTCCAGGTACTCCTTCTCCATGGCCATTATCCGATTAGCGAAATCGGCATTCTGGTTCCGAGCTGCCTCGAGATCTTGATGAAGGCGAGCAGTAGAGGGTCACCCCTCATAATCCTTAACGGCTTGGGCGGCCATCGTCGCCGCCTGGAGAGTCAGGGCGAGTGTCGCCTGCATGGCATCTCCAGACCGCCGACGAGCAATCGCGTCGAGATCGGTCGTCCAAGCCTTAGGAAGAGAGTTGATGGCCCGGGAGACATAAGAAGGAACGTCGAGAGACTGGCGCGGAGACTTCCTCGCCAAGAAATACAGCACCATTGGCGAGACGTCCGGATCGGCAAGACGGACCCTGCAACACAAACAAAAAGAAACAAGGGAGTTAGTATACATCCTACACAAATAGCCTAACTCAAAAAGATCAAACCGGTCTTACCTGGTGACCAACTCGGGGTCGCGGCCGAAAAAGGGCTTGCCCCTCGGAGTCTCAGCTTCAACGATCGCTGCAGTTTTCAAGGGCTTGCCCCTCGTATGGATGTCGGCAGGTGTTTTAGACGAGGGCGAGTTACGTCCGTAAGACAGGTGCGGGTACGGCCGTAAGGCTGTCGGCAGGTGTTTAGATGAAGCCGATTTACGGCCGTACGAGATGGCTGGTTACGGCCGTAAGGCCGTTGACCTAGGATGTTACGGCCGTAAGTTGGTCGAGTTACGACCGTAACTTCCGGCAGTTTATAAGGACTTGATCGGGACTTTCAGCTCATTTTCCCATTTTCTTCACTTTGTTCCGAGAGAGAGAGCTTGAGGGAGATATTTTTCATCATCAATCATAAGGGTGTTCGGTTTTCATCATCTTCATTCGTTTGGGGAGCTTGGATAGTCGATTTAACACGTTTTCATCGGATCGAAATGATTGGATCTTCAAAGGTAATATTCTTCAACATCTTGGATTTCGATTTTGTATTGAGATATGATGTTTTAGACGTTAAAATCATGTTGTATGAAGTGATGTACGCATGATTATGGATATGTATGATTATTCATTGGATTATTGAAAGATTATTCGAGAACACTTTGAATATTAAGTTGGATTTGGGGGGTTTTCGATTAATTGTTGTTGAAATCACGAATTTGGATATTCATTTTGGATTATTGATCGTATTGAAGATGTTTTGTTGGTTTGAAACACTTCTTGGGGATTTAATGTTGGTATAATTGAGGATTGATTGTAAACAATCGGAGATTGGTCACAACGTGTTTGATATAATGCCCCAATGAACTTAGTTTAGTCATATCGACGTTTTGAGTTGGTTATCATCGTGTTTGAATCGTATGTTGAACGGATTGTTCGAAATTGTGTTATTCAAGGTTGTTCGAGCGACCGAAATCTCATTTAGGACGTTGTTCGTGGAAGGACATTCTTCATCGGTGTTGTGTAAGTTAATTCTTACTCGGTTAAAAGGATATTCATTCCTTTGTTGTTGATTCATTCATATTCATAACTCATTCATAATTGTATTAACCGTATTGAGACTTGTAATTGTCGAATAATCACTTCATTCACGAGGAACGACGGTTCCAATCATTTCATTGAGCTATCATTCACTTCACTATTATTTTCATATCGGTGAGTCATTCTTGACCTTGTCGGATTATTATTCATTGATATTCATTATGGTCATTCTCGTTCATATGACCTTCTGGGTTCATATTGTGTGGCCGGGTGCGGATGTGTGGAATTTTTAGTCGAGCACGCGATGGTCATGTATTGGGTCACCGATACATTGGACTGTGCACACGGTAACGATTACCTCCGTGAGACTAATTAGGTACAAGGACGGGTGTGTCCGGTCATTCATCTTGTACACTTGCACAGAACATTACGGGCGTACTATGATGCTCCTCTTCAGCTTAAATCATAACTAAGGATATTTCATAACTAAAGATATATCATGATTGTGTATTTTTCAACCCTTGAGGATTGTTGTTCTGTGTAACTGACCCCATTTGGGGATATTGTTTTCAGGTCATGGCAAGGTAAAAGCACGGGAATAGAACGTTGACGGCGAGGAGTTCCAGTGATACTAGTAGGGGGCCCCAATCCTTTCAGTCTTTCATGTTGTTGTCATTTATTTTCCACTGCAGATTTCCATTTGGATACTCCATTTCATTAAGTGTTGTGTATTTTATCTTCATATAAAATATACATGTATTCGGTATTATCTTAGGTGTGTTATAATGAAACTCCTCATCGGAGTAATTGATGATATAATGTGGTTCGGTACTACAATTATACTATTTAATTCATTAATTTTCATTCTCCTGGTGGGTCCCAGTCGGGGGTCCATGGCACTGTAATATCCGCCTAGTTTGGGGTGTTACAGAGTTGGTATCGGAGCGTGGTTTTGAATACTACCTTTCGAGTCATGTCTCATTTGAAATCATCGTCATCAGGCTAGTATCATTGGACTTTCGTGTCACGTGTGACCTGTGCAAATACCGAGCCAATCAGACCGAAGGAACTGTAAGACTTCTAACGCCATGGTATAATTTATGGCAATAATCATTCATTCATAATTCATCAGTTAATAATCCTCAAACATCATTTTCATTTTGATCAGGACGATCATGTTAGCTCATTAATCACTCAATTCATTTCATTACTCAGTTGTTGATCTGGAAGATCATATCATTAATCTTGTTAACTTGTTCAAGATAATCATTTCAAGAATTTCATCAGATAATCATGTCACCTCAGTTAATCATTCATGTAATCACTGTGTTAGAGCGCGTATGCTCAATTTCATCATTTCATGACGTAAATCATAATGCGGTACTCATACGAGATCTATGATTATCATGCGACCTTCCTACTTCAGTATGGAGAGAGCTGTCAGGGGATGCACGGGGAGAGGCCGCGGTGCGGGCTGAAACCCGGGGAATAATCACTCACTGTCGGGAAACCGTACCCAGGACTCCGCTCGATCAGAAGATGTTCGGGTTGATCCACCCACTTTTATGCAGGTCATGATGACCCATATGCAATTGCTTAATCATCATTGCGCCACTCTGGCCGAATTAATTGAGAGAACTCTCCTGTATGAGCCTGCTGCTAAGGAAATTGCTGAGCAACAACCTTCATCTGTCAGCAAGAAATCAACGAAGCGTAATCAGTCCGAAGGCGGTCAGTCAACCTTCAAGAAGCCTCGTGCGGGCCCTAACGTTTCTGAGCGACCTCCTACGGCGCCTAATCGTGCGGGATCTCAGTCCCGAGCGGCCAGTTCGGCCATCACTTGTTTCAACTGTGGAGCGTTGGGTCATTACAGCACTAAGTGTCTGAAACCGTCTATCACGTGCCATAACTGTGGGATTGTTGGGCATAAGGCCCGTTTTTGCCGAAAGGACTCAAGCCGCTCGGCATCTCAGACCAAGCAATCAACGATTCGTAATCGACTGCTCGCTGTCGTTTAAGATGATGAGAGCGAATAAAGGCGGAGCTCATATTTATCAGTCGGGAGCGTCCGGTTCGGGGGCCGGCAAGTCCCGGATTCACGCGATGAATAGGACCGACGATCCAGAGGCCCGAATGATCTCAGGTATACTCGTAATTTTATCTCAACCTGTGTGTACCCTTTTGATACTGGTGCACCGCATTCATTCATTTCCGAATCATGTTTGAATAGACTTAATTTGGATAGTCCTATTGATTGTGGACCTTATATCATTGGTCTACCTGACGGTAGAAGAATTTTCGAAAATCATACCGAATTAAGCTTTATGACCGCAATTGGTTGGCGGACCTCATCGTGGAGGACTTACCTAAGGACGATGTAATATTGGGTGTTAATTAGATGGATCGTCATGATACCATCCTCAGTGTTCATAAGCGTTTGGTCACTATCATTTCAGTCGTTGGAGCCGAGTGTGTATTTCAGGGAGGTACTCCCCGTTGTTCCAGAAGAATTATTAATATGATGGAAGCAGTGAAATTACTCAATCGAGGTATTCAATCATTCATTATATCATTTTCATCGATTGGCCGTTCTAAGGCAATCGAGGTGTTCAATCATTCATTGTATCATTTTCATCGATTGGCCGTTCTAAGGCAATCGAGGTGCTCAATCATTCATTGTATCATTGTCATCGATTGGACGTTCTAAGGCAATCGAGGTGTTCAATCATTCACTGTATCATTGTCATCGATTGACCGTTCTAGGGCAATTGAGGTATTCAATCATTCGTGGTATCATTGTTATCGATTGATGATGTACTTCCAGACGAGCTACCTGGTTTACCTCCACCGAGGGATATAAAATTCACAATAGAGTTAGAGCCTGGTACGCCCCCATTATCGAAGGCACCATATCGGATGGCCCCGACCGAAATGCAGGAGTTGAAGATTCAACTTGAGGAATTGTTCGAGAAAGGTTATCTCCGACCGAGTGCGTCCCCGTGGGGAGCACCAGTGTTATCTGTCAAGGAGAAGGATGGTTCGTTTCGTGTGTGTATTAATTATCAGGAGTTGAACAGGGTGATGATCAAGATTAGTATGCTCTACCCCGTATTTATGATCTCTTAGATCAACTTCAGGGAATTTCAGTATTTTTCCAAGATCGACTTAAGATCTGGATATCATCAGTTGCGAATTCGAGAGTCGGATATCGCGAGGACGGCGTTTCAAACACGCTATGATCATTATGAGTTCGTGGTAATGTCGTTTGGGTTATCTAATGCATCCGTGGTATTCATGGAATCAATGAATCCGGTTTTCATCAAAAAAAATTTATCAGTTTGTGGTTGTCTTCATTGATGACATTTTAATTTATTCTCGTAACCGGGAGGAGCACGAGCTTCACCTTCATCAGGTTCTCGACGTGTTGAGATGAGAGCAACTTTATGGAAAGTTTTCCAAATGTGAGTTCTGGATGTCCGAAGTGTCGTTTCGCGGGCATATAATTTCATCAGATGGTGCGTGTTGATCCTCAGAAGACGGAGGCCATCCAAGATTGGTTACCTCCGAAGAATGTTAAGGAAATCCGAAGATTTCTCGGATTAGCCGGTTATTATCGGCGGTTTGTGGAAGGATTTTCTAAAATCGCTCAACCAATGACGAACCTTTTGCGAAAGGATAAGAAATACGCGTGGTCCGACGCGTGTCAGCGAAGTTTTGAGGAACTCAAGAGCCGGTTAATTTCAGCACCTGTCCTTTCCTTGCCACAAGGGACGGAGGGATTCGTGGTTTATAGTGACGCGTCCGGACACGGTCTCAGATGTGTATTAATGCAAAATGGGAAGGTTATTGCCTATGCTTCACGGCAATTGAGACCTTACGAGGTTAATTATCCGACCCACGACCTGGAGCTTGCAGCCGTGGTTTTCGCGTTGAAGATTTGGCGTCATTACCTTTATGGAGTCACCTGTCAGATATTCACCGATCACAAGAGTTTGAAGTATATATTTACTCAGAAAGAGTTAAATATGCGACAGAGGCGGTGGTTGGAACTAATCAAAGATTATGATATCGAGATACTTTACCACTCGGGCAAGGCGAACGTTGTCGCCGATGCCTTGAGTCGTAAGTCCGTTCAGGAGCAGATGCTTGCTCGATTAACAGTTCAGAAGGAACTTCAGTAGGAATTTCTGAGACCCGAGATCGAGGTCTGGCTTCAGCGAGTGCAAGGGCAACTTTGCATGTTAGAAATTTCATCGCCACTTGAGGAGGCAATCAGAGTGAATCAGGGTTCAGACCCATCATTGTTGCGCATCCGTGAGGATGTGGCTCAGGGGAAAGCCCTGGATTTGTGGTCCACGAGGATGGACTTTTGCGATTAAAGAATCGGTTGTGCATACCGGCTATTGACGAGTTGAAAAACTAGATTTTGAGAGAAGCTCATGCTACGCCTTATTCCATCCATCCGGGGTCTAGCAAGATGTACAAGGACTTGAAACAAAATTATTGGTGGAGTAACATGAAGCGAGAAGTCATGGAATTTGTTTCGAGATGTTTGACCTGTCAGCAAGTCAAGATAGAACATCAGCGACCAGCAGGTATGCTGAAACCGCTCCCTATTCCAGAGTGGAAGTGGGAAGATATTTCCATAGACTTCATCATGAGTTTGCCGATGAGTCATCGTGGCATGAATACAATCTGGGTAATTGTGGACCGTTTGACTAAATCGGCTCATTTTCTTGAGATTAAGGATATGTGGGGTCCCGAAAGACTGGCCCAGTTGTTCATCATAGAGATAGTGAGATTGCATGGTACTCCTAAGAGTATCATTTCCGATCGTGACGGACGATTCGTGTCACATTTTTGGAAATTAGTTCATCGTGCTATGGGAACTCAGCTTAATCTCAGTACCGCTTTTCATCTTCAGTCCGACAGACAATCAGAGAGGACTATTCAGACTTTGGAAGGCATGTTGAGGGCATATGTCCTCGATTGGAAAGACGAATGGGAAGCCCAATTACCATTGATTAAGTTCACGTACAGTAATAGTTGGCATGCTTCGATTAAGATGGCACCTTACGAGGCTTTGTACGGTCGTCGTTGTCGATCTCCTTTGTGTTGGGATGACCTATCAGAATCAATCGGTACCGAGCCCGATATGCTTATAGCCGCCCGTGAGAAGGTAGCTTTGATCAGGAGTCGTCTATTGACCGCTCAGAGTCAATAGAAATCATATGCAGATAATCGTCGTCGACCACTAGAGTTCGAGACGGGTGACCACGTTTTGGTCAAGGTATCACCGAGTCGAGGTATCTTCCATTTCGGGAAGCGGGGAAAGTTGAGTCCGAGGTTTATTGGACTGTTTGAGATTTTAGATCGAGTAGGCGAGTTAGCTTATTGATTGGCCTTACCTCCGGCGTTAAGCCGAATTCATAATGTGTTTCATATCTCTCAGTTGCGGAAGTATGTTGTCGACCCGAGTCATATACTTCAGTTCGACGAAATCGAGATCGCGGATGATCATTCGTACGAGGATCGTCCTATACGAGTTTTAGGGCGGCGAATCAAACAATTGAGGAACAAGACGATTCCTTTGGTCAAGATTCAGTGGTCTAGACACGGAGTCGAAGAGGCTACTTGGGAAACCGAGTAGAGTATGCGGGAGAGTCATCCCGAGTTGTTTGACCCTTAGTTTCGGGGACGAAATTCTTTTTAAGTGGGGGAGTATGTAATACCCGGTTGTAATTCATTCAGTAATTATCAGTCAGTATTTGTCACTCAGAAATTTTCACTCATTAATAATCACTCATCATTCATGATTCTTTCACTTGCGTTCATTGTGGGCATGTTGTAACCATGTATCAGTTACCGATCGTCATTTCATCTCCGTTTGAGTGTCGAGATGGGAGTATTATCATTATCATCGTGATTGGTAGTCATGTGCTGGAAGTTTCATTTTTGGCATGTGTTGGACTTGTTCACTTTCACATACGAATGGTATGTCGGATCATTCATCAATCGTAGCGAGGAATCGGAAGTGTCGGATTATCATATTGTCCAGCAACGAGTTACGGCCGTAACTAGTCATACATTATGGCCGTAACATGCATTCGTTGGTTCAAGATGATTTTGTACGAAGACGAGTTACGGCCGTAAGGATTGTCGGATACGGCCGTAACAGGCGCTCGATGATTTCAGGCCAGTTCGGACGAATGGGACTTACGGCCGTAAGGGTTTCGGCATATGGCCGTAAGATGAGGAGTTACGGCCGTAAGGTGGGCAGGCTACGGCCGTAAGGAGTGTTCGTAATTTTCAGGATTTGTTGGACGAGAAGGACTTACGGCCATAAGGGTTGCGGCATACGGCCGTAAGATGAGGCAGGTACGGCCGTAAGGCTTGGCCGGATATAGCCGTACGTTGCAGGCAGGGTGCCTGGTCAGTTTCGACGAAGGGGTCTTATGCCCGTAAGTTTGGCCGGTTACGGCCGTATCGGTCGAGTTACGCCCGTAAGGTGTGCGGGTACGCCCGTATGGATGTCGGCAGGTGTTTTAGATGAGGGCGAGTTACGCCCGTAAGACAGGTGCGGGTACGGCCGTAAGGCTGTCGGCAGGTGTTTGGACGTAGTCGAGTTACGGCCGTACGAGATGGCTGGTTACGGCCGTAAGGCCGTTGACCTGGGATGTTACGACCGTAAGTTGGCTGAGTTACGGCTGTAACTTCCGGCAGTTTATAAGGACTTGATCGGGACTTTCAGCTCATTTTCCCATTTTCTTCACTTTATTCTGATAGAGAGAGCTTTAGGGAGATATTTTTCATCATCAATCATAAGGGTGTTCGGTTTTCATCATCTTCATTCGTTTGGGGAGCTTGGATAGTCGATTTAACACGTTTTCATCGGATCGAAGTGCTTGGATCTTCAAAGGTAATATTCTTCAACATCTTGGATTTCGATTTTGTATTGAGATATGATGTTTTAGACGTTAAAATCATGTTGTATGAAGTGATGTACGCATGATTATGGAAATGTATGATTATTCATTGGATTATTGAAAGATTATTCAAGAACACTTTGAATATTAAGTTGGATTTGGGGGTTTTCGATTAATTATTGTTGAAATCACGAATTTGGATATTCATTTTGGATTATTGATCGTATTGAAGATGTTTTGTTGGTTTGAAACACTTCTTGGGGATTTAATGTTGGTATAATTGAGGATTGATTGTAAACAATCGGAGATTGGTCACAACGTGTTTGATATAATGCCCCAATGAACTTGGTTTAGTCGTATCGATGTTTTGAGTTGGTTATCATCGTGTTTGATTCGTATGTTGAACGGATTGTTCGAAATTGTGTTATTCAAGGTTGTTCGAGCGACCGACATCTCATTTAGGACGTTGTTCGTGGAAGGACATTCTTCATCGGTGTTGTGTAAGTTAATTCTTACTCAGTTAAAAGGATATTCATTCCTTTTGTTGTTGATTCATTCATATTCATAACTCATTCATAATTGTATTAATCGTATTGAGACTTGTAATTGTCGAATAATCACTTCATTCACGAGGAACGACGGTTCTAATCATTTCATTGAGCTATCATTCACTTCACTATTATTTTCATATCGGTGAGTCATTCTTGACCTTGTCGGATTATTATTCATTGATATTCATTATGGTCATTCTCGTTCATATGACCTTCTGGGTTCATATTGCGTGGCCGGGTGCGGATGTGTGGAGTTTTTAGTCGAGCATGCGATGGTCATGTATTGGGTTACCGATACATTGGACTGTGCACACGGTAACGATTACCTCCGTGAGACTAATTAGGTACAAGGACGGGTGTGTCCGGTCATTCGTCTTGTACACTTGCACAGAACATTACGGGCGTACTATGATGCTCCTCTTCAGCTTAAATCATAACTAAGGATATTTCATAACTAAAGATATATCATGATTGTGTATTTTTCAACCCTTGAGGATTGTTGTTCTGTGTAACTGACCCCGTTTGGGGATATTGTTTTTAGGTCATGGCAAGGTAAATGCATGAGAATAGAACATTGACGGCGAGTAGTCCCAGTGATACTAGTAGGGGGCCCCAATCCTTTCAGTCTTTCATGTTGTTGTCATTTATTTTCCACTACAGATTTCCATTTTTATACTCCGTTTCATTCAGTGTTGTGTATTTTATCTTCATATAAAATATACATGTATTCGGTATTATCTTGGGTGTGTTATAATGAAACTCCTCATCGGAGTAATTGATGATATAATGTGGTTCGGTACTACAATTATATTATTTAATTCATTAATTTTCATTCGCCTGGTGGGTCCGAGTCGGGGGTCCACGGCACTGTAATATCCGCCTAGTTTGGGGTGTTACAACTCCGAACCTTGTTCGGCACCCAAGGACCACCCGACCCATGCGACCCTGAATATGGTAGCCGCCGACCGATCCCTTCTGCGCAGTCAACTTGAAAAGATAGTTCATTTCCAGCGCAGTAGGTAGACGAAACAACCAATGACCGCCAAAAAGTGTCAGGGTGCTAATAATCTGCAGCCAGGCATTCGGCGTCAACTGGAGCAACGCCACATTCCAGGCAATTAGCAAATATGACACGGCAAACGGCAATGGGAACCACAAGCCAGCCTCCAGGATCGTTTCGTTGACAGCAACCAAACCCTCAGGAGGTTGATCGGCACGTTCATTCTCCGAGGGCACATACAATGAGACATCGGAAGGGATATGGAATTTCGCCCTCCAACGACTCAAGTCTTTCCTGGTCGCCGAACTCCGGATCTGACCGAGGGTCCATAGGGAGCGGTCCGCGGCCTGAAATGCCATCCGCTTCACGAGCTCATAGGGGTGGGCGGCAAAGTACGCTCCGAAGTCGAACTGGGGACGTGGTCCGGCAATTCTCTCTATGAGCTTAGCGAACTCCAAAAAGGCCAGGCCGAACACGCTGTTCTGCTCCCAGTACAGACTCACCACTTCATCCTCATCCACCGGCGGGCCCTTCTGCCCCGCCGCCGCCAATCTCGCCACATCGGCCTCGTTGAAGAGCTCTTCAACCTCCGCGGGTGTGATTCCCGCACGGATGGCCTCGACGGCCGTCTCCATGTGAAGAACCGCGGAGGTCTCTTCCCGGGCAGGCGATGTCGCGGCGGCAGAAGAGCTTCCGGCCTCATAAGCTTTAGATCCTCCTCCAGACATGTTTTCGAAGAGAAAATGGGGAGAGAAAATGTTTGTTCTTACCTAGAAGGAAAGTCGATCGGCACAAGAAGCTTCAAAGAAATTCGGCAAAAGTCTCGTCTGAAAAGCAAGGGCGCATAAAGAGTGGAATTGAAGTGGACCTAGCCCTCTAATAGGCGAGAGCAGTGACCTTTATGCAAATAGGCGGGATCCCGAGGGCTGAAGTGCAACCGTCGGGAGGGGGACACATTAAATGCGGCCCTCGAAACCCGTGTACGCGTCATTTTGAGGGCACGCCAGCCGACAGGTCTGACAAAACCGTCGGGCTTCCCCAACGGGAGCACGACGCGTGTCCCTGCAACGTTTCGAGAGCCCGCCTCTATTTCCCGCTATTTACAGCGCATAAAGAGATCGTCCGGATTCGAAATCAGTTCGTCCAGGCGACGATCATCCTTGACATAAACAGACGAGTCAGTTGTCTAAAACAGGCAATCACCAACAGTGCCACCTCACCCCATGTTTTCAACATCAGAGCGAGCTGGGGGGCAATGGTTGTGCAGCGATTTATACGCCTCGATGGCGATCGGCGTAATGGTCAAGAGCCAACCATAGAAGACAGATGCTGGGCAAACGCCTAGCGGTCGGCATCCAAGGCGATCGTCTATTGGTATCTGGTGATCGCCTATAATGTCTGACCATAGACGATCGTCCCCTGCCACGTATGAATCCGACACCCATCAGAGTCTTCGAAAACCGAATCTCGGACGAAGACCCACGTGCAGATCCGCAAAAGGCGCCACAAGATAAGGCATGTTGACCCCAGCCTGTCACCACCTTCGTACCTACCGACAGGCCCGCCGAAAGTACAAAGTGGGTCCTCCCCTGACAGCGACTCAGGACGCGTGTGGACTTCTCATTGGCTCGCACTTCTGGCTGCCAGCAGCAGCCTCGGACTTTAAGGAAATAGTCCCACGTGATGGGACGATCGCCAACATTATTCTAATATAGAATACGGCGGTCGCCCGCGATCGCCAGGGAGGACCTAGCAACATCTCCTACTATAAATAGAAGGCCTCCAACAGTGGCCTAAAGAGAGAGAAACTACTGGACGAATACATACACATACACAGTGAAATCCATTGGAAGTAAAAATCATTCACATATACAGAACACCAAAAGCAAGAACTCACAGAGCATCATTGGTTCTTCTGGCAATCTTCACGCTCTATAGCTAAGATAACTAGAGTCTTTACACTCATTGTAATAGATTCTAACATTAATATTTGTACTCCAAAGTATTCATATTAATAACATCTCGCGAGAGCATTCAAGCCCGGGACTAAATATTGTGTTATTTACTTTCACACGGAAGTGTTCTCGCATTTTTTTTGTTACTCGACCATTCCAGCAATATCATCTCTGGATAATATTTTGGGTAACAACACTACCCTAACTAGGAAAGCCCGTAAACTAACAGACTTAGGCACACATTAGGTATTATTTTTTTGGTAAAATTAATATATTATTACCAGGTGGTTTCAAATGAGTACACAAACACAAAAGCAACAAGACACTCATCAACATCCTAAGCACCCAAATCTAGTTAGCCAACGTGCTGGCTATCTTAAGATCCTTACTACAACTAATTGCTACTTGTATTTTGCATCTTCTAGTAACAGTTTCTGGATAAAGGGCTTTATCTTGAAAGCGTCTCAAGTTTCTTTCGATCCACACATTATAAACGGCCACACTAACAAGAGCTCTATACAACTTTTGTCTCCCTTTCTTTGCTCTACATTAAGTAATCAGGAATTGCTTTTCATCTCTCCAACCTTGACAACTTCTATCAAAGCCTCCCCAACTAGCCAGGTCCTTCCACACTTGATATGAAAATCCGCAGGCAAAAAATAAGTGATCAAGAGTTTCAGGGCTCCGGTTACACAAGCAACAAATAGGTTCACATACAATTCCAATCTTCACCAAGTTTTCCACAGTAGATAGTCTTTCTCTCAATGCTAACCAAGTGATAAACTTACATTTAGGAGGGGCAACATTGTTAGAGATCATCTTATGCCACGACACTTTTACAACAGCTCCTCTCATTTGGTGGTATATCTTCCTGATAGAGAGGTACTCCCAAGTACTTGAAAGGAAGTTCACCTTTACTCATGCCTGAGTCAGTCAAGATCTGAAGTTGTACTACTTCAGTTACACCACCAAAATACACACAGCTTTTAGTTTGGTTGGCTTTTCAATCCATATACAAATGAGAATTTTTCAAAAGCCATCATAAGTTTCCTGACATATTGGAGGTCACCTCTAGTAAACAGTAGCAAGTCATCAGCAATACAGACATGAAGCAGTCCAAACTTCTTGCATCTTGGGTGGAACTTGAATTCTCTATCATTTTTCAATTCCATCAAACATCTATTCAAGTATTACATGCATAGAACAAACAAATAAGGTGATATAGGATCACCTTGCCTTAGTCCTCTCTTAGCAGCAAAAGGGGCAGTTAACTCTCCATTGACATTAATAGTATAAGTAACTGACTTCATGCATGCCATAATCCAGTTGACAAAAGTGAATGGGAATCCTAGTTCTAGCATAAGACACTCCAAGAAGGGCCATTTAACTGAATCATATGCCTTTTGAATATCTATCTTGATCATACACCGAGGGGATATGTTTTTCCTACTGTAGCCTTTCACCAGTTCATGGCTTAATAGGACGTTATCAAAAATAGCTCTGCCTTTGACAAAGGCTGATTGGTGATCACTGATCAAGCCATCCAATACTCCTTGCATTCTGTTGGTTAAAACTTTAGAAATGATTTTGTACACAACATTGCAACAAGCTATAGGCCTGTAATCTCTGATATTCTGGGCATGGTTTGTCTTGGGTATTAAAGCGATAAGGGTATTGTTGACCTTTGTATGGATAAATCCAGCATTATGAAATTCCTTAACAGCAGCAATGACATCAGTTCCTAAGACATCCTAGCAGTGCTTGAAGAAGAATACATTAAATCCATCTAGACCTGGAGCCTTATTAGAATCCATACTGAACAGTGCTTCTTTGATTTCCTGGTCAGAGAAAGGATTGCACAACTTCACTTGCTGTTCATGGATAAGTTGTGGCCCTCTTCTCACAATATCCTTATCAATCATTGGTATGGAGGCAACTGCATTCCCCATAAGATTTGCATAAAAGGATCTCACTTCTTCTTTAATCTGGGCTTTAATTCATCTAGTTCCATCACTTCTAGTCAAGATTTTAATAGCTCTAGCACTCTGTCTAGTCTTAGCACAGGCATGAAAGTACTTGGTGTTTGAATCTCCCAATCTTATCCAATCCACTCTTGCTTTCTGCTGCCAAATCTTTTCTTCAATAACACTCCATTTCTCAATCTCAGCCATCTGGATTTTCTCATTTTCAATGAGAGTTGCATTCATTTCATCCAGATTCAATGCCCTTTGAGTGACACCCAACTGAGCTCTAGCCATTTCCAACTTCTCTGCAATTGTTGGCCACTAAGTATATTAGATAGAGTTTGGGAAGTAATTTAAACAACAAACTGTACTGATTTCAAATCTGAGTGCGTAGCGGAAGTCTTAGATACAGTAAGTTGCTGTGGATACAGCAACTAGGTGTACAGTGTATACTTAAATAATCACAGTAAATAAAACAGTAAAAACTGAAGGTAAATAACACAGTATTTAAAGTGGTTCGAGGTAAATCCCTCTACGTCCACTGGTCCTCCACACAGGAGTAAAAAGTTTATTATAATTACTACGTACACAACTACGTAATTATAACAACACACAATCAATATATCGTTCACACAAATTGATATAAAGATCTTAGCTTCAACCATTCACACAGATTGGTTTTGAGCTAATGCTTTGACTTGCTTCTTCACACACCGTTCTGAAGCTTCGTCTTCTTCAATGCAATTCCTTCACACACAGTTCTGGAGAAGCACAGATTACTCAGTCCACACAGGGCTGATCTGGGTTTGTTCAAAGTATAGAACAGAGGATGAACAACAACTTTGACTTTAAGAGCTCTCAGCTGATGAAGTGTTGTTCAAGATGATGAGCACTGTATATCTCTTTAGATCTGAGTTGCAGTAAGCTTGGAGATATGTTTTGCTCTGATTATAACTTTGATAGCTTGATAATTTCGATAGCTTGAATCGATCTTCAAAGATCTTGATGTGATATATATAGTCTCTGAAATATATCCGTTGAGATGTTTCTGTTTGAGCAAGATTCCGTTCCAAAGGGATTAAAAACACGATCTGGATTTAGCGGGATTTGAAGATCTGTTGATTGACAGTATTTAAATACTTTATCCTTTAGTATTTAAATACTTCTTT
Source organism: Orobanche coerulescens (assembly GCA_033398695.1). NCBI lineage: Eukaryota > Viridiplantae > Streptophyta > Magnoliopsida > Lamiales > Orobanchaceae > Orobanche > Orobanche coerulescens. The sequence continues at coordinate 40,024,348 of CM065802.1, forward strand.
ATTCAACGGGACTTGACTTCTGAAGATTCCTTCTTTGTCCTGTTGTGAGCTGTATGGAATATAACTGTATTGGTGATTCGAGACAGTTTCCATACTTGGTCTTTATAAGACTTCTTTGTCAGATCAAGGGTTTCATCAGTAGGCCGGATTCGAGACAGGTCTTCGATACAGGTTGATGCCTCAACACTTCGATACAGTTTCCTTTACTGTATGCGGATTGGCATATATGTCAAAACCTCTTATCAAATATTATTCGATACAGGGATTGAATATCCCGGTTGCTTCGATACAGGGTTCTTGTTTTTCCAACAATTTCCCCCTTTTTGACAATTTGCCAAGACTTTAACTTTCTAACATTCAAGTCTTCTTGATGATGCCAAAACCTTCTTCATGAGGAAATCTTCTTTGATGGCTTCTGGCAGATTTCTTGGTCTTTTGTCAAAAGGTCTGTCTTTCAGCAACTTGGTCTATTAATGAACTGCTCGCAGGCGAGTTCGATACAGCTAAGAGTTTTTATAACTTAATCTTATGATTGGCGCGCAGGCACAATCTTACAATGTATTCTAAGCTTACAACTGAAGTTATGAACTGTTCGTAGACAAGTTCGTACAGCTTAATTTTCAATCAAGTTTCTATACTTGAGATTGTTATCAAACAATTTAAGTAATCATACATCAACACAGTAGATTACGAGTTGTAATCTTTCAAGACAAACAAACATTTTTATTGATATTCATAATAAATTGAGTACATGGTTTGCTGTTTCGAAGAGAAAAATTACAAATCAAAAATAATATACAAGGATTTCAGCTCCTATCTGTAGTCCGCATGTCTCCATAGTTTTCTCCTTGGATCATTCTCGGTTCCATGCCACCAGTTCTGTAGGGAATCATTGCCTCGATCCTGGTATATAGCTCTTCCTTCATAGGATCTATCAAAGGCAAGAATCCAATCTTCTGGATGGGTGATCCGATCTCCTCTTTTGTGTTTGGATTTCATCTCGATCTGGAGAGGGAGTTTTCCGTCTTCTAGCATCTTCGTAAATTTATTTGCGGTCTCCGCTAAAGTTTTATAGTTCTTGAAGATGGCGGATTCCCTGATGAGTTTAACAAAGTATCTCATCAGTTTGTTCTTCCTCCATTGCTTTACCTCATCGGCAGTAGGATGGCGGTTGGTCAGCAGACGAATCTCAGAAGGTCTTTGGATTAGGTTTTGCCACGGGACATTTGGATCATGAAATTCAGGTCGGGATCCTGAAATCTTAAAAATCTGGAAGGGAGGGGCTAGCTTGTTTAACTCAGCAGTGATGCTGTCTTGAGCGGCCTCAAATTCCCTTTCCTGCTATAACCTGATTCTCCTAGCAGCTTCTCTTGCTTCTTCCCCCTTTTTGGCGTCATCAAGACTTCCTAGGATCTCTAATGCAGCATCCTGTTTCGTCTCGATGTTAGTCATTCTTTCTACAAGGGAGGAAAGTGCCTGCGACATGTCCTTGATACATTTGTCGTGGGCTCGCAATTGAGAACTGTTTTCGATCATAGCACATGCGGTCTTAGCTTCAGCAATGTGCGTTTTTGATGCCTCTTCCTTCAGGAGTTGCTCTTGCTTGTCTTCCATGATTTTCAGTGCTTGTTTGAATACTTCTGGCAAAATAATGAAGGCCTCAACTACTCGAGAAACTTCATGCTGTAAGGTGGTCATTTCTTCCACGGCATAAGTATGCATCCAATTCAAGGCTTTTTCAACTGAAGACAGAGCATTTACTGCATCCTGAATGAATACAGTTTGAAGACCAAGAGCACACAGGCGCTCTTTCCTAGCGGCAGAAATCGGAGAATCTGGTTGAGCAAAATCTTCAGAGCAGTTCAACCTCCTTAGGTTCACGGTTGGGCGTGAACTAAGTTGGACATCCTCAGGTATGACACCGTCCTCGGATTCCACGGTTGAAGGGGCGGGAGCAGCTTGTTCTGGTTCGGCGGCAGGGGGTTGTGTGTCTTCCTGTTGTGAAGTTTCGTCGGTAGACATGGATACAGGAGGGACTGAATCCTCCTGTTGTCTTTCAGTGACAACTACTTCTTCCAGAGCGGCGGCAGGCTCGGGTGCCTGTTCCAAAACTGCTTCTACTTCCTCGACTTGAGGGACTGATTCCTCCTCGTCGGGAATTTTCTCTTGCTGTGGCGAAGGGGACTTGCTTTGAGTTGACGGCCCTTCGTCATCTTTTGGTGGAGAGGCGTCTCTATCTTGAGCCTCTTCACGACTCATTCTCAGACCAGCTTGTAAAGCATCGTCGTCGTCGTCTGAGTCATTGTCATTGTCATCTTTTGGATTTGGGGGAGAGTCCTCTGACTTATCTTTACCTTTCCTCCTTGCGTCAGATTTCTGCAGAAGATGGCTTTCAATCAGTTCTTTGCAGAAAGGGTTGTCCCATCGGATCAGGGCCTCAATTTCCATTGAGTCCGTCACTTCTGATACAAATCTCTCTTCTTGGCTCCAATCGCTCCAGTTGTACAATATTTCATACGGAGCTAGCCTGTAGCCTTTCCATTTCAGAAATCTTTCGTAAGCATGGTCTATCTGAACAACGAGAAGGGTTTTGTGAATAATGGTGTCAGGGGAGGGACTGCGTACAACGTCTGGGTCCGCTGTAGCGAGGGATTCCTCTACAAGTGTGGGATCCTGTAGGGAAGTGGGATTCCTTACAGGGGATGGTGCCCCGAAGGAAGTTTGATCCTGTACGGGTGTGGAATCCCGCATAGGAGAGGTAGCGTTTGGCTCCGTAGGGGCAACCGACTCACTAGAGTCTTTTTCGTTGGCAGATGTCCCATCATCCGTCCTAGCCGCCAAAGGCTCAGGATCTACTGTCGATACAGTAGTGGACACCTCTTCCACAGGGGTTGGGCCCTGGGGTTGTTCTTCAGTGGGTTGAGCCACGGTAGAAACTGCTTCAGAGGGCTTGGCAGATTTGACTTTAGAAAGCCTCCTTAGTTTCTTCTTTGGCTTCTCACCAGCAATGGGTTTCTTTTTGTGAGATCTTTTTCTCTTCTTTGAAGACTCCACGTCCTGGGACTTCAAAGATACATCTCTTGGGTTTGCGGAAACTGGCATACTTGCGGTTTTCGGGTGGTTGCAGACCATAGTGGTTTGGTTATACGCAGTAGGCTTGACACCTCCTAGGTATATCCTGGAGCTATTCTTCTTAGCATCAGCAGATTGCGTCAGTCCGCATTTCGTCAAGATATGGTTTAACATTAAACCAAATGATTTCTTCTGGGTGGCAGGCTTGCATACCTCCTCTTGCAAGCGCTTCAGGATTATCTGGCACCAGTTGACCTTTTCACAGGTCAGAATTGCCACCATCATCCTGAACCTCAGATTAGTACACATTTCGAATGCACCAGTTTGATTTTCAATGATCCTGCAGCAGAAATCATGCAAATATACATAAGGCAGACAGAAATTCTTTTTGTGACGTGGTTTGAACCATGTCAACCACTTTTGAGCATGTGAACAACCCATAAAACTTGGTTATTAGCTCTTGAGACCCAAATGTCTCAAGTTGATCCATTGTCAGGCCATCAGCGGGTAGCCTGTAGATATTCTGGAGCAGATCGCTATCAACACAGATCTCAACTCCTTGAATGGTAGCGGTTATGTCAGCAACGTGACCACCTTGGGCCAGCGACAAAAAGCGTACGGCAGCGTTGAGGTAAAGTTCCTCAACCAGATGAGCATCGTACTTCTCAGCGGTTTGACTTCCAAGGCGATAGAGGCCTTATTGACGAAGACGAGTGATGATGTACTCCATGGGTTCGACATCATTGGTTTCAGCGAGAAGACGTTCAATGACAACATATCTTGAGAAGATCCGTCCATCGATGATGTTTGCGGTTTTCTTGAGAGCGGGAGAAGAAGTTTGTCCAGCCATTTGATGATTTTTCAAGAAAAAGTGAAGAAGAAAACACGTAATATGCAGTAAAATGCAGAAAAGTATGTAGGCTGTTTTTGCTTGAGAACTCTTAAATTTGCAGAAAGCGTAAAGAGTCTCTAATGGCAGATTCAGTCCTTTTATAGTTGGGCGGCAAAATAGGGTTTTGCAGAGTACGAATGGTCAGATTTTAAGGGATGGGAACCGGTTTTTGAAATCAACGGTTAGGATGGACTGAGTGTAACTGGTACGCTAATCCATTTAAAAAGTTTAAAATATCAGCGGGTCCCACTCCTGACATTTGTGTCACCCTAAATGCCTGAAACGGCGGTTTTAAAACAATAAACAATTTAAAACATCGCGGATTTTGAGATTTAGTTGTCCAGATGTCGTGTAAGGCATTTAATGTACATGACGTTTGACATAAAAACAGGGCACGTGGACAAAAATCATTTTAAAATGAAATGATATAATATATATATATATATATATACTGAATCGAAATCCTATAGTATGTGTTGTGTCCGCGTCGATACAGCGTTCCCCCTTAAAAAGGTACATATAGGTTTTAAATTCCATACAGCAACTTGTGGATTAATGCTGTATTCATGGGTCCTACAGTATTCCCCTTTAATTATTGCACACGTCAGCTGTAGGATTCATATGTCTTTGCTCACTACAGTGCTGTATTGACAGTTCTGAGTGTACAGATAATTAACGTTGGATACTGTATTCTTGGGTCTTACAGCATTCCCCTTCAATTTGTTGAGTAAAAACAGTAAATTACTTTCAGGGAGTCGGGCTGTAGCATTCCCAATTCTTGTCTAAGCATGTTGAATCTGGCTGTGTCGAGCGGCTTGGTGAAGATGTCGGCTAACTGAATGTCTGTATGAAAATTTTCAAGGCGAACATCCTTGTTCTCGACGTGATTCCTTATAAAATGATGCTTCATGTTGATATGCTTAGTGCGCGAGTGCAGGACAGGATTGTGCGTTATTGCAATTGCACTCGTGCTATCACACATGATCGAGTCTCTCCGCATCAATTCCATAGTCGACAACCGTTGCCGCATCCAAAGGATTCGCATACAAAGAACTACCAAAGAAAGATAGTATTCTGATTCAGCCGTGGAAAGAGAGTTAGCCAATTGCTTCTTACTGAACCAAGAAACGAGTCTAGGTCCAAGAAAGTGACAAGTTCCACTTGTACTCTTCCTATCTAGCTTGCAGCCTCCGAGATCCGAGTCGCTGTATCCAACTAAATTGAATCCGCCTTCCTTAGGATACCATAATCCTACATCGACTGTTCCTTTAATGTACTTCAGGATTCGTTTAGCTGTATTGAAGCGTGATTCCATTGGTGCTACTTGATACCTCGCACACACTCCAACAGCAAACTGGATATCGGGCCTGCTAGCCGTTAGGTACAGGAGCGAACCAATGAGCTTCCTGTAGATGATTGGTCAAACGGCTTTCCGGCTTCATCAGCACTAATTTGCACGGAAGTGCTCATGGGGGATGACGATGATTTGGAATTGTTCATTCCAAATTTGTTGAGAAGCTCCTTGCTGTATTTTTCCTGGTTGATGAAAATACCTGTAGGCAACTGCTTTACCTGCAAACCTAGGAAATAACTAAGTTCCCCCATCATACTCATTTCAAATTTACTTTGCATGAGATGAGAGAACCTTTGACACAAAGCAAGGTTAGTTGAACCAAAAATTATATCATCCACATAGATTTGCACCATAAGAAGGTCATCACCTTCCTGTATTTTGAACAAGGTCTTGTCCACAGCACCTTTCTCAAATCCGTTGTTGGTTAAATACTGGGACAAGGTTTCGTACCAGGCTCTAGGGGCTTGTTTAAGTCCATACAGCGCTTTCCTTAGCCTGTATACTTAGTCGACACCGTCTGTGTTGGCAAACCCTGGTGGTTGTTCAACATACACTTCTTCGGCAAGGTCTCCATTCAGGAATGCACTCTTGACGTCCATTTGGTATACAATAAAGCTCTTATGGGCGGCAAAGGCTAAAAATATCCTAATGGCTTCTAGTCTCGCTACAGGGGCGAAGGTTTCATCATAGTCTATGCCTTCTTCCTGACTATAGCCTTGTGCGACTAGTCTAGATTTATTCCTTATAATAAGTCCATTTTGATCCTTTTTGTTCCGAAATACCCATTTGGTTCCTATAACCGATTGATGTGTAGGTCTGGGTACAAGATACCATACATTGTTTCTTTCGAAACCGTTAAGTTCTTCCATAGATGTTATCCAATGAGAATTATTAAGAGCGTCTATGGTCGAAATAGGTTCAGACTGGGCTAAGAATACAGCGATAATGCACATATTAAGTCTTCTAAGCTCGGATTGAGATTTCCATTCAGGAAACTGTGATATCTCAGTATCAAGTTCTTCTTGTGCACAAAGTACATTTCCTTGTGTACTCTGTATTCTCCTACGAGTAGAAACACCAGCATTTATGTTTCCAATGATCAGCTCTTGCGGGTGATCTATCAACCATCTTCGGTCGGGTTCTAATTCAGGATCCCGTACTGTATCGAGAGATTCTGTGGATACAGCTTCAGATTGTACAGCGTCGGCTTCATCCAAGTCGATTCTTACAGCTGCAGGGTTGATTTCTAAATCAACTACAGGTTCTATGGGAGTTGGAGGATCCAAGATAGAGAGTTGTTGGATGTTTTGGGTAACATCTTCCACTCCTGTAGGGTCATGATGAGGTTCGTCGAACACTACATGAACTGATTCCTTGATCGTCAGCTTCCTTTTGTTAAAGATTCTGAAAGCTTTGCTGACGGAGGAGTATCCTACAAATATTCCTTCATCTGATTTCTCATCAAAGGTTCTAAGTTGGTCCTTCCCATTATTCAACACATAACACCTGCATCCAAAAATGTGAAAATATGAAACTAACGGAGTTTTGTTGTTCTATACCTCATATGCTGTTTTGTTGTGGTGTTTGTTGACGATACAGCGATTTTGAGTGTAGCATGTTGTATTGGTTGCTTCACCCCAGAAACGCTGTGGCAACTTGCTTGCGGCGATCATTTTCCTTGTTGCTTCTTTCAACGTCCTATTCTTTCGCTCAGCAACACCATTTTGTTGAGGTGTACGGGCAGCTGAGTATTCGTGTTGTATCCCATTTTCCGAACAGTATTGCGCTATAAAGCAGTTAGTAAATTATGTACCTCTGTCGGAATGAATGGACACGATACTCAATGCTTTTTCATTTTGCAACTTTCTCAGGAGCTCGGGCAGCTTTGATGTTGTTTCCTTCTTCTTGCTAAGGAAAATTGTCCAAGCATACCTGGAATAATCATTAACAACAACCATGCAGTATTTATTACCTCCCAAACTTACTGGGTCTACAGGACCGTAGAGATCCATATGTAGCATTTCCAACACTCTTTGGGTTGAAAGGTAGGATTTGCTCTTCAGGGTTGACTTGATTTGCTTGCCTTTCTGACACGGTCCACAGACGCTGTCCTTCTTAAATGACATATTTGGCAAACCTCTAACCATTCCCTGTCTTGAGAGCTTGTTGATCGTTTTGAAGTTGACGTGAGACATCCTCTTGTGCCATAACCAGCTAATATCTGCAGTGCCTTTGGCAACAAAGCATGGAATTGAGGAGCTCATAGGCTTCCAGTCAGTAATATACATGTTACGTGATCTGCTTCCTGTAAGCACAACTTCCTTGGTTTGGATGTTATTGACTCTACAGCGATCTATATAGAATTTCACCGAGAATCGTTATCACGTAATCAAGCTAATACTAAGTAGATTGTACTGTAAGCCTTCAACATATGCAACATCAGTGACTTTGAATTTTCCGACAAGTAGGTTTCCTTTCCCTCTTGTTCTTCCTTTAGATTTATCACCGAAACGGACTTTTGGACCGCGACATTCTACAAAATCTGATAGCTTTCTCCTATCTCCGGTCATGTACCGAGAGCATCCACTATCAAAGTACCAGGTATCCTCCTCTAGAATGTCCTGTTACAAAGAAATTAAGTAGATTTAGGTCCCCTTTGATTTTTGGGTCCATGTATGTTAGTTCCTCTAGGTACCCAAGTTTTCTTGGCAGCAATTGGTTTACTGAAGGTCGTACTCGGTACAGTGTTACGATATCTACGAGGGGCATATCCTTAGTCGTTATAACCATGATAACTATTATGCATGAAAAATTCAGGGTTATTATTATTAATCCAGTACGAATGCTGTCTTGGAAGTGGAGCCATTTTCTTAGGCCTAACAGCTTGCCTTCTGGGTCTCCAGTTGGATTCCCAACGTTGTTGATGATAAAGAGCAGGTACTTGCTGTCTCGAGGGATAACGAGGCTCATGTATCCAATACCTAGGCGTGTTGTACTGATAGTACTGTCGTGCGGGCCTTTGGTAGTTGGATACAGCCTTCCTTCTGAACGGCTGTTGGCGCTGTTGATATGCTCGGGGAGCATGCTGTTGAGTGCGCCTCACAAGTTGGAACGGCTTATGATTCCGCTGTCTGGAATAGGATTTCGGGGGCGGAATGGCAGCCTTCGGTTTTCGCGGTGCAGCAGGTTCCTTCACGGGACTCGGGGTATCTTTCGATACTGGAATGTGTTCCACACTCTTGACAAACACTGTACTAGTTTCCCCTTTGTTTGAACATGAGCTATATCCTAAGCCACTTTTTGTCATGAGCATGTTGCCCAGTGCTCAGAATTTCTTCCATTCTTTTGGACGATTTCTCGAACGATTTCAGAGTGGTCTCAAGTTCAATTTCTCGTTTTTCGAGAGTTGTGACTTTGTCTTGAAGTAGAACCAAATCATTTGTCTTGCTCTCGTTATGAGTTTTAACCTCACTTAGTTCATGAGCAAGTTGATGATTGCTCTCCATGAGTTTTTCAAAATCGACTTTGCTGGTTTCACAGTCAAGAGACATATTTTCGTAATTTATCTTCAGCAAATGATTTTCATCTTTCAGCTCTAGGTTAGATAGTTGGAGCTGTATATTCTCGTTTTTCAATGTCTCATGGGCCTTTTGAATGTTTTTAAATTCATTCATCATGTTTTCAAAAGTATGAGATGCATTTGATGGAATAGCTGAGGTTGAACTTACCTCATCATCGCTATCTTCACCTTCCGGAATGTCTTTGGCCATAAAGCACATATATGCTTTATCATCGAACTCATCATCAGATGAATCACTTTCGGTGACCACCTGAAGACATTCTTCGATTTGATGGTGTGGGGGAGGCTTCTGATTCTCCAATCAGGGCCTTGAGCTTGTTTTTCCAAGCACGTCTTCTTTCATCTCTCTCTTGTTGCTCGGCCTCCGGCAACTTTTGAACTTTAGGATGAGGACATTTATTTGCATAATGCCCTGGTTTCCTGCAGTTATAGCACAGGTTAGAATTACCGGATGTATTTTCGGTACTTACCTTTTGGACAGGTTTGGGCATGTAGGGAGTCTGCTTGATGAAATTTTTGAATTTGTGCATGAGAAGCGCCATTTCATCTTGAGACAGGATGTCGTCCATCACAAGATTCTTGTGACTAGGCTTCACGAGCCGGGCATGTTGTGTCGACGATTTATCTGATACAGCCGCTAGTGTCATGACCTTTGAAGGAGATTCTTCAGCTTTTTCTCTTCTGTCAATATCATATTCAAAAGCTTTGAGGTCAGAGAAGAGATCAAAAGTAGATATTTCATTAAGATTGCAAGATACACGCATAGCTGTGGTCTTAATGTCCCATCGGGCTGGGAGAGATCTGAAAATTTTTAAGTTCTTCTCCTTTTAGGTATAAATTTTTCCCAACGCTTCAAGTTCACCAACAATACCAGTGAATCTGAGGTCAAGTTCCTCAAGTGTCTCAGTTGGTTTCATTTCGAAAGATTCAAATTGCTGAGTCAGTTTAGAAATTTTGTTTTCTTTTGAGAGCTCAGTTCCCTCACAAATCATCTTGAGTTTATCCCAGATTTCCTTAGCTGATTTACAGCTTTTTACCTTTGAGAACGTGCCTTTGTCAAGAGTGACAAATAACGCGTTCTTAGCCACATTGTTGAGATTGGCTTGCTTTCTTTCATCTGTGGTCCATTGCTCGCGTTCCTTCTCGAGCATCTCAGCATGGGGTTGGCCTTCAATCCTTGCGGCCGTGTTTACCTTCATAATCTTGATAGGGCCATCCTGTATAACAAAGATCATCTCTTCGTGCATTGCTGCAAGATGAGCCTCCATCCTAATTCTCCAATCATCAAATTCGTTAATAGAGAACATAGACACTTTGTTGATCATAGAAGTATCCATGTGAAAATAAAGAAATGAAAGAGACTGTTTTGAAATAGTAAGTGATTTTGGATCTGATTCGGTTAAAAATACGACTGATTCTTTTTAGAATCAATCGCTCTGATACCACTTGTTGGCCACTAAGTATACTGGATACAGTTTGGGAAGTAATTTAAACAAAAACTCAGATCGATTTCAAACTGAAAGGTAGCTAAGTCTTAGATACAGTAAGTTGTTGTGGATACAGCAACTAGGTGTACAATGTATACTTAAATAATCACAGTAAATAAAACAGTAAAAACTGAAGGTAAATAACACAGTATTTAAAGTGGTTCGAGGTAAACCCCTCTACATCCACTGGTCCTCCACATAGGAGTAAAAAGTTTATTATAATTACTACGTACACAACTACGTAATTATAACAACACACAATCAATATATCGTTCACATAGATTGATATAAAGATCTTAGCTTCAACCGTTCACACAGATTGGTTTTGAGCTAATGCTTTGACTTGCTTCTTCACACACAGTTCTGAAGCTTCGTCTTCTTCAATGCAATTCCTTCACACACAGTTCCGGAGAAGCACAGATTACTCAGTCCACACAGGGCTGATCTGGGTTTGTTCAAAGTATAGAACAGAGGATGAACAACAACTTTGACTTTAAGAGCTCTCAGTTGGTGAAGTGTTGTTCAAGATGATGAGCATTGTATATCTCTTTAGATCTAAGTTGCAGTAAGCTTGGAGATTTGTTTTGCTCTGATTATAACTTTGATAGCTTGATAATTTCGATAGCTTCGGTAACTGATCTTCAGCATCTTGATGTGATATATATAGTCTCTGAAATATATCCGTTGAGATGTTTCCGTTTGAGCAAGATTCCGTTCCAACGGGATTAAAAACACGATCCGGATTTAGCGGGATTTGAAGATCTGTTGACTGACAGTATTTAAATACTTTATCCTTGAGTATTTAAATACTTATTTATTCAACGGGACTTGACTTCTGAAGATTTCTTCTTTGTCCTGTTGTGAGCTGTATGGAATATAACTGTATTGGTGATTCGAGACAGTTTCCATACTTGGTCTTTATAAGACTTCTTTGCTGTACTGAAGGGTTTCACTATATGCTGGATTCGAGACAGGTCTTCGATACAGGTTGATGCCTCAACACTTCGATACAGTTTCATTTACTGTATGCGGATTGGCATATATGTCAAAACCTCTTATCAAATACTATTCGATACAGGGATTGAATATCCCAGCTGTTTCGATACAGGGTTCTTGTTTTCCCAACAACAATGTTCTTGAAACTATGGTTATTCAATTGTTTGAGTGGCACTTTCAGCTGTTTGAGTTTACTCCAAATTTGAATTAACTGGTTCCCATGGCCTGCTTCATTCCAAATATCTTTCACAACACTCATAAACTCTTGATGCTCCACCAGAACATTTAGAAATTTAAATGGAAAATTCCTTCTAATGAGTTCATTTTCAAAGTTCAAAAGCTGGTGGCAGTGATCTGACACATTCTTCTCAAGTAGTTCACTCATCACATATGGAAATTCTTGGCACCATTGTGAGTTAGCCAAACATCTGTCAATAAGAGAATAGATTCTATTTCCTCCTATTTGATTATTGCACCATGAATATCTACCTCCAATCCATCTGAGACATTTCAGTCCATTATTGCTAATACAGTCTCTAAAATCCCTTACTTCTGCATCAGTTATAGGATTTCCATCCAGCCTATCTTCACTCTCAAGAACTGAATTGAAGTCTCCTCCAATTAATAGTGGCTCACTGATACTTTGAGAGTACCTTGTAATGAGACTCCATAAATCCATTCTAAGATCAATAGTATTAAATGCATAGACAGCTATAAAACTAAAAGCCTTCCCATCTACAAGATCCAAGACCTCACAAATAATGCCTTGAGGGTGAGTCTCAACTTCTTTGACATCTACTATCCTTGGATTCCACCCTATCCAAATTCTTCCATTGTCAGCATTGCTATAGTTATGAAGAAATTCCCAGTTCCTGTTTATGTTTTCTCATGTTTTTTTGAACTTAGCCTTTTTCACTCTTGTTTCCAAAAGAGCAACAAGGTCAAGTCTCTTATTCTGCAGAAAGAGTTTTATTTCTTTCTGCTTGAAGGGCTTATTGCAGCCCCTCACATTCCAAATCATCATCCTCATGTTCCCACAAAGGGGATAAGGTCCCCGCCCTTTTCTTCTCCTGAGTTCCCTTCACTCTGATTATGTAGGATTTGATATGAGTTTTTGACAAAACACCCACACTTTGCCCTCCACTAACTGCATGACTAAATGTTTTCTTAGGGATAGTCCACACTTCAGAGGCTGTATCTTTCTGTTTTTCCATCTCATCAACCTTCTCAACAGGTTTAGCCTTCCATTGTTGTTTTGGAGGTTGAGGTGCTCTGGCCTTTTCTATCCTTAAGCAATCATGTCCTATGGTTTGACACTTTTTACAGAAGGGAGGCACCCAGTCATAGAGTACCCTTTGCTCAACTCTCTTACCATTATCCCCTTCAATAACAATCTGGTGTTTCAATGGCCGTGTAACATCAATCTCAATTAGCAACCTTGCATAGAAAATCCTAGACTGGTCAATGGTACATTCATATGCTAATATAGGCTTTCCCAAGATGCTACCAATTCTACTTAGTGATTTACCTCCCCAACAATTTAATGGTAGATTAGGTAGCTGAATCCATAATGGGATCTCCTTTAGAATTTCATTCTCAAAGTTAAACTCAGCTTCCCAAGCTTTAACAATGACAGGTCTACTTGCAATTGTATGAGGTCCATTATATAAAACACCATTCCTATCTTCCATGCTTTTGAATCTCACAATGAAATATCCCTCATTATGGTAAAAAATTTCAGGATCACTACTTTGGCATTGTTTTGTGAGGTAGGTGTGCAAATACCTAATTGAAGGTGAGTCTCCCACAACATATAGAATAACCGCAGTTTTCCACTTAAGCTTCATTCTCCACATCATGTTGATCCAAACAAGCAACAGGCAATCCATCTTTTAGAGTAGGAGCAATATAATCGAGTCTCATACCTCATTTAGGACCTCGATTTGGAATCTGTTCATCAGCAACTTTTGGATCTATAGTAGTCGGCTCTGTCTCATAGTTAGCTCCATTCACCATGTCAAGCTTCCTCTGTATCTCTCTTCTTTGCTCTGTTGATGAATTTTCTGGATTATCCTTTTCAACCCGAGGTTCTTTTCCTATGGTTACCATTGCTACTTTATCTGTAACTCCATAATTCCCCAAGCTTGGTGTTGTGTTTTTACTCTTTGCCGCCGTAGTAGTAGGCGGCGTAGTCCTCTGAATCACCACATTGTTCTTCTCCTTCCTCGGTCGTCCCTTACCCATGGACAACAGTTCGTATGGATCGCACCTTCACTGTGTGTAAATCTCCCACACAAACAAGAGCAAGCGATTCTATTTTTGTGCATATTTTTACTTTAACAGAAGTTTCTTATTTTTACCCTACTAAGATCTCAAACCAAATTAATTTTTTATTTTTTGAAAATTTGGAAACATCAATATATAAGATATATATTAACATCCGTATGGTTGGATCATCGAGAAATATTTTTAAAAAAGTAGAAACAATAATTTCTGAAAAGCACTAGTTATGATTGTGAGTCAATTTAGTACTTTCCTACTAAAATCTGAAGCCAAATTAATTTTTCATTTTTTAAAAATTTGGGAACATCACTCAATTAGATATATCTTGACATCCGTACGGTTGGATCGTTGATAAATATTTTTATAAAAATAGAACAATAATCCAGGACAAAGCACTAGTTACGAGTACAAGTCAATTTAGTAGTGCCCTACTAAGAAGTCACACCAAATTAATTTTTTATTTTTTAAAAATTTAGAAACATCACTCAATTAGATATATCTTGATATTCGTACGGTTGAATCGTTGATAAATATTTTTTTAAAAAAATAGAAACAATAATCCGTGAAAAGCACTAGTATTAGTCAATTTCGTAGTGATTTGCTAAGATCTCAAACCAAATTAATTTCTTATTTTTTTTTTAAATTTGGGAACATCACTCAATTAGATATATGTTGTCATCCGTCCGGTTGGATCGTCGATAAATATTTTTGAAAAAATAGAAACAATAATCCATGACACATCATTAGTTATTACTCGTCAATTTAGTAGTGGTTTGCTAAGATCTCAAACCAAATTAATTTTTTATTTTTTGAAAATTTGGGAACATCACTGAATTAGATATATCTTGACATCCGTATGGTTGGATCGTTGATAAATATTTTTTTTAAAAAAATTGAAACAATAATCCAAGACAAAGCATTAGTTACTAGTACTAGTCAATTTAGTAGTGGTTTGCAAAGATCTCAAACTAAATTAAATTTTTATTTTTTGGAAATTTGGGAACATCACTCAGTTAGATATGCGTTGACATCCATACGGTTGGATCGTCGATAAATATTTTTGAAAAATAAAAACAATAATCTATGACACATCATTAGTTCTTACGAGTCAATTTAGTAGTGGTTTGCTAAGATTTCAAACCAAATTAATTTTCTATTTTTTGAAAAATGGGAACATCGATGAATTAGATATATCTTAATATCCGTATGGTTGGATCATCGATAAATACTTTAAAAAAATAGAAACAATAATCCACGACATCACTAGTTACTAGTACTAGTCAATTTAGTAGTGGTTTGTTAAGATCTCAAACCAAATTAATTTTTTATTTTTTTGAAAATTTGGGAACATCACTCAGTTAGATATATGTTGACATCCGTCTGGTTGGATCGTCGATAAATTTTTTGAAAAAATAGAAACAATAATCCATGACACATCATTAGTTATTACTAATCAATTTAGTAGTGGTTTGCTAAGATCTCAAACCAAATTAATTTTCTATTTTTTGAAAATTTTGGAACATCACTAAATTAGGTATATTTTAACATCCGTACGGTTGGATCGTCGGTAAATATTTTTTTAAAAAAATAGAAATAATAATCCAAGACAAAGCACTGGTTACTAGTACTAGTCAATTTAGTAGTGGTTTGCTAAGATATCAAACCAACTTAATTTTCTATTTTTTTAAAATTTGGGAACATCACTGAATTAGATATATTTTGACATACGTACTGTAATACCCGGATTTTCAGTATAAATTTTTAGCGTTGTTTTATCTGAGATATGCTGCATAGCTTGGGGTCTATACAGTATGGATAAAATAAATTGAGAACCGAGACAGATATACTTGTGTAATTGACGTGTTTGATTGGCAGTTATATTGAGGATATGGTGTATCAGGTTGAACTGATTTGGACATCAGGTGTATCATATGAGAATATTTTTGGGATGAGTATATGTATTCAGTGTGTGAGTATACGTATCCAGTATGTCGAGACGGACAGTAACAGTTGGATTTTGGCCAAGTATAGAAGGTCATTATGTACGCTAAGGTTAAGGACTTGCGTACGTTAAATTCTATGTTTTACGCACGTTATGCATAAGGCATTACGTACGTAACAGAGGGAATCGGACAGGACTGAGCTGTGGACTGCATGTGGGGCCCTGTGTCGGTAGCTTTTGGCGGAGAACGTGCATGGGTGAGTCAACCATTGGTTAACGTACGCTATGACTGGTATATTACGTACGTTAACTATGTATGTTACTGTAGCAAGTCAACGTACGTATTACGTACGCTACGGAGTAAGGATTACGTACGTAAGGTTTAGAACGAAATGAGTCAGTGACCTCTGTACTGTAATTACGTACGCTACCAAGGTCAGATAGTGTACGTAAGAGGGTGTTATGTATGTTAACTGTGGAATGTTACGTATGTAACGAGTTAGAAGTTTATAAAAGTGGATGCCCGTCATTTCATTTTCTTCAGAACTCCACTTCGTTTTCGCCTTCAAACACTCAGAGATGGAGTTTTCAGTCCTTCTAAGTCGATTATGAGCTTGGAAACATGGGATTGGAGCTTGAGATATGGAGATATCATTGATTCTTGAGGTGGTTACTTGTGTATTTCATCTTCTAAGAGGTATGTTGGATAATCCTCTCTTTAATTTCGGATTTTGATGTTGTTGTTGATGTTTTCCTCGTATGATGATGGTTATGGTATTATTGTTGTACTTCTTGGTGATATATGAGGTGTATATTGAAGAACATGATGATTATGATGAGTATATGTTTCAAGTGTTTATGTTTTAGATATGAACATGGAATGTTGATATTTAGAACAAGTGATGGTGATTATGGATGTTAAGGGGCAAGTTATGTGAATGGTGATTTGATCTTTCGTTTGGTCTTGATGATATACGAATCGTGATTATGAATTTGACAAGAATATTATCTTTCTTTGAGGATATGTGTTCATATGAGTCGAAAGATCCTAAGTGTGGTTTGGCATGAGATTGATATATATATATATATATGAACAAGGGATAATCATATCATGTTGAATTTAAGTTTGAATTTGGAATTGAATATGTTGATTAAACGTGCTTCGTGCCCGAATCAACTGTTATTGAGATCACCGGATTATGAGATTGAATTGAAGGTATGAATTCAGATTTGTTTGGCATAAGAACATTTGATCCGTACATAATTTGGAATACTATCGAGTCGTATGAGGTGGACGGATAATTATAAAGTTGCGGTTAATTTTGGAATACGTTTATTCAAGACAATAACCGGTATTTGTTTCTATGAATTTACGAATATGAACAAGAAGTAGTCTTGTTGATTCATGTTTGGAATTGAAGTTGGAATCGAGTATGTTATGAAATCCTTAATATCGATATGAATTGATCATTGATATGATGAATGTGATTTCGGAATAATTCGTGTTCTTAAGTAACTCTTGGATTATATGATTTGATGAATATTTTCAAGAGTGTTGGTGTTTTGGATATGAATATGGTATATTCATATCTAGAATTAAGTTATGTGTTTTGGTATAATATTCGTATAAGGATACGAATATGATTACGAGTTCGATGAGGTTATTATTCATCTTTGAGTTTGGAAGTTCATACGTATTAGACAAGTATTCAATTAGGATGACTGGGCTATTTGAAACCCTTGGAATATGATTATCTATAATGTTGAATTAATCGGATTGTCCGGATTGATGATGACAATCGGTAATTGGTTTTATTATGAATTTACAAGGAGGAAACTTGTATTCGTATCTAAGATTGAATTTGGAATTGGTAACGTTTAGACCCTTGTTATTGGTTTAGTTTGATTATTGATATGACTATCGGATTATGAATCGTGTTGTGGTTTCGAATTCGTGATTGATTGGTTTGGGTTTTTTGTATTTGTATCTAATCGAGACATTGTGGAACCGTTGGATTTTTGATCAGTTATATTGATTGTTAATTATGATTGTCGAGTTGCGGTTGGTATTGTGGACACGAGTTCATAATTATTTGAGTTGTATTGTTCGGTTTTGTATATGATCGAGGTATTGTTGAGCCGCTGAGTTTGATTAGTTGGTTATATCGGTTGTTGATTATTATCGAATATGTGTTAATCGATTATTGCAAATAGGTTGTGATAATTGATCGTTGTTTTTGACCGTTGTGTTGCGATTGAGGTTGAAGAGTTCGTAGATTGCTTTTGGTCGTGGCTGATGAGCTCGTAGGCGAAGGCAATGGATTTTGGTAACGGCTTCGTGGTATCAGTATCGAGGCAAGTTTATACTTGTTCAGTTATAATATTTAATGAATGATTTCACTTTCATTTCATTTATAGTTCATATAGCAATGATATTATAAGTGTAAATTATCGGGATGACGATTTGTTCGTGGAAAGGATATTTTCTTCGGCTTTGAGGTAATTTAAGCATTGCTCAGTTATGAGGATAATTAGTATGTTGAGTTGTTGTATATGTTGAGGTTTCGTATAATGAGATTCGTATTGGTTGTTCGATGAGGGATGTTGATCCCAGGATGATAGTGTTGAGATTGATGATCGCGTTGATCGTTCTTTGGGAATTGTGATCCCAAGATATTTGTTTTGGATATTGTCGATCGTGTCGATCTTTCATTATCCGTGTGTCATTGTTCACTTCGGTGAGTCTTTTTTATCCTTATTGGATATGTGATTCTTTGAGTTTCGTTGTCATGTTGCATCGTGACATATCTGGAATCATATTTGCGTTCCGATTGGTCATTGTGTAGGATTTTTAGCTGGGCACACTATGGTTATGTGTTGATATTTCCACATTGAACCATGCACACGAGACGTCGTTTGTGAGGTTAATTAGGTACATTGTCCCACATATATTCTGGATTCCGTATACGGGGTGGACATGTGCACTGATACATTTCCGGATCGGGCGTACTGTGATGTCCATCTTTGAGCCATAATTGATTGGTCGTTCATCCTTCATTTATGGTTGGGTATGTTCGACGGTTTGCGACTGGTTGTTCATACGCCCGAGGGGTATGTTCGACAGTCGGGGTTATTTCTTTGAGATCCATTATTGTTGATCGTTTGGAGTTTACCTTGTTGAGGGTATTCTCGGTTATTGTTGATCCTTTATTGATCGTGTTAGGAGTTTACCTTGTTGAGGGTATTCTCGGCTATTGTTGATCCTTTGTTGATCGTGTTGGGGTTTATCATGTTGATGGTATTCTCGATTATTGTCGATCCTTCGTTGTTAGTATCGGAGTTATCATGTCAGTGATATTCTTGGTCGAGTTATTTGTTGATCAGCGTTATTGATCGTATAATCATTCAGACTGTACATCGATGTTTCAGGACTCGTTATCTTTGTTTTGTGGCAGTTGATCTACAGTTATATTGTGTCTCGTTATCTTTGATTTGTGGTAGTTGATCTACAGTTATATTGTGTGTTATTGGATTCTATACAGATTGAGATTTGACTGTGAAAACCGACGGACAGGATTTGGCACAGATGGATTATTTCCCACTTATGAGTTATGATGATGTTTTGATGATTTTTGAGTATTGTTGCGATACAGTACAGATGGTTGTAGTTGAGTTCATTTCGTCATTTGAGAATGCGAAATGTGGAATATGTTAAGGATTAATTTGGTATGGATTGCCATGGATTGGTAAGGTTATGACGGTAAGATTACATTAGGAGTATTCTTACTTTGTTATTACAATGGTATGAAATTGTTTATGATGATGTGATCGATATCATTATTGAGTATTGTGGTTGACCCCGTCGTGGGCTATATTTTTAGGTACTCGGAGATCGAGCTAGTAGCGGTCGTGAAGGGGTGAGCTTCCCGGGTGATATTGGTTGTGGCATGTTTTCGGAGAATTGAGTATTCTTTCTGGTTGTTTTATTTCCGCTGCAAATGTGTATTTTAAACTGTATTTTTATCCAATACGTGTGTATTTTTAAAATGGATTTTCGGTATTTTTACCAACTCATGTATATTTCAAAATGGCCTTTTTGGGTATCTCATTAACTTTGGGTTACTTCGTTAAACCTTTTTTCCTAAACTATTTTGTCGGTACGTTTAGGTGGTGGCTTAACGTACATATTGAAACTGTCGAGATTTGGCGTTTCGCCTTCTATTTTCAAATAATGTTTGATTATGGTTTTGAGAACCATGTTTTGGTAAATGTTTTGAGTATTTGCAAAATATTACCGTCATCGGCCTTTTCGCATTTTTAAATGTTTTTAAAATGGTTTTTAGCCTTGTGGGTTTTGGCGCGGGACCCACGGCGATGTAATATCCCGGATGGTTTTTGGTTGTGTTACACGTACGGTTGGATCGTCGGTAAATGTTTTAAAAAAATAGAAACAATAATCCAAGACAAAGCACCAGTTACTAGTACTAGTCAATTTAGTAGTGGTTTGCTAAGATCTCAAACCAAATTAATTTATTATTTTTTGGAAATTGGGGAACATCACTCAATTAGATATAAGTTGACATCCGTACGGTTGGATTTTCGATAAATATTTTTTAAAAAATGAAATAATAATTCATGACACATCATTAGTTATTACTAGTAAGTTTAGTAGTGGTTTGCTAAGATCTCAAACCAAATTAATTTTTTATTTTGTGAAAATTTGAGAACATCACTCAGTTAGATATATCTTGACATCCATATGGTTGGATCGTCGGTAAATATTTTTAGAAAAATAGAAACAATAATTCGTGAAAAGCACTAGTTACTAGTACTAGTCAATTTAGTAGTGGTTTGCTAAGATCTCGAACCAAATTAATTTTTTATTTTTTGAAAATTTGGGAACACCACTCAATTAGATATATGTTGACATCCGTACGGTTGGATCGTCGAGAAATATTTTTGAAAAAATAGAAACAATAATCCATGACACATCCTTAGTTGTTACTAGTAAGTTTAGTAGTGGTTTGCAAAGATCTCAAACCAAATTAATTTTCTCTTTTTTGAAAATTTGGGAAATCACCCAGTTAGATATATCTTGACATCCATACAGTTGGATCATCGATAAATATTTTTTTAAAAAAATAGAAATAATAATCCGTGAAAAGCACTAGTTACTAGTACTAATCAATTTAGTAGTGGTTTGCTAAGATCTCAAACCAAATTATTTTTTTATTTTTTGAAAATTTGGGAACATCACTCAATTAGATAAATGTTGACATATGTACGGTTGGATCGTCGATAAATATTTTTGAAAAAATAGAAACAATAATCCAGGACAAAGCATTAGTTATTACTAGTCAATTTAGTAGTGGTTTGCTAAGATCTCAAACCTTTTCATTTTTTGGAAATTTGGGAACATCACTCAATTAGATATATCTTGATATCCGTACGGTTGGATCTTCGATAAATATTTTTAAAAAAATAGAAACAATAATCCATGAAAGCACTAGTTACTAATATAGTCAATTTAGTGGTTTGCTAATATCTCAAACCAAATTAATTTTTTTATTTTTTGAAAATTTGGGAACATCACTCAATTAGATATAAGTTGACATCCGTACGGTTGTATCATCGATAGAAACAACAATGTGACTCTAATATATAGTATAGTACAAATTTTAAAATATATTACATATATTCCGAGCCTATTTATAATTCCTTTTAATTTCAGTTCACTCAGTCTTCAATTCTCTCAAAATCAACCCCAGCTTACTTATAATTCTTCAATTTCACTGCTCAGATTTTTAGTTCTTTCAGTTTTAATTCAATTATATTTTCAATAATTACAATCCAACCTAATTTGACCAAGTCTTTAAAATATTGACTTTTTAGTTAAAATACAGAACTTGAACTTGAATGCCGAATAAGATTTTAATGTAGAACCTGAACTTTTCAATTAATAGTAATATAAATTTATTATATATATATATATATATATATAATAACTAAAAATAAAGTGGTAGGCATAAATTAAAATCGATTATTAATATTAACTGAAAAGTCAATATTTTAAAGACTTGGTCAAATTAGGCTGAATTATAATTATTGAAAATATGATTGGAGTATAACTGAAAGAACTAAACATCTGAGGATTGAAATTGATGAATTATAAGTAGGCTGGGGTTGATTTGAGAGAATTGAAGACTGTGTGAACTGAAATTAAAAGAAATTATAAATATATTGAGATTAAATCGAGAGGTTGTAGGAATTAGGGGCTCAATTGATAATACTAGAAAGTGTTTGGTATAAATACCCTAACCTAATCAATCGGCCGCCCGCATGATTCACTTATTTCTCTCATGATTCTCGCCTGTGTCGACTCTCTCTCTCTCTCTCTCTCACACACACACACACCTACAAAGAGTACACACCAGCATCACCAACCCACCACGAACTTGACGACCAGGACACCATGGCCATGGGGACAGGACGAAGACCGGTGAAAGTGGTGCGGAGCAGAGGTGGTTGCGACGGATGCAGGGCGGAGGTCCAAGTCACGGCGGCGATATAGGGTTTCGAATTCGGGTGGCTTGAGCTGACTCAGAATCGGCCAGATTCAAGCTTATAATTTAGGTAATAATCGAACAAACTGGATTTGATAGGGTTTTCAATTTCTGGCAGTGGTCTGAGTTCTGAGTTTGTTTAGTGCTTTTGGGTTCCGATCTGGGTTTTGAAGGGTTGAGCATCTAGTTTGGGTGATTCGTGAGGGTGCGGAACGGCGGTGCCAAAAAGTGCAGCAACCCGACTGCGGTTTTGGGTTTTGAATATGGGTCATTATTTTTGTATGATATTTCTATAGTGATTCACAACCGGGGTGGGAATTAGGGTTGCTATAAAACCTGAATATTGAATTACACCTCTGGTATGATTTTTTTGTTTTTTTGGATCTATGCATACTTACTGAGTTTGGTTCATTTCACTTCTATTTTAACATTTCTCTGATGTTTGCTCCTCGTATCTATTTCAGGACTGGTATCGTATCTATTTCAGTTTTCTTTTGTGGCCCTTTAATAAACTCCAAATTACTTGTTGATCACGCTCTTGAGCTTTTGTGTAGCCTCAAAGGTGCCAAAAGAATCTGCCGCTGTAGAAAATGAAGATGAAGCTACAAGCGAAAATAAAGGCAATGCTGAAGATAAAGGTGTGCTGAAGTTGACCAAAACTATAAGGCGGGCAAAGTTAAAGAGATTGAAGAAAGTAATAAAGGAATGAGGACTCTAGTGATGGATTTATTTTTATTTTTTTAATGTCAATTATTGTGGTTGTAATAAATGAACGGTTGATTGTTATTGTTTTTTTGAACAAGGTTGATTGTTATTGTTGAATGAAATGTTTTTATAGTTCATATTAATTTTTATTTATTTTGATTTCTTGGTTATAATTCATATAATTTGAAATAGGTGCAGCACTAAAAAAATAAAAATAAAATACAATTGTCTAAATGAGTAGTTTTAAAGCAAATAAAATCATTGTCTTATCTATCATTAGGTAATTAGGTAATTTTAAGAAACCATTGTGTTTATGAAATCTTAACAACATATTCAAAATAAAAAACAATTGTGTTTGATAAATTCTAACAACATGTTTTAAATGAACAACATTTCAGTTATAAGCATACAAACAATGGACAAATTCTGCAAAAATATTGTGTAATTTCCTTTTTGACAAGTGTTTATTGTTCTAAAACTATTGTGTAGCATCCCAAATAACAATGGTTTCTAAATGGAGTGTTGTTGTTTCTGGCTATTACACAACAGTGTCTAGAGATGAAGTCGTTGTCTCTCACTCTTTCACACAACAGATTCTGTACCGTTGTCTGAGATACGTAAGAGACGGCGTCTCAATAGACAACGGGAAAACAAGGAGTTAGACAACGGGCAAAAACCGTTGTCTGATGCAGTTTTTCTTGTAGTGCATGGATTATTGATGCCCTAGGCGACCGCCTATGCCGCCTCCCATTCTAGACGACTCTGACGTAAACTCTAAGAAGAAAAAAGAAGGGTGAAGAAAATAGAGGGAAAAATACAGGGCCGGCCCAATGGGGCGGGCAGCTTGGGCGATGGTCCAGGGCCACCAAATTCATAGGGCCCATTTTGTATATACCAATTACCTAATACGCCTTAGAAAAAAAATTAAAAATTACATATGTTCGACGTTCCTTGCGTAGCTGACTGGAGAAAAGAGGCAAAAAATTAGAAATTATATTTGTTCGACGTTTCTTTCGTAGCTGGCAAAAAAAAGAGGCAAAATCGGCTTGGATCGGGCATCCATTATAAAAAAAATTATTGTAAAGGCCCCCATTTTTTTACCCCGAGCCTCAAATCAGCTTGGACCGGCACTGGAAAAATATTGGTCATCAATGGCAGCCTACCATACGCACAACTGTTCAAGTTTTATTATCATTAACTAAATCTCGCCCCGTAAGAGAATGAGATCAGTTATAGTTAGTGGTAGCTAAGTCTAGTGGATCTCACAAGGAAAGCTCGTCGGAGCCGTGACTAATTGTACTTTAATAAAGGGTTTGCCCCTAAGAGCTGATGTTAGGCATTAATTATTTGCATTGATTGCACATAATTATATGTTAATTACTCTAAATTTTATAATATATGTAGTTTTTAATTCGTTAAATTAAAAAAAATGCCCCTAAGTGGTGAAAGTTTATGAAATAAAAGTTTTTAGTTCAATTTTTAATAAAATATGTAGCATAAGAGAATTATAAGAAAATAATGGTACATGGGAGACCCATAAAAGATGTTAGAAAGAAGATTCATAAGAAGATGGTAGGTGATAGAATCATAAGAGAATGAAGCAAAGAAGAACTATATAAAGACGTAACATGAGAATGTTGTAATAAGATGCGACAAGGAAGAACCATAAGAGGATGCTTCACGAATTGAACAATAAAAGGATGTTATATGGGATACTTGTTAGGAGATGTTTTGCGTGAGAACCATAATAAAATGCTTCATGTAAGAACAATGAGAAAATGCTGTACATGAGAGCTATCACATGAGAGAATCACAAGTAGATGATAGATAGGAGAATATAAAAATATGGTAAGGGAAAACCATAAAAAGATGTTGCACGAGAGCTATAAGACGATGTTCGATAAGAGATCCATAAGAAGATATTTAACAAGATAATATGAAAATGTGTTACAGAGGAGAATCGTAAGAAGACGCTACACCAAATAATGGTTATAAGATGCTAAATGGGAGAACCGAAAGAAGATGCTACACGAGATATCCACAAAAAAATGCTAGACAGGAGAACCATAATAATAAGTTAACGGTAAAACCATAAGAAAATGCTAAAGGTGAGAATTACAATAGGGTGCTATATGAAAGAACAAGAATAATATGCCACAAGAGATAACCATAATACTACATGGGAGAACCATATGGACATGCTACCTAAGATAATCAGAAGAATGGTCTACACGGGAGATCCGTGAGAAGATTTTATATGAGAGAACCATAGAAAAATGTTCGGGAGATGTTAGACAGATGAACTTTAAGAAAATGCTACACGTGTGAACAAAATTCAAATATGATCTTGGTGCAAAAATAACAAGTCTATATTAGTTTAGCATATTCGGTAATTTGAATTGGTCATTGATTTTTTATAATTTACAATAACGAACTGTAGATGCTTGTGAATTTAAAGTTTCTGATCTAAAATAATT
Source organism: Orobanche coerulescens (assembly GCA_033398695.1). Taxonomy (NCBI): domain Eukaryota; kingdom Viridiplantae; phylum Streptophyta; class Magnoliopsida; order Lamiales; family Orobanchaceae; genus Orobanche; species Orobanche coerulescens. The sequence continues at coordinate 40,049,699 of CM065802.1, forward strand.
CTTATATTTTCCGTTTCGTCTACTTAAATTGATCATTATTTTTGATGCAGTTTAATTAATTAGAATATATATCCGTTTTTAATGATTTTCGTCAAAAAGAGATGTTGGAATTAGTTTCTAAGACACTTCTTCTTTTATCAATTTTTGTAATATACTTGATCAACTCGATAATGAGCCATTTTAATAAAACGGAGAAAATTATCAAATTGTTCCCGTATGTGGGACTAATTGACCAAAAAACCCCACATCTCCCCCTACTTTAGCCAATTTAGTCCTCCGTCGCCGGCCGGAGTATTTTCCGGCCACCGGAGCTGACGTGGACGACACGTGGCTCACATGTGGCAAAAAAATATAAAAACCTAAATAATATAAAAAAATCTAAAAAAAATAAAAAATCTGGAATATTAAAAAATCTAAATTTAAAAAAATTTAAAAAAATTTAAAAAATATAAAATCTAAAAAAAATATAAAAATCTAAATAATTTAAAAAAATTTAAAAAATCTAAAAAATTTTAAAGAATCTGAAAAATCGTAAAAAAATTTAAAAGAAAATTAGAACCTTAGGTAATTATTTTTAATTCTGAAATATTAATATAAATATATTAGAATATTTTTTTTTATTTTTAATTTTATAATTTTGAAAAGATTTTTTTCAGAAAAAAAATCTTTTTAATTCAAAATATTAATTTTATAATTCTGAAAAAAAAATCTTTTTAATCTTTTTAATTTCTGATTTTTTTTAATTTTATAATTTTGAAAAAAAAAATCTTTTTAATTTCTGAAAAAAAATGAGAAAATTATCAAAACGATATTTTTCAGAATCCTTTCAGAATTTAAAAAGATTCTTTTTTCAGAATTATAAAATTGAAAAAATTTTTTTTTTTTTTCAGAAATTAAAAAGATTAAAAAGATTTTTTTTTCTTCAGAATTATAAAAGTACTCTTTTGAATGAAAAGATTTTTTTCGAAAAAAATCTTTTCAGAATTATAAAATTAAAAAATAAATAAAAATTTATAATATATATATATATATTAATATTTCAGAATTAAAAATAATTACCTAAGGTTCTATTATTAAATTAAATTAAAAATTATTTTTTTTTTAGATTTTTATATTATTTAGGTTTTTATATATTTTTTTTAAATTTTTTTAGATTTTAAATTTTTTAAATTTTTTTAAATTTTTTTTTATTTTTTTTAGATTTTTTTTATTTTTTTTTAAATTTAGTTTTTTTAATATTCCAGATTTTTTATTTTTTTAGATATTTATCTATTATTTAGGTTCTTAAATATTTTTTTAAATTTTTTTAGATTTTAAATTTTTTTAATTTTTTTAATTTTTTTTATTTTTTTTAGATTTTTTAAATTTTTTTAAATTTAGGTTTTTTAATATTCCAGATTTTTTAATTTTTTTAGATTTTTTTATATTATTTAGGTTTTATATATTTTTTCACACGTGTGAGCCACGCTGTCACGTCGCCTCCTAGAATGGAAAATACTCCACCAAATGACTATGACTAAATTAGGTAAAGAGTGAGATGTGAAGTTTTTTGGTTTGCCGGAGACAGATGATTTTTTTTAGCAAATTGGTCCCACACACGAGACCAATTTGATAATTTTCTCGATAATAAACCATCACATTTGGAATTGCGACTCTCAAACTCGTAAATTTTGGAATAAAAACCCAAAAAACACCTTTAGGAGTACATTTTATAGGCAATGTTATAAAAAAAAGACATTTCTATTACCAATTTTAATGATGACTATCATGTTCGCTGCTATAATTAAGATTGCGCTGGTTGGTTCAATTAAGAAACTAGCGTGTAACATAAATGGTTGGTTCAATTTATAAATTAAACTATAAAAAATATTTCATACTCAAAACAAGGCTTGGGCCCAATAAACCGCAATCCAACTTGAGCTGCCATTCGCCCATCAATCCTAAATAAGTTGCCCAAATAATTACTTATATTAGAATGGCAATCGCTTCTGGCCCAGTAAGCCTCAAAATTTGTTCGAAACTAGGGTTTCTTCCCCTGTATAGACGTCACACACACACACACATATATATATATATATATCCACACACTCCCACCCTCAGTGCGTTTTAGTTGCACAGTCGGAAGCAGTGGTCAGCTCGTTCTCCCCGTTGTAGCCGTCGCCACCTTCTCCGTCGTGAGTCTAAAACCTCAGATCTGAATCCTTCATCTTCTTTTACTTAATGCACGGCGTGAAATGGATCTTCTCTGAATAGATTTTGCATACATCAAATGCAGTATAAAATGCTGAATTTATCGTACTTTGAATTAGTAAAATTATCATGTTTGTTTCTGTTTGTTTTTTTTCTACTCAGAAAACGTGCGAACTAAACTTATCGTAATCTGTTATGGATCTAACTAGAGGATATTTGTTGATTTTGTGCAACATTCTTTCCGTCCACCATTTGTATTTAGCGCCTTTTGGTATTTATTCCACGTCTTTGCTTAGGATATTCGCGAGTGCTACCAGTTTTAGTATTGATTCTTCAAATCGCAGAGATGCATGATTATGTTTACGGAATTTTAGATGATTTAATAAATAGTTACCCGTGGTTCCTTCGTTGTATACATGCTTCTTCACTGCTTGTTTGATTGACTGATAATAATAAATATGCTTATGTCATGTGGACTCTAGCCTAGTTTGATTTCTTGTATCTCAGCTTCTGGTGAGAAATAATGAAACTGGTGTATTTTGGTTGAATTTTTGGTCTGCGCAACTTAAAAAAATGTATAATTTAATAGGTCCAAGTCTATAATTTGTCTTGAAGCTTAACTTTTGCCTTGATTATACATTTTTCAATATATTTGTGTGTGTATATATATATATATATGTGTGTGTGTGTGTGTGTGTGTTTTCAGCAAAGAGGGTTGGGCTTGGCTCAAACTGTTAGTTGTTCCACCCAATGACCTGTCACTGATTTGGACAGCCTCTTTGCCGAGATGCAAAGGGAAGGCTATGTACATATACGACAACCCTCCTATCCCCGCACTACCTGGGACGGGCCTGCCCTTTTTTTTACGTGTTTGTGTGATTATACTCGCCCTCCCAATTCGAAGTTTTTCCTGGAAGTTCCAACCTTGTTGACTAGGTCACTTTCATCTTTTGAATCGATCAAAACCTCTTTGTTTTGCTTTGTGTGGGGCCTGTCTCTTTGTGTTCCCCCCTTGATCTTGTTGACCTCTGTGAATTGCGTGTTAACTTTGTTGACATTTTTGGTTGTGCTTGTTGTTATGTAATTTATCCATGTAATGTAACTGTGGAAAATGCTGTGGGTTAAATTGTTTCTGGATTTTTTTATGCGTAGTAGATATTATGATGTCTACATGGTTTAAATTTGACTGATGGTCTTAGTACAGTTGATGCTTATAGTTACAAAGCTTTTCTTGTGTACTTTAGGTAAGCAATGGTTAAACATAACAACGTTGTGCCCAGTTCGCACTTCCGCAAGCACTGGCAAAACTATGTAAAAACTTGGTTCAATCAGCCTGCTCGCAAGACCAGGAGAAGAACTGGTGATCATTTCGTCTAAATGTTTTCTCTCCTTTTTATCTGGTTATGTGAGAGATGACAATAAATTTGTTGTTTTTGCATTCTTGTTTTATGGTTCCTCGCCCATTATCATTTTCTAATATTTGAATAGATTTTTGGCTCTTTTTAATTTATGTATCTATTATTTCAGCAAGACAGAAGAAAGCCGTTAAAATCTTCCCTCGGCCTACTGCTGGGCCGCTACGCCCAATTGTCCGTGGGCAGACCCTTAAGTATAACATGAAAGTCAGAGCTGGTCGTGGATTTTCTCTGGAGGAGCTCAAGGTGAGTTAGTTAGTTATCAAAACCCTGTGATCAGTGCTTCATCGTCTGTATTATTCAAATCAGTTGGCCTGTCTACTGAATTGGATATATTGGCAAGTTGGTTAAGATGTACGTATTAGATTTGTATTTGTAATGTATAGAGCCTGTACTAAGTTTATTTCTGCTGCTCTATTGGATTCACAGTATTTTTTCTTGAGTTCTATCAATCTGGGCAGTTTTTTTTCTTCTTATTTTTAGGTTTTAACTTTGTTATTCTAAATTATCTGCTACAATCCACTGTAATGCATTTTATTCAAACATTTAACGCCTTCCTAATTTTTTTTCTAGTTTCATGTAATGATATTCCTCTGCTTTGTATAAACAAGGCTGCAGGCATCCCAAAGAAACTTGCCCCTACCATTGGCATATCTGTCGATCACCGCCGCCGAAACCGTTCCTTAGAAGGTTTCCAGACCAATGTTCAGAGGCTGAAGACATACAAAGCCAAGCTTGTTGTCTTCCCAAGGCGTGCACGTAAAATCAAGGTAACCCTAATTACATAAAGAAATTATTACCAAAAGTGGTAAATGCTGTTTTGCTTTACTCGTTTAAGACTTGAGACACATTTTATCTTTGGCAGGCTGGTGATTCTACGCCTGAAGAGTTGGCGACAGCCACACAAGTTTCAGGCCCATACTTGCCGATTGTTGGTGAGAAGCCTGCTGTGGAGCTTGTTAAGGTGACAGATGAGATGAAATCATTCAAGGCTTATGATAAGCTCCGTCTGGAGAGGACGAACGAGCGCTATGTTGGTGTTAGAGCAAAGAGGGCTGCTGATGCTGAGAAGGAAGAGAAGAAATAAAATTACAGTCGCACGAGGAAAGATCTATTAAGTTTTGGTGGCAGCGTAACTGTTGGATTTGTGATGTTTTTTTTTAATGATGAACCAAATATATGGATTTTGTCTGGATATCAGCTTCAGCATTTATATTATTCCCAGTGGATGTATGAAATGTTTTGCATATGAATCAAACTTATCCAAAGTCTGTTTGAAGGACAGATTTTTCATATTACTCTCTGTAGCAGTAAACATCAATTCACCTCTCTAATGGACTTCTTTGATCCCTTTGAACTTATTTCAAACTCAACAGGTTCTGTTGATCTCTATTGTTTGCAAGTTTTTTGAGTTCAGTTTTCTCAAGTAAATCTATCTAGGCAAAAGGTTTAAAATAAGTTCTTTAAATAAAATTTGCTAAATGCATTCAATTGTATGATTAAAGGCTTGAATGATTTTAATTTTGTGTTACCCGATTGATTGAAAATCAATCAATTGTAGCTACTTGCAACAATTTCGAGTTACAATTTTTGTTCTAGCATGGGATATAAAAATTCTAAACTAGTTGGCCAAATTAATTAAAGAACATTTATATCGAAGGTAATTTAATCAATAATATAAAAATACTTCAAAAGAATTAAGTTGAGAATATTAAGTCATAAATAACTTTAATGATTGAGATACGAGTTCAACTTTCATATAACTGGAATAACTAATTTAGTTCGATATGTTGACCTTTCAAAACATAGAACTATTCATAAATGAATAATAGATACAAACGGTAAAGGGGTTCACCCTTCGTCCTCTCGTCCGAGTGCAGATCCATCCTCCTCTACTCTTTTAAGTAGTGGTGGTATACCGTACCGTACCAAAATTATTTATCGATATCGTATATCGTTCCGAAATTTCGGTACATCAAAATTCATACCGATACCGTACCGAAAATTTAGGTATATTGAAACTCAAGTCTACCGAAATTCCGATATGACTTTCGGTCCATACCGATATTGTACCGAAATACCGAATTTTATTTTGGTAACGGTACATACCGAACTTACGGAAATACCGAATTACCAAAATATCAAAAAATTGATATACTGATATATATATAGCGAAATACCGAACACTTAAAATACCGAAAAAAATTGATGTACCGATATATATTGAAATACCGAACTTTTTTTTGGTATTTTGATATACCGAAATAACTAAAATAGAACAACTTCATACTATTACCATACCGAAAATTCGGTATACCGAAATTTTTGGTATCTTCGGTAATTTTTTGGTACTATAAACTCGATATTTCGACCTTTCGATATTTGTTGCCACCTATTTTTGGGGGTATGACAGATGCTTATATACATGAGATGATGACCTTATCTGTATGATGCCTTCTGTTGTTTATGTGAATTTCCAACAATGTAATTTTAATAAAATTACAAATAAAGACAACATATTACAATTCTAGTAAATTAAAAAAAAAACTGAATAAAAAATATAATTTAGCAGAGACGAGTAAAACTCTTTCCGTAAGACAATTTTGCTCCCGTATAAGAGCAGACGACTCAGGCAAGATGTCCCCAAGATACAACTGCTACGTTTCTGAGTTAGGTGCTCTCTAAAATTCAGAACTCCGGTGAACGTTCGAGTGCTAGAAACTGGGCACGAAAAGTAAGAAGGAAATATATTGCAATATGTGGTATGCTTGTAGTTCGTTCTGTGTTATGGTGTATGTAATGAAATGCATAAGACCCCCTTTTATAAGGTCCAAAAACCACTTCATCGGGTGGGAATTAAATGGTATACTAGAGTTCCATTAACTCTCTTTAATCCTTCAACTGAAAGGTTATCTCCATAAATAGTCTCATTTAATTCGGACGTTACATTATGGAGTGTGAAGAGTCATATTCCAGAAGTTGGGTTCTCTACCTGACTCATTTCAGCCGAGTCCAAATATCAGCTCAGTTTTCAACTTGGCTGATTGCAGTTGGGTTTCCAAACCTGACTGATTGCAGCTGGGTTTCCAATCTCCATAATTCAGCTGGGTTTTCAAACTTCAAAAATCAGCTGTGTTTCAACCTCCAAAAATAAGGTGAGTTTCAACCTTGAAAAGTCAATTTGAATCACTTGGGTTTTACAAACCAATTTCCGACACCTTCCCCTGCTGACTTATGTCCCCTTCAGTTGTTATAGGCATTCACCCTTGATCATTGCCATTGGGTTGTGATTAGGGGCGTTCAAAATTTGATATTCGGATTTTTGGATATTCGAAAGTTCGGATAATAAATTTTGATATTCGATATCCGGAAAAATATGAATTTTATTCGGATATCCTTATATTCGGAAAAAAAATATTCGGATTTGTATCGGATATCCGAATATCCGAAAAAAACTTCGGATATGAATATCGGATATCCGAATATCCGAATACATTCTATTAATTAAAATATAAAAAAATAAAAAATTTAGGATTTTTTGGATATTTCGGATATCCGAGTATCCAATTTTTTTGAAAAGTACTATCCGATATCCAAATCCGAAGTTCCGGATATCCGAATTTTCAGATACCCGAAACTTCGGATTTTCGGATATTTCGGATTGGATATCGGATATCGAATATTTTTGAACACCCCTAATTGTAATTAAATGGTTTTGTGGGCCCAAGGTAAGTGATCGCAAAATTAGGATTGGCACCGGCTATGATGCACGAATTCTTCAAAATTCACCGGTATGCAGTATCGGATACTGCATGGGCGCGGGTGCGGGTGCGATTCGCCATGTGGCGAATCAGTGCAAAAAAAAAAAAAAATTGGACTCGCGTATCCTTGCACAGGATACGCGTATCCGGTGCGTGGGAGAGGGCGTGGGTGATTTTTTTTTGTTTTTTTGTAATTTTTAAAAAAGTAAATCAAACAAACTAAAATACAAAAAGTAAATCATTTAATAAGTAATTACTTTTACAGTTTTACCTTTAGCAGCATTCACGAACAGTATCAGAAAGCTCCACTGCTCAAAGCCATTTTGAATTGTTTTTTGTATGACTTGTTTTATGTATTTGAATTGATTTTATGATGATATTTGAATTGTTGTTTTTTATATTTAACAAGTGTTATATATAATAAAATATAAAATAAACAGACGTATCCTTGCCGTATCACACCCTAATATTTTCAAAAAATTGTATCCCCGCCGCACCCATATCTGCCCGCACCCACAGCCGCCCCACACCTGTGCAACATAGGGCACAGGATTACCCACTTTGAGCGAATGTAGCTTGACTCGAGGCCTGAATTCATTAAAACGTTCACTTGATGGCTCAATCTCGTCCTCAACGCCAAAAGCACTTCAAATACTTGAAAATAAGAAATAAATTAACAAAGTGAAGTAATTTACATCCTAGGCTTAAATGGGTGGCAAAATACTCGAGTATCTAACAAATCAAACCAAACCAAATATACCCAGTATATCCCGCCTGCAGAGGCCCTGAGGGTAAGATGACGCAGACCACGCTCCTACTTATTACAGAGGAGGTCAAGCTTTCAAAGACTTCAACTTAGTGCAAAGCAGACCTTGTGATAAATACAAAGGAAAACATATGATTCGAAAAAGCTCGAGACCATACCTGAGCCCATGGATTGATCCACATGGGACTTACCTAAGCGGAATTTGGCTACTTCACTCCCGATCTGCTCTAACAAAAGAGAGGTTGGTCATACGCCTCCCTGTCAAAAATACACCACACGCAAAGACAATAGGATAAAATATACAATAAAAGTAAAAATGCAATGCTCTAGGTCAAGCTAATCGAGACAACCCAACCCTGAGGCTCTCAACTACAGCACCGTTCCCTACAAAAGAATTCACAACTCTGATATGGCGCCTCCAAGCGCACCTATCAACAGTCATGGTCACGAAAAGGTTTAAGGCCTTCAAATCTAATCTCAGTTGCTCCTCTCACGTCCTCCCCGGAAAGGTTTAAGGCCTTCAAATCTTGTTGTCTTTACCACCGACCGTTATTTTTTGTTTTCGAAGTCTATGGACATGACTCACACCGTCCAATGGCCGATGGCAAATGTCGCCACCTGTCGATCACCGCAATATTTTTGACACGTCACCGCAAACAAACTTTACAATAACAATCGCTAACTAGTGGTACTTGTTGCACATAGGGATGTTCTCGGTCCGGTTCGGTCTGGGTATTGTCTTCTCGGGTCTAGACCGTTAAGGTATCGAGTATTACCGATTTTGGTCCTTACCGGTTTCGGATCCCAACTTCAATACTTATATAAAGAATTAGCATAAAGAATTACAAATTATTTTCCACCTACCACCTGGTTTGTCTTCAAGTAATTTCGATTTGTAGCAAAAATTAAAGTATTATCTCAATTGTGGAATCAAAGACACAAGTCAGGATCAATTATTCACTAAGAAAAAAAAATTGAAATCCTTGTGTTGGATATGAGTACACACGTCTGAACCCCCCTCTAGTCCTATTTATAGTACTCTAGGGATCTTAAGAAGGATTAGGGTAAGAACTTCTAGTGCAACTCAACCTTCCATATTGCACTAAAGATGGTTGAGTTCACTAACACCAATTCAATCCACTAAAGAATCAATATTGCACTTCCAACCCAAATTTCAATTTATGAAATCGGGCTCCTTATTTGAATATTTTATTTTCTGTGTTTAAGATATCGAATGCCCGTTAATTAAGTTAAGCTACTGACAGCTTTAATTAATTAATTTATTATCCAAGAGTAGTACCACTCGAATCTTATTATTATATCAGAATTAAATCCACCTGTAAGGTTTAATATAAAAATCATTATCGAGCTCCTCAAGGGGACATCATCAACCCGCACGAGTCGGGACACGATTTTTAGTTATAATAATAATTGTCATATAAATAATATAATTTCTCAAGATACGAAACCTATTGAGCCAATCACTTTGACTCTCACCCATGACAAATCAAAGCAATAAATATTATAAATATACAATTAAATATTATATACTTAGAATTATAAAATAATAATTATCCGAGATTTACGTTCTTTTTATAGTCAGTACAGAAGACATTATCTCACTTCGATCCAGTTCAACGTATGCAAATACGCTAACAAATGCTAATAGTCAAGACCGCCTAATCTCAAGCATATATTACAACCTTTCATATAATTTGTTTAATAATTTTATAGGTTGTGAACTATTGTATTATTTATAAGATACCGATAATGTGATCTTTCGTGTGACACCAACACACCACATTATCTACAATATAAAATAATTAGACATTTCATTTGCATAACCATAACGTGAATAAATATGCAGAACATGTGATTAAATGCAATTAGTATTCTCATAGGTAGTTACAGGGAAATAATTTAATACAAGCATAAAGTATGCTTTGCAGTATACAATCCTAACAATTTTTTCAGAAGAACAACTAACATATGAGAGTTCAAAGGACCACTTGGAACAAAATGAATGTTCAAGCTCATTTGAGATGACAATTTTAACCCGACCCATACTGCCCTATCCCTCGATCTGCAGCAGAGTGAGGCGGATCTGGGTATTCTTTTTGCCTCGTAGGTACCCGCCCTCCGCGCCAGCTTTTTAAATGTATTTAATATATATACTATATATATTTATGTACTATTTGTACATTTCACAATATATCCTATATATTTATGGTAATAATGATAAGTTACAAATAATATGAATTATAAAAATAAAATACTAGATAACTGTAACACCCCCAAAAATCCACCGGGAATATCACACGTCGTAGACCATTTGATCAAGGATATAACAGGCTTATCACTACAAGACGACAAAGATTTAACCTATCGGGGTCAAAATACAATACATCGGAAGACTGTATATATCACTCACAATACAACGACATCAGACTGTCCATGTGATTGCTCCAATGAACTAAGCATACCTGAAATGCATGAAACTTATTTCCCCCATTTAAGGAGTTAGCAATTCGAATTTGCTAGTACAAGTATTCAAATCATATAAAATATACCACACAAATATCAGTCGTAGCCATACAACTACAAACCATCAAAGAAGCTCCCGAGAGGTTTTAGTATTTAGAAAACAAAGAGCTTAAAGCGTTTGAAAATAAAATCATCAATTTGGGAGTTTTAGAAAACGGAAAAGTAAACCTCTTCGAAACGTCAGGGTCTCAGCCCAAATCTCGTTATAGAATACAAGAGTTTAATAAAATAGGAAGACTTTTTGGACCTCACGTCTTTAGTTACAAAAATAGTTCAAATCGATCCGGTCTCGTCCCAATATCACTCTCCATAAAACAAACTTTACACGATCGCTAGGGGCTCAGCCCAAATCTTTCCAAACCACGAAGCACAGAAACAATCACGGGGTCCACGCCCCAGCATCAAACATCACAACCAAAGGACAAATTGTATTCAACACTTATCCTAGTGCCATTCTAGCCAAGTACCACAATCCTATATATAATGTATCTCAACATCGAGAATAATAACGTTGTGATATTCCGGACATATCATAATTATCAAAAACATCAACATCATCACCACGAAAACCACACTTGGTAGCCCATGACCATACCCATTAGCATCGGCCCCCATAGATCCCGTCGAACCATCATCAGGTGGGAAACCACTTCCGCGGCCGTACCCATTGGTATCGGACCCCCAAAGGTCCCGTCGAACCATCCCCACGTGGAAGAACAACTCACACACGATTTCGTTTACAACCCGCATTGTCTCAATCGTTAATCAGAATATCTTTAGTCAAGACACTTGCTAGAAATAGCCACTTTATCCGACACATACTCACAATCAAGAAATTACACAATTACGGACTATCAACACATAAATATGAGTGATGCCTTTATACAATCTAATCCAAACAACACAATAATCCTCAAAGCATTGCAATACACATCTAAGTGTATTATCAAACCAACATCACGTCTCAATCGACATGTTTCCACAATAAGAAACAAACCAACACTAACTTCACATAGCCATATAACAATTATAACAGTTAACATAAGCCACAATCGACAAAAAGGCATGAACCATCATGAATACATCCTACAACTTCAATTCGCATGTTATAAGTCGTATAGACAAGAACACTTGCCTCACAAATCAACACACGAACGCCCCAACAAACACGGTGTAATATCCGTGTATTTTATGTGTGTTATTTTGGATGCATCTTGTTGTAATATGGTTATTTGGAGATGAGTGTACTAATAAATTGATATTGGGATGTTCATGGTTGGTAATCGTTGAGTTTTGTGATTTTCGGATTGTGTTCGTTTTGGACGGGGTCATGTGATAGATGTTGCAATTGTCTCATCAGAAGAAAACCTTCGTGTATCCGTTGGTACACCTCTGTATTCTCTGTTCGATCATCGTCGAGACGTCATTTCGTGCATATTTGACCTGCTGCCAGAGGCACATTACGGCCGTAAGCTAGGACTGTTACGGCCGTAATGTTCAATAGTTATGGCCGTATGGTATTCTTTGTACTGCCGTAACCAAGCTTCATTTTTCTGCTTTGATCTAGTGGGCAACTTATGGGCATAATATATATAAGTTACGGGTGTAAGAATTGTTACGGCCGTAACCTTATAGTTATATGGCCGTAAGTTGACTTCGTGAATTGTCCAGATCTTTCTCCAGGGCCAGTTACGGCCGTATGTAAGTGATGTTACAGCCGTAACATCTGTCAGTATATAAACTGACAAGGTCGATTTTTTTAGTCATTTTTCTTCTCTCCTTCTTCTTCTCCGGTGTTTGGGTGATCTCGAACGTAAGGGAGTGTGGGTTTTGGTCGGATTTCATCATCCAACAATATTTTTGAGTTTCTAGCATCAAGTTATTAACATCTCATCAACTTTCACCGTTCGAATCAAGGTAAAATTCGCTTGAACCCTAATTCTTCACATTTTGGGGTTTTTGCCAAGATCTTCAATTCTAATCCGTTTTAGCTCTGATTTGTGCTAGATTATGATGTTGTAATCATAATCCTTCGTTTTTCCCTAAGTTCATGAATTAAATCAGGGGCGAATCACAAGCCTCTCAACCGTGGGGGCCGAAGTTAATATCTTATATATTTTTAAAAATACAAAAGATACATCATCCAAAATTATAAATAACAAAACATTAAAGCTAGATGTTAAATATAAAATACCAAACATCGCTCATCAAAGTGGAACCCGTCGATCCTTCGCGGCCTTGAAATCTTCTATAATTTCATCCATAGTAATCTTTTCAGCAAGTTCTCTTTCAATATACAAAACCAACTAGTCATTTAGAAAGACGGAAAGTGTTGGTTGAAGAGGACCAAGATTTATATAAGCTCGTCGAATTGTATCTTGTTGATTGACGGGATAATCATAAACTTGATGATGCAAGTGAGGGTCTCGTTCTAATGCACTAAGATCAATATTATTACTATTCATTTGAGCTTTTTTGCAAGAGTTTTCGGTAACCGGACACTAGGTGAAGCCGGGGTATTATCATCTAGATTTGTTGTCTCTTCGACATCTTGAGAAGAAGAACTAACATGTTTTTTTTTAAAAAAAAACTCATGAATGATATATTGAGTTTTCTTCATCTACATGTCAAACAAAATTAACAATTTTATCACATTTTAAATCAATTGAACTATCAAAGTATTAATAATTTCATAAAAAAAAAATACTAGGGCGGGCTACAAAAGAATCCTAAAATAAAAAGACAAAGAGTGAAAGAGTAGAGGGCAAAACCTAATAGATATCGACGTCTTCTTTCTGCTGGACTGCTGGAGGCCGCTGCAGTTCTGGATGAAGACGATGGTCGTTGTGCTTCCTTCCTGGTCACGAACTGAAGGCGCTGGAGTGGGAAAGAAGTCCATCTTCCTTTTCCAAAAAGAGGTTATAACTTGTGTGGGCTGGGCTTTACTTAATTATACCTGGCTGGGCTCTACTATTTTTTTTTTTAAAAAAGCCCATGGGCCTTGGCCCCTAAAGGCCCCATAGGGCCTCCGCCCCTGAATTAAATTCCAAGTTTTCTTTCGTATTTTGAATTCGAACCATGTTGTCTTCGTAGTGTTCGATAGTTTGTCCCTAAGAGTAGAATTTGAAGGAAATCCTTCCATCTTCATGGTGTGGTATTTGATTCTGAGTTTTGTTGTACTAGGATCAAATTGTTGAAGGAGTTCGGACAGTACGTCTTTCCATTCATTGTTTCTTGTGTCATTTGAATCGAGGTAAGTACTTTGATTACGTTTAATATGCTTCGTGTGAATATGTGAAAATGTAATTTTTGTGAAAAAGTGGTTTGTGCCATGTGGTTTCTGAGTGTGTGTGAATCGAGTAAAAACCAGTGATGGTCCCCGGGGATTCGTTAGGCCGCATCTCCTACGGATCACTCGGTGGGGTTGTACAACAAAAGAGGGCCTGCCGAGGACTCTCTGGGGTGTGTATCTCGCGTGAGGTACAGGGCCAGTACATCTCGGGAGGTTCTTTTATGATGATGATTATGGTATTGTATTCTGGAATATATGTGATGGCGCTGTGATTTCTGTTGTTTATTCACTTGTTGTACATATTATGTACTTGCACCGGATTCTTGCTGACCCCATTCGGAGGTGGATATACTTGTTGTGTATTCAGGTACAGGTCCAGTGGGCGAGCCAGCACAGAGCGGACACGAGCTTGGTAGGCAGCATCGATATCATGTGTTATGTTGAGTCTGTGGACGTCTTGTCGTGGTCAGTGTGGTATTTTGGCTTTGTACTCGCGCGAGTACTGTCATGTGATGTATATCATGTCGTTGTTGATTGTTGATGATGTTGTTGTGTCAGCTGTGAACTGTTGTATCAGTTGTGATCCTACGGGATGATGTGTTGTTTGGTTTTGTAATGTATGTCGTGTTGAAGTCAGTTTGTTTTAAGAAAGCGAATGTTGTGGTTTGTTAATTTTTAATGAGTTCTATATTGGTCTAAGCCTGGTAGGTTCTCCAAAAAGAATCTACGGCGCTGTGATATCTCCGTAAATCACGAGGGTGTTACAGAATATGGTATCGGAGCTTAGGTTTATGGATACCAAGGCTGTCGGTGTTTTTGGGTCTGTTAAATTCAAGTTGGTCGTTGTTTATGATATCACTGGTTTGCTGCCACCTCGTGCGGTCTGTGCTGGAAGTCTCGTCGGTGGATAGTTATTCCTTCTTTTCGGGAGTAATTGTTGATGTGATTAGATCTGTTGTTGTAATCTTTTATCTCCTCAACCTTTCATTGTCCTTCAATATGGATGAATAATTTGAGAACTGAGGCAGTTGTATTCGTATAATGGATGAAGTCGGTCGACAGATACATTTGATGATATCGTGTATCAGATTGTCTTAATTTTTATATCAGGTATATCATATGAGAGTATTGCGGTGATGAGTATACATATTCAGTATGTTGGGACGACAGGCAAGAGCAGTTATAAGTGGTTATTATAGAAGCCATAACATGTGCTAAGTCGAGGAGCTAACGTACGCTAAGATGTTAGGTGTAGCGTATGCTATATGTGTGTGTGTGTGGAGAAAAAAAAAACGTATGTTATATGTCATGCATAACATACGCTGTGGGAGGAATTGGACAGGGTCCAGGCTATGGCCGACAAGTGGGTCCCGTGGTCGGCAACTTTCGGCATAGGGGTGGACAAGGCAAGTCAATATCGAAGTTAACGTATGCTATGGATTGCACATTACGTACGTTAAATGGGTGAGTTACTGTAGCAAGTCAACGAGTATATTACATACGCTAAGGCATGGGATTTGCGTACGTAAGTCATTGAATGAATTAAAAGTAGACAGTGGCCTCTAGATTAGTTTTACGTACGCTATCAAGGTCAGATAACGTACGTAAGGAGTGTTACGTGCGTTAGGTTGTTCATGTAGCGTACGTAGTGACTAGAGTTTATGAATTTGTGAGATCTCCATCACTTTGGTATTTTGAGAAGTTCAACCTCATTTCTTAGCTCTTCAACCCTTCGAGGCCGATTTTGCCTCTCCTAATCGATTATGGACTGAAGAGCATGGATTGGAGAGGAGATATGGAGTTATTGTTGATTCTTGAGATGTTCAACGGTGTTGAACATTTTCTTTAGGTATGTCGATCCATATATTTTCGGATTTTGATGTTGTTATTGATGATTACATCGTGTGATAATAGATTGTGGGAGAGTTATGATAAATCATGGTCTTTTACGGAAATCTGTGTTGAGGAAAATGATGATATATATCTTGGATTATGTTGTTTTATTGTGAACGCGATTATGGAATTACGGTGTTCTTGGTACATATCACATCAAGAAGGAATAGGTTAGAAGATATAAATGGTTTTGGATATAGACATGGATTTGATATTTAGAAACCGATATTATATTGATTATAGTGGTGGATTTCGGATGTTCTTGATGAAACATGAATCATGATATGAGGTTGGAAACCAGAGAGATTGTGGTTAATCTTGGAATATGATTATTCATAGTATTGAACTATTCGGATAGTTTGGATTTGTCGATTGTATCGGTATCATTGTTTTCCTATGGATTTATGAATATGAACAAGAAGGAACCTTGTTAATTCGTATTTGAGGCCAAAGTTGGAAGTGAGAATGTTAATACCTTTGTTATTAGTTTGAACTTATTATTGGTATGATTATCGGATTTCAGACTTGTGTTGTAAATATGAGTTCATAATTGATCAAAGTAATGTTGAATCGTTGGGTTTGTTGGTTGGTTATACTGGTTGATGATTATTATTGAATGTGTTGTTAATCGATTATGACATTAGATTGTGATAATTGATCGATGACTATAACCGTTACGTTGAAGTTGAGAGTGAAGAACTCGTGGATTGCCTTGGTCGGGATGGAGGAGCTCGTAGATGAACACAATGGGTTTGGTAACAGATTCATCGTATCGGTATCGAGGCAAGTTTATACTCGTTCAGTTCATAATGTTTAATGAATGGTTTCAATTTCATTTCATTTATAATTCATATAACAATGACATTATAAATGTGAATTTATCGGGATAGTGGTTTGTATATTGTGCTTTGGTTTGAATTAAATCATAATGAATATGATTTAAATGTGTTTGGTGAAGACAGAGATGTAAGTCATCTTTGGTCAATGATATGGAATGTCGGATATCGAGGATAGTTTATCGTGTCGACATTGATGTCGGGATGATAGTTTATGGATGTTAATGGACTGTACCTCATTCGAGTATTCGAATAGTTGTATATTCGTTCAGGGATGTTTCTTCATGGAAAGGATATTATCTCTGGTTTTGAGGTAATTAGAGTATTGTTCAGTTATGAGGATAATTATTCTGTTGAATTGTTGTATGTGTTATGTGTTGATGGTTCATATAATGAGATTCGTATTGATTGTCCGTGAGAGATGTTGAACCCAGGACCATTGTTTAGTATTAATGGTTATGTTGATCGACCGTTGAGAGATGTTGATCCCAGGGCTATTGTTTGGTATTGTCAATCGTGATGATCGTTCATTTGAGATGATGATTCTAGGACTGTTGTGTGAGAGTGTTGATCGTGTTGATCATTCTTTGGGATGGTAATCCTAGGATGGTTGTTTTTGATATTATTGGTCGTGTCGATCTTTTATTATCCGTATGCCGTTGTTCACTTTGGTGAGTCTTTTGATCCTTATTGGATGAGTTTTCCTTGACTTTCGTTGTCAAGCTGCATCGTGACATATCCGGAGTCATATCTGCGTGCCGATCGGTTATGTGTAGGATTTTCAGGGCGGGCAAATATAGTCATGTGTTGGTTTTTGACCCCACATTGAGTTGTGCACACGAGACGTACTTCGTGAGACTGATTACGTACAAGACCACATGTGTATTCAATCGATACCTATTGGTGGCTTGTGTAACACCCAAAGAGCCATTCAGGAATATTACAGCACCGTGGGCCCCGAGACGGAACCCACAAGGCTAAAAGGCATTTTTGCAAATATTTACAAATGCCCAAGAGGCTAACGACGATACTATCTTTTAAAAACATTCGAATACTTAATAAAATCCGTTTATCAAAACCGTCGTAAAAATCTCATTTGAAACTTCAAGGCCCGAAATGCCAAAACTCAACAGTTTAAAAATATACGTTAAGTTATCGCTTACACGTACCGACAAAATAGTTTAGAAAACCATTTCCAAAGCAACTCCAGTTGCCAAAAACCAAAAGGGCATTTAAGAAATACTCATGCAGCGGAAAGGACAACAATTAAGAATACTCTAGCAGCGGAATACAACAAATAATCAGAAGACTTGATTCACAAACACAAGCCATAGCCAGTATCCTCTGGGAAGCTCATCTCTTCACGACCGATACAAGCTCGATATCCCAAGAACCTAAAAATAAATCCAACGACGGGGTTAGCCATAATATCCAACAATGATAACAATCACATCACGTCAATAATTACATACCAATGAAAATACTAAGTAAGAATGCGATCAATGTAATCTTACCGCCATAACTTTACTTACTCGAATAATCCTCATCAAAAATAACCATTATCATATTGCACATCTCGTAATCTCGCTTAACCAATAAACTCAAACATAACATCTGTATTATTCCTCAAACAATACTCAAGATTCTCAAAATATCATCACTAACTCATGATATGGAAAAATATCAGCTCTGACCAATTCGATCCATCCGATAACATCATCAAATCCCAACACGATAATCGATTGTCCATTAAAAGAAAAATACCAAAGAAAATACGGAACATACCTCAAGATATGCAATGCCACGACAATCATGTCAGTCTAATCCGAGATCAGATCAATACAACATACGGACATGGTCCTAACACAAGACCTACAAATGCACACTCACATGACATGCCCACGATAACAACAACAATGTATACTTATGGAAATTCGATGATCCAGCGCACACAGCATAGATCCCAAGATGATTCTGAAAGACCAACACGAGGTGGATAACCCATAATATACATATGCACAACAACAACACATGGTAATCCAACGATCCAGCGCACACAGCTATAGATTCCCATGATGATTCCATCGGACCAACACATGGTGGAAATACCTGTCCAGCGATCCAGCGCACACAACATAGATACCCAAGATGATCTCGTCGGACCAACACGAGGTGGACATACGACAACAATGCACAAATGCATATTAACAACAATACACAAATGCATGACAACAACAATACACGAATGTATCACAACATGATCGACACAAAATGACAAAAATGATTAGAGTACTTTCCCCAAGTCCTTAGAGAGCTCTCTCCATGTCAAAAACCATCACTGACGATTGTCCTCCATATTCGACGGTCCAAAATGTCACGGACGGTAGATAATTCATATCTTCGCCTTTATCACAATGTATCTTCGATACCTAAGTATACCAATAACAAAAGTAAATCATATACATTATGATTTAAATTCCCAAAATCCGAAAACAACTTACATCCCAAATCTCCTGTGTTCACAATTATAATCGTTGCTATACGAATTATAAACGAATGAAACGGAAACCATTCATTAAATATTATAAACTGAGCAAGTAATAACTTGCCCCGATACCGACACGACGATGATGAAGCCGCTACCAATTCCGTTGCCTTCGTCTACGAGCTCCTCGTCCCTGACCAAAGCAATTCAAGAACATTGTCGAACACGACCGCAACACACTTTTCTAGTCGACGATTATAATCAACGGTCAATGCTCACAACCTATTGAAGTAATCAATTAACACATGTTCAATAATAATCAATTTCCGATACAACCAATCAATCAATCTCAGCGGCTCAACAATTCCTCGATCATATACAAAACCAAATAGTATAACCCTAACCATCACGAACTCATATCCATAACATGAACTGAAATCCGATAATCATTATTAACAATCCATATAATCGATCAACAAACCCAACGATTCCACAATATCTCGATTAAACACAAGTCCGAACAATCCAACTCAAACAATTATGAATTCACAACCACAATACGATTACGGATGCGAATGTAAATGAAATCATATTCAATGATCAATCACGATCTTTTCGGATTCCAAATTGTTATCAAGATTCGTATTTCATCAAGAACATACGAATTCTACCACCACAATTAACATGACTTAACGAACATTCGATCTTCATATCTAAAAATACCGATAATTCAACA
The DNA here is from genome assembly GCA_033398695.1 of Orobanche coerulescens. Lineage (NCBI taxonomy): Eukaryota > Viridiplantae > Streptophyta > Magnoliopsida > Lamiales > Orobanchaceae > Orobanche > Orobanche coerulescens. Next base: position 40,069,617 of record CM065802.1, read on the forward strand.
TACAATCATCTTGGTATGTTAAATTCATCAAGAAGTTCTTCAAGAACACCAAGTGATTCGAAACCATGTTCAAAATCATCAAAACAACATAATTCGATATCCTTTAACATGTAGATAATCATCCAACTCATAATACAAGTCATATATCATCATATCCTTCAGCATACAATTCACATAACCTCAAGAATCATAATAACAACACCATAATCATCTTCATACGAATCATTCATCAACAATAGTATCAAAATCCGAATTCAAGGTGTAGAGTTCATCAACATACCTCAAGAACATGAACAATATCATCAAACACCTCAAGGATCATCGATATCTTCATATCCAGGCCTCAAATCCATATTACCAAGCTCATAACCAAGTTATAAGAGGCTCATCTTCACTCACATAAGTGGTGGGATGAATATGGGGGAAGAAAATCGATTTTCTCTCGTGAAGAAATGAAAGGCCGAACCTTCATTTATAATCTGCACAGCTCGTTACATACGTTATCAATCAACATTAGCGTACGTAATGCTTCCTTACGTACGCTACAGGTCCTTCATAGCGTACGTAACATCATTCCAGAGCTCACTGCCCCAGTTCTTATCTTACATAACGTACGTAACACTTGTTCCATAGTGTATGTAATACGTACGTTGACTTGATACAGTATAAGCTCATATTACGTACGTTATATGCTCTGCATAGCGTACGTAATACCTAGTTGACTTATCTTTTGGCACACCAGCTGATACCTAGGCTCCACATGGCACGTATTGATTCCTCTGTCTGATTTCTCTCGTTACGTACGTAATGCCTTATACATAGCGTACGTAACACTTAGCATCTTAGCGTACGTTATCTCATAAACTTAACGTACATTAAGGGCTCTATACTTAGCCATTTACAACTGTTCCTGCCTGTCGTCTCGACATACCGAATACGTATACACAACACACTATATCCTCAAATATAATTATCGACCAAGTACGACAATTATACCAATACAGATGTCTCAGTCCTTCATTTATTTTATCCATACTATACAGATTCCACGCTGTACAACATAACTCGGATAAAATAAGATTAAATAATAGTAGTAGAAATTCCGGATATTACAGCTTGTGCACGGACACATATCCGGATCGGGCGTACTGTGACGTCCATCTTGAGCCATATGGATTAGTTGTTCATACTTCGTGTATGATTGGGTATGTTCGACAGTTGAATTTATTTCTCCGAGGTCCACTGTATGTGATTTGTATAACGTTCTGATAATTGTATTCTCTCGCATATCTGTCCATGTGGTTATTTGTTGATCTTGTTTGAAGTTTACCATGTGATAGTATTCTCGGTTATTATTGATCCTTCGTTGGTAGTATTGGAGTTCATCATGTTGATGATATTCTCGGTTGTGCTTTGACCTTTGATGGGTCATATTGGAGTTTGTCATGTCAATGATATTCTCGGTTGATCATGGTTATTGATCGTATGAGTGTTCAGACTTTGTGTCGATGTTTTGGGATTTTGCTGTCATTGGTCTACAGATGTATCGTGTATATTTTGTTCTTATCAGGATTTGTATTTGATTGTGCGATCCGACAGATAGGATTTGGCACTGATATTATTCAACACTTATGAGTTATGATGATGTTTTGAGAATTCATGGTATTTTTGAATACACAGACGGTTGTATTTGAGTTCATTCGTCATTTGAAAGTGTGAGATGTGAATTTTGGTGAGGATTGAATTGTTGTGGATATCCACGAGTTGGTAAGATTATGATGGTACTCGGAGATGGAGCTAGTAGCGGTCGTGAAGAGGTGAGCTTCCCGGGTGATACTAGTTATGCCATGTAATGGGGAATCGAGTATTTTTGCTGAATGATTGTTTTCCGCTGCAGATGTATTTTAACTGTTTGTTATAACCATTGCATGAGTATTTGTAAATGGCCCTTTTGATATTTTGCAACTCAAGTTATTTTATAAAATCATTTTCTAAACTTATGTCAGTACTATGATGGTGGTTTAACGTAAACTCATGAAATTGCTGAGTTTCGGCAATTTGGTCTTGTACTTCTAAATGATATTTTACGACGGGATTTCATAAATGAATTTTGTAAAGTCTTTCGAATGTTTTTAAAATATATTACCATCAATTGTCTTTTGGCGTGTTTTAAATGATTACAAAAATAATTTTTCGCCTTGTGGGATCCGGCGCGGGGGTCCACAATGCTGTAGTATTTCCTGATAATTTTGGGAATGATACAAAAACGGGTATGTTGGTATTGTGTTGAGACTTCGTAGGGGAGTCGTATGCTAGTATCATGGGAGATCCTCAACTTCACGTACCCATAAGTATATTGCTTTGGTTAGTGCTTGTGGTAACGATTGATTGTTTTTGTGATGTGGTTGGAAATTTGGTTGAGATGTTGGTTGTAACAGGATTGCAAGTTTCGGGACGAAACTTCTTTTTAGGGAGGTAAGGGTGTAATATCCGTGTATTTTATGTGTGTTATTTTGGATGCATCTTGTTGTAATATGGTTATTTAGAGATAAGTGTATTGATGAATTGATATTGGGATGTTCAGGGTTGGTAATCATTGAGTTTTGTGATTTTTGGATTGTGTTCGTTCTGGTCGGGGTCATGTGATAGATGTTGCAATTGTCTCATCAGAAGAAAACCTTCGTGTATCCGTTGGTACACCCCTGTATTCTCTGTTCGATCATCGTCGAAATTGTTACGTCCCTAATGTTCAATAGTTACGGCCGTATGGTATTCTTTATACGGCCGTAACCAAGCTTCGTTCTGCTTTGATCCAGTGGACAACTTACGGGCGTAATATATATAAGTTATGGCTATAAGAATTGTTACGGCCATAACCTTATAGTTATACGACCGTAAGTGGACTTCGTGAATTGTCCAGATCTTTCTACAAGGCCAGTTAAGGCCGTATGTAAGTGATGTTACGGTAACATCTGTCAGTATATAAACTGACAAGGTCGATTTTTTTAGTCATTTTTCTTCTCTCATTCTTCTTCTCCGGTGGCTGGGCGATCTTGAACATAAGGGAGTGTGAGTTTTGGTCGGATTTCATCATGCAACAACGTTTTTGAGTTTCTCGCATCAAGTTATCAACATCTCATCAAATTTCACTGTCCGAATCAAGGTAAAATTCGCTCGAACCCTAGTTCTTCATATTTTGGGGTTTTTGCTAAGATCTTCAATTCTAATCCGTTTTAGCTCTGATTTGTGCTATATTATGATGTTGTAATCATAATCCTTCGTTTTCCCCCAAAGTTCATGAATTAAATTCCAAGTTTTCTTCTGTAATTTGAATTCGAACCATGTTGTCTTTGTAGTGTTCGATAGTTTGTCCCTAAGAGTAGAATTTGAAGGAAATCCTTCCATTTTCATGGTGTGGTATTTGATTCGGTATTTTGTTGTACTAGGATCGAATTGTTGAAGGAGTTCGGATAATATGTCTTTCCGTTTGTTGTTTCTTGTATCGTTCGAATCGAGGCAAGTACTTTGATTACGTTTAATGTACTTCGTGTGAATGTGTGAAAACGTAATTTTTGTGAAGAATTAGTTTGTGCCATGTGGTTTTTGAGCGTGTGTGAACCGAGTAAAAACCAGTGAGGGTCCCCTGTGATTCGTTAGGCCGCGTCTCCTACGGATCACTCGTTGGGGTTGTACAACCAGAGAGGGCCTGACAAAGACTCTCTGGGGTGTGTATCTCGCGTGAGATACATGGCCAGTACAGCTCGGGAGGTTGTTTTGTGATGATGATTATGGTATTGTATTCCGGAATATATGTGATGGTACTGTGATTTCTGTTGTTTATTCACTTGTTGTACATATTCTAGAATCATTGTACTTACACCGGCTTCTTGCTGACCTCTTCGGGGGTGGATATACTTGTTGTGTATTCAGGTATAGGTACAGGTCCAGTGGGCGAGCCAGCACAGAGCGGACACGATCTTGGTGGGCAGCATTGATATCATGTGTTATGTTGAGTCTGTGGACGTCTTGTCGTGGTCAGTGTGGTATTTTGGCTTTGTACTCGCGCAGGTACTGTCATGTGATGTATATTGTGTCGTTGTTGATTGTTGATGATGTTGTTGTGTCAGCTGTGAGCTGTTGTATCAGTTGTGATCCTACGGGACGATGTGTTGTTTGGTCTTGTAATGTATGTTGTGTTGAAGTCAGTTTGTTTTGAAGAAAGCGAATGTTGTGGTTTGTTAATTTTTCATGAGCTATATGTTGGTCTAAGCCTGGTAGGTTCTCCAAAAAGAATCTACGGCGCTGTAAGATCTCCGTAAATTACGGTGGTGTTACACACGGCTAAACCGAACGGCCCCGGAAACCTACAACCTATGCGAGAAAACAACGATAACATGATTACTACAAGAATAAGGGACAATAACGATAAAAAACACGTCCAACACCCGAAGAAAAACTCACTGAAACATTACATTAAATGTTCACTGTTCCTTAAGAACCCTATAATCATCAACCAGGTTGAATGAATCGGAATTATGGATATACAATCTGTAGAACGTGATCAACAACATCCACTAGTACCAATCGTTTCGTCAAAATCGGACTGAAACCAAAATCAAGAACAAAACCAAAAAAGGTCAACTCTATGAATATTAAGAAAATACCTTCAATCCAATGAAGAACTATGGATTAAATGGTGTTAATCCTTGCAGGAACTCAATAAGGTTGATGGAGATGAAATCTCGACCAACTCTAGCCTCTCGAATCAATCCAGATCCAGTCGACCGCAAGATGGAGAAGAAGAAGGAATGATGAAAACGCGAAGAGAAGTCTGTTGCCTGTCTATTTATAGGCCGCAACACATTATGTACGCAACACTTCAGGGTTAGCGTACGTAATAGGACTTACGTACGTAACAAACAAAATGTTACGTACGTAATGCTATACTCAGAGCTTAGTGCCCCAATCCACATGTAAGCTAACATACGTAACACCTCCCATTGTTACGTATGTAATTAATCGATAGAGAATAACGTATGTAAGGCAGACTTAGCTAACGTATGTTATCTGCTGAAGCAAGCGTACGTAAGCTTCATGCAGTACAGAGCTGCTGCAGTCCGATTCACTGTGCAAGAGTATTTACGAACGCGACGAACACGAGCCACCACAGTTAAATAAATCGAGCGGTATAATAGCCAGAACACGAGTCTAAATGCCAAACAAACATGTGATTTTGGTAGCCAGGAGGTTTGGAAAAACAAATACAAAGACAACCACCCAAAACTTTGAGAAATTACGAAATGGCCCAAACGCCCGATAATCACGATACGAGGTCGAACAACAACTCTGGTGTTCTCAACATGACTAAAAATGTTAAGTGAACTTGTAGGAACAACAAAACAACAGTTTCGAACAAGATTCACAAGAATCGAATCTAAATGCGGAAATGTCGTAATAATGTACCGATTAACCCGAAATAATATCAAACTCGCTCAAATGACAAAAAGTACAGAACAAAACATGTTCAGAATGTGTCAATGAACACAAGCGAGTCACTAGCATTGTAAAATACAGAAATAAAAAACACGGATATTACAATAACAACTCATAAAACATTTATTTTAGTAACTTTAAAATAATACTCTTTTTCTATACGGGTCAACCTCGCCTCTCGACCCGCGGAGGGTCGGCCTCTTCCGCCCTGTTCACCATGTGGGGTGGGTTTGGAACTTCAAGTACACGACCCAACCCACTCCATTGCCATTCTTAAAGCTCAGCCTTAAAACAATGCCAGCGCAATTACCTGAGAATTGGGGTGAGGTTAGGTCATGAAGACTTTTAACGAATTACAAATCTTATAATGGTGGAGTATTGTAGGATACTTTTGAAGGGAGGTCACGAGTGTAAGTGTGAAGTGAGTGCCACTTTAATTGTATACACTTATGAATCTGTTGTGTAAAGAATTAACATCTTCCGACCGGCGATCGCCTAGGAGGACGGGCGACCGAGTTACTGCCGAGCGGCCAAGGCGGATCTGCCGATCAGCGACCTGGCGACCGAGCCTCAGCCCAGCGGACAAGCTGCATCGACCAACCGAAGGTCCCAGGACAAGTCCCGGTATCGAGCGATCAACCTCAGATACGATCGCCTCTCGATACTCGGCGACCGACTCCTGGCGATCTACTAATGGACGATCATCTCTCGGTACTCGGCGACCGATCCTTGGCGATCGTCACTCGGTACTCGGCGACCTACTCCTAGCGGCCAAGCGATCGGGCGACCATCTTCGGCACTTGCCGACCTACCCTTGAGACCGACCGTCTCTCGGCACTGGCGACCTACACTTGGTGACCGATCATTGGCGACCTCCATCTCGGCGATGGCGACCTCGGATGATCGGCTAGAGGCGACCGCCTCATATCGATCTCCACCGATGGCCATCCAGTCGGCGAAGGCCGAACCTTGAGACCGCCACCACGTGCCGGGGACCGAGACAAGATCCGCGAATCTCGGGCCATTGACCACGATCTGGCGATTCTCTCCACCCGGCCGACAAGCCGAAAGCTTGTCGGTAGGGCCGCATGTTGGCCCGACTCGGACGCGTGTTGGCCCCTTACTGGACCGCCCAGTGTGGCGGCCTCTTCCTTGGACTTTAGCCCGACATCCGGCATCTTACTTGGACTTTAGCCCGACAGCCCGGGAGATCGGCACATTATTATATTGGACGGCGGGCGATCGGCACCTTATTATATTAGCCGTGACGATCGGCCCTCTGAGACGGGACCCATTGCCCCTATATAAGCAAGGCACCCTGCACTTGGACACTTCTTCAACTCCCTTGGATTTCACACTATACGAAGCAAACATCAAGCACTTGGCTAACATCCAACTCTTGGCAACAACTATCATTCGGTCTTACTTCTCCCGACCTTTCTCCTCGGCGATTCTGGCGGGACGAAGAACACCGAGCTTCGCTCAAGAGCCGGATTAACAGAGTCTTTTTACACTCATTGTATTTAGATTTCTCACATTAATACTTGTATCCACGAATATTTGTATTAATAACATCTCGCGAGAGCATTCAAGCCCGGGCCTAACAAACCCGGCAAATCTTGTATTATTTATCTACTCTCGGAAGTGCTCCCGCAATTGTTGTTTGTTGTCCGTCTTCCAGCAGTATTAATCTTCGGATAAATATTTTGGGCAACAACAATTGGCGCTAGAAGGAGGGTATCCAACTCTCGATTTTTTATACCTACCGTCCCGAAGAACACTCACTGTTCTCGGGGCAGATACTTGAAGTGACACTTACTGCACTTCAAAGAAATCCTTCAGAAAACATGTCTTCCGCCTCCACGTCGAAGAAAGCCGGCCAGCCCGGACCCTGTTCCGTCCCGGTCGAGCCGCGGCCGATGGTGGAAGGTAGCCGCCCGATCGAGACGCGCTCGACCCGTCCGGAAGGCGGCCCAAGCCTCTCGCTCGATCGGTTCGAACCAATGAACAGATCGAAGAGGCCATAGCCGTCCTTCGGGAGCGGCGGAGTGCTCTCGGCGCGCCTCCGGCCTATCACCCCTCGGTCTCCCGCCGGAAGATCAAGCGGAAGCTCAAGGCACTCGGCGAGCGGCGCCGAGAGGCTCTCGCCGCAAGAAGAGGCGCTCGCGGCGGCACGTCTGTCTTCGATCGCACAGGCGGTGACCCGACACAGCGGCCGGGCGATCCGGCCCTGCTACGAGGCAGCGGAGTTGGTGTCCGTCACCGGGAGCTCGGCCTACCCGGCTCCCACAAGGCGATCCGGCCGGCTCCCGCCGCGGTTCGAGGTCGCGGCGGTGGGGTCGGAGGTCGGTACACGATCGCCTCGGCTCCTGCTCCCAAAGCCGATCCGCAAGCGGCCGAGCGCGGCGGTGCCGCAATGCAACGCCGTCGATCGACGACGTGAAGGCGCTCCTGCAGTCCGGGGCAGGCGCCGTGAAGACGATCGCCGCGCCAAGCGAGCCGCTCGCGATCGACATTGAGCTCGCCCCGGTGCAGCACAAGATCGCCCCTCCTCAGACACCCGTGTACCAGGGGCGATCGGACCCCCAAGCACACCTGCACAAGTTCAACATCTACATGACCGGGTGTGGGGCATCGGACGCGACCCGGTGTCGAATGTTCCCTCTGACACTAGACGACCTCGCCCACCGGTGGTACACCTCATTGCCACCTCGGTCCATTGGCTCCTTTAACGAGCTGGCGCACGTCTTCACGGAATACTTCACCACCAGGGCCGCTCGGCCAGAAGGTCCCCATCGCATGTGGCGGATCAGGCAAGGGGAAGAGGAGTCCGACTCGGACTACATCGACCGGGTTGACATGATCATCCTCAACGGCGAGCCCGTGAGCGATGAGACCGCCCTCTACGCGGTTCTAGGAGGTTTTCAGGGCTTCTCGCCTATGTTCAGGCATCTCACGAAGACCCTACCGACGACCTACGCAGCCTTACGGGCTAGAGCCGCAGATTTCCTGTCCAGGCAAAGGCTTCTTCTCAGCCTAGGAGTAGATCGATCGGCGCCGTCGACGACCTCCAGTCTACCGGCCCGATCGCTACTACCCAGCAGAACCGGAAGACTCGATCCCCGCCTCTGATCCATTTTAAATGACGGACTAGCCACCGCCCGATCGCCAATATCGACCTACGAATAAAGCGATCGGCCGCGGCGACGATCGCGATCTTGGCCAGATCGCAACATCATCGGCAACCGGTGGACACGATCGCCATCTCTGATCCGGCACATAACATGACGGACTAAGGCATAAGATCGCCTCCACCGCACATCATAAAGCCATGGTCTGGCGGTCGATGGAACCGGCGCCGGCCATGCAAGGTCCCTTTCGGCCTAGATCGCCCGCCTTCGTTTAAATATGAGGCCGGCGTAGTCGAGGCTCTCCAACATTAATCGGTGGACACATGCCACAACCCCGTCTCAACGTACACCGTCGAGGTCGGCCATCTCCATGGTGGCCGAGCTGGAAGCAGAGCAAACAAGCCTCGGTAGTGGAATTGATTCATCCGACGCCGCCCCGCGCAAGGACTCCTCTAGACCGAGACCGCACGCCCTTCGTTTAAATACGAGGCGGCGCGGCTATGAGAGGACCCTCATAATAAAGTGAGTCACGTGACACTCATTGTCTTAGCGCACCAAGACACGGTCATGGAGTCGGTCCATCGATCTCCGCGGCGTGCACGATTCCTCAAACAAAGCGAAACCACCAAGTTTCCATGGGGGATCGGCCAATGTTGTTTTTGCAGTACAAGACCGAAAGATAGCTAGCTAATCGACCATGATAGCCCAAGTCCGAGTCTAAGTCGGCTCGGATCGCCGTCCTCATCCGGACACGATCACTGCAAGAACCACCTCGCCCCATGTCTTCAACATAGGAGCAAGGCAGGGGGCAATTGTTGTGTCAAGAATTAACACCTTCCGACCGCGATCGCCTAGGAGGACGGGCGGCCGAGTCTTGCCCGGCGGCCAAGGCGGATCTGCCGATCAGCGACACAGCGACCGAGCCTCGGCCAGCGGACAAGCCGCATCGACCAGAAGGTCCCAGGACAAGTCCCGGTATCGGCGATAAACCTCGAATACGATCGCCTCTCGATACTCGGCGACGACTCTGGCGATCTACTAATGGGACGATCATCTCTCGGTACTCGGCGGCCGATCCTTGGCGATCGTCACTCGGTACTCGGCGACCTACTCCTAGCGGCCGCGGTCGGGCGACCATCCTTCGGCACTTGCCGACCTACCCTTGGAGACCGACCGTCTCTCGGCACCTGGCGACCTACACTTGGTGACCGATCATTGGCGACCTCCATCCACTGGCCGATGGCGACCTCGGATGATCAGCTAGAGACGACCGCCTCATATCGATCTCCACCGATGGCCATCCAGTCGGCGAAGGCCGAACCTTGAGACTGACACCACGTGCCAGGACCGAGACAAGATCCGCGAATCTCGGGCCATTGACCACAGTCTGGCAGATTCTCTCCACCAGCCGACAAGCCGCCGAAAGCTTGTCAGTAGGGCCGCATGTTGACTAACTCCGGACGCGTGTTGGCCCCTTACTGGACCGCCCAGCTGTGGCAGCCTCTTCCTTGGACTTTAGCCCGACATCCAGCATCTTACTTGGACTTTAGCCCGACAGCCCAGGAGATCGGCACATTATTATATTGGCCGGCGGGCGATCGGCACCTTATTATATTAGCCGGCAGGCGATCAGCCACTACAGGACAGGACCCGACTGCCCCTATATAAGCAAGGCACCCTGCACTTGGACACTTCTTCAACTCCCTTCGGATTTCACACTATACAGAAGCAAACATCAAGCACTTGGCTAACATCCAACTCTTGGCAACAGCTATCATTCGGTCTTACTTCTCCCGGCCTTTCTCCTCAAGCAGATTACCGGCAGGGACGAAGAACACCGAGCTTCGCTCAAGAGCCGGATTAACAGAGTCTTTTTACACTCATTGTATTTAGATTTCTCACATTAATACTTGTATCCACGAATATTTGTATTAATAACATCTCGCGAGAGCATTCAAGCCCGGGCCTAACAAACCCGGCAAATCTTGTATTATTTATCTACTCTCGGAAGTGCTCCCGCAATTGTTGTTTGTTGTCCGTCTTCCAGCAGTATTAATCTTCGGATAAATATTTTGGGCAACAACAGAATCAAAGTGATGTCCATGACCAAATAGACATAATTGGAGATTGGAAATGTGTTGAGATTTTATTGTGTGAATGTCTTTAATGCGCAATTTCCTGGTTAATAAATACCCTTAAGTTTGTTATTGATACCCAAATTTTATTCCATGCTGATGGAGATTAGTATAAATAGTAGCATTATAAGATGCATTTCATATTCAATCAGATTCAAGCATTTTTGGCATAGCCTCACACGTACAAAGTGTTTGATCTTTTCTCTCACTTGTTCTAGTTCAATGGAGCTCCGAATTTCTGGCGTGCTATAGATTTGGAGACGTTAATCGTTGTATTTTTGGGGATAATGTGTTAGATCCATCGGTACTCTATGTGACATAATTATTTTGCGAAAAGAGTTTATCGCCTTTGACTATTATGTATTTACAATAATATTTTCTATATTTTTATTTTTGTGTTTCTAGTTTAACTGTTGTAATTTAAAAATAGTACTCTCTCTATCCCAGAAAAAGATTGACAGATGGTGTATATATGGTGTATTTTAGGTAATGATTGATATAAGTAATGATAATAAATGTGTGGTGGGATTAAATATAAAAAGTATTGATGATGTGTGTGGTCGAGATTAAAAAGTAAAATGTGATTGTTTGATTTGATTGTAAATATTTAATTGAGACTTCTAAAAGTCAATTAAATTTTTGTGGTATATATTCAATATAGAATTTTATCGAGTTTTTAAAAGTCCATTAAAGTCATGAGGTATTAAATAAAAATTTTATAAATCTTACAAAATTAATTTTTTTGGATTCTAAGGATTTTAATGGAATCATCTAGATACTCATCCTTAAGCACAAAGTACAAACATAATTTGTCTTTTAAATTTTTTCGTTCACCCCTAAGATTTTGATGGATTTTTATTCGTTACACCCCCCACCACCGCCGCCGTAACCGCCTCCACCACCACCACGTCACCGCCTCCACACCACCAATCCACCGTCCCATCCCACCACCAACACCATTTCCGCTGTCACCCCGCCACCACCACTACTGCCACTACCACCACCGTCATTTCTCATAACTTTTTTCCTTCTTTATTTTATTTTATTTTTTCTTAATTTTACTATAAGAATAATGTAAATATTTCCGTAGAATGTAAGAAATCAGTAAAGATGAATCATTGTATTCATAACACTGATAGAGGTGCCTTTATATAGGCTTTACAATGAGAGTCCTTCCATACATACAATTCCTATTTAAGGTAAGACATCTAATGAGATCCTACTACCTCTGGAAGGATCTACAACCTTCCATCTATATATCCTACTACTGTTAGGGTTGTATACTGCAAATTATACTTTATGCTTTTATTACCTTATTTCCATGTAACTACCTACGAGAATATTAATTACATTTAATCACATGTTTTGGATATTTATTCACGTTATGATTATGCAAATGAAATGTCTAATTATTGTAGATAATGTGGTGTGTTGGTGTCACACGGAAGATCACATTATCCATACCTTATAAAATAATATAATAGTTCACAACCTATATAATTATTAGAAAAATTATATGAAAGGTTACAATGTATGCTTGAGATTATTTGCTCTTGACTATTAGCATGCATTAGTGTATTTGCATATGTTGAATTGGATCGAAGTGAGATAGTATCTTATGTACTGACTGTAAGAAGAACATAAATCTCGGATAATTATTATTTCTTAATTCTAAGTATATAATATTTAATTGTGTATTTATAATATTTATGGCTTTGATTTACCACGGGTGAGAGTCAAAGTGATTGACTCAATATGCTTCGTATCTTGGGCAGTAATATTATTTATATGACAATTATTATTATAACAAAAAGTCATATCCCGACTCGTGCGAGCTGATGATGTCCATTTGAGGAGCTCGATAATGATTATTATATTAAACCCTGCAGGTGGATTTAATTCTGATATAATAATAAGGTTCGAGTGGTACTACTCTTGGATAAGAAATCAATTAAAGCTTTCAGTAGCTTAAATTAATTAATGGACATTCGATATCTTAAATACGTGATACAATATATTTAAATAAGGAGCCCAATTTCGTAAATATTAGGCTGGAAGTGCAATATTAATTTTTAGTGGATTGAATTGATATTAGTGAACTCAACCATATTAGGAAAGGGCTTAATATGGAAGATTGGGTTCCACTAGGAGTCCTTGTAATATCCGGATTTATTACAGTGTATTTCATCTGTATTCAAACCATGTATTATTCGGATTGGTGATTTTGATTATTGGAGTATGATATTTCGTGCATTGATATCATTCTACATAAGTATAGAAACTTGCAAAATTGCTCAAGCAACCTCGTGATAGCGCACGCTAAGAATGTATCTTAACGCGCGCTATCGGGCCATTATTAGCGCACGCTATAAAGATAGGAGTTGCGTGCGCTAAGGACTCAATTATTGAGCGGGACGGCTAACACATGCGCCAGCCGGGACATGGGTCCGGATAAGATTCCCGCTGACGCACCCGGACAAATTCTGAAGTCAACCATTATTAGCGCACGCTAAGGGATGCTTAGTAGCGTGCGCTAACTTGTTAATAATGCAGAATATTATAAATGGGACATCAACCGTTTTGGCTTTCATTTCTTTCGCCCTTTCTTCATCCTTGAGAGTTCAGAGAGCTGTAGTAATACTCCTATACTCTTAGAACACATATTGTTGGTGTTATACATCGGTTATCACTTGGGAATGTTCATGGAAATGGAATAGCACCTTGGTGTTGCATACAACCAACCGGAGTGGGATTCTACCTTACGGTTCGATGATTTTCGTCATTTTAAGGTATGTTCAATCTATCTCCAGACTTAGAGTTGGATTCTAACGATTTGGATGATCATGTTAACAAGATATGGATTTTCATAGATGAATTATCCAAGTATATCATGTTTGGAATAGTGATATGAATAAGCCTTAAATACCTTGATTATAATCATCATGATTCGAATCTTAGTACACTGAATATGTGAAGAGAAGCTTCTATCATTGGTAAACCGAATCTAATAGATGATTTCATAGTAATCTTGGACTAGACGTTAACATCCTTATTGTTAGATAAATCTAAAGGTTTGATCATGGAAGGATTTATCTAGTATATAGGACGTTTATCAACTTGATATGATAATATGGATTGATATAGAGGTGTTGATATCAACCGATAAGCTTTTCGAATTGTCGTATGAAGATTTGAAGTCGGAATGGAATATGGTTTTATATTGGTATGCATATCCTTGAATCCGAAGTTGTCTTTATCCGTAAAATCATTCATAAGGGTATGAACATGGTATTCATGGAAGTAACATGAATTATCACGCAAGATTTCATTGTTTCGATCATGGCAAGAACAGTTCTTGCTCGGCGATAGCGCCATGCGAGATAGCGCCACGCTATGCTATGCGATTTAACGTCTTCTCGAGCACGAGTTAGCGTCTTCGTTTGGTAAGTAACGTCGCTAGACCATCGACGAGTCGATTGGTAGTCGGTAAATCGACCATGCATCGTTAGCGTGCGCTAGGCTTTGTTGTTTGCGTGCGCTATCGGGCAGACTTAACGCACGCTACACAGAGTACTTAGCGTGCGCTAAGCAGTTCGGGCAGATTGCATTTTATGAACTTTTGACCGTGAATCGAATTGTTAAACATTCATGCGACGTGAGATAAATCCTATATCATTTCTTTTGTTAAGGTTTGGTCTCGTTACGTGATTGATTGAGGAGGACGATCTTCGAGTGGTCATTTTCGTGGAAGTGTTGTTATTGTCTTCAAATCGAGGCAAGTACCTTAATTGTTTTATGTATTGTTGTTATACATATTGTCGTGCATGTATGTCGTTATTGTATGTCCACCTCGTGTTGGTCCGACGGGATCATCGGGGGATCTATGCTAGCGTCATACTGGATCATCGGACGGGTTTTCCACCACGGGTTGGTCGGCGGGATCATCGTGGGTTCTAGGCAGTGAATGCTGGATCGATGGAATTACCATGTGTATGTATTGATATCATGTTGTGATTATCAGTTGTGTATGTTATGTTTGAGTTTCTCGTAGGAGAAGACTCGTTGGTATTTTGTCGCATACATTATTATTATTCTTCGTGAGATATGAATAATATGTTGTGGTACTTGTACTAGCATCGTTGTGCTAACCCCTTCGGGGGTGAACATTTTGTTTGTGTTCAGGATCCAGGAGAGCGGGGAAACAACCACTGGAACTGTATGACGACGAGGGTGCAGAGTGATGTCCCGACCGGGTTTATTTATCTGTTGTTTATTCGTTATTTCAATAAGTACTCGAGTACGAAGTCATTTGTGATGGATTTGAATTCGGTGATGTATTATTGAGTTCTGTTGAACAATTGTACTATTTCTGTATTTGGTCAGAACTGATGTACTGTAATTCCGTTATTTCCATTCGTTAGTACCTTTTTATGCTTGTTCAATTCTTCAGCCTTGTAAATCCTTATGTAAAGGATTTACGGCGCTGTAATATTTCCGAATATATCGGGGGTGTTACAGAATATGGTATCAGAGCTAAGATTATGGATATCTTGGCCGTTGGGTTAAAATAGGGGTCATTTATGTCTTTTGGGGTAACCGGCCGTGAATGACATCACTGCACTGCCTACGTCTTCATGCGGACAGTGGTTGTAAGTTCCTAAACTCTATCTTGTTCTTTACATGTTGTGTCTCTTTATACTCGAATATTAGAACGATGTTGTTTCTGTATATTGAGTATTTATGCTTACGATATGTTGAGAGGCGGACGTGGGCGTGGTCGCGGTCGTGGGCCTTGACGGAGAAATGCCGAAAGGGAAGCGTCGCCTTCTAACCGAGGCCGATCATAGCTCGGGCGAGCCACAACAATCTATTAATAATGAACCGAGATCTGTTGTACGAGAGATCCTTCGTCAAGTGGTGAACCGGATGACTCGGTTCGCCCAGTCGTGGACCGAATGCAAGTGGCGGTGGGACTACGGCGGGAGAGAGAGACAAGGGAACCCAAATATGGGAAATCGAGGTGGCCGGTGGGCGCAAGAGGTGGCGAAGATGCAACCACCCAAATTCGACGGTATTTACGAGACTCCCACAGGATCATTGGTTAAAGGAGAGTGGAGAAAATCTTTGCGGAATCAAGCGCCCAGGGCAATAGGAGAGCCTCTATCGCTTAATATTTTACGATAGGGGAAGCGTCAGAATGGTGGGAAGCCATCCGGCTGTAGACCATGTTGCCGATTGGGACGAGTTTAGATTGATGATGGAAGCTCGATTGCCCTCGTCCTGTGAGGAAGCCAAAGTTCGGGAGTTTTCTCCGCTCGGCCTTACGATGTGCAGTATCCCGGGCGACCAAGGCGTTTAACCAACGGTGGCATTTGTTCGACATCTAGTCGAGCAGATGCGAGAAATGATGATCCATTTCGATATGAGAATGAAACCGAAGTTCAGAGGTACATGTCAGATTCGAATGTACCACACTCACTTGATACCGAGATAAGGCGTTGGCATATGAGATCAAGGAAGCGGCCATGGAGAAATTTGCGGAAACCAAGAAAGCGAAAGTCTCTGGTACTTTTACGAGCACAAGAAGCAGTGGGGCCCGTAAGGCCCAGTCATCCTTTCACTCTTTCAAGAAACCTCCGCACCCGGCTAGGAGCGGAAAGAACTTGAGCGACATCAACTATTGCGATGTTACAGGAAATGCTTTAGCTGCGCACGAGACGGGGCACTATCGGCCGGAATTGCCCCCTTCTGCCGTGACTTGTTTTGATTGTGGACGAGAGGACATCGGGCGGTGTTTTGTGAAGATCTTTGCAAAGTCTTTTAGAGCCCGTACACCACGGCCGGTCGAGAAGGAGGCCGGTATTCCACAGACGCGGCAAAGTGTTCGAGATGCCTCGGAATTTTGGCCGCGGGCGAGCAGAGGACAATGGGACCGAAAGGGACATCAAGTGCCGGATCTGCTCCCCACGTGCATGCGAGATGAGGAGGACAGACGATCGGGATCTTCTTTGTCGCATCAGTCTTGTCGAGATCCTTTCCCGGCCGGTTAGCGTTTTATTAGATACAGGAGCTACACATTCTTTCATATCTTTGTCTTGTGTAAATCGTTTGAATATTTCCGGTTTTCATGCTTGTGAACCTTATGTTGTTGGTTTTAAGTGGAGAAAGGATTGTCGTAAATTTAGAAACTAGAAATTTCCTGTATCATTTGGAAGCAGAGTGGCTCTCAAATCGATCGTGATAGAAATGCAAGGAGACGACACGATACTCGGAGACGATTGGATTAATCGATATGGAGCAATTGTGAACTACCGAAGGAGGAATATCTCGCGATCGGCGACGATGGTTCCGAGATTGTTTGAGGATGGAAACCGGAAGCTCGGGAAAGTTGATCAAGGCGATGAAAGCTGTCAAATTGTTGAAACAGGTCTGCAGATGCTGGTGTTACGCGATGAAGAAAGAAGACGAAATTGTGGAACTTTCATCCATTCCTATTGTGAACGAATTTCCGGATGTATTTCTGACGAGTTACAGGCTACCTCCACGAAGGGATGTAGAATTTACTATTGGTGGAACCCAGGACGACACCGATTTCCAAGGCGCCGTATCGTATGGCACCTCTTGAGATGTCTGAATCAAGAAGCGGTGGAGGAGTTCTTGGACAAGGGCTATATTGACAGCGTTTCACCACAGGAGCGCCGATTCTTTTCGTCCGAAAGAAGGATGGATCGCTCCATTGTGTATTGACTATCGAGAGTGAACAAAATGACGATTAAGAACAAATATCCGTTGCCACGGATTGATGATCTGTTTGACCCGGTTGCAAGGGCAACGGTATTTTCTAAAATTGATGCGAGATCGGGATACCATCGGTGAGGATTAAGGAATCGATGTTCGAAATCAGCGTTCAGAACTCGCTACGGGCATTATGAGTTTGTAGTGATGCCGTTTGGTCTCACTAACGCACCTGCTGTATTTATGCAATTGATGAACAGAGTGTTCATTGAATTTTTGGACAAATTTGTGGTCGTATTTATTGATGACATTCTGGTGTATTCTAAGAGTCTGGAAGAACATGCGCAGCATTTGCGGATTGTATTGGAGCTTTTGAGAAACGAGCAATTGTACGCCAAACTTTCTAAGTGTGAATTCTGGCTAAAGGAAGTAATGTTACTCGGCCATGTGGTGTCAGCTAGAGGAGTCCGAGTAGATCCTCAGAAGATCGAAGCAATATTGGATTGGAAGCCTCCAAAGAACGTGAAAGAGGTCCGAAGCTTCTTAGGACTTGCTGGATACTATCGTCGATTCGTGGAAGGGTTTTCTAAAGTCTCCCGCCCACTTACTCGACTCTGGAAAACTCAAAAGTTTGAGTGGAATGAATTATGTCGATTAGCTTTGATGAATTGAAGGAGAGATTGGCACGGCACCGATTCTATCACTTCCGCGAGGCGAAGGATTCATAGTTCTGATGATGCTTGAACCAAGGACTTGGGTGCGTGTTGATGCGTAATGATAAGGTGATCGCTTATGCGTCGCGACAATCGAAACCTTATGAAGTGAATTACCCGACACATGATTTGGAGCTAGCGGCGGTGGTTTTGCCTTGAAGATCTGGAGGCATTATCTCATGCAGGACTCACCGGATCTTTACGGATCATAAGAGTCTCAAGTACATATTTAGTCAGAAAGAGCTGAATATGCGGCAAAGAAGATGGTTGGAACTGATTAAGGACTATGACTTGGAAATTTTATATCATCCAGGCAAAGCAAATGTAGTGGCCGATGCACTTAGCCGCAAGCCTGTCTCTATTCAGATGCTGGAGACACTAACCTTCCAACTTAGCCTCCAGCGAGAGATGATTCGTGAAGGAATTGAAGTATGGTTACAAAGAGTTCAGGGACAGCTGTGCGTGATGGAGATAACTTCATCATTAACCGAAGAAATCAAATCTAGACAGGCAGATGATCCTCTGATGATTCGGTTACATGATGAAGTGATCAAAGGAAAGGCCCCCGAATTCATAATTCATGACGATGGAGTTTTGAGATTTCAGAACCGACTCTGCGTTCCCGATGTTGATGTTCTGAAACAGACGATTATGAAGGAAGCCCATAGTTCGCCCTATTCTATCCACCCGGGCACCAGTAAAATGTATAAGGACTTGAAGCAGAATTTCTGGTGGGGAAACATGAAGAAAGACGTAGCGGACTATGTTTCGAAATGCTTGACTTGTCAGCAGGTTAAGATCGAGCATCAACGGCCTGCTGGAATGTTGAAGCCGCTCCCGATTCCTGAATGGAAGTGGGAGGACATATCGATGGACTTTATCACTAATATGCCGAAAACCAGGACAGGAATGAACATGATTTGGGTGATAGTTGATCGCTTAACCAAATAGGCTCATTTTCTAGGCATTAAGGATACGTGGGGACCAGAGAGGTTGGCACGAGTCTTTATTTCGGAGATAGTTCGATTGTATGGTACGCCGAAGACCATTGTTTATGATCGAGACGGCCGTTTTGTGTCTCACTTTTGGAAAGCAGTTCATAAGGACTTGGGGACCGAATTGAACTTGATCTGACTTATCACCCATGGTCGACGGACAATCTGAGAGAACTATACAAACGGTGGAAGACATGCTAAGGGCCTGTGCCTTAGATTGGTCAAACGATTGGGAAGTTCATCTACCGTTGATTGAATTTACCTACAACAATAGTTGGCATGCTTCCATTAAGATGGCACCGTTTGAGGCATTATACGGAAGGAGATGCGAGATCGCCCCTATCTTTGGGGACGATTCGTCGGACTTGATCGGAGCAGAACCCGAGTTGATCGAGCGGACTCGAGAGAAGATAGCCTTAATTCGTGAGAGGTCATTGTTGCCAGTCGAGAGAAATCCTATGCGGACGTACGCCGCCGCCCATTGGAGTTCAGTACTGGAGATCACGTACTTTTGAAGGTTTCTCCTACTCGGAGAATCTTTCGTTTCGGAAGGAAAGGAAAGCTGAGTCCGAGATATATCGGACCATTTGAGATCCTCGAGAGAGTTGGGGAGTTGGCATACCGATTAGCATTGCCGCCGTCATTGTGCCATGTTCATAACGTGTTCCACGTATCTCAGTTACGGAGGTATATACCAGATCCCAGTCATATCATTGATTTCGGAGAGATCGAAGTCGAGCAGGATGGGACGTTTGAAGAAAGACCAGTCAAGATACTCGAGAGTCGAGTTAAGCAACTGAGGAACAAGTCAATCGTTTTGGTCAAAGTTCAGTGGTCACGTCACGGAATGGAAGAAGCCACCTGGGAAACGGAAGCTGATATGAAGTCTAGATATCCCGAGTTATTTTCATCTTGAGTTTCGGGACGAAACTCCTTTTTAGTAGGAGAGTATGTAATATCCGGATTTATTACAGTGTATTTCATCTGTATTCAAACCATGTATTATTCGGATTGGTGATTTTGATTATTGGAGTATGATATTTCGTGCATTGATATCATTATACATAAGTATAGAAACTTGCAAAATTGCTCAAGCAACCTCGTGATAGCGCACGCTAAGAATGTATCTTAACGCGCGCTATCGGGCCATTAGCGCACGCTATAAAGATAGGAGTTGCGTGCGCTAAGGACTCAATTATTGAGCGGGACGGCTAACACATGCGCCAGCCGGGACATGGGTCCAGATAAGATTCCCGCTGACGCACCCGGACAAATTTTGAAGTCTACCATTATTAGCGCACGCTAAGGGATGCTTAGTAGCGTGCGCTAACTTGTTAATAATGCAGAATATTATAAATGGGACATCAACCGTTTTGGCTTTCATTTCTTTCGCCCTTTCTTCATCCTTGAGAGTTCAGAGAGCTGTAGTAATACTCCTATACTCTTAGAAGACATATTGTTGGTGTTATACATCGGTTATCACTTGGGAATGTTCATGGAAATGGAATAGCACCTTGGAGTGGCATACAACCAACCGGAGTGGGATTCTACCTTACGGTTCAGTGATTTTCGTCATTTTAAGGTATGTTCAATCTATCTCCAGACTTAGAGTTGGATTCTAACGATTTGGATGATCATGTTAACAAGATATGGATTTTCATAGATGAATTATCCAAGTATATCATGTTTGGAATAGTGAGATGAATAAGCCTTAAATACCTTGATTATAATCATCATGATTCGAATCTTAGTACCTTTGAATATGTGAAGAGAAGCTTCTATCATTGGTAAACCGAATCTAATAGATGATTTCATAGTAATCTTGGACTAGACGTTAACATCCTTATTGTTAGATAAATCTAAAGGTTTGATCATGGAAGGATTTATCTAGTATATATAGGACGTTTATCAACTTCGATATGATAATATGGATTGATATAGAGGTGTTGATATCAACCGATAAGCTTTTGAATTGTCGTATGAAGATTTGAAGTCGGAATGGAATATGGTTTTATATTGGTATGCATATCCTTGAATCGAAGTTGTCTTTATCCGTAAAATCATTCATAAGGGTATGAACATGGTATTCATGGAAGTAACATGAATTATCACGCAAGATTTCATTGTTTCGATCATGGCAAGAAGCGATTCTTTGCTCGTGATGGCGCCATGCGAATAGCGCCACGCTATCTTTATGCGATTTAACGTCGCTTCTCGAGCACGAGTTAGCGTCTACGTTTGGTAAGTAACATACGCTAGACCATCGGGACGAAGTCGATTGGTGGTCGGTGAAATCTTGACCATGCATCGTTAGCGTGCGCTAGGCTTTGTTGTTTGCGTGCGCTATCGGCGGACTTAACGCACGCTACAGTACTTAGCGTGCGCTAAGCGATTCAGGCGGTGCATTTTATGAACTTTTGACCGTGAATCGAATTGTTAAACATTCATGCGACGTGAGATAAATCCTATATCATTTCTTTTGTTAAGGTTTGGTCTCGTTACGTGATTGATTGAGGAGGACGATCTTCGAGTGGTCATTTTCGTGGAAGTGTTGTTATTGTCTTCAAATCGAGGCAAGTACCTTAATTGTTTTATGTATTGTTGTTATACATATTGTCGTGCATGTATGTCGTTATTGTATGTCCACCTCGTGTTGGTCCGACGGGATCATCGGGGGATCTATGCTAGCGTGCGCTGGATCATCGGACGGGTTTTTCCACCACGGGTTGGTCTGACGGGATCATCGTGGGTTCTAGGCAGTGAATGCCGGATCGATGGAATTACCATGTGTATGTATTGATATCATGTTGTGATTATCAGTTGTGTATGTTATGTTTGAGTTTCTCGTAGGAGAAGACTCGTTGGTATTTTGTCGCATACGTTATTATTATTCTTCGTGAGATATGAATAATATGTTGTGGTACTTGTACTAGCATCGTTGTGCTAACCCCTTCGGGGGTGAACATTTTGTTTGTGTTCAGGATCCAGGAGAGCGGGGAAACAACCACTTTGGGCGTATAACGAGGGTGCGAGTGATGTCCCGGGTTTATTTATCATTGTTTATTCGTTATTTCAATAAGTACTCGAGTACGAAGTCATTTGTGATGGATTTGAATTCGGTGATGTATTATTGAGTTACATTGAACAATTGTACTATTTACGTATTTGGTCGGGCGATGTACTGTAATTCCGTTATTTCCATTCGTTAGTACCTTTTTATGCTTGTTCAATTCTTCAGCCTTGTAAATCCTTATGTAAAGGATTTACGGCGCTGTAATATTTCCGAATATAACGGGGGTGTTACAGTCCTAACCCTAATCATCCTTAAGATCCCTATAGTAGTCCAAGAGCCTATAAATAGGACTTCTAAGGGTAATTTCAGTCGTGACTTATTCATCCAACACAAGAGTTTCGATTTTTCTTCTTAGTGTTTAATTGTGGATCTTGACTTGTGTCTTTGATTCCACAATTGAGATAACACTTTAATTCTTGCTACAAATCGGGATTATTTGGAGAAAAGAAAATCGAGAGTTCTGAGAGGAAGGATAATCGGCTGATCCCAAGTTGAAGTCCAAGCAAGATTCGCTAGCTCGTTGCCCACACAACGTCCGGATTAAGGCTGGATCATACTCTAGAAGATTTTGAGGAAGAAATCAAGAAAGCAACACTACGCTTCCAAAGGTAAATATCCTGTGATATTCTATCTAGAATAGGATATTGAATTTACCAAGAAATTTATCTATTAAAAATTAAATATTATTTAAATTGCTTATTAATCTTAGTAATTAATTAATTAGCATGCCTAAATAGGTTTTGTGCTCACGGATGCGTAAAACGCTTTTATCAAATTTTTCCCAACTTCGCTTCCGCTGCGTTTTATTTCCAACAACTACAACCAGTATTAGGCAAGACACATACAAGGGAAGGATATCCTGAAACACTACCCCTGTGTCGAGCACTAATACAATCATGGTGCATAAGACGTTGCCTCGGTAGGAAACCTCTCTAAGTCAGACAAAATCCTGTAGGAAAAAATAAAGACTTGGCGAAGAAAAAGAGCACAACGCACCAACTACAAATGCCAGAATCATGTGGAGTATACTCTCCCTGAAGTATACACAACAACTCATCCCAATGGCTATCACTCATTGAGCTCGGACAATCGACGCATGCCGATGCTCCTCACATGTTTCTCAATTTATAATTAAATATTTTATATCTACTCATTCTTTAATAACTTGATATATGTTTTAGTCTTTTTAATATGAGATAGTTTTTTAGTTGTTTTCGTTAGATTATATCAAATTGTTGTAAAATTTCTACTTGCAATAGCTATTTATTGTTAATTAAAAAATCTATTATACATAACTATTTATTGAAAATCACATATATAACAACTATGTATTAAGATAGAACGCTAATAAATGAATTTTTTGTGGTTACTATCTTTTGAGAAAAATAAAGTCATTAGAAATTTATAGAAGTCCATAAAAATACATGGAAGTATATATAATTCTAGTAGATAGAAGTCCATTTAAATTAAAAAGAATTTATGAAAATCTATTGAATTCCATGAAAATCTACCAATCCCATCAAACTCCAAAATCTATCAAATTTCATTAAAATCTTACCTAAATACACACTCTTATTATAAAACTGTAGTAAGCTAAAGAGAATAGAAAGAGAATAGAGAGAATATAGAGAAGGTATTTCTCTTGCAATGATTTTTCATTAAGCATTGAAGCCCTATTTATAGAAAAACTTCAGATGGCACAAACGTAATTATATAATTTCATCAGGGGCATAATAGTCATTCATATGTTATAATATATTATCTTCTTATGCATTTCGAGAGGTGATATACTTCAACACTCCCCCTTGAATGACTATGCCTTATAGCTGCCTCATTAAAAACCTTATCAGGAAAACCCTGTGGGACAAAACCATGATAAGGGAAAAAGAGTACAACTATATAGCTCCCCCTCGAGTTAACAAGGGTGAGTATCTTCATAAATCTTGGAGATGTCGCATCCCAATATTGTGAACATGTTTTCTGAAAATTGAGGTTGGAAGCACCTTTGTAAATTAATCTGCAACATTGTCACATGACCAAACATACTGAACGACAATCTCCTTCTTCTCTTCACGTTCTTGAGTGTATGCGAAGAACTTTGGGGGAATGTGTTTGGTTCTGTCGTTCTTGATATATCATTCCTTGGTCTGCGCAACACATGCAACATTATCTTCTAGCAATATTGTTGGATCTTTATTAACTGGTAATCCACTGGTTTCCTTAATGTGTTGAGTGATAGATCTAAGCCATACACATTCTCTACTTGCTTCGTGAAGAGCAATAACTTCAGCATGGTTTGAAGATGTAGCAACTAGTGTTTGCTTTTGGGAACGCCAGGATATTGCAGTACCACTGATCATAAAAACATAACCAGTTTGTGATTTGCCTTTATGGGGATCTGATAAATAACCTGCATCTGCAAAACCAGTTATTTCATCTTTTGAATCTTTGGGATAAAATAATCCCAAATCAATTGTTCCTTGGAGATACCGAAGTATGTGTTAATTCCCATTCCAATATCTCCGTGTTGGACATGAGTTATATCTTGCCAATAAATTCGTAGCAAATGCTATATCTGGTCGCGTATAATTTGCAAGATACATAAGAGCTCCAATTACACTCAAATATGGTACTTTAGGACCAAGTACTTTTTCATTATCTTCACAAGGACGAAATAGATCATTTTCAACATTAAGTGTCCTATTTATCATTGGGGTACTAAGCGGATTTGCCTTATCCATATTAAAGCATTTTAAGACCCTTTTTTGTATAATTGGATTGATGTATAAATATTCCACTATGGAAGTGTTCAATTTGTAAACCAAGGCAATATTTGGTCTGTCCGAGGTCTTTCATTTCAAATTCACTTTTTAGATAATTAACGGCTTCTTGAATTTCATTAGGAGTCTCAATGATGTTTAAATCATCAATATAGATAGCAATAATCACGAATCGGGTCGTAGTTTTCTTGATAAAAATACATGGACACAATCGATCATTTACTTATCCATTTTTCACTAAAAAATCTGTTAGGCAATTATGCCTCATGAGCCCAGATTGTTTTAGCTCATACAATGACCATTGTAGTTTAATTGCACATAACTCCCTCGGTTTTGATTTTAGTGCTTCAGGCACTTTGAATCCTTCAGGGATTCTCATGTAAATATTAGTATCCAATGATCCATATAAATAGGCCGTTACAACATTCATGAGGCGTATTTCTAGATTATTTGAAACTGATAAGTTGATCAAGTATCTAAGGTAATAGCATCCATGACAGGAAAATATGTCTCATCATAATCAATTCCAGGTCTTTGGGAAAAACCTTGTGCAACAAGACGAGTTTTGTACCTTATAATCTCACATTTCTCATCTCGTTTACGAACGAAAACTCATTTGTATCCAATATATTTCACATCTTCAGGTGTGACAGCAATAGACCCAAATACCTTTCGCTTATTAAGTGAATCTAATTCAGCCTGTATGACACCTTTCCAACTGATCCAATCATGCCTCTTCTGACATTCAGATATAGATGTTGGTTCCGAATCTTCATTCATGTTATCAATTTCTCACGATATGGAATAACAAAACATGTCATTAATATCCCTCATTTCATTTCGGTTCTATATTTTTCCATTATTGATATAATTAGTGGAGATCTCATGATTTTCTTCTTGCTGAAGGTTTTCTTCATCATTATGTGTTCCCTGATTTATTTCTTCATGTGTTTCTTCTGGAATTAGGTTGTCCACATTTATTCTTCTTTCGAGGAATTTTATCTTTGGAACCAACAGGTCTTCCACGCTGCAGGCGTGTTTTTGATTCATTTGGTATATTTTCATTGGAATGCTCTTTTGGAACCTCTATCCGAGCAGAAGTATTTGCAGCGGCTATATGTGACTTTGTCACTCTTTTTGTGTCTATAAATGCATCTGGTAATTGATTCGCTATATTCTGCATGTGTATGATGTTTTGAACTTCTAGTTCACGTTGTTTTGTGGGAGGATCAAGATGCAATAATGACGATATACACCACTGAATTTCTTTTTCCACTTGTTTATCCTTTTCACCTAAGAGTGGAATTTCTTCTTCATTAAAATGACAATCAACAAACCGAGTGGTGAAAATATCACTTGTTTTTGGTTCAATATATCTGATTATCTAGGGTGAATCTTTTTCCACATAAATTCCCAATCTTTTTTGGTCCCATTTTTGTACGTTGCGGTGGAGCAATTGATACATATACAACACAACCTAAAATTCCAATATGTGAAAGATTTGGTTCTTGACCAAATGCCAGCTGTAATGGGGAATATTCATGATATGCACTTGGTCTAATACGAATTAGTGTTGCAGCATGCAAGATAGCATGTCCCCATATAGAGATAGGGAGCTTTGTTCTCATTATTATTGGTCTGGCAATAAGTTGGAGACGTTTGATTAACAATTCAGCCAAACCGTTCTGTGTATGAACATAAGCTACTGGATGTTCAACATCGATGCCCACCGCCATACAATAATCATTAAAGGCTTGAGATGTAAATTCCCCAACATTATGAAGTCGAACTCTCTTAATCATGTCATCTGAAAATTGTGCTCTCAATTTGATTAATTGGGCAAGAAATATGGCAAATGTCAAATTGCGAGTTGATAAAAGACATATGTGTGACCATCTGCTAGAAGTATCAATTAATACCATAAAGTATCGAAATGGTCCACAAGGTGGATGAATAGGTCCACATATATCACCATGAATTCTTTCAAAAAATATTGGCGATTCATTCCTAACTTTAGTTGGTGATGATCTTATTATCAATTTACCTCGAGAACAAGCAACACAATATAGTTCATGAGATTGAAGAATCTTCTGGTTTTTTAATGAACGACCATTAGAATTTCCAATAATTTTCCGCATCATTATCGAACCGGGGTATCCTGACCGATCATGCCAAACTTTGAATGTTTCAGCAAACTTCGGGTTTATTGTGTTATACGATTCAAGTATTTTTATATTAGTATAGTACAATCCAGATGATAGAGCGGGTAGTTTTTCCAATATACACTTACTTCCGGAAGTATTTGAAGTAATACAAAGATATTCATCATTATTTTTATCCATGGTTTCAACATGGTATCCATTCATACGAATATCTTTGAAACTTAATAAATTTCTTTGGGACTTGGGAGAAAATAAAGCATTTTCTTATTTTGAAGTTTGTGCCTCGTGGCATCAGAAAATTGGCACTTCCAAATCCCTCAATTATTTGTGCACTACCAGATATGGTTTTAACACTTGCTTTGACATTTCTCAATTGCTGAAAATATTTCTTATCATTCAGTATAGTATGTGTAGTAGCACTGTGCAAGACATAAGTCATCATCTTGAATTTTGGATTGAGACATATCTATGATCTATGGAAAAAGAAAGTAATTAAATTGTTGACAAAGGATTATAAGATATGACATGAAATGCATATTTATATTATTTCAAACAAACTATTACACACATAGAACACACGTACATAATGAAATTTCACAACACTCATGCAAACGGAAAACATAGAACTAGTTCATTTTTCTGGCAATTTGTTTTCATCTTCAGGATTGATCAATCATTTCCATGGTAGCAACATCAGCCATGTCCATTGTTGTTACCCAAAATATTTTACGGAAGGGATTGCTGGATATGGCTATGGGTGAGTAACAAATAAAATGCGAGAGCACGTCCGAGGGAATGTAAATAACACAAGATTTGCCGGGTTTGTTAGGCCCTGGCTTGAATGCTCTCGCGAGATATTATTAATACAAATACGTTGGAGTACAGATATTAACGTAAGAGTACAATTACAATGAGTGTAAATACACTAGTTATCTAGCTCTTGAGTGCTGCTCTGTGAGTTCTTGAACTGTAGGGAGTTCTCATTTCTGCCGACCGTCTTTTGGTTAAGAGGTTCTGAGAGAGAAATCCTAGACAGAGTCCAGAGAAAAGCCGAGAGGTTTCCAAGTGCAGGAAGCCTTCTATTTATAGGAGAGGAGGTAGCTGGGATGTCTTGATCCCGAGCGGGCAATCGCCTTTCTTGCATTATAATAAGCGGGCGATCGTCTCAGCACGTGGGTCGGTTCCCTTAAAGTCCGCAGCTACTACTGACAGCCAGCTGTGCGAACCAGTGAGAATACGCCATGTGCCTTACGTCGCTATCTTGGGAGGTCCACTTTGGACCTTTCGACGGGTCTGTCGGTAGGTGAGATTTGTCCTTGTCGTTGACAACTGTTGATGGGCTGGAGTCAAAGGCCTTTTCCTACGGCGCCTTTTCTGGATCTGCACGCGGGTCTTTACTCCGAGATCCAGTCATGGTAGATACGACAGATGTTGGTTTTACACGTGGCATGAGGCGGTCGTCCTTGGCCGGGCACCAGAGTCGATCGTTATATGCCAAGAGACGATCGCCCTGGATGTCGATCGCTTGGCACTTGGACTTGATCTGGGATCTTCGTTTGTTAGGTGTGTTGTGGCTCATTTGACGCTGACTCAGTCGCTCGGCCCTTACGTCGATCGCCGTCGAGATGTGTTAATCGCGACACAACAATTGCCCCCCAGCTCGCTCCGATGCTGAAGGCATTGGGTGAGGTGGAGTTACCGACGATCGTTTGAATTACAGACGAGCGACTCAACTCTTTATGGACCAGATGATCGCTTTCTTGAGCGAATTGATTCTTGGTTCAGCTCTTTGCGGTCTTCAATTTTGCAGATTCCTCGAGGAAGGCCGATCATCTCGGTCTTGAGGAATTGTGCACGATCGCGGAGTTCGATGGACCGACCTCCATGACCATGTCTTGTGCGCGAGCGACATTCCACCTGTAGGTTTGTCTCGCGACTCACTTTATTGTGACGGTCCTCCGTTAGGCTGCGCCCACCTTGTATTTAAACGAAAGGCGGGCGGTCTTGGTCTGGAGGAGTCCTTTCACGGGGAGTCGTCGGATTAATTGACTCCACGACCGTGGCTTGTTAGCACTTTTCTACCTCGGATCGTCATGTTAGATGGCGATCCTCGACGGTATACGTTGTGACAGGGGTAGGGACGCGTCGCATTGTCTGGGTCCACCATGTTAGATGATGAACCTTTGAGGGCGGGCGAGCGTGTCCACAGATTTGTTTGGAGGGTCCTTCGGCTACTCCCGCCTCGTATTTAAACGAAGGGCGAGAGATCGCAGCCTAAAGAAACCTTGCACGGACGAAGCTGTCGGTTCCATCGACCTCCAGGACCATGGCTGCACTCTTCTACCTCGGATCGTCATGTTAGATGGCGATCCTCGACGGTATATGTTTTGCTGAGGGAGGCGATCTCGTGCCTAGGTCCATCATGTTAGATGATGAACTTTAGATGGCGAGCGAGTCCTCCATTTCTTATAGATGTTGCTTTGGGCAGTGGCCTTTCGTTTGACATGGTGGAAACTGGGGAAAGACCTCTGAAGTTTCCACCTCTTGATTGAAGCATAAAGGTCTGGCCACCAGGGTTGATCGGGAGGATCGACTCGTATGAACCCTCTAGCTTGCCGTGTTTGATTTTGGCGATCAGATTGGGAGACTGGTGATCATCGTTCTGACGCCGATCGTGGCACTTGATCCTTTCCGCCCGAGGCTCCGGCTAAGTTACTAGACTGTCCAGCTTGCCCTCCTCAAACAATCTCCAGAGTTGTCTGAGGAGGTCGCGGCATTGATCGGTGTTGTGGCCGGGACTCTTGTGGTAAACACAAAATTTGTTGCGGTCCAGATGATCGTGGTCCCTTACCGCCTTCGGATTGCTTAGCCGCTCGCGCCCCTGGATGTCGTAGAAAATATGAGTCGGAGATAGATTGAGGTTGTGGTAGAGATGGGCTTCCACATCCTCGAAGGTCCTGAAATCACCGGGTAGCTTGGCGACCGCCTTGTTGGACTTGGCGATTGCCGTCTCTGCCCCCTCGCCTTGGCGAAGGGCGAGCAACCTCCGCTTGGCCAAAAAGTCTGCGGCCTTGGCGCGGAAGATTGCGTCGGTCGGGGGGATGTCCTTTGTAAGGTGCCTGAACATGGGCGAAAGACCATTGAATCTCCCTAGGACCGAGTAGAGGGCGATCTCGTCGCTTACGGGCTCGCCGTTGAGGATTATCTTATCCACCCGGTCGATGTAGTCTTCGTCGGACTCGTCTTCCCCCTGCCTAATCTTCATCATGCGGTGGGGACCTTCTGGTCGAGTGACCTTGGCGGCGAAATACGATGTGAAGTCGCTCGCCAGTTGTTCAAAAGAACTGATGGATCGCGGTGGCAATGAGATGTACCACCTATGGTCCAGATCGACCAGCGTTAACGGGAACATTCGGCACCTGGTCGCATCTGATGCCCCGCATCCGGTCATGTAGATCCGGAACTTGCTCAGGTGAGTCTCGGGGTCCGATCTCCCCTCGTACAAAGTTGTTTGAGGAGGAGCGATCCTTGGCTGCACGGGGGCAAGTTCGATGTGGACCGTGAGTGGCTCACTCGGTCCGATGATCTTTCTACTGACGTTTGCCCCAGTTTCCATGAGCGCTTTCATCTCGTCGAGCTGGCGTTGCATAGCGGCCATCGCCGTGGCCTGTCTGCTCGCGGCTAGGCACTCAGAGTGGGAGCCGAGGCGATCAAGTACTGATCCCTTGGCTCCGCTGTCGATGATGTCCTTGCCGCATGCCTCGATTCTTCGGCGGATGGGGGCCAAACGGCTGACCTGTATTTGGTTGGGAGTTGGGTATGCCGAACTCCTGGTGATGGATTCGGACTCCGTCGTCTCGTGGTTGGGGCCAGAATGCCCCGGTCGCCACGATGGATCGCTTCCTAGGCGGCTGAAGATGGAACCGTCCCGCCTCGCGAGTGCTTCTTCTCGTGAGTCGGGGCTTCCTGACGATTGCTCGACAAGTAACCCCTTGAGCTTCCATTTGCCCGTGCGGCGATGGCTGATGGGGTAATTGCGGTCGTACCGCATGCTCTCCGTCGCTCCCGTAGGATGGCCATGGCCTCCTCGATCTATTCCGCCTTTTGGAACTGATCGAGCGAGAGGCTAGATCCGTGCCTCGGGGGCGGGATCGAGAGTCTCGCGCCGCCGCGACTACCCTCCGCCGTTGGTTGGGGCTCGGATTGAGCCAGAATAAGGCGTCCAGCGGATCGGAGAGTGGCTCTCTTCGATGTGGTGGCAGACGTCATGATTCTGAAGGTTTTTCTTTGAAGAACAGTGAATGTTTCTTCAAGTATATGCTCCGGAGAACAGTGAGTGTTCTTCGAAACGGTCGGAATGAAAATGAAGGTAGAGCAGGCCCTTCTTCTAGTGTCAATTGTTGTTACCCAAAATATTATACGGAAGGGATTGCTGGATATGGCTATGGGTGAGTAACAAACAAAATGCGAGAGCACGTCAGAGGGAATGTAAATAACACAAGATTTGCCGGGTTTGTTAGGCCCGGGCTTGAATGCTCTCGCGAGATATTATTAATACAAATACGTTGGAGTACAGATATTAACGTAAGAGTACAATTACAATGAGTGTAAATACCCTAGTTATCTAGCTCTTGAGTGCTGCTCTGTGAGTTAGGGAGTTCTCGTTTCTGCCAACCGTCATTTGGTTAAGAGGTTCTGAGAGATAAATCCTAGACAGAGTCCAGAGAAAAGCCGAGAGGTTTCCAAGTGCAGGGAGCCTTTTTATTTATAGGAGAGGAGGTAGCTGGGATGTCTTGATCCCGAGCGGGCGATCGCCTTTCTTGCATTATAATAAGCAGGCGATCATCTCAGCACGTGGGTCAGTTCCCTTAAAGTCCGCGGCTGCTACTGACAGCCAACTGTGCGAACCAGTGAGAAGACGCCATGTGCCTTACGTCGCTGTCTTGGGAGGTCCACTTTGGACCTTTCGGCGGGTTTGTCGGTAGGTGAGGTTTGTCCTTGTCGTTGACAACTGTTGATGGGCTGGAGTCAAAGGCCTTTTCCTACGGCGCCTTTTCCAGATCTGCACGCGGGTCTTTACTCCGAGATCCGGTCTTGGTAGATACGACGGATGTTGGTTTTACACGTGGCATGAGGCGGTCGTCCTTGTCCGGGCACCAGAGTCGATCGCTATGTGCCAAGAGACGATCGCCCTAGATGTCGATCGCTCGGCACTTGGACTTGATCTGGGATCTTCATTTGGTAGGTGTGCCGTGGCTCATTTGACGCTGACTCGGTCGCTCGGCCCTTACGTCGATCGCCGTCGAGATGTGTTAATCGCGACACAACATCCATCATCATCGAGGCTATAATTAGAATCATCGGAATCATTCGTAATGAGATTTGTTTTAACATTTTTCCCTTTATTTTCCCGTGATTCCTGATAGAGGACATCAAGATGTTTCGGCGTACGACATGTACGCGACCAATGGCCTTTCATACCACAACGGTAACAAATTTCTTCCCCTTTTCTTTTGCTCAAACCACCATTATCTTTTTCTTGTTTTTCCTCCTTATCTGCCTTATTATAATAAGGTTGAATCTTATTATAATAAGGTTGAAAACCTCTCCCCCTTCCTCGTCCACGACCACGACCACGAATATAACCACGACCGTAGTTGTGACCAGATGATGTTGCATTCACTTCAGGGAATGGAATAGATCCAGTGGGACGAGATTCATGATTTCTCATTAACAACTCGTTATTTTGTTCGGCCAAAAAAAGACACGAAATCAGTTCAGAATATTTTGTAAATCCGCTCTCACGATATTGCTGTTGAAGGATTATATTTGAAGCATGAAATGTGGTGAATGTTTTTTCTAGCATATCACCATCAGTGATATTTTCGCCACATAATTTTAGTTTTGAATTGATTCGGAACATTGCCGAATTATATTCGCTGACAAATTTAAAATCCTGTAAACGGAGTTTAGTCCAGTCATAACAAACTTTTGGGAGAATAACTGTTTTCTGATGATCATATCTTTCTTTCAATGATTGCCAAAGATCTCGAGGATCTTTGATAGTGAGGTACTCAATTTTCAGTCCCTCATGGAGGTGGTGGCGAAGAAAAATCATAGCCTTTGCTTTTTCTTGTAATGATGCTTCTTTTGATTTTATTATAGTATCACCGAGGCTTTTAGCATCAAGGTGGATCTCAGCATCCAATATCCATGATAAGTAATTATTGTCAGTGATATCAAGTGCTTCAAATTCGAGCTTGATAAGATTTGACATGTTGAAGAACTATAAGAAAATGAAACATACATGTCATTAATTTCAAGAAACATAAAAGATTTTATTCGGATATAAAAGGGGTATTATTACATATTAAGATTTATCAGGAGTCCAAGTATAGAATAAAGAGAAAAAAGACTCGTGATAAAGATAAAAGATTCCTATTATGTGTTACACTTTACATCAACAACTAATACAGTATATGCTATGACCAACGTAGCGTAGAATGCCAAAAAGAGTTGATGAATCATCTTGAAGAACCCTTTTGTTTTTTGAAAATTTGTAAGAAGATGAGAGAAAGTTTGTGAATTGTTGAATGAAATGTGATGTATTTATAGAGTGTAAAATAGCCGTTGGGGAGGGGCGAGAAAATAAAATGTGATAATTATGAATGATTTAGTAAAACATACTTTTATTTGATATGCAAGATTTGAAATAAGAATTTTATTAAAAATAATCAACCACAAATGACTTACCCTTTTTGGTGCTTAGTAAATATTTCAAATGGTACAATATACACAATTTATAGCTTGGGGTCATACCACTCAAGTGTAATAATAATATATAATATATAGCTTGAGGTCATACCACTCAAGCGTAATAATAGTATATAATATATATAGCTTGGGGTCATACCACTTCAAGCATAATAATAGTATTAACATATATAGCTTGGGTCATACCACTCAAACATAATAATAGCATATAATATATATAGTTTGGAGTCATACCACTTCAAGCGTAATAGTAGTATATATATATATATATATAAGTTTGGGTTATTCTAAAAAGGGTCTTATAATAAAAAGTGTAGGAAGGATTCTGGGAGTGACATGTGTCATCCCCATTCCATATCATATGACATGTGTCACCCCACCCCACCCACCCACCCCCCAACCCCCACGAAAAAAAAAAATTCCTGCCAAAAATTTTTTTTTGGGGGGGCAAAAAAAATTTTTTTTCCCGCCAAAAAAATTCCCGCCAAAATTTATAAGTGCATCACATTTATAAAGTTCTTTGCATCACAATTATGATTTTAGTGCATTAAGGTTATAAATTCTTGCATCATAGTTGATGCACTTAACTATAAACTATGATGCGAGAACTTATAATAAAGACGCACCAAAACTTATTAGTGTGATGCACTAATGATATAAAAAAGTGTAGTACTTGTATAAAAAGAATCATATTTAATTTTGAAGCAATTACATACATATATGATGCGAGAGAAACTTAGGATGATGCGATTTCCTATAACTATAATGCGATTCATACATGATTCACTTACTTATAATCAGTAATGCAGTTACATACATATATGATGCAGAGAAACTTAGGATGATGCAGTTTCTTATAACTATAATGCAGTTACATACATGATGCAGTTACTTATAACTTATAACTATAATGCAGTTACATACATATATGATGCAGAGAAACTTAGGATGATGCAGTTTCTTATAACTATAATGCAGTTACATACATGATGCAGTTACTTATACCTTATAACTATAATGCAGTTACATACATATATGATGCAGAAAACTTAGGATGATGCAGTTTCTTATAACTATAATGCAGTTACATACATGATGCAGTTACTTATAACTTATAACTATACTGCAGTTAGATATATATATATATATGATGCAGAAAACTTAGGATGATGCAGTTTCTTATAACTATAATGCAGTAAACTTATAACTATGATGCATTAAAACCCAATTGCATCACCGTTATGAAATTTGGTGCATCATAGTTATAACTAATTTTTATAACTGTGATGCACCAAAATAAAATGGTGCATCATAGTTATAAAATTTTGGCGGGAAAAAAAAATTTGGCCCGAAAGAAAAATTGGAGGGAAAAAAAAAAGTTTGGGAATTTTTTTTTTTGTCGGGGTGGGGGTGGGGTGGGGTGGGGTGGGGGTGACACATGTCATATGATGTGGAATGGGGATGACACATGTCACTCCCACAATCCTTCTTACACTTTTTATTATAAAACCCTTTTTAGAATAACCCTACTATATATATATATATATATATATATATATATATATATATATATAGAGAGAGAGAGAGAGAGAGAGAGAGAGAATAAAACCATAAAGAAGTTTCTACCGTGAAAACTCTTTAGTAAGGATTAGAGCCTTCGTGCTGATAACGTGTTATAAAATTGTAGTAAACTAAAGAGAATACAAAGAGAATAAAGAGAATATAGAGAAGGTATTTCTCTTGGAATGATTTTTCACTAAGCACTGAAGCCCTATTTATAAAAAAACTTCAAATGACACAACATAATTACATAATTTCATCAGGAATATAATAGTTATTCACACGTTATAATATATTATCTTATTATATACCTCAATGACCCTACCATATTTATTGTAAACCATTCTTCTCTCACTTTCACACACACACATGTTTCCACGTTTTTCAGCTACTTTCACGATAAAAAAGATCCATACCTGATTCATAAATACCATCCCATGTTGCGTTGGCGATACACCAAGATAAATTTCATTCAACCCGTATGATAACTGCAGCCATTAGTTTCTCTCAAGAAGCTCAGCTGAAATTCTCTCATTATTTTTTTCAAAAAGTTTCTATTTTTTACGTACGAGAGCTCTCGGTTCATGGTCTCGGAAAATTCGACCGAAAGATGGCTGGAAATTTGGGGTCGTTGAGAGGAAGCTTTCTGGAGAAAAGCAAAGAAAGACTGCTTCCGAGAAAGATTTTTTCAGACGTCGGATTGGACGATGCGTACGTCATACGCGAGGGCTGCTTACATTGGATTTTTCGTATCACTGGCGAAAGGGTTTCTAAGTGGTGGGGAGATTTAAAGGGAACTGCGGTCAGTGCCTACGAGATGGGAAGATCCGACCCGAGAAAAGTGGTGTTCGCGGCTAAAATGGGCACGGCATTGTCTCTGGTTTCTCTGCTGATATTTTTCAAAGAACCCTCAACTTACATTACTAAGCATTCCGTATGGGCTATTCTAACCGTTGTTGTTGTGTTCGAGTTTAGCATAGGTGAGTGTCTTCTGATTACCGGATTTTGCTTCAAAACCCATTTAGGTTATGTTTGTCAACTCGATTGTTTTTTTGATAAGAAAGTACAAAACGCAAAGGGGTGTTTGTTTTATTTTTAAGGGATATGCGTAATTTTGAAAGATGATTGAATTGTGCTTTGTAACTAGGCAAACCCTTGATT
Organism: Orobanche coerulescens; assembly: GCA_033398695.1. Classification (NCBI taxonomy): domain Eukaryota; kingdom Viridiplantae; phylum Streptophyta; class Magnoliopsida; order Lamiales; family Orobanchaceae; genus Orobanche; species Orobanche coerulescens. The sequence goes on from CM065802.1 coordinate 40,106,329, forward strand.
TATAAGCATATGTGTCACCATTGTTCTATTTTATGAAGTATGGGTAGCTTGTGGTTTGTCGTAATTTAGAGTTTATTTGTGGTTCTATTTATATGCTTGTAACTCTGTGCATTTTGCTGTGGCTTTTACTCGGTGTCCAATTTACAGTTATTAAGCATTTGTGTTTTATTTGGTGGGGTGTATCTGTAGGGGCTACACTAAACAAGGGGTTTAATCGAGCGTTGGGAACCTTGTCTGCTGGAGCACTAGCTTTGGGAATCGCGGAATGTTCAAAGATTGCTGGAGAGTTGCAAGAAGTTATGATTGTGATAAGCATTTTTATTGCAGGTCAGTTAAATTCTGATGTGAATTTGTTTTACTAAAACGTGGTGTTGCAAGAGTTTAGATTGTTTTATGATTGGGTCAAATCTAGCATATTGACTAATTAGTCTGTAAATTGGCGATTAATGCGAAGTAGTTGTTCGGGGAACTCATTATGCCGATATCCCCACTTTTAGGCCTCATACCGCGTGCCTTGCGCTCCACTTTAAGGGAGTGCTTGCAATCACTTCTTTGTGAGCTTTTACCTGAAAAGAAGTAGCTTTATTATTTTCAAATGCCTTTGCATAATGCATAGGGGCGCTCTGATTGCTTCTCGTTTGACATTTGCCAACATATAAGGACTGTTACAACATTCACACAAACACTATATTTTAACTAATGCCAGTTTTAGCTTCCATTTGCAGACACTTTTAATTTTCAACTACTTTTTAGCTTCTGCTATAATAAATCACTTCTGCATGCAGAAGTATTTGCAAATTCTCTAAGTGCATCTGCTTAGTCGTTTAACTCATTTCTGGACTTCAGGCTTCTTGGCTAGTTATTTGAAGTTGCACCCAGCTATGAAGCAATACGAGTATGGATTCCGGGTGTTTTTGTTGACCTTTTGTATCGTACTGGTATCCGGAACTTCCGAATTTGTCCAAACTGCTGTTTCTAGATTGCTGCTTATTGCAGTTGGGGCTGGTGTTTGCTTGCTCATGAATGTATGCATTTTTCCTATTTGGGCTGGTGAGGATTTGCACAAGCTGGTTGTTAAGAATTTTAAAGGGGTTGCTACGTCGTTGGAAGGTTAAGTTTATTTTTTCAATTATTGTTATTCAAGATAATTACAGACTACATTTGGGTTGCACTCAATTTCCTAAAAGACCCAGTTAACTTTAAAATTACAAGTATCCTCTGAGGTTTGCTTTCTCTTAACAAGTATCCTTCTATGGAGGGTGCATTTTTATACAACAACAACATCTAAGCCTTAGTCCCAAAATGATTTGGGGTCGGCTAACATGAATCAAACTTTGAAACCGTCAATGATCGTTACATAAATAACATAAAAGGAGAAAAAGAGGGAAAAAAGTAGAGAAAAAAATAGAGAAAAAAATAGAGAAAAAAGAGAATGAATGTTAAAAAAAAAATGAAAAATCCTGAAAAATAAATTAACAGATAACATAGGAATAAAAGAAAATAGGAATAAAAATACAGAAAAAAAAAAAGGAATCAGATTCCATCCACCATTTTTATAATAGAAACAAATATCGGCGTGGTTGTAATTCTACATAACTAGTTTTTTTTTTTTGTCGTTTGACTAAAATCGAGGGTATTTTCTGTAATTAACTATTATTAGTATGCATAACGCATTAGTTTCTTCTTACTTTCGATATTAATGCCCCTACCTTATAACCGAGTCCTTGGTTCAGGCTGTATCAATATGTACTTGTCGAGTGTTGAGTATGCTAGAATTCCGTCAAAAATTCTTATCTACCAAGCTTCTGATGATCCTCTTTACAAGGGATATAGAGCTGCAGTGGAGGCCTCTAGCCAAGAGGAGACTTTGGTATGCTTTATTGTTTTTGTATATTATAATAAGGCAATGAGGGAGGGACACAAATATTAGCTGTAACTGTATATTTTTTCAGTTAGCTTTTGCTGTATGGGAACCACCTCATGGCCGATACAAAATGTTCAATTATCCATGGAGTGCATACGTTAAAGTCAGTGGAGCCCTGAGGCATTGTGCTTTCATGGTCATGGCTATGCACGGGAGCATACTTTCAGAAATACAGGTATTTCGGTTGATAGCCTTCAAAGGACCATTACTATGCCTGTACAGTGTGTTTTCTCAAGTTACATATTATATATATATATATATATATATCATCAATTGTAGACCTGGCTTCGTGTCGTGTATTTTCGTGTCGTGTACTTTCGTGTTTGGTGTTCCAAAAGTCCAAACCCATACACGACATGATATGAACTCATGTCGTGTCGTGTCGTGTACCGCGTAAATTCATGTCGTTTTATGTCGTGTTTTCGTGGCAGACACATAATATAAAATAAATATTAAAATATTATAAAAAATAATAATTTTAATATTTTAATATTATTTTTATAGGTTTTAGTAGACGAAACAAAACGGATGGCAATGAAAACACGAATGTTTACACGAAATTATGGAAGTTCACATTATATTTTCGAATTTTAAAGTTTAATACAAACAGAATTCATAAAATGTATGTTTTTGTAAAATTAAATATAAAATTTTAAAGTATGTTATAAAAAATTATATATATATATTTATTTATTTATTTATTTATTTCGTATACCTCGTGTCGCGTCGTGTACCCAAAGGGTAAACACAAAACCGACACTAAATCTCGGTCGTGCACTTTCGTGTTCGTGTATTTTCGTGTCGTGTACTCAAAATACAAACACAAACACTAAATTTTCGTGTCGTTTTTTCGTGTCGTGTGGTAAATTGCCGGGTCTAATCATTTGTACCTTAATCCCAACTATGTTGGGTCGGTGGCATGAAGATTATTGTGCCAATTAATTGTCTAAAATTAGTTAACATTACAATTCATGCAAAAAACATAGTGGCAGAGTTTTACGCCGGATTATGTGTTTTTTTGTGTGTGTGTGTCGGTGTGGGTGTGTTGTTATCATATTGTCTGGGGAATGAACAAGGTGGAACCAACCTGAGGTTTAGGATTGCTTAAGCTTGGGTTGCATTATAAATTTTGCAAGCCTTAAACCTTGTATTTGGTTAATTTGAGAAGTTACTATGAAGAGAAATTCAAATCAAGCTTTGCTAGCTTAGCTTTGGTGGAACGGTTAATTGTGAGCTAATATTTAGCACTGCTAACCTTGTGTGAGCTTAGGGTGCAAACTCTCAAGCGTAGGTATTTGCTCAAGTCATAGTTACGTAATTCGCTCCATACCAAAGGTATGACGTTCTGGAACGCGCGTTCCAATTTGCGGTTCTCCAGCAGAAAAATGCATAGTCGGTCTCTATGTAAAGGAAAAAAAATGATTATAGGTAGAAGATGAGTCAACAGAGGAAACGAGAAAAAGCGCAGAAGAGGAAAGAACAGCTGGGTAGAAAAGGGAGAATGGATGCCTAGTTTTGTTAATATTAGGCTGGGCTTAGGTTTTTTACAAATAAATTGATCGTAGCTTAATATCTTTTTGATAATAACAAAAGAACAAAGCATAAATTAAGCTTGAGGTAAAATCGTATTATGCTAACAACTTAGGCAAGTACAGTAAAATTTTATAATGACGTCACAGGTGAGTGTGGATTACGTACCACATCCCATATACTTGTACCAGCTAAATCTAGTCCCAACGTATCCAAGAGAATAAAAGAATGCGTACCATGCTCCATTCTACAATGCGTTTGAAGTGTACCGTGTTCCAGGTAATTATTGTCCAAATAGCCGGCCTTCAAAGTCCTAACACATGGGCCTTTTTTTTATAAGTAGGTCAAACAGAGGTTGTTTTATTTCTTATTCTTATTATTAAACTATTCCTATATATTAATTTGCTTTCACTTCAACCTTTTCCCATCTATAGGCATCCTCCGAACTGAGGCAGGTATTCAAGAACGAAATCCAGAGAGTCGGCACCGAAGGAGCTAAAGTTTTGCGTTTACTCGGTGAAAAGGTCGATAAAATGGAAAAACTAAACCCAGAGGACCTGCTTCTCGACGTTCACAATGCTGCTGAGAATTTACAATTATTGATCGACCAAAATTCATACCTTTTAGTAAATGCTGAGAGTTGGGGAAGTGGGCAATGCCCTGATGATTTTACAGATCCTGAACAACTTCACGATCTCAGGGACAACGAAACCAAGCCGTTTTTGATAAAATCTCTTAGTGAATCAATAGATCGACAACCAAATCAGACATTACGAAACCATTCACAAAAGGCGAATAGGAGCACAAGTCTCTCTCTTTCCAGATGGGGTGATTCTGGGGAAGATGTGTTCAAACAGCAGACTATGTGGCCTTCACGGCTCTCACTCATTGGCGATGCTGTTCTTAACGAACGCGAAGTGCGGACTTATGAAAGTGCTAGTGCTTTATCACTCGCGACTTTTACCTCTTTGTTGATTGAGTTCGTTGCCAGACTTCAGAATCTCGTTACCTCGTTCGAGGAACTAAGCGAGAAGGCTAAGTTCAGGGAGCCCGTTGAGTCAACTGAAACACAAATGACTGTTGGTTTGTGGGCCCGGCTGCTCAAATGCATTTGCTGGAAAGATTGAAGGGTAAATATGAAAACTATATTTCTTACAAATTACGCCCTTAGAAGGAGAGTATTCGTTCTATGTTGGACTTCATCTCTTGTGTGTTATCGCACGTTGATTAATTAGAAGACCAAAGCCTAAACTTAAAAACCCAGACGAGGTTCCTCCAAGAACCTTTTGGTGATAGACTACCTCACCAAGTTTTTAAGTTTAGGCTCCCTGCATCTAGTTAAATAATTAATCATTGCGGGACAAATTCACAAGTGTGACTTATCACATCAACGCCTCCTCACTTATGAGTTTTCTTGTCAATAATGGATGTCTTCTCTCCAACTACAAGTCTATTGATTCACCCATTTGCATGGGGCTCAATTTGTGTTTTAGTGCATCAGTGTGGATAATAGCATTATCTTTAGTCAAATTAGTGGCAACAACTTTGACATAGTATGTGGTCTGATCTTGCAAGATCGCCCTGATTTCACATGCGAATAACATGGTAATTCATGACAGTGTGTCTCTTATCCATATAAATCCAGCCTGAATGTGAGAACCCATTGTCCCTTCTTGAAGTATCAATAATAAATGTAGACGACTGAAGTACCATTGTTTCGAAAATTCGATTTGTAGCTCATCACTAACAATGGGACGACTTTTGGTATTGCAGTGACGCAGTCATTGCTAAGTTGAGGAAATTGCAAGTTAAGTTAGTTATATCTGGCATTTTCGTAAGAAAACAGGCCTTGTGTTGTCTACATTAATTCATCGGCATGAACTATAGTTCTCACATTCTGGATTTACATGGAATAGGAAATGGCATATTATGACGAATTACCGTGTTATTCACCTGGCATGGCATGGCATGTGAGATCAGTTATTGCAAGGCCGAACTCATGTATGGTGCCAAAGTTGTTGACGCTGATTTGACTAGTCCTCCACATTTATGAACCAGAACACAAACTCGTACAAGTAGGTGCATGAGATGGGTCCATGCTCATGCCTAGCATGGGTGGGCTGTCAATATAATGAGCATGGATGTCTTTGCTAATTGACCAACTGCGGGGGGGAGATGAAGTACGCAATTTGTGGGTTGTCCCATCCCATATTAATTGGAGGGAGTTTATTTGTAATCAGATTGAACCTTAAGGCTACACTCTGTAATCATTGCGAAAGACTGATGATGCTGTCGTCGTTGCACCAGGGTGTGCAGATAATTAATTTTCTCCTTATTTTGAGCCGTTGAATGGCGACTAACTAAGAGGTTATTTACTTGTTTTGTTTAACTTAGTAGAAGCTGAGCCTTCTAAAGACAGTGAATTTTGGTGTAGTAGCCAACTCTTGTTTGGAGAAATAATTTGCCAATATCGACGAAAGGCATCCATTTTTAATGCTTAGTGGTGGTGCTCAGGTTGGGAGACTTGAGAAGTAAATATGATTTGTCTATTGCACAGAGAAACAGGCAATGATGTGAGGATATGATTTGTCTATTGCACAGAGAAACAGGCAATGATGTGAGGTTATAATGTGTATATATAATAATTTTTATCATAATTATGAAATAGTCTCTCAAGATAGTTTAGAAAAATTGTGACATGGTTTTTTCGTACTTTGTTTTTTGCGTCGTTTTTTCCTTGTTTTTTTTTCGTGAAATAAACAATTTTATACTGATCAGGCAATGCAAAGGGTTTTTACATTTTTATGTAATTTTTTCCTATTATTTCCATTTATTTTTAAAGGGGGTGTCAAAATACCATGTGTGATTAATAGAAAATGACCTTACCCCTTCTACTATGGTCCACATTCTATATTTAGTAGTATTTAGTGTATTCATATATAATTATATTGACCCATATTCTTGAAAATATAAGACATCTATGACTTGCACATTTAGATATAGGTACTTCAATGTTGTAGTCTACAGAACCCCAACAAGAAAAAGAATCTTGGATCAAAACCCAACTCGACCCGTTGTCCTTGCCGGCATCCCACAACCTATTTTTTTGTTGGGAAACAAAACAATTGGACCCCAAATAGCTGCTTCTTTTTTGAGATCCAACCGTCGGTTAAAGTTTCATAACCCACACTTGAGAAATCAGAAAAGAAAATCATCTAGTTTAGTCGTCCGTTTAGAGTCCGCCGTTGATGGTACGTCAGTCGTCCGTTTAGAGTCCGCCGTTGATGGTACGCTCGTTTAGAGTTCGCCGTTGATGGTACGGCAGCACAGGTGGTGTGAAATAGAGAAGGTCGATTTTTGAGAGACAATTGTAATTGTGTGTGTCGGTGAAGAAATGAAATTGGTCGGGTGGATGGTGAATTTCAAAACAAATTAATTTTAAAATAGATATTCAGAATCTAGTTGCGCTTGTGTTATCGGTGGAAAGATGCATGTGGAAAATATCATACTAGTCATGTTAGAAGATATATAAGTCATACTAATGTGTGAAGCGGATATGCAATTCTCGCTTTAACAGTAATTGACAGTAAATAGAACTTTGCTCAGGTAATATATGTACTTGGTTTTGATTAATTTGATTGATTTGCAATCTTCCAAGAAAAATATATGTACTTGTTCTTTGCATTGCAAACGTATTTACACACCGCTCTTCCCGTAATATAATAGCACCATGTGATCAATAATAAAATTTTAATTCTACTCGATATATTATAAAGAAACTGAATATGAGTGATCAAAATGCAATGTATTGCCAATATTTTGATGACTAGTAACACAATCAATATAAGTCCTTAATATGTCACATCTGTGATTGTAGTATGATGATAACTCACTTAGACATCCCTTCTTTTGGGTGAAGCGAAAATCGGGATAATAATATAACATAATGAATTATGTTGATCGACACCTTTGTACATTAAATCTTTTGGCTTCGAAGTATCAAGAACATAATTTTCCTCCCCACTTTCCTTTTTAACTTTGTCAAAGTCACATCACTCATTTTGAAAAGTATGTTCTTTAGCCTAAATAGGAAATGGACTTTTCTTACAATAAACATAAACAAATATAACCATAACATTTGATTCTGGTGAAGAATACAAGGAGATATATGGTCATATCCACCCACATTGCTGACTATTCAAGTAAATTATGGTTCTGGTAGATGTTTTTGCACGTATTGTGAAATGCAGAAATTAAACTTTCGTCACCCTGCTATTGTTCAAGAGTTCACATCTAAAAAACTTGATTACTACATGATTATAGAACATTTCATTCTCCATTACATATATAAAATGGTCTCACATAAACAACTATCAAAAGGAATACAAAGGTTACTATGGCACTAGTTATGTGCGCTAACTTGCATATTTTATCACGGGTTACATAATACTGCACAAAATGTTATGTATTCGTTTATTACCCTCTGCTAACTAATCAAATCATGTGTACCATTTGATAATCGGATATAAGCCTGATATTTTACTAGGGGTGTAAACGAGACAAGACAACTTGCGAGCTACTCGAGATTGACTCGGTCAAAATTCGGTCAAAACTCGACTCGAGTCGGCTCGACTCGAACTCGAGCTCGACTCGACATTCTAACGAGTCGAGTCCTCGATAAGATCGTGAGATACTCGATTTTTTTTATATATAATTAGTTCTATAATATAATTTGTAAAATATAATGTAGAAAAGATTATTAGTTATAAATTAGTATGTATTATAAATTAATTATTTAACATCTAAAAAAAATCAGAAAATCATATTTAAATTTTAAAGTCAAGTTGTCAACTCAAAAACATTGATAATCAAATAATAATTTTTCAAATACTTATATCTAATGGAATTTAAACCTTGTCTGTTCCTCAAATTTTGATTAAAAAACACTACTACAAAATAGGCTTTTAACAACGGTTATTTGGGCCAATTAACAGCGGTTTTGGAATCGCCGTTGTATGTACCGCTGTTAATTTTAACAGCAGTTTTTGTAACCGCCGTTGAATTATACAAATAACGGCGGTTAAGTGTAACCGCTGTTAAACATGCCATTTAACAGTGGTTTCCGGTAACCGCTGTTAACAGCTGAAACGTAACAGCGGTTCAAGAACCGCCGTTATTTGTATAATTTAACAGCGGTTTTTGCGGAACCGCTGTTGAAGTTTCAAAAAGTTTAACTGCGGTTTTTCTGAACTGTTGTTATTTTGTCCAAATTTTTCCCAAATTTTGGCATTATTTTGCACAATCCAGTACCTGAATCGGATCAAACTAATCAATAAACCACCAATTCATCGAATCCAAACACAACGAAAAGAACTACCCAACACCAAATTCATTGAACCAGTTCATTGAAAAAGATAATACAAAAAACACCAATTCATCCAAATAATTCATACAAATACCAAATGTACAATTCATACAAATAATTTAAAAAACACCAAAATCATGTCGCAAGACGATTTCGAACCTCCAAAAAATAATGTCCCCAATCAGCTCGAAGTTTATTAATAACATCATGAGACAGTGCTCCAACATCATCAAACATCTGCACATATAAACATATAATAAACAAACTTTAAATGTAAACGAGTAAACAGTTTTATCACCACTTCAAGGTAAAAATATACTACCTCCATCCAACCATCCAAAATACGCGCTCGGGCGATAGTCGACATCCACTGCATAACATAATAACCACACTCTCAACCTCCATTTTGTTTATTACACTAAAACAAAATAAGACACAATTATATGAGTCGCTTTCAGTAAATAAAATCAACACACAACATACACACTAAAAAACACACAGTGACACAAACACATAAAGCACACAAGCACACAAACACACACTACACACAAAAAAACATACACACACATACACAGCGCGCACACACACACAGACACACACACACACACACTGCACACACAGGAAACACACACACACACACTGCACACAAACACACACACACACACACACACACACACACACACACACTGCACACTGCGCATACACTTCACACACACACAGCACACTGTTGGGATTCGGTGCCTAAAACGAAGGCCCAGCGGAAGCGGTAAAACGAAAATTAATTCGATCCGAATCCCTACGAGGATCGATCGAGCTACGTATATACGAATATCAAAAACGAAATACAAGAGATACGAGAAACATACCCTCGTAGTCCGTTGATTAAATGGATAACCTTCTCTTGAGTTATTCCGCAAGCTTTGCTTGATCTCTACGAATCTATTCCGCTCCAAGCCCTTGAACGATCCAACGCCGAAAGCACCGCGTCTCTACTTGTCACGCGCCGGAGAAACGACCGGAACGACAATCACCTTGCTATCCTCCAAGGATACGGCTAGAGCTAGGTGATGAAGCTATTGATTTGTGATTACAACACTCTAAGTGTATAACTCACTTTCTCTCTTTAATTTCTTGATTTTTCTCCAAGAATCACCAAGAACATATGAAGAAGAAGAAGACTTTGAGAAAGAACTTTTCTCTCTCTTTCCTATCCCACTAGAACCGTATGATGCCAAGAAGCAAGTAAGTGTGATTAGTCTTCCTTTTCTTTCTTTATACACTTTCAACCAAACCATACAACTCATTCACATGAGTGGTCACCCCACAAGTCATTGTCCTCCATTTAAAAATGGAGACAAAAGACAAGATGAAGCTTGGTGGAAAGGGGGCGGCCATCTAGAAGGGAATCGAAGAGTTCGGTTCGTTTCGGACTCCGTGAGTCCAAACAGATAAACTCGATTCGTTCGATGTATTTATATTAATTAATTAATCTATATAATTAATCATATCAAATACATAATAACATAACTAATTTCTCCAAGAAATAATTATATTCATGAATTAAATTAATCACCCAGTGATATATTTAATCCATTAAGCCGTAAATCAATTTATCCGATAAATCGATTTAAACATCCAATGTCCCAAATTAGATATCCAATATCTAATATTCATAATGAGAGAATTAGCTTAATTCATTCCGTCGTCAATCCTAATGCGCGACTCGGTAGGTCCGTCTCGATCAAGAATGGGAGGAACCAAAGAGTAGTAGCACCACCTAGCCAGCCTGGTGGCCTACACTGTACCCCGACTGAGAACGAATGATTGGGATCATTCAAGAACCATTCTGTCGTGAATACCAGTATACGTATAAACCCTTCTTTCAAATATCCCGATCAAGTTATAGGGTCACGGTCAGTCAAACCCTATCTGTACTTGACGCTATGCATGCGTTAATGCAAATCGAGATCATCGAGCTCTCGTGTATCTAATACAGCTAGCTCCAATGCTTTGGCCAAAGACTTATGATCTCATCTGCCAATAACCGCATAGGATATATAACCCGTTCACTAACAGGAGAAAGAATTCTATCTTGGTATTCAGTAGGACCTGCTACTTGCCCGTCAAGATGCACGTCGAGGTTGACCCCCGCCTTCCGGTTTACAGGGTCGAACTACTCTAATGAAAATCTTGACGTCACAAGCACATCCCTACTAAATCCTCAAGTCGAAGGTTCACGAATACCTATCACAACCTTTCGATTCCGTCATTGTCTGTCCCGGAGTGAAATCCGTGTGACGAATCGAGGGTGAGTCGGTTCGAGTATACTAATCTAATAAGCATACCTATAACGTGTGCTCCCACTAACCATTAGTGTTCGACAGGCACTCTCCATGTCAAAGAACACGTCATACAAGTCTTCACATAAACTTAATGCCCAGTCAAGTTTCATCGACTTGCGAACGATTAAGTATTTGAGCTATAAACAGATCGGTGCGACCCCTTATCCAATAAGGAGTGGAACGTTTTGCTCTCAAATACGGACTAGTTTCTATATGTTTATTTACGAGTTAGGAATGCCGGTAACTACCAGAAATAAAGAAACATTCATTGCCTTATATAAATGGTTTACATAATTACAAGTACAATGCCCTCACTCAACAACCTCGAGTGGCATTCGAGGCATATTCCTAACAATCTACCACTTGCACTCAATGCCACACACTATGGTATCTAATACCCATGTTCTCCAGATGACGCTCCAAGCTAGTCCGAGATAGTGGCTTGGTCACTGGATCGGCGACGTTGTCGGCCGAGTCTACTCTATGCGGACAATGTATCCCTTGCGAACAAATTCTCTTACGAGATGATACTTCCTCTCAATATGTTTGGTCTTTGTTGTGAAACCTCGGCTCCTTGGCACGTGCTACTGGCTCCGTCGTTGTCGCGATGCAGTGGAATAGCGGCTCGGACATGGTATCATTTGAAGTTCTCCTAGAAACTTCTTAATCCGAACCCTTCCTTGGAAGCCTCAGGCCGCTTGATACTCGGCTGACAGTGGAATCGGCAGTCGCGCTTTGCTTGGCACTACGCCAAGATACTGCTCCTCCATTAAGAGTAAATATGTAGCAGTGGACATCGAGTCGTCCTTCATCCTTGGAAGTCCGAATCGGTGAATCCCACCACATCCAAATCTCCACCGCCATACATAAGAACCATATCTCTCGTTCTTCTCAAGTACTTGAGAACGTTCTTTCTGACGATCAATGTTCCCTACCTGGATTTGCCTGAAACCTACTCACCACGCTTACAGCATGCGCGATGTGAGGTCTTGTACACAACATAGCATACATAAGGCTACCCACGGCCGAAGCATATGGTATATTACTCATTTCCTTGCGTTGTTCCTCACTTTGAGGACACATCTTCAAGGTGAGTTTTATTCCATGTTGCATCGGTAGGAACCCTCTTTTAGAATCATCCATCTTAAATCGCTTTAAGATCTTATCTATATAGAGGGCTTGGGAAAGGCCTATTGTTCTCTTCTCTCTATCCCGGTAGAGCCGAATACCAAGAATATAGGTTGCTTCTCCCAAGTCTTTCATGGAGAAATTACTCAAAGCCAAGCTTTCACGTAATCGAGCATTCCCACATCATTTCCTATTAGTAGAATGTCATCTACATATAGTACTAAGAATGCGATCTTGCTCCCACTAACTTTCTTATATACACAAGGTTCCTCTTCATTTTGCACGAAGTCAAACTCTTTGTGACCTCGTCAAAGCGAAGGTTCCAACTCTGTGACGCTTGCTTGATCCATAAATGGAACGCTGAAGCTTGCACACTTTCGAATATCGACTTCGGACACAAAGCCTTTAGCTGCTCCATATAGATTTCCTCTTCGAGGAATCCATTAAGGAAAGCCGTCTTTACGTCCATTTGCCATATCTCATAATCGTGGTAGGCGGCTATAGCAAGCATCATGCGAATAGACTTGATCATGGCTACGGGCGAGAAGGTATCGTGGTAATCGATCCCTTCCTTTTGGGTATAACCCTTTGCCACAAGCCCGCCTTATAGGCGTCAACCTTGCCATCACCATCGTCTTTCTCTTGTAGATCCACTTATTCCCAATGGGCACTATGCCCTTGGGGCGGTCTACTAGAGTCCAGGACTGATTTACATGCATCGAGTCTATCTCGGCTTCCATAGCTTCACGCCATTTCGCGAGTCTACATCCACCATCGCTTGGTCATAGGTCGTCGGGTCGGTCTCTTGGCTATCACTTGGAACCTCATGGAGACCCGGCTCCTCCAAGTGCACAAGCCCATACCTCTCGAGTAAATGAGACACCCTACTAGACCTACGAGGTGGTTGTACTTGTGTTTGAAAGTTCGGTTCAGTTTCTTGCACAGTGTCTCAGGAGTTTCATTGTATTCTTCTAAAGAAATACTTCTACCTGCTCCGCCTTCCTGAATGAACTCATCTTCCAGGAAGTGTGCTTGTAAAGCAACAATGATCCTTCGATCTTCGGGCATGTAGAATAGATATCCCATCGTCCCAGACGGGAATCCAATGAAACGTCCCTTCGCAGACCTAGCTTCCAACTTTTCCACCTTAGTCTTCTTGACATAAGCGGGACATCCCCAAATCCTAATATGATTAAGACTTGGTTTCCTTCCTTCCCGCATCTCATGTGGAGTTTTAGGAACGGATTTAGAAGGACATCTGTTCAAGATATACGCGGCAGTCAGGAGTGCATACCCCCACAGGTAAATCGACAAGTCAGTATAGCCTAGCATGGAACGGACCATGTTCAACAGGGTCCGGTTCCTTCTTTCTGACACACCATTTAACTGAGGAGTACCTGGAGGTGTTAGTTGTGAAACTATTCCATGTTCCTTAAGGAACTCGTCAAACTCCGTACTCATATACTCGCCACCTCGGTCCGACCGAAGTGCTTTGATATGATTACCAGTTTGTTTCTCGACTAGGGCCTTGAATTCCTGGAATTTCTCAAAGGCCTCGGATTTATGTTTCATTAAGTATACATAACCATACCTAGTATGATCATCTGTAAACGTAATGAAATATTGATATCCGTCACGTGCTGCTTCCAAAGCACCACAAACGTTAGTATGGATTAATCCCAGTTTATCAGCGACTCTTTCAAAAGTCCCTGTGAATGGGGACTTAGTCATTTTGCCTTTAAGGCAAGATTCACAATTAGGAAATGGATCCGATCCCAATGGACCCATAAGTCCATCTTTTTCCATCTTGTAAACCTTGGTCTGACCAACATGACCAAGTCTTAGATGCCATTTCAAAACTTGATTGGTTTCATCCCTACCACGTTTTCTAGTCATAGTATTCACAACTACTTTGTTGCTGAGATTTAGATGATACAATCCATTCAACAATGTAGCAGTACCCACTAGTTTATTTCTAAAATAAATTTTGCAGGAACCATCACCAATGAAAAATGAAAAGCCTTTTCGGTCCATGACCGGAATGGATACAATGTTTTTGTGCCCCTTGGGCAAAACAAGTACATCTTCTAAAGTCAAAACAAAGCCGGATTCTAAACCCAAAAGAAGTGATCCTATGTCGGTTGCCTCGACACTATGCCCGCTACCGACTGTGATCATGACTTCTCCAGCTCCAAGCTTCCTACTTTGTTCCAGATCCTGATTCACGGTACAAATATGAGAACTAGCACCAGAATCCGATTATCGGGAAGTAGAAAATACGATGGCAGAACAATTTGTTTCCAAAACTAAAAGTTACATGCAGAAGTGCCATGAAGAATCGGACAGTCTCTAGCCCAGTGGCCCAGCTCACCGCACTTGAGACAAGCATCCTTCTTCTTCTTGTTCTTTGGAACCATCGGGGCCTTGCCCTTACCCTTAAGGTCCTTAGCTTGTGGTCCAGTCCGCTTCTTGGTCTTTTTCTTCTTATTCTTAGACTTAGAAGTCCGAAGAAATCACAAGTGCACTCCTTCATCCGCGGGGTCTTCATCGAGGCGAGCGGTCACCGGTTGTTCATTAGCCCACTAAGTTACATGCAATCTCATTGCATGAAGTTCATAACAAAGCGTGAGAAGGAATCGGGGAGAGGCTGTAGGATAAGGTCGGTTTGGAGAGAAGTATCCATTTTAAAATCAAGAGCCTCCAATCTCTCGATCATGGATATCATTTTGAGGACGTGTTCCCAACCTTCTCACCTTCCTTCATCCTTGCACCGAGCGATTTGCTTGGATATCTCATATCTAGCGATTCTGCTGTGCTCACCATAAAGCTCGGTTAAGTGAGATAGAATGCCTAGTAAGTCATTTTCTCATGAGCTCTCTGAAGCTCATTAGACATGGAAGCCATCATATAAGCACGGACTTTCACGTCATCCTTAACCCACTTTTCGTGGTTTTCAATCTCTTCTGATTGGCTCGGGTCCACAGAGGCGCCGGAATGTCCGTCTCCAAGACGTATCCCGGTGCCTCTATCTCGAGGACAATCATCGATGCGTAGCCAATCCACAAAGTTAGGTCCCATTAAGGTGTTCTTTTCGAGTAGAATTGCGAGTGGATTCATTGTCATATTGAGATTTGTCTGCATTAAGTATAGCAGTTAATTAGTGACTTGTTATATTATGTTAGTATAGAATTAAGGTCTTTTCTATTCTTGTTACTCCCACTATTTTTATCGGAATAACACACTCCCATGTGATATCCTAAGTATCGTCGCTCTACTTCATAGTGGTGATCGAGTTCTTTATAAATCTTAATAGAGGGCAACCGAATGGTTTCTAGTCTATTAATTTTCATAAAGTGGTGTCAACACCAACCCATCTAATGGATGATTCGATCTTCTTTTTCCCCTTGTTCACTCCCCTCAACCTATACGATTTCTATGGTTCGTGAACAAGTTAAGTTTATACCATCGACGCAAATCGTTTCACAATTGAATCTTATCCGCAACCTATCGTTTCTAGGGATAAAATTTGCTCCAACCGAAGGCATCCAATGCACTCCGGTAATTTATCCGTCCTCCCGAACGACTACCCCGATAACTCGGAAGCATAGCACATCCGGTTTGGATTTCAATTTCCCGAAAACTCGATGGAGGGAAGGAAAACCTTGAAACCTTATAAACTTAATTATTTATAGTGGGAGAATTTTCGCGATTAACGTTACACTTTGCACATTAATCATATTAGCGCGTTTGTGGCATTCATACAATATGAAACAACCATTCACAACCTAGTTGCTACCAACATGTGGTTCATGGACCGTTCCTAGAAAACAAAAACTTCGTAATCTAATTACAAGTCTTCGTCTTGAATCTTCGTCTTCTCGAAATGGATCTTCCTCGGTCTTCGTCATTACATATAAATTTTACATTGAAAATTGCATCCTAGATACAAACATTTCTAGTAAAATAAATAGGCTCAAACGGCCTTTACAACCCAATCGAATAAAGCGAGCGATTCAAATCTAAGTCCACGAACCACATCCCCATTCAAAAGCATTCATCCAATAAATACTATATAAATGGAAAGCGTAGAGATACATTGATCCAATCAACAATTCGAACCGATCCAATCGATTCACCTGATCGGTAATATGATAACGTTCAAAATAATTGATTGACCATAAATATTCCAATTAATCAAATTTCCCTTATAAAATGAAATACCATAAATCATTTTAATCATATTAAATCCAATTTAACATGAGGAGATTAATTTTCAAGAATACACGAAAAAATCGGCCGGGCGAAATTGGCTGCCATGGCGAGTCATCGGCGGACATGCCGGCAGACATGCTGGCATGGCCGATCACGATCGGCGGTGCCGGCACGCGGCCCGTGTCTCTGACACGGTCGGGTCACTGGCGATGGCTTTGGGATCCTGACACGGCCGTGTCACGGTTCTGGCCGAGTCACCTGGCGACAACTGCCCTTTGTCGAAAAATCGTCCGACGACGATTGAGCTCGATTTTCGAGGATATCAATATCAATATTTTTCAACATTCATATCTTCAATATAAATCATATTTCCAAGAAATTAAGATTTATATTTAGACATAAACTTACGAAAAATATAACTACAACGAACGCAAAAATATATACCACGATTATGACTAAAATGATTCCAAATCATTCACCATCTAATCAAGCATTCCAAATGCTAATATCGTATATACGATCGCAAGACCTACGCTCCGATACCCTGTTGGGATTCGGTGCCTAAAAGCGAGGCCCAGTAGGCGGTAAAGCGAAAATTAATTCGATCCGAATCCCTACGAGGATCGATCGAGCTACGTATATACGAATATCAAAAACGAAATACAAGAGATACGAGAAACATACCCTCGTAGTCCGTTGATTAAATGGATAACCTTCTCTTGAGTTATTCCGCAAGCTTTGCTTGATCTCTACGAATCTATTCCGCTCCAAGCCCTTGAACGATCCAACGCCGAAAGCACCGCGTCTCTACTTGTCACGCGCCGGAGAAACGACCGGAACGACAATCACCTTGCTATCCTCCAAGGATACGGCTAGAGCTAGGTGATGAAGCTATTGATTTGTGATTACAACACTCTAAGTGTATAACTCACTTTCTCTCTTTAATTCTTGATTTTTCTCCAAGAATCACTAAGAACATATGAAGAAGAAGAAGACTTTGAGAAAGAACTTTTCTCTCTCTTTCCTATCCCACTAGAACCGTATGATGCCAAGAAGCAAGTAAGTGTGATTAGTCTTCCTTTTCTTTCTTTATACACTTTCAACCAAACCATACAACTCATTCACATGAGTGGTCACCCCACAAGTCATTGTCCTCCATTTAAAAATGGAGACAAAAGACAAGATGAAGCTTGGTGGAAAGGGGGGGGGCGGCCATCTAGAAGGGAATCGAAGAGTTCGGTTCGTTTCGGACTCCCGTGAGTCCAAACAGATAAACTCTGATTCCGTTCCGATGTATTTATATTAATTAATTAATCTAATTAATTAATCATATCAAATACATAATAACATAACTAATTTCTCCAAGAAATAATTATATTCATGAATTAAATTAATCACCCATGATATATTTAATCCATTAAGCCGTAAATCAATTTATCCGATAAATCGATTTAAACATCCAATGTCCCAAATTAGATATCGATATCTAATATTCATAATGAGAGAATTAGCTTAATTCATTCCGTCGTCAATCCTAATGCGCGACTCGGTAGGTCCGTCTCGATCGGCAATGGGAGGAACCAAAGAGTAGTAGCACCACCTAGCGGCTGGTGGCTTTCTGCACCCGATCGAGAACGAATGATTGGGATCATTCAAGAACCATTCATCGTGAATACCGGTATACGTATAAACCCTTCTTTCAAATATCCCGATCAAGTTATAGGGTCACGGTCGATCAAACCCTATCATACTTGACGCTATGCATGCGTTAATGCAAATCGAGATCATCGAGCTCTCGTGTATCTAATACACTAGCTCGATGCTTTGGCCAAAGACTTATGATCTCATCCGCGATAACCGCATAGGATATATAACCCGTTCACTAACGGGAGAAAGAATTCTATCTTGGTATTGATAGGACTGCTACTTGCCCGTCAAGATGCACGTCGAGGTTGACCCCGCCTTAGGTTTACAGGTCGAACTACTCTAATGAAAATCTTGACGTCACAAGCACATCCCTACTAAATCCTCAAGTCGAAGGTTCACGAATACCTATCACAACCTTTCGATTCCGTCATTGATCGTCCGGAGTGAAATCCGTGTGACGAATCGAGGTGAGTCGGTTCGAGTATACTAATCTAATAAGCATACCTATAACGTGTGCTCCCACTAACCATTAGTGTTCGCGGGCACTCTCCATGTCAAAGAACACGTCATACAAGTCTTCACATAAACTTAATGCCCGTCAAGTTTCATCGACTTGCGACGATTAAGTATTTGAGCTATAAACATTTCGGTGCGACCCCTTATCCAATAAGGAGTGGAACGTTTTGCTCTCAAATACACGGACTAGTTTCTATATGTTTATTTACGAGTTAGGAATGCCAGTAACTACCAGTAAATAAAGAAACATTCATTTGCCTTATATAAATGGTTTACATAATTACAAGTACAATGCCCTCACTCAACAACCTCTGAGTGGCATTCGAGGGCATACTCCTAACACACACACACACACACACACACACTGCGCACACATACAACACAGAAAAAAAACACCAACACAAACACACAATACACACACAAACATAAACACACACAGTACACACAGCACACACACACACAGCACACAAACATACACATACACATACACATTGCACACAAACAAACATACACAAACACACACACACACACACAGCAGACACACATATACACACAGCACACAGCACACACTGCACACAAACACACACAGCACACACACACACACATACTGCACAAAAAAAACACAAACAAATGGACACTTCATACACGATATGTTGGGAGAAGATCCTTAAGACGAAAGTTAACATCTATCCCAAAGGGAGAAGATCCTTACGACGTTAACCACGTCTATCCCAAAGTAATTCATGTTTCCAACACAAACACATAATACACACACAAACATAAACACACACAGTACACATAGCACATACACACACACACACACACACACACTGCACACAAACATACACAAAAACACACACACACACACACATTGCACACAAACAAACCTACACAAACATACACACACACACACACACACACACACACACACACACACACAGCACACACAGCACGTACACAAACTGAACACAAATACACACACACACACACACACATAGCACACAAACACACACAAACATAAACACACACACACACACACACACAGACACTGCCACTGCACACACACACTGCACAGAAAAAAAAACCAACACAAATAAACGGACACTTCATACACGACATGTTGGGAGAAGATCCTTGCGACGTTAACCACGTCTATCCCAAAATAATTCGTGTTTCCAACGCAAACACACAATACACACACAACATAAACACATACAGTACACACAGCACACACACACACACACACTGCACACAAACATACACACAGCATACACACACACACTACACACAAACATACACAAACATACACATACACACAGTACACACACACACACACAGTACACACAACACACATAGCACACACACAGCACACAAACACACACACACACACACAGCACACACACACACACAACACACAAACACACACAAACACACACAAACACACACACACACACATTGCACACACACACTGCACAGAAAAAAACCCAACACAAACAAATGGACACTTCATATACGATATGTTGGGAGAAGATCCTTAAGACGAAAGTTAACATCTATCTCAAAGGGAGAAGATCCTTACGACGTTAACCACCTCTATCCCAAAATAATTCGTGTTTCCAAAAACAATGTTGTCGTACATACTCAAATATTTACACACACAAACACACATATTTACACTCATGTAATTAAATGTATTACCTTGGGATATATCCAACTAACCACCTGCTTCGATTTACTTGTATGCATTGTTGTGCGTCGATTTATACGCCTCAGAATAGGCGATCGCTTCTACCGCGATCGGCCGCCTCAAAGCATCAACAGCCCGCCAACGGGCACAGAGGCCGATCGGTCCAAGTCTAGTATCAGATAAACCAGGGCAGTCTTGCCCAGCTAAGATGTCCGATCAAGGTCAAGTACGGGGCGATCGACTCACAAGGCGATCGCCTTCAGTTCCCGATCAAAGACGACCATCTTATGCCGCGTGTCAGGCCAACCTCCATTAAAGTCTACAAAGACTAGAATCTCAGGAACAAGGCTCATGTGCAGACCCGCAAATGGCGCCGCGGAATAAGGCTTTGACTCCATCCCATCAACAGCTGTCGGTGACAAGGATAGCCTCACCTACCGACAGACTCGCCGAAAGGTCCTAGGTGGGACCTCCCAAGACAGCGACATGGTACGCGTGTTGCCTCCTCAGTGGTTCGCGAGAAGCGTTCAGCGAGGGTGTAGGTGCCAAAGTCCCCTTAGGTAGTTGAGTTTTCGGGGTTTTATCGGATTGTTATTGTCCTCATCGTTGGAATTTTGTGCCATGTTTAGGTGTGCCTTGTTGGGACATGTGTTTGGAGGCGTTTCAGATCAGTATGCGAGTTCCTGGGATTTTGTGGTGTAGCGCACGCTAATGCTTGTGGCATAGCGCACGCTACGGCGTTGTGGTTAGCACACGCTACTGAATGTGTAGCGCACGCTAACTGGCAGTCCAGAGGCAGTCCAGGAGCTACTGGACTGGGGCTGGGGCTTTGTTAGCGCACGCTAAGGTCGATAGCTAGCGCACGCTATCGACTGCTTAGCGCACGCTCTTTCTTATTTCTAGCGCACGCTACCCGGTAGGTGCAGTTCTGTCCAGGGGCCACTGGACTGGTTTCGTGACCCGTTAGCGCGCGCTACGCTCATGGGCCTAGCACACGCTAACATTGTTATTTGGTAAATTCTAGGTGTTGACCTCGTTAGCGCACGCTAATACTGTCTGGTTAGCGCACGCTAATGACTGTCCAGTATAAATACTGGACAGGAGGCTTCACTTCGTCATTTCTCACTTTTCTTCATCCCTTCCGACGGGAGTGAGCTCCAGAGGCGATTTTGAGCGATCATCTTCTTCTAGCTTCATTTTCGAGTGGATTTATAGGTGTTTAACAACATCTAATCGTCTTCTTGGTCCAAATCAAGGTAATCTCTTCTTAGAACCCTAGTTTCTTGAATTTGGGGTTTTTCTTTGGATTTGTGATTCTTAACCGATCTCATCCGATCGGTTGTGTATTCTTGTTTGTCTTGACCGTAATCTTCAGATTTTGTTAACCGTTCATTGATTTTTATCGCCCGGATCAACGATTCTTGATTTCTTTGAGAACACTTAGATCCTTGTTGTTTTTAAGATCGTTTCGGATTTCGATTAGTGTTATTGATTCGTGGCGATGTTATTTCCGTAGTATTCGTGGGATTTCCGAATCCTTGGTCGTTTTTGGAAGCTCGAGAACTATCCGACCGTGTCCGTTCGTTGTTCGGTTGCTCGTGGTATCGAGGCAAGTATCTTGTCCATACGTTTCATGTTTCATAGGCATAATTATTGATAAATGATGTTATGCGAAACCCAATGTTTAATGAACGTAAAAAGGGATCGGTATGTTCTCGATAAATGTTGTCTTTCAACGATAACTCGTGTACTTCGTGAATATATGTGTTCTCGGAATATGTGTGTTGGTTTTGTTAGGCCTGGCAATTCGTGCGTGTCGGGTCGTTATCGTGTCGACACGATAACGACACGAACACGATCCGTTAAGGTTACGCTAAACACGAACACGAACACGACCCGTTAAGGTTAGACACGAACACGCACGAACACGACACGATAATTAACGTGTCATAATTTTTTTTGTGTCGACACGACACGATAACGACACGATACGATAAAGAACTATAATAGCAAGACACGATTGAAACCTGATAATGCATAACACGATAACAACATGATTTACCATAATATCCCACAACAAAAACAACATATTAATACACAATATCCCACAACAAAAACAACAAATTAATACACAATATCCCACAACAAAAACCAATTACAATCAACTTTCAACTTTCAAACTTCAACTATATAGCCAGCCAACAGTCCATAATAAGTCCACAGCAAATTCCAAATTAATAACTGTATCCCACAGTAATAACTTACACAAATTAATACACAATATCCCACAGTAAATATTCCATAATAAAATCCAACAGTAAACAGCAACACATTTCAACTTTCAAACTTCTAAATTCCAAATCTTCAGCCATATAGCCAGCCAACAGTCCAAAACCTGTTAAGTTCACGAAAAAAAAAGATAAGTATTATTACATAGTACAAATATTATAATCTACAAATTATAATCATAACTTACGTACCAAGTTTTTGAATTAAATCCTAAGTGAGCATGGCGGAGGCAGCGGTGCCGGTGCTCTCTATTTCAATTGAAGTTTCATCATTGACTTTGATGTTTAAGAAGTCTTCGATCAACTCAGCAGTTGGTAATTCACTTTGAATAGCTTTGGGGGGGAAATATGATTAATAAGAGACAAAGAACGTTGTTTATAATTGTTAGTGTTATAATAGGTATTAAAAAAAATAATACCTTTTTTCTCCAAATAACCAATCTCTAGTGCAAATAATTGCCTCGGCTGTGCTTGGATTAACTGAGCTACGATACTGATCAAGTACTCTTCCACCAACACTAAACACAGATTCAGAAGCCACCGTAGTTCCCGGAATGCTCAAAATATCACGAGCCATGCAAGCAACTATTGGATATTTAAATTGCATCCCTTTCCAATAAGTAAGAATATCAAGATTGTTTTTTACATCCATTCTTGGCTCTTTCAAATACATCTCCATCTGTGATTTTTGTTGACTTAAGCCAAATTCAGCATCTAATGAATTAAACTCCTACAATAAAGAAACAAATAAAAGGGTAAGTATTCAAACAATGGCTAGTATCTCAAACAAATATGAAACAATGGGTAAGAAACAAATAAAAGGGTAAGTATCTCAATAAAAGGGTAAGTATTCAAACAATGGGTAAGAAATAAATAAAAGGGTAAGTATCTCAATAATTGAGACTGAGTAGTGTACTGTACCTCTACTACAGCTTTGGATTCTTCATTCATAAAGTCAGATGCTGGATCAACAATGGCTAGATCTCCTACTTTTGCAACAGAGTTCTTGCAAATCTTACAATAATCTCCATACAGAGCCATTAACTTATCTTTGACTTGCAAAAGATAATGAAAACCAGATTCTGATCCATATAGCCTTTTATATGAAAAGTCTACAAATTGCAGCTTATAGCGAGGATCAAAGACTACGGCTATAGTCAAGATCATACTAAAATCTGCCCAATACTTCTCAAACTTTGGTAGCATTTGAAAAGCAATTTTCTTGATATATTCATCAGCACTATTCTTACTCTGTTTCAATGTAGTGTAGCACATAACAACCGGACGAAAATATAAATTGGCTGTGGGATACTTGCTGCCAGAAAACAAGTTCGATACATCATAAAACAAACTCAAAAACCCACGGATCTTTTCAATCCTATCCCATTCAGCTGTTGAAGGACAATGCTTGTAATTCGGATCACTTATCTGAAAATTCATGAAAGCTTTCCTATAATACAAAGCACTGTCAAGCATCAAAAAGGTGGAATTCCACCTAGTGGGCACATCTTGCCTTAATCCTCTCTTACAAGTCAAAGATAATTTACTTACACAATCAAGAAATTTCTGCCTCCTCATTTGTGAACCTCGTACATACTTGACACTTTCTCGAACCTTAACAACAGCCTTTTCAATGTCATCCAAACCATATTGGACAACCAAGTTGATTATATGCGCACAACAACGTATATGAAAGAATTCACCGTTGCAAAGAAGTGAATTATTCATGTTCAATTGTGTAAGCAACAACTCAAAAGACACATCATTAGCACTAGCATTATCCAAAGTCAAAGAAAATGCTTTCTTCTCAATACCCCATTCACAAAGCATAGAATATATTTTATAGGATAATGCTACACCAGTATGCGGAGATGGCATCAAGGAAAAACTTCACACTTTCTTTTGTAACACCCATTCTTCATCAATAAAGTGGCAAGTTAGAGAAATATAACCATCAGTGGTAATAGAACTCCAACAATCAGATGTCAAACATATTCGACCAGGAGCTTCATCCAACATACATTTAACCCTAATCTTCTCCTTTTCATACATTTTTAAGACATCACCCTTCATTGTGTTTCTAGTCACCATCTTAACATCCCATCTAAGGTACTCAAAGGCAGCTCTAATACGTTCATATTCAACAAACTGAAATGGCAAGTCGTGAACAATAACGGCAGAACACAATAACTCCCTAAAATGGTCAGGATCAAATTTAGACAAACTACTAAAATTAGACATCATTTCACCAATATCACGTGTCTTCTTTCTTGGGCAATTTTCTATATGGCGTTGTAGATTTCCTGTTCCAGTTCTACTTGAAATTTTGGGATACTTATGTCCACAATAATTTCAAGTACATGACTTGAAACCATCACTCACATCAGAAGAGGTAAAGTGATGCCAAACCTTTGACCTCAGTTTTCTTTTCTACTTCGGTGCTATAGAATTTGAAGGAAGATGAGCCTCTAAGTCAATAACTTTATCTTTGCCATGTTTGTCATCTTCATCCACTATCACCTCATTGCTACTCCCACAATAAGCAGACATATTTTCCTAATCGGACAAAAGAAAGAAATATCATAAATAAAAGCCGAAAACACACATCTAAAGATGTAAAAATCATCACAAATTACACATTTAGAATACATAATTCGAACTATTTTTCTAACAGAGTAAGAAGATTCAATTATATTGAAATGACTGGAGAAAACTACAATTTTGAAACAATTAATCAGCTAAATCATATTTTTTTATCAACAATTAATCTGCCAGAAGATTGAATTTCGAAACGAATGGAGAAAACGAGACGTCGAGGAAAGGTGAAAGCTGCTTACCTAAAATATACGAAAGAGATGGAGGCGGAACCGATTTGCTGGCCTACTGCTATACTGGACAGGAGATGGGCTCAATTCAAAGGAGATTGGCCTGCTGCTATATATTATTGACAGGAGATTGGTTGTAGCGGCGCTGCGAAATGAAAGTAGAGAGAGAGAGAGAGAAAGTTTCAAAGTAGAGAGAACTGAGAAGAAGGCAAGAAGAAGCGGCGCTGCAAATGAAAGTAATGAATGATGTTTTGACTTTTAAGTGAAACCCTAGGAATAATAATTACAATTACAATAATAATAATAAAAATAAAATAATAATATATTGTTAACAGGTTATACAAATCCGACACGAATCCGACACGAAATTAACGTGTCGTTATCGTGTCGACACGATAACGACACGAACACGATAAGGTCAAACACTAACCCATTAATTTCGTGCGTGTTCGTGTTGGGTTATCGTGTCGTGTCGGAAATTGCCACCCCTAGGTTTTGTATGTTGAAAGATGCTATGATCACTTTGAGTGAGTTTAATAGACCGTAATCCTTTGCCGGGGATTACGTAATGCTATGTGTACTTGTTCGGTAAGAACGTAATGTGTGTGATATTAGTTGTTACTCCTTTGAAAGGAGGTTGTGATGTTTAAGTGTCGCTTGGCTGGATGTTCTGCTCATTGTTATGTGATTGTTGTATGTGATGTGCCTCCGGGTAGGATTGTTGAATCTCCGGGATGTAATATCCGCAATTTCGGATTTCCGGTAATTTCCATTTTTCGGCGGAGGTATGTTTTGATGACTCGCTCATGACTGTTTCGTCATTCTGAAAATGATTAATTCTGCACTTTTTGTCATCCGAGTTCGTCTCGGTGTCGTTCTATTGAATTCCGTGTTCTTTAGCGACTTTTCCACGTATGAGTTCGACTTGGTTAAATCACCATTAATTCTTGGAAACTCCCAAAATTTCTGAATCTTTGCAATATTATAGAGCATCAAGTTAACTTCCCAATGGTTCAAACGGTGAGTTAATCGGAATCCAAACGAAGGAGTTATGGTCGAAATAGCTAAGACTGCACGATGTGCCTTTTTGGTGTTGGAGGACTGTACCGTGTGCCTCGGCATACTTCGGATGGGCCGCGGCACTAAGCCAGTGCTGGGGAGTTTTTTTTGGCCGTGGGCCGCGGCACACTTGTCCTGTGCCGCGGCACACAGGGCAGATTAGCCTATTTCTGCGGATTTTGTGAGATGAATGTTCATTTCATCTCTTCCTTCATTCCTCCTTCTCTTGGGCGATCTTGTGGGCGATTTTTGGGCGGTTTGGCATCATCAATCCCCGATAACTTCATATTCTTCAAGTTCTTGGTATGAATTAACAACACCAACAATTGTTCTTCATCATTAATTCAAGGTAAATTCTTGAAACCTTACTTTTGGGTGAATTGGGGTTTTTGTTCGTTTTGTCCGATTTAATCGTAGTAACTTAGATTTGTGATGTATTGATGATTAATTAGATGTATTCTATCATTTCCCTTGTTATTCCATGGTTGGATGGTATCGATTCGTTGTTTTGGTCGAGTTCTTGATCGACGCCTTGAAGGTGTCCGGTAAAATGTCATAGAAGGGTTTTCGGGGGTTCTAAGATTATTCTTCCTCGTATGATCGATGATTTATTGATTATATGTTGTTAGGGTCGAATTCTTGTGAAGAACTCGAGTCGGAACCCTTCCGTTCATTATCTTCTTTGGGGTCCGAGCTTCCCGGTCGAACCGTGTTCTTCGGAGCGTTTGGTAGCGGTTATTAAGGCAAGTATCTTACTATACGACTTGTATCTTGCTACTAGTAATCACGTATGAGATCTATGATGATTTTGCTTGCCTTCGTAAATATGTTCCGTTTGAGTTGTTTGTGTTTTCCGAAATTTGAAGGCTTTGTGATAATAGTGTTATATTGGTATATGTGTTAGTTGATGTGCAATGCATTGCGTACCGAACGTGTGTTATGTTGGTTGTACGTCGTTGATTGATGATAGTTGTTGAGAGTGTTGAGATTGTGTTATGTGCGTGTGACGTACGATTTTGTGGTGATCAACGTGATTGACTAATTGTGCTCATTGTTGTATGTAATGTGAATGTGAATGTGATATGTTGGAACGCTAAGTTCACTCGTGCGGGTTCGACGGGGCCTATGAGGATTCATGGCACAGGTCCATGGGATCAGAACTTAGTGTGTGGTGCTGAGGTCCAATCGTGCGGGTCTGACGAGGCCTACGATGATTCATGGCACAGGTCCATTGAATCAGGACACATTACGTCCAACCGTGCGGGTTCGACGGAACCTACGGTGACACGTGATACAGGTTCATGGGGTCGGGACTGTTTGTTGTGATTGTTGTGTTTGCTCAATCCGTATGGGTTGTTGAACCTACGGAGACTCGTGGCAAGCGATCACGGAGTCGTGAGCATGATTGATTGTTGTGATTGTTGTGTTTGCTCAATCCGTGTGGGTTGTTGAACCTACGGAGACTCGTGGCAAGCGATCACGGAGTCATGAGCATGATTGATTGTTGTGATTGTTGTGATTGGTTAAGTCCGTGGGGGTTGTTGAACCTACAGAGACACGTGACAGGGGATCACGGTGTCACGAATCATGTTTTGTAAATCAAACTTTTGTAAGAAAGTTTTAAGAAAAGAATGTTGGGCCGAGCCCCATGAGATTTATGGAAATATTTTCGTACTGTAAATTGTTGAAATACAATTTTGAGATTTGGGTTAAGACCCTAAGATTTTCGAAAGGTTTTGAAATTCTAAAAATTCCCGAGGTGATAATCTTATTTTCGAATGCTTCATAGCTTATCTTTCCTTGTGAAAACCTCCAGGATATTTTGATACTTGATTGTTATATTTGATTCACGATTATTACTTGCTTGTTATATTTCGTATGATTTGATACTTGCACTAGTAAAGCGGTGGAGTTTTACTAACCCCAGTGTCGGGGTGAATGTCTGCTGCGTCGGTACATGCAGTTCGGGGAGGCGATTCTGAGTTGGCACAAGAGGATGACGAGCTGCGATACTAATCATGAGTTGAGAGTTGTTTGATTTTTGTTGTGTTGTCAGAGTTGATTTCAGTCTTCCGCTGTATTGTATTTCGACCCCTGTGTGGGTAATGTCGTTTAAGTCAGTTTTGTTGATTGGGGTTGTGTGACCTCATCGGTTTGT
Source organism: Orobanche coerulescens (assembly GCA_033398695.1). Lineage (NCBI taxonomy): Eukaryota > Viridiplantae > Streptophyta > Magnoliopsida > Lamiales > Orobanchaceae > Orobanche > Orobanche coerulescens. Next base: position 40,135,010 of record CM065802.1, read on the forward strand.
GTATTCACGTGTAAGTGACCATAACGGTCTGTATTATTTTATTGTTTGACCCTGGTCGGGCAAGCATTTTGTTGTTTATAGATGTTTAGCCTGGTAGATCCTTGTGGAAAGGTTCTACGGCGTGTAATATTCCCATATGGTTTTGGGGGTGTTACATTTATGGTATCGGAGCTTTGGGTTGCGGAAACCTAGGCCGTCGGGTCGAGTCAAGTCGTGATTTGTCGAGTAATGTGTTGTCTTGTCGTTCGAGTCGTCAGTGACAAATTGAGTTGTGCGTAGTCACAACGTGTCGGTTATGTTGTCGGACGAGATTAGTATCGTGGGAGACTGTCACCTCCGTGCGACCTGTGGATGTAAGTTTCCTCCTTTATGCGTAATACCTGTGTATCTCGATTTTATCTTAGTGAGTTAATTGTGGTGCATGATTTTGTTTACACAGCATTGTGTGATGTAGTTGTGTTTAATACTTGTGGTACATGGTATGAGTATAGCTGAGCGTATTGTTGTTTTACTTTTGAACCACCGTGTAGGGTGGTATGGTGTGAAAGTTGTAAACCTTGATGGGTTCTGTGAAGATATCAACGGTAGAGTTTGTGAGAAACTCCGATGAATGATCTTGCTGTGCGTTTAAACTTGATACCACGAGATGCATTTGATTGAATTGGTGACCGTGGTTGCCATTTGAGTATGTGGTTTTAAATTCGACTGTTTTTGGAATGTTGTAGTTTTTGTCCGCTATGGATAAGTTTAAGAATATTTTCTGAAGGACTTTAGAGTTTGAGAATTTTTGTAGAAATAGATTTTTGGAAAATATTTTGGTGGTGCGGTCAAACCACGGTTTACATGGATTTTTAAAATTTGTAAATTTTGACAAATGGGCCGTGTATTTTCAAATGACACCATCAGACGGTATTTGAAAAATGTGTTTTGAAGTACTTCGGACATTGTAAAAGATTACCGTCGTTTTGGTTATGAACTAAAGGATTTTGGAAAATTTTTATTTTGCAGAATAATTTTTTGGTTTTTGGAATTTTGAACTTCTTATGTCCACGTCTTGGGGCAAGTGGTTGTGATAAGTTTGTGGTGTTGTGCTCGCCGGAGAATGTTTCAGTGTTTTCTAAATGTTGAGGTACATGGTTTTGATTGGACGATCGAAGTATTAAAAGTGTTTTCAAAAAAATTTCATTTCACCAAATTTTTCAAACTTGAGAATTTTAAAATTTTATCATTTGAATAATACCCCGGAATCATTTTATTTTTGCTGCGAGTGTTTGATCCCTACGATACGTGTGTGGTTTTGACTGTGTTTGGTTGGGTAAAATCCAAACACCTCTGTTGATGTGACTGTGCGAATTATTTTTTAATGAAGTTCTTAAATTACAGTGTTAGTTCATGCACATGTGTGATGACTTGGAGTTGATGCTTTATTGTGCTGCTATTATCGTCCTATGTTGACGTTGTGACGTTTGTATGGTTGCGTTATTCTATTTGGTCGTCCGTTCAGTATGCCGAGAGGTCGTGGCCGAGGACGTGGTCGTAGTCGTGGTCGTGATCAGAAGCGTGAGAGGGCGACTCCCTCCTTGCCGAGTACCGATCAGCTCAGTACAGATCAGGGACATTCGACTAGCGTTAATGTTGACATTGGCGCCGCCACCATCCTTCGTCAGGTGGTTGATCAGTTAGTGCAGATGAATCAGGCCGTACATCGGAATGAGAACCCGAATGGGGATAACGGGGCTAGTAAGTGGTTACGAGATGTGATGAGGATGCAGCTGCCCCGTTTTGTGGGTTCATCTGACTCGTTAGGTTGGGAAGGCTGGCTCTTCCAGTTGGACAGAACATTTGATGCTGTAGCTTGTCCGGATGAGAAGAGGGTACCCATTGCTCAGTACTTTCTTGACAAAGAAGCTGCAGACTGGTGGCAGGCTGTAGTGCCTGCAGATCGTACACCTACATGGGCTGAGTTTAATACCGCTATGGAGGCAGAGTATTGCCCGTTGCCTGTTCGTGAACGCAGGATCGTTGAGTTTTTCTCAGCTGCGCCCCAGGATGTGTCGATATCCCAGGCCATAGTCGATTTTAATCGACAGCTGGCTTATGTTCGTGATCAAGTGAGAAGTGAAGCAGACAAGGTCCGATACTTCAATATGCGCATGAAACCCCATATCCGTGAGAGTATGGCTCCGCTCATGTGTACCACCCTAAAGGAATATCAGGACCGAGCTTTAGCCATTGAGATGGCCGTTTCTGTATCGGAATCTGGTTCAGAGAGTAAGAGACAGAAGACCTCGAGTAACTTTTCAAGAGGCCGGAGAAGTGAGATCCGTGAGCCTGTTGCTTCACAGTTTCCTTCGGGAGCACTCCTCGTTCGGTTGACGATCTAAGAATCCTACTCACGAGCCGAGTAAGACAAGCGGCGTGAAGTTATGCTTCAATTGTAGCCGTGTGGGCCATACTCGTAAGAATTGTCGCTCGCCGCAAGTTAACTGTTTCAAATGTGGACATGTGGGACATCAGGCGGTACACTGCGAGACCGTCGTTGAGATGTTCGGGAGCCGAGATCCCGCCCCTACGCGTGGAGAGCTCAGTGGTGCCCAGTAGCATAGTTGCGTGTTGTATTTGTGTTGTAATTCGAGTAGAGATTGATATTTGTTGCGTGAACTTTTTGGTTTTGTTTGTAGTCTACCCTGATGTTTTATTTTAAGTTTCGGGACAAACTTATTTTTGTGAGATAGAATGTAATATCCGGTACCCTCGTTTTCCGTAATCTTGAATTGTTTGTGTTTTGACGTCGAACATTTTCTTGTTGATGAGAATCGGAATGATTTATATCGTAATACTCTATTTGTTTCTATCGCATAGCCGTTTTAGTCGGGTGCAACTTATTGTCGCGTACGTTTCTTTGACTAAATGTGTGCATATGATGTGGTATGTGATGCGTCGTTAATTGATCGTTATTGTTTTGAATCATTGCCGGTGGCGTTGTTATGGTCGTCATGCGGCGTGTTTTCACGCTGTATATTCTTTCGCGTTGCTTGTAACGTTTCGCCAATGGGCGAAAGTTACGCGTTTTTTGTGTATCTCGTTGAGTTTTCCTGTCGGGATATTGCTCATCCCTACTTGTTTTAAGTTTCGGGACGAAACTTCTTTTAAGGAGAGTAGAATGTAATATCCGCAATTTCGGATTTCTGGTAATTTCCATTTTTCGGCGGAGGTTCATTTTGACGACTCGCTCATGACCGTTTCGTCATTCTGAAAATGATTAATTCTGCACTTTTTGTCATCCGAGTTCGCCTCGGTGTCGTTCTATTGAATTCCGTGTTCTTTAGCGACTTTTCCACGTATGAGTTTGACTTGGTTAAATCACCATTAATTCTTGGAAACTCCAAAATTTCTGAATCTTTGCAATATTATAGATCATCAAGTTAGCTTCCCAATGGTTCAAACGGTGAGTTAATCGGAATCCGAACGAAGGAGTTATGGTCGAAATAGCTAAGACTGCACGATGTGCCTTTTTGGTGTTGGAGTGGACTGTACCGTGTGCCTCGGCATACTTCGGCTGGGACGCGGCACTAAGCCAGTGCTGGGGAGTTTTTTTTGGCCGTGGGCCGCGGAACACTTGTCCTGTGCCGCAGCACACAGGGCATATTAGCCTATTTCTGCGGATTTTGTGAGATGAATGCTCATTTCATCTCTTCCTTCATTCCTCCTTCTCTTGGGCGATCTTGTGGGCAATTTTTGGGCGGTTTGGCATCATCAATCCTCGATAACTTCATATTCTTCAAGTTCTTGGTATGGATTAACAACACCAACAATTGTTCTTCATCATTAATCCAAGGTAAATTCTTGAAACCTTACTTTTAGGTGAATTGGGGGTTTTTGTTCGTTTTGTCCGATTTAACCATAGTAACTTAGATTTGTGATGTATTGATGATTAATTAGATGTATTATATCATTTCCCTTGTTATTCCATGGTTGGATCGTATCGATTCGTTGTTTTGGTCGAGTTCTTGATCGACGCCTTGAAGGTGTCCGGTAAAATGTCATAGAAGGGTTTTCGGGCGTTCTACGATTATTCTTCCTCGTATGATCGATGATTTATTGATTATATGTTGTTAGGGTCGAATTATTGTGAAGAACTTGAGTCGAAACCCTTCCGTTCATTGTCTTCTTTGGGGTCCGAGCTTCCTGGTCGAACCGTGTTCTTCGGAGCGTTTGGTAGCGGTTATTAAGGCAAGTATCTTACTATACGACTTGTATCTTGTGACTAGTAATCACGTATGAGATCTATGATGATTTTGCTTGCCTTCGTAAATATGTTCCGTTTGAGTTGTTTGTGTTTTCCGAAATTTGAAGGCTTTGTGGTAATAGTGTTATATTGGTATATGTGTTAGTTGCTGTGCAATGTATTGCGTACCGAACGTGTGTTATGTTGGTTGTACGTCGTTGATTGATGATAGTTGTTGAGAGTGTTGAGATTGTGTTATGTGTAACACCCCGAGATATTCGGAATAATTACAGCGCCGTAAACCCTTTAAGTAAGGATTTACAAGGCTATTTTAAAAGAAATGTAGATATAATCCAATCGTACAACTGAAGTTCAAAATACAGATTTGGTTCTACTGATCCAGTGAGTTAACTTATACAACCATATCGAAATGACATTATTAAAACAGACGTACTCGAGTACTAAATGAACCAAGAAGACAGATCACAATAACAATAAACATCAACCACATCACTGAGCCATTTCATCGTCACTGCCGATCGTGGTTGCTTCCCCGCTCCTCGGCTACCTGAACATCAAAACAATGTCCACCCCCGAAGGGGTTAGAAAAACAATGCTAGTACAAGTATCATAATACATAAATCATCAGTGCATCATAAAACATGCAAAACGGACTTCCGTCAACGGAATCTAACGATGCAAATCCTCACGATTCCATAAACACAGTACAGGGTAATCCAGCGATCCAGCGCCCTTGGTATAGATCCCCATGATGATCCCGTCGGACCAACGCATGGTGGAAAACACGTCCAGCGATCCAGTGCCCTCAGCATAGATCCCCATGATGATCCCGTCGGACCAACGCATGGTGGACATTCGATCCAGCGCCCTCAGCATAGATCCTCATGATCCCCTCGGATCATTTATACCATAAACCAATCAATTATGTATACATATATGCATTTCAATATGCTCATCAATACGAACAATTAACAGCAAATACCACGAGAAATTACAGAAATACATCTCATATTTTATAACATGAATAAAACCATAAGCATGATCAAGGTTCCAATATAAAGCAAACTCAACATATGATACTTGCCTCGAAAATGGCAAGAATGGAAATACTCCAACAAATGACACGCGTCCGTATGTCACCGCCCCTCGATCATCCCCTATGAAAGGCTCGGACCTAAGAAATAATAAAGAATTCCTCTCAATTCGTACGAACGTCTAACAATCCGGTTTACGACCGCAAGCTCTAAAAAGATGAATTCTGTCTGAACTACTTAGCGCGCGCTACGTACTCTACGTAACGTGCGCTAAGCCTACCAGCTAACGTCACGCAAATGACCGAGTTTAGCGTCGCTAGCTGTATCTTGTGATCTTCTACGAGCAATGGCCGCCTGCCTGATGATATAACGTACGTTACGTATCCAACGTAGCGCACGTTACTCGTTCCCGTTAGCGCACGTTAATATATACATCTTAGCGTGCGCTAATCATGCATGGCAGTCACTACTGGGTAAAACTTGAGCTAAAGGTGATGAAAACTCATGAAATCCTCAGTGTTAATACATACCAACTCCGTGCATATCATGCTCATACGGTTTAGGAAAGATCTTTATGGATTAAATGACTACGAGACACAGGGATACGTATCATCATTACTACACCATAATTCATCTTGATCTTCAAGAAAATATTCTAAGTTCAGTTCATTCCAAGTCCCAAAACATATGATTCCTTACGTAAAACATACGAGCTAGGTAATCTCCATATACTGGACATGATCGGTTTTGAAGATACAAAATATGCTTAGGAGTCTATAAACTAAAAAGGTTTAATGGTTTATGTGATGAACAAGTGCCGAAACGTCCAAAATATCCTTCTAACACATGATGTTCGACTACTAACGAATTTATCTGACTAGATAATCATGATCAAAACGCCCTTCATACTAGTACTTAGTTTTGGTGAAGAATCACCTACCTCAAAGTAGTGGAGAACAAGGAGGAATTCGAAGCAATCCAACGTCGAAGGCTTGAACACCAATCCTCAATGATCTACAATCTTCAACACGAGCTAGGATGCTGATATGAAGTGTTTAAGATGCAGAGGGTAATACTTTAAGTATAAGGATTTGGATGTGGGAAGAGAAAAGACTGAAAATACGAAAAGGATGCTGTCCTATTTATAGAAAATGGTTATTAGCGCGCGCTAGTCCATACTCGTAGCGTGCGCTAACGGCTTACTGACTTCACTGTACTCAGCACTTAGCGTGCGCTATTCTCATATCAGTAGCGTGCGCTAAGGAGTTGACTTGGCTTTTTCCCGAAAGCCGTCCAGGTTCATCCCGACACAATGCGACCAAGATCCCCGACCTGATCTCACCTACCAACACGTCTCAATCATATTGACCACATATAGCGTGCGCTAAGGTTCCTTCGTAGCGTGCGCTATGGATCCAAGTTAGCGTACGCTACACTTAGATGATAGCGTGCGCTACATGCGCAGAATCAAAATCTTTAAATCACATTCATGAAATCATACGCTCAACAACACCGGACTATGAGATACGGAGAATAATACTAAGATTAAAGTGCAACAATTACAATATCACAAGTTCCAAATATATATTAAAAATCTCGGGTATTACATCCTTCCTCCCTAAGAAGAAGTTTCGTCCCGAAACTTAAGATGAAAACAACTCGGGATATCTAGCCTTCATACTGTCCTCTGTTTCCCAAGTGGCCTCTTCAGCTCCATGTCGTGACCATTGTACTTTAACCAAGTGTATTGGTTTATTCCTCAATTGTTTGATCCGACTCTCAAGTATCTTGATTGGTCTCTCTTCGAAGGTGCCGTCATTAGCTATCTCGATCTCGTCGAAATCAATGATGTGACTGGGGTCCGGTACATACTTCCGCAATTGGGATACGTGAAACACATTGTGAACGTGACTCAGCGATGGTGGTAAAGCCAACCTGTATGCTAAATGCCCAACTCTCTCTAGGACCTCGAATGGCCCGATATATCTCGGACTTAGCTTACCTCTCCTCCCAAAACGGAAAATCCCTCGTGTAGGAGACACCTTCAATACTATATGGTCCCCAGCGTCGAACTCTAGAGGGCGACGACGTACGTCTGCATAAGACTTCTGTCGACTCTGGGCAGTCAACAGTCTCTCTCGAATCAAAGCTATCTTCTCTTGAGTCTGAACTATCAATTCCGGTTCCATCCCGATCAAGTCCTGTAATATCCTAATTTTTATGGAAGTATGTCATCTGTACATTGAACCCTGTATTATTTTGGGAATGATGATATTGATAATGGAGTATGATAACTATCGTATTTGTATCTTTATACATGAGTGTAGCAACATGTAAATTTTCTCCATGCATATACGTGGTAACGTACGTTAAGAATGTAACTTAACGTACGTAACCTGTTAATGTTAACGTACGCTACAGATGAAGTGTAGCGTACGTAATGCAGTCAATTATTGGGTAGGCCGGCTAGCACATGGGGTACATGGTGGTGGGCTCGACCAAGATACCCGCCAGATTCGCATGGCATGAACCTGGACACTTTTTAAGTCAACGGACTTTAACGTACGTTATGGGCATTAGGTAGCGTACGCAAATTATATGGGTTACGTACGTAACACGATTAGTGTAGCGTACGTAATGAGGTCCAGAAACAAGACAGTGAACTATTTTGAACGATAACGTACGTTATGAAAAAGTCCTAGCGTACGTAACACTTAGAAAGTTATAAAAGGAGCAGCACCCCATTTCATTTCAGCTCGTTCTTTTGCCTCTAAGCTTCACCATATTCGTCCCCAGAAGATTTCCAGTCCCTTTTAACACCTTTAGATCATTTGTTACTGAATCATTGAGATTGTGTGATACTACTTGATCATTGAAGACAACTTATATTGGAATTTGGAGTAGAAATCATCACGAGTCGGCGTTGAAGCAACCGGAGTTGGATTTTACTTATAGTCTCAGTATTTTCTTCCTCTTAAGGTATGTTATACTACTTCCAACTTTGAAGTTATGTTGTTAAAGACGATATGATCACACTACCAATAGTAGATCACTTTGACGATATATGCGACCTAGTATCATGTTTAAACTGTGATGATGGAATTATTATGGTTTAGAACACCGTAGTTGAACCTTGTTGTGACAAAAGATGAGAATAGTGGATTATAAACCGTATCAAATTTTATCGTCATATTGATCGTAGACTTAGTGCCGATTTCCACTTTTACCAAATGGATTTTGGAAAGAATCATCATAGTTGTAATCTTACTTGCATAGATGGAATAAGTAGTTCACTTTCAATATAAGCGTGGATTTAATGACGATATTAAATCTATTACATCAACATTAGGCCAACCGAATCTTGCATGGGTATTACAATCAAGATTGAGAATAGTATTACGATGATATTAGTATCCTTGAAATTGAAGATATTAATCCGTAGATCATTCATGAGTATGATATATATTTGAAGGTATATTAGGTTACTCACTAAGGATTTCGTAATACTCCGTCATTTATCGAGACAATCAGCTGCCCAGTGAGAAACTGACATATATGTTTAACGTACGTTAAGATTGGCAATTAACGTACGTTATATTATGTTGTTAACGTACGCTACGTCTGGTACGTAATGTACGTTACACTATCAGGCGAGTCAAGTCGACTGATCAGAGAGGAACTGTCAGTATATGGTTAGCGTACGCTAAACTTCATAGTTTACGTACGCTAACGAGTAAGTCTAACGTACGTTACAGAGGACATGTAACGTACGTTATGTAAGTCAGACAGTTTTCGTTTTGTGGACTTTCAACCGTAATTTGGATGGTTAGATGTTCGTTCGACCTAAGATGAATCCCATGTTATTTCTCTTATTTAAGGTTCGAACTTTGCTACGTGATTGATCGAGAGGGGCGACCTTCAAGTGTTTCGTTTTCGTGGAAGTGTTGTTCTGTCTTCAAATCGAGGCAAGTACTCTAATTAGAATTATTTATATTATGACAATTATGATGTGATTGTATCGTGTAAATATGTTGTGATTATATGTCCACCATGTGTTGATCCGACGGGAATCATCATGGGAATCTATAGCTGTGTGCGCTGGATCGTTGGACAGGTAGTTCCACCATGTGTTGGTCCGACGGGATCATCATGGGAATCTATAGCTGTGTGCGCTGGATCGTTGGAATACCATCAGTATGTTGAAACTGTTATGATATGATATGTGTTGTGAATATTTCTCGTTGGAGAAACTTGTTATGATATAATTGATGATTATATCACTGTTGTATGATTAGTGTACTTGTACTAGCATCGTTGTGCTAACCCCTTCGGGGGTGAACATTTGTGTATGTTCAGGATCCAGGAGAGCGGGGAAACAACCACTGGAGATGCATGACGACGAGGGTGCAGAGTGATGTTCCGGCCGGGTTTTATTGTCTGTTGTTTGTTGGTGATTTCAATAAGTACTCGAGTACGTTGTCAATTTATGAAATTTGGATTTCGTTGATGTATTAATAACCCTTTATTGGATATTTGTAATCTCGGTATTGAACCCGACTGTTGTAATTTATATCAGTGATTCCTTAAGTTGGTATCTATTATTGTCATTTCATTCCTTAGCCTTGTAAATTCTTATGTAAAGGATTTACGGCGCTGTAATATTCCTGAATATATCGGGGGTGTTACAGAATATGGTATCGGAGCTAAGATTATGGATATCTTGGACATTGGGTTAAAATAGGGGTCATTTACGTCTTTTGGGGTAACCGGCCGTGAATGACATCACTGTACTGCCTACGTCTTCATGCGAACGGTGGTTGTAAGTTCCTAAACTCTATCTCGTTCTTTACATGTTGTATCTCTTTATGCTTGAACATTAGAACGATGTTGTTTCTTGTATATTGAGTGTTTGTGCTTACAGTATGTTGAGAGGCGGACGTGGACGTGGTCGCGGTCGTGGACGCGGACGAAGGAATGCTGAAAGGGAGGCGTCGCCTTCTAATCAGGACAGTCATAGCTCAGGCGAGCCGCAACGATCCATCAATAATGAACCGGAACCTGCTGTACCAGAAATCCTTCGTCAAGTGGTGAATCAAATGACTCAGTTCGCTCAGGTCGTGGACCGAATGCAGGTGGCGGTAGGATTTCAGCAGGGAGATGGACAACAAAGGGTCCCAGAAATGGGAAATCGAGGTGATCGATGGTTGCAAGAAGTAGCGAAGATGCAACCACCCAAATTTGACGGCTTTTCCGAGACTCCCACTTGGGATCATTGGTTGAAGGAATTGGAGAAAAATTTTGCTGGAATTAATTGCCCAGGCGACAGGAGAGCTCCTATTGCCCAGTACTTTTTGATAGGGGAAGCATCCGAATGGTGGGAAGCTATCCGACCTGCAGATCATGATGCCGATTGGACGGAATTTAAAATGATGATGGAAGCTCAGTACTGCCCTCGTCCTGTGAGGGAAGCCAAAATTCGGGAGTTTTTATCCGCTCAGCCATCAGACGAACCCGTATCCCAGACAATTAAGACGTTTAACCAGCAGTTAGCATTCGTTCGACATTTGGTCAGAACAGATGCAGAGATGATGATTCACTTTGAAATGAGGATGAAACCAGAAATCCAGAGGTACATGTCCGGTTTTGAATGTACCACTCTCCGCCAATAAGGCGTTGGCATACGAAATAAAAGAGGCAGCAATGGAGAAGTTTATGGAGTCCAAGAAGTAGAAAGTCTCTGGTACTTTTATAGAGCACAAGAGCAGTGGGCCCCGCAAGGCCCAGTCTTCTTTTCATTCTTTCAAGAAACCTCCGCACCCATCTAAGAGCGGAAAGAATTTCGGAACAATGTCAGCCACGACGGATACAGCTAGGAAGTGCTTTAACTGTGGTCGTCCAGGCCACCTTTGGCGTGATTGTTTGCGCACTCCAGTTACATGTTTTGACTGCGGACAGGAAGGGCACCGTGCGACGTTTTGCAAGGACGCCACCAAATACAATGGAACCCGTTCATCGGCCGATCCGGAAAGGAAGCTAGTATCCAGCGAGACGCGGCAAAGTGTTCGATGCCTCAAAATTTTGGCCGCGGACGAGGCGAGAGGACAATGGGACCGAAAGGGACATCGAGTGCCGGTCTGTTCCCCACGTCATGCGAGATGAGGAGGACGGATGATCGTGATCTTCTTTGTCGCATCGTGTCTTGTCCAGATCCTTTCCCACCCAGTTAGCGTTTTATTCGATACAGGAGCTACGCATTCTTTTATATCCTTGTCTTGTGTAAATCGTTTGAATATTTCTGGTTTTCATACTTGTGAACCTTATGTTGTTGGTTTACCGAGTGGAGAGAGGATTGTTGGGAACTTAGAGACTAGAGATTTCCCTGTATCATTTGGGGGTAGGGAGTGGCTCTCAAATCTGATTGTGATAGAAATGCAAGGAGACGACCTGATACTCGGAAACGATTGGCTTAATCGATATGGAGCTATTGTAAACTACCGAAAGAGGAATATTTCATTGATCGCTGACGATGGCTCCGAAGTACTGTTTGAAGGATGGAAACCAGGGAGCTCAGGAAAGTTGATCAAAGCAATGAAAGCTGTCAAATTGTTGAAGCAGGGCTGTACCGGATACTGGTGCTATGCAATGAAGAAAGAAGACGAAATTGTGGAACTTTCATCCATTCCTGTTGTGAATGAATTTCCAGATGTATTTCCTGACGAGTTACCTGGACTACCTCCACGAAGGGATGTAGAATTTACTATTGAGTTGGAACCCGGAGCTACACCAATTTCTAAGGCGCCGTATCGTATGGCACCTACCGAGATGTATGAACTGAAAAAGCAGTTGGAGGAATTACTGGACAAAGGCTATATCCATTAGCGTTTGCATGCAGGGAGCACCTATTCTTTTTGTCCGGAAGAAGGATGGATCGCTTCGACTGTGTATCGACTATCGAGAGCTGAACAAGATGACGATTAAGAACAAGTATCCGTTGCCACGGATTGATGATCTGTTTGACCAGTTGCAAGGAGCAACAATGTTTTCTAAAATCGATCTGAGATCAGGATACCATCAGCTGAGGATTAAGGAATCTGATGTTCCAAAGTCAGCATTCAGAACTCGTTATGGACACTATGAGTTTGTAGTGATGCCGTTTGGTCTCACTAATGCACCTGCTGTATTCATGCAATTGATGAACCGAGTGTTCATCGAATATTTAGATAAATTTGTGGTTGTGTTCATTGATGACATTCTGGTGTATTCTAAGAGCCCGGAAGAGCATGCGCAGCATCTGCGGATTGTATTAGAACTTTTGAGAAGCGAGCAATTGTACGCCAAACTTTCTAAGTGTGAATTCTGGCTAAAAGAAGTAATGTTCCTCGGCCATGTGGTATCAGCTGAAGGAGTCCGAGTAGATCCTCAGAAGATTGAAGCGATTTTAGATTGGAAGCCTACAAAGAACGTGAAAGAAGTCCGAAGTTTCTTAGGACTTGCTGGGTATTATCGTCGGTTCGTGGAAGGATTTTCCAAAATTTCCCGCCCACTTACTCGACTCCTACAAAAAACTCAAAAGTTTGAGTGGAACGAGTCATGTCAGACTAGTTTTGATGAATTGAAGAAGAGATTGACGACGGCACCGATTCTATCACTTCCACAGGGAACTGGAGGATTTATAGTTTATAGTGATGCTTCGAACTAAGGACTCGGGTGCGTATTGATGCAGAATGATAAGGTGATTGCTTATGCTTCACGACAACTGAAACTTTATGAAGTGAATTACCCAACACATGATTTGGAGCTAGCGGCAGTAGTTTTTGCTTTGAAGATCTGGAGGCATTATCTGTACGGGACTCACTGTCAGATCTTTACGGATCACAAGAGTCTCAAATACATCTTCAGTCAGAAAGAATTGAACATGCGGCAAAGAAGATGGTTAGAACTAATTAAGGACTATGACTTAGAGATTTTGTATCATCCAGGCAAAGCGAATGTAGTGGCCGATGCATTCAGCCGCAAGCCTGTTTCTATTAAGATGCTGGAGACTCTGACCTCCCAACTTAGCCTTCAACGAGAGATGATTCGAGAAGGAATTGAAGTGTGGTTACAGAGAGTCCAAGGACAACTGTGCGTGATGGAAATAACTTCATCATTAACCGAAGAAATCAAATCTAGACAGGCAGATGATCCTCTGATGATTCGGTTACGTGATGAAGTGATCAAGGGGAAGGCCCCCGGATTCGTAATCCATGATGATGGAGTTTTGAGATTTCAGAACCGACTCTGCGTATCCGATGTCGATGTTATGAAACAGACAATCATGAAGGAAGCTCACAGTTTGCCCTATTCTATCCACCCGGGCACCAGTAAGATGTATAAGGACTTGAAGCAGAATTTCTGGTGGGGCAACATGAAGAAAGATGTAGCGGACTATGTTTCGAAATGCTTGACTTGTCAGCAGGTTAAGATCGAGCATCAACGGCCTGCCGGAATGTTGAAGCCGCTCCTGATTCCTGAATGGAAGTGGGAGGACATATCAATGGACTTTATCACTTGTATGCCGAGGACCAAGACGGGAATGAACATGATTTGGGTGATAGTTGATCGTTTAACCAAATCAGCTCATTTTCTAGGAATTAAGGACACGTGGGGACCAGAGAGGTTGGCGCGAGTATTTATTTCGGAGATAGTTCGATTGCATGGTACGCCGAAAACCATTGTTTCTGATCGAGACGGCCGTTTTGTGTCTCACTTTTGGAAAGCAGTTCATAAGGCCTTGGGAACCGAATTGAACTTCAGCACAGCTTATCACCCACAGACTGATGGACAATCCGAGAGGACTATTCAAACGGTGGAAGATATGCTGAGGGCTTGTGCTTTAGATTGGTCAACTGATTGGGAAGTTCATCTACCGTTGATTGAATTTACCTACAACAATAGTTGGCATGCTTCCATTAAGATGGCACCATTTGAGGCATTATACGGGAGAAGATGCAGATCGCCCCTATGTTGGGATGATTCATCAGACTTGATCGGGACAGAACCAGAGTTGATCGTACAGACTCGAGAGAAGATAGCCTTGATTCGTGAAAGGCTGTTGACCGCCCATAGTCGCCAGAAATCTTACGCAGACGTACGTCGTCGCCCTTTGGAGTTCAGTACGGGAGACCACGTACTTTTAAAGGTTTCTCCTACTCGGGGAATACTTCGTTTCGGAAGGAAAGGAAAGTTGAGTCCGAGATATATCGGACCATTTGAGATCCTTGAGAGAGTTGGAGAGTTGGCATACAGATTAGCATTGCCGCCGTCATTGAGCCATGTTCATAACGTGTTCCACGTATCCCAGTTACGGAGATATATACCAGATCCTAGTCATATCATTGATTTCGGCGAGATCGAAGTAGCTCAAGATGGGACGTTTGAAGAAAGACCGGTCAAGATACTCGAGAGTCGAGTTAAACAGTTGAGGAACAAACCCATCGTTTTGGTCAAAGTTCAGTGGTCACGTCATGGAGTGGAAGAAGCCACATGGGAAATGGAAAATAGTATGAAATCCAGATATCCAGAATTATTCTCGTCTTGAGTTTCGGGACGAAACTCCTTTTTTGTAGGAGAGTATGTAATATCCTAATTTTTATGGAAGTATGTCATCTGTACATTGGACCCTGTATTATTTTGGGAATGATGATATTGATAATGGAGTATGATAATTATCGTATTTGTATCTTTATACATGAGTGTAGCAACATGTAAATTTTCTCCATGCATATACGTGGTAACGTACGTTAAGAATGTAACATAACGTACGTAACCTGTTAATGTTAACGTACGCTACGGATGAAGTGTAGCGTACATAATGTAGTCAATTATTGGGTAGGCCGGCTAGCACATGGGGTACATGGTGGTGGGCTCGACCAAGATACCCGCCAGATTCGCACGGCATGAACCTGGACACATTTTAAGTCAACGGACTTTAACGTACGTTATGGGCATTAGGTAGCGTATGCAAATTATATGGGTTACGTACGTAACACGATTAGTGTAGCGTACGTAATGAGGTCCAGAAACAAGACAGTGAACTATTTTGAACGATAACGTACGTTATGAAGAAGTCCTAGCATACGTAACACTCAGAAAGTTATAAAAGGAGCAGCACCCCATTTCATTTCAGCTCGTTCTTTTGCCTCTAAGCTTCACCATATTCGTCCCCAGAAGATTTCCAGCCCCTTTTAACACCTTTAGATCATTTGTTACTGAATCATTGAGATTGTATGATACTACTTGATCATTGAAGACAACTTATATTGGACTTTGGAGTAGAAATCATCACGAGTCGGCGTTGAAGCAACCGGAGTTGGATTTTACTTATAGTCTCAGTATTTTCTTCCTCTTAAGGTATGTTATACTACTTCCAACTTTGAAGTTATGTTGTTAAAGACGATATGATCACACTACCAAGAATAGTAGATCACTTTGACGATATATGCGACCTAGTATCATGTTTAAACTGTGATGATCGAATTATTATGGTTTAGAACACCGTAGTTGAACCTTGTTGTGACAAAAGATGAGAATAGTGGATTATAAACCGTATCAAATGTTATCGTCATATTGATCGTAGACTTAGGGCCGATTTCCACTTTTACCAAATGGATTTTGGAAAGAATCATCATAGTTGTAATCTTACTTGCATAGATGGAATAAGTAGTTCACTTTCAATATAAGCGTGGATTTAATGACGATATTAAATCTATTACATCAACATTAGGCCAACCGAATCTTGCATGGGTATTACAATCAAGATTGAGAATAGTATTACGATGATATTAGTATCCTTGAAATTGAAGATATTAATCCGTAGATCATTCATGAGTATGATATATATTTGAAGGTATATTAGGTTACTCACTAAGGATTTCGTAATACTCCGTCATTTATCGAGACAATCAGCTGCCCAGTGAGAAACTGACATACATGTTTAACGTACGTTAAGATTGGCAATTAATGTACGTTATATTATGTTGTTAACGTACGCTACGTCTGGTACGTAACGTACGTTACACTATCAGGCGAGTCAAGTCGACTGATCAGAGAGGAACTGTCAGTATATGGTTAGCGTACGCTAAACTTCATAGTTTACGTACGCTAACGAGTAAGTCTAACGTACGTTACAGAGGACATGTAACGTACGTTATGTAAGTCAGACAGTTTTCGTTTTGTGGACTTTCTACCGTAATTTGGATGGTTAGATGTTCGTTCGACCTAAGATGAATCCCATGTTATTTCTCTTATTTAAGGTTCGAACTTTGCTACGTGATTGATCGAGAGGGGCGACCTTCAAGTGTTTCGTTTTTGTGGAAGTGTTGTTCTGTCTTCAAATTGAGGCAAGTACTCTAATTAGAATTGTTTATATTATGACAATTATGATGTGATTGTATCGTGTAAATATGTTGTGATTATATGTCCACCATGTGTTGATCCGACGGGAATCATCATGGGAATCTATAGCTGTGTGCGCTGGATCGTTGGACAGGTAGTTCCACCATGTGTTGGTCCGACGGGATCATCATGGGAATCTATAGCTGTGTGCGCTGGATCGTTGGAATACCATCAGTATGTTGAAACTGTTATGATATGATATGTGTTGTGAATATTTCTCGTTGGAGAAACTTGTTATGATATAATTGATGATTATATCACTGTTGTATGATTAGTGTACTTGTACTAGCATCGTTGTGCTAACCCCTTCGGGGGTGAACATTTGTGTATGTTCAGGATCCAGGAGAGCGGGGAAACAACCACTGGAGATGCATGACGACGAGGGTGCAGAGTGATGTTCCGGCTGGGTTTTATTATCTGTTGTTTGTTGGTGATTTCAATAAGTACTCGAGTACGTTGTCAATTTATGAAATTTGGATTTCGTTGATGTATTAATAACCCTTTATTGGATATTTGTAATCTCGGTATTGAACCAGACTGTTGTAATTTATATCAGTGATTTCTTAAGTTGGTATCTATTATTGTCATTTCATTCTTTAGCCTTGTAAATTCTTATGTAGAGGATTTACGGCGCTGTAATATTCCTGAATATATCGGGGGTGTTACAAGTCCGACGAATCATCCCAGCACAGGGGTGATCGGCATCTTCTCCCGTACAAAGCTTCAAATGGTGCCATTTTAATAGAAGCATGCCAACTATTATTGTAGGTGAATTCAATCAATGGCAAATGAATTTCCCAATCAGTTGACCAATCCAAAGCACAAGCTCTAAGCATGTCTTCTACTGTTTGTATAGTCCTTTCGGACTGACCGTCCGTTTGGGGATGATAAGTCGTGCTAAAGTTGAGCTCAGTCCCCAAAGCCCTATGAACTGCCTTCCATAAGTGCGACACGAAGCGACCATCTCGATCCGAAATAATGGTCTTCAGCGTCCCGTGCAATCTGACTATCTCCGCAATAAATACTCGCGCCAATCTCTCGGGTCCCCATGTATCTTTAATTCCTAGGAAATGAGCCGACTTGGTTAGTCGATCAACTATAACCCAAATCATGTTCATTCCCGTTCTAGTCCTTGGCATACTGGTGATGAAATCCATCGAGATATCCTCCCACTTCCACTCGGGGATCGGAAGCGGCTTTAACATTCCGGCAGGTCGCTGATGTTCAATCTTAACCTGCTGACAAGTCAAATACTTCGAAACGTACTCTGCTACGTCCTTCTTCATATTCCCTCACCAGAAGTTTTGTTTAAGATCCTTATACATTTTACTGCTACCCGGGTGAATAGAATAGGGCACGCTGTGAGCTTCCTTCAGAATTGTCCGTCTCAAATCATCATCATCGGGAAAACAAAATCGACTTTGAAATCTCAGAACTCCATCATCTTGTATCACGAATCCTGGGGCCTTTCCTTTCTTTACTTCGTCACATAACCGAAGGATCAGAGAATCGTTCAACTGCTTAGATTTGATCTCCTCGACTAGTGATGAAGCCAATTCCATCACATATAGTTGCCCTTGGATTCCTGGTGCCCATACTTCAATCCCTTCGCGGATCAGTTCCCGCTGAATGCTGGTTTGGGATGTAAGTGCTTCCAACACTCGAAGAGAAACAGGTTTACGGCTCAAAGCATCGGCTACTACGTTTGCTTTCCCCGGATGATAGAGAATCTCCAAGTCGTAATCTTTGATCAATTCCAGCCACCTTCTCTGCCTCATGTTTAATTCTTTCTGACTGAAAATATACTTGAGGCTCTTATGATCTGTAAATATCTGGCAACGAGTGCCGTACAAATAATGTCGCCAAATTTTCAAGGCAAAGACCACAGCTGCTAGCTCCAGATCATAAGTCGGGTAATTAACCTCATACGGTTTCAATTGCCGAGAAGCATAAGCAATCACCTTATCCTTTTGCATCAACACACAACCCAGACCCTGATTTGAAGCGTCGCTGTATACCATGAATCCATCAGTTCCATCTGGTAATGCTAATATAGGTGTTGTCGTCAGTCTCTTCTTAAGTTCATCAAAACCAGTCTGGCATTTCTCATCCCACGAAAACTTTTGAGTTTTCTGTAGCAGCTGAGTGAGCGGACGAGCAATTTTAGAAAATCCTTCTACAAAACGGTGATAGTATCCAACAAGTCCTAAGAAACTCCGGACTTCTTTCACGTTATTAGGAACTTCCCATTCCAAGATTGCTTCGACTTTCTTCGGGTCCACCTGAACTCTGTCAGCTGATATCACATGCCCAAGGAAAGTTACTTCCCTAAGCCAGAACTCGCATTTGGAAAGCTTTGCATACAGCTGTTCCTTCCTCAAGGTGCTCAAAACCACACGCAAATGTTCGGCATGCTCCTTTGTGTCCTTCGAATATATCAAAATGTCGTCAATGAAGACGACCATAAATTTATCCAAGTATTCTAAGAATACCCGATTCATCAATTGCATGAATACCCCAGGAGCATTGGTAAGTCCAAATGGCATCACTACGAATTCATAATGCCCGTACCGGGACCTGAAAGCAGACTTTGGTATATCCGATTCCTTAATTCTCAACTGATGGTATCCTGATCGCAAGTCAATCTTCGAGAATACCTTTGCCCCTTGCAGTTGATCAAACAAGTCGTCGATCCGAGGTATAGGATACTTATTCTTGATCGTCATCTTGTTGAGCTCCCTGTAATCAATACACAGTCGGAGGGATCCGTCTTTCTTCCGGACAAAGAGAACGGGCGCTCCCCAAGGAGAAACGCTAGGTTGAATATAACCCTTCTGTAACAATTCCTCTAGTTGCTTCTTGAGTTCATACATCTCGGTTGGCGCCATGCGGTAGGGTGCTCTAGAAATAGGAGCTGCTCCAGGCTCTAATTCGACAGTGAACTCCACTTCTCTCTGCGGAGGTAACCCAGGTAGTTCGTCAGGAAATACATCTGAGAACTCATTCACAACTGAAATAGACGAGAGCTCTACTCCTTCCTCTTTCCTCATAGCATAGCACCAAAGTCCATGACATCCCTGCTTCAGTAATTTCACGGCTTTCATTGCTTTGATCAATTTTCCCGAGCTTCTCGGTCTCCATCCTCGGAATAAGTGTTCAGATCCGTCATCAGCAATGATAGAAATAACTCTCTTTCGGTAATTCAGAATAGCTCCATAATGGTTGAGCCAATCGTCTCCGAGAATTAAATCGTCACCGTAGATGTCAACTACAATAAGATTCGATAGCCAATCTCTCCCTCCTATAGACACTGGAAAATCCCTAGCTTTTAGGGTTCCCACAATTTTCTCTCCGCTCGATAAACCCACAACATAAGGTTCACAACTATACAAGCACGAGATTTTCAAACGATTAACACAGTTCAAAGATATAAAAGAATGCGTAGCTCCCGAATCGAACAAGACACTAACTGGTTGCAAAAGGATCTGAATCGTATCTGATGCAACAGCTATGTTCTGATCATCCTTCTTCATCTCGTAAATACGCAGAGGAACGGACCCAGTGCTGGATGCCTCTCTTTTCCCAACATTCTGCTGCGGGAAACCGCTCTGCTGCGTCTGGTTTACACTAGTGTCCTTCGAATGCCAGAGTGCGAGTGCCAAAAGATCTAGTCGCATTCCCACAAAATGTTGCGCGATGCCCTTCTGTCCACACTCGAAGCAGTCACAGTAGCGAAGCGATCACGTCGAACATGCCCCGCTTTGCCACAGTTATAGCATTTCTTCCCTGCGTCTGAAACAGTTTGTGCTGCCCGGAACTTCTTTCCTCATCGAGAAGGATGCGGAGGCCTTCTGGATGAATGAAAAGAGGACTGGCCCCTGTGAGGCCCACTACTCTTATTCTCCGTGAAGTTGCCAGCCACTTTCTGCTTCTTTGCTTCCATTGATTTCTCTACTGCCGCCTCTTTCATATCATAGGCCAGTGCCTTGTCCTGATACTGTCGCAAAGTGGTACATTCAAATCCGGACATATATTGCTGAATTTCCGGCTTCATTCGCATGTCAAAATGGAAAATCCTCTCCGCCTCGGTCCTGACCAAGTGGCGCACATAAGTCAGCTGGTGATTAAAAGTCTTAATCACGTCCGTCACCGATGCTTCTGAATTTTGTGGTGAGAAAAACTCCCGAAATCGGGCCTCTCTAACTGGGCGAGGACAATACTGCGCTTCCATCATTAATTTGAATTCCGTCCAGTCAACATTATGCTCCTCCGGTCGAATGGCCTCCCACCAGTTGAAAGCCTCCCCTGTCAGAAGATACTGGGCGACCGGGACCTTTCTATCGTTGGGACAGTTAATCCCGCAAAAATCTTCTCTAATTCCTTCAACCAGTGATCCCAAGAAAGCGTCTCAGCCGAACCGTCAAATTTCGGAGGATTCAATTTGATCACCTCGGTAAGCCATTTATCTCCCCGATTATCCACGTTATCTTCTTTGTCCCATCGTAAATGCGCATGCGATCCACAACTTGAGCAAACTGGTTTATCTGGGCAACCACCTGCTGAAGCACTCCCGGCACGTTAGGATCTGCATTATTATTTGCTGACCCCTGTTGTCCCCCGGAATGGGAATCCGTTCGGCTAGCGGTTATTTCTGGGGTAGACACCGAATCTTCTTGTCTCACATTTCCACGTCCGCGTCCACGACCGCGTCCACGACCTCCTCTCAACATACTGTAAACACAAATACTCAATATCCAGGGCAAACTTTCTAAAAGGAAGTCCACCAATGTTTACAAAACATGAATTAATTAAAACGGTAGTATTTGAGATTAGGACACTTACAACCACGGTCCACACGACGATGCTGGCTCAGCAGTGATGTTACGAACGACCAATAATCAAATAACGTAAACAGACCCAACTAACTCGACTGCCAAGATATCCATGAATCTTAGCTCCGATACCATATTCTGTAACACCCCGAGATATTCGGAATAATTACAGCGCCGTAAACCCTTTAAGTAAGGATTTACAAGGCTATTTTAAAAGAAATGTAAATATAATCCAATCGTACAACTGAAGTTCAAAATACAGATTTGGTTCAACTGATCCAGTGAGTTAACTTATACAACCATATCGAAATGACATTATTAAAACAGACGTACTCGAGTACTAAATGAACCAAGAAGACAGATCACAATAACAATAAACATCAACCACATCACTAAGCCATTTCATCGTGATGTCGGTACTGTGGTTGCTTCCCCGCTCCTCGGATACCTGAACATCAAAACAATGGCCACCCCCAAAGGGGTTAGAAAAACAATGCTAGTACAAGTATCATAATACATAAATCATCAGTGCATCATAAAACATGCAAAACGGACTTCCGTCAACGGAATCCAACGATACGAATCCTCACGATTCCATCAACACAGTACAGGGTTATCCAGCGATCCAGCGCCCTTGGTATAGATCCCCATGATGATCCCGTCGGACCAACGCATGGTGGAAAACCCGTCCAGCGATCCAGCGCCCTCAGCATAGATCCCCATGATGATCCCGTCGGACCAACGCATGGTGGACATTCGATCCAGCGCCCTCAGCATAGATCTTCATGATCCCCTCGGATCATTTATACCATAAACCAATCAATTATGCATACATATATGCATTTCAATATGCTCATCAATACGAACAATTAACAGCGAATACCACGAGAAATTACAGAAATACATCTCATATTTTATAACATGAATAAAACCATAAGCATGATCAAGGTTCCAATATAAAGCAAACTCAACATATGATACTTGCCTCGAAAATGGCAAGAATGGAAATACTCCAACAAATGACACGCGTCCGTATGTCACCGCCCCTCGATCGTCCCCTATGAAAGGCTCGGACCTAAGAAATAATAAAGAATTCCTCTCAATTCGTACGAATGTCTAACAATCCGGTTTACGGCCGCAAGCTCTAAAAAGATGAATTCTGTCTGAACTACTTAGCGCGCGCTACGTACTCTACGTAACGTGCGCTAAGCCTGCCCGTTAACGTACGCAAATGACCAGGTTTAGCGTGCGCTAGCTGTGTACTGACAGTCTTCTCTGAACAGTCGACTGCCCTGCCTGATGATATAACGTACGTTACGTATCCAACGTAGCGCATGTTACTCATTCCCGTTAGCGCACGTTAATATATACATCTTAGCGTGCGCTAATCATGCATGGCAGTCACTACTGGGTAAAACTTGAGCTAAAGGTGATGAAAACTCATGAAATCCTCAGTGTTAATACATGCCAACTCCGTGCATATCATGTTCATACGGTTTAGGAAAGATCTTTATGGATTAAATGACTACGAGACACAAGGACACGTATCATCATTACTACACCATAATTCATCTTGATCTTCAAGAAAATATTCTAAGTTCAGTTCATTCCAAGTCCCAAAACATATGATTCCTTACGTAAAACATACGAGCTAGGTAATCTCCATATACTGGACATGATCGGTTTTGAAGATACAAAATATGCTTAGGAGTCTATAAACTAAAAAGGTTTAATGGTTTATGTGATGAACAAGTGCCGAAACGTCCAAAATATCCTTCTAACACATGATGTTCGACTACTAACGAATTTATCTGACTAGATAATCATGATCAAAACGCCCTTCATACTAGTACTTAGTTTTGGTGAAGAATCACCTACCTCAAAGTAGTGGAGAACAAGGAGGAATTCGAAGCAATCCAACGTCGAAGGCTTGAACACCAATCCTCAATGATCTACAATCTTCAACACGAGCTAGGATGCTGATATGAAGTGTTTAGGATGCAGAGGGTAATACTCTAAGTATAAGGATTTGGATGTGGGAAGAGAAAAGACTGAAAATACGAAAAGGATGCTGTCCTATTTATAGAAAATGGTTATTAGCGCGCGCTAGTCCATACTCGTAGCGTGCGCTAACGGCTTACTGACTTCACTGTACTCGGCACTTAGCGTGCGCTATTCTCATATCAGTAGCGTGCGCTAAGGCGTTGACTTGGCTTTTTCCCGAAAGCCGTCCAGGTTCATCCCGACACAATCCGACCAAGATCCCCGGCCTGATCTCACCTACCACCACGTCTCAATCATATTGACCACATATAGCGTGCGCTAAGGTTCCTTCGTAGCGTGCGCTATGGATCCAAGTTAGCATACGCTACACTTAGATGATAGCGTGCGCTACATGCGCAGAATCAAAATCTTTAAATCACATTCATGAAATCATACGCTCAACAACACCGGACTATGAGATACGGAGAATAATACTCAGATTAAAGTGCAACAATTACAATATCATAAGTTCCAAATATATATCAAAAATCTCGGGTATTACATTATGTGCGTGTGACGTACGATTTTGTGGTGATCAACGTGATTGACTAACTGTGCTCATTGTTGTATGTAATGTGAATGTGAATGTGATATGTTGGAACGCTAAGTTCACTCGTGCGGGTTCGACGGGGCCTACGAGGATTCATGGCACAGGTCCATGGGATCAGAACTTAGTGTGTGGTGCTGAGGTCCAATCGTGCGGGTATGACGAGTCCTACAATGATTCATGGCACAGGTCCATTGAATCAGGACACAGTACGTCCAATCGTGCGGGTTCGACGGAACCTACGGTGACACGTGACACAGGTTCATGGGGTCGGGACTGTTTGTTGTGATTGTTGTGTTTGCTCAATCAGTATGGATTGTTGAACCTACGGAGACTCGTGGCAAGCGATCATGGAGTCGTGAGCATGATTGATTGTTGTGATTGTTGTGTTTGATCAATCCGTATGGGTTGTTGAACCTACGGAGACTCGTGGCAAGCGATCACGGAGTCATGAGCATGATTGATTGTTGTGATTGTTGTGATTGGTTAAGTCCGTGGGGGTTGTTGAACCTACGGAGACACGTGACAGGGGATCACGGTGTCACGAATCATGTTTTGTAAATCAAACTTTTGTAAGAAAGTTTTAAGAAAAGAATGTTGGGTCGAGCCCCATGAGATTTATGGAAATATTTTCGTACTGTAAATTATTGAAATACAATTTTGAGATTTGGGTTAAGACCCTAAGATTTTCGAAAGGTTTTGAAATTCTAAAAATTCCCGAGGTGATAATCTTATTTTCGAATGCTTCATAGCTTATATTTCCTTGTGAAAACCTCCCGGGGATATTTTGATACTTGATTGTTATATTTGATTCACAATTATTACTTGCTTGTTATATTTCGTATGATTTGATACTTGCACTAGTAAAACAGTGGAGTTTTACTAACCCCCAAGTAATTGGGGGGTGAATGTCTGTTTTGCGTCCAGGTACATGCAGATTCAGGGGAGCAGTCACAGGATTGGCACAAGAGGATGACGAGCTGCGATACTAATCATGAGTTGAGAGTTGTTTGATTTTTGTTGTGTTGTCAGAGTTGATTTCAGTCTTCCGCTGTATTGTATTTCGACCCCTGTGTGGGTAATGTCGTTTAAGTCAGTTTTGTTGATTGGGGTTGTGTGACCTCATCGGTTTGTGTATTCACGGGTAAGTGACCATAACGGTCTGTATTATTTTATTGTTTGACCCTGGTCGGGCAAGCATTTGGTTGTTTATGGATGTTTAGCCTGGTAGATCCTTGTGGAAAGAGTCTACGGCATGTAATATTCCCATATGGTTTTGGGGGTGTTACACGGGATCCATACTTGCTAGTATGGATCGGGCGTGACCATAGGGTTATCCACCGGGTATGTCTTGCGGGGACTTCGAGGTTCTTGGCTTGTTAGCCAGATGCCGGGATTACTGATGGGGTTATCATCGGGTATGTCTTGCGGGGACTCCGAGGTTCGTAGCTTGTTAGTGCGATGTCGGGATAACTTATGGCCATGGTTTGGTTAAGTACGTATTGGTGCTTGTAGTCACGTGACTGCTGTTACGGTGACATGTGGTTTGATATAGTTTCCCTGTGGGTTATTCACTCGGGTTTGTTCTACGGGAGCATCTGAGATCCGTGGCTTGCTAGCACGGGACGCGAATAATCTGTGGAAACAGGTTGTTATGGTATGATCGGGTCATAGACTCCGTGTGTTGTTATCGTAATTTTGTTTTAGGAAAATAACTTTTGGGCTGTGTCCCTAAATATTTTCGAAAGGTTTGAGAATAATTAAAATCCCCAAATGTTTTCAAAACTCCCGAGATCATAAAGTGTTTTTACAAGATTTATATCGGGTTTACCCCTATCTGTCGATTTAACCGTTTTGATCAAGTGATGTACCTCGGGAAGTATGTTTATGATTTCTAAGTCTTTGGAGTATGATATGTATGGCTTGTCTTCGTATTTTATACTTGCACTAGCAAAACAGTGGAGTTTTGCTAACCCCGAGTATTCGGGGGGTGGATGTCTGTTTTTGCATTCAGGTTTTGGGAGCATAACACAGGGTCGGCATGAAGGATGATGAAAGATGATCGATACTAATCACATGTGGAACCGTACGTTGTGTATTGGTTTAGTTGTAATTTATTTCCGCTGCAGTATTTTTCCCCGTTGTATGAGAGTTCGTTGTATTTTGACCCCTGCGTGGGCATGTGTTGTAATTGAGTTGTATGTTTTTATTGAAAGACCAAATCGGTCTATTGAGTCATTTTTAGCCTTAAAGGCATTGTTGAGTTGTTCGATGTTGTTACCAGCCTGGTAGATCCTTGAGGAAAGGTTCTACGGCGTGTAATATCCCTGAATGGATTGGGGGTGTTACATTTATCAACCCGTGCGTTGCACCCATTGCATCTAAATATTCATAGTGTAATGGTCGGTACTAATTAGGTTTCCAGTACTTAAAATAGTTTATTCACATTAAAAGAGTACATGTAAAAAGACTTTTTCTAAGATGTTACATTTAAAAGAGTATCTTCACATGTAATCTTTAAATACTAACAGCTTTTGTTTTAACATTCTACAATTTTATGCAATCTTGAAACTACGATATGATTTCGTTTTTAATTCACAGCGGTTACTAACTTACCATCCCCACCAAGCAAAAAGTAAAAGTGAATAATACAAAAGCAATGGACATGAAGAGTCTCTATTATATTGCATGAGACTATAAGTAGCATCATCATGAGATAGAGAGAAAGCATGCATATTGATTATGTAAATCATTAATATGAGGTAAATTTCCAATGAAGAATGCCACCTATAAAAATCAAAATATTTTTGGTGTGCAACGCATTAGTTGTATAGTACTAATTTTTGTGCACAACCCCCCTTGCACATTAAATTAAGGGAGATAAGCTTTATATATAATAATACAACCCCCTTGCACATTAAATTAAGGGGGATAAGCTTTATATATAACGAGGCATTATCCAACTCGTGGGATGCACGGTCTTTGGTTGAATATCTACGTGTTTTGTACGTAATGTTGGGGCAGACGGTTGAATGAGCAGATGGCAGAATTTGAATGCCTTTTAGAGAAGTTTATATGTTTTTTTATTGTTATTGTCCTTTTATTTTAGTCTATGTAATTAGTTATATGAAATGAGGCTTTACTAACCCGTATGTTGCTCTGGGTTGTTTTTGGTTTATTCAACCCGTGCGATGCACCGATTGTATCTAAGATTTCATATCTAATATTTAACCATCTTGTAATTTATACTATCATTTAAAAGTTCATTTTAATCACCTTGTGTATTAGAAGGTGCATTTGCATTGTGATGTTTATCATAACTTTTGTATTTAAATTAGTTTATTTACATTAAAAGTTACAATTAAAATAGTCTCTTCATATATTTACAATTAAAAGTTACAATTAATCCCCCTTCCACATTAAATTAAGGGGGATAAGTATTATATATATATATATATATATATATATATAGAGAGAGAGAGAGAGAGAGAGATATTTGAAATGCAACAATATTATTTTTTTAACGGTTAATAAATTAGGTATTCAGATACCAATGGAACTATAAATGCCAATTTTTTTCTTTTTTGTTTGGGTACAACTATAAATACTTACTAATCTATTATATATAAATCTTTATATATATAATACAACCCCCCTTGCACATTAAATTAAGGGGGATAAACTTTATATATATATATATATTTGAAATTCAACAACCTTATTTCTTTAACGGTTAATAAATTAGGTATTCAGATACCAATGGAACTATAAATGCCAATTTTTTTCTTTTTCTTTTTTGGGTTACAACTATAAATACTTACTAATCTATTATATATAAAGCTTTATATATAATACAACCCCCTTGCACATTAAATTAAGGGGGATAAGCTTTATATATAATTTTTCTTTTCTTTTTTTGGGTTACAACTATAAATACTTACTAATCTATTATATATAAAGCTTTATATATAATACAACCCCCTTGTACATTAAATTAAGGGGGATAAACTTTATATATAATAGATAAGATAAGATTTGCAATCATTTTATATGTTTTTATTGTTTTTGGATTTTATTGGATGTCTTTTTTAAATTATCTTTGATGAATTATTTTCTTACTAGTATACCGCCCGTATAAAATATGAGAACATAAGAAAATATTCACATAGAAACTTCTACTATCCAATCATTCACCATAAATTTTATAGCACTTTTTTGTCAATTATGCTAGTTGTTCTATTTACGATTACACTATTTTTGTCACATTAAAAAAATAAAGTCTTTCGTGCTCTTCACTTTGATACGACTACATAAAATTGACCACAGTTGAATACGAGTCTCGGTACATGCATGCCAACATGAGAAAGTTTATAATCATGAAAAAACGTAATTACCGGAAATTATCGTCTTTGAAATTTAAATGTCAACCTACTATCTCATGTGTTTAATATCATTTTTGGAATAAATATTTTACTCCTAAATATATAGTGTAACATAACAAATATTATGGAAGCAATTGTACAAAAATATTGCAAATATTGATCATTCAAAGCATATATTAGAAAATAAAATAAATAAAATTAAAGTCTCTCACATAATCAATTATTATTGCAATAGCATAATAATTCACTTCTTTTCTCACACGAATTTCCTATTTTTTGAGTGGCTGAAAATTAAAAATAATTAAAATAATTATAGAGAAACATTTTTAAAAAGATTTATAGTCAATTTTTATTCTCTATAACCCTCTTTTATATAGAGATCATTCTATTGATAAACATGTTATAAAAAAGAAGTTTTTTACATATTTTAGGAGGAGAAATTACACTCTTGTTCTATGAGAAAATTTTAAAAATAGATTTGGTTCTATTCATTTTTTTTTTTGCCAAAGTGGCCCAAATCACTTTTGAAATCAACTATATATTTTTGAAAATTTTGGATTTGCTTTTGTCTTTTAAATTATATTCAAATAATTTATGTAACTTTTTTCAAATACAAGGATTAAATTATCTCTTTTTGGCAAATTAAACAGAAACTGTTAAATACTTAACGAAATAAATTAATAAATCTTTTAAAACTAAAAAATAAAAATCCACTTAACGATCACTTAAAACTATTAATTTTTATTTACTGAAATTCTCTTTGTACAAAGATGAATCCACGAATTAGTATATTATTATTAAATTTAATTGCTTGTGTATTTAAAAATATCTCTTGAAAATTCATAAAATGTGTAATTATATAATTTAGTAAATATGAGTTATTTATTTGTTTTGCTCGAATAATAATTAAAACCATTATTTATACACTTTCAATAATATTTTTCAGTAATATTATTTCGATTTATTTAATTGATCAGAACTTCGTACTTTTTTAATATATATATTGAACACTTTTTTGCAATACTCTCAAGTATCTTTCATTTGAGTTGGTATTTATTTATTGATATAACTAACTATGGCTAACTGATATTATAAACTAATTAATTAGTGGAAATATATAATATCTCCGCGAGATTTAGGTTTAAGTTTTTAATATGTAGTGCACACTACTACATTAATTTTTTCTTTGATGTGACTTATATTTTTTAATTAATGAAAACGTGAAATATTTCTGTAAATATAATCAATTCCTATTTATTCGTAATCCATATTCCTTAATTCGTAAAAATTAATAAGGTATGTAGGAGTTATTTGATGTCTAATTATAATGTAATTAATACAATTATGATTAGGTCGGTAATTGATTATGTGTCAGCTGAAGCATGAGAGGTTGATACATAAGCACACGAAGCACAAACAGAAGGCATGTGACAGCCGAAGTATGAGATGTGCCACTTAAACTCAGTGCATTCTGCATTATTATATAGGAGAGGTTTTTTGTACAAGAGTTACTATTTTCTAAGTGTACACTAAATAGAAATTCAGATTTATTATGTCGTAGGTCTTTTTTAAATTTTTTAGAGAATCTCTTTAATTTGTATCACGGATTTTTAAAACTTTAGATAAAACTTTTGAGATTTTAATAAAAGCTTCTTAAATTTATTCAAGATGATTATCTTATAAATTTTCACATTTTATTTTTAATTTATCTAACCAAAAATCTAGAATATGTGATTTATAGAAATGAATTTAGTGGTTAAAATGAATGGATATTTAATAAAAGAGGTAAATCGCATACTAAAAGTATTGTGTGTGTGTGGGGTGGGGGGTGGGGGGTGGGGAGTGCCAAAAATGAAATATTTGGAAAACACATACTTCTAGATTTTATGCTATTAATATTAAACACATGTTTGATATTAAACACAGCTCAAATATTAAACACGAAAACTGATAAAACAACCAAGGTCTACAAAAACCTACTTATCAAATTTCGACAAGTGTCATTTTTAGTTTTTAATTTTTAATTTTTTGCTTTTTAATTTTTTCAAATTACCAATTTTACCTTTTTCTAATCTTTCCCAGTCAGAGTGAACCCTAGCCACTAAACAAAAAAAAGAACGTGCTCCCCCAGAAGAACACAACGGAAAAGCCATGGCTGCCTCACAGTGAAGAACAATGCTTCTCCATAGAAGGAATAAGGAGGAACATGGTGATGCTGCCACCGTTTTAATTGTCCGTCGCGTCATCGACGCTTCGACCGTCTCCGTCTATTCACACTTCCACCGCGTCACCGCCGCCCTCTCTTCCAGCTTCCACCGCGTCGCCGCCGCCCTCTCTTCCAGCTTCCACCATGTCGCCGCTGCCCTCTCTTTCAGCCTCCACCGCAACCCATAACGACCCATCAGACCCGACCCACAACAACCATGAGACCAGCGACCCCAACCCCGTCGCCCCTGAACCGGCTCTCAATCTCAACAAGCCAACCACCACCACACCCTCCTCTAACCCCGGCCTTCAACCCCAACAAACCAACCCCCAACCTCAACAAACCAACCCCAACCAACCAACCTGTCCCCACCACTACTGAATCGACACCTGCTGAACCAACCCTCAATTTGGTTTAAAGAAAAGGGGTATATTTAAAAAGGAGCAAACAACAAAAAAGTAGAAAGAGAAAAAATTGACACTTGTCAGAATTTGGTGAGTAGGTTGTTTTGTAGGTCTCTTTGTAGGTTGTTTTGTCGTTTCTCATTAAACACATTTGTAGGTTCGCTCTAATCCTTGACGTCATTTCGCGGGGGATTCAGGATGGCGTCCCGTGGTGCATACTTTTTGCTGAAGACATTGTGTTAGTGGTGGAGTCGAAGAGGGAAGTGGACGCGAAGTTGGAGCTATGGAGGTCTAAGTTAGAATCCCAGGGCTTGCGTGTGAGCCAGTCTAAGGCTGAGTATCTGGTGTAACTTTAGTGGTGAGGCCAACGAGGAAGAAACAGAGATTATGATTGCGGATCAGATCGTACCTCATACGGATCAGTTCAAGTATTTGGGTTCGATCATTCAGAAGGAAGGTGAGTGTGAAGATGATGTCACTCATCGTATCAAGGCGGGGTGGCTATGGTGGAGAGCAGCGACTGGGGTCTTGTGCGACAAGAAAGTCCCTCTTAAGTTGAAGGGTAAATTCTATAGAGCGGCAATCAGACCTGCAATGTTGTATGGCTCCGAATGTTGGGCGATGAAGAAGTCGCTTGAGAGCAAGTTGGAAGCGGCTGAAATGAGAATGTTACGTTGGTCGTGTGGTCACACAATGTTGAATAGAATCTCGAACGGATTTTCAGGAACGCGCTTGAAGTGGCGCCTATTTCAGCGAAAGTTAGTGAAGGGAGATTGAGATGGTTTGGCCACGTCCACAGGAGGCAGGCTTCTGCTCCGGTGAAGAGGGTCGAGAGTTTATTAGTTGTCGGGGAGAGGAGGAGAGGCAGATCTAGGGGGACGTCGGAGGAGCAGCTGAGATTAGATTTGAAGGCCTTAACCATTTCCGATGTAATATCCTGAAATTCCACTGCGATTGTTTAATGTTATTTTATCCGAATTATATTGTATATGATGGAATCTGTACAGTATGGATAAAATAATAGAAAGACTGAGGCAACTGTACTTGTATAATTGTCGTATTTGGTATACAGTTACAATTGAAGATATCGTGTATCAGGTTATCGCACTTTTGATATTGAGTATATCGTATGAGACTAGTATTGGATTCAGTATGTGTATACGTATCCGGTATGTCGAGACGAACAGGAACAGTTGGATTTTTTGCTAAGTATATAGGCCATTACGTACGCTAAATTCCAGAGCTAACGTACATTAAATTGATAGTGTTACATACGTTATGGCTAATGTATTACGTACGTAACAAAGGGAATCAGACTTGTGGCCGACATGTGGGACCCGTGGCCGGCGTCTTTCGGCGAGGAACGTGCTTGGGCAAGTCAACTACGTATTACGTAAGCTATATAATGTGTATTCAGTACGTAATATGAGATTTTACTGTAGCAAGTCAACGTACGTATTACGTACATTATGGTGAAAGTGTTACGTACGTAAGGAAGTTCACAAAATAGGTCAGTTAACTCTGGACTGCCATTACGTACGCTATCAAGGTAAGATAGCACACGTAATAGGTTGTTACGTATGTTAACAAGGACTTGTTACGTACATAACGAACAGAAATGTTTTATAAGAGAACGCCCGTCTTTCATTTCCCTTGGACATTTTATTTCGTTCTTCTCCTCCAAACACTCAGAGATGGCATTTTCAGTTCCTCTAAGTCGATTTTGAGCTTGGAAACATGGGATTGAAGCTTGGATATGGAGCTATTGATGATTCTTGAAGTGATTCCTTGTGTTTTTCATCTTCTAAGAGGTATGTTGGATAATTCTCTCTTGAATTTGGGATTTTTGATGTTGTTGTTGATGAATGATTCGTATGAAGATGATTATGATCTTGTTATTACAATTCTTGAGGATATATGAGGTGTATGTTGAAGGAATATGATTATATGTTGGTTTATGTCTTGAATATGTTGATTATGATTATGAAATTATAGAGTTCTTGATGTTCTTAGTATTGTTGTTGCGATTTTTGATGTTAGGAAGATCGTATGTTGAAGAACATGATAATATACACCTTGAATCATGAATGAGGATTTGGTTAGATGTTAGAGGATATCGAAACGTGGTTTTGATGGTTATGAATAAGGTTTTGAATCATTTAGTGTTCTTGAGGAACTCCTTGATGAATTTAACATAGCAAGACGATTGTAGGTTGACTTATCGGTATCTTTAGATATGAAGATCG
This sequence comes from Orobanche coerulescens, assembly GCA_033398695.1. Taxonomy (NCBI): domain Eukaryota; kingdom Viridiplantae; phylum Streptophyta; class Magnoliopsida; order Lamiales; family Orobanchaceae; genus Orobanche; species Orobanche coerulescens. Next base: position 40,168,389 of record CM065802.1, read on the forward strand.
AATGTTCGTTGATTGTAGTAGTAGGATTCGTATGTTCTTGATGAAATACGAATCATGAAAAGATTGTGATTGATCACTGAATATGATTTCCGTTACATTCGTATCCGTAATCGTATTTTGGTTATGAATTCGTAATTGGTTGAGTTGGATTGTTCGGACTTGTGTCTAATCGATATATTATGAAATCGTTGAGTTGATCGGTTGGTCATGTCGGTTGTTGATTGTTATCGGATATGTGTTAATTGATTACTTCAATAGGTTGAGATTATTGATCGGTGATTATAACTGTATGTTACGGTCGTGTTCGAGTACGTTCGTGAATCGCTTTGGCCGGGAGCCGAGGAGCTCATAGACGAAGGCAATGAGATTGGTATCGGTTTCATCATCATCGTATCGGTATCGAGGCAAGTTATTACTTGCTCAGTTATAATGTTTAATGAATGGTTTCAGTTTCATTTCGTTTATAATGCATATAGCAACGATTATTAATGCAAATTCTGGAGATTTGGATTATGTGTTGTCTTTCCGATTCTGGGAGTTAAATCATGATGTATATGCTTTATCTAGGTTATTGGAATATTCGGGTATCAAGGTTACGTTGCTATAAAGATGAGGATATGAGTATCTATAGTCCATGGTACGTTTGGGTCGCCGAGCATTGAGGATAATTGCTGGTGATGATTCGACATTGAGATTTCTCCTGAAGGACTCAGGACAAGTATCTTAGTTTGGTTCAGTTTAGCGTTGATGTTGTTGATCATGCAGGTTGTCATTCATGTTGCTGAACATGAAGTCGTCCTAGTTATGTCATCATAGTGTCGTTCATGTTTTGATTTATATATTGTTCATGTTGATGAACATATTGAGTTGCATATGTGTATGCATAATTGCATTGTTTATGTTGTAAATGATCTGATGTGGTCATGAGGATCTATGCTGAGGGTGCTGTATCCGATGTCCATCATGCGTTGATCCGACGGGATCATCATGAGGATCTATGCTGAGGGCGCTGGATCGTTGGACAGGTTTTCCACCATGCGTTGGTCCGACGGGATCATCATGGGAATCTATGCTGAGGGCGCTGGATCGTTGGATTACCCGGTATTGTGTTGATGGAATCATGTGGATTTGCATAATTGATTTTATCATGTGTTGTTGTGCATATGTATATTGTTAGTTATCCATATCATGTTGATCTAGTAGGATCCTCAGAGGATCTATGCTGAGGGCACTGGAACATGGGATTTTCATTGAGTATACATTGTTGTTATTGGTTTGATCATGTTGACATTGTCATATGAGTATGCATTTGTAGGTCTTGTGTTAGGACCGTGTCCGTATGTTGTTGATCTGATCTTGGATTGGACTGACGTGATTTCGTCGTGGCAGTTCATATCTTGAGGTATGTTCCGTATTTCCTTTGGTGTTTGTCTTTTGATGGACAATCGGTTATCGTCTTGGGATTTTATGATGCTATCCGATGGATCATATTGGTCATAACTGGTATATTTCCGTATCGTGAGTTGGTGATGATAGTCGAGAATCTTGAGTATTGTTTGAGGTACAATACAGATATTATGTTCGAGTTTATTGGTTAATCGAGTACGAGATGTGAAATGTGATAATGGTTATTCTGACGAGAATTGTTTTAGTAAGTAAAGTTACTACAATAAGATTACATTGGTCGTATTCTTATTTTGTATTCTCATTGGTAGGTAATTATTAATGTGATGTGACGGTTATCATTGTTGGATATTATGGCTGACCCCATCACGGGATTTCTTTTTAGGTTCTTGAGATATCGAGCTTGTAGCGGTCGTGGAGAGATGAGCTTCTCGGAGGGTGCTGGCTAGGGCATGTAATTGTGTTCTGAGTTCCTCATGAGTTGTTGTATTCCGCTGCAAGAGTATTTTTAATTATTTGTCTTTTCCGCTGCGTGAGTGTTTTTAAATGGCCTTTTGGTATCTGGTAACTTAGGTTACTTTGGCAATCATTTTCTAAACTCTTTTGCCGGTACGTGTAAGCGATAGCTTAACGTATGTTTTTAAACTGTTGAGTTCTGGCATTTCAGGCCTTGTCCTTTCAAATGTGATTTTACGACGGTTTTGATAAACAGATTTTATATATTCTTCGAATGTTTTAAAGATAGTACCGTCGTCGGCCTCTTGGGCATTTGTAAATGTTGCGAAAATTTTGTTTAGCCTTGTGGGTTCCATCTCGGGGCCCACGGCGCTGTAATATTCCCGGTTAAATCTGGGGTTGTTATAAAATATGGTATCGGAGCTTAGGTTGAGAAAACCTAGGCAGTCGGGTCGAGTTGGGTCGTATTTTGTCGCGTCATTTGAGTTGTCGATTGACAAATATTAGAGCCGTGAGTTTTTGTTGTTCACTCGGGCTTGTGCGTTATGTGATTTACCAGTGTAGTACTGGGCTTGTTATAAATTTTTCCAAATGGTATTAACGTGTTTCTTCAGATAGAGCTGTGTTATGTTCTCGAGTTGAACTGAGTTTGCAAAATGTGTGTTTTGAAAACATATGTGTCGTGTAATTTCTAGAGTTGAGACATGTGCCAGTATCACGAGGAATCGTCGATTTCACGATCTGTAAGTATTTGGATTTTTAAATTGCATTGAGATTTATTGCCGTTCTAAGTTGATATGCTTTGAGAATCAGCAGAATATTATGCGTTACAGTATAAGGTGACAGAGTTGGGAGAGGATTGATGATCTTGAGAAGTTATGATTTTGGAAATCAATATGTCGGTTAAATTTTAGAAACGGAGTTGTGTATTCGGGAAGAGGACTATGTATTGATGAGGAGAACATGTAGTTATGTTAATTCATTGATATATGAACTGTTTTTGAGCATTTGAAAATAATACTTTTTGAAATGAATGTTTTACGGATGTTTTACGGAAAATGATTTTGGGTCGAGACCCAATCAATTTTAAAATAGTTTTACAACTCAGGACTTGGGGTCCGAAAAGTGTTTTCTACCTTTTAAACTTCTTGTAATACGGAACAAGATACGGACTGAGACCCAAATGTTTCAAAAGAAAGCTTTTTTGTTTTCTAAAACTCCCGAGATTTGTAAAACACTTTACCAATCGTTTACCTACTTTATTTCCGTCTTTTGAGGTTTTGGTTCATTGGTTCAAATGAAACTTCTCGAGTAGTCTTTCATTGTGTTTGATCTATCAATTATTCAATGTTCTGTCATAGAATATTTGAGGTGATCCGAGATGGGTTAATGACTGACGTTGCGAGTCATATGTGGAAAATGAGTTTTTGGTCAGAGTTTATATATTGAGATTTCGGAACTATATCGTGTAGTTTTCCGATGGAATGTCAGTGGAATTGGTGACGAACCGAATTGGTATACAAGTGTATGAATGTGGTCAATCATTTGCATAGTTTTCATTTTAAAACTTTCGTATGGATTCGAAGGAAAACTGTTATCGAATACTTGGCACCAGCGAGCCGATTTAATTTTTCGAAAATTAATTTTGTGGTCTTATGAAAATTTTTGTTTTGGAGTTTTGAAATTTTTTAAAGAACTTTAGAAAATTTGTCTTTCGACAAGACTATATGATTTCAAACTGGTTTTGAAAATGTGATTGATATACAGACGCATTTAGTGCACAGTACATATCATGGTGAAGTTATGAGTGTAACTCACAAACTGGATATCATATCGATGGTACGAGGAAAAGAGATTCGAATTTTAATATGGTAGTTTGATTATCCAGAGATGATCGGTTGGTCGATCGGATAAGAGAAATATGCTGCGTGTTGTAGATCCATGCACAGGATGTAATTTTGGAACTTTGGATGTCGTGAAATCGGGACATATGTGCTATGTGATTCCATTGGTATGGTAGTAGTGTGATTTTTACCATAGTGATTTTTGAATGATTTCTTTGTAAGTGTAGGTTTGGGGATGGAGACCCCATACTGGTTGTTTTGGATATTGAGTGGTCATTCCCACTCCATGTATGATTTGGTATGTTCGCCGATTTGCGATTGGTTGTTCGTATGTCGAGGGGTATGTTCACCAACAGGGTATGTTTATTGAGATCCATTGTATGTGATTGGTGTGTCGTTTTGATAACTTTATTCGTTCGTATATCGGTTTCTGTGAATCTGTATTGATCATATTGGAGTTTATCATGTTGATGATATTCTCGGCTGCGTTTTGACCTTTGAATTGCTCGTACTAGAGTTTATCTTGTCGATGATATTCTCAATTGATTTATTGGTTGATCATTACTGGTGATCATTTGAGCGTTCGAACTTTGTGCCGGTGTTTCGGGATTTGTGTCGTTCATTTGGGCAGTTGTTTCACAGATGTATCGTGCATTATTGATTCTTAGAAGGATTTGGACTTGATTGGGTAATCAGGCAGACAGGATTTGGCATGGATAAATTATGTCATCCGAAGATGATATATTTTGTTGAGATTCATGGGATGTGATTGTAAGCGTATCGAGGCTTTACAGTGAAGTCACTAGCTAGTATCTCAGTAGATCGTCGACTTTGCGCATTTATAAGTATGCTATTTTGATTATTCAGTAATGATGATGATTGATCGTTTTTGTGATGGTTTCGGGATATTTTGGTTGAACGGTTTGTTTGTCTTTGTGATGGATTGCAAGTTTCGAGGACGAAACTTATTTTAAGTGGGGTAGAATGTAATATCTTGAAATTCCACTGTGATTGTTTAATGTTATTTTATCCGAGTTATATTGTACAGGATGGAATCTGTACAGTATGGAAAAATAATAGAAAGACCGAGGCAACTGTACTTGTATAATTGCCGTATTTGGTAGACAGTTACAATTGAGGATATCGTGTATCAGGTTATCGCACTTTTGATATTGAGTATATCGTATGAGAATAGTATTGGATTCAGTATGTGTATACGTATCCGGTATGTCGAGACGAACAGGAACAGTTGGATTTTTGGCTAAGTATATAGGCCATTACGTACGCTAAATTCCAGAGCTAACGTACGTTAAATTGATAATGTTACGTACGTTATGGATAATGTATTACGTACGTAACAAAGGGAATCAGACTTGTGTCCGACAGGTGGGACCCGTGGTCGTCGTCTTTCGGCGAGGAACGTGCTTGGGCAAGTCAACTACGTATTACGTACGCTATATAGGGTGTATTTCGTACGTAATATGAGATTTTACTGTAGCAAGTCAACGTACGTATTACGTACGTTATGGTTAAAGTGTTACGTACGTAAGGAAGTTCACAAAATAGGTCAGTTAACTCTGGACTGCCATTACGTACGCTATCAAGGTAAGATAGCGCACGTAATAGGTTGTTACGTACGTTAACAAGGACTTTTTACGTACGTAACGAACATAAATGTTTTATAAGAGAACGCCCGTCTTTCATTTCCCTTGGACATTTCATTTCGTTCTTCTCCTCCAAACACTCAGAGATGGCATTTTCAGTTCCTCTAAGTCGATTTTGAGCTTGGAAACATGGGAGTGAAGCTTGGATATGGAGCTATTGATGATTCTTAAAGTGATTCCTTGTGTTTTTCATCTTCTAAGAGGTATGTTGGATAATCCTCTCTTGAATTTTGGATTTTTGATGTTGTTGTTGATGAATGATTCGTATGAAGATGATTATGATCTTGTTATTACAATTCTTGAGGATATATGAGGTGTATCTTGAAGGAAGATGATGATATGTTGGTTTATGTCTTTAATATATTGATTATGATTATGAAATCATAGAGTTCTTGATGTTCTTAGTATTGTTGTTGCGATTTTTGATGTTAGGAAGATCGTATGTTGAAGAATATGATAATATACACCTTGAATCATGAATTAGGATTTGTTTAGATGTTAGAGGATATCGAAACGTGGTTTTGATGGTTATGAACAAGGTTTTGAATCATTTAGTGTTCTTGAGGAACTCCTTGATGAATTTAACATAGCAAGACGATCATAGGTTGAATTATCGATATCTTTAGATATGAAGATCGAATGTTCGTTGATTGTAGTAGTAGGATTCGTATGTTCTTGATGAAATACGAATCATGAAAAGATTGTGATTGATCACTGAATATGATTTCCGTTACATTCGTATATGTAATCGTATTTTGGTTATGAATTCGTAATTGGTTGAGTTGGATTGTTCGGACTTGTGTCTAATCGAGATATTGTGAAATCGTTGAGTTGATCGGTTGGTCATGTCGGTTGTTGATTGTTATCGGATATGTGTTAATTGATTACTTCAATAGGTTGATATTATTGATCGGTGCTTATAACCATATGTTGCGGTCGTGTTCGAGTACGTTCGTGAATCGCTTTGGCCGGGAGACGAGGAGCTCGTAGACGAAGGCAATGAGATTGGTATCGGTTTCATCATCGTCGTATCGGTATCGAGGCAAGTTATTACTTGCTCAGTTATAATGTTTAATGAATGGTTTCAGTTTTATTTAGTTTATAATGCATATAGCAACGATTATTACTGCAAATTCTGGAGATTTGGATTATGTGTTGTCTTTCCTATTCTGGGAGTTAAATCATGATGTATATGCTTTATCTCGGTTATTGCCATATTCGGGTATCAAGGTTACATTGCTATAAAGATGAGGATATGAGTATCTATAGTCCATGGTACGTTTGGGTCACCGAGCATTGAGGATAATCGGTGGTGATGATTTGACATTGAGATTTCTCCTGAAGGACTCGGACAAGTATCTTAGTTTGATTCAGTTTAGCGTTGATGTTGTTGATCATGTAAGTTGTCATTCATGTTGCTGAACATGAAGTCGTCCTAGTTGTGTCATCATAGTGTCGTTCATGTTTTGATTCATTTGTTGTTCATGTTGATGAACATATTGAGTTGCATATGTGTATGCACAATTGCATTGTTTATGTTGTAAATGATCCGATGGGGCCATGAGGATCTATGCTGAGGGCGCTGGATCGGATGTCCACCATGCGTTGGTCCGACAGAATCATCATGAGGATCTATGCTGAGGGCGTTGGATCGTTGGACAGGTTTTCCACCATGCGCTGGTCCGACGGGATCATCATGGGGATCTATGCTGAGGGCGCTGGATCGTTGGATTACCCGGTATTATGTTGATGGAATCATGTGGATTCGCATAATTGATTTTGTTGGGATTCGGTGCCTAAAACGAAGGCCCAGCGGAAGCGGTAAAACGAAAATTAATTCGATCCGAATCCCTACGAGGATCGATCAAGCTACGTATATACGAATATATAAACGAAAAGCAAGAGTCGTAAGAAACTAACCCTCGAAGTCCGTTGATTAAATGGCAACCTTCTCTTGAGCTATTCCCCAAGCTTTAGTTTGATCTCTACGAGTTCAATCCGCTCCAAGCCCTTGAACGATCCAACGCCGAAAGCACCGCGTCTCTACTTGCCACGCCGGAAAAGCGATCGAATAACAACACTTGATTAACCTCTAAGGTTACGGCTAGAATCAAGTGATGAAGCTTTTATTACTACACTCTAAGTGTATAATATATCTCTCAATAATTTTCTCTCAATTTTCTCCAAGAAAAATGAAGAAGAAGTGAATGAAGAAGATGAAGAATGAGTGTTAAACTCAAAGTCTATCTCTCTCTCTCAATCCTCACGTTGGAAACTTGGAATGAATGAGTGAGAGATGTCTTCTTCTTCATTTATTCAACTCTTCACATGTTACATCTCATTATTATGAGAATCAAAGCCCCACCACCTCAATGATCAAAACATAAAGAATGGAACAAGGGTCCATATGAAAGTGGGTGGAAATGTGGGGGGCGGCCCATGTAGAAATCGGACAAGTTCGGTTCGTTTGGACTCCGCGAGTCCAAACAGATAAACTCCGATTCCGTTCCGATGTATTTGTGTCGTTTAATTAATCCAATTATTTAAACATATCAAATACAAAATAACATAATTAATTTCTCCAAGAAATAATTATATTCATGAATTAAATTAATCACCCAGTGAAATATTTAATTCATTAGGCCGTAAATCAATTTATCCGATAAATTGATTTAAACATCCAATGTCCCAAATTAGATATCCAATATCTAATATTCATAATGAGAGAATTAGCTTAATTCATTCTGTCGTCAATCCTAATGCGCGACTCGGTAGGTCCGTCTCAGTCAGCAATGGGAGGAACCAAAGAGTAGTAGCACCACCTAGCCAGCCTGGTGGCCTACACTGTACCCCGACTGAGAACGAATGATTGGGATCATTCAAGAACCATTCTATTGTGAATACCAGTATACGTATAAACCCTTCTTTCAAATATCCCGATCAAGTTATAGGGTCACGGTCAGTCAAACCCTATCTGTACTTGACGCTATGCATGCGTTAATGCAAATCGAGATCATCGAGCTCTCGTGTATCTAATACAGCTAGCTCCAATGCTTTGGCCAAAGACTTATGATCTCATCTGCCAATAACCGCATAGGACATTATAACCCGTTCACTAACAGGAGAAAGAATTCTATCTTGGTATTCAGTAGGACCTGCTACTTGCCCGTCAAGATGCACGTCGAGGTTGACCCCCGCCTTCCGGTTTACAGGGTCGAACTACTCTAATGAAAATCTTGACGTCATGATCGGCCAAAAAACTTATCCTAAAAATAGGAGTTCTTGAGTCGCTCGCAAATATATACGAGGTAGAAGTAGTTTGTGGTGAGTTCTACCAAGGTCTTTTCTCTCGAGGATTGTCCAACAGGGCTTCGTATAATTTTTTGTTACAAATTGCGAGAAATAAATACTAAAATATTAAAAAAGATATTTTTGGGTTTTTTAAAAATTAACTAAATGCACTATATTTTAAACCAAACTATTTTATATAAGACTATTTTATATAAGACTATTTTATATAAGACTATTTTTAACTAGACTATTTATATTAAGACTATTTATATTAAGACTATTTATACTAGACTATTTATATTAAGACTATTTATATTAAGACTATTTTTAATACTACTAGTTTTAAGAAAACTATTTTTATACTAGACTATTTTTAACTAGTGAAAATGAATAGAATTAAAATGAGTTGGGAATTTATAAAATCTAGGGGATTACGGGTTCATTAAATTAGGTATTTAATTAAGTATAGGAATTGATTTATATGGATATAAAAGAAAAAATGAATATTTATCGAGTAATCAACTTTTCACCTCCGTACTTTCGTAATCAAAGATGTCTTAATCGCTGTCACTTTTTTAAGATGTTGATAACAAGATTAACACTTGATAGATTGAAAAGATGTGTTTCCAATACACTTAACAATCAATCAAGGAGGTTTCACTAGTAGAAATAGGATATGATCAATCTCTATTTAAACCAATTAGTCCTTTCATTTCTCTAACTTGACTATTTTTAGGATAAACGATCGTTCATCGAGTAATCAACTTTTCACCTCCGTACTTTCGTAATCAAAGATGTCTTAACCACTTTCGCAATCTTAAGATGTTGATAACAAGATTAACATTTGATAGATTGAAAAGATATGTTTCCAATTCACTCAACAATCAATCAAGAAGGTTTCATTAGTAAAAATAGGATATGATCAATCTCTATTTAAACCAATTAGTCCTAAAAATAGTTTAAATCAATCAAATACTCAATATATAACCTAATAGAAATCCCCCTTCCCTAGGAAGAAAGATTAGCTACTCATCGGTTTATACATACTAAAATTATAATAGAAATAATTGATATATATAATATATATATATAGAAACTTTTAATTACTAGAACTTAATGACAATAGATAAAACTTACTTGAATATGATGAATCAAAGTGCAAGAAACAAACTTCAAAATATAACTTCAAACTTGTTTAAAGGTTACAAGCTTACAAAATTTGAAAGTAAAACACTAAGTAAAATACTAAGTGCTTATTGATCAAGCACTTTTCAATTACAAACTAAATGAAAGAAAAACTTCAAACCAAAAATAAAATACAAACTAAAATTGAAAGTTCTAAGGAAAATATATTGCTAAAGGAAAGGAGTATTTCTTAGCAAGAAGTTGAGGATTTCTTGGTAAGAATGTGGGTTGGGATTTTTGCAATGGATGAACATGTCCTTTTATAGGTGATTTTCATGAATACAATTGATTATTTAATTCAAAATATCTATTGTAATATCATTTTTTTAATTCTTTGTTCACACATCACCCATGTCTTTGAATTTTCAGATTTTTGACCAAAAAAATATCTTGTGGTTGATTTCACAAGTTGGTCAAAAGTGGACTAATTTTGCATGGCATCTGCTGAAAAACGGCGATGAAAAACGGCTCAGTTTGCCCCGTGTTGTGCGCCGTTTTGTGCTGACTCGGTCTCTTCCGGAATACGTGCGAGGACACGGCGCTAAATGCCGGCCGTGTGTGAAACGGCCCAAGACACGGCCTTTGTTGCGCCGTATGTGAAACGGCCTACATAACACGGTCCTGTTTGCGCCGTGTTGTAGGTCGTTTTGCCTTGAAAAATTCCCGTCGTTGGATTTGGTCTTGTTTTCCGTCCTTTTTGATGCTTCATGTCAGTAATCTGTAAAATAACCATTTTTAGCTCATGTTTGGATATATCTGTAAAATATATATTTTTAATCACAAATCAATACAATTATGCCCGGAAAAATGAATATTTTGTATATGAATTTTAGATCAATTATGCACCAATCAAATACCCCACACTTAAATTCTTGCTAGTCCCGAGCAAAACTATTTATTAATCACACACAAAATAAAAATTAAAATAAGACATAAAATAAAAAAATAATACACACAAATTTAAGAAAAATAATTATATATAAAGATAAAAAGAGATCAAAATGCCATTAATACACAATAACCAACTTTATACAGTAGATAGAAATGAATCAAGATTCAAAATAAATCTACTAACGATTTTGAAGTTAAAACACGGTTTTTATTTTTGTAATTCCAAAATACAAGGTTTTCCACCCAAAGGTTGATTATTTCTTTCCCACTCGTGACTTCACACGACTCCCTTTAATGGTTGCTCTCGATCACTCGTTTATTTTTCGACTCAATATGAAGAAGAATTTCATCGGCGTCATCAAATATTGTGATTTTCACAAAATTGAGTGTATTGAAATTCACCGCTAATTAATTCAAATCTGCTCATAAACTACATCCCTTTTAGTGATAGCTTTCACACGTTATTTGCTAACGTGTAGCTCTTTTCACTAACACAATTTCTATCTCATTATTTTTCTTTCGTAAAAGGTGATAGCTTTCACACCGTTATTTGCTAACGTGTAGCTCTTTTCACCAATTTTTACGAGACTACGCACCAACAATGGTTAGTCCTTTATTTTTCGCAAAATTTAAGACTTCCAAAATTAGGCATTTATTCTTGCTCAACACTTCTCCTTTTCGTCATTTATTTATTTTAGGTGATAGCTTTCACCGTTATTTGCTAACGTGTAGCTCTTTTCACCAATGACTCCTTTTTTTTAGGGAATAGAATTTTTCGAGAAAATCATTTATTAGTTAAGCATGAAAATCAAAAACTCCACAAATTAAGTAAATTTCGGTTTTATTTTCATCAACCAATTGATTCTTCTTTTCTCAAGGTAACGAATGACTCGATTTTATATGATAATTACAAGGCTTGGAAGAGAGATTAAGGCTCAAAAATTTTTTTGGAATATACAATTTTTTTACCGGTTAAAACAATTTTTAGAAGCTTGTATATAGTTAATTTATTGGTGTTTATGGCCAGATCTAGAAATCTCAAAAATCAAAATACTATAAATATATATATATAATAAAAAAAAAAATTAAGGCAAATAACCAAATCAATCAAAACACACCAAAATTATTAAACAAACCACACCAAAATTACAACACACCAAAATACTAAAACAAACCACCCCCAAACTTGAAAATAAAACTGTCCTCGCTTATAAAATAAAAATAAAAATCAATGCGAGAAAGCGAGAATACTCCTGTTAAGAAAGTTGATGTCGAGCCTAACGCCTTTTAGAATGCAAGAGAATAAATATACGAGGCACACACAAAAGAAAATAAAATATACTCGTAAGTATAACATAATTTTTAGATGCGCATCAAGAAATTCAAGAGTCGCCTTACGCGCCATCAAAGTTTTTATAAAAGCAAAACACGAAATAAAAATTACAAGAATACATAAATCGCGAATAGATGCGCGTCAAGAGATCAAGAAGAAACTCCTTAAGCCGCCATCATTTAGCACGATTATTACACACGACAGTAAAAATACAAGAGGTCCGTCATGGGTTATCAAAGGGAGAGGAATGAATCCACTTTTCGTTTTCTCATTTGTAAAATCTTCTACCTGCACAATTTTAGCTAGAGCCGGATCTGGTTGAGGAACAAATTCATTGAGTTTTTGATTAGTTCTTGGTGTTGTTGCAACGACTATGATTCGTTTTGCACGCTCGGAAATAAAGCCCTTTTCGGCGAGTAGTCGATGAAAGACGGTAAACCATCAAAGAAACCATTGACATTAAGCACTCTATTGGTTTTGATGAACATTTAGGGGCTCTGTAACCACATGAAAAAGTTCCTCAAGGGTGCCAAAACCAGGAAGGGCGATAAAGGCGCGAATTATTTATCATGTGAGTTATGCGATCTTGCATATTCACGAGATCTAAACTCATCTCCAATAGTTGACCGGTGATTTTACTTTCAGCCAGAGGTTTTGGGATTACTCCCAATACTCTTACTCCTTCCATATAGGCGACGGCTCGTCCCATTAATCCTAGACTTCCTCCTCCGTAAACTACATGAATGCATTTTTCTCCTAAGGTACGACCCAGTCGTGGTACTTCATGAAGCATGCCTCTTTTCAGAACTAGATCCACCAAAAATGCAGTATGTAAAATTTTTTTGTGGAAGATGATGACTCCATTTTTGAAAAGAAATTTATTTAGAGAGAAAAGAGAAAAGTACAAGTTTGAGGGATGAATAAAAGAAACAAGCACAAAGGTTATTTATAGAAGAAAAGATGAGGAAAAATTGTTTAACAAGTTTGTGATTGCGTTTGATTGTGCTTCAACTACTCAATAGAATAATGAAAGCTTTTATCGCGTATCACATTTTTTATTCAGAAAATCTCACCACACGACAAAAATAAAAGATACTTACGCGTATGTACGGTAGTTGTGATTGTGGCTCACATCTTCCTCGATTTTACGTTCGAAGCGGCCTAAACGCCTTCTATGAGTCGGGAGAAGCTTCCCATCCAATTTTCTTACAAATTGGCAAACGAGGTCTTTTAACGTCGATTCCCAAGACGTTGTTCATATTCGGTTTAAATTTATTCCACAAACATTGAATTCCGTAATACACAAGTCCACTAGGATGCGTGTCAAGAGAAATTTCGATATTATCTAAATTCTCCTTATTCAGACCATCATTAATGAACTGAATTTTATCTTCTCTGTTTGTAGATGGAATTCCTAAAGATCGACATTTTGCATTACAGTTCCATCTAGCACATTTATAGCAAACGGCTAGAATCTTTGCTCGTCGTTTCTTGGCATATGAACTTTTTCCAAGCCCTGGTAAGAATCTAGTTGGTGTTTCTGTGAATTCACCTTCTATTCTTACTTTGGCTTCGATAATGAATCTTATGTCAAAAGGTATGCTTTTATTCGTAAGCAACCTCATCCTTTCAAGCCTTGTCTTGTAAATTTTTAAAATTGCATTTTTGCTTAGAAAGGGAAATCTTTTTTCAATTTTATACAATGTTTCTTCCATGACAAAAAAAAAAAAATTAAAATAAAAAACGATAAAATATCTACAAATATCAGTTGTTTGTGGGAAACTGAAAAATCCGACTTTGATAGTCACGGAGTACCGTTATCCGCCACTTGACCGGACAGAAAAATTATATTTGGCCTAAAACAATCCCCGGCAACGGCGCCAAAATTTGATCGGTCAAAAACTTATCCTAAAAATAGGAGTTCTTGAGTCGCTCGCAAATATATACGAGGTAGAAGTAGTTTGTGGTAAATTCTACCAAGGCCTTTTCTCTCGAGGATTGTCCAACAGGGCTTCGTATAATTTTTTGTTACAAATTGCGAGAAATAAATACTAAAATATTAAAAAAGATATTTTTGGGTTTTTTAAAAATTAACTAAATGCACTATATTTTAAACCAAACTATTTTATATAAGACTATTTTATATAAGACTATTTTATATAAGACTATTTTTAACTAGACTATTTATATTAAGACTATTTATATTAAGACTATTTATACTAGACTATTTATATTAAGACTATTTATATTAAGACTATTTTTAATACTACTAGTTTTAAGAAAACTATTTTTATACTAGACTATTTTTAACTAGTGAAAATGAATAGAATTAAAATGAGTTGGGAATTTATAAAATCTAGGGGATTACGGGTTCATTAAATTAGGTATTTAATTAAGTATAGGAATTGATTTATATGGATATAAAAGAAAAATGAATATTTATCGAGTAATCAACTTTTCACCTCCGTACTTTCGTAATCAAAGATGTCTTAATCATTGTCACTTTTTTAAGATGTTGATAACAAGATTAACACTTGATAGATTGAAAAGATGTGTTTCCAATACACTTAACAATCAATCAAGGAGGTTTCACTAGTAGAAATAGGATATGATCAATCTCTATTTAAACCAATTAGTCCTTTCATTTCTCTAACTTGACTATTTTTAGGATAAACGATCGTTCATCGAGTAATCAACTTTTCACCTCCGTACTTTCGTAATCAAAGATGTCTTAACCACTTTCGCAATCTTAAGATGTTGATAACAAGATTAACATTTGATAGATTGAAAAGATATGTTTCCAATTCACTCAACAATCAATCAAGAAGGTTTCATTAGTAAAAATAGGATATGATCAATCTCTATTTAAACCAATTAGTCCTAAAAATAGTTTAAATCAATCAAATACTCAATATATAACCTAATAGAAATCCCCCTTCCCCTAGGAAGAAAGATTAGCTACTCATCGGTTTATACATACTAAAATTATAATAGAAATAATTGATATATATAATATATATATATATAGAAACTTTTAATTACTAGAACTTAATGACAATAGATAAAACTTACTTGAATATGATGAATCAAAGTGCAAGAAACAAACTTCAAAATATAACTTCAAACTTGTTTAAAGGTTACAAGCTTACAAAATTTGAAAGTAAAACACTAAGTAAAATACTAAGTGCTTATTGATCAAGCACTTTTCAATTACAAACTAAATGAAAGAAAAACTTCAAACCAAAAATAAAATACAAACTAAAATTGAAAGTTCTAAGGAAAATATATTGCTAAAGGAAAGGAGTATTTCTTAGCAAGAAGTTGAGGATTTCTTGGTAAGAATGTGGGTTGGGATTTTTGCAATGGATGAACATGTCCTTTTATAGGTGATTTTCATGAATACAATTGATTATTTAATTCAAAATATCTATTGTAATATCATTTTTTTAATTCTTTGTTCACACATCACTCATGTCTTTGAATTTTCAGATTTTTGACCAAAAATATCTTGTGGTTGATTTCACAAGTTGGTCAAAAGTGGACTAATTTTGCATGGCATCTGTGAAAAACGGCGATGAAAAACGGCTCGGTTGCCCCGTGTTGTGCGCCGTTTTGTGCCGACTCGGTCTCTTCCGGAATACGTGCGAGGACACGGCGCTAAATGCCGGCCGTGTGTGAAACGGCCCAAGACACGGCCTTTGTTGCGCCGTATGTGAAACGGCCTACATAACACGGTCCTGTTTGCGCCGTGTTGTAGGTCGTTTTGCCTTGAAAAATTCCCGTCGTTGGATTTGGTCTTGTTTTCCGTCCTTTTTGATGCTTCATGTCGATGTCAGAAATAACCATTTTTAGCTCATGTTTGGATATATCTGTAAAATATATATTTTTAATCACAAATCAATACAATTATGCCCGGAAAAATGAATATTTTGTATATGAATTTTAGATCAATTATGCACCAATCACGTCACAAGCACATCCCTACTAAATCCTCAAGTCGAAGGTTCACGAATACCTATCACAACCTTTCGATTCCGTCATTGACTGTCCCGGAGTGAAATCCGTGTGACGAATCGAGGGTGAGTCGGTTCGAGTATACTAATCTAATTAGCATACCTATAACGTGTGCTCCCACTAACCATTAGTGTTCGACAGGCACTCTCCATGTCAAAGAACACGTCATACAAGTCTCTACATAAACTTAACGCCCAGTCAAGTTTCATCGACTTGCGAACGATTAAGTATTTGAGCTATAAACCTTTCCAGTGCCGACCCCCTTATCCAATAAGGAGTGGAACGTTTTGCTCTCAAATACACGGACTAGTTTCTATGTGTTTATTTACGAGTTAGGAATGCCAGTAACTACCAGTAAATAAAGAAACATCCATATGCCTTATATAAATGGTTTACATAATTACAAGTACAATGCCCTCACTCAACAACCTCTGAGTGGCATTCGAGGGCATACTCCTAACAATCTCCCACTTGCACTCAATGCCACACACTATGGTATCTAATACCCATGTTCTCCAGATGACGCTCCAAGCTAGTCTGAGATAGTGGCTTGTCGGTGGATCGGCGACGTTGTCGGCCGAGTCTACTCTATGCAAGACAATGTATCCCTTGCGAACAAATTCTCTTACGAGATGATACTTCCTCTCAATATGTTTGGTGCCGTTGTGAAACCTCGGCTCCTTGGCCTCGTGCTGACTCCGTCGTTGTCGCAAAGATGGAACAGCAACTCGGACATGGTATCATTTGAAGTTCTCCTAGAAACTTCTTAATCCAGAACCCTTCCTTGGAAGCCTCCGAGGCCGCTTGATACTCACTGACAGTGGAATCGGCGATCGCGCTTTGCTTGGCACTACGCCAAGATACTGCTCCTCCATTAAGAGTAAATATGTAGCGAAGTGGACATCGAGTCGTCCTTCGGTCCTTGGAAGTCCGAATCGGTGAATCCCACCACATCCAATTCTCCACCGCCATACATCGTAACCATATCTCTAGTCCTTCTTAAGTACTTGAGAACGTTCTTTACGGCACCCAATGTTCCCTACACGGGTTTGCTCGAAACCTACTCACCACGCTTACGGATGCGCGATGTCGTCTTGTACACAACATAGCATACATAAGGCTACCCACGGCCGAAGCATATGGTATATTACTCATTTCCTTTCGTTGTTCCTCACTTTGAGGACACATCTTCAAGGTGAGTTTTATTCCATGTTGCATCGGTAGGAACCCTCTTTTAGAATCATCCATCTTAAATCGCTTTAAGATCTTATCTATATAGAGGGCTTGGGAAAGGCCTATTGTTCTCTTCGCTCTATCCCGGTAGAGTCGAATTCCAAGAATATAGGTTGCTTCTCCCAAGTCTTTCATGGAGAAATTACTCGAAAGCCAAGCTTTTACAGAACTGAGCATTCCCACATCATTTCCTATTAGTAGAATATCATCCACATATAGTACTAAGAATGCGATCTTGCTCCCACTAACCTTCTTGTATACACAAGGTTCCTCTTCATTTTGCACGAAGTCAAACTCTTTGACCGCCTCGTCAAAACGAAGGTTCCAACTACGCGACGCTTGCTTCAGTCCATAAATGGAACGTTGAAGCTTGCACACTTTCTGAATATCGACTTCGGACACAAAGCCTTTAGGCTGCTCCATATAGATTTCCTCCTCGAGGAATCCATTAAGGAAAGCCGTCTTTACGTCTATTTGCCATATCTCATAATCGTGGTAGGCAGCTATAGCAAGCATCATGCGAATAGACTTGATCATGGCTACGGGCGAGAAGGTATCGTGGTAATCGATCCCTTCCTTTTGGGTATAACCCTTTGCCACAAGCCTGGCCTTATAGGCGTCAACCTTGCCATCACCATCAGTCTTTCTCTTGTAGATCCACTTGTTCCCAATAGGCACTATGCCCTTGGGGCGGTCTACTAGAGTCCGACTGATTGACATGCATCGAGTCTATCTCGGCTTCCATAGCTTCACGCCATTTCGCGGAGTCTACATCCACCATCGCTTGGTCATAGGTTGTTGGGTCGGTCTCTTGGCTATCACTTGGAACCTCATGGAGACCCGGCTCCTCCAAGTGCACAAGCCCATACCTCTCGTAAATGAGACACCCTACTAGACCTACGAGGTGGTTGTACTTGTGTTTCGAAAGTTCGGTTCCAGTTTCTTGCACAGTGTCTCCCGAGGAGTTTCATTGTATTCTTCTAAAGAAATACTTCTACCGCTCCGCCTTCTGAATGAACTCATCTTCCAGAAGTGTGCTTGTAAAGCAACAATGATCCTTCGATCTTCTTCAGGCATGTAGAATAGATATCCCATTGTCCCAGACGGGAATCCAATGAAACGTCCCTTCGCAGACCTAGCTTCCAACTTTTCCACCTTAGTCTTCTTGACATAGGCGGGACATCCCCAAATCCTAATATGATTAAGACTTGGTTTCCTTCCTTCCCACATCTCATGTGGAGTTTTAGGAACGGATTTAGAAGGACATCTGTTCAAGATATACGCGGCGATCAGAGTGCATACCCCCACAGGTAAATCGGCAAGTCAGTATAGCCCAGCATGGAACGGACCATGTTCAACAGGGTCCTGTTCCTTCTTTCTGACACACCATTTAACTGAGGAGTACCTGGAGGTGTTAGTTGTGAAACTATTCCATGTTCCTTAAGGAACTTGTCAAACTCCATACTCATATACTCGCCACCTCGGTCCGACCGAAGTGCTTTGATATGATTACCAGTTTGTTTCTCGACTAGGGCCTTGAATTCCTGGAATTTCTCAAAGGCCTCGGATTTATGTTTCATTAAGTATACATAACCATACCTAGTATGATCATCTGTAAACGTAATGAAATATTGATATCCGTCACGTGCTGCTTCCAAAGCACCACAAACGTCAGTATGGATTAATCCCGATTTATCGGGCTCTTTCAAAAGTCCCTGTGAAGGGGGACTTAGTCATTTTGCCTTTAAGGCAAGATTCACAAGTAGGAAATGGATCCGATCCCAATGGACCCATAAGTCCATCTTTTTCCATCTTGTAAACCTTGGTCTGACCAACATGACCAAGTCTTAGATGCCATTTCAAAACTTGATTAGTTTCATCCCTACCACGTTTTCTAGTCATAGTATTCACAACTACTTTGTTGCTGAGATTTAGATGATACAATCCATTCAACAATGTAGCAAGACCACTAGTGTATTTCTAAAATAAATTTTGCAGGATCCATCACCAATGAATAATTAAAAGACTTTTCGTTCCATGACCGGAATGGATACAATGTTTTTGTGCCCCTTGGGCAACACAATTACATCTTCTAAATTCATAACAAAACCGGATTCTAAACCCAAAAGAAGTGATCCTATGTCGGTTGCCTCGACACTATGCCCGCTACCGACTGTGATCATGACTTCTCCAGCTCCAAGCTTCCTACTTTGTTCCAGATCCTGATTCACGGTACAAATATGAGAACTAGCACCAGAATCCGATATCAGAAGTAGAAAATACAAGAGCGAACAATTTGTTTCCAAAACTAAAAGTTACAGACGAAGTGCCATGAAGAATCGGACAGTCTCTAGCCCGGTGGCCCACTCACCGCACTTGAGACAAGCATCCTTCTTCTTCTTGTTCTTCGAACCATCGGGGCCTTGCCCTTTCCCTTAAGGTCCTTAGCTTGCGGTCCAGTCCGCTTCTTGGTGTTTTTCTTCTTATTCTTAGACTTAGAAGTCCGGAAGAAATCACAAGTGCATACTCCTTCATCCGCGGTGTCTTCATCCGAGGCGAGCGGTCACCAGCTTGTACATTAGCCCGGCTAAGTTACATGCAATCTCATTGCGATTAAAGTTCATAACAAACTGTGAGAAGGAATCGGGGAGAGACTGTAGGATAAGGTCGGTTTGGAGAGAAGTATCCATTTTAAAATCAAGAGCCTCCAATCTCTCGATCATGGATATCATTTTAAGGACGTGTTCCCCAACCTTCTCACCTTCCTTCATCCTTGCACCGAATGAGCTTGCTTGGATATCTCATATCTAGCGATTCATTGTGCTCACCATAAAGTTCGGTTAAGTGAGATAGAATCGCCAGCGAAGTCATTTTCTCATGAGCTCTCTAAGCTCATTAGACATGGAAGCCATCATATAAGCACGGACTTTCACGTCATCCTTAACCCACTTTTCGTGGTTTTCAATCTCTTCTGATTGGCTCGGTCCGCATAGAAGGCGCCGGAATGTCCGTCTCCAAGACGTATCCCGGTGCCTCTATACCGAGGACAATCATCGATTATGGAGCCAATCCACAAAGTTAGGTCCCATTAAGGTGTTCTTTTCGAGTAGAATTGCGAGTGGATTCATTGTCATATTGAGATTTGTCTGCATTAAGTATAACAGATTAATTAGTGACTTGTTATATTATGATCGAGTATAGAATTAAGGTCCTTACTATTCTTGTTACCCAGCTCCCACTATTTTATCGGAATAACACACTCCCATGTGAAATCCGAAGTATCGTCGCTCTACTTCATAGTGGTGATCGAGTTCTTTATAAATCTTAATAGAGGGCAACCGAATGTGTTTCTAGTCTATTAATTTTCATAAAGTGGTGTCCAACACCAACCCATCTAATGGATGATTCGATCTTCTTTTCCCCTTGTTCACTCCCCTCAACCTATACGGTTTCTATGGTTCGTGAACAAGTTAAGTTTATACCATCGACGCAATCGGTTTCACAATTGAATCTTATCCAGAACCTATCGGGTTTCTAGGGATAAAATTTGCTCCAACCGAAGGCATCCAATGTGCTCCATTAATTTATCCGTCCTCCCGAACGACTACCCCGATAACTCGGAAGCATAGCACATCCGGTTTGGATTTCAATTTCCCGAAAACTCGATGGAGGGAAGGAAAACCTTGAAACCTTATAAACTTAATTATTTGTTGTGGGAGAATTATCGCGATTAACGTTACACTTTGCACATTAATCGTTTAAGCGCGTTTGTGGCATTCATACAATATGAAACAACCATTCACAACCTAGTTGCTACCAACATGTGGTTCATGGACCGTTCCTAGAAAACAAAAACTCCGTAATCTAATTACAAGTCTTCATCTTGAATCTTCGTCTTCTCGAAATGGATCTTCCTCCGGTCTTCGTCATTACATATAAATTTTACATCAAAAATTGCATCCTAGATACAAACATTTCTAGTAAAATAAATAGGCTCAAAACGGCCTTTACAACCCAATCGAATAAAACGAACGATTCAAAAAACTAAGTCCACGAACCACATCCCCATTCAAAAGCATTCATTCAATAAATACTAAATAAATGGAAAGCGTAGAGATACATTGATCCAATCAACAATACGAACCGATCCAATCGATTCACACAATCGGTAATATAATAACGTTCAAAATAATTCGGTCGACCATAAATATTCCAATTAATCAAATTTCCCTTATAAAATGAAATACCATAAATCATTTTAATCATATTAAATACAATTTAACATGCGGGAGATTAATTTTCAAGAATACACGAAAAAATCGAGCCGGGGCGAAAAATGGCCTCCCATGGCCGAGTCATCACGGCACCTTCCGCCGATCGGCTGGCATGGCCGAGTCACGCTCGGCGGCTACCGGCCAGCACGGCCCGTGTCTCCCGACACGGTCGGGTCTGCCTGGCGCGGCTGGGATCGCCGACACGGCCCGTGTCACTGCACACGGCCGAGTCACCCCTGGCAGCTTCTCGCCTTTGTCCGAAAAGTCGTCCGACGACGATTCGAGCTCGATTTTCGACCGGATATCAATATCAATATTTTTCAACATTCATATCTTCAATATAAATCATATTTCCAAGAAATTAAGATTTATATTTAGACATAAACTTACGAAAAATATAACTACAACGAACGTAAAAATATATACCACGATTATGACTAAAATGATTCCAAATCATTCACCATCTAATCAAGCATTCCAAATGCCAATATCGTATATACGATCGCAAGACCTACGCTCCGATACAACTGTTGGGATTCGGTGCCTAAAACGAAGGCCCAGCGGAAGCGGTAAAACGAAAATTAATTCGATCCGAATCCCTACGAGGATCGATCAAGCTACGTATATACGAATATATAAACGAAAAGCAAGAGTCGTAAGAAACTAACCCTCGAAGTCCGTTGATTAAATGGCAACCTTCTCTTGAGCTATTCCCCAAGCTTTAGTTTGATCTCTACGAGTTCAATCCGCTCCAAGCCCTTGAACGATCCAACGCCGAAAGCACCGCGTCTCTACTTGCCACGCGCCGGAAAAACGATCGGAATAACAACACTTGATTAACCTCTAAGGTTACGGCTAGAATCAAGTGATGAAGCTTTTATTACTACACTCTAAGTGTATAATATATCTCTCAATAATTTTCTCTCAATTTTCTCCAAGAAAAATGAAGAAGAAGTGAATGAAGAAGATGAAGAATGAGTGTTAAACTCAAAGTCTATCTCTCTCTCTCAATCCTCACGTTGGAAACTTGGAATGAATGAGTGAGAGATGTCTTCTTCTTCATTTATTCAACTCTTCACATATTACATCTCATTATTATGAGAATCAAAGCCCCACCACCTCAATGATCAAAACATAAAGAATGGAACAAGGGTCCATATGAAAGTGGGTGGAAATGTGGGGGGCGGCCCATGTAGAAATCGGACAAGTTCGGTTCGTTTCGGACTCCCGCGAGTCCAAACAGATAAACTCCGATTCCGTTCCGATGTATTTGTGTCGTTTAATTAATCCAATTATTTAAACATATCAAATACAAAATAACATAATTAATTTCTCCAAGAAATAATTATATTCATGAATTAAATTAATCACCCGGTGAAATATTTAATTCATTAGGCCGTAAATCAATTTATCCGATAAATTGATTTAAACATCCAATGTCCCAAATTAGATATCCAATATCTAATATTCATAATGAGAGAATTAGCTTAATTCATTCTGTCGTCAATCCTAATGCGCGACTCGGTAGGTCCGTCTCGATCGAGAATGGGAGGAACCAAAGAGTAGTAGCACCACCTAGCCACTGGTGGCCTACATCTGCTCTCGATCGAGAACGAATGATTGGGATCATTCAAGAAACATTCTGTTGTGAATACCGGTATACGTATAAACCCTTCTTTCAAATATCCCGATCAAGTTATAGGGTCACGGTCGACCAAACCCTATCTCAGATTGACGCTATGCATGCGTTAATGCAAATCGAGATCATCGAGCTCTCGTGTATCTAATACTGACTAGCTCCAATGCTTTGGCCAAAGACTTATGATCTCATCGCAATAACCGCATAGGACATTATAACCCGTTCACTAACAGGAGAAAGAATTCTATCTTGGTATTCGGTAGGACTGCTACTTGCCCGTCAAGATGCACGTCGAGGTTGACCCCGCCTTCCGGTTTACAGGTCGAACTACTCTAATGAAAATCTTGACGTCACAAGCACATCCCTACTAAATCCTCAAGTCGAAGGTTCACGAATACCTATCACAACCTTTCGATTCCGTCATTGACTGTCCCGGAGTGAAATCCGTGTGACGAATCGAGGGTGAGTCGGTTCGAGTATACTAATCTAATTAGCATACCTATAACGTGTGCTCCCACTAACCATTAGTGTTCGACAGGCACTCTCCATGTCAAAGAACACGTCATACAAGTCTTTACATAAACTTAACGCCCAGTCAAGTTTCATCGACTTGCGAACGATTAAGTATTTGAGCTATAAACCTTTCCAGTGCCGACCCCCTTATCCAATAAGGAGTGGAACGTTTTTCTCTCAAATACACGGACTAGTTTCTATGTGTTTATTTACGAGTTAGGAATGCCAGTAACTACCAGTAAATAAAGAAACATTCATATGCCTTATATAAATAGTTTACATAATTACAAGTACAATGCCCTCACTCAACAACCTCTGAGTGGCATTCGAGGGCATACTCCTAACATATTTTATCATGTGTTGTTGTGCATATGTATATTGTTGGTTATCCATCTCATGTTGATCTAGTAGGATCATCAGAGGATCTATGCTGAGGGCGCTGGATCATGGGATTTCCATTGAGTATACATTGTTGTTATTGGTTTGAGCATATTGACGTTGTCATATGAGTATGCATTTGTAGGTCTTGTGTTAGGACCGTGTACGTATGTTGTTGATCTGATCTTGGATTGGACTGACGTGATTTCGTCGTGGCAGTTCATATATTGAGGTATGTTCCGTATTTCCTTTGGTATTTGTCTTTTGATGGACAATCGGTTATCATCTTGGGATTTGATGATGCTATCCGATGGATCGTATTGGTCAGAACTGGTATATTTCCGTATCGTGAATTGGTAATGATAGTCGAGAATCTTGAGTATTGTTTGAGGTACATACAGATATTATGTTCGAGTTTATTGGTTAATGGAGTACGAGATGTGAAAAGTGATAATGGTTATTCTGACGAGAGTTGTTTGAGTAAGTAAAGTTACTACAATAAGATTACATTGGTCGTATTCTTATTTTGTATTCTCATTGGTCTGTAATTATTACTGTGACGTGACGGTTATCATTGTTGGATATTATGGCTGACCCCGTCGTGGGATTTCTTTTTAGGTTCTTGAGATATTGAGCTTGTAGCAGTCGTGGAGAGATGAGCTTCCCGGAGGGTACTGGCTAGGGCATGTAATTGTGTTCTGAGTTCCTGATCAGTTGTTATATTCCGCTGCTAGAGTATTTTTAATTGTTTGTCTTTTCCGCTGCGTGAGTGTTTTTAAATGTCTGTTTGGTATCTGGTAACTTAGGTTACTTTGGCAATCATTTTCTAAACTCTTTTGTCGATACGTGTAAGCGATAGCTTAACGTATGTTTTTAAACTGTTGAGTTCTGGCATTTCAGGCCTTGTCCTTTCAAACGTGATTTTACGACGGTTTTGATAAACAGATTTTATATAGTCTTCGAATGTTTTAAAGATAGTACCGTCGTCGACCTCTTGGGCATTTGTAAATGTTGCGAAAATTTCCTTTAGCCTTGTGGGTTCCATCTCGGGGCCCACGACGCTGTAATATTCCCGGTTAAATCTGGGGTTGTTACATCCGAGACCATGACTGTTGATAGGTGCTCTTGGAGGCGCCAGATCAGATTTGTGGATTCTTTTGTAGGGAGCGGTGCTGTAGTTGAGAGCGTCAGGGTGGGGTTGTCTCGGTTAGCTTTGACCTAGAGCATTACACTTTTTACTTTTACTGTATATTTGATCCTATTGCCTTCTGCGTGTGGTGTTTTTGACAGAGAGTTGTGCGCAGAGTCAACCTCTCTTCAGTTAGAGCAGTGTTCATCGAGAGTGCAGTTGCCAAAGTCCCCTTAGGTAAGTCTCATGTGAATTAAACCATGGGCTCAGGTATAGTCGTGAGATTTCTCGTATCATATGCTTTTTTGTATATACCACTCTATACTTTGTTGTGCACTAAGTTGGAGGTCTTCACGGAAACAGCCTCCCTACCGTAAAAAATAGGGGCATGGTCTGCTCTGAGCGAGATATACTGGGTATGTTTGGTTTGGTTTGGTTTGGTTTCATTAAACACATGTTTGATATTAATAGAAGTTATTATATTAGATTTATAATTAAATTTATTTATTCTAACAGTTATCAAATCCATCCTGATTGATCGCATTGCAAAATAAAAATAAATATTTTTTATTTTACGCATGATAATTAATTAAGTAATACTATGGTTTAATAATATGGCAACGTGAATTAATGAAACATGCGAGTTAATAAGGGCAAAGCGGATAAAATGTGCTTTGAGACACCAAAGAAAGCATCCATTTGCTGTTTCACAACACATTTTATTCAGAAGATAAAAATATTCAACCGACCAATAATAAAATAAATTCCTTATATAAATGAGTTATTCACGAGGTCCAAATAAAGTTATCTATCAAATATTATTATTAAGCTGAAAAACAATTGAAAGAGTGAACTGGACACAGTGCATAATGCTAATGAATTAGACATGTACTACTCTACACCGTTTCATGTATGCTCCTAGCCATGGTTTGGGATGGAAAAGCAGTAAAATTAACAGCCCATAGGGCCGTTCCCGACCTTCTGTAGGCTCGGAGCCAGGTGACAAATTTGGGCCCCTTTATATATACATTTTTTTTTTTTTTTGAAAATTAGAGACTAGATGTAAAGGAGTTAGTCGGCAAAATAAAGTATGTCATTAATCAAAAAAGTTTCTTTCGCCGAACTTTAGGGAGAGGCAAAAAATCATTAATGACAACATCAACATCAATGTTTCCTAAAATTTCTTTCATAATAGATAAAAGGCAAAATAGTTCTACTAAAAACTCAAGTTTGGCTTTTTTATCACTTAAGGGTCTAAACTTTAAAGTGTATCAAAGTAGGACTCAAGTTTATTTCGTTATACACATTAGGGATTCCGTTATTTTTAATCCATAAAGTTTTAACGGATTGCTGACATGGCCGTTAAGTACCACGTATCAGCATTTTATTGGAAAAATAATAATTTTTTTTTAATTTTTTGTGATAATAATAAAATAACAATAAAAATATAAAAGTCTAAAAAATATAAAAAATAAAAAAATCTGGATTTGTTTTTTAAAAAAATGGAAACTTTATCTTTTTAAAAAAGAAACCGGAAAATTAGTATTTAAAATCGGATGTTTTTATTTAAAGTTTGAAAATAAAAAATAAAAAATATAAAAATTTGGCATCTAATTTATAAAATGTTTTTTAAGAAAATTGGGATATTTGATAGGACGAAAATAGTTTGCTAAAATCATTGTTAATTATAAGGTTTTAATGAATTTTCTGTTGGCACACTTGGTTATTTTTTATCTATTTATATTTTGGATGCAATTTACTTCACTCGGCAATTTGTTGTTTAATTTAGGTGTTTGATGGAGTTTTTAAGCTTAAGGAATAATTTGGATCATCAAACGGACCAAGCCAAGGTGATTTGGGATTAAAATGAAGAAAATGTCGCGCGACACTGGGAGGCTCAATGTCAGTTCGGTGACCCAGTGTCAGTCCTGTTTCGAAAATAATCTTACTTGGGGCCCAAGAAACGACTCCAAACCGCCCCAATCAGTTCCACAAGGCAATAAATCGGTCCCTAGGCTAGGAAAAGGAATTGGAATAGATTTGGGAAGAGAGACTACAAGAAAATCAAAACTCAAGAAGGATAAGAAGGAAGGAGATCCAATTAAAGAAGGAAACTAAGAGATAAATAATTATTATAAAATGAGATGACTGCTGGAATTATTTTCATCTTGGATCATCAATTTTTACGACTGGAGCAGAAGAAGCAAAAGAAGACGACCGAACCAAATTCTCGCCGGAGCAACCGAGCCGATTCCGACGTGCGAAGAAGAAGACTACACCGTTTGAATTTCTTTCTTCTCATGTCTATTATTAATTTGTTGTTTTCTAAAGCCAACATGTCCGGGTAATTTTCTATTCTAGTTCTTAGTGAAGTTTGAAACCGTATTCGAATTATTCATGTTTTAATCTCGTAGCGTATTCTCAACTCGAATTCTCTTGAATTACTTTTGTGTTATTGAATTCACAACTATGCCATTTAATTTATTGATTTGGTTTGGCCAACTAGATTAGGAGTTTTATGTCTTATGCTAGAAATTGAGTTGTAATCCGTAATTGTTGCAATTTTAATTTCACAAATAGCAAACAATTGATTTTTCCCAATTGAGTAACACAAAATCGAGATCCCTTAAGTCGAGCTTAAGAACTTAATATCTTGCCTATTCCATTATTTTAGGTTTTTAATGCATCTAGCGAGCGAGATTTGAAGAGCTTGTTTTGAATCCACCGCATAAATAGGTTCGATTAAAGAGCTTGTTTTAATTGAATAAACTTAAGAAATAATTGGGGTCAACAGAGCTTGTTGTTGGCTTCGGAATAGGAGTTCATGAGATGAGGGAAGAGATAAGCACTGCATTGAAACTTGAATTAATTCGAAATGGTGGATAACGGAGCTAAGGACTACATTATTCCTCAATTGATATTTTCAACTTTTTATTTCCTTTGTTTATTTTATTTTATCTTACGCAATTTATTTTAGTTAAGATCAGAAATAACCCCCCCCCCTTTCGTTTTATTTTATTGCACTAAGTACTTAATCCTTAAATAGTATAATTGATTTACCGTTCTCCGTGGGATCGACCCTCACTTGCCGATACTACTAGTTAGTAGAAGTAAGTCAAGGAAATTAAAAATAACTAATTTTGACGTGTCACGACAGCGCGGTCAAAATTTTAGCGCCGTTGCCGGGGAGCAGTGTTAAATTAATTTTAGTTATTTTAGGTTAAAAACTTTCTGCAATGTCGACACTGGGTCACCCAGTGTCAGTTCTGGAAATTTATTATAATTGTCAGTTGTACACTAATCCGTTTGTTTTAGCTTTGCATGCATACAAGGTCCCGGGGGGATAAAGACTTACAATATTTTCCAGAAATCACCAAACGAGATCGAGTTTTCAGGCGAAAAGCAAAAGAAACCAAAGAAGCAGAGCACTTATCATTTTCTTTCGAAACATCACCCAGCGAGTCGGAGGACGAAATTGGAGTCATGGCAAATAACGCTGAAAAGACGGTGAAGCAAATAGCCAACCCAGAGCTACCTCAACAACCATTGTGCATCACGATCCCAGCTATTGACAACAACAACACCTTTGAATTGAAGTCGGGATTGATTCACTTGCTACCTGCATTTCATGGTCTATCAGGAGAGGATCCACACAAACATCTCAAGGAATTCCATGTCGTTTGTTCAAGCATGAAGCCGAACGGTGTCACCGAAGAACAAATCAAGCTTAGAGCCTTCCCATTCTCATTAAAAGATTCGGCTAAGGATTGGTTATTTTATTTACCATCGGCCACCATCACAACGTGGAACGAGATGGAGAGCTTATTTCTACAAAAATATTTTCCAGCCTCTCGAGCAGCCAACCTAAGGAAAGAAATATGTGGTGCAAGGCAAATGACCGGAGAAACGTTGCATAAATATTGGGAACGATTCAAACAATTGGTATCTCGATGCCCGCAACATCAAATTACCGAGCAGCTCCTTATTAAATATTTTTACGAAGGACTTAATCCGATGGAGCGAAACACGATAGATGCTGTAACACCCCCAAGACATTCAGGGCATATTACAGCGCCGTGGACCCCACACTGTGGAATCCACCATGCTAACGTACCAAACACGACATTCGACAACGACAAGCAATCATCAATAAAGCGACAATTCAAATAAAAGACTACAAACCGATAAATAAAATCTGACATCAAATCCATTTTCCAAAACGGGAACACAACATTAACAATTTCAAACAGGAAGTACTCGAGTACTTAAACTAATTTTATAATACAGAAATCCCAAAATCAGACATCAATAATAACTGACAGACAGAACACCAATAATCAACTACTGGACAATATCATGCTTGCCCATCATCCTCATACGGCTCGGGTGCTCGCTTGTCCCCACGATCAATACCTGAAATACAAAAAGTATTTCCCCCATTTAAGAGGTTAGCGACAACTACTAGTGCAAGTACAATCCATTTGAACTACATTCTAATCAGATGAATATATGCGCCAAAAGTCATTTTAGAAAACGTTTTATATTCCGGAATATTTACGATGTACAATCACAAAACACATTATCTCCAACAATTATAATTCAAAGTTAACCTTGGTACGAGACTCACGGCCACCGTACCCCGCAGAGCCCCGTCGGACATCCCTGGGTGGTTAACCACAGTTCGTGATACGCACACACATGGAAATACGTATCCCTAGATGCCCCATCGGACCGTCCCTAGGTGAACATACACATATCCATCCACAACAACCACGATACAACTATAATTCAAATACTAGAACATGTAAACAAATGTAAAGTACTTGCCTTTGTGACATCTTCGAAGAGTCGGAAGTGAAAAATGACTATGGATGATCCGAGTGGAAGACGACGGTTCCTAACGAAGAATTAACATAACTCAGCCCCAACGGACATCAAAAATCGAAAGGAATACTCCCATAACCCCGATTACAATTCACGACAATAGACGTTCAATCGATACGGGCGAGGGTTTACGCAAAATCTCCCCGTATTGATAATTCACGAATTAAAATCAAGGAAAATGGATTTGAAATCATCCAATAACCACAATCGGTAAGGAATATCATAACATAATTGAACAATTCGGAACTAATCCCTAGAATCCCGAAAAACCCCCAAATTAGACAAGTTAGGGTTCCTGAAGAAAATACCTCGGATTCGGACGATGGAGGATGATTATGCTGATGGTGATATGCTAATACGATTCTATGGTGATGGAACACGAAGAATTCTCCGATCAAAACCGAAGGAAATCGCCTCTGGAGTCGCCCCGAGAAGAAAACGAAAGAAAAGAGAGAGAAAATGAGGTGTTGACCTCGCGCATTGCTTTAAAATGCAGGGTCACATTACGGCCAGAATAGGATACTTACGGCCGTAACATGGCCAACTTACGGTCAGACCGGGTGTTACGGCCGTAACACCTCATCGATGCAGCTTCTTGCGGCTCTGTCCAAACGATTCCGGACGACCCCGAAACTCGGACCTGCTATCGAACCAAAAATACGACTACGAAGAATATTCGATGACGAGTCTAACCATCACAAGAAAACATCAATCCGACTACCCGGGAATCCGAAATACGACAACGAATATGAAATTCCCTAAACTTATAGGAAATTACGAAAATGGCCCAAGTGCCCGAAAATCACGATACGACGTCGGATTTACAAACTGAAAGTCTCAACACGACCAACTCAATCATACGAACTTGTACAAACCAAGAAACAACGGAAACGAACGAGTTTTACGAGAATCGAACGTTCATACGGCAAAACATATCATAAAATGAAATCACGTGAAAACATCACCAAAACTCGTCCAAATGGAAAAACTCCAAGAATAAAGTAGATTCAAAATGTCGAAACGGTTACAAGCGAGTCGATAAAAATAGACATACACCAAAAATGGAAACTGCTAAAAATGGAAAGTTACGGATATTACATTCTCCCCCTCTAAAATAAAGTTTCGTCCCGAAACTTAAGAATCAAAAAGCTCGAGGTGCCTCGAACGCATATCCTCCTCTAACTCCCACGTCGCTTCTTCTACTCCGTGTCTCGACCATTACACCTTAACCAAAGGAATGGTTTTGTGCCTTAACTGTTTGTCTCGATGCCCCAAAATCTTGACGGGCCTCTCTTCAAACGTAACATCTTTCTCGATCTCCACGTCTCCAAAGTCAATAATATGGGACGGGTCCGGAACGTACTTCCTCAATTGGGAAACGTGAAATACGCTATGAACATGACTCAGCGACGGAGGTAAAGCCAAACAGTATGCCAACTCACCGACTCTCTCCAATATCTCGAAAGGCCCAATATACCTCGGGCTGAGCTTCCCCTTTTTTCCAAAACGGAAAACTCCCTTCGTCGGAGACACTCTCAACAGAACATGATCTCCCACCTCAAACTCCAAAGGTCGACGCCTAACATCCGCATAAGACTTTTATCGACTCTGAGCAGCCAACATTCTCTTTCTAATCAACTCAACTTTCTCCCTCGTCTCTAACACGAGGTCTGGTTCGGTGCCAACTAAATCGGACGGCTCATCCCAACATATCGGTGATCGGCAACGTCGGCCATAAAGTGCCTCATACGGTGCCATCTTAATCGACGCGTGCCAGCTATTATTATAAGTAAACTCAATTAAGGCCAGATGTCCCTCCCAGTCACTACTCCAATCTAACGCACACGCGCGCAATATATCCTCGAACGTCTGAATAGTACGCTCGGACTGCCCATCGGTTTGGGGATGGAAAGAAGTGCTCAAACGTAACTGTGTCCCCCAATGCCTTATGTACCGCCTGCCAAAAATGCGATACAAATCGGCCATCTCTGTCCGAAATAATGGTCTTCGGCGTATCATGAAGTCTCACTATCTGCGCGATAAAAATACGAGCCAATTTTTCTGGACCCCAAGTATCCTTGATGCCCAGAAAATGCGCCGACTTAGTCAGTCGGTCTACAATCACCCACACCATATTCATACCAGTCTTCGTCCTCGGTAAACCCGTGACAAAATCCATAGAGATATCCTCCCACTTCCACTCCGGGACGGAAAGTGGTTTCAACAGCCCGGCTGGCCGCTGATGCTCAATCTTGACTTGCTGACAAGTCAAACACTTAGCCACAAACTGAACTACCTCATTTTTCATGTCGTTCCACTAGAAATTTTTTCTCAAATCTTTATACATTTTACTCGAGCCCGGATGGACTGAGTAAGGCGACGCATGAGCCTCTCGCATAATACTCTGTCTCAATCCCGAGTCGTTCGGAACACACAGCCGACCTCGGAATCTCAACACACCGTCCTCATGAATAATGAATCCCGGGGCTTTCCCCTTCCCCACACCCTCTCGAAGCTGAATACACATCGGGTCCTCCAACTGTCCCGATTTAATGTCATCGACCAGAGATGAAGAAATCTCAAGAGTACGCAACTACCCGGAACTCTCTGGTAGTACAACCTCAATGCTCAACCTCATAAACTCTCGCTGAAGTCCCGACTGGGCCGTAAGTAACTCAAGCGCCCGAAGCGCTACCGATTTCCGGCTCAAGGCATCTGCTACCACATTAGCCTTGCCCGGATGATAAAGGATCTCGAGATCGTAATCCTTAATCAATTCCAACCATCTCCTCTGTCTCATATTAAGCTCTTTCTGCATAAAAATGTACTTCAGGCTCTTGTGATCGGTGAAAATCTGACACGACGAGCCATACAAGTAATGACGCCAGATCTCAATGCAAATACAACTGCGGCCAACTCAAGATCATGTGTAGGGTAATTCAACTCATACGGTTTCAACTGACGGGAAGCATAGGCAATCGTCCTACCATGCTGCATAAGTACGCATCCGAGCCCTTGGCCCGAAGCATCACTAAAAACAGAGAAACCCTCATTACCACTCGGTAAAGTCAAAACAGGAGCGGTCGTCAACCGCTTCTTCAACTCCTCAAAACTATTCTGTCTCTCATCGGTCCACACAAACTTCTATGACTTCTGTAACAGCTGAGTCAGCGATCGAGCGAGCTTAGAGAACCCCTCAACGAATCTACGGTAATACCCGGACAAACCCAAAAAACTGCGGACCTCCTTCACGTTCTTGGGCGGCGCCCAATCCAACACTGCCTCTACCTTATGTGGGTCCACACGAACACCCTCGGCCAAGATCACATGACCGAGAAACATAACCTCCCGTAACCAAAACTCACACTTTGAGAACTTCGCAAAAAGATGCTGACTTCTCAAAATATCTAACACGATATGCAAATGACGGGTGTGTTCCTCCTCGTTCCTCGAGTAAATCAGGATGTCATCGATAAAAACGACCACACACTTATCGAGGTACTCGATAAAGACTTTGTTCATAAACTGCATGAACACGACTGGGGCGTTGGTTAGCCCAAAAGGCATAACCACGAACTCGTAGTGACCATATCTTGCCTGAAAGGCCGTCTTCGGAATATCGGTATCCTTCACTCGGAGCTGATAATACCCCGATCTCAAATCAATCTTCGAAAACACGGTTTCCCCTTGCAACTGATCAAACAAGTCATCAATCCTCGGGAGCAGATACTTGTTTTTGATGGTCACTTTGTTCAATTCTTGGTAGTCGATACATAAACGTAGTGACCTATCCTTCTTCTTCACAAGCAGGACCGGTGCGCCCCAAGGTGAAGCACTCGGTCGAATATACCCCATGTTCAGCAACTCTCCCAACTGTTTCTTCAGCTCCAGCATCTCGGCAGGCGCCATACGGTATGGTGTCTTAGAAATCGGTGCTGTACCCGGCTCTAAATCGACGGTAAACTCAACCTCTCGGTCTGGCGGCAAACCCGGCAACTCGTCTGGAAAGACGTCGGGATACTCACACACTACCGGAATAGACGAGAGCTCGACTCCCCCTTCTCCCAATCTCAAGGCGTAACACCAATACCCCGTGCAACCTCCCCAAAGAAGTCTCACCGCCCTCAAGGCGCTGATCAGTAATCTCTGGCTACTCCGCTTACGCCCCACAAAAGAATGCTCGGTACCGTCAAAGGCTAACATCGAAACAGTTCTCGTTCTATAATTCATGATCGCCCCATGACGGTCCAGCCAATCCTCACCCAGAATCAAATCTTCATCTCTAATGTCTACCGCAATCAGATTAGAAGGCTAAACCCTCCCCGCGATACTCACTGGAAAATCTCTAATCTCACGATCCCCCACGATGCTATCCCCACTAGACAGTTTAACAACAAATGGTTCACATGCAACCAAGCAATCAACATGCAGACGACGCACACAATCCATAGATATAAAAGAATGCGTAGCACCAGAATCGAACAATACGGAAACGGGATGATCAAGGATGTGGACGGTGCCTGTAGCCACCGTCGTGTCAGGATCTCCTGCTCGTCTCATATCATACACTCGGGGCGGAACAGACCCCGCACTAGAAGGTCCCCCTCTAGAAGGCTGCCCGCGTCCTCGGCCTCTACCAAAACTCTGCTGCGGCTGAGGAACTGTCGGTGCCTGATTCACACTCGGCTCTCCCGCAGCTGGGGCTGATATCTGAGTAACTGGAGCCCGAGCTGCATCCGTACAAAACTTAGCACGATGACCCATCCGGCCACAAGCAAGACACTGAATCGGAGGCCTATCACACTCACTCATCATGTGGCCCGGATGACTACAGTTGAAGCACGTAGGACCACGAACGGAACCGGTAGGAGTAGACCTAGAACCGTTTCCTCGCCCAACTGATGGCAACTGACTCCCGAAGACTCGCGAACCAGACTGAGCCTTCGGATACCCTCCTGACTTGCCTCCCGAAAACTGACCGGAGGTCTTCTGCTTCTTTCCTTTGGTTGTCGTCTCTGTCGCAGAAAACGACATCTCATAAGACATCACTTTATTCTGATACTCTTTTAAAGTCGTGCACCCCAGACCAGACATGTAGTGGCGCACCCTCGGTTTCATCCGCATATCAAAGTGGCGGATCTTATCAAGCTCATCTCGGACTTGGTTTCTCACATAATGCAGCTGTTGATTGTAGTCTTTGATAGCTTGAGAAATAGGAACATCTTGGGGCTTAGCCTCAAAGAAGGCTCGGATCCTCCCCCCTTTCACTGGCCACGGACAGAATTCATCTTCCATCAGATCCCGAAACTCTGCCCACGTGGCTGCCCGGTCACGCAGTTTTACCGCTTGCCACCACGTTGCTGCCTCCTTGGCGAGGAAGTACTGAGCAATGGGTACTTTCCTCTCCTCAGAACAATTAGTAGCCTCAAATACTTTTTCCATCTCAAAAAGCCAACTCTCCCATCCGGAAGGGTCGGAAGCACCATCAAACTGCGGAGGGCACACACGAATCACGTCCTGAAGTAATTTGTCATTGCCGGATCCAGTAGACGGAACCGGGTTGGCATTAGCTTGGCCGACCAGAACGGCCTGAGTTAGTAGCGTCATCTGGTTCGCTACTTGTTGCAAAATATTAGCCACTCCAACATTCTCATTAGCATTACCGGAGCTAGCAGATTGGTCCTGCTGACCTCCGGAACTAGGGGGAACACTGTTCGACAAAGAAGGCATCGCCGAGTCAGTTCCCGAGTGATCGGACATGGCCGCCCCACCGGATGCGCCACGTCTCCTACCGCGTCCGCGACCGCGTCCGCGTCCTCTACCAGCAGGAATTCTGAAGAAGTAACGGGTAAATACAATTCAAACGCGAAACGCAACAAGATACTAAGACAGGAATAGAACAGGACGGTGAAACGAGTCAAGTTAGGAAAAACTTACGAGCACCGGCGTACTGAGATGATGGCATAGCAGTGATACTGTCCCAAAAACGACACTTGACTAGACCCAAACAACCAACAGCCTAGGTATCCATAAACCTAAGCTCCGATACCATATTCTGTAACACACCCAAGACATTCATGGCATATTACAGCGCTGTGGACCCCACACTGTAGAATCCACCAGGCTAACGTACCAAACTCGACATTCGACAACGACAAGCAATCATCAATAAAGCGACAATTCAAATAAAAGACTACAAACCGACAAATAAAATCTGACATCAAATCCATTTCCCAAAACGGGAACACAACATTAACAATTCCAAACAGGAAGTACTCGAGTACTTAAACTAATTTTATAATACAGAAATCCCAAAATCAGACATCAATAATAACTGACAGACAGAACACCAATAATCAACCAGTGGACAATATCATACTTGCCCATTATCCTCATACGGCTCGGGTGCTCGCTTGTCCCCACGATCAATACCTGAAATACAAAAAGTATTTCCCCCATTTAAGGGGTTAGCGACAACTGCTAGTGCAAGTACAACCCATTTGAACTACATTCTAATCAGATGAATATATGCGCCAAAAGTCATTTTAGAAAACATTTTATATTCCGGAATATTTACGATGTACAATCACAAAACACATTATCTCCAACAATTATAATTCAAAGTTAACCTTGGTACGAGACTCACGGCCACCGTACCCCGCAGAGCCCCGTCGGACATCCCTGGGTGGTTAACCACAGTTCGTGATACGCACACACACGGCAATACGTATCCCTAGAGGCCCCGTCGGACCGTCCCTAGGTGAACATACACATATCCATCCACAACAACCACGATACAGCCATAATTCAAATACTAGAACATGTAAACAAATGTAAAGTACTTGCCTTTGTGACATCTTCGAAGAGTCGGAAGTGAAAAACGACTACGGGTGATCCGAGTGGAAGACGACGGTTCCTAATGAAGAATTAACATAACTCAGTCCCAACGGACATCAAAAATCGAAAGGAATACTCCCATAACCCCGATTACAATTCACGACAATAGACGTTCAATCGATACGGGCGAGGGTTTATGCAAAATCTCTTCGTATTGATAATTCACGAATTAAAATCAAGGAAAATGGATTTGGAATCACCCAATAACCACAATCGGTAAGGAATATCATAACATAATTGAACAATTCGGAACTAATCCCTAGAATCCCGAAAAACCCCCAAATTAGACAAGTTAGGGTTCCTGAAGAAAATACCTCAGATTCGGACGATGGAGGATGATTATGCTGATGGTGATATGCATATACGATTCTACGGTGATAGAACACGAAGAATTCTCCGATCAAAACCGAAGGAAATCGCCTCTGGAGTCGCCCCGAGAAGAAAACGAAAGAAAAGATATAGAAAATGAGGTGTTGACCTCTGCCCGCTGTTTTAAAACAGCGGGCTGTTACGGCCGTAACAGGGGATACTTACGGCCGTAACATGGCCAACTTACGGCCGTAACTTATGGGTGTTACGGCCGTAACACCTCATCGATGCTAGCCTTCGCATTCTTGTCCAAACGATTCCGGACGACCCCGAAACCCGGACCTGCTATCGAACCAAAAATACGACTACGAAGAATATTCGATGACGAGTCTAACCATCACAAGAAAACATCAATCCGACTACCCGGGAATCCGAAATACGACAATGAATATGAAATTCCCTAAACTTATAGGAAATTACGAAAATGGCCCAAGTGCCCGAAAATCACGATACGATGTCGGATTTGCAAACCGAAAGTCTCAACATGACCAACTCAATCATACGAACTTGTACAAACCAAGAAACAATGGAAACGAACGAGTTTTACGAGAATCGAACGTTCATAGGGCAAAACATATCATAAAATGAAATCACGTGAAAACATCACCAAAACTCGTCCAAATGGAAAAACTCCAAGAATAAAGTAGATTCAAAATGTCGAAACGGTTACAAGCGATTCAATAAAAATAGACATACACCAAAAATGGAAACTGCTAAAAATGAAAAGTTACGGATATTACAGATGCGGCAAGTGGAGGAGCCCTAGTGGACAAAACTTCCACGGCCGCAAGGGCTCTCATATCCAACATGGCGGATAATTCACAACAATTTGGATGTCGCGATGCACCGATCAGGATGGTGAAGGAGATGCATGACTCGTCCCTTGAGGAAAAATTGAATGAGCTAACTACTTTTGTTAGAAAACTTGCTGTAGGTAATAACACGCCAATCGTACCCTGTCGTCTTTGCAAAACCACGGAGCATACAACGGAGAATTGTCGGATTTTGCTTGATGAAATCAAGGCACACGCCAATGCAATTGGAACTGAAAATTCTTATGGGAGGAAGAACGATCCATACTCAAACACGTACAACCCAGGATGGAGGGATCACCCTAACTTTCGATGGAAAAACCATCAAGAGGCACCTCCGCAAAATAGGGGACAATTCTACAAGCAGCCCACCGAAAATCCGACACCATCCTTGGAGGAGATGATGAAGACCCTTATGGCAAACACTATGCAGCTACAACAAGGCATGAATCAGTTCCAGCATGACACTAAATCGAGTATCAAAATTCTAGAAAATCAAGTGAGTCAACTAGCCACCACGGTGAGCCGCATGGAGAACCAAAATGGTGGGAAATTGCCATCCCAACCTGAGCCGAACCTAAGGAACGTGAGTGCTGTAACTCTAAGGAGTGGGAAGCAGCTTAAGAAGCCTAAGAAGGTGGAGGAAGCTGAAAACGAGGAGGAAAAATTCACTGAACAGATCAACACTGGGACACCCAGTGCAGAACTGCCGGACATCAAGGTAAATTTGTCTAAACCTGCTCCTTTTGAGACTAACGAGTTAGCTTTTCCATCTAGGGTCAAAAAGGCAGCGATCGTGAATAAAGAGAAGCAAATCCTCGACGTATTCCGAAAGGTTGAGATCAACATTCCCTTGCTCGATGTAGTTAAACAAATTCCAAAATACGTAAAATTCCTTAAGGACTTATGCACCAGCAAGCGGAGATTAAAAGGGAATGGGAAGGTAGTAATGGGAGAAAATGTGTCTGCGGTATTCCAAAAGAAATTGCCACAAAAACGGGAAGATCCAGGTATGTTTGTTATTCCTTGTTGGATTAGAAATATGGGTTTTGAACGAGCTATGCTAGATTTGGGAGCATCAATAAATGTTATGCCACGCTCTATTTACACCTCCTTAAATCTAGGACCTCTTCGGGAAACAAGGATAATTATATAATTGGCGGATCGTAGCCTTGTGTATCCCGAAGGGGTAATTGAGGATGTTCTTGTCCAAGTCAATAAGCTCGTATTTCCAGTCGACTTCTACGTCCTTGATATGCAGAATGAGTCATCAAATTCAACACCTATTTTGTTAGGAAGGCCATTTCTAAATACCGCCAATACCAAAATAATTGTTCGTAAGGGATCTCTCACGATTGAATTTTGTAACACCCCCAATCCACTCAGGGATATTACACGCCGTAGACCCTATCCTCGAGGATCTACCAGGCTGATAACTAAAATCAAACATCTAAACATCGCCTTTAAGGCTAAAATGACTCAGTAGACCGACTTGGTCTTTCAATAATAACATACAACTCAATTCCAAACACATACCCACGCAGGGGTCAAACTACAATAAACTCCCGTACAACGGGGAAAAGATACTACAGCGGAAAAGAAAATACAACTAGACCAATACGACATCAACGGATCCTCATGTGATTAGTATCGTTCATCTTTCATTATCCTTCGTGTCGACCCTGTGCTATGCTCCAAAACCTGAATGCAAAAATAGACATCCACCCCCCGAATACTCGGGGTTAGCAAAACTCCACTGTTTTGTTAGTGCAAGTACAAGTGCAAAAATACGAGCCATACAATACAAGTTCCAAGAACAATAATAGTCAGGAATTCTCAAAGTTCCAAACGTAACGAAAAAGCACTTCCCGAGGCATGAGTTTGGTAAAACATTCCAAAACCGAAAGACTACACGTTAAAGGGAAACAATTTATAAAACAGTTTTAAATGCCATCGAGAGTTTTAATAGAAAACAATTTAGGATTACCGAATCCTTATCTTTCCCAAAAATCAACAGGGTCACAGCCCAAAGGTTTTGTTTTCGCAAATAGAAAACCGACAACAGTTCACAGGGCCAAAACCCAAGTCACATGTCCTCGACGGACATAAAATCAAATACCAACTCGTGAAGTTTTTACTCGTGATTCCTGGACTCACCCATTGGAATTCCCGTCGTGGCCCCGTCGAACCAACCCACGGTGAGTAAAATACATTCACTAAATAACATATCACACCAAGCATCGCCTTGGGAACAGAGTAATATCATTGATCCCGCCCGAGGCCTCGAAGGACCCTCCCGAGCTGGCTAGCTAAACAAATCACAACACAAGCATCGCCTTGGGAACAGAGTCATATCATTGATCCCGCCCGAGGCCTCGAAGGACCCTCCCGAGCTGGCTAGCTAAACAAATCACAACACAAGAATCGCCTTGGGAACAGAGTCATATCATTGATCCCGCCCGAGGCCTCGAAGGACCCTCCCGAGCTGGCTAGCTAAACAAATCACAACACATAGCATCGCCTTGGGAACAGAGTAATATCATTGATCCCGCCCGAGGCCTCGAAGGACCCTCTCGAGCTGGCTAGCTAAACAATTCACAACACATAGCACAATGCAACAAAGATATCCAAACAATTCATTCAGAGGTATCAAACACTTAGCAAAATACCGCGTCAAACCACAATGCACCGAAATGAAACAATATACGTCCACACGCAAATACCAAGTGCATCATCAATACCAAACATATCCATAGGATTCACATAGCCACTTACAACCCACACAATTTACAAAACACACGCGTTTGAAAGTGAGCCTTTAACGAGGCTAGCCGAATCTTTTGAAAACACATTTCAAACAAACAAACAAATACACCAAGACGATCACCAATTATCATATTCACAAAACAAGAATTGTATGGGCAAGGTACTTGCCTCGAAACCACAATCGCAACAAGACGATGGATGAAATACGGTCGAACGGCCTCGAACTCCCGAACATTATCAAGAACGCGATAGCACCGCAATTACTACGTGAATAACACCACACGAATCGTCAATCACCAAACGGGATTCAACATCGGAATCCTCGAACACCTATAAACCTCCGGAAGGAACAATAACACATGGTTACGACGAGAATCAAGGCCAAAACAACGGAAATCCCAACAAACTATCGAAAGGAAACTCATTGGGACATTTAATCGAACACTCAATGTTCGATAACTCCCAAGAACACTCGAATCACTAATCGAGTTGAACAAACTTGAAATATGGATATACAACCCATAGAACACGATTAATAAGGTTCAATAACATCAACCAAATCATCGAAATCGGACGAACAACAAAGATTAAAAAGAAATCTCGAAAGTCAACCCTAGGAGATTTCAAGAGATTACCTCGATTCGGCGAAGAACATGGATTAGATGTTGATATAATCAACAAGGATCTTCCAAAATGCTTTGGAAATGAGTATAATCGGCCAAGAACACCTCCTACCGGTCACTCCCGTCATGCACCGCACATAAACGAGGAAAAATGAAAAAACGGTCCGCCGAGCCTGTGCTATATATAGCCGGGCAGGTTACAACAGAATCGGCAGTTGCCTTACGGCCGTATTCGGCCCTTACGGCCAGAATCGCAGCCTTACGGCCAGAATCGGAACATTACGGCCGAACCGCCTTCGTCCTAAGATGCCAGCGCCCATACGGCCGTATTCGATCACGCTTACGGCCGTAACTCGCACACATTACGGCCATAACTGCACCTTACGGCCGTAACTCGGCCAAAGCCAGCCCTCGCCCGGCCGTGACTCGGCCGTGGCCACTCGACGGCGGACGACCCAAACCCGAACTCGAGTATAAATCGAAGGTACGGTTACGACGCATCGCAAAGACGAATCTAAGAGCTAAGAGAACACACAATTCCGACCACCCGAAGGCTCGGAATTCGACAACGGAAGTAATTACCCAAAACTTTGGGAAATTACGAAAATGGCCCAAAACGTCCGAAAATCACGATACGTGATCGAATAACCAAACCGAAGTTCATAACACGTCTAACAAAGTTAAACGAACTTACGGGAAACTCGAAACAGCAGTTCCGAACGAGATTCGCAAGAATCGAACTCAAGTGCGGAAAAGTCGCTAAAAAGCTCGGAACTCAACAAAACGATACCGAAACGAACTCGGATGACAAAAAGTGCAGAATTAATCATTCTCGGAATGACGAAACAGTCATGAGCGAGTCATCAAAACGGACTTCCACCAAAAAAGGAAAATTACCGAAATTCAAAATTGCGGATATTACATTCTACCCTCCTTAAAAGAAGTTTCGTCCCGAAACATAAAACAAGTAGGGGGAAGCAATATACCCGTCAGTAAAACTCGACGAGATACACAAAAACCGAAAACTCACGCCCGACGGCGAAACGCTGCAAGAAACGCAAAGAGACATACGGCGTGAAAATACGCTCCACGGCGACTAACACAACGCTACCGATAGAGACATAACAAAATCAACAAGTGATAAGCGTCATCAAACGGACAATACA
The DNA here is from genome assembly GCA_033398695.1 of Orobanche coerulescens. Lineage (NCBI taxonomy): Eukaryota > Viridiplantae > Streptophyta > Magnoliopsida > Lamiales > Orobanchaceae > Orobanche > Orobanche coerulescens. Next base: position 40,211,154 of record CM065802.1, read on the forward strand.
ATCGAGTCGATTATCCGAACAATCACAAAACACAACGAAAAAAAATTAATATGATCGACCACCCCAACGGTACATCAATCAAAACGCGAGCCAATCGCTGAAGAAATACGGAATTCCACCGCCCAAGGGTTGGAAGATCGAAAACGAGACAAATTTCCCGAATATAAAAAAATTAGGAAGGAGTCTGAACGCTCAACAATCACGAAATGAGATCAACAAAAACCGAACAATCAAACGATCGAACCACAACGGTCGAGACAACAAAAATCGAACAATCATGTTCGAATCACGAAGAACAATAAAATTCAAACAACAACTCCCAGGTTCACGTCTCGGCTCGAGACAATATTTGATCCGGTGAAAACAACAAGATGTGATTCACATAAGATCCATAGGAAAGGGAATAGAAATTGAAAAGTCACAACGACAAATGAGTTATTCCGAAACAATACCACCCTCGTTCGATCAACAAAAGCAAGGGGCAGGACAAGCTCAGAAAATGTCAACGAACATAAACGAGTCGACAGAGTCAAAAATACAGAAGTTCCAAATCCGATCCACTTCGAATAAAAGAACTAGTAGAACCAAAAGATGTTACTTCCGAACAAGGTTCACAAGAATCGAACCAAACTCGGAAAAGTCACAGCGATAACCAGATCGACCCAAAACAAGATCACAGCTCGTTCGAATGATGAACCCGAAATACAAAACAAGTTCAGACAGTATCAACGAACACGAGCGAATCGATAGACTGGAGAAAGAGAAAATACATAAGTCAAAATAGTATGGGTATTACCCCCGACCTCATCCACGAAATTCACAAAAACAGGAGAAAGGTAACAAGACATTAAACAACCGACACATAACGGAACGATTACCGATGCACACGGCCATACCAAACCAAGCTCTAACAGCTGGCACACGCGCGACAACGCAGAAATCACCACGAGGCGACAATATTCAACACCAACATCTCACCTCTCACAGAGGGTTAACACAACAATTGTGTGGAAAGCGACTCAACGCTCACACCGCCAATTCGATCATACTCGGGAGCAAACATCGTAATGAGAACGCGAACATCATACATACATACCCATCCCTTAAACAGGAATGGATAGGTTTTAAAAACGAAAACCTCATTTTGAAAATAATTTTAGAAGAACACCGGTTGATCTTGAGTATCACCTTTCAAAAAAAAGTACAGACATGAGACATCGTTATCGAGACTTTGGAGAACCATTTCACATTAGATAAAAATGAGGACACTTTCTCTTAGTAAAAACTTTCAGAATATTCGACCCTCGGGTCTAAGTAAAAGTGTTTATAAAACATTGGCAATATCTCAAAACATTTTGGTCCTCGAGGTAGAAGAATTTTGAAACATATTGTGGCACCTTGGAAATACCGCGAAAAAAAAAACAATTCATTTTAAACGTACATCTCGAAATTTATTTCTAAGATACTAAAGTTTTCGAAAATAATTCAATGCCAAAAAGGACGATGCCAAAAAGGCTAGAATGCCCAAAAATTTCAGGTAATTACACAAAACTTTATAGCGCCGTGGGTCCCACGCCGGAACCCACCAGGATAAAACCATTTACAAAAACGCCAAAAAGGCTGATGACGGTAATATTTCAAAAACTTAAAAAAGCCATTTAGAAAATACTAAATACCGTCATAAGAATTTCGCCAAAATGATCAAGGCCATAATGCCAAAAACTCGGTTAAGGGAATCGGTTTTCGAAATAAAACTCAGTTGGTAAAATACCGAAAGCCATTACAAAAGAACTCACGCAGCGGATAAAAGAAATACAGTCCAACATGCACAATCCAGCAACACTACTCCTCACATGAAGGAAATATGAGAGTCAAATAATCACATATCAAGAAATCAAAATCCATAAGAGGATTCCATCACTTAACAAATAATAAAAAAAAATAGCTCGTGTCACACGAGGCACAACACAAAGAAGGGAGACTTACATCCACAGGTCGCACGAAGATGATGATCGCCCACGATACTCATCACGACCAACAAACTCAGACGACGCATCGCGACATGATTCAGTCAGACAAAATCCGACGAGACAAAACTCAATAGACACCACTGACCCGACAGCCTAGGTTTCCACAACCTAAGCTCCGATACCATTTATGTAACACCCCCAATCCACTCAGGGATATTACACGCCGTAGACCCTCTCCTCGAGGATCTACCAGGCTGATAACTAAAATCAAACATCTAAACATCGCCTTTAAGGCTAAAATGACTCAGTAGACCGACTTGGTCTTTCAATAATAACATACAACTCAATTCCAAACACATACCCACGCAGGGGTCAAAATACAATAAACTCCCCTACAACGGGGAAAAGATACTGCAGCGGAAAAGAAAATACAACTAGACCAATACGACATCAATGGATCCTCATGTGATTAGTATCGTTCATCTTTCATTATCCTTCGTGCCGACCCTCTGCTATCCTCCAAAACCTGAATGCAAAAATAGACATCCACCCCCCGAATACTCGGGGGTTAGCAAAACTCCACTGTTTTGCTAGTGCAAGTACAAGTGCAAAAATACGAGCCATACAATACAAGTTCCAAGAACAATAATAGTCAGGAATCCTCAAAGTTCCAAACGTAACGAAAAAGCACTTCCCGAGGCATGAGTTTGGTAAAACATTCCAAAACCGAAAGACTACAAGTTAAAGGGAAACAATTTATAAAACAGTTTAAAATGCCATCGAGAGTTTTAATAGAAAACAATTTAGGATTACCGAATCCTTATCTTTCCCAAAAATCAACAGGGTCACAGCCCAAAGGTTTTATTTTCGCAAATAGAAAACCGACAACAGGCCAAAACTAAGTCACATGTCCTCGACGGACATAAAATCAAATACCAACTCGTGAAGTTTTTACTCGTGATTCCCGGACTCACCCATTGGAATTCTGCCGCCCCCGTCGAACCAACCCACGGTGAGTAAAATACATTCACTAAATAACATATCACACCAAGCATCGCCTTGGGAACAGAGTAATATCATTGATCCCGCCCGAGGCCTCGAAGGACCCTCCCGAGCTGGCTAGCTAAACAAATCACAACACAAGCATCGCCTTGGGAACAGAGTCATATCATTGATCCCGCCCGAGGCCTCGAAGGACCCTCCCGAGCTGGCTAGCTAAACAAATCACAACACAAGCATCGCCTTGGGAACAGAGTCATATCATTGATCCCGCCTGAGGCCTCGAAGGACCCTCCCGAGCTGGCTAGCTAAACAAATCACAACACATAGCATCGCCTTGGGAACAGAGTAATATCATTGATCCCGCCCGAGGCCTCGAAGGACCCTCCCGAGCTGGCTAGCTAAACAATTCACAACACATAGCACAATGCAACAAAGATATCCAAACAATTCATTCAGAGGTATCAAACACTTAGCAAAATACCTCGTCAAACCACAATGCACCGAAATGAAACAATATACGTCCACACGCAAATACCAAGTGCATCATCAACACCAAACATATCCATAGGATTCACATCGCCACTTACAACCCACACAATTTACAAAACACACGCGTTTGAAAGTGAGCCTTTAACGAGGCTAGCCGAATCTTTTGAAAACACATTTCAAACAAACAAACAAATACACCAAGACGATCACCAATTATCATATTCACAAAACAAGAATTGTATGGGCAAGGTACTTGCCTCGAAACCACAATCGCAACAAGACGATGGATGAAATACGGTCGAACGGCCCCGAACTCCCGAACATTATCAAGAACGCGATAGCACCGCAATTACTACGTGAATAACACCACACGAATCGTAAATCACCAAACGGGATTCAACATCAGAATCCTCGAACACCTATAAACCTCCGGAAGGAACAATAACAGATGGTTACGATGAGAATCAAGGCCAAAACAATGGAAATCCCAACAAACTATCGAAGGGAAACTCATTGGGACATTTAATCGAACACTCAATGTTCGATAACTCCCAATAACACTCGAATCACTAATCGAGTTGAACAAACTTGAAATATGGATATACAACCCATAGAACACGATTAATAAGGTTCAATAACATCAACCAAATCATCGAAATCAGACGAACAACAAAGATTAAAAAGAAATCTCGAAAGTCAACCCTAGGAGATTTCAAGAGATTACCTCGATTTGGCGAAGAACACGGATTAGATGTTGATATAATCAACAAGGATCTTCCAAAATGCTTTGGAAATGAGTATAATCGGCCAAGAACACCTCCTACCGGTCACTCCCGTCCGCAGCCGCACATAAACGAGGAAAAAATGAAAAACGGTTCTGCCGAGCCTGTGCTATATATAGCCGGAGGTTACACCAGAATCGGCAAAGGCCTACGGCCAGACTCGCCCTTACGGCCGTAATCGGCAGGCCTTACGGCCGTAACCGGCAGACATTACGGCCGTAACCGGCCTTAGTTCGGAAGATGCCCAGCGCCCGTACGGCCATACCCGATCACGCTTACGGCCGTAACTCGCACACATTACGGCCGTAACCGGCACCTTACGGCCGTAACTCGGCCAGGCCAGGCCCTGCTCCGACCGTGACTCGGTCGTGGCCACTCCAACGGTCCGGACGACCCCGAAACCCGAACCTGAGTATAAATCGAAGGTACGGTTACGACGTACTCGCAAAGACGAATCTAAGAGCTAGGAGAACACACAATTCCGACCACCTGAAGGCTCGGAATTCGACAACGGAAGTAATTACCCAAAACTTTGGGAAATTACGAAAATGGCCCAAAACGTCCGAAAATCACGATACGTGATCGAATAACCAAACCGAAGTTCATAACACTTTTAACAAAGTTAAACGAACTTACGGGAAACTCGAAACAGCAGTTTCGAACGAGATTCGCAAGAATCGAACTCAAGTGCGGAAAAGTCGCTAAAAAGCTCGGAACTCAACAAAATGATACCGAAACGAACTCGGATGACAAAAAGTGCAGAATTAATCATTCTCGGAATGACGAAACGGTCATGAGAGAGTCGTCAAAATGGACTTCCGCCAAAAAAAAAAAAAAAATTACCGAAATTCGAAATTGCGGATATTACAAATTTGATGACCAAATCGTACAGTTTAATATTTATGATGCTATGAAATTTCCTGAGGAAGATTGCTCTCTTTTTGCATTAAGCGTGATTGACCCTCTTGTCGAGGAAGTGTTTGAGTTGCATTGCAGGGGTAGACTCGAAGTGGTGCTAACTAAAAACTTGGAGGCTGAAAAGGAAAATAGTTTTGCGGAGCTTCAAAGAGAATTACAGCCAATATGTGAGGAATTATATGGAAGAAGTGAACCAGAGTTAGCCTTCGATGAGCATCTCAAAGGAGGAAAGTTTTCAATTAACACTCCGAGAAAGTTTGGTGTGGTTCAAGAAGACGAGTCATCAGTCGTACATTTATTGAGACCATACCAAAACCTCCTTGGTGTGTTCACTAAAAAGGGAAGTTTTTCGTCGAGCCAACGACGTAAAAAAAAGGCGCTTGTTGGGAGGCAACCCAATTTTTTTAATTTTTCGCGTTTTTTTCTCTTCTTCGTTTTTTTTATTTGCTTGCTAGGAGTCAATTTTTTTTAGTAATCTTTTCTTATAAATTAGAATATTATTCTGTCCCTCTTTTAATTTTCTTAATTGCTTATTTCCTTTAAAATTTTATTTCCCTTATTATTTTCCACTACTTAGTTGTTACCTTTATTATTATTAGTTATTTCCTTTATTCTTAAATCCCATCCCTTTCTCCCTTCTTTATCTACCCTCGCCCCCGCTCGGTGTCAGAAATCTAACCTCCTTTCCCCTCTCTTCTGCAGCCCAAATGCCACACATCGCTGATCGATCGCGAACCGGTGGACGACCCGCAACCTTCGGCCGAACAAGAAAATGAGACCGAGGCCGAGCAAGAAAATAAGGCCAAGGCCGGGCATCGCGCACTTCAAGCCAAGGTGGATCATTTGACCGAGCAGCTGGAAGCCCTTCTCCCTCATTAGCCCGGTGATTCCTACTCTAGACTTTTCCCTATTCTTTATTTTTCTTTTCCTTCTTTTATTTGGAGTATGTACTTAATTTTAAGTTTGGGGAAGTTGGATTTGGAACGATTAGTTGAATTTGGAAATTGTGATGAATTTAAATTTGCGTCCTTAGCTAAATTTGTGTGATTGAATCAAGTTCGTGTATTGGGGATTTAAGTATGGCCTGACATAAGAAATGGGTATGATTGACTAGTTTGATTTTAATTAGGGTAGTTCACTAGTCAAGATTTTGGATTTGGATAAAAGTGTGACGGATTCATGGCACAAGCCATTTTTATTCGTGAGTTTTGAGCCGTAGAGCAATATATATATATATATATATATATATATATATATATATATATATATATATATATATATATGTGTGTGTGTGTGTATATATATATACACATATATAAATAATCATACATATACATGATCACTATTTCTTCTTGTAGGGTCGAACGTGTTGTATTTGTAATACCCGAGATTTCTGTTGTGTAATTGGAACTTGTGATATTGTAATGATTGTCCTTTTGTCTGAGTACTATTCTCCGTATTTCATAATCCGATGTTGTCGAGCGTTTAATTTCGTGTTTGTGATTTAAAGATTGTTTTCTGCGCATGTAGCGCACGCTATCGGCTACATTTAGCGTGCGCTAACGTGGATTAATAGCGCACGCTACTGAGGGTCATTAGCGCGCGCTATGCGTGGTCAATTTGATTGAGACGTGCGGTAGGTGAGATCTGGCCGGGGGACCCCTGTCGGATCGTGTCTGGATGTACCTGGACGGCTTTCGGGAAAAGCCGAGTCAACTTCTTAGCGCACGCTACAGGTATATGCGTAGCGCACGCTAAGTGCTGAGTACAGTTTAGTCAGCGGGCCGTTAGCGCACGCTACGAGCAGGGTCTAGCGCGCGCTAATAGCCATTTCTTATAAATAGGACAGCATCCTATTCGTGATTTCAGTTCTTTCTTCTCCATTTACCCGAATTCTTACACTTAGAACATAACTTCCTTCATCCTAAACACTTCATATCAACATCCTAGTTCGTGATTGAAGATCGTATATCATTGGAGATTGGTGTTCAAGCTTTCGGTGTTGGATTGCTTCAATTTCCTCCGTGTTCTTCACTACCTTGAGGTAGGTGATTTTTCACCAATACTAGTAGTGTTCTATAGGATGTTGATCATGTTCATCTAGTCAGTAAGATTCGTTATTAGTCGTACATCATGTGTTAGTAGGATATTTTCGACGTTTCGACACTTATTCATCGTATGATCCATTGAACCTTTTAGTATGTGGATTCCTGAGCATGTTATGTATCTTCAAAACCAATCGACCAGTATGTGAAGATTACCTAGTTCGTATGTTTTACGTAAGGAATCATATGTTTTGGGACTTGGAATAATCGGAACTTAGAATATTTCTTGAAGATCTTGGATGAGTTATGATGTTGAGATAATTATCCGTATATTTGTATCTCATAATCATAAAACTTCCACAAACCTTATTAGCATGATATGCCCGAGGGTAATTTGTATTATCACCATAGAGTTCATGGAATTCACCACCTTTCAACCCAGTTTTTCCGTTAGCAGTATTCTGCCATGCAAGATTAGCGCACGCTAACATATGTGAGTTAACGTGCGCTATCGGGGTTCGATTAACGCACAATACGTCGTAGCGTGCGTTATGTATCACCGGTTCAAAGCGCCGATTCGTGGCTAGCGCCGCGCTAGTCTTATACGATAGCGTCGCTAACAAGCGGCTTAGCGCCGCGTTACGTGGAGTACGTAGCGCACGCTAAGCGATCCAGCATTGTTTATTTTGAGCTTTTCGGCCGTAGACCGAATTGTTAGGCCATCGTTCGACTTGAGATGATTTGTATATCATTCCTTTTGTTAAGGTTCGGGCTTGTTACGTTGATCGAAGGAGGCGGCCTTCGAGTGTGTCGAGATCATTGAAGTGTTTCGTCCTTGCCATTTTCGAGGCAAGTATCATATGTCGAGTTCAATTTATATTGAAACTTTGATCATGCTTGTGGTTTTGTTCATATTGTTGAATATGAGATGTATTTCAAAATTCTCGTGATATTCGTTGTTATTTGTTCGTATTGATGAACATATTGAAATGCATATGTGTATGCATAGTTGATTGATTTATGGTATAAATGATCCGAGGGGATCATGAGGATCTATGCTGAGGGCGCTGGATCGAATGTCCACCATGCGTTGGTCCGACGGGATCATCATGGGGATCTATCTTTGAGGGCGCCGGATCGTTGGACGGGTTTTCCACCATGCGTTGGTCCGACGGGATCATCATGGGGATCTATACCAAGGGCGCCTGGATCATTTGGATTACCTGTATTGTGTTGATGGAATCGTGAGGATTCGCATCGTTGGATTCCGGTGGCGGAAGTCCGTTTTGCATGTTTTATGATGCATTGATGATTTATTGTATGATGATACTTGTACTAGCATTGTTTTGCTAACCCCTTTGGGGTGGACATTGTTTTGATGTTCAGGTAGCCGAGGAGCAGGGAGGCAACCACAGTACCGACAGGACGATGAAATGGCTCAGTGATGTGGTGGATGTTATTGTTATTGTGATTTGTCTTCTTGATTCGTTTAGTACTCGAGTACGTCTGTATTTAATAAGGTCATTTCGATATGGTTGTATAAGTTAACTCATTTGATCGCTTGAATCAAATCTGTATTTGAACTTCAGTTGTTCGATTGGATTATTTTTACACTTCTTTTAAATTTAGCCTTGTAAATCCTTATCTAAAGGGTTTACGGCGCTGTAATTATTCCGAATATCTCGGGTGTTACAGAATATGGTATCGGAGCTAAGATTCATGGATATCTTGGCAGTCGGGTTAGTTGGGTCTGTTTACGTTATTTGATTATTGGTCGTTCGTAACATCAACTGCCGAGCCAAAGATCGTCGTGTGGACCGTGGTTGTAAGTTTCCTAATCTCGAATACTACCGTTTTTATTTAATTCATGTCTTGTAAACATTGATGGATGTACTTTGAGAAAGTTTATCCTGGATATTGAGTATTTATGTTTACAGTATGTTGAGAGGAGGACGTGGACGCGGACGCGGACGTGGAAATGCGAGGCAAGAAGAGTCGGTATCTACCCCAGAGATAACCGCTAGTCGAACGGATTCCCATTCCGGGGGACAGCAGGGATCGGCAAATAATAATGCAGATCCTAACGTGCCGGGAGTGCTTCAACAGGTGGTTGCCCAGATAAACCAGTTTGCTCAAGTTGTGGATCGCATGCAGACGGCGATAGGACAGCAGCATAACGTGGAAAATCGAGGAGATAGATGGCTTACCGAAGTGATTAAATTGCACCCTCCGAAATTTGACGGCTCTGCCGAGACGCTTTCTTGCGATCACTGGCTGAAAGAATTAGAGAAGATTTTTGCGGGGATTAACTGTCCCAACGATAGGAAGGTTCCGGTCGCCCAGTATCTTTTGACCGGGGAGGCTTTCGACTGGTGGGAGGCCATTCGACCGGAGGAGCACAATGTTGACTGGACGGAATCCAAATTGATGATGGAGGCGCAGTATTGTCCTCGCCCAGTTAGAGAAGCCCAAGTTCGGGAGTTTTTCTCACCACAAAATTCGGAAGTATCTGTGACGGACGTGATTAAGACTTTTAATCACCAGCTGACTTATGTGCGCCACTTGGTCAGGACCGAGGCGGAGAAGATTTTTCATTTTGACATGCGAATGAAGCCGTAAATTCAGCAGTATATGTCCGGATTTGAATGTACCACCTTGCGACAGTATCAGGACAAGACGTTGGCCTATGATATGAAGGAGGCAGCAGTAGAGAAAGCGACGGAAGCAAAGAAACAGAAGGTGTCTGGCAACTTCACGGAGGATAAGAGTAGCGGACCTCGCGAGGTCATCCTCTTTTCATTCATCCAGAGACCTCCGCATCCTTCTCGAGGTGGAAAGAAGTTCCGGCAGCACCAAGCTGCTTTGACGCAGGAAGAAGTGTTATAAGCGTGGCAAAGCGGGACATGTTCGACGTGATTGTTTCGCGCTGCGGTGACTGTTCGAGTGTGGACAGAAGGACATCACGCAACATTTTGTGGGAATGCGACCCGATCTTTTGGTACTCGCACTCCGGCTCGATTCGAAGGAGACGAGTGTGAACCAGACGCGGCAGAGTGGATTTCACGTGAGCGGCCGGAAGAGAGAGACATCCAATCTTTGGTCCGTTTCTCCGTGCTCGTATGAAATGAGGAAATCGATGATCGAACACATCCGCTGCATCAGTGCGATTCGAGATCCTTTTGCAACCGATTAGTGTCTTGTTCGATTCGAGCTACGCATTCTTTTATATCTTTGAACCGTGTTAATCGTTTGAAAATCTCGTGCTTGTATAATTGTGAACCTTATGTTGTGGGATTACCGAGCGGAGAGAAAATTGTGGGAACCCTAGAAGCTAGGGATTTCCCGGTATCTATAGAAGGAAGAGAGTGGCCATCGAATCTCATTGTAGCCGACATCTACGGTGATGATTTAATTCTCGGAGATGATTGGCTCAACCGTTATGGAGGTTACGAATTACGAGAGAGAGTAATTTCTATCATTGCCGATGACGGATCGAACACTTATTCCGAGGATGGAGACCAGAAGCTCGGGAAAATTGATCAAAGCAATGAAAGCCGTGAAATTATCAAGCAGGATGTCACGGACTTTGGTGCTATGCCATGAGGAAAGAGGAAGGAGTAGAGCTCTCGTCTATTTCGATTGTGAATGAGTTCTCCCATGTATTTCCTGACGAACTACTCCAGGTTACCTCCGCAGAGGGAGTGGAATTCACTATCGAATTAGAGCCCAGAGCGGCTCCTATTTCCAGAGCACCATACCGCATGGCGCCAACCGAGATGTATGAACTCAAGAAGCAACTGGAGGAATTGTTACAGAAGGGCTATATCCAACCTAGTGTTTCTCCTTGGGGAGCGCCCGTTCTCTTTGTCCGGAAGAAATACGGATCCCTCCGACTGTGTATTGATTACAGGGACCTCAACAAGATGATGATCAAGAATAAGTATCCTATACCTCGGATCGATGACTTGTTTGATCAACTGCAAGGGGCAAGGGTATTCTCGAAGATTGACTTGCGATCGGGATACCACCAGTTGAGAATTAAGGAGTCGGATATACCGAAATGCGCTTTGGATCCCTGCAGACATTATGAATTTGTAGTAATGCCGTTTGGACTTACCAATGCTCCTGAGGTATTCATGCAATTGATGAATCGGGTATTCTTGGAATACTTGGATAAATTTGCGGTCGTCTTCATTGACGACATCCTGATATATTCGAGGGACGCAGAGGAACATGCTGAACATTTACGTGTGGTTTTGAGCACCTTGAGGAAGGAACAGCTGTATGCAAAATTGTCAAAATGCGAGTTCTGGCTTAAGGAAGTAACCTTCCTTGGGCATGTGATATCGGTAAACGGAGTTCAGGTGGACCCGAAGAAAGTCGAAGCAATCTTGGATTGGGAAGCTCCTAAAAACGTGAAAGAAGTCCGAAGCTTCTTAGGACTTGCTGGATATTATCGCCGCTTTGTAGAGGGATTTTCCAAAATTGCTCGTCCGCTCACTCAATCACATGTAAAACTCAAAAGTTCACGTGGAATGAGAAGTGCCAGTGGTTTTGTGAACTTAAGAGGAGACCGACAACAAGACCTATATTAGCGCGCGAGAGGCCCGATGGATTCATGGTATACTGACGCTTCAAATCGTGGTTTGGGTTGTGTGTTGATGCGTAGGATAAAGTGATTGCTTATGCTTCTCGGCAATTGAAACCGCATTTGAGATTAATTACCCTACTCATGATCTGGAGCTAGCAGCTGTGGTCTTTGCCTTGAAAATTTGGCGACATTATTTGTACGGCACTCATTGTCAGATCTTTACAGATCATAAGAGCCTCAAGTACATCTTCAGTCAGAAAGAATTAAACATGAGGCAGAGAAGGTGGCTGGAATTGATCAAGGATTACGACTTGGAGATTCTCTATCATCCGGGGAAAGCAAACGTAGTAGCCGATGCCTTGAGCCGAAAACCTGTTTCTCTTCGAGTGTTGGAAGCACTTACGTCCCAAACCAGTATTCAACGAGAACTGATCCGCGATGGGATTGAAGTATGGGCACAAGGAATCCAAGGGCAACTTTATGTGATGGAACTGACTTCATCACTAGTCGAGGAGATCAAGTCTAAACAATTGAACGATTCTCTGATCCTTCAATTATGTGACGAAGTAAAGAAAGGAAAAGCCCCAGGATTCGTGATACAAGACGATGGAGTTCTGAGATTTCAGAGTTGACTTTGCGTTCCCGAGGATGATGATTTGAGACGGACAATTTTGAAGGAAGCTCATAGCGCGCCCTATTCTATTCACCCAGGCAGTAGTAAGATGTATAAGGATTTAAAGCAAAACTTCTGGTGGGGGAATATGAATAAGGACGTAGCGGAGTACGTTTCGAAGTGTTTGACTTGTCAGCAGGTTAAGATTGAAAATCAACGACCTGCCGGAATGTTAAAGCCGCTTCCGATCCCTGAGTGGAAGTGGGAGGATATCTCGATGGATTTCATCACTAGTATGCCAAGGACTAGAACGGGGATGAACATGATTTGGGTTGTAGTTGATCGACTAACCAAGTCGGCTCATTTCCTGGGAATTAAAGATACATGGGGACCTGAGAGATTGGCACGAGTATTTATTGCGGAGATAGTCAGATTGCATGGGATGCCGAGGACCATTATTTCGGATCGAGATGGTCGCTTCGTGTCACATTTCTGGAAAGCAGTTCACAGGGCTTTGGGGACTGAGCTCAACTTTAGCACAACTTATCATCCCCAAACGGACGGTCAGTCCGAAAGGACTATTCAAACTGTATAAGACATGCTTAGAGCTTGTGCTTTGGATTGGTCAACTAATTGGGAAGTTGATTTGCCATTAGTTGAATTCACCTACAATAATAGTTGGCATGCTTCAATTAAAATGGCACCATTTGAAGCTTTGTACGGGAGAAGATGCCAATCACCCCTATCTTGGGATGATTCTTCGGATTTGATCGGGACGGAACCAGAATTGATTATTCAGACTCAAGAGAAAATAGCTTTGATTCGAGAGAGACTGTTGACTTCCCAGAGTCGACAGAAGTCTTATGCAGATGTACGTCGTCGCCCTCTAGAGTTCGACGCTGGGGACCATGTACTATTGAAGGTGTCTCCTACATGAGGGATTTTCCGTTTTGGGAGGAGAGGCAAGCTTAGTCCGAGATATATCGGACCATTCGAGATCCTCGAGAGAGTTGGAGATTTAGCATACAGGTTGGCCTTACCGCCATCGCTGAGTCACGTTCACAATGTGTTTCACGTATCCCAATTGCGGAAGTATGTACCGGACCCCAGTCACGTCATTGATTTCGATGAGATCGAGATAGCTAATGATGGCACCTTCGAAGAGAGACCAATCAAGATACTTGAGAGCCGGATCAAACAATTGAGGAATAAACCAATACACTTGGTTAAAGTACAATGGTCACGACATGGAGTCGAAGAGGCCACTTGGGAAACGGAGGACAGTATGAAGACTAGATATCCGGAGTTGTTTTCATCTTAAGTTTCGGGACGAAACTTCTTTTTAGGGAGGAAGGATGTAATACCCGAGATTTCTGTTGTGTAATTGGAACTTGTGATATTGTAATGATTGTACTTTTGTCTGAGTACTATTCTCCGTATTTCATAATTCGATGTTGTCGAGCGTTTAATTTCGTGTTTGTGATTTAAAGATTGTTTTCTGCACATGTAGCGCACGCTATCGGCTACGTTTAGCGTGCGCTAACGTGGATTAATAGCGCACGCTACTGAGGGTCATTAGCGCACGCTATGCGTGGTCAATTTGATTGAGACGTGCGGTAGGTGAGATCTGGCCGGGGGACCCCTGTCGGATCGTGTCTGGATGTACCTGGACGGCTTTCGGTAAAAGCCGAGTCAACGTCTTAGCGCACGCTACAGGTATATGCGTAGCGCACGCTAAGTGCTGAGTACAGTTTAGTCAGCGGGCCGTTAGCGCACGCTACGAGCAGGGTCTAGCGCGCGCTAATAGCCATTTCTTATAAATAGGACAGCATCCTATTCGTGATTTCAGTTCTTTCTTCTCCCTTTACCCGAATTCTTACACTTAGAACATAACTTCCTTCATCCTAAACATTTCATATCAACATCCTAGTTCGTGATTGAAGATCGTATATCATTGGAGATTGGTGTTCAAGCTTTCGGTGTTGGATTGCTTCAATTTCCTCCGTGTTCTTCACTACCTTGAGGTAGGTGATTTTTCACCAATACTAGTAGTGTTCTATAGGATGTTGATCATGTTCATCTAGTCAGTAAGATTCGTTATTAGTCGTACATCATGTGTTAGTAGGATATTTTCGACGTTTCGACACTTATTCATCGTATGATCCATTGAACCTTTTAGTATGTGGATTCCTGAGCATGTTATGTATCTTCAAAACCAATCGACCAGTATGTGAAGATTACCTAGTTCGTATGTTTTACGTAAGGAATCATATGTTTTGGGACTTGGAATAATCAGAACTTAGAATATTTCTTGAAGATCTTGGATGAGTTATGATGTTGAGATAATTATCCGTATATTTGTATCTCATAATCATAAAACTTCCACAAACCTTATTAGCATGATATGCCCGAGGGTAATTTGTATTATCACCATAGAGTTCATGGAATTCACCACCTTTCAACCCAGTTTTTCCGTTAGCAGTATTCTGCCATGCAAGATTAGCGCACGCTAACATATGTGAGTTAACGTGCGCTATCGGGGTTCAGTTAACGCACAATACGTACGTAGCGTGCGTTATGTATCAGCCGGTTCAAACTGTCAGTTCGTGGCTAGCGCACGCTAGTCTTATACGATAGCGTACGCTAACAAGCCGGCTTAGCGCACGTTACGTGGAGTACGTAGCGCACGCTA
This sequence comes from Orobanche coerulescens, assembly GCA_033398695.1. Lineage (NCBI taxonomy): Eukaryota > Viridiplantae > Streptophyta > Magnoliopsida > Lamiales > Orobanchaceae > Orobanche > Orobanche coerulescens. The sequence continues at coordinate 40,226,256 of CM065802.1, forward strand.
AGCGATCGAGCATTGTTTATTTTGAGCTTTTCGGCCGTAGACCGAATTGTTAGGCCATCGTTCGACTTGAGATGATTTGTATATCATTCCTTTTGTTAAGGTTCGGGCTTGTTACGTTGATCGAAGGAGGCGGCCTTCGAGTGTGTCGAGATCATTGAAGTGTTTCGTCCTTGCCATTTTCGAGGCAAGTATCATATGTCGAGTTCAATTTATATTGAAACTTTGATCATGCTTGTGGTTTTGTTCATATTGTTGAATATGAGATGTATTTCTGAAAATTCTCGTGATATTCGTTGTTATTTGTTCGTATTGATGAACATATTGAAATGCATATGTGTATGCATAGTTGATTGATTTATGGTATAAATGATCCGAGGGGATCATGAGGATCTATGCTGAGGGCGCTGGATCGAATGTCCACCATGCGTTGGTCCGACGGGATCATCATGGGGATCTATGCTGAGGGCGCTGGATCGTTGGACGGGTTTTCCACCATGCGTTGGTCCGACGGGATCATCATGGGGATCTATACCAAGGGCGCTGGATCGCTGGATTACCCTGTATTGTGTTGATGGAATCGTGAGGATTCGCATCGTTGGATTCCGGTGGCGGAAGTCCGTTTTGCATGTTTTATGATGCATTGATGATTTATTGTATGATGATACTTGTACTAGCATTGTTTTGCTAACCCCTTTGGGGTGGACATTGTTTTGATGTTCAGGTAGCCGAGGAGCAGGGAGGCAACCACAGTACCGACAGGACGATGAAATGGCTCAGTGATGTGGTGGATGTTATTGTTATTGTGATTTGTCTTCTTGATTCGTTTAGTACTCGAGTACGTCTGTATTTAATAAGGTCATTTCGATATGGTTGTATAAGTTAACTCATTTGATCGCTTGAATCAAATCTGTATTTGAACTTCAGTTGTTCGATTGGATTATTTTTACACTTCTTTTAAATTTAGCCTTGTAAATCCTTATCTAAAGGGTTTACGGCGCTGTAATTATTCCGAATATCTCGGGGTGTTACAGAATATGGTATCGGAGCTAAGATTCATGGATATCTTGGCAGTCGGGTTAGTTGGGTCTGTTTACGTTATTTGAGTATTGGTCGTTCGTAACATCACTGCTGAGCCAGCATCGTCGTGTGGACCGTGGTTGTAAGTTTCCTAATCTCGAATACTACCGTTTTTATTTAATTCATGTCTTGTAAACATTGATGGATGTACTTTGAGAAAGTTTATCCTGGATATTGAGTATTTATGTTTACAGTATGTTGAGAGGAGGACGTGGACGCGGACGCGGACGTGGAAATGCGAGGCAAGAAGAGTCGGTATCTACCCCAAAGATAACCGCTAGTCGAACGGATTCCCATTCCGGGGGACAGCAGGGATCGGCAAATAATAATGCAGATCCTAACGTGCCGGGAGTGCTTCAACAGGTGGTTGCCCAGATAAACCAGTTTGCTCAAGTTGTGGATCGCATGCAGACGGCGATAGGACAAAGACATAACGTGGAAAATCGAGGAGATAGATGGCTTACCGAAGTGATTAAATTGCACCCTCCGAAATTTGACAGCTCTGCCGAGACGCTTTCTTGCGATCACTGGCTGAAAGAATTAGAGAAGATTTTTGCGGGGATTAACTGTCCCAACGATAGGAAGGTTCCGGTCGCCCAGTATCTTTTGGCCAGGAGGCTTTCGGCGGTGGGAGGCCATTCGACCGAGGAGCACAATGTTGGTGGACGGAATCCAAATTGATGATGGAGGCGCGATTGTCCTCTTGATTAGAGAAGCCCAAGTTCGGGAGTTTTTCTCACCACAAAATTCGGAAGTATCTGTGACGGACGTGATTAAGACTTTTAATCACCAGCTGACTTATGTGCGCCACTTGGTCAGGACCGAGGCGGAGAAGATTTTTCATTTTGACATGCGAATGAAGCCGTAAATTCAGCAGTATATGTCCGGATTTGAATGTACCACCTTGCGACAGATCGTGACAAGGCGTTGGCCGAGGAAATGAAGGAGGCAGCCGGAGAGAAAGCGACGGAAGCAAAGAAACAGAAGGAGTCTGGCAACTTCACGGAGGATAAGAGTAGCGGACCTCGCAGGGGTCAGTCCTCTTTTCATTCATCCAGGAGACCTCCGCATCCTTCTCGAGGTGGAAAGAAGTTCCGGGCAGCACCAACTGTTTCAGACGTAGGGAAGAAGTGTTATAACTGTGGCAAAGCGGGACATGTTCGACGTGATTGTTTCGCGCCTGCGGTGACCTGTTTCGAGTGTGGACAGGAAGGACATCGCGCAACATTTTGTGGGAATGCGACCCGATCTTTTGGTACTCGCACTCCAGCTCCAGTTCCGAAGGAGACGAGTGTGAACCAGACGCAGCAGAGTGGATTTCAGCAGCAGAACGCTGGGAAGAGAGAGACATCCAGTGCTGGGTCCGTTTCTCCGTGCCTGTATGAAATGAGGAAATCTGATGATCAGAACACATCTGTTGCATCAGGTACGATTCAGATCCTTTTGCAACCAGTTAGTGTCTTGTTCGATTCGGGAGCTACGCATTCTTTTATATCTTTGAACTGTGTTAATCGTTTGAAAATCTCGTGCTTGTATAATTGTGAACCTTATGTTGTGGGATTACCGAGTGGAGAGAAAATTGTGGGAACCCTAGAAGCTAGGGATTTCCCAGTATCTATAGAAGGAAGAGAGTGGCCATCGAATCTCATTGTAGCTGACATCTACGGTGATGATTTAATTCTCGGAGATGATTGGCTCAACCGTTATGGAGCTGTTCTGAATTACCGAGAGAGAGTAATTTCTATCATTGCTGATGACGGATCTGAACACTTATTCCGAGGATGGAGACCAGGAAGCTCGGGAAAATTGATCAAAGCAATGAAAGCCGTGAAATTACTGAAACAGGGATGTCACGGACTTTGGTGCTATGCCATGAGGAAAGAGGAAGGAGTAGAGCTCTCGTCTATTTCAGTTGTGAATGAGTTCTCCCATGTATTTCCTGACGAACTACCTGGGTTACCTCCGCAGAGGGGAGTGGAATTCACTATCGAATTAGAGCCTGGAGCAGCTCCTATTTCCAGAGCACCATACCGCATGGCGCCAACCGAGATGTATGAACTCAAGAAGCAACTGGAGGAATTGTTACAGAAGGGCTATATCCAACCTAGTGTTTCTCCTTGGGGAGCGCCCGTTCTCTTTGTCCGGAAGAAATACGGATCCCTTCGGGGGTGGACATTGTTTTGATGTTCAGGTAGCCGAGGAGCGGGGAGGCAACCACAGTACCGACAGGACGATGAAATGGCTCAGTGATGTGGTGGATGTTATTGTTATTGTGATTTGTCTTCTTGATTCGTTTAGTACTCGAGTACGTCTGTATTTAATAAGGTCATTTCGATATGGTTGTATAAGTTAACTCATTTGATCGCTTGAATCAAATCTGTATTTGAACTTCAGTTGTTCGATTGGATTATTTTTACACTTCTTTTAAATTTAGCCTTGTAAATCCTTATCTAAAGGGTTTACGGCGCTGTAATTATTCCGAATATCTCGGGGTGTTACAGTGCTCATGCTAGAACTTAATCAATTATTCATGTCAAGACTATGTTAGTATTCTCATGCAGTAAAGTGATAAAGGCAAATTAAGAATAACCCACTTGACTTATATTTTCCCACCTCGACATAATCACCATTAGAAGTCCATTTGGACCTAAGCCTTATTCTTTGATCCAGCACATTTTATTAGCCATTATCTATTTTTTGGTGAAAATTCATCCGTTTGAACCCTTGGTCAAGATTTGGTTGTGAATTAGGTGTATAACAAGTCGAGGGAAGGACGATGAATTATCAAAAAGTGGATGGTGGAGTGAAAAGAAACAAAGTGCTGAAATTGAGATGAAAAAAATAAAGGCCGGAATAAAAAAATATATAATAAAAAAATAGGGGGGCGACCGTAAAAATACTCCCCTCGAATGTTGTTAAAGCCACTGACCTCAATTGATCTTTCGTGGCTATGCGATTACACACCTGTGCCTAAAAGGGTGCCCAAGGAAAGGATGTTGATTCAATTTTTTTGTAGGATTTGTTATGTGCTTAATTTCATGATTAGTCTTGACCAACGAATCCTTTATTTATCCATTTTATCCTACCCATACCTAAAGCCCCGTTACAACCATAAAAGTCCTTTTGATTATATGCATGAGTTCATCTAAGTAGTGGAGATTTGATTTTTGTGCGAGTATGTGGTAATGACACACCATGTTTTGATGTGAGTGATTGCTTAATAATCCCTATATCTACTTGAGCGAGAGTGACCCCTTGTGAGGCCATCGAATTTTCTCTCACTTGATGCCAATGAAGATATTGAGATTGGTTGAGGTACTTTAATTTTCTTCTTACTTGTTCATGATTATTTATTCTTCCTTGAATATGGCTATCATCTTGGATTTTTCAATACATTCTTCTTGAAATTCTTTCACTCGAATTATGCTTGAGGACAAGCATTGATTTAAGTTTGGGTAGATTTGATAGGACGAAAATAGTTTGCTAAAATCATTGTTAATTATAAGGTTTTAATGAATTTTCTGTTGGCACACTTGGTTATTTTTTATCTATTTATATTTTGGATACAATTTACTTCATTTGGTAATTTGTTGTTTAATTTAGGTGTTTGATGGAGTTTTAAGCTTAAGAAATAATTTGGATCATCAAACGGACCAAGCCAAGGTGATTTGGGCTTAAAATGAAGAAAATGGCGCGCGACACTGGGTGGCCCAATGACAGTTTGGTGACCCAGTGTCAGTCCTGTTTCGAAAATAATCTTACTTGGGGCCCAAGAAACGACTCCAAACCGCCCCAATCAGTTCCACAAGGCAATAAATCGGTCCCTAGGCTAGGAAAAGGAATTGGAATAGATTTGGGAAGAGAGACTCCAAGAAAATCAAAACTTAAGAAAGATAAGAAGTAAGGAGATCCAATTAAAGAAGAAAACTCAGAGATAAAGAATTATTATAAAATGAGAAGAGGGCTGAAATTATTTTCATCTTGGATCATCAATTTTTACGACTGGAGCAGAAGAAGCAAAAGAAGACGACCGAACCAAATTCTCGCCGGAGCAACCGAGCCGATTCCGACGTGCGAAGAAGAAGACTACACCGTTTGAATTTCTTTCTTCTCATGTCTATTATTAATTTGTTGTTTTCTAAAGCCAACATGTCCGGGTAATTTTCTATTCTAATTCTTAGTGAAGTTTGAAACCGTATTCGAATTATTCATGTTTTAATCTCGTAGCGTATTCTCAACTCGAATTCTCTTGAATTACTTTTGTGTTATTGAATTCACAACTATGCCATTTAATTTCTTTATTTGGTTTGGCCAACTAGATTAGGAGTTTTATGTCTTATGCTAGAAATTGAGTTGTAATCCGTAATTGTTGCAATTTTAATTTCACAAGTAGCAAACAATTGATTTTTCCCAATTGAGTAACACAAAATCGAGATCCCTTAAGTCGAGCTTATGAACTTAATATCTTGCCTATTCTATTATTTTGGTTTTTAATGCATCTAGCGAGCGAGATTTGAAGAGCTTGTTTTGAATCCACCGCATAGATAGGTTCGATTAAAGAGCTTGTTTTAATTGAATAAACTTAAGAAATAATTGGGGTCAACAGAGCTTGTTGTTGGCTTCGGAATAGGAGTTCATGAGATGAGGGAAGAGATAAGCACTGCATTGAAACTTGAATTAATTCGAAATGGTGGATAACGGAGCTAAGGACTACATTATTCCTCAATTGATATTTTCAACTTTTTATTTCCTTTGTTTATTTTATTTTATCTTACGCAATTTATTTTAGTTAAGATCAGAAATAACCCCCCCCCCTTTCGTTTTATTTTATTGCACTAAGTACTTAATCCTTAAATAGTATAATTGATTTACCGTTCTCCGTGGGATCGACCCTCACTTGCCGATACTACTAGTTAGTAGAAGTAAGCCAAGAAAATTAAAAATAACTAATTTTGACGTGTCACGAGTCACGACAGCGCGGTCAATATTATTTTTCATAAATAAACAAAAAACTGGATCTAATTTTTCATAATATTAATAAATAAATATTATTTTACAGGAAAATCTAAAAATCTAAAAAAACAAATAAAGGTTAATAATAAATCAGATCCAAATATTCTAATTTTTAATTTTTATTTTTGAACTTTAAATAAAAACATTCTATTTTTAATATTAATATTAAAGATTTAAAAAAAATAAAGTTTCATTTTTTTAAAAAATATCCAGATTTTTTATCTTTTGTATTTTTTATTATTTTATTATTAATACAAAAATTTAGAAATTTTTATTATTATTTTATTAATACCGACCAATAAAATGCTGACACGTGGCACTTAACGACTATGTCAGCAATCCGTTAAAACTTGACGGATTAAAAATAATGGAGTCCATAACGTGTATAACGGAATAAACTTGAGTCCCTACTTTGCTAGACTTTAAAGTTTAGTTTCTTAAGTGATAAAAAAGTCAAACTTGAGTCCATAGTAGAACTATTTTGCCTAGATAAAATTGTCAAGCCACTCCACCTTTCTTGAGATATTAATGATCTCAAGTAAGTTTTTATTAGTTTTAATTTTGAAAAACTTCTTCCCGTTGATGCTACAGTCATATGCACAGATAATGAAATTATATAAGCAAATTGAGAATCGCACAACGCACAAAAATAACCGCACATCTAGGGCTGAGCACAAATGGTCCGAGCCCGGTTTTTACCCGGACTCGGACCGAACCTGTTAATTAGGTCCGGGTCTCGGGTGTGCATTTTGTCTATATCCGGGTTTCGGGCCGGACCGGGTCAAAACTCGGAAAATCCGGGTCCAGCCCGGAATGACCCGATAAAAATAAAAATACATAAAAAAATATTTTTTATTGTAATTTACCCTTGTGGTGATAAAATTATGATGATTAATGGCTCGATTATGATTGCACATTATTCTAATTAAGTTTATTTATACTAAAATATTATTGAACTTGGGAGTTTGGTGACTAAATGAAGATATTAAGATTGATAATTGTATTTTATGGGAGTATGTGAAGAAGAAAGCATTTTATATGTAATAAAAGGACACTTAATATGCAAAAAATAATTTTTTTTTTACAAAATCGGGATAGAACCGGGCCAACCCGGACCGACCCGATTTTACCGGGTCCGGACCGTGGTCCGATTCCGAACAGGTCCGGGCTTCGGGTCGATAAAGTCCGACCATTTATAATCCGGTCCATTCCGGACCGGGTTGGGTCAGATCCGGTGCTCAGTCCTACGCACAGCCACAAGTCTGAATTTTTAGAACGATAATCTCTCTCTCTCTCTCTCTCTCTCTCTCTCTCTCTCTCTCTCTCTCTCTCTCTCTCTCTCTCTCTCTCTCTCTCTCTCTCTCTCTCTCTCCCTGTGCGTCTATATATATATATATATATATATATATAAAAGTTTGGGGCCCCTAACAATTTTGGGCCCTGGGTCGTCGCCCCTCAATTCAGGGTCCAGGGCCGGCCCTGACGGCCCAACACTAATCATCTAGGCTCCATGACAAAGGGTCAGCCCTGGATATAACGGATCTTGGCGCGTGCCTAGGCCTCGAAATTTCTTTATTTTTGGCAATTTTATATATAACCACATTAGGATTAAATCAATCATTTAAAACAATGGAGATGGTCCAATAATGAAAATAGTAGGCATTAATCATTTTTTTACTCGCACACCAGATCTAGTAGTGTTGGTGGAGTTTGAAACTGTGAGCTTTGACCTTCGAACAAAACCAGTGTACCATTAAACCATCTCCACTCGGACTAGGCATTGCGGAGGGTTCGATTCACATTGTTGCAAATGTTTATGCTTTCTTCTTTTTCTCTTAGGGGTCGTTTGTTTGGCTCTTAATGTAACCATTAAGAGCTACCTCTGAATCGCTCAGAGGTCGCGACTGTTTGGCAAAAAAAATTTTACCTGTTAATAGTTACAAAGAGATCTGAACCATTAAGCATCCATACCCCATCTCAAGCATTCAGAGGCAAACAATTTTCAGATTTAGCCCTTCTCTTAAATTAAGAATTATTATTCATAATAATAATTATTATTTTTTAAATGAATTTATTAAAAAAATATTATACATAATTATTATTATAATTTTCTAAATGAATTAAATTAAAAAATATTAAGCATAATTATTATTATTATTTTTAATGAATTAAATTAAAAAACTATTATACATAATTATTATTATTATTTTAAATGAATTAAATTTAAAAATATTATACATAATAATAATAATTATTATTATTATTATTTTAAATGAAGTAAATTGACAAATATTGCACATAATAATAATAATAATTATTTTAAATGGATTAAATTTAAAAATATTATACACAATTATTTATGAAATTAGGGTTTTTATTTATAAAAAGGAGAGGTTTTGGTAGGGCTGGGACTGGTTCGGTTCTTGGTAAAAAATTAAAGAACCGGAACTGGTTTTTAAATACATAAACCGGTTCGGTTTTTGACCACTTTTTTCTGGAACCGAATTAGGAATCGAAACCGAAAAAATCATTTTTCTTCAGGAACCGAATTAGGAACCGGAACCGAATTTAATATGTGAAAACCATTTTTTCGGTTCTTTTAGGAACCGAATTGTGCAAAAAAATCGAATTTTATATAAAAAAACGAATTTCGAGTAGAAACCAAATTTAATGTGTAATATTTTGAACAAAATACATTTAATTTGCTTTATTTAATACATATATTATGCAAAAAATTATATATAATATTATTTTTATTATTATTATATATATATAATATATATAGAACCGGTTCCAAACCGGTTTTTCCTAACATCATAAAACAGGAACCGGAACCGGAACTAAATTATTAAAAAGGAACCGAATTAAGAACCGAAACCGGTTAATAATAAAAAAACTAGAACCGGAACCGAATTTTTTGGCTCGGTTCTTACTAAAATTCGGTTCTTCGGGTAAAAATCCCAGGCCTAGTTTTTGGTACTCAAGGGGAGGAAAAAATGAGATTTTTAATCGCTACTTTTATACAGAAGGGTAAAATTGTAATTTGTTACCATTCAAGTTACCATTCAGAATAGTTACCAAACGACCAAATTTCATTTTGCACTCAACCATACAGATCTGAACCATTAAACATCCATACCCCCTCTCAACCATTCAGAGGCAAAGAATTTCGAGATTTACCTCTCCTCTTAAATTAAGAATTATTATTCATAATTATTATTACTATTTTTTAAATCAATTTATTAAAAAAATATTATACATAATTATTATTATAATTTTCTAAATGAATTAAATTAAAAAATATTATACATAATTATTATTAATATTTTAAATGAATTAAATTAAAAAATATTATACATAATTATTATTATTATTTTAAATGAATTATATTAAAAATATTATGCATAATAATAATTATTATTATTAATTTAAATGAGTTAAATTTTAAAATATTACACATAATAACAATAATAATTATTTTATTATTATTTTAAATGAATTAAATTTAAAAATCTTATACACAATTATTTATAAAATTAGGATTTTTATTTATAAAAAGGAGAGGTTTTGGTACTCCATGGGAGGAAAAAATGAGATTTTTAATCGCGTAGTTGTTGGAACATTTTGTTCCATACATGTATTAATAGTGTTTTGATGATTAAGTTGTTAAACAAAACAAAACAACAAAAAGACGAAGCAAAGCATGGAAGGAAACGAAGTGCAAAAAGCTGGAAAATACATACATAACGTACGTAAGAAGGATATCTTAACGTACGTAATATTGCTACGTTAACGTACGTAAAACGTGAGTGACAACGTACGTAACCAAGTGTTCGGTGTTCAAACAAGAAGAACGTTGGAAGAGTCAAAGTCAGAGGCAACGGATATATGACGTCAGCAATGACGTATTCTTAACGCACGTAATGGGTGTTTGCTAACGTACGTAATGTTCAAGACGAAGGTTGCTGGACTAAAACTGGTACTTGCTAACGTACGTAACGAAATCGATATAACGTACGTAACCATTGTAGCGTACGTAATACAGTGATGATAGCGGCCGCAATCAATGCACAGGGAGCTAACGACTAGTAAGGCTTTGGAGGCTATAAATACCATTCCTATGGTATTGTTTCACTACAACAACTTCAAGCAAAATATTCATTGATCTGAGATTCATATACACTCTATTGTTGTTGTAATATTGAGCTTATATTGTTAGTTTGAGTGTTTACACATTCAACAAATACACGAGAGGTAAAAGAAAAGATACGATTGGATTCTGTGTTATTAGGATCAAGAATCCGGTATTATTAGAATCGCAATTAATATCTTCGTGAGGTTTATCTAGTACCGATAGAAAGCTAGAGTGATTGATTCATTGTCCAATAGAAAAGAAAAATGGTTTAACTTGGACTGACACAAAGACAAGTACGAGTGGTTTATCACGGACCAATTGAAGACGTGATTGTAATGGTTATCCCTCAACCGATAGAAGAGAGGTGCAGAGGTTTTTATCTTCAACCTATAGAAAAAGATACCGAGAGAGGACGTAGGCTCGTTTATAGCCGAACATCTATAAATCCGTGTGTCGTTTAATTTCCGCACATTATAATCTCGTTGCAACATGGAGCGATGAAGACGAAGATGATGATTTTATCAATCAAAACAATCTCGCTCTCATGGCCTGAAGTTTTGAAGCTTTTGAATTATTGCATACCAATTTTCAAAATGCTTTATCCGAGATTAAATCCCTTAAATCCAAAAATAAATCATTGGAAAATGAGATTTCCAAAATTCTTGAAAAAGGGAAATTTATCAAGACCGATCATTCACAATGCATTGGAAACGAAAATATTTTAAAGATCTTATTAAAATTCAAACCGAGCTAAAAAATTTGACGAAAAAATTTTCTCTCGGAAACGAGAAATTGGGAATATGCTCTCGGTTCAAAAATATACTTTAAATAAATAGGGGTTGGGATTCACACATCGTTCTAAAAACGAATCCTTAAATTTAAAGATACCCCGTTGCGAAAAATATTTGAAAATCAGGCATCATATTTCTAACTGTAAAAGCCCACGCCAGACGATTAAAATTAAAAAGATTCGGGTTCCTAAAGGAACAATTATTTCAAATATCGTCTATGTTTCAAATGAAAAACCAACTATAAGTTGGATCCCCAAAAATTAATTTGTATTTTACTCAAGGGGAGTTTAATTTTTTTTAAAAAAAAGGGGAGATAATATTTTCAGGGGGAGTAATACCCTTCTTAATGTATTTTGTTATATTTGTCATTTGGTATCATGCATATTTTATATTTGGTATCATTATATTTATTTATTTATTACACTTTTTGATGAAAACAAAAAGGGGGAGAAAGGAGAAAAATTGAAGAATAGGATTAACCCTCAAAGAGGGAGAAAATCGAAGAAAAGCCGAAAAGATGAAGTTAAAGAGAAAAATGAGGAGACGTCGAAAAGATGATGAAAATTTGAAAATTCGAAAAGAAAATGAAAAGGAAAAAAGGAGTCGAAAAAGAAATGGGAGAAGAAACTAACGAAACGGACAAAGTCGAAAACTTTGGTCTGTACACATACATATATTTGTAATTTTTGCAGGTAAATCCCATTGACAGAGTGTTGTTTTGTAATCATCAAAAAGGGGGAGATTGTTGGAACATTTTGTTCCATACATGTATTAATAGTATTTTGATGATTAAATTGTTAAACAAAACAAAACAACAAAAAGACGACGCAAAGCATCGAAGGAAACGAAGTGCAAAAAGCTGGAAAATACATACTTAACGCACGTAAGAAGGATATCTTAACGTACGTAATATTGCTATGTTAACGTACGTAAAACGTGAGTGACAACGTACGTAACCAAGTGTTTGGTGTTCAAACAAGAAGAACGTTTGAAGAGTCAAAGTCAGAGGCAACGGATATATGACGTCAGCAATGACGTATCCTCAACGTACGTAATGGGTGTTGGCTAACGTACGTAATGTTCAAGATGAAGGCTACTGGACTAAAACTGGTACTTGCTAACGTACGTAACGATATCAATATAACGTACGTAACCATTGTAGCGTACGTAATACAGTGGTGATTGCGGCCGTAATCAATGCATAGGGAGCTAACGGCTAGTATGGCTTTGGAGGTTATAAATACCATTCCTACGGTACTGTTTCACTACAACAACTTCAAGCAAAATATTCATTGATCTGAGATTCATATACACTCTATTGTTGTTGTAATATTGAGCTTATATTGTTAGTTTCAGTGTTTATACATTCAACACATACACGAGAGGTAAAAGAAAAGATATTGTTGGATTCGGTGTTATTGGGATCAAGGATCCGGCATTATTAGAATCGCAATCGATATCTTCGTGAGGTTTATCTAGTACCGATAGAAAGCTAGAATGGTTGATTCCTTGTCCAATAGAAAAGGAAAACGGTTTAACTTGGACCGACACAAAGACAAGTACGAGTGGTTTATCATGGACCAATTGAAAACGTTGTAACGGTTATCCCTCGACCGATAGAAGAGAGGTGCATAAGTTTTTATCTTCAACCTATAGAAAAAGATACCGAGAGAGGACGTAGGCTCGTTTATAGCCGAACCTCTATAAATCCGTGTGTCGTTTAATTTCCTCACATTATATTTAAGCTTCCGCAACACGGCGCAAATACCGATTTTGCTACAACAGTAGTTTGTTACCATTCAGAGTTATCATTCAGAACATTTACCAAACAACCAAATTTCATTCTGCACTCTACCATACAGATCTGAACCATTAAGCATCCATACCCCCTCTCAACCATTCAGAGGCAAACAATTTCGAGATTTACCCCTTCTCTTAAATTAAGAATTATTATTCACACTTATTATTATTATTTTTAAATGAATTTATTAAAAAAAATATTATACATAATTATTATTCTAATTTTCTAAATGAATTAAATTAAAAAATATTATACATAATAATTATTATTATTATTTTAGATAAACTAAATTAAAAAATATTATAAATAATTATTATTATTATTTTAAATTAATTAAATTTAAAATATTATACATAATAATAATTATTATTATTATTTTAAATGAATTAAATTTAAAAATATTATACATAATAATAATTATTATTATTATTATTATTTTAAATGAATTAAATTTAAAAATATTATACATAATTATTTATAAAATTAGGATTTTTATTTATAAAAAGGAGATGTTTTGGTACCAAAGGGGAGAAAAAAATGGGATTTTTAATCGCTACTTTTATACAGAAAGATAAAATGGTAATTTATTACCATTCAGAGTTACCATTCAGAACAGTTACCAAACAACCAAATTGCATTATGCACTCAACCATACAGAGTCTCTCAACCATTCTGGCTCTCAACTATTCTACACTAAATCATTCAGCAACTGCCAAACAGCCCCTTAGTCTACAAGCTCTGAGCGTCATTTGCAACACTGCATCAATTCAAGACAGCAACAGACTCTTCGTCTATTTTCTATATTTCTATTTGTTTTTCATTTTATAATATTTTTTATATAAGCTTGAGTTTCTTTTAGCTCCCTCCATCCTCTTTTTTTTTACTTTATTTTTGAGCAGTCAAAGAACATTTATTTTTTTACTTATTTTTTGGCTAAAATGCTCCTGGGGTCCTTAACTTAATTTCAGATAACGATTTAGTTCTTTATTTTTTTGTCCCAACTAAGTCCTTTATCTTTCCAATTTTAAGCAAAGTTAGCATTTTCCGTTGGTCCCCGTTAACTGTTGTCCACGTGGCTATTAAGTTGTTGACTATCATCTTCTTCATTTAAACCCCATCAAAGACACAAAAAAAAGAGTTGAGATAGAGAGATGTAAATTACAGTAAGAAGATTAATCCAGAGAACCACCAAAAAATGCCGAATAATTCCAGGAATTTTTTAAATGTATTTTCCCCAAATTGTGGAATCGGTATTCTAAATCTTATTTTGCGGCCATACAATGAGATATGAGTAATGTAGCTAAGACTGCAAAAACAACTACAACAAAAGCAAAGTCAACATTGTATCACTAGAGCTGATGCCTTGCTGACATGCATGTTCTCAACCATCATTTCCAAATTCCAATACAGTGATGCTTATACATTAGGAAACAAAAAAGCATATATTCACCAACGTTTCCCTATTCATAAATACAAAAGTAACAAAACGTATGTGTATGTGTGTGTATATATATATATATACGATGTTCAAAAGTAATGAAATACTACAAGATTATCAAGTTACTGACCGAGCGAAGGGGCCATCTAGCTCGAGGATGTCGCAATTGCAGAAGATGCACCAGAGGCAATTTTGGTGCGCGTTCTCGGGGCAGATAGGCGTCAGAGTTTTGAGGAAGAATTTGACATCGGGGAGCTTGGACTGGAAGCGCGTGAGGAGCGTGGAGAGTGCAGTTTTGTGGCTTGGGAAGTAATTATGGCGGCGTCCCTAATTGTGGTTTAATCTCCAAACCTCACAGAAGTCGAATTGTTGTTGTTCGTTGTTATCCTTCTTGTTCTTCGTCTTGTGGGTCATGTCGCAGTTAGGGTTAGGGCTTGTGTTTATAAGAAACCTTACAAAGTCGATCGATGCGTGCCACCAGTTGATGACGTTGTCTGCGTTGGAGCTACACTGGGATATTATCTGCGTTTTACTGATTGGCTCCTGATTTTATGGCGCGCTTTAAATCCCAGAAACAATTTTCTCCGGATCTGCATAAATTTTCAATTTCCTGTTGCATAATTTGTTTTTATTTTTATGTTACTTTTTTAATTTTTTTATACCATAATATATTTATCAGATTAATCGAGGTCTGCTTCCGAGAGCTTTCATTACGATGTTCTACAAATTAAGCGAGGTCTGCTTCCGAGAGCTTTCATTACGCCGCTCTCTCTCACTCTGTAGAGTTGAGATGTGTTTCTCTCTTTAGAATCGACTTAATTAAGAGAGCATAGATGTCAAAAGGGTTTAGGAAATGGAGGATAGGAAATACATGTAGGTTAGGAAATTGACACATAGGTTAGGGATTTGACACGCATGAATGTTTATAGTCACGTAGGTGATAGTCAGCAACTTAACAGCCACCTGGATAACAGTTAACGGAGACCAACGGAAAAGGCTAACTTTACTTAAAATTGGAAAGATAAAGGACTTAGTTGGGACAAAAAAAAGATAAAGGACTAAATAGTTATCTGAAATTAAGTTAAGGGACCCCGGGAACATTTTAGCCTATTGTTTTTACTTAACATAGTTGATATTTATTTTTCGTGCGTATATAATAGGGATCCATAATACAATTTTTTATCTAGGACCTCTCGAATGTCAGGATCGGTTCAGGATCTCGATCAAATCCATCCAACTAACACACTCCATGCAGACTTTGTTGGAGCAAGATCGGAATATGCGTTGTGTTGCAGAAGCGTAAATTAAATGTGCGGAAATTAAACGACACACAGATTTATAGAGGTTCGGCTATAAACGAGCCTACGTCCTCTCTCGGTATCTTCTTTTTATAAGTTAAAGATCGAAACCTTTGCACCTCTCATCTATCGGTAGAGGAATAACCGTTACAATCACGTTTTCTATTGGTCCGTGATAAACCACTTGTACTTGTCTTTGTGTCGGTCCAAGTTAAACCGATTTCCTTTTCGTAGAACAAGGAATCAACCTCTCTAGCTTTCTATGGGTACTAGATAGACCTCACTTAGATATCGATTGCGATTCTAATCATGCCGGATCCTTGATCTTAATAACACCGAATCCAATCGTATCTTTTCTTTGACCTCTCGTGTATGTGTTGAATGTATAAACACTCAAACTAACAATATAAGCTCAATATCACAACAACAATAATATCAATATGAATATCTGATCAATGAGTTGTTTGCTTGAAGTTGTTGTGTGGATGAATACCAAGGATGTGGTATTTATAGGCATTGGAGCCTTACTAGCCGTTAGCTTCCTGTTCCACCATTACGGCCGTTATCCTCTCACCATTACATACGCTACATTTGTTACGTACGTTATATCGACTTCGTTACGTATGTTAACACGTACCAGTTTTAATCCAGAAGCATCTATCTCTTTCCTTACGTACGTTATCAACTCTGGTATTACGTACGTTAGCCATACGTCATTGATGACGTCATATATCTGTTGCCGCCTTTTTGACTTTGACACGTCCAACGTTCTTCTAGTTTGAACACCTTTACGTACGTTAAGTACCATTCTTTACGTACGTTATTTCGTACCAGTTACGTATGTTATGCTTGATAGCTTACGTACGTTAGCCTTGTAAAATTCCAGCTTTTTGCACTTCGTCTTCTTCGATGCTTTGCTTCGTCTCTTTGTTGTTTTGTATTGTGTAACAACTTAATCATCAAAATACTATTAATACATGTATGGAACAAAATGTTCCAACAATCTCCCTCTTTTTTATGATTACAAAACAACACTTCGTCAATGGGATATACCTGCAAAAAATACAAATATATGTATGTGTACAGACCAAAGTTTTCGACTTTGTCCATTTCGTTAGTTTCTTCTCCCATTTCTTTTTCGACTCCTTCTTTCCTTTTCTTTTTCTTTTCGAATTTTTAAATTTTCAACTTCATCTTTTCGAGCTTTTCTTCTTCTTATTTTTCTCCCCCTTTCAGGGTTAATCCCATTCTCCTTTCTCCCCCTTTTTATTTTCATCAAAAAGTGTAATAATAAATAAATATAATGATACCAAAATTGATGAATATAACTATATGCATGAATAGGGCATAAACTCCCCCTGAAAATATTATCTCCCTTTCTAAAAAAATATTACTACCCCTAAGTAAAATATATTTTGAAAAAAAAATTAATGTTTGGGGATCCAACCGAGAGTTGGTTTTTCATTTGAAACATAGACGATATTTGAAATAATTGTTCCTTTAGGAACCAAAATTTTCTTAACTTTAATCGTCCGTCTTGGACTCTTACAGTTTGAAATATGGTGCCCAATTTTCAAATATTTTCCACACCGGGGTATTTTGAAATTTACGGATTCATTTTTAAAACGTGGTTTGAATCATAACCCCTCTTTATTTAACGTGTATTTTTGAGCCGAGAGCATATTTTAAAATTTCTTGTTTCCGAGAGAAAATTTCTTCGTTAAATTTTGAGCTCAGTTTGAACTTTAACAAGATCATTCTTTAAAATATTCTCGTTTTCAATGCATTTTGAATGATCGATCTCAATAAATTTCCCTTTTTCAAGAATTTTGGAAATCTCATTTTCCAATGATTTATTTTTAGTTTGAAGGGATTTGATTTCTTTTAAAGCATTTTGGAAATCGGTATGTAATAACTCGAATGCTTCAAATAACTCATCTTGAGATGACGTACTTACCCGGCTTTCGACGTCGCTATCGTCGAGTGAACTTCGGGCCATGAGAGCGAGATTATTTTGATTTATAAAATCATCATCTTCGTCTTTATCGCTCCATGTTGCAATGAGAACCTCCTTCTTGGGTTTAGCTCGGAAATTTTTCGCAAAGTGGCCTGGTTTTCCACATAATCGACAAGAGTTGTCGAATTTTTTAGATTCGCCCGAGATGTCTTTCTTTCTCCGGTTTAATAAGGTTTGGAACTTATTAATATTTTTGGCATAATATGCCGATTCTTCGTCGCTTTCTTCAACCGAGATTACTTCCTTTTTAGACATCTTAGCCTTCAAGGCTATTGATCGTTCCTTCGGCTTTGGCTTGACACTTCGTAATTTTAAAACTATCTCATAATTAATTAGTGAACCAACGAGTGCGCTAAAATCAAGCGTATTGAGATCTTTAGATACCATGATCGCAGTTACGGTCCCGTCCCATTCGCTAGGTAGTGATCGTAAAATTTTATTGACTTTTTCACTACTAGATGATGGTTTTCCAAACGAAGCAAGTCCATTTGTGATGACCGAAAATTGGTCGAGCATGTTGGTGATGGACTCGTCACCTTTCATCATGAATAGCTCATAGTCATGGAGAAGCATATTGATCTTCGCTCCTTGACTTGAGTTGTCCCTTCGTGTGTGATTTCAAGAATTTTCCATATCTCTTTAGCACTTTCACACGATGAGATTCGATTGACCTCTTCGGATTTAAGTCACAATATAAGAGTTGAGTAGCCTTACAATTTAGATGGTCGTTCTTCCAATCCTCGTCATTATATTCTTCGAAACTCTTAAAAGATCTGTCTAATTTGATTGGAACTTTCGGGCCAAGACAAATGATCTTCCAAATTTCTATATCATAGGCACGAATGAAGATCGACATATTTTTCTTCCACGTCATATAATTTGATCCGTCAAAAAATGGTGGTCGGTTCAAAGCAAGACCTTCGACCGGAGCAAATTGGAACGCCATTTGGATCGACTCCTCGAATGTTAAGCCGTGTATTGGAGGTACCGCTCCGATACCAATTGTTGGAGCAAGATCGAAATATGCGCCGTGTTGCGTAAGCATAAATTAAATGTGCGGAAATTATACAACACACAGATTTATAGAGGCTCGGCTATAAACGAGCCTACGTCCTCTCTCGGTATCTTTTTTTATTTATAGGTTAAAGATCAAAACCTCTGCACCTCTCTTCTATCGGTCGAGGGATAACCATTACAATCACGTCTTCTATTGGTCCGTGATAAACGACTCGTACTTATCTTTGTGTCGGTCCAAGTTAAACCATTTTCCTTTTCGTAGGACAAGAAATCAACCTCTCTAGCTTTCTATGGGTACTAGATAGAACTCACTTAGATATCGATTGCGATTATAATAATGCTGAATCCTTGATCCTAATAACACCGAATCCAATCGTATCTTTTCTTTTACCTCTCGTGTATGTGTTGAATGTATAAACACTCAAACTAACAATATAAGCTCAATATCACAACAACAATAATATCAATATGAATATCTGATCAATGAGTTGTTTGCTTGAAGTTGTTGTGTGGATGAATACCAAGGATGTGGTATTTATAGGCATTGGAGCCTTACTAGCAGTTAGCTTCCTGTTCCACCATTACGGCCGTTATCCTCTCACCATTAAGTACGCTACATTTGTTACGTACGTTATATCGACTTCGTTACGTACGTTAACACGTACCAGTTTTAGTCCAGTAGCATCTGTCTCTTTCCTTACGTACATTATCAACTCCGGTATTACGTACGTTAGCTATACGTCATTGATGATGTCATATATCCGTTGCCGCCTTTTTGACTTTGACACGTCCAACGTTCTTCTGGTTTGAACACCTTTACGTATGTTAGTACCATTCCTTAGATACGTTATTTCGTACCAGTTACGTACGCTATGCTTGATAACTTACGTACGTTAGACTTGTAAAATTCCAGCTTTTTGCACTTCGTCTTCTTCGATGCTTTGCTTCGTCCCTTTGTTGTTTTGTATTGTGTGACAACTTAATCATCAAAACATTATTAATATATGTATGGAACAAAATATTCCAACAGACTTGATAATAGATTGCACGTTCAGAAATGACAATACCTAATAGTTTCAGGTGTTGATTTGCAAAATGTACAACTCCTTAACTTAATGGGTACTCTACGTGTCCCGTCCAAAGATTGATAGATCATATATGTTTGATATATTTTAGGTAGTAATTGGTGTAAGTAATAATGAAAAACTTATGATGTAGATTAAAATGTAAAAAGTATTGCTGGTGATTGTGTGGTGGAAATTAAAAGCAAAATGTGATTGTTTGATTTGTTGTGCAAAGGTGCGAATTGTAAAAATTTTGAAGGGATAAGTGTAAAACTTTGGCGTTTGAGCGGGACGAAAGCATTACATTTTAAAAACATCAAGTACTCTCTCCGTCCCGCCCAAAATATTAACATTCCTATCAAAAAGTTGTACCTTTGATAAGATATATATATATAGGGGCGCGTTCTATGCAGTACCAATATTAGATGCAGTACTTTACAGTACTCATTTATCCATGAATTTTGTACTAATTATGCATGAAATAAATGCATTTCGTGCATCAAAATTTCAATGCATTAGTTCTCACAAAAATTTGATGCATATAATCTAATATTTTAATGCATCGATATTTTGATACATATATTGCATATTTTAATGCATTGAAATTTTGATGCACGAAATGCATATATTTCATACATAATTAGTACAAAAATCATGCATAAATTAGTACTGAGAATTAATGCATTGAAATTTTGATGCATGAAATGCATATATTTCATGCATAATTAGTACAAAACTCATGTATAAATGAGTACTGTAAAGTACTGCATCTAATATTGGTACTGGATAGAACGCGCCACTATATATATATATATATATATATATATATATATATATATATATATATATATATATAAAATACCGGTTTTCACAATCAAATCAAACAATTATCTTTTATTTGTAATTTCACCACAAATTCATCATCAATATTTTTTACTTTTAATCACTACCACACATTTATCATCAGTATTTACACTAATTATTATGTAAAACAGACCAAATATACACCATCTGTCAAGCTTTCGCTGGGACAGAGGAAGTATTAAGCATTATATATAGACTCTTCTTAAATTGGCATTTGGACGTATAAAGCTATTTTCCATAACAATAGTAGGTAATAATTTTACGGGGATTGGTTTGACCCAGTTCGGTATCGATAGAAAAAGAGATTAGTATAATTTAATAAAAAGATTTAAAATAAATCCGTTGATTTTCAGATTTTATAATCCTAATATACCATTCTGATAATTTACATTTATAATATATCATACCGATATGGATGGGTCCGAGCGAAATAACACAACTCAACGGTAAGTGTTTCTTGATTTAATAATAGTATGTGTTTTGTTAGTTTGTAATGGATTTTTGGATAAATTGCTCTCTTATAAAAATCATTTCATCTTAATATGTGGCGTCACTCATTTTGTCCGATGGTGAAAGATGGTAGAAAGTCGAGTAAGACCTCTCCTTTTGCATTTATTTTTCCGTTTTTCAGTTTAATCCAATTCAGTTCATGTAGATACAGTTCAGTTCAGTTGAGTTCAGTTCAGATCCATTTAGTTCAGTTCAGTTCAATTATTATTATTATTAATCTTGATTATTATTATTATTGTTGCTGTTGTCGATTATTATTATTATTACTAATAATATTTACTATTATTAATAATAATATTTATTGTTGTCATTGATTACTATTATTATCATTAATATCATTGTTATTATTGTCATTATTATTATTATTATTTGTGACATTTGATACTTTTGTAATATTTGGGACATTTGGGGCATATTTATTAGTATTATTATTTTTGTTGTTATGATTGTAATTAATTATATTATTATTAGTACATTATATTTATTATTATTATTCTTTATTAATTATTATTTTATTATTTTTGTTATTATTTTATTATATTTATTATTTTTAATATTTGTTATATTATTATTATTTTTATTATTATTTTTATTATTATTTTATTATTATTATTATTTACGCTTAATATATTTTCGATTCGATTCGATTCGATACATTGATTCGATTCCATTCGAATCCATTCATTCGATTCGCCTCAATTCAATTGGCCTGATTCGATTGATTCATTCGATCAAAAGCAATGTACGCTGTGATTCATGTGCAGACCTTATTAAGGCTTAACGTTGATGTTCAAAAAAATAGTTATGGAAACAATTTTGCTTTTGTTTTGAAAATATTTTTTTCGTTGTTGAAAAAAAGGAGTAGTTTTTAATTGATTTTTAATAGCTCAAAATAAGTTTATAAATAGTTCATGATTAATGGATCAAGCACAACGAAAATCATTATTTTATCATTATTTTATATTCAAATTATATAATAAATATCACTCTGATCGATAATGTTTGATCCAAACTAACACTAGTAATGTGAATAAGTCAGAAAAATTATTATAATAAAAATAATTAAAATTACCTGAATATTTAAAATTACTTGAATACAGAATTTAATAATATTAAATTATTTATTTAAATTATTACTTAGTTAATTTGTTAGATACTAAATTATTTCAAAAAATTGAAATTAGTTTGAAATATAATTCTAAGTATGTACATTTATATTTATTTAGTTAAAGTAAATGTATACTTTATCTAATTAAATACTTAAAAAACTAAATTATTAATTAAATCATAATTACTTCTGTTATAAATATTAATTAGACTATACATATAAAAAATCTATTTTAACCAGCATATATTAATAGAATTAACCGAGGAGTGTGAATCAACATTTTTTTGATACTTGAACTTCCAAGCTTACACATGACTAGTACTCGGGATAACAATCCCGGCCCCACAGAACTGCTATCAGTTAAATCGCGAGATGTGTATCCGGCTCTCAGGTTCTAAATATCCTCAACTACCGCACACAAGGAGTCGTCCCCCAAGTGATTGCTCCATGCTGGACCCCCTCAAATACAACCACAGGGTCCCACCGAGATTTGGCCTCCCACACTGCCGCTTGAAGTCCTCAATATTTAATTGTTCCACCAGCGTACCCCGGTGGGCGAGAGTCTCTTCTTTAATTATATATTAAAGAGTCATAAACACTTGAAAATTCTTATCTTCAGAAAGACTCGAACCTGTTGTGCGGCGATTTATACGCCTCGATGGCGATCGACACAATGGTCAAGAGGCAGCCAAAGAAGACAAATACTGGGCAAGCGCCTAGCGATCGATGTCTGAGGCGATCATCTATCGGCATCTGGCGATCGTCTATAATGTCCGACTGTAGACGATCGTCCCGTACCACATATGAATCCGACATCCGTCAGAGTCGTCGAAGACCGAATCCCGGATGAAGACCCACGTGCAGATCCGCAAAAGGCGCCACAAGATAAGGCCTTTTGACCCCAGCCTGTCACCACCTTCACACCTACCGACATGCCCGCCGAAAGGTACAAAGTGGGTCCCCCCAGACAGCGACTCAGGACGCGTGCGGACTTCTCATTGGCTCGCACATCTGGCTGCCAGCAGCAGCCTCGAACTTTAAGGAAACAGTCCCACGTAATGGGACGATCGCCCACCTTATTCTAATATAGAAAACGGCGGTCGTCCGCGATCGCCGGGGAGGACCTAGCAACCTCTTCTCCTATAAATAGAAGGCCTCCAACAGTGGCCAAAGGACGGTGAAATTACTTGATAGTGAAATCCATTGATAGTGAAACCCATTCACGTATACAGAACATAAAAAGCAAGAACTCTCAGAGCATCATATCTGGTTCTTCCGACAATCTACACGCTCAATAGCTAAGATAACTAGAGTCTTTACACTCATTGTAATTGCACTCTAACATTAATATTTGTACTCCAAAGTATTTGTATTAATAACATCTCGCGAGAGCATTCAAGTCCGGGACTAACAACCCCGGCAAATCTTGTGTTATTTACTTTCCCACGGAAGTGTTCTCGCACTTTGTTTGTTACTCGACCTTTCCAGCAATATCATCTCCGGATAATATTTTGGGTAACAACAATTGGCGCTAGAAGGAAGGGGTTCTTAACCTTCATTTTCTATTTCGACCATCTCGAAGAACACTCACTGTTTTCCGGGGCATATACTCGAAGAAACACTCACTGTTCTTCAAAGAAAAACCTTCAGAGTCATGACGTCTGCCACGACCTCAAAAAGAGCCACCCTACGATCTGCTGGACACCTTATTCCGGCCCAGACCGAATCCGAACCTACGGCGGAAGGCGATCGCGGTGACGCTAGGCTCTCACTCCCGCCCCCGAGGGACGGCCCCAACCTCTCACTCGACCAGTTCCAAACCGCGGAACAGATCGAGGAGACTATGGCCATCCTAAGGGAGCGACGGAGCATGCGACTCGCCCACCATTACTCCATCGGCCATCCGCCGTGCAGGCAAGCGGAATCTCAAAGGGCAATATGTCGAGAAATAGTCAGAAAGCCCCGAGCCGCAGGAAAAGGCTCTCGTAAGGCGGGATGATTCCGTCTTCAGCCGTCTAGGGAGTGATCCCTCATGGCGACCTGGGCATTCTGGACCCAGCCGGGAGACATCGGAGTCCAAATCAGTCACCAGAAGTTCGGCATACCCGACTCCCAGAAGACAGGCCGGCCAACGGGCTCCCACTCGCCCAAGAATTGAGCTCGGTGGCGGAGAACTCGTCACCTACCACGGGGCCAGAAGATCGGTACACGATCGCCTCGGCTCCCGCTCCGAGAGCCAATCCGCGACCAGTCAGGCTACGGCGATGGACGCCATGCAGCGCCAGCTCGACGAAATGAAGGCGCTCCTAGAAACTGGGGCAGGCGCCAAGAGATTGATCGCCGGATCGAGTGAGCCGCTCGCGGCCCAGATCGAGCTCGCCCCCATTCAACCGAAGATCGCCCCTCCTCAAACACCTCTATATGAGGGGAGATCGGATCCTGAGACCCATTTGAGCAAGTTCCGGATTTACATGACCGGATGTGGGGCATCGGACGCGACGAAGTGCCGAATGTTCCCATTAACTTTGGGCGATCTTGCCCATAGGTGGTACATCTCATTGCCACCGCGCTCAATCAACTGTTTTGAGAAGGTGGCGAACGACTTCACGTCGTATTTCGCCGCCAAAGTCGCTCGGCCAGAAGGCCCCCACCGCATGATGAAGATCAGGCAGGGGAAGGACGAGCCCGACGAAGACTACATCGATCGGGTGGACAAAATAGTCCTCACCGGCGAGCCCATTAGCGACGAGCTCGCTCTCTACTCGGTCCTAGGGAGATTCTATGGCCATTCGCCCATGTTCAGGCACCTCACGAAGGACATCCCCCCGACCTACGCGATCTTCCGCGTCTGGGCCGCTGACTTCTTGGCTAGGCAGAGGATGCTCACCCTCCGCTTAGGCGAGGGATCTACCGGAGAAGGGAAGACGCCATCCCACGTCCCGAAGAAGGCAATCGCCAAACCCAGAAAAGCGGTCGCAAAGTCGCCCGGTGAATTCAAAGCCTTCGAGGATGTGGAGGTTCACCTCCTCTGCAACCTCAATCTATCTCCGACCCACATCTTTAACGCCATCAAGGGGCGCGAGTGGCTTAGCAAACCAAATCCGATGAGGGACAACGGTCATCTAGACCGCAGTAAATTTTGTGCCTACCACAAGAGTCCCGGCCACAACACCAGCCAGTGCCGCGACCTCCTCAGACAACTCTGGAGACTGTTTGAGGAAGGCAAGTTGGATGACTTGGTTACCAAGCTAGAACCCCCAGCAGAAAGGACTGGGGGGCGCGATCGCCGCCAGAATGACGAAATCTCTCCCAATCTGGTCCCCAGAATCAAGCAAAACGAGCCGGAGTACTCAGACGAATCAATTCCTCCGATCAACCCTGGCGGCCGGATCAATATGCTTCAGTCGGGAGGTGGAAACCTCGGAGGCCTTTCCCTGGTTTTCACCATGTCGAATAGAAAGTGGAAGGCCGAGCTAAGGGCGTTCGCAGGGGTCTATGTCGTGGTGCCCCCAGATCCGACCATCTCCAGAGACGCGCTCATCACCTTCTCCAACAAGGATATGGAGGGAATGCAGTGCCCCAAAGAGGATGCATTTGTAATCTCTGCATGTATCCTTGGGAAAATGGTCGATTGCGTGCTGGTTGACAATGGGAGCTTTTGCAATATCATATTTAAATCTGCTCTTGAACAGCTCGGCAACCTGACCAAGTTCATCAAGCCGTTTGAGACCGTGCTTCAAGGGTTCGGCGAAAACACGGTCCAAGCCTATGGAAGGATCAAGCTCTCTGTCGAGCTAACATGTTATTAAGATCCCAAGGTTAGGATTACTAGGAACCTAAATTTTGTAATCATAGATAGGCCCAGCATCTATAATGGGTTCCTAGGTCGCCCATTTCTAGAAACCTTCGAGGCGGTCGCCTCTTCTTTCTTTTACTGTATCAAATTCCCTACTGCCGATGGGACGGTCGGTACTGTAAAAGGAGACCAACTAATGGCCAAGAAATGTTTGAATTAGTCCTGTGTCGTAACTTCTTTCAACACTTCCCATACTATTTATAGTATTGAGACGATCGACAATCAACCGATGGAGATCGACGAGCCAAGCACCTCGTACCAGCCCAACTCAGAGGACGACATCTCACAACGATTGGCGGACGACATCGAGCCAAGGATCGGTTTCGAGCCAAGCCTCGACATCGATCCAAGGATCGAGTCCGGAAATCGTTCCAAACGAGAAGCGACAGTCCCCATTGAAGAGTTGGAAAGTATAACGATAGATCCGGCTCGTCCAGGACGGGAAGTGCAGATCGGCACAAGCATCAGTCTCGAGTCAAAGGAGGATCTGATCAATTTACTACGTAAGAATATCGGAGTCTTTGCCTGGTCGCATCAAGATATGCTCGACATAAGTCCTGAACACACTTGCCACTATCTAAAGATCGACCCGGCAAGGAAGCCTGTTCACCAGAAACGTAGGAAATTCGGTCCGGAGAAGTACGCAATGCTCGACATAGAAGTCAAAAAGCTACTCGACAACAAACTAATCGGAGTAGCTACAGACGAGCCACAGTGGGTAGCCAACGCGGTGCTCGTCAAAAAGCCGAGCAACTCCTGGAGGTTATGCATCGACTTCACCGACCTCAACGCGGCATGTCCAAAAGACCACTTTCCGATGCCTCATATTGACCACTTGGTCGATAGCACGGCAGGCTGCGAAATGATGTCGTTCATGGATGCCTTCGCCGGGTACCATCAGATCCCAATGGCGGAGAAAGACATAAAACACACATCGTTCCACACGGAAAAAGACGTGTACTTTTGGGTCCGAATGTCGTTCGGTCTGTAGAATGCGGGGGAGACCTACCAACGGCTAGTCAACAGAATGTTCGCCAACCAGATCGGCAAGACCATGGAGGTCTACATTGACGACATCGTAGTCAAGAGCCTCAAAAAGGAAGATCACCTCAATGACCTTGCCGAGACGTTCGCCATCCTCTAGAAGTTCAACATGAAGCTGAACCCCAAGAAATGCAACTTCGGGATAAGCTCCGAAAAATTCCTGGGGCACATCGTGAGCCAGAGGGGAATCGAGGCGAACCCCACCAAGATCCAGGCGCTCCTCGACATGCAGGAGCCACAGAATGTCAAACAGGTGCAATGCCTCACTGGTTGCCTAGCTGCCCTCAACCGTTTCATATCTCGGCTCGGGGATAAAAGCAAGCCATTCTTCGCGACCATAAAGAACAAGAAGTTTGCATGGACAAAGTAGAGTCAAATAGCGTTCGCCAAAATCAAAGAGTATTTGTCGAACCCCCAAATCTTGGCGAAGCCGATCCCCGGCGAGAAGCTATTCCTTTACCTGGCGGCCTCCGAGGTCGCACTGAGTGCAGTTTTAGTGCGAGCAGAGGGGCAAGCCTACTTGCCGATCTACTTCGTTAGTCAAGCGATCCATGACACGGAAACGCGTTACACGCCTCTGGAGAAGATCGTCTACGCCTTAGTCATGAGTGTTCGCAAGCTGAGGGCCTACTTCTTTGAACACCAAGTGGAGGTTCTGACGACCCTCCCCTAAGGCAAGTTCTGCACCGGCCAGACACCAACGGGCGACTCCTCAAGTGGTCACTGGAGATCGCCCAATACGGTATCACGTACGCCCCTCGCACGGCGATCAAAGGCCAAGCTCTGGCGGACTTCGTAGTGGAATTAATGTTCCCACCTAGTCCGACCCAGGTCGGCCGCCCTACTTGGAAGTTGTACGTGGATGGCTCGGCAACCAACTCGCGAGCAGGGGCAGGGATTGTCCTCATCAGTCCCGATGGCCAAAATTTCACAAATGCTGTGCGTTTCGGGTTCCGTGCGACCAACAATGAAGTTAAGTACGAAGCTTTGGTAGGTGGGCTCGATCTAGCACTGGCCCTAGATGTTCGCCGTCTCCACATTTTCATGGACTCCCTCTTGGTCGTGAACCAAGTCAAGGGTGAATATGAGGTGCGCGGCGAACAAATGATCAAATACCAAGAACTGGTCGCCGAAATGTGCACAAAGTTTGAAGAAGTGCTGATCGAACAAGTCCCGAGAGAGCACAACTCCCAGGCCGACGCCTTATCCAAGCTAGCGTCGTTAGATGGGGCGCCGATTTCTCTAACATCCAAATCACGAAATCAACAAAGCCAGCGATCGACAAAAGCCTGATTACCACAGTTGCCATCGCCGAAGAAAACTGTATGACTCCGTTTATTAAATACTTGAAGGACGGAACGGTCCCCGCCGACCGTATCAAAGCTCGCCAGCTCCAGCTCCGTGCAACCAGATGCACCCTATTAGACGACTGGCTTTACAAGCGAGCATTCAGCCTTCCTATCCTCAAGTGCATTACGCCGGAGTAAGGCAGACTCGTTTTAGCCGAGATCCACGACGGGATCTGTGGAAATCATGCTGGAGGGCGAGCTCTCATCCACAAAATGACCAGGCAAGGTTTTTTCTGGCCTACACTACAAAAAGACGCGATCGCCTACGCCCGATCGTGTCACAGGTGTCAAGTGATGGGCCCAAACATCAAGCTCTCCCCCGAACATCTCACTTCTATGTACAGCCCATGGCCGTTCGCCTAATGGGGCATCGACCTCATCGGTCCCTTACCGACGACGCCAGGGGGATGTAAATTTGCCATCGTGGGGGTCAATTATTTCACAAAATGGGCTGAAGTCAAACCACTCAACAAGATCGGCCGAGAACAAGTAATCAAGTTCATTTGGAAGAACATCATATGCCGGTTCGATCTACCCCAATCTATCATCTCCGACAACGGGAAGCAGTTTGACGGTTTGGAAGTCATGCAATTCTGCGAGAAATGAGGAATCAAGAAGTTATTCTCGGCCCCTTACCACCCTCAGACGAACGGGCAGGTAGAGGCTGTAAACAAGATCCTCAAACACGCGATCAAAGCACGACTCGAATCCAAACAAGGACGATGGGCGAGCGAGCTCCCTGATGTTTTTGTGGTCCTACCGAACGACGACCCGAAACACGACCGGCGAAACCCCGTTCGCCCTCGCCTTTGGAACAGAAGCAGTGATCCCTTCGGAGATCGCCGTCCTCAGCCACCGAACTGAACAGGAAATAACGACGGACAATGATGTCTCCCGACGAATCGACTTGGACATGCTCGAAGAATGGCGACTGACCTCAGAAATGAAGAACACAATCCACAAAAGAAGATCCGAGAAGTTCTTCAATTCGAAGGTCAAGGAAAGGCGATTCCAAGTGGGCGATCTAGTCCTCAAAAAGGTCCAGACTCACACGAGAGTATTTGGCCCAAATTGGGAAGGCCCCTTCAGGATATCTAAATGGCTGACCGGAGGAGCCTATGAACTCGAACACCCAGACGGCACTCCGGACCAATATCCATGGAATGCCGTGCATTTGAAAAAAATACTACCAATAAGAACTCTGTATTCAGTTATCCAATGTACAAAGAGTTTGATGAGATTTTCCAATCCCATTTATATGATTCGCCTCGACAAAATAAACAAATAAAAAAGAGGACGACTCGCTCGCCTTACAAGAGGTCATCATCTAAGCTGACGGACCTATGCAAGCGATCGCCTCTCCAAGCACAACGTATACCGTCGAGGATCGTCATTCAAACAGGGCGATCCGAGGTAGAAAAGTGCAGCCATGGCCCTGGAGGTCGATGGAACTGACAACTTCGTCCATGCAAGGTTCCTTTGGGCTGCGATCGCTCGCCCTTAATTTAAATACGAGGCGGGCGTAGCCAAAGGACCCTCCAAACAAATATGAGGACACGCTCGCTCGCCCTCAAAGGTACTTCATCTAACATGATGGACCCGGACAAGGCGACGCGTCCCTACCCCATCACAATGTATACCGTCGAGGATTGCCGTCCAACATGGCGATCCGAGGTAGAAAAGTGCTAACAAGCTGCGGACGTGGAGTCATTAAACCGACGACGCCCCGTGCAAGGACTCCTCCAGACCAAGACCGCTCGCCTTTCATTTAAATACAAGGCGGGCACAGCTTAATGGAGGACCATCACAATAAAGTGAGTCGCGAGGCAGACCTACAGGTGGAATGTCCCTCGCACACAAAGACACGGTTATGGAGGTCGGCCCATCGAACTCCGCGACCGTACACGGTTCCTCAAAGTCCAAACAATCGGCCTCCCTCGAGAAATCAACAAAAGCTGAAGATCCCAAGAAACAATTAAAGATAGCTCACCAAACGTACTATTTTCGTTCCCTTACTTACGCTAAGTAAACAAAAACAAGGGGCAAAGTGGAGCTATTCATACACGTGATCGGGAGGAAGGAACCATACACGATCGACTTTGTTCAAACACACACATGACGATCGGTTTTGTCCAAGAAATTCACAAGTAAGAATTTTCAAGTGTACCAATATATTCGGATCTATTCAGACAATTGTGCAAAGTCGAAGTGATGCGGAACATTCAGACAGTCGATCATACAAACAAGGCATTAGGTGCAATTGTGTGAACACTTGTATAAATTCATATGCAAACATTCAGAAGAGGCGATCGTACATATAAAGAATCAGATGCAAAAAGAAGTATTTTATTCCATTCAAAATGATTGTACATACAAGCCCGAAGGCAATACAAGGAAAAACTGGAAATTACAAGCAAAGGAAAACAAAACAACTCCAGCATCACTCAGGCCACCCCCGACTGGCCTTCGCCTCCAGCAGGCGGATCGGCGCGTGCTTCCTCACCCGCTTTAGGATAAACAAGTTTATCCGGAAACGGATACCAGCTCAGACCGATCCCCAAGTCGGTGAGGTCGAGGATCGGCAGGGAGAAGTCCGGCTGCAGAGGATGCTCGAGTACATAGGCTTTGAAGGTTTCCATCATAGGGCCGACCTCGAGCCCTACCTTCTTAGCAGCACGGATAGCGTCGGCGTAAGCCATATAATATGCGAACTCGCCGACATACTCCACACTAAGGTAGGGATCGGTCTCGATCGCCTTTAACTGCTCCTTCAGCCCCGCGGCCATCTTGTCCACATCCTCGATCTCAGCTACCTTGGCAGCCAGTTCCCTTTTCGTTTTCTCCATCTCGCCGTTGAGCCGGTCCACTATCGCCTTCAGCCCAGTCACCTCCTCCTGCGAGGCCGCATGCAACCAGCGAGCATCCTTCATCTGGTCACGGAACCGATCTGCCACCCCCTAGGACCGGTCAAGCTCCTACTTTATCCGGTCAAGCTCTTGTTTGGCTCGCTTGGCCGTCTCCGTGTACTCCTTCTCCATGGCCACTATCCTATTAGCGAACTCGACATTTTGGTTCCGAGCAGCCTCAAGATCTTGATGGAGGCAAGCAGTAGAGGGTCGCCCCTCATAATCTTTAACAGCTTGGGCGGCCATCGTCGCCGTCTGGAGAGTCAGGGCGAGTGTCACCTGCATGGCATCACCAGACCGCCGACGCGAAATCGCGTCCAGGTCGGTTGTCCAAGCCTTAGGAAGAGAGGAGATGGACCGGGAGACGTAGGAAGGGACGTCGACAGGCTCGCGTGGGGATTTGCTCGCCAGGAAATCCAGCACCATCGGCGAGACATTCGGATCGGCGAGGCGGACCCTGCAACACAAACAAAAAGCGAAGGAGTTAGTATACATCCTACATAAGTAGCCTAACTCAGAAAGATCAAACCAGTCTTACCTTGCGACCAACTCGGGGTCGCGGCCGAAATAGGGCTTGCCCCTCGGAGTTTCGGCTTCAGCGATCGCCGCAGTCTTCAGGAAGGCCGCTGAGGGCCTAGACTGTAACACCCCCAAGTTATTCAGGGAATATTACAGCGCCGTAAACCCTCCTCACAAGGATTCACCAGGCTAAGCACAATTTTCCACGTCATTTCAAAAATTCCAAAAAGACCGATGACGGTAATATTTTTCAAATATAAAAAAAATTATTTTCCAAATACCGTCAAAAAAATACCGTCAAAAACGATCAAGGCCAAAATGCCAAAAACTCAGTTTAGGGAATCGGTTTTACAAAATAAAATTCAGTTGGCAAAATACCAAAAGCCATTTCAAAATACTCACGCAGCGGATAAAAGTACAGTCCAATATATGCATTTACATTGAAATAAAAACGAACATCAAAATACACGATTCCCAACATGCTCCCTCCCAAGTAGTAATCCTTTAAAAACGAACCACTATCAAAGGGATACAAGGATTACCTTGTATGGAAGAACCACGAAGAAGAATAATTGAACTTCATTCCAAGAATCATCAAAAACTTCAAGAACAATACTTAAATCCGAGCTCTCCATCTTAATCTTGTTTAAGAGAATCATCTCTCAATGTTTAGGAACTTCAAGTACTTCCCAAGGCTCTCTCTATTGACTGAAGGAAGGAGAATAGACAAAATGCCTCTCAGCACTCGTCTATCCTCTCTATAAAACACATCACTAACGCGCGCTAGACCTTATATTTAGCGTGCGCTACAGGACTAGCGTGCGCTATCCTTCCTTGATAGCGTGCGCTATCGGGCAGTCCAGAAGCTACTACATTGCTTCGAAATTCATCTAACGTACGTAATGCCCATGCATTAACATACGGAAATAGGCGTTGACTTGCTACAGTGAAATGCTCAGTAGCGTGCGCTATTCCTCGACCTTAGCGCGTGTTAATCGTCATTGACCCGACAACCTGTACCTTCCCAGAAGATGCCCGGGTCCTACACACCGAAAGCAACCAATAAAGCCAAGATTCCATGTTGACGATCTGAAATTAGCGTGCGTTACTAACATGCATTAGCGTGCGCTAATCGCCGATAATAAACAGTCTGGGCCTACCTGTCGACCACCTTCCGGAACTAACCCAGCAAGTCGTTACGTACGTTAGGGGTCCTCCTTAGCGTACGAAACCGAACCTCTTAGCGTGTGCTGAGTATGCACCGTAGCGTACGTTAAGTATATATCTCAGCGCGCGCTAGGCATACCCTGTAGCGTGTGTTAACGTAGCTGTACTTAGCCATTTTCCGCTATTCTCGACCAATATCTCGACATACCAAACGATCATACGGCACAATGAATACATATACGCATTCAACAACATTGTCATACATTTACATCATCCTCAAACACAATTATCCATCAACGACATCCAACATATAAACGAAAAAAATATATCCGAAAAATCGGGGTATTACACTCTACCCCCCTTAAAAATAAGTTTCGTCCTCGAAACTTGCAATCACTCGCACAAACAACATTTCAACGGGAATTCAAATTCACCAAGAATTATCGAATAATCCGAATAACATACTTACAAATATGTGAAGTCGAAGATCTCACGTGATACTATCATGCGACTTCTAAACAAGGTCTCGACATAATACCGATACACACCAATATCGCAATTAGCAACTTAACAAAATCTCAAGGAAGAGTTCACGTCCGTGACCACGGACACGATTCTTCCTACTTTCAGCCAACCTTCTAAAGGGCACACACGTGCGTAAGTATAATCCAAATCGCACATTCTCGAAGTGACCAATTCCCAAGAATACCAAGCTATAAACGAAACGATTAAGAAAAATACAAGAAGAGTGAGAGGACTTACAAGTACCGGTCGCACTATGATGATGGCAGAGTAGTGATACTGTGGGCAAATGACGACTCAATCGACCCAAAAGACCGACAGCCTAGGTATCCATAAACCTAAGCTCTGATACCATATTCCGTAACACCCCCAAGTTATTCAGGGAATATTACAGCGCCGTAAACCCTCCTCACAAGGATTCACCAGGCTAAGCACAATTTTCCACGTCATTTCAAAAATTCCAAAAAGACCGATGACGGTAATATTTTTCAAATATAAAAAAAATTATTTTCCAAATACCGTCAAAAACGATCAAGGCCAAAATGCCAAAAACTCAGTTTAGGGAATCGGTTTTACAAAATAAAATTCAGTTGGCAAAATACCAAAAGCCATTTCAAAATACTCACGCAATGGATAAAAAATCTGATCCAATATATGCATTTACATTGAAATAAAAACGAACATCAAAATACACGATTCCCAACATGCTCCCTCCCAAGTAGTAATCCTTTAAAAACGAACCACTATCAAAGGGATACAAGGATTACCTTGTATGGAAGAACCACGAAGAAGAATAATTGAACTTCATTCCAAGAATCATCAAAAACTTCAAGAACAATACTTAAATCCGAGCTCTCCATCTTAATCTTGTTTAAGAGAATCATCTCTCAATGTTTAGGAACTTCAAGTACTTCCCAAGGCTCTCTCTATTGACTGAAGGAAGGAGAATAGACAAAATGCCTCTCAGCACTCGTCTATCCTCTCTATAAAACACATCACTAACGCGCGCTAGACCTTATATTTAGCGTGCGCTACAGGACTAGCGTGCGCTATCCTTCCTTGATAGCGTGCGCTATCGGGCAGTCCAGAAGCTACTACATTGCTTCGAAATTCATCTAACGTACGTAATGCCCATGCATTAACGTACGCAAATAGGCGTTGACTTGCTACAGTGAAATGCTCAGTAGCGTGCGCTATTCCTCGACCTTAGCGCGCGCTAATCGTCGTTGACCCGACAACCTGTACCTTCCCAGAAGATGCCCGGGTCCTACACGCCGAAAGCAACCAATAAAGCCAAGATTCCATGTTGACGATCTGAAATTAGCGTGCGTTACTAACATGCATTAGCGTGCGCTAATCGCCGATAATAAACAGTCTGGGCCTACCTGTCGGCCACCTTCCGGAACTAACCCAGCAAGTCGTTACGTACGTTAAGGGTCCTCCTTAGCGTACGAAACCGAACCTCTTAGCGTGTGCTGAGTATGCACCGTAGCGTACGTTAAGTATATATCTCAGCGCGCGCTAGGCATACCCTGTAGCGTGTGTTAACGTAGCTGTACTTAGCCATTTTCCACTATTCTCAACCAACATCTCGACATACCAAACGATCATACGGCACAATGAATACATATACGCATTCAACAACATTGTCATACGTTCACATCATCCTCAAACACAATTATCCATCAACGACATCCAACATATAAACGAAAAAAATATATCCGAAAAATCGGGGTATTACATAGACCCCTCCGCCATTGGAACAGCAGAGATAGGTGGCGCGGAAACCGAAGGCACCACAATGGATGCCTCCACAGCAGGAGTCGGCAGGGGCTCCTCCGGCCTCTGCCTCTTGCGGTTGCGCTGGAGCTGCTCCTCCTCCCGAGCTTCCGGCTCGACGACCGGCACTATAGTAGGTCTCTCCTCGGGGACAGGACGGGACGTCGTTGCAGGGGCACGAGCCGCCCTCTTTACCTGGTGGAGACGACCCAAAAGACTGGGGTTCGAAATTAAGATCTCTCTCGGAGGCTCGGAGTAGCGGGGAAAATGGATCTCTGTCAAAGAAGAAATTCAGCCAAGTTAGACATCTCTTTGGATCAGACGATCGTCAAGAAGGAAAGAGGAAATAAAAAATTTATACCTGGAACCTTCAGGTGGCGAGGGAAGCGAAACAATCGAGCTCCCAACCAATGAGGTTCGTCGTTGACTGTGCGAACGTCGAGGTAGGAGTCCGGCAGACCGCGAATTCTCTCCCAGACGATCAAGAAATCAAAAGGGAGATCGCCGATCGCTGGAACAAGGGAGATTGCAAAAAGGAAACCAAATTAGATCAGTTCAAGGTGTATCCGAACAAAGGGGGAGTTAAAACCCTTACTCGGATTCCTCTCCCGAAAACTGGTGGGGATAGCCAACTCATCCTCTGGCTTATCGCTCGACGCCGACCTCCATGCTCCGCCGACCCAAAACCATTTCGTCAGGTCGCCCCGAGTCTTGTTCGGCACCCCGAGGACCACTCTGCCCATGCGACCCTGAATGTGGTAGCCGCCAACTGAACCCTTCTGCGCCGTCAGCTTGAAGAGGTAGTTCATTTCCAGCGCAGAAGGCAGACGGAACAACTGATGACGTCCAAAAAGTGTCAAGGTACTAATAATCTGCAGCCAGGCGTTCGGCGTCAATTGGAGCGGCGCCACATTCCAGGCGGTCAATAGGTACGACACGGCGAACGGCAATGGGAATCGTAGATCTGCCTCCAGGATCAGTTCGTTAACGGCGACCATACCCTCGGGGGGTTGGTCGGCGCGTTCGTTCTCCGAAGGCACATACAACGAGACATCAGAAGGGATATGGAATTTCGCCCTCCAGCGACTCAAGTCTTTCCTGGTCGCCGAAATCCGAATCTGACCGAGGGTCCATGGGGAGCGGTCCACGGCCCGAAATGCCGTCCGTTTCACGGGCTCATAGGGGTGGGCGACATAGTACGCTCCGAAGTCAAACTGAGGACGTGGTCCGGCAATTCTCTCCATAAGACCGGCGAACTCCAAAAAGGTCGGACCAAACACGCTGTTCTGCTCCCAGTACAGCCTCACCGCTTCATCCTCATCCACCGGCGAGCCCCTCTGCCCTGCCGCCGCCGATCTCGCCGCATCGGTCTCGTTGAAGAGCTCTTCAACCTCCGCGGGTGTGATTCCCGCACGGATGGCCCCGATGACCGTCTCCACGTGAAGAACCGCGGAGGTCTCTTCCCGGGCAGGTGAAGTCGCGGCGGGAGAATAGCTACCAGCCTCATATGCCTTGGATCCTCCTCCAGACATGTTTCGAAAAGAAAATGGGGGAGAGAATTTTTGTTCTTACCTAGAAAGAAAGTCGATCGGCACAATAATCTTCAAAGAAATTCGGCAGAGTCTTCGTCTAAAAGCAAGGGCGCATAAAGAGTTGAACTGAAGTGGCCCTAGCCCTTTTATAGGCGAAAACAGGGACCTCTGTGCAAATAGGCGGAATCCCGGGGGCTGAAGTGCAACCGTCGGGGGGGGGGGGGGGGGGATACATTAAATGCAGCCCTCGAAACCCGCGTACGCGTCGTTTCGAGGGCACGCTAGGCGATAGGTCTGACAAAACCGTCGGACTCCCCCAATGGGAGCGCGACGCGTGTCCCTGCAACGTTTCGAGAGCCCACCTCCAACTCCCGCTATTTCCAGCGCATAAGGAGATCGTCCGGATTCGAAATCAGTTCGTCCAGGCGACGATCGTCCTTGTCATAAACAGATGAGTCAATCGTCTAAAACAGGCGATCGCCAACAGTGGCACCTCACCCTACGTTTTCAACATCGGAGCGAGCTGGGGGCCAATTATTGTGCGGCGATTTACACGCCTCGATGGCGATCGGCACAATGGTCAAGAGCCAGCCAAAGAAGACAGATGCTGGGCAAGCGCCTAGCGATCGACGTCTGAGGCGATCGTCTATCGGCATCTGGCGATCGTCTATAATGTCCGACTGTAGACGATCGTCCCGTACCACATATGAATCTGACATCCGTCAGAGTCGTCGAAGACCGAATCTCGGATGAAGACCCACGTGCAGATCCGCAAAAGGCGCCACAATATAAGGCCTTTTGACCCCAACCTGTCACCACCTTCACACCTACCGACAAGCCCGCCGAAAGGTACAAAGTGGGTCCCTCCGAGACAGCGACTCAGGACGCGTGCGGACTTCTCATTGGCTCGCACATCTGGCTGCCAGCAGCAGCCTCGAACTTTAAGGAAACAATCCCACATAATGGGACGATCGCCCGCCTTATTCTAATATAGAAAACGGCGATCGTCCGCGATCGCCGGGGAGGACCTAGCAACCTCTTCTCCTATAAATAGAAGGCCTCCAACAGTGGCCAAAGGACGGTGAAATTACTTGACAGTGAAATCCATTGACAGTGAAACCCATTCACGTATACAGAACATAAAAAGCAAGAACTCACAGAGCATCATATCTGGTTCTTCCGGCAATCTACACGCTCAATAGCTAAGATAACTAGAGTCTTTACACTCATTGTAATTGCACTCTAACATTAATATTTGTACTCCAAAGTATTTGTATTAATAACATCCCGCGAGAGTATTCAAGTCCGGGACTAACAACCCCGGTAAATCTTGTGTTATTTACTTTCCCACGGAAGTGTTCTCGCGCTTTGTTTGTTACTCGACCTTTCCAGCAATATCATCTCCGGATAATATTTTGGGTAAGAACAGAACCCAAGTCTCACATTTGAAATGAAAGCATGTGGCAGTGAACAAAAAAAGAAAACTACCAAAAAAAACCATGGGGTAAACGAGCCAGGATCCTCTCCAGTAACTGGACGGTCCAGTTCAATCTGAACCGTCGGTCCAGATCACACACACCCGCACGGATGTGTGTGTATGTGGGTGCACCAAAAAGTGCAGATTCCTCCAGTCCTCTCCGGAAATGGAGAGAATCCGAACTCGGGGTAAACTACCCTAAAAAACTATCTATATTAAACACCAACGATGAGAGTTATTACCGTTGATTCTCATTGACTAGTTGTATTTAGCCCAAGGCAGAAAAGTACAGGAACTCAAAATTCTACCCATAGTTTTTTCGTGGTTTGATTTTACCAGTGTTTTTATCCGAACTGATCCGGAACCGAACCGCGTAGGAATTGCGCCGAACCAGAATAACCGATTCTGTGTGGTTCGGACAGAATATATTATATTATATATTATTTTATTAAGAATACATTATATTATATTATATTATACTCCATCCGTCCCATCTAACATGAACATTTTGACTTTATATGGTCAATAATTTTCAAGTTTGACTATGAATTAATCTCAAACTATAATGATAAAATATTTAACAAAATTATATTATAAAACTTTAGATGGTGAAGTTTCATAATATAATTTTGTTAAATATTTTATTATTATATTTTGGATTAATTCTTAATCAAACTTAGAAATTATTGACCATATAAAGTCAAAATGCTCATGTTAGTTGGGACGGAGGGAGTATTAATTATATTTAATAAGAATATATTATATTATATTTTATTTAGACGGGGCGG
Source organism: Orobanche coerulescens (assembly GCA_033398695.1). Taxonomy (NCBI): domain Eukaryota; kingdom Viridiplantae; phylum Streptophyta; class Magnoliopsida; order Lamiales; family Orobanchaceae; genus Orobanche; species Orobanche coerulescens. Next base: position 40,265,328 of record CM065802.1, read on the forward strand.
TTTCCCGGTTCGATGCAGTTTGGACGGTTTCTTGCGGTTTAGACCGTTCTTCTATAAAATGAAAAAATAAACCGTAAATCGAACCAATTACTAACAACACAAACCGAACCGACAAAAAAAAAATTTTGTTGCTAAGAAACGGATCAAACAATCGGTTTCGTTGCTAAAAGAAATATTTTATATGTTTTGAGTCGAATAAAATCAACTTTACAGTTGGTTTGCTTGTTAATTTTGCATTTAGGGACTAATTTTGGATCCTTATTAATTTCAAAATAAAGGAAATCATAAAAGATAAGAAGAACGAGAGAAGTCCAAAAGTCGGGATTGCGATGCAATTTTCCACATTCCAGTCTTGCCCTTATTCACGAGAAAGATGAGATAAAGCAAAACCAACCATGAGAAAAATGTTCCATTTCGTCACTAAATAAATTGTCAAAAAAAAAAAAAAAAAGAAAAAAAAAAGAAGACCTGTGTTCATCTTTCTTTTAGTAGGCAAGCAGTAGCAGCAGCCGCCATAATAATTGCTTCGTTCTCACACTTTGCTGCTCAAAGTGGACAGCGTAGAAATTTTGGGGTCTTTTTCAGTGTTTTCTAGCATCTTCTCAAGTGAGAGAAATTCCAGAGAGAGAAAAAGGGTGGGTGATTGGAAATGGAGAGAAAGGTGATTGTGGTGTGCTGCGTTGTTGGTTTTTTAGGGCTGCTATCTGCTGCCACAGGCTTTGCTGCGGAAGCTAAGAGGATTAAGGTACTTAAAGATTAGGTTTTGTTAGCTGTAGCTGGAGATTTATGGACTGTTTATCATTATTCAATTAATCAATTTATTTTCTGTTTTGCAGCTTAGTTTGTCATATTATGTGTGTGCATTTGCGATTTTTTTTTTATGTTTTTTTTTCATGTAGTTTGTTTGTTCAGTATATATATATATATATATATATATATTTGTTTTCGAGTTATGGATTTCGAGAATTGAAGTGAATTGTCTTTTCGAGTTTATCATTTTTTGTTTATCATTTTTTGTTTTGTTTTCGAGTTTTGGCAAAATTAGAAGTACTGTTCCCGTTTCTGTAACCTTTAATCGAACCTCGAACCCGAAGATTGTGGAAGCTCCCTTCCCTTAGCCCAGCCACTAAGTAATCTCGTAGGATAAGCATTTTTTTTAAATGACCTAGATTTGACATAGACTGCATTGCTACATTCTTTCTAAAAGTAAATACCCATAAACCAAATGGTAAAATAGTTATTCAGTTTTGATGGTGTGATTATTTAGATTCGGGGCCGTTTATTTGTTGTAAGCAGAATACTAAACGGCCATTGTGCATGTTGATTACCTTCTTTTTGTTGTGCAAGTTTAAGTGGAATTGTGATCTTATTAATACAATAATGTGTTCTGTAATTAATGGATTATGCGAGTGGCTGAGTTTTTGAGAGTCTGAGGCACAAATGTAAATTATTGTATCCAAATTCCAAAGGCAAAGTTAGAAGTACTGTTCCCGTTTCTGTAACCTTTAATCGAACCTCAAACCCGAAAGAGATTGACTTTTCACGTATTCTCCACGATCATCTTGGCATCATCTGCCTGTAGGCTAGATGGTCAATCGAGTGTTTAAGTCATTGTTAGCTTCTTGATGAAAAAAAACAAATTCATTTAGTTTTTTTTCCCCCTATTTTTAATAAATCTGGGGTGCCATGTTTAAGTCTGTTAAAATCTGGGTTCCATCTCAAAATCAATTGGCAATGAGAGGAGTAGCTCTATATAAAGGCAATGCTTGTCCAATGTGGGATTAATGCTTCAACATTTTTTATTGCAAATTTCTGTTTTTGTATAGTTTTAGATCACAATCTAAAAGTAGGAGAGTGCGCTTTAGATATTATGATTCTACTTCTGGTTTTAACTTTCAGATACAAATAAAGCACTCTTACAACTTCATTTACAGAACACCCTCGTTTTAAGTTATTTTTACCTTCTATTTATAGAACACCCTCGATGTTACAGTACACCACGGGGTCGGCTACTTGGGGTTATTAGGGGTTGGGGTTATTAGTGGTGGTAGGACAAAATAATCATCACTAATTCATTGACTACTTTGAAGGCAGAATTTTCCGTGCTATAACCAGGACCGGGTCAAATTTGAAAAAGAAGACTAAACCCATGGTTCCCATCCCTCGTTTTGAGGCATCCAGCTAATCCCCTATCTATTCACATCTCTTCCCCTCTTTAGTTCCTATCTATTCCCATCCCTTCCTAATCCCAAACATGAAGTAGCGGAGGTCCACATTGATAATGCTAATCATCCTTATCATCGCCGCCTCCGTTATTTTTTCATTTCTATTTCACTTGAGGTAGCTGTATCTATTATTATTTTTTAGTACTTGCTTTATTATGCAGGGTGATCAGGTGAAGTTTACATCTCCCGATGAATGTGCATATCCAGGGAGTCCCGCACTAGGCCTTGGATTGACTGCCGCCGTTGCTCTCATGATTGCTCAGATTATCATCAATGTCACGACTGGATGCATTTGTTGTAGAAAAGGCCCCCATCAGTCCAACTCCAGTTGGACTCTGGCGCTTATCTGCTTTGTTGTTTCCTGGTAATTTTAAATATTATCAAGATTTCCCGTTTAATGTTCTTGCATCATATTATACAGTAACAGTGAAAACGGACCGAGTAGCTCAGAACTCGCTTGAAACCCGCTCGGTAAAATCCGGCTTGAGAACCCGCTCGAAATAATTCGGGTTGGATCCGAATTTCATCCAAAAGTCGACTTGATGTTGCTCGAGTAGAAATATGTCCAAGAAGTGGTCATAAACCCGGTACCCGCTCAAAATAATTTCGAGCCGAGTGTCGAGCTCGACTTGCTACCAGAAATTAATTTAGAGGAATAACCAACCTGACTCGTTTGCAGCCCTAATTATACGAGGCAGGAACTTTGACCAAAATTAGCTAGGGTAGTCAACTACAATTGATTAGAAAACATTAAAATGAAGCATATTAGATTTTCACTTTCACTCTCATATTGTACAGCGTCAGGAACAATATGACGATGATCAATCATTAAAATTAAAGCTTGAGAACAAATTTCATAACATGAAGTGGAAAACTTAATTTTGTCTGCATTATAGTAATGCTTCTGCAGTATCATTTTTACATTTTGGTATTCGGGTCAATTACAAAACTATCCCTGAGGTTTAGCCTTAATTACCAAATACTCCAATTATTTTTTAAAATTAAAAATAGACCATTGAAATTTATATCTTATCTAAACAAATACTTCCCTCTTAAGGGTGCAATTTGCAAAAGAGACAAATGACAATCAACCCCAGCTAATTCTCTCAAAATTACAAAAAATGCCTCCAATATTTTATTTTCTCCTACATTTACATCATTTATAACCAAAACAAGAACTTCAAACAAACCCCCTCCCCTTCAAATATAAAATATTACAGTTAGACCCCTGATTTTTAGTCAATTTACAAAAAAAAATGCTTCCAATGTTTTATTTATAACCAAAAAAAGAAGAAAAACAATCACCCCCCACCCTTCACATTTGTAAAATATTGCAGTTAGACAATTCATTTTGACACTGAACCAAACTAACAGTATTTTTTTAATTTTTTTTTTCCTTTTTTTTCCGAAATAAAATTGAATTACCAAAAGTTATGAGCTCTTTTGAATGGCGTACGTATTATGCAGGTTCACATTTGTTGTAGCTTTCCTTTTGTTTCTAACTGGTGCCGCTCTCAACGATCAACGTGGTGAAGAGAACTTTTACTTGGGTTATTATTACTGCTACGTCGTGAAGCCCGGTGTTTTTGCTGGAGCTTCTGTGTTGTCACTTGCCAGTGTGGTTCTCGGGATCGTCTATTATCTTACCTTGAAGAGACAAGAAAAAAACGGAAACCACAATCAAGGTGGCATTGCAATTACGGCACAACCTCAACAAGGTCCTGTGTTTGTGCATGAAGATACTTACATGAGGCGGCAGCAGCAGTTTGTGTGAAGAAATACTCTACTTCGTAACAGCATGCGGGCTAAAATGTCCATGTTAGAAGATACTAATGGAGGGGTAAAATGGGTCTTTGTGGACTTGGTGGATGAGCATGGATGGCTGTCTATTTTCATTCATTTGCTACTCTTCCCTTTCTGTTTTGGTGTATATTCTCAAGTGTTGAGACCCTTCTGTTTTGGGAATTATTATATCATGGACCCGAGTCCATGACACAATATGAATCCGTGAGTAATACACAAGGCATGTTTATGAACTAAAATGGGTAATAAACTCATCCATTCATTTATTTCTTATATATATTCATTACGAGTTAATCGTGCATCACGAATTCGGGTCCATCAATAAATTGCCCTGCTCGCGAACATTCTCTTTCTAAATGGGGGCATCGGTTGAGACTACTTTTTCCAAAGTGATATTTTTTGAAAGTTATTATTTCAAAATAATTACTAAAACCATTTAAAAAAAACATTGAAAGCTAGAGTATTTATTTACTATATAATACTTTGGAAATTAAAAAGTGAAGCCATTTCCTGAAAGTTACTAAAATAAAAAAAAATAAAATAAGATTAAAAAAAGTATACTTGGTCTCAAACTCTTTTTATTTGACACTTTCATTTTAAAAAGGTACAGTACCGATAAATATCATAGTTGTATATCATTAGATTATTTTTACTAGAATACTAGAGAGATAACTCTACATAGTGCAACGATAACGGTAATATAATTGAGTTAAAATATAATTAATTACCAGATTACTTTGCTATAAAATAAAATATGTTGGTTCCCAAAGTTCTATCGACGGTCGACGGGCTTGCCGTAAAAATAAAAGAAAAAAATTAAGGACAGCCGAAAAACATGCTGACTGGCCAAAATAAAAAGATCCAGCTAGAATTATGAAAAAAAAATAAAAAGTTTGGATAGTATTTGGTAATTAACTCTCTTAAAACACAAGATAATACACTACGGATATATGATTACACTCTTAGCAAAATGTCTGGCACGCTGTCACGATGAGCGACTATTTAACCAAAATCAGTCTCGAATTTACACTACACTATCAACACTAGTATTCTGTATTCACGCTGAGATCACTACAGGACTACGGTTCCATTGCCAACTATATGATATATACAAAAAAGAAAAATATATTTGCACAGTAACTTGTAATAGTCAAATCATATTTCTATCGATTTTCAATCATCTAATGCGATTCAAGTGCGCAAATGGTTCCGCATTCATTTTAAGCGCAGGCTTAGCCACCACTTCAGGTGTCCCGAAAACATTCCAAAATCTAAGTGTTTCATCTCCCGCTGCACTCGCAACTGTGCACCCATCTGGGCTCTACAGCACACAATGACAACACGAAAAAAAATATCAGAACAATGTGCCAGAAGAATTTCAGCCAGCAATAAATAATTCCGGGTATTTACAAAACAACTCAGATAAGTTTCAACAGAATTACAAAAGCCTGGAGGTTTGATTCTGTGTTTAAGGGAGATGCAAGAGGGAGCCAAACCTGGATTTTTTTTTTTTCTTTTGTAATTTTAAAAACTTTTGTGGGTACTTTGTAAATATCAGAAATCTCAAGGGGTGGGAGCTTGGCATAATTATGAATACCTGAGTCATAAAAAGAACCCGAGACGTGTGACCAGTGAGCTCAGCTATCTTCACCATTGAAGGGTATTTCCATAGGGTCAGCTGATTATTCGTAAAACCATGCGAGCTAAGCAGTTCACGCTCGTTTCTGTTCCATAGAAGAGCACAGACCTGCGAACCCGTGTCCACCGAGTTCAAACAGGCACCCGTATGGGTGTTCCAGAACTTAATACACCTATCTCCACTACCTCCACCAGAGGCCAATAAATTACCCTGAAAAGGACACCAAGCAAGTGCTTTAACGGCAGCAGTATGGTCCGCGAGCCTATGAAGCCATTGAGTTGTTGCATTTGACGAAGCCGATGACCTGTCCCATATGTGGAGGAGATTATCATTTCCACCACTAGCTAATTGCTGACCGGATGCCGACCATTTAAGGCTGCACACTTCTTGGTGATGTCCCTGATAGGTACCGACGATGTGTGATCTAACCCTTACGTCGTTGTTGATGACCTGACCGTCCATCCCTCCGGTGGTTAGGATATGATTGTTCCAGTCCAAAGCGCCGACACGTGACCCGTGGCCTCCTCTCAGAGTTCTCAACTATATCACCAATATGCAACAACAAATGATATTTGATTTAATGACTACGAATATAATGCCAAAAATTGCGATTTTGGTCATGGGATGTGGTAAAATTGGTGGTCCTAAATTCCAACTAGCATTATCACCCCGTCGATTTAAAGAACTCTTTGGAGATAGTCCTCAATTTCATCAAACATTCTCCCGCGATTGTGAATGCAATAAATTGAGATTTTACGAATCTATGGCCTACATTAAGGGGAACCCCCCCCCCCCCCCCCCCCAATTTTTGGTCGAAAACATAATTCAGCTAGAGATTTGAAAATTCTCCAATTTTTTTTTTTGGGGGAAATTTTTGAAATTTCCAGAAAAATGGGTAGAAGGTCAATCATGATTACAAAAGACTAATTTGGTCACACAGCTCACAGGACTAAAAGAATTGCAATATAAAACGAGACGACCAAAAAAAAAAAAAAAAAAACCACTCACCAGTCTATTAGCTGTGGAATCCCATAGCTGAACATCGGAGCTGTTCAGACCGACCGCAATATGCCTACCGTCAGGTGCCCATTTGACACTGGTCACTGGACCACTTTCTTCATCAATAGTAACAAGTTCTGAGGTGGTCCCATCAGAACCATCCCACAAATATACTGTGCTTCCAAGAGCAATTGAAAGTACATTGTTACTCCCCCAATCGAGTAAATTCAAATAGTAATCATCCATAAGATCAGGGGCATCTAATGTTCTCTCCGAAGTCTGCATTTTATAATCGAGTTCCGCCAATTAATTTAGCAATCATGTCAAAATAACAAATTAATTTTACATATCCACTTGCTTGTCTTAAGGCGAGCACAAACCTGTGGAATGTGCCTACGGGGCTTGGTGGATTTGACTTGGTGAGCAGCCGATGAGAACTCATTCGGAATGGCTTCTAGTGGAGTTGGTGGCTTGTTTTTAAAAGCCAGTATTCGAGTCCGATTCATGTTGAAGGCTTCTGCAAGGTGCTTCCTGTATGCATCTCTAGATGGAGATGAACTCCCTGATGGATTTTCCTTACCTTTTCTCCCTTCCATGAGCATGTAATGAGCAAAATCGAAATCCATAGCCGATCTGTTTGGTATGAACCGATCCAACTGTAGCAAGCAAAAAGATAACATATTTACGAATATCATTAAAACCGATAAAGGTAAATCTAGAACATGTAATACAGTACACACGTTACAGTTCAACAAGATTATTTTATATTCTTAAGCTGATATAAAACATACTGAAAATAGGAAGACCTGGAAATATAGATATTACACTCGAGTAAGTAAAAATCGTTCCTTATTTTTGTCCGCCCACAAACAAGTAAATTTCTATGGAGCAATAATGTACGGATCATATGAAACAACATACATTCTCCTGTGAATTTCTTCTATGCATAAGCTGTTCTTGGAGTGGGCATCGCGATTTAGTCTTGCTTGATGATGCAGAAGAGTTGGTCATTCCTGTTTCCATATGTTAGTGCAACAATAACAAAAATAGTATATATAACAATACAAAAGAAGAAGAAACTGATCTTCAGAAACAGAAAAAACGAATTATTATTAAATCGACAAGAAAGAGAGCGCGATGTTCCGGATTGGACGAACGAGAAATTAAACAGTTGATATGATATGATTGAGATATAAATTGAATCGAGGGGTTTATATATGATTCGATTTCAGATTAGGGTTTCCTGCGACCTGCGCGTGATGATTGTTTCCTTCTAGGGCTAGAAAAGGTGCGATGCAACAGATTGTTCGTATATACATTAGGAATGAAGGAAGAGAGCCGTTGAAAGGTACTTTGGCGAAATTGCCCTTGAGGCGGCGGAATTTTGTTGCATCATAGGGTTACTTCAGTAAATGAAACAGAGCTCCGGCTCTAACATGCTCCGAGCACACCTATTTATTTACTTATTTATTTATTTATTTATTTATTTAATATCTATAGGGTTGTGTTACTTATAGTAAATATTAACACACTCCAATTTATTTACAAATATAACTAAATATTAAAGAAATAGGTCACAAGTGTGTTAAATAAAATGGAGTGTGTTATAACACAACTCTATCTATAATATTAAAGACAACAATGTTTTTTTTGGTGGTAATCGCTAGACCTGGCAAAATAGGCCCAAGCTCGCGGGTCGGGCCAACCCACTCGTTTTTGGCGGGCATTGGGCTTTATATTTATTGCCCTAAAAAATCGGGCCTTTTTGGCCCTGTCTAGATTTGGCCCGCACATTGAGGCCCGACCTATTTTTTTTATATTTATGTTATATGTAATTATAATATTTAAAAATTTTCCTTATTTGTTAGATTGGGCGATTTACATCTGACTACCTTTTTAGATGGTCTAATTACAGTTTGGTCCCTATTGTTTCAGATATTACAATGAAGGACAAACTTTGCACTGTCCAGAAACTATATTTACAACGAAGGACAAAAGTCAAATTTTCGGATGATGTCACCTGGAGAGAGATCGATATTCGAATTTCTTGCCTTTTATTTTTCCTTTTCTTGTTTACCCATTTATTTTTCGCGCCACGTGGGTGGCATCTTTGACCTCATTGTAATATATATATACTTTTGGACTTGATGTAATAAATTTTCAACTTTCTAGAAAAAATATTTTTTCCAAAAAGGAAAGTATTTTCTGAAAGAAAAAATTATTTTTCGAAAAAATAAAAAAAAATATTTTCTGGGAAAGAAATTATCTTTTCGAAAAAAATATTATTTTATGGAATTTTTATTTTTTTCGAAAAATTAAAAAATATTTTCTGGAGAAAAAAATATTTTTGGGCAAAATAATATTTTTTCGAAATAAAATTATTTTCTGGAAAAAATATTATTTTCTGGAAAAAATATTATTTTTTCGAAAAAATAAAACTATTTTCTGGAAAAAAAATAAAAAAAATATTTTTTCGAAAAAATTAAAAAAATATTTTCTGGAGAAAAAGGTATTTTTTGGCAAAATAATATTTTTTCGAAATTAAATTATTTTCTGGAAAAAATATTATTTTTTCGAAAAAATAAAATTATTTTCTGGAAAAAAATATATTTTTTCGAAAAAATTAAAAAAATATTTTCTGGAGGAAAAAATATTTTTTGGCAAAATAATATTTTTTTTGAAATAAAATTATTTTCTTGAAAAAATATTATTTTTTCGAAAAAATAAGATTATTTTCTGGAAAAAAATAAAATAAAATATTTTTTGCGAAAAAAAATATATTTTCTGAAAAAAAAATTATATTTCGAAAAAAAATTATTTTTTGAAAAAAGAATATTTTTTAAAAGAAATGTATTAGCCAAACACTTTAATAACTTATAAGCTATTTTAATATGAAATGTATTTTAAAAGAAATGTATTTTAAAAGAAATGTATTAGCCAAACACTTTAATATGAAATGTATTTTAAAAGAAATATTTTATTCAAGTAAATAGAGGGGCATTTTCGTCTTTTTAATAGAAGTCAACACCAATTCAGATTTTTGTCCTCCGCTGTAATTTATGAAACAATAGGGACTAAAGTGTAAAGAGGTCATCTAATAGGGTAGTTGGCTGTAATTTCCCCTTGTTGGATTATATTACATCTATATGTTAATTATTGATGTAATTTTATTTTTTATGGGACTTTGTGATTATTTTGTAGTATCTCATATCAATAATAATATTATTTTATGATTTTTATAAGAAAGTAGTAGTGATAAATAATATGATGATCAAATAAAAATATTTGTATATTTGTCTTTTGATTGTGGTAGTGTAGTAAATAATGTAATTATCAAATAAAAATAATTGTATATTTATTTATCTGATTGTGATAGTATGTGAATAATATAATAATTAAGGATCGAAAAATATTTCTATCTTTATTCAGAATTAATATTTCAGAAAAAAAAAGTTGAGGCCCGCGGCCCAAGCCGAGCCCGCCCGGGGCGGGCCACGTGCCTAATATTTTTGGCCCAAAAAAATCGGGCCTTTTTGGCCCGGCCCAGATTTGGCCCGTCCGTTTTCGCCAGGCCCGTTTGGGCCGAGCCCGCCCGTTTGCCAGGTCTAGTAATCGCACTTGAAAAGGCTATTGAACCACTTCTCTCTCTTTTCCTTCTCTTTGTGTAGAATTTAATAATAATAATATCAAATATTTACCACAGACCTCCGGCGACCGACCAATTTATTTTTTATCTTAACGACAAGCCCGAACCGGCCAATGTATTTTTTATCTTAACGACAAGCCCGTCGGCCTACTTTTCATTGGCCGAACAATTTTCTTTTTGCCTGTCGGCATACTTTTCGATGGTCCTTAATTTTTGTTTTTATTTTTTATTTTTACGACAGGCCCGTCGGCCGTCGATAGAATTTTGAGAACCAATATTTTTTTTTCTAGCAAGGTAATCTAATGACTTAATTATTCTAATTCAACTATATCACCGCCACCGTACCATTATGGCACGAATAATCTCCCGTCTATAGTATAAGGGACAATATTTTTTTTTGTCGTCGTCGTAGTGTGAACATTGTACCCTTCTATTTCTTCTATGTTTAATTTAATAATATCAAATATTCAAGAATAAATAATTCTCAAAAGTATGTGTAACGGGAAATTTCTTCAATCTTAATATAAAAAGACGAAATGAATTACAATATGAATTTCTCAAATTTAAAATTTAGAAAATTATGTATTACAATTTCTAATTTAAATCTTCTCATTCTTCTCTTAGTGCTTGACTTTCACTTGAACAAATCTTGGGTGTTGGGGAATTGTAACGTAAATCAAAGGACTTACTTCTTATTTTGGATTAAACGTTGTTTTGGATGGGGTTCTGGATAAATGTCTCCTGGTATCGAGAATATTGACACCTTCAAATCTTCAATAACCTATGAAGAACGCTTAAGAATCTTCAAGAGAATGTGATGAACACCCTCGGGGGAACACTTGATCAAATGAGTTTTGCACCTTAATCTATGTCGAGTGTCATTTATGGTTGATTTATGCGAAGAACGTGTCGAAACTCCTTCAAATTTTCAAGAACATCTTCGTGAAAAATGCTTGATCAGAGGATTTTGCACCTTGATCTATGATCGATATCCATTTTTGGATGATTCACACGGAGATCTTAAAAGTGAAAAAATATGGTCATGTGAGATCTTCTAATTGATGCTAGATTACCCCAAAGCCTTGTGGATGTCATAATGAAATGTGTCAGCTCCACCTCTCAGCAGGTCCTCTGGAATAGTGAGCCGACACAACAGTTCACCCTTTCGAGAGGTATTCGACAAGGTGACTTCATTTCGCCTTATATTTTCGTATTGGCCATGGAAAGACTAGGACTGTGATTAATGCGCTATTGGGGATGGCTCTTGGAAACCATTGCTCCTGAAGAATAAGTGTCCGCTATTGTCCCACCTCTTTTTTTTGCATATGACCTTATTTTATTTGGGGAAGCAAGTATGGACCGAGCTCATAACATGGCTCGAACTTTAGAAGAGTTCAGCTGCTATTACGGACATAAAGTTAGTGCAGCGAAGTCCCATGTGCTGTTCTCGAAGAATATGGATGAAAGTGTAGCCTTGGATATTGAAAGGTGATTAGGATTTCAGCGTGTTTCTGAACTTGGGAAATACCTTGGAGTCCCACTCTTATACTCACGAGCCACGACTGCTACATATGAATTTATTATCGAGAAAGTGCGGCGCAAGTTGAATGGATGGGATGCTCAGGTTCTATCTCGATCTGGTCAGATCACCCTCGCCAAATTGGTTCTTATGACTATCCCCAATATTTCATGCAGTCCATGCTTATTCTGATCACTGTCTGTAATAAAATTGAAAAGCTAGTTCGGAAATTTGTTTGGGGTACGTCTCCGGATAAGAAAGTAGTGGCTTTGGTCAACTGGGATGAGTGTTGCTTACCCAAGGATCGAGGTGGTTTGGGCTTTCGCAAATTGAGGGATCAAAACAAGACTTTCTCCTTAAACTAGGATGTCAATTTGTGATTGACCCAGATGTTTTTTGGGTAAAGCTCCTTCGAACTAAGTACAAGATTAATGAATAGTGACCGACTTCAATCCATAGGAGTGATAGCTGCTATTTGGAGTAGGGTTCGAGACAATGTCTGCTGGAATATTGGCAATGGCAGGAGCTTATGGTTCTGGGATGATGTGTGGATCCCAAACTTAGGCAAACTATTACAGCATAAAAGGCTAGGTCTTGTTGTTGACTCTGAGCCGCGTGTTATCGATATGGCTACAACAAATGAGACCTGGAACTGGGGGCTGATTCGATCGATGGTTAATGAGGGCTGTGTGGAACACATTGCGGGTTTATACCCACCTAATAAGGCATCACCTGCTGATCAGTGCAGCTGGAAATGGCAGCATAAAGGACGCTTTTCATCAGCCCTGACCTTCAAACAACAAGCTATGCACACTTGGCCTCCGAAAGCTGCGGTATGGGAGATTGATTGGAAATTTAAGGGACCAGAAAGAGTAAGACACTTCCTGTGTAGTGCTTTAAAAGGTAGGCTTCTTACTAATATGAAGAGATGTAAGAGGCACATGTCTGATTGCGATCAATGTCCTATGCATGGAGATGTTGTGGAATCAACCTTGCATGTCCTTCGCGGCTGTGTTGCCGCAAAGGAGGTCTGGTGTAGAGTGGTTCATGTGAATGACCAGCACAAGTTCTTGCATCTACCCTTTATGCATTAGCTAGGTAGTAATTTGTCTACGAACTCGATATATGGTGATGATTGTTGTGCATGGAACTGCTTGTTTGGTATCTTATGTTGGAGAATATCGGAATGTATGAATGATAAAGTATTCTCAGATAGTTATGGGAGCTGTTACGAGTGTATTACAACTGCTATCTCTTGGGCAAAGCACCGATATAAATTTAGACATGCTGAAGTGCCTAGAAACAACAGTCAAACAACAAGGTTCTCAGACTGGAAATCGCCGGGGAGAGGATGGTTCAAGTTGAATACGGATGCAGCTGTTCACCTGCAGACAAGTCGAGCGAGCATTGGGGGTATCATGCATGACTGTAACGGTAACTGGGTAGCGGGATTCAACAAGAACATCGGCATTAGTCAGGTTTACCAGGCTGAGGCTAGAGGAGTTCTACAGGGGCTTAATTTTGCTTGGAACAGAGGGTTCACGGACTTGATTATGGAGAATGATAATGCTGAACTGATGCATTCGCTGGCTGTCAATGATGGTGATTTGGAGGCTGGTCCAGTGGGCTGCAGAATAAAATCGATGTTAGATAGAAACTGGAACATTAAATTCCAGTATGTTCATCAGGAGAACAATTGGATTGCAGATAGGTTGGCAACGATAGCTCCAACAATGCCGGACGAGTGTTATACCTTTACTCATCCACCTATCGAGGTGTCGCGTTTCATGGACATGGAGCGAAGTGTAACACCCCAAACTAGGAGGATATTACAGTGCCGTGAATCCCCGACTGGGACCCACCAGGCGAATGAAAATGATGAATTAAATAATATAATTGTGGTACCGAACCACATTATATTACCAACTACTCCGATGAGGAGTTTAAGTACAACACACCAGGACAATACCGAATACTAGTATATTTTATGTGAAGATAAAATACACAACACTGAATGAAACGAAGTATCCAAATGAAAGTCTGCAGCGGAAATTAAAGGACAACAACATGAATAACTGAAAGATCGGGGCCCTCTACTAGTATCACTGGGACTCCTCGACGTCAACATGCTATTCCCGTGCTTTTGCCTTGCCATGACCTGAAAAACAAAATCCCCAGCCGGGGTCAGTTACACAGAACAACAATCCTCAAGGGTTGAAAATACACAATCATGATTATATCTGAAGTTATGAAATATCCTGTCGAAACATACGCAATCAAACATGCTATATGAATCAACTAACAGTACGGTTCAAAGGAATGACGCCACACTACGTCCGGGAGGGAAATGTGTCCGTGCACAAGCCACCAACGAGTATCGATCGAATACACGTGTGGTCTTGTACCTAATCAGTCTCACGAAGCCATCAACTCGTGTGTACAGTCCAATGTGAGGCCACCAACCAACACACGACTATAATGTGCCCGACATGAAAATCCTACATATACCAACCGGCACGCCAGTATGACCCGGAATGCCACGATATAACAAAAGTGACAACGAAAATGAATAATGACTCACCAAGATGAAATGATGGTGAAATGAATGACAGCACAATGAAATGATTGGAACCGTCGTTCCTCGTGAATGAAGTAATTAAGTGACAAATACAAGTTTTGAAATGATTAGTACCTTATGAATGAATTATGATTATGAATGAACAACAACGAAAGGAATGAATATCCTTTTAACTGAGTAAGAATTAACTTACACAACACCGGTGACAATTATCCTTCCACGAACAACGTCCTAATTGAGATATCGGTCGCTCGAACAACCTTGAATAATACAATGACCAACAATCCGTTCAATATATGAATCAAACACGAATATAACGAGCTCAAAACGTCGATACGATAAAACCAAGTTCATTGGGGCATTATATCGAACACTTTGTGGCCAACTTCGATTGTTTATAACCAAACTTCAAAAATACCAACATCAAATCCTCAAGAAGTGTTTCAAACCAACAAAACATCTCCAATACGATCAATAATCCATTATGAATATCCAAAATCGTGATTTCAACAACAATTAGTCGAAAAATCCCAAATCAAACACAATATTCAAAGTGTTCTTAAATAATCCTTCAATAATCCAATGAATAATCAAACATATCCATAATCATGCGTATATCACTTCATACAACATGATTTTAACATCCGAAACATCATATGTCAACACAAATCGAAAATCCAAGAGGTTTGATGAAAGTTACCTTTGAAGATCCAAGCACTATGATTCGAAGAACACGCGATAGATCGATGATCCGAGCTTCACAACCGAATGAAAATGATGAAAATCCAATACTCAAGTGATAATTGATGAAGTTCCTCTCCCTCAAGTCTCTCTCTCGCGCAAGAAGGTGAAGGAATGAAGAAATGAGCTGAAACTCGCTCAAAAACACAATTATAAGGGTTGATTGCCCTGTGTGCCGCGGCCCAGCCGAAGTGTGCCGCGGCACAGGGCCAAAATTGCGCCCAGTGGTCGGCAGTGTGCCGCGGCCCTGCCGGCATGTGCCGCGGCACCCGGTACAGACGATTTTGGCCGATCAATGCAATACGAGTGTGTCGAGGTCCTTCCGGAATGTGCCGCGGCACTGACTCGGCAGTGTGCCGCGGCCCTGCCGGCATGTGCCGCGGCACCTGGTACAGGCTGCTCGGCCAAAAACTGAAAAATGAGTGCCTGAGCTATTTCGACCATAACTCTCTCGTCCGGACTCCGATTGACTCACCGTTTGAACCATTGGAAAGCTAACTCGATGCTCTATAATATTGCAAAGATTCAGAATTTTTGGAGTTTTCAAATATTAATGGTGATCTAACAAAGTCGAACTCATATGTGGAAAGTTGAAACAATGAACAATAACGATACACAACTCGAAGTTATTCCGAACGGTGAACACGGATGAATGAACATGTTTGATGAATGATTATTAATGAGTGAAAATCCACTAAGTGACAATCACCGAATGAAATTACTGAATGATAATGACTGAATTACAACCGGGTATTACATACACCCCCCTTAAAAGAGTTTCGTCCCCGAAACTAAGGGTCAAACAAATCGGGATAACTCTCCCGCATACTGTCCTCGGTTTCCCAAGTAGTCTCTTCGACTCCGTGTCTAGACCACTGAATCTTGACCAAAGGAATCGACTTATTCCTCAACTGTTTGATTCGCCGCTCTAAGACTCGAATGGGACGCTCCTCATACGAATGATCATCAGCGATCTCTATTTCGTCGAATTGAAGTATGTGACTCGGGTCAGCAACATACTTCCGTAACTGAGAGACGTGAACACATTATGAATTCGGCTCAATGCCGGAGGTAAGGCTAAACGATAAGCTAGCTCGCCTACTCGTTCCAAAATCTCAAACGGTCCAATAAATCTCGGACTCAACTTTCCCCGTTTTCCGAAACGGAAAAATACCTCGACTCGGGGATACTTTGACCAAAACGTGGTCACCCGTCTCGAACTCTAGTGGTCGACGACGATTGTCTACATAAGATTTCTGTCGACTCTGAGCGGTTAACAAACGACTCCTGATCAAAGCTACCTTTTCACGGGCAGCTATAAGCATATCGAGCTCGGTGCCGATTGATTCTGATAATTCGTCCCAACACAAGGGAGATCGACAACGACGACCGTACAAGGCCTCGTAAGGCGCCATCTTGATCGAAGCATGCCAACTATTATTATACGTGAACTCGATCAATGGTAGTTGGGCTTCCCAATCGTCTTTCCAATCGAGGACGCATGCCCTCAACATGTCCTCTAATGTCTGAATAGTTCTCTCTGATTGTCCGTCGGACTGAGGATGAAAGGCAGTACTGAGATTAAGCTGAGTTCCCATAGCACGATGAACTGATTTCAAAAAATGAGACACAAACCGTCCGTCACGATCGGAAACGATACTTTTAGGAATACCGTGCAGTCTCACTATATCTTTGATGAACAGCTGGGCAAGTCTCTCGGGACCCAAGTATCCTTAATCTCAAGGAAATGAGCTGATTTAGTTAAGCGGTCCACAATCACCCAGATCGCATTCATGCCATGACGACTCGTCGGCAAACTCGTGATGAAATCCAAATAAATGTCTTCCCACTTCCACTCGGGAATAGGGAGAGGTTTCAGCATACCCGCCGGTCGCTGATGTTCTATCTTGAATTGCTGACAGGTCAAGTATCTCGAAACAAATTCCGCGACTTCTCGCTTCATATTACTCCACCAGTAATTTTGTTTCAAATCTTTATACGTCTTGCTAGACCCCGGGTGAACAGAATAAGGGGTAGCATGAGCTTCTCTTAAAATTGAGTTTTCAACTCATCATTCGCCGGTACACACAACCGATTTTTAAATCTCAAAAGTCCATCCTCGTGGATCACGAATCCAGGGGCTTTCCCCTGAGCCACATCCTCACAGATGCGCAACAATGCTGGGTCTGAACCCTGATTCTCCCTGATTGCATCCTCAAGAGATGATGAAATCTCTAACATACAAAGCTGTCCCTGAACTCGCTGAAGCCAGACCTCGATCTCGGGTCTAAGGAATTCCTGTTGGAGCTCCTTCTGAATTGTTAAACGAGCAAGCATCTGCTCCTGAACGGACTTACGACTCAAGGCGTCGGCGACAACGTTCACCTTCCCCGGGTGGTAAAGGATCTCGATATCATAATCTTTGATTAGTTCCAACCATCGCCTCTGTCGCATATTTAACTCCTTCTGAGTAAATATATACTTCAAACTCTTGTGATTGGTGAAAATCTGACAGGTGACGCCATAAAGGTAATGACGCCAGATTTTCAAAGCGAACACCACGGCTGCTAGCTCCAGGTCGTGGGTCGGATAATTAACTTCGTAAGGTCTCAATTGCCGTGAAGCATAGGCAATAACCTTCCCATTCTGCATGAGCACACATCCGAGACCCTGTCCGGACGCATCACTATAAACCACAAATCCTTCCGTCCCTTGCGGCAAGGAAAGCACAGGTGCTGATATTATCCGGCTCTTGAGTTCCTCAAAACTCCGTTGACCACGCGTCGGACCACGCGTATTTCTTATTCTTTCGCAAAAGGTTCGTCAATGGTTGAGCAATTTTGGAAAATCCTTCCACAAACCGCCGATAATAACCGGTTAATCCGAGAAAGCTTCGGATTTCCTTAACATCTTTCGGAGGTTGCCACTCTCGGGTAGCCTCCGTCTTCTGAGGGTCGACACGAACTCTGTCAGATGAAAATTACATGCCCGAGAAAAGTCATTTCGGACATCCAGAACTCACATTAAGAAAACTTTTCATAAAGTTGCTCGCGTCTTAACACGTCGAGAACCTGATGAAGACGCACCTCGTGTTCCTCTCGATCACGAGAATAAATCAAAATGTCATCGGTGAAGACAACAACAAACTGATCCAAAAGTCGATGAAAACCCGATTCATTAACTCCATGAATACCGCAGGTGCATTAGTTAGCCCGAACGGCATAATTACGAACTCATAATGACCATAGCGTGTACGAAACGCCGTCCTTGCGATACCCGACTCTTGAATTCGCAACTGATGATATACAAATATTAAGTCGATCTGGGAAAATATTGGAGTTCCCTGAAGTTGATCTAAGAGATCATCAATACGGAGTGGGGGATACTAATCTTGATCATTACCCTGTTCAACTCCTGATAATTAATACACACACGAGACGAGCCATCCTTCTCCTTGACAGATCACACTGGTGCTCCTCACGGGGACGCACTCGGTCGGAGATAACCTTCCTCGAACTATTCCTCAAGTTAAATCTTCAACTCCTGCATTTCGGTCGGGGCCATCCGGTATGGTGCCTTCGATAACGGGGACGTACCGGGCTCCAACTCACTCGTGAATTCCACTACTCTATGTGAAGGCAACCAGATCACTCGTCTGGAAATACATCGTAAATCGATGACAATGATACCACGAATGATTGAACATTTCGATTGCCTTAGAATGATCAATCGATAAAAAGTGATACAATGAATGATTGAACATCTCGATTGCCTTAGCAAATTGATGAAAACGATACAATGAGTGATTGAACAACTCGATTGCCTTAGAACGGCCAATCGATGAAAACGATACAATGAATGATTGAACAACTCGATTGCCTTAGAACGGCCAATCGATGAAAACGATACCATGAATGATTGAACAACTCGATTGAGGAATTTCTCTGCTTACGTCATAATAATAATTCTTCTGGAACAACGGGGATTACTTCCCTGAAGCACACATACGACAACCAACGACGGAAATGATAGTGACCAAACGTTAACGAACATTGAGGATGGTATCATGACGATCCATTCCACTAATACCCGATATACATCGCGGTCATCATTTAAACTTAATTCGATATGATTTCCGAAAATTCTTCCATCATCAGATAGACCGATGGTATGAGGTCCACAAGCAATAGGATTATCCAAATTAAGTCTTATTCAAACATGATTCGAAAATCGATGAATGCGGTGTACCGGTATAAAAAGGTACACACCAGTTGAAATAATTTACGAGTATACCTGAGATCATTCGGGCCACCCGATCGTCGATCCTCTTCATCACATGAATCCGGGGCTTGCCGGCCCCCGAACCAGACGCTCTCGTCTGATAAATATGAGCTCCAACTTTATTTGCTTCCATTATCTTAAACGACGTTAACAGAGCAGTCTGATTCTGAATCGCTGATTGCTTCGGGGCCTGAGATGCCGCCGGAGCCGACTTGAAGTCCTTTCGGCAAAAACGGGCCATATGCCCAAAATTCCCACAATTATGGCATGTGATAGACGGTTTCAGACACTTAGTGCTGAAATGACCCGGCGCTCCACAGTTGAAACAGGTGATGGCCGAACTGGCCGCTCGGGACTGAGATCCCGCACGATTATGTGCCGTAGGAGGTCGCTCAGAAATGATAGGACTAACACGAGGCTTCTTGAAGGTTGACTGTCCGCCTTCGGATTGATTACGCTTCGTTGATTTCTTGCTGACAGATGAAGGTTGTTGTTCAGCAATTTCCTTGGCAGCAGGCTCATACGGGAGAGTCCTCTCGATTAATCCGGCCAGAGTGGCGCAATGATGATTGAGCAATTGCACATAGGTCATCATGGCCTGCATAAAAGTGAGTGGATCAACCCGAACATCTTCTGATCGAGCCAAGTCCTGGGTACGATTTCCCGACAGCGAGTGATTATTTCCGAGGTTTCGGCCCGCACCGCGGCCTCTCCCCGTGCATCCCCTGACAGCTCTCCCCATACTGAAGTAGGAAGGTCGCATAATGATTATATTTCCCGCATGATTATCACGTTATGATTATGCCATGAGATGATGGAAATGAGTATACATGCTCTAACTTAGTGATTATATGAATGATTTACTGAAGTGACATGATTATCTGATGAAATTCTTGAAATGATTATCTTGAACAACTTAACAAGATTAATAATATGATCATCCAGATCGACAACTGAGTAATGAAATGAATTGAGTAATTAATGAGTTAACATGATCGTCCTGATCATTAACTGAGTAATGAAATGAATTAAGTGATTAATGAGTTAACATGATCGTCCTAATCACAATGAATGATGATGTTTGAGGATTGTTAATTGATGAATGATGAATGAATGACTATTGCCAGAAATTATACCATGGCGTTATAAATCTTACAGTTCTTTCGGTCTGATTGGCTCGGCATTTGCACAGGTCACACGTGACGCGAAAGTCCAATGATACTAGACTGATGACGATGATTTCAATGAGACATGACTCGGAAGGTAGTATTCAAAACCACTCTCCGATACCAACTTTGTAACACCCCAAACTAGGCGGATATTACAGTGCCGTGAATCCCCGACTGGGACCCACCAGGCGAATGAAAATAATGAATTAAATAATATAATTGTGGTACCGAACCACATTATATTACCAACTACTCCGATGAGGAGTTTAAGTACAACACACCAGGACAATACCGAATACTAGTATATTTTATGTGAAGATAAAATACACAACACCGAATGAAGCAAGTATCGAATGAAAGTCTGGCGGAAATTAAAGGACAACAACATGAATAATCAAAGATCGGGGCCCTCTACTAGTATCACTGGGACTCCTCGACGTCAACATGCTATTCCGTGCTTTTGCCTTGCCATGACACGAAAAACAAAATCCCGGCCGGGTCGATTACCGTAACAACAATCCTCAAGGGTTGAAAATACACAATCATGATTATATCTGAAGTTATGAAATATCCTGTCGAAACATACGCAATCAAACATGCTATATGAATCAACTAACAGTACGGTTCAAAGGAATGGCGCCACACTACGTCCGGGATGGAAATGTGTCCGTGCACAAGCCACCAACGAGTATCGATCGAATACACGTGTGGTCTTGTACCTAATCAGTCTCACGAAGCCCTCAACTCGTGTGTACAGTCCAATGTGAGGCCACCAACCAACACACGACTATAATGTGCCCGACATGAAAATCCTACCCATACCAACCGGCACGCCAGTATGACCCGGAATGCCACGATATAACAAAAGTGACAACGAAAATTAATAATGACTCACCAAGATGAAATGATGGTGAAATGAATGACATCACAATGAAATGATTGGAACCGTCTTTCCTCGTGAATGAAGTAATTAAGTGACAAATACAAGTTTTGAAACGAGTAGTACCTTATGAATGAATTATGATTATGAATGAACACCAACGAAAGGAATGAATATCCTTTTAACTGAGTAAGAATTAACTTACACAACACCGGTGACAATTATCCTTCCACGAACAACGTCCTAATTGAGATATCGGTCGCTCGAACAACCTTGAATAATACAATGACCAACAATCCGTTCAATATATGAATCAAACACGAATATAACGAGCTCAAAACGTCGATACGATAAAACCAAGTTCATTGGGGCATTATATCGAACACTTTGTGGCCAACTTCGATTGTTTATAACCAAACTTCAAAAATACCAACATCAAATCCTCAAGAAGTGTTTCAAACCAACAAAACATCTCCAATACGATCAATAATCCATTATGAATATCCAAAATCGTGATTTCAACAACAATTAGTCGAAAAATCCCAAATCAAACATAATATTCAAAGTGTTCTTGAATAATCCTTCAATAATCCAATGAATAATCAAACATATCCATAATCATTCATATATCACTTCATACAACATGATTTTAACATCCGAAACATCATATCTCAACACAAATCGAAAATCCAAGAGGTTTGATTAAGGTTACCTTTGAAGATCCAAGCACTATGATTCGAAGAACACGCGATAGATCGATGATCCGAGCTTCACAACCGAATGAAAATGATGAAAATCCAATACTCAAGTGATAATTGATGAAGTTCCTCTCCCTCAAGTCTCTCTCTCGCGCAAGAAGGTGAAGGAATGAAGAAATGAGCTGAAACTCGCTCAAAAACACAATTATAAGGGTTGGATCGCCTGTGTGCAGCCGCGGCCCGAAAGTGCCGCGGCACAGGGCCAAAATTGCGCCCAGTGGTCGGCAGTGTGCCGCGGCCCTGCCGGCATGTGCCGCGGCACCCGGTACAGACGGTTTTGGCCGATCAATACAATACGAGTGTGCCGCGACCCTTCCGGAATGTGCCGCGGCACTAACTCGGCAGTGTGCCGCGGCCCTGCCGGCATGTGCCGCGGCACCCGGTACAGGCTGCTCGGCCAAAAACTGAAAAATGAGTGCCTGAGCTACTTCGACCATAACTCTGTCGTCCAGACTCCGATTGACTCACCGTTTGAACCATTGGAAAGCTAACTCGATGCTCTATAATATTGCAAAGATTCAGAATTTTTGGAGTTTCAAGAAATTAATGGTGATCTAACAAAGTCGAACTCATATGTGGAAAGTTGAAACAATGAACAATAACGATACACAACTCGAAGTTATTCCGAACGGTGAACACGGATGAATGAACATGATTGATGAATGATTATTAATGAGTGAAAATCCACTGAGTGACAATCACCGAATGAAATTACTGAATGATAATAACTGAATTACAACCGGGTATTACACGAAGAGCTCCTTCAGACCCTAACTAATTACTTCATCGGCTACGGCCTCCTTTTGTAACAAAAAAAAAACATCTTACATGTTAAAATTAATTTTTATATTAGTAAATATAAATACGATAGAAGGTTCGTATACAATTAATATAAAATAGCGAAGGGCTGCAAATAAAAAATAATAAAAGAAGTATTAATTTAAGGTGAGGGAACATGACCTTACAAAAGCTGCTTGATACCACCAAATTTTTAACGTAATAAAATCATTTTTTACCCATAAAAAAGATAGAGCCGCAGGGTACCGTCCATGGTACACCCACATGTAGTACATTCCCTGTCGGATGCACTATACGTGGCATGCATGGACGGTGCAGATTGATGCACTAGATGGAACATCGATCTGCACAATCCATGCACACCAAGTGTAGTGTGTTGTTACCCAAAATATTATCCGGAGATAGTTTTGTTGGAATGATCGAGTAACAAACAAATGCGAGAACACTTCCGTGAGAAAATAAATAACACAAGATTTACCGGGGTTGTTAATCCCGGGCTTGAATGCTCTCGCGAGATGTTATTAATAAATATACTGTCGAGTACAAATATTAATGTTAGAATCTATTACAGGGAGTGTAAAGACTTCTAGTTATCTAGGCTTTAGAGCGCGTAGATTGCCGGAAGAACCAGATAGATAGATCTGTGAGTTCTTGCTTGAGATATATGATGAATATGTATGAATATCACTATGAATGTATTAGTGGTTGCCAAAAGAGCCTTTGATTCTCTCTTTAGTGTGTATTTTGCACTTAATTCGTAGTAGAATTCGCGTCCCTTGGCCACAGCAGTGAGTCCTCTATTTATAGGGGACAAGGTAGTTGGGATCCCTCAGGCGATCGCGGGCGATCGCCGTTTTCTATATTAAAATAAGACGGCCGATCGTCCTGTCACGTGGGCCTGTTCCCTTGAGGTCCGAGGTTGCAGCTGGAGGCCAGCTGGGCGAACCAATGGGAAGCCAGCACGCGTTGCGAGTCGCTGTTCGGGGAGGACCCACTTTGTAACTTTCGGCGGCCTTGTCGGTAGGTGTGGTAGGTGACAGGCTGGGGTCAATGATCCTATCTATCGGTATCCTATGAAGATCCGCGGGTGGGCCACCGTCCAAGATTCGGTCTTTGAAGACTTTGACGGATGCCGGATCCATACGTGGCATGAGATGATCGCCTCTGGTCCGCTCATTAAAGACGATCGTCAGATATCAAAAGACGATCGCTGGGTACCAAAAGACGATCGCCGTATTGTGACGAACTCTAGGCGTTTGTCCAGAGTATGTCTTTCATGGTTGGCTTCTCTGATCGTGATGCCGATCGCCTATCGAGGCGTATTAATCGCCGCACAACAATTGCCCCCCAGCTCGCCTCGATGTTGAAAACACGGGGTGAGGTGGCACTGTTGCCGATCGCCAATGTTTAAACGATCAGCCGATCTGAATTCAAATATGGAAGACCTTCTTTCGCGTCGGGAGCAGCGGGAAAAGAAGGCGGGCTTTCTAAAGTGACAGGGACACGCGTCGCGCCGCTGTTGGGGGAGTCCGACGGTTTTGTCGGACTTGTCGGCTGGCATGCCCTCGAAAAGACGCGTCTGCGGGATTCGAGGGCGGCATTTAATGCGTCCCCACGTGACGGTTGCGATCCAGCCCCCGAGGTTTCTCTTATTTGCATTTAAGCCCTCGTCTCCATCTATAAAAAGGGCAGGGCTTCTTCTTCTTCCCTTTTTACGCGTCCTTGCTTCCCTAGCCGAATTTCTGCAAAAATTTCCGGAGCTTCTTGTGCCGATCTCCCTCTTTTCTCTAGGTAAGAGAAATTAACTTTCTCTCTTTACTTTCTAACATGTCGGGAGGATCAAAAGCCTTCGAGACCGGAAGCTCTTCCGCTGCCGCCGCGTCGCCTGAACGGGAGGAGATTCCCGTTGGAGTGGATATGGAGACGGCCGTTGAAGCTATTCGTGCGGGGATTGCACCCGCAGAACTCGAAGAACTTTTCAACGAGGCCGAAATGGCGAGGACGGCGGCGACGGCGGAGCAGGGGGGCTCGCCGGTGGATGAGGATGATTTGGTGCGGGAGGCCTGGGAACGAAAGAGTAGATTCGGCCCTGCCTACGTGGCTTTTGCTCAGATGATGGAAGCGATCGCCGGACCCTGTCCGGAATTCGATTTCGAAGCCTACACCGCCGCTCACCCTTACGAACATGTGAATCGGACGGTCTTTCAGGCCGCCGTCCCGTCTCCGTGGACTCTCGGAAAAATCCGGAGTACAGAGACCAAGAAAGACCTGAGCCGTTGGAGGGCTAAATATCATATCCCCTCTGACGTTTCCTTGCACGTGCCCTCGGAGAATGAGCGTGCCGACCAACCGCCAAAGGATATGGTTGCCGTCAACGAGATGATCATGGAGGCGGGTCTGCGATTCCCGTTGCCATTCGCCGTCTCCTACCTGCTGATCGCCTGGAATTTGGCGCCTTTTCAACTGACGCCGAACGCATGGCTACAGATCATCTGCACGTTGACCCTGTTTGGCGGTCACCGGTTGTTTCGCCTCCTGACTGCGCTGGAGATGAATTATTTGTTTAAACTGGCCGCGCAGAAAGGGTCGATCGGCGGTCATCATATCCAAGGCCGGATCGAGAGAGTGGTCCTTGGCGTGCCGAATAAGACCAGAGGTGACCTGGCTAAATGGTGCTGGGTCGGTGGGGCATGGCGATCGGCGTCGAGTGATAGGACGAATGAGGAGTTGGAGATCCCCACCACTTTTCGGGAGAGGAATCCGAGTAAGGATTTTAACTCTCCCCTTGATTGAGCTTGTCTTGGACTGATCTAATTTTGTTTTCTTATTGCAGGACCTCTCGTTCCAGCGATCGGAGACCTTCCATTCGATTTCTTGATCGTTTGGGAGCGGATCCGTGCCTTGCCAAACTCCTTTATAGACGTTCGATCGCTTGGTACCGAAGCTCATCGGTTGGGGGCTCGATTGTTCTGCTACCTCCGTCACTTGAAAGTTCCAGGTATAAGTTTAAGTGGTGCTTCCTTGCTTGACGATCGCCTCCAGGAGGTCGTTTTGTTTTGTCTAACTTGTTTGTATCTCTTCTTTGACAGAGGTTTATTTTCCCCGAATTGCCGAACCACCGCCAGAGATCGCTATGTCAAACCCGAGACTCATCGGTCGCCTTCACTTGGGCAAGCAGACTGGTCGCGTTCCCACGACGACGTCTCGCCCTGCTCCAGTGACGAGGCCTGCCGAGGCGCCAGTCGCCGAGCCGGTGGTTCAGGGAGAGGAACAGCTTCAGCGCCGCAAGAGGCGGAGGTCGGAGGAGCCCCCGTCGATTTCTGAGGCGGATGTATCCATTCTTGAGCCTCCGGTTGTTGCGGCTCCTATCTCTGCCGTCCCGATGATGGAGCGGTCAGGCCCTAGGCCCACGGTCCCCGGCCCCCGGTCATCTGGCAGCTCGGCGAAGAAGGTGGCGATCGCCGAGGTGGAAACCTCCCGGGGCAAGCCTTATTTCGGACGCGATCCCGAGCTGGTCAGTAGGTAAGAAAGGGTCAAAATTTTCTGAGTTAGGCATTCTGAGCATGGTATGGGCTAACTCCTTGGTTTCCTTGGTTTGCGCTGCAGGGTTCGTCTTGCCGACCCGGACGTTGCTCCTATGGTGTTGGACTTCTTGTCCAATAAGGCTCCAAAAACGTCTCTCGACGTCCCTTCTTATGTCCAGCAGGCTATCACCTCTCTTCCCAAGGCCTGGACGACCGATCTTGATGCGATCGCTCGTCGGCGATCTGCGGATGCCATGCAAGCGACCGTTGCCTTGGCTCTCCAGACGGCGAAGATGGCCGTCCAAGCAGCTAAGGATTTTGAGGGGCGACCCTCCACTGCTCGTCTCCATAGCGATCTAGAGGCCTCCCGGAATTCAAACATCGAATTTGCCCGCCGGATCCAGTCTATGGAGAAAGAGTATCTGGAGACAGCCGCCAGGGCTAAGCAGGACGTTGACCGGTTAAGGCAGGAGCTGAGCCGCTCTAAGGAGGCCGCCGACCGGTCCCGCGATCAGGAGAAAGAGACCCGCCGGAAGTATGCGGCCTCGCAGGAGGAGGTGGCCGGGCTGAAGGTGACGGTGGATCGCCTCAGCGGTGAGCTGGAAGCGGCGAAGAAGGAGCTGGAGAAGGCCAAGGGTGAGAGTGCCGTCAAGGTGGCCGAGCTGGCGGAGGCATAGAAAACGGCCGTGGAGTTGAAGGGGCAGCTGAAGGCGATCGAGGCCGATCCCTACCTCAACGTTGCGCTTGTCGGCGAGTTCGCTTATCAGTTGGCCTATGCTGACGCAGGGGTTGAGATCGGTCCCTTGATGGATAGCTTCAAATCCTATGTCCTCGAGCATCCTCTGCATCCAGAATTCTCCTTGCCGATCCTTGACTTTGTCGACTTCGGGATCGACTTGAGTTGGTATACCGGTAAACTCATTCATCCCGAGGCCGATGGGGGAGCCCAAGCCGATCCGCAACCCGAGGGCGAAGACCAGCAGGCGGGGCCTTGAGAGGCATTTTTGTTCTCCTCTGTAACTTGTACTTTTTTGTAATGCCTTCGGGCCTCGTAATGTATGAAACTTGTGTTATGAATAAAATGCTCCTTTTTTCATACTGTCTCTTTACATGCGATCGCCTTTGAATGCTTGCGT
Source organism: Orobanche coerulescens (assembly GCA_033398695.1). Classification (NCBI taxonomy): domain Eukaryota; kingdom Viridiplantae; phylum Streptophyta; class Magnoliopsida; order Lamiales; family Orobanchaceae; genus Orobanche; species Orobanche coerulescens. Next base: position 40,293,024 of record CM065802.1, read on the forward strand.
GCGATTTTTATAAGTACGTGTATGATTGCTTTCGACGTTTTGTTCATCCGAGCGATCGTCTGAGTGTTGAAAGCATTGATATGTTTTGAATCGGAATTCTTACTTGTAATTTTCGTCGAAGGACTTCGATCGTCCTGCGCGTGTTTGAGCGAATTCGATCGTGTGTGGTTCCTCTTTGTTTGATCGTGTTTGAGATTAGCTCGACCTATCTCTGCCCCCTTGTTTTTGTTCACTTATTGTAAGTAAGGAAACAAAAACTAGTTTGTCTGGCGAGCTATCTTCTTTTTGCCGATTCTGGAGAGTCATGTACGGTTGGGGTGTTCGATGGACCGACCTCCCCAATCGTGTCTTTGTGTGCGAGGGATATTGTGTATCCCGCGACTCACTTTTTGTGAGGGTCCTCCGTTAGGCTACGCCTGCCTTGTGTTAAAACGAAAGGCAGGCGATCTCGGTCTGGAGGAGTCCTTGCGCGGAGTGTTGTCGGCTTATTCGACACCACGTCCGTGGCTGGTCAGCTCCGCTTCCACCTCGGCCCGCCATGAAGATGGCGACCCTCGACGGTGTACGTTGAGACGGGGGTAGTGGCACGTCGCATTGTCCGGGTACACCATGTTAGATGATGTACCTTGAGGACGTGCGATCATGCCTACTGATTATTTTGGAGGGTCCTTCGGCTACGCCGGCCTCGTATTTAAACGAAGGGCGGGCGATCTCAGCCCAAAGGAACCTTGCATGGGCGAAGCTGTCGGTTCCACCGACCTCCAGGACCATGGCTGCATTAATTTTACCTAGGATCGTCGTGATCAGCGATCGTCGGCGGTATGCGATATGCCTGGTGGGGCGATCGCCAGAATAGATGGGATAGGAAAAAATATCATTATATTCCTTGTACATCTTTGAAATTGAATACAAAATTATCACTGGTAGTATTTTTTCAGATGCACGGCGTTCCAGGGGTATTGATCCGGAGTACCGTCAGGATGTTCCAGTTCGTAGGCTCCTTTAGTTAGCCATCTGGATACTCTGAAAGGTCCCTCCCAGTTCGGACCGAAAACGCCTGTGTGGGTTTGGATCTTCTTGAGGACGAGATCGCCCACTTGAAACCTTCTTTCTTTGACCTTTGAATTGAAGAACTTCTCGGCTCTCCTTTTGTGGATCGTGTTTCATTTCTGAGGTCAGCCGTCGTTCTTCGAGCATGTCTAGGTCGATTCGTCGGGCCACATCGTTGTCGGTCGTCATCTCCTGTTCGGTTCGATGGCTGAGGACGGCGATCTCTGAAGGAATCACCGCTTCTGTTCCGAAGGCAAGGGCGAACGGGGTTTTTCCGGTTGAATTGCGGGTCGTCGTTCGGTAGGACCACAAAACGTCTGGGAGCTCGCTCGCCCATCGTCCTTGCCTGGATTCGAGTCGTGCTTTGATCGTGTGTTTGAGGATCTTATTCACTGCCTCTACCTGCCCGTTAAATGCGAGGGTGATAGGGCGCTGAGAATAACCTTTTGATTCCCCACTTTTCACAGAATTGCATGACTTCTAAGCCGTCGAACTGTTTTCCGTTGTCGGAAATGATGGCCTGGGGCAGACCGAATCGGCATATGACGTTTTTACAAATAAACTTGATCACTTGCTCTTGGCCGATCTTGTTGAGCGGTTCGGCCTCAGCCCATTTGGTGAAATAGTCGACCCCTACGATGGCGAACTTACAGCCACCTGGAGCCGTCGGTAAGGGACCTATAAGGTCGATGCCCCATTGCGCAAATGGCCAGGGGCTATACATGGAGGTGAGCTGTTCGGGTGATAGTTTAATGTTGGGGCCCATTATCTGACACCTATGACGCGATCTGACATAGGCGATCGCATCTTTCCGAAGTGATGGCCAGAAAAACCCTTGTCTGGTTGTCTTATGGATGAGGGCTCGCCTGCCCGCATGGTTTCCACAAATCCCGTCATGGATCTCAGCTAAAACGAGCCGACCTTCCTCCGGTGTAATACAATTGATGAGGGGAAGGCTGAAGGCTCGCTTGTATAGCCGGTCGTCCAATAGGGTATATCTGGTCGCACGAAGTTGGAGTTGGCGAGCTTTAACACGGTCATCAGGGACCGTTCCATCCTTTAAGTATTTGATGAACGGAGTCATCCAGTTCTCTTCGGCGATGGCGACCGTGGTAACCAGGCTTCTATCGATCGCCGGCCTAGCTGACTTTGTGATTTGGATATTGGAGAAGTCGGCTGCCCCATCCGATGATGCTAGCTTGGAAAGAGCATCGGCCTGGGAGTTGTGCTCTCTCGGGACTTGTTCGATTAGCACTTCTTCAAATTTTGTGCACATTTCGGCGACCAGCTCTTGGTATTTGACCATCTGTTCGCCGCGCGCCTCATATTCTCCCTTGACTTGGTTTACGACCAAAAGGGAGTCCATGAAGATATGAAGGCGACGAACATCTAGGGCGAGGGCTAGATCGAGCCCGCCTACCAAAGCTTCGTATTCGGCTTCATTGTTGGTCGCACGAAAACCGAAACGCACAGCATTTGTGAAACTCTGACTGTCGGGGCTGATAAGGACAATCCACCTTTGCTCTCGGGTGGTCGAGCCATCCACATATAACTTCCAGGCGGGTCGGCCGACTGGTTGGGTGTGAGGGAAAGTTAATTCCACCACGAAATCCGCCAGAGCTTGGCCCTTGATCGCCGTGCGAGGAGCGTAAGTGATACCGTATTGGGCGATCTCCAGCGACCACTTGAGGAGTCGCCCGTTGGTATCTGGTCGGTGTAGGACTTGTCTTAGAGGTAGAGTTGTTAGGACCTCCACTTGGTGATCGAAGAAGTAAGCCCTCAGCTTACGAACACTCATGACAAGGGCGTAGGCGATCTTCTCCAATGGTGTATAACGTATCTCAGCGTCGTGGAGCGCCTGGCTAACATAGTAGATGGGCAAGTGGGCTTGTCCCTCCGCTCGCACCAGAACGGCACTTAGTGCGACCTCCGAGGCTGTCAGGTAAAGGAATATTTTTTCACCGGGGATCGGCTTTGCCAGGATCTGGGGGTTAGATAGATATTCCTTTATTTTGGCGAATGCTATCTGGCTTTCCTTCGTCCATGCGAACTTCTTGTTCTTGATGGTCGCGAAGAAAGGCTTGCTTTTGTCACCGAGCCGTGATATGAAACGGTTGAGGGCGGCTAGACAACCTGTGAGGCGTTGCACCTGCTTGATGTTTCGCGGTTCCTGCATGTCAAGGATCGCCTGTATCTTGGTGGGGTTTGCCTCGATCCCCCTTTGGCTCACTATGTGCCCCAGGAACTTCCCGGAGCCCACCCCGAAGTTGCATTTCTTGGGGTTCAGCTTCATGTTAAACTTCTCAAGGATGGCGAACGTCTCGGCGAGATCGTTGAGGTGATCTTCCTTCTTGAGGCTTTTGACTACGATATCGTCAATGTAGACCTCCATGGTCTTGCCGATCTGATCGGCGAACATTACATTGACTAATCGGTAGGTCGCCCCTGCATTTTCAAGCGAGCGGCATTCGGACCCAAAAGTATATGTCTTTTTCCGTGTGGAAAGATGTGTGTTTTACGTCTTCCTCCGCCATTGGGATTTGATGATACCCGGCGAAGGCATCCATAAATGACATCATTTCGCAACCTGCCGTACTATCGACCAAGTGATCAATATGAGGCATCGGGAATTGATCTTTTGGACATGCCGCGTTGAGGTCGGTGAAGTCAATGCATAATCTCCAGGAGCCAGTTGGCTTTTTGACGAGCACCGCGTTGGCGACCCACTGTGGTTCGTCTGTGGCTACTCCGATCAATTTGTTGTTGAGTAACTTTTGGACTTCTATGTCGAGCGCCGCGTATTTCTCGGGACCAAACTTCCTTCGCTTCTGGTGAACAGGCTTCATCGCCCGGTCGATCTTCAGATAATGGCAAGCGTGTTCGGGACTTATGCCAACCATATCTTGATGCGACCAGGCAAAGACTCCGATGTTCCTACGTAGCAAGTTGATCAGATCCCCCTTTAATTCGTGGTCGATGCTTGCGCCGATCTGTACTTCCCGTTCTGGATGATCTGGATCCATCGTAATGCTTTCCAACTCTTCGACAGGGACGGTCGCCTCTCGTTTGGTGCGATCTCCGGACTCGGTCCTTGGATCGATGTCGAGACTTGGCTCGAAACCGATCCTTGGCTCGACGTCGTCCGTCAATTGATGAGAGATGGCGTCCCCTGAGTCGGGTTGGTACGATGTGTTTGGCTCGTCGATCTCCATGGATTGATCGTCGATCGCTTCAATGTTACATATAGTACGGGAAGTATTGAAAGAAGTAACAACATAAAAGTAATTCAAACATCTTTTTGCCATTAGCTGATCTCCTTTTACAGTACCGACCGCCCCATCGGCAGTGGGGAATTTGATACAGTAAAAGAAAGATGAGGCGACCGCCTCAAAGGTTTCCAAAAAGGGGCGACCTAGGAACCCATTATAGATGCTGGGCCTATCTATGATTACAAAACTTAGGTTCCTAGTAATCCTAACCTTGGGATCATAAAAGCATACTAGCTCGATGGAGAGCTTGATCGTCCCGTAGGCTTGGACTGTGTTGTCGCCGAACCCTTGGAGCACGGTGTCGAAAGGCTTGATGAATTTGATTAAGTTGCCGAGTTGGTCTAGGGCGGATTTGAATATGATGTTGCAGAAACTCCCATTGTCGACCAGCACGCGATCGACCGTCTTCCCAAGGATACAAGCGGAGATCACTAGTGCATCCTCTTTGGGACATTGCACTCCCTCCCTGTCCTTGTTGGAAAAGGTGATGAGCGCGTCCCTAGAGATGGTCGGCTCCGGAGGTACTACAACATGGACTTCGGCGAAAGCCCTCAGCTCGGCTTTTCGCTTTCTGTTTGACAGGGTGGAAACCGGGGAAAGGCCCCCGAGGCTCCCACCTCCTGCTTGAAGCATGTTGATCCGACCGCAGGGGTTGATCGGAGGGATCGACTCATCAGAGTACTCCGGCTCATGCTCGATTCTGGCGATCGGATTGGGAGGAATCCTTTCGCTTGGTCGACGCTCGCGCCCTCCGGCTCTTTACGTCACAGGTTACGGCTTGGTGATCAAATTGTCCAGGTTGCCTTCCTCAAGCGATCGCGGAGCTGTGCGAGGAGGTCGCGGCATTGGCTAGTGTTGTGGCCGGGACTCTTATGATAGGCACAGAATTTGCTACGGTCTAGGTGACCGTGGTCCCTTATTGGCTTTGGCTTGGAAAGCCACTCGCGACCCTTGATCGCGTTGAAGATGTGGGCCGGAGACAAGTTGAGGTTGTGAAGAAGGTGGACCTCTACATCCTCGAAGGCTTTGAACTCGCCAGGCAGCTTGGCGACCGCCTTTCTGGGCTTGGCGACCGCCTTCTTCTGGACATGGGAAGGTGCTTTTCCTTCTTCGGACGGTCCCTCGTCTAAGCGGAGTGAGAGCATCTTCTGCCTGGCCAGAAAATCGGCGGCTCTGACGCGGAAGGTCGTATAGGTCGGGGGAAAATCCTTTGTGAGGTGCCTGAACATGGGCGAGCGTCCGTGGAATCCGTTCAGGACTGTGTGGAGAGCGATCTCGTCGCTGATGGGCTCACCGGTGAGGACTATCTCGTCTACCCGGTCGATGTAATCCTCATCCGATTCGTCCTTCCCCTGCCTGATTTTCATCATGCGGTGTGGACCTTCCGGGCGAGCGACTTTGGCGGCGAAGTACGACGTGAAGTCGTTCGCCAGCTTCTCAAAGCAATTGATTGAGCGGGATGGTAGTGAGATGTACCACCTGTGGGCGAGATCGCCCAGAGTTACCGGGAACATACGACATTTCGTCGCATCTGAAGCTCCGCATCCGGTCATGTAGATCCGGAATTTGCTTAAGTGGGTTTCCAGATCCGATCTCCCCTCATATAGAGGTGTTTGTGGGGGATTGATCGTTGGTTGGACTGGGGCGAGCTCGATCTGAGTCGTGAGTGGTTCATTTAGCCCAGCGATCGGTCTCCTGGCACCTGCCCCAATTTCTAGGAGCGTCTTCATCTCGTCGAGCTGGCGTTGCATGGCGGCCATCGCCGTTGCCTGACTGCTCGCCGATTGGCTCTCAGAACGCGAACCAAGGCGATCGTGTACTGATCCCCTAACTCCGTGGTGAATGACGAGCTCCCTGCCAGTGGGTTCATTTCTTGGGTGAGCAGGGGCTCGCTGACCGGCCTGTCTCCTGGGGCATGAGTGCCCGGTCGCCATGAGGGATCGCTCCCCAGGCGGCTGAAGACGGAATCGTCCCTCCTTACGAGAGCCTTCTCCTGTGGCTCGGGGCTTTCTGTCGATTTCTCAACATAGATCCCCTTGAGCTTCCGTTTGTTTGCTCGGCGGACGGTGGACGGAGTGATGGTGGGCGAGCCATTGGCCTTCTGCCGCTCCCTGAGGATGGCTATAGCCTCCTCAATCTGTTCCGTGGTCTGGAACTGATCGAGTGAGAGGCTAGAACCGTCCCTCGGGGGCGGGAGTGAGAGCCTAGCGTCGCCACGGTCGCCTTCCGCCGTGGGCTGGGATTCGGTCTGGGCCGGAATGAGATTTTCGGCAGATCTCAGGGTGGCTCTCTTGGAGGTCGTTGCAGATGTCATTTTCTGAAGGTTTTTCTATTGAAGAACAGTGAGTGTTTCTTCAAGTATATGTCCGGAGAATAGTGAGTGTTCTTCGAGACGGTAGGGATAAAAATGAAGGTTTAGATCCCCTTCTTCTAGCGCCAATTGTTGTTACCCAAAATATTATCCGGAGATAGTATTGTTGGAATGATCGAGTAACAAATAAATGCGAGAACACTTCTGTGAGAAAATAAATAACACAAGATTTGTCGGGGTTGTTAATCCCAGGCTTGAATGCTCTCGCGAGATGTTATTAATAAATATACTGTCGAGTACAAATATTAATGTTAGAATCTATTACAGGGAGTGTAAAGACTTCTAGTTATCTAGGCTTTAGAGCGCGTAGATTGTCGGAAGAACCAGATAGATAGATATGTGAGTTCTTGCTTGAGATATATGATGAATATGTATGAATATCACTATGAATGTATTAGTGGTTGCCAAAAGAGCCTTTGATTCTCTCTTTAGTGTGTATTTTGCACTTAATTCATAGTAGAATTCGCGTCCCTTGGACACAGCAGTGAGTCCTCTATTTATAGGGGACAAGGTAGTTGGGGTCCCTCAGGCGATCGCGGGCGATCGCCGTTTTCTATATTAAAATAAGACGGCCGATCGTCCCGTCACGTGGGCCTGTTCCCTTGAGGTCCGAGGTTGCAGCTGGAGGCCAGCTGGGCGAACCAATGGGAAGCCAGCACGCGTTGCGAGTCGCTGTCCGGGGAGGACCCACTTTGTAACTTTCGGAGGCCTTGTCGGTAGGTGTGGTAGGTGACAGGCTGGGGTCAATGATCCTATCTGTCGGTATCCTATGAAGATCCGCGGGTGGGCCACCGTCTAAGATTCGGTCTTCGACGACTTTGACGGATGCCGGATCCATACGTGGCATGAGATGATCGCCTCTGGTCCTCTCATTAAAGACGATCGTCAGATATCAAGACGATCGCTGGGTACCAAAAGATCATCGCCGTATTGTGCCGAACTCTAGGCGTTTGTCCAGAGTATGTCTTTCATGGTTGGCTTCTCTGATCGTGATGCTGATCGCCTATCGAGGCGTATTAATCGCCGCACAACATAGTGCATCCGGCAGGAGATGCACTACATCGGGGTGTACCATGGACCCAATCGAGTCGCATTTTACAGTGTAAAAATAATACGTACCATGATGCAGGCTTCAGTTATTGTGGTTAAATAAATAATCGTACTAGCTAGCATTGACCGCTGAAATTAATGACGACGTTATTATGAGTGATGGTAGAGTAGAATTATTGTTCGTCATACCCATAATCATTCACACCAACATCTACCCCTTTGAAATTGGAATTAAAGCTCAAAATAATTGTAATTGTTGTAGTTGTGTGGACTATGTTTTTTTGGATATATCTCTCAATTAATCATTTGAAGGTAAGAATATCAAAAAAGTCCAAACATTGTCACTCAAATAAAGTGGGACTAGGGACTATGGAACGTTACTCATTTAAATGTAGTACTTTCTCTGTACACAATAAATTTGTTTGTTTTGATTTTTATTGGTCAAAACTTATGAATTTAATCATAAATTGCAATCAATATATAAAAAAATTATAGTCATGTAAATATTTGTTTGATTTGTCTTAATGTATATTTTCTAAATATTATTTTTTATAATTTTTATTCATATATAATTGAAATTATTAGTAGTCAAATGTGTATTTGGGAAGACCGGTCAAAGTCAAAACAGGCAAATTTATTGTGGACGGGAGGAGTAATATTTTCTGATCCTAATTTTACCAACTACTATTTTGATACTTAGATAATCGGTTATAACTTTTACTCGAATATATTCGAGTCACCTATTGTGGGTGACTTGGATATAATTAGGTGACTCAAATGCGTGAACCGAATGCATTTTAGGTAACTCGGATGCAAATATGTGACTTGAATAGGTGACTCGATTGTATTTTATGTAAACTGGATGTAACTAGGTGACTCGAATACATATTAAGTGATTCGAATAGGTGATTTGAACGTGTTTTAAGTGACTCGGAATGTGTTACTCGAATAGGTGACTCAAATGTCTTCAATTAAAGGTCGAATCTTACAAAAATTGAAAAATTACAATGTTTTACAAAATAGATTTTACGAGAAAATTATTTCGAACAATGTCACATCATAAATTAGATGTACCTTCTTATAAAGTTATTGTTAAGAGAAAAAGCAAGAGATCAGGTGAACAACTATAGTGAGACTAGAAGAGTACAAGTCATGTAAATATAAAATATAGAGCACGATGATATCTGAACCACGCTCTGTTGAAGAATGTCAACGGAGATCCAATTGGCCTAAATGGAAAGAAGCTATCCAGGCAGAGCTTGACTCTCTGACAAAACGCCAGGTATTTGGCCCAGTAGTGCTAACTCCGCCAAGTGTAAAGCCTGTTGGACACAAATGGGTTCTTGTCAGAAAGCGTAATGAGAATCACGAAGTCCTAAGGTACAAGGCTCGCCTTGTTGCACAAGGTTTCTCTCAACGCCCTGGTATCGATTAGGAGGAAACGTACTCCCCCGCAATGTATGTTATTACGTTCCGCTATCTAATTAGCCTAGTTATTTCCGAAGGATTGGAAATGCAGCTAATGGACGTGGTCACTGCGTATCTCTATGGGGATCTAGATACGGAGATTTACATGAAAGTGCCCGAAGGCATTTTACTACCCAAATCAAGTAACTCCAGACCGCGGAGTGCGTATTCAGTTCGTTTGAAACGCTCACTTTACGGTTTGAAACAATCCGGAAGGATGTGGTATAACCGTCTAAGTGAATACTTGATTGGAAAGGGATACAAGAACGATGAACTATGTCCTTGCGTCTTTGTAATGAAAACAAGTTCCGAATTTGCGATCATTGCAGTATATGTCGACGATATGAACATAATCGACACTCTTGATGAAATAAGAGAAACCACAGGATACTTGAAAACTGAGTTTAAGATGAAAGATCTTGAGAAGACTCGTTTCTGTCTTGGCATTCAGATAGAACATAGAGTCTGTGGAATTCTCATCCACCAGTCTGCTTATGTCCAGAAGATGCTTAGACGCTTTAACATGGACAAAGCACACCCGGTTAGCACTCCCATGATCGGTCGTATCTTGGATGCGAAGAAAGATCCAGTCTATCCAAAGGAAGATGTCGAGGAGCTTTTGGGAGCTGAAATTCCCTACTTAAGTGCAATAGGCGCTCTATTGTACTTAGCTCAATATACGCGACCGGACATCGCCTTCTCAGTAAACTTGTTGACTCGATTCAATTTAGCACCGACGCAACGTCACTGGAATGGTATCAAGAACATTTTCAGATACCTAAAAGGAACCATTGGCTTGGGACTATTCTTTCCCTACAAACAGGCAAAGAAAGCTGCTTCCGTAAAGGCAAATGCTGAAGTAAATGCTAATGCCATAGAACCTACCCTGACGAACGTATTGGTAGGATTTGCTGATGCAGGGTACCTCTCCGACCCATACAAAGGTCGTTCCCAAATTGGCTATGTATTTGCTATTGGGAACACCGCTATATCTTGGAGATCTACTAAACAAACCCTTGTAGCTACCTCATCTAATCACGCCGAGATTATCGCTTTGCATGAGGCAGTACGTGAGTGTATTTGGTTAAGAGCTATCATTACACATATCCGAGGTAACAGTGGACTAAGTAATGTCACTGAAGCACCCACATGCATATATGAAGATAATGCGGCTTGTATTGAACAGATGAAGCTTGGGTATATCAAGGGGGATAACACAAAGCACATATCTCCAAAATTCTTCTACAATCAGCAACAACATGCTCTTCTCAATATTCAAGTAAAGCAAGTGAAATTGAGGAAAATGTGGCCGATTTGTTCACCAAATCTCTGCGCAAAGCCGTGTTTGAAAAACATGTGAAAAGTATCGGGATGCGGAGAATTTCCGAACTCCCGAAATCGATGTAAAGGTAGAGGGAGAAGGGTGGGTCATAAATAAACTTACTCACCGACGTTGTACACTTTTCTTTGACCAAGGTTTATTTTCTCCGACTGAGTTTTGTTACTTGGCAAAGTTTGTAATGAGGCAAACGACACATGCATAAGTTTTTCAAAATATCTTTGATTGATGTACAAGTCAGGGGGAGATGTAAACTTGAGGGGGAGTCTTACATCAACACCGTACGTTATACTCTTTTCCTTCCAAGGAGCTCGATACATTAAAAAATAATAATTTCAATATAATTCGTAAAAAAATAATAACCAAAGGAGCTCGATACTCTAGAATGTACACATCCAAAATGGAACGGCGAAATCGTGTCCCACGGTAGACACAAACCATTTGGGCAAGAATATATGATCACCGATTACCAATGGTCGCTGGAAAAGGGGGGAAAGAAAAGGTGGGGAGGCCTATCTGACTAAGAAACGAGGGAGGAGAAACCAATAAAAAATAGAGAGGAATAAACTCTAAGGACTAATCCCTCTTCTCCGTTTTCCTTTCCTCCTTTCACCTAAGTTTGATCATATATACAGTAAAACCTTGATAAATAAATATGATCGGGATCAGAGAAAATTATTCATTTAGTGAAATTATTTATTTATCGAAAGAAAATTTGAACATATTATAAAGAGTTGGGACTGGAGAAAATTATTCATTTAGAAAAGTTATTCGTTGATCGAACATGCATTTATCGAGGTTTAACTGTATTTCACGCCGCACTTAATGGGCGGACAAATGTCAAGTGCTAATTTCTTCAAAGTTAATGCATCTACCGGACCTGTTTTCTATAGTCGTGAATCTGGGAATATATGAAGCCATTAGCTGGTTATTTTTGTGAAAAGAGCAGGAATTTATGATTCAACAATTATTACCGCTCCAGTACCTTTGCTTGTTTTAGAGTGCCACTATAAACTAGGGGTGGACTCGGTTCCATTCGATTCGGTTTTTGACCGAAATCAATAACCGAACTAAATATTCGGTTTCGGTTTGGTTCGGTTCTTTTTGAAGTTCGGTTCGGTTAAATTCGGTTTTATAAATATTCGGTTCGATTTTGATTTGGTTTGATGTTTTTTCGGTTCTTCACAATATGAATTCAGATATTAGAATAAGTTATATATGACCACAAGCCAACAAAAGTTTTATATATATATATATATATATATATATATATATACTCAAGATAAGAGGTAGACTTGCACAACAATTTACAAATATCTCAAAAGATATAACAATCGTAAATCACAATAGATCATTCTCTAAACCTAAATTAGTTGAATTACGAATTACACGAGCATATTATCGATTCTCCTTGGATCCATGAGGGTCTTAAAAAAGAAAAACAAATTACATTAAAATCTCAAACACATAAAACTCACAAAAAGATGTCATTTTAATATGTGATTTTGACTTCGGTCCATTTCGGTTCGGTTCGGCTCTGTCCGACCGCGAACCGAGAACCGAACCAAACCAATTCGGTTCGGTTCTATTTTTCTATTTTTCGGTTCGGTCTTCTTTGGTTTCGGTTCTTCGGTTCTTTTTTCGGATTTTTTCGGTTTGATTTTGAATTTTCGGTTCCGAAATGCCACCCCTACTACAAACACACCCCTGACAGTTTTTTTTTCTTTTTTAATTGCAGCAGTCAAATCCTAGCACACTATCGATAGTTTTCTTATTCTTTTTTAATTCCAGCAAAAAGCAAAAAGCGTATAGCAACGCCCTCACGGTATAGAGACACGTTGCATTTTGTACTTTTGGCGCTCTTTTGTATTTATCTGGGTAAAAACACATTTTTCATTGGGGGATTTAAAAAAAAAATTACAAAAAAAAATTAGCGGCTCCATCAAGCTGATTAAAAAAAATTTTACTTTTCAACACGCGTTTTCACATTTTTTACAATAATAATAATTCAACAAACCTCATATTTATATAAGGCCGGAATTCAAAATACCCTTATTTTAAATGAGTATGAAGAAAATACCCATTCTGAAGTTGTATGTTAGAAAAATACTCATTTCTTAAAATAGTCAACAGAATTCTGTTTAAAACCCTACTTTATCGATAAACTTTTTTTTTGTCTTTTTACTGTGTTATTTGACAGCTGAAAATAAAAAACAAATAAATCTTTTTGCTGTTTTATTTGACAGTTGAAAAAAAATGGAATTTTGCTGTTTCATTTGACAATTGAAAAAAAAACTAAATCTTTTAAAAGTTAAATCTTTTTCTTTTTAACTGCAATTGGTGCAAATAAACAGGACGCCATCCCAACATTGGTATGACGCCATCACAACATTGGTATGACGCACCATAGGGAACCTTGGGAGCAATTTTCCTAATTTATCAATGTTAAACACCTAATTTTCCTAAATGCGAAACATATTCCAAATGTGTAAATTAAAATTTAGTGCCAAAAAGTGGTTACTTATAACCAAAATCCCAAAAAGATTACAAGCAGAATATGAACTGAAACGTGTACGTATATTTGAGGCTGAAAAATAAAAACGGCAGCAAAAAAGATAATAAAATATCAATTGTTTCATATTGAATTTTAATTTTTCATTTTTTTTACCATTTCCGTCGTATTTCATGTTTTTCCATTTTTTATCATTTTCGTCGTGGTTCATCTTCATTGTTGTGCATACGAAATTTTTTTACCATTAAAAAATTATCATAAAAAATGGACTGGAGAGAAATAAAATTACTATAGCAAGTAAATAAAAATAATTGGGCTGGACTAAAACATTAAATAAAAAATATAGCGTCTGACAGACACGCTCGACAGCGCCTATGATATCACAAAAATAACTAATACTTTTAAAAATAACAATTAATACTATTAAAAAATAGCTTTTAAATAAAAAATTTAAAAAGAGGGGCCAATTGTCCCCTCAAATCAATGGTTAGAAGTGTGTTTTTAGCAATGGTGCTTGTTTTATGTTGTCTATTCTTGTGCTTGAAATAGTAAACACAATACGGACCTCGATTATATATGTTGAAAAACATTGTTACAAATTTGCTGGGCGGAAAAAGAAATTACAACTCGACTACAAAATTACAATTCGAAAAAACAGAAACTACAAACTCGTACGTAAATGAAAATACAAAACTTGAAACAGAATTGAAAATACAAGAAAATAAATGATAAAACCGTAAAGTAATGCCGAGTCGAGGAATCCTCTATCCGCAAGACGAAATACGCCCCGGTAGTGCTCTCGGTTCTGACGTATCGCCCCCAAAGATAAAACGGCAACGTCACGTAGGTAGTAGCACCACAAGACCTACGAGCTCCGGCGAACTGGAAGAGGTGAGGACAGAGCTCCGACTTATGATATGCAGAGAATGCTCAAAACTGTATGACTGTATTGAGTTCGAAAAAATTGCATGTCTGATGCAAATGAGATGCATGCCTATTTATAGGCCATCTCACACACCTGCAGGGGTCAGGATTTAATACAGCCACTAATGGCTATCATAATGCAGTCATTTATGCTGCATTATGGTCAGGAGTTACGAATTTCAAACAAATGGCAGGGGTTACGAAATTCAAACCTGCCATTAACTCCTCCTCATAACACCTGGGAGGTTACTTAGGGTTGAATTTGAGCAGTCGGGGCCTTTGGACTGTATTCAGCTCCTTAACCATTTGACGGATGTACCTGGACATCCTTATGTGCACATAAGAACCCAACTACGTTGTTGAGCTTGTCAAGCCCACGAACAGGCCCAAAGACCAGCCCAAAGACCAAGATCCAAGATCCAAGACCAAGGTCAAGGTCCACGGCACGCGGCTCGCGGCTCGCGGCCGCGGCCGAGGACGAGGCGAGGCGGGCGGCGGCGGCGCGCGCGTGTGGGCTTTAAGTCCATACACATGTGCCATTAATTATTACATGCATAAAGGTAACTCCTTATATACTAGAATAATGATGGTTCATTATTCAATGTGGGATTCCATCCCTTATTAATTCACAATTAAGTGAAACTTTAATTCACTATTTCTCACTCACCGGGAATCGGTTTAGAGAAAGTGAATATACCACGATCATCTACTCGGAACGTAGATCGATTCTATAATATTTAATTTTACAAAATAAAATTAAAATCATTAACGATTCCAACAATATACACAATTTCTTGAGATAATTACATTATTAATTGACAAAGAGAAGTTTGAAACACGAGATCGAAAATAAAAATTATTTCAGAAACAGTAAAGCAATTTGTCAAATTCAACCCACCGTGGAAATACAACCATCCAAAACTTGGAATAAATTAAACAGTAAAATCTCAATAAATGAATATAATCGGGACCGGAGAAAAATATTCATTTAGCGAAATTATTCATTTATTGAAAGAAAATTTGAACATGTTATAAAGAGTTGGGACCGGAGAAAAATATTCATTTGACGAGGTTATTCGTTTATCGAACATTCATTTATCGAGGTTTAACTGTATAAAAGTCAAAAAAACTAATCTCCTCAAACACACAAATTCAACATAAGAAATCCTATAACACCAAAACAAAATCATCTCAAACACATTTCAGAACAAAACCCGAGTATATCTACTAAGCTGAAACGGGTTGGGCGGCAAGCCTCTTCTTAGCCTCCTCAATAATCGAAAGCTTAATACCTTTGCCCTTAGGAAGAGAAACCCACGGCTTAGTACCTTTCCCAATCGTAAAAACATTGCCCAACCTAGTAGCAAACTCATGCCCAGTAGCATCTTGGATATGAACAGTCTCAAAACTTCCCTTATGTTTCTCACGGTTCTTGAGAATCCCAACACGTCCCCTGTTTCTACCACCGGTGACCATCACAATATTTCCGACGTCGAATTTGATGAAATCGGCGATCTTGCTGTTCTCCAGGTCAAGTTTTATAGTGTTGTTGGCTTTGATAAGAGGGTCCGGGTAGCGAATTGTCCTTCCATGATATGTGTTGATGTTGGGAATACCCTTCTTGCCAAACTGAACCGAGCGGACTTTGCATAGCTTAAACTGCATAGATCAGGCTATACACGTTTGTTTCGCGGACTTCCACGAGACAGTTCCACCCCAATGGTAAACACGTAACCACTTGTAGAAAATGAACTTTTCGTATCGGATATCCAATTCGCATCACAGTACCCTTCAAGTACCGGGGGTATCTCGAATAGTGTAGTCCAAGGTTTTGAGTATACTTTAAGTACCTCAAAACTCTAACGAGAGCTTTCCAGTGTTCCTTGCTTGGATTGCTTGTGTAACGACTCAATTTGTTCACAACGCAAGTTAAATCGGGTCCAGTGCAATTTGTAAGATACATTAAACACCCAATGACTCGTGCATATTCTTCTTGTGCAACGGGTTCCCCTCGATTTTTGCTCAAGTGATCATTTAAATCTATTGGGGTCTTAGCCGGCAAGCTGTCAAAAGCATTAAACATCTTGAGAACTTTCTCGGCATAGTGAGATTGTGTCAAGATGATTCCATCTGATTTTCTCAAAATTTTCATTCCAAGAATCACATCGGCTAGCCCCATGTATTTCATGTCAAAATTTCTTTTTAACATGTTCTTAGTATCGTTAATCACTTATATACTGTTACCCATGATTAACATGTCATCTATATAAAGACACACAATAACATAACTGTTATTAGTGTTCTTAATATAAACACATTTATCACACTCGTTTATTTTAAAACCATTTGATAACATTACATTATCAAATTTCAAGTGCCACTGTAGTGGAGCTTGTTTCAATCCATATAGAGACTTAACCAGTTTACATACCTTTTTCTCTTGTCAGTACTACAAACCCTTGAGTTGTTCCATATAGATCTCTTCATCCGGATCACCATTGAAGCGATCTTAACATCCATTTGATGAATTTCAAGATCGTGCAAAGCGTGATCGCGAGAAGCACTCGAATAGATGTAATTCGTTACTGGTGAATAGGTATCGAAAAAATCGTACCCTTCCTTACATTTGAAACCTTTGACTACTAAACGAGCTTTATACTTGTCAATTGACCCATCGACCTTGTACTTTCTTTTAAGGATCCATTTGCATCCTAAGGGCTTACAACCTTGGGTAAATCAACCAAAACCCAAGTTTGGTTTTGTAAAATTAGTCAATTTCACTGCGAGCGACTTCTTTCGAGCAACCCGTGCAGTGCGGCATAAGCTACTTTGATCGACGTTGGTTCTTCATCCAACATGAATGCTATGTAGTCAGGTCCAAATGTCTTTGGTGTCCTCACCCTACTACCACGTCTCGGTTCTACATCTTCCAAATTAGATCTCGATCGCTTACGTGACTTTGGATCTACATCCACGGGTTTTGAACTTGTTCCTTCATCTTCAACTCTATTGCTAGAATTGTTCTCAACTTTATCATTATCCTTACAAGGATATATGTTTTCAAAGAATACAACATTCCTTGATTCAATTGTTGTTCCCACAGTCATTTCAGGAACTTCTGACTTGTGGATAACAAACTGATAGGCACTACTGTTTAGTGCATACCCAATAAAGATGCAATCGACCGTCTTAGGTCCGATTTTAACTTGTTTAGGTAGAGCTACATCAACCTTAGCCAAATACCCCCACACTTTGAGATATTTGTATGAAGGTTTTCTACCTTTCCACAACTCATAAGGGGTAATATCCTTACCTTTGCGTGGAATCTTGTTCAATATGTAGTTGGCTGTCAAGACAGCTTCCCCCCACATATTCTGGGGCAACCCTGAACTAATCAATAAGGCATTCATCATATCTTTAAGGGTTCGATTTTTACGTTCAGCAACGCCATTAGATTGTGGTGCATATGGAGCTGTTGTTTGATGAATTATACGTTGCATAATTCCTCAAACGGGGCTACATATTCGCCACCTCTATCGCTTCGAACCATCTTAATACGACAGCCTAATTGATTCTCGGCTTCATTCTTGAAGTTCTTAAAAGCTTCAATAGCATCATCTTTACTTCTCAAAAGATAAAGATAACAATATCTTGTGCAATCATCTATAAAAGTGATAAAGTACTTCTTACCACCTCTAGTTTGCACAAACTTTAAATCACACACATCTGTGTGAATTAATTCAAGGGGTTGTGTGTTTCGTTTTACCGAATGAAACGGAAGTTTCGTCATTTTTGCTTCAACACAAATCTCACATTTGTTTTGAGTATTGACTTCATTTAATTTTAGTAAATCTAAGTTTACTAATCTTTTTATAGCATTTAGATTCACATGACCTAATCTACAATGCCATAAATCGAACACTCGATCAAGTAAGAGGAAGCGGTAGCATTTTCATTAGCATTCTTGGACTTGGTTACATGGCGTTTAGCCAAAGCATTAAGTTTAAAGAGTCCCTCCGTGAGGTAACCCTTACCAAGAAACCTATCAAATTTTTAATGATAATTCTATCGGACTCAAACACTAGTTTAAACCCCTTTTTAACTAGTATAGAGCACGAGATCAAATTCTTCCTCATATCCGAACATGAAGTACATTCTTCAAGGTGAGTGTCTGTCCGGACGTAAGTTTGAGGTCCACTTCTCCAACTCCGACAATTTCGGATGAAGTGGATTCCCCATGTTGAGCTTCCTCCCTCAACAGCTTGATAGTTCTTAAAGCGGCTCCTATCGGCACCAACGTGGGCGGTCGCACCGGTGTCGACGTACCAACCACCTTGGTTCTCAACGTGGTTGACTTCTTCGGTGACCACGGCGGCAAGGTCATCCTCTTTCCATCCGTCGTTAGACTCGGCGATGTTGGCAACATGTTTCTTCTTCTTGTTGGCCTTCGGCTTTCGGCGATCTTTCGCCGTATGCCCATGTTTCCCATAGTTGAAGCAATCACCATCAAACTTCTTGACTGGTTGCTTCCCTTTGCTCTTGTTTTGGACACTTGGGCGAGCCCTTTTATTGGAGGGACCGCTATGCTCCAGCAGTTGGCCTTAGCATCAATCGGGCCTTTTGGTTTGTGGTCATTTTTGCGCACGTCGGACTCGATGCGCAATTTCACAATCAAGTCTTCAAGAGTCATCTCCTTTCGCTTGTGCTTAAGGTAGCTCTTGAAGTCTTTCCAACTGGGGCAACTTCTCGATCACGGTTACCTTGATAAAAGCGTCCGGTAGGACCATTCCCTCGGCATTGACATCATGAACGATGATTTGGAACTCTTGTACTTGTTCCATGACAGGCCTTGAGTCAACCATCTTGTAGTCCAGATACTTTGCGACTACAAATTTCTTTGTACCTGCATCATCACTACGGTACTTCTTTTCAAGTGCTTCCCATATCTCTTTTGATGTGTTTACAACAGAGTATACATTGTACAAACTATCCTCTAAAGAATTCAGAATAAAGTTTTTACAAAGATAGTCTCCATTGTGCCAATTGTCATAGGCAGCTCGGACTGTGAAACTAGTCTCTTGAGCACTTGGCGCCGGTGGCGCATCTTCCTTAAGGAAGTTCGCTACGCCCAATGTTGTCAAATAAAACAACATATTCTGTTGCCACCTTTTAAAGTCGGCTCCACCAAACTTTGGTGGCTTCTCGGCAGCAGGCATCATCCTTGGCCCCGAGGTCGTTCCAAAAAAGGAACCACTCGTGTTGAACCCGTAGGCTCCAACACTAGATCCTAACATAGATTCAACGGTACCACTAAAAGTGGAACCTACGGTGCCACTCGAGGTGGATCCACCGGTAGTCAGAAAGGGGTTCGAAAACACCCATGGAGTTGTTGATGAGGTAGTTGAGCTCATCATGCTGGACATGGTTGCGGCAATGGTGTTTGCCACGTTCGAAGCGGCGGTCGCGGAGGCAAAAGCAGCGGTGGTGTTGGAGTCGGTGGAAGCAGCAGTCGTCATCTCCAGTTATAGGATTCAACAAGTATTTATTTCGTCTTGCGCTTGTTGAAAAACTTTGTTACAAACTTGTTGGGCGGAAAAAGAAATTACAACTGGACTACAAAATTACAACTCGAAAAAACAGAAACTACAAACTCGTACGTAAATGAAAATACAAAACTTGAAACAGAATTGAAAATACAAGAAAATAAATGATAAAATCGTAAAGTAATGCCGAGTCGAGGAATCCGCTATCCGCAAGACGAAATACGCCCCGGTAGTGCTCTCGGTTCTGACGTATCGCCCCCAAAGATAAAACGGCAACGTCACGTAGGTAGTAGCACCACAAGACCTACGAGCTCCGGCGAACTGGAAGAGGTGAGGACAGAGCTCCGACTTATGATATGCAGAGAATGCTCAAAACTGTATGACTATATTGAGTTCGAAAAAATTGCATGTCTGATGCAAATGAGATGCATGCCTATTTATAAGCCATCTCACACACCTGCAGGGGTTAGGATTTAATACAGCCACTAATGGCTATCATAATGCAGTCATTTATGCTGCATTATGGTCAGGAGTTACGAATTTCAAACAAATGGCAGGGGTTACGAAATTCAAACCTGTCATTAACTCCTCCTCATAACACCTGGGAGGTTACTTAGGTTGGGTGAATTTGAGCAGTCGGGGCCTTTGGGTGTATTCAGCTCCTTAACCATTTGACGGATGTACCTGGACATCCTTATGTGCACATACGAACCCAACTACGTTGTTAAGCTTGTCAAGCCCACGAACAGGCCCAAAGACCAGCCCAAAGACCAAGATCCAAGACCAAGGTCAAGGTCAAAGTCCACGGCACGCGGCTCGCGGCTCGCGGCCGCGGCCGAGGCGGGCGGCGGTGGCGCGCGCTTGTGCGCGCGTGTGGGCTTTAAGCCCATACACATGTGCCATTAATTATTACATGCATAAAGGTAACTCCTTATATACTAGAATAATGATGGTTCATTATTCAATGTGGGATTCCATCCCTTATTAATTCACAATTAAGTGAAACTTTAATTCACTATTTGTCACTCACTGAGAATCGGTTTAGAGAAAGTGAATATACCACGATCATCTACTCGGAACGTAGATCGATCCTATGATATTTAATTTTACAAAATAAAATTAAAATCATTAACGATTCCAACAATATACACAATTTCTTGAGATAATTACATTATTAATTGACAAAGAGAAGTTTGAAACACGAGATCGAAAATAAAAATTATTTCAGAAACAGTAAAGCAATTTGTCAAATTCAACCCACCGTGGAAATACAACCATCCAAAACTTGGAATAAATTAAACAGTAAAATCTCAATAAATGAATATGATCGGGACCGGAGAAAAATATTCATTTAGCAAAATTATTCATTTATTGAAAGAAAATTTGAACATGTTATAAAGAGTTGGGACCGGAGAAAAATATTCATTTGACGAGGTTATTCGTTTATCGAATATTCATTTATCGAGGTTTAACCGTATAAAAGTCAAAAAAACTAATCTCCTCAAACACACAAATTCAACAAAAGAAATCCTATAACACCAAAACAAAATCATCTCAAACACATTTCAGAACAAAACCCGAGTATATCTACTAAGCTGAAACGGGTTGGGCGGCAAGCCTCTTCTTAGCCTCCTCAATAATCGAAAGCTTAATACCTTTGCCCTTAGGAAGAGAAACCCACGGCTTAGTACCTTTCCCAATCGTAAAAACATTGCCCAACCTAGTAGCAAACTCATGCCCAGTAGCATCTTGGATATGAACAGTCTCAAAACTTCCCTTATGTTTCTCACGGTTCTTGAGAATCCCAACACGTCCCCTGTTTCTACCACCGGTGACCATCACAACATTTCCGACGTCGAATTTGATGAAATCGGCGATCTTGCTGTTCTCCAGGTCAAGTTTGATAGTGTTGTTGGCTTTGATAAGAGGGTCCGGGTAGCGAATTGTCCTTCCATCATATGTGTTGATGTAGGGAATACCCTTCTTGCCAAACTGAACCGAGCGGACTTTGCATAGCTTAAACTGCATAGACATAGACATTTTCATATGATGAGATAACTGAAAGTTCAGCGGGAGAGTCCATTGTAAGTTAAATAAGTTAAAATCAGATCACATTAACACAATTTAGTAGCCTGAGAACAAAAAAAAACACATTTCTTAAATAAAAGAGATGCTCCTTAAAAAAACGTTGCCCTTGAGGTAGTAATCTAATTAGACAAGAACACTTGAATGTTGCAAGAAGACAACCTCGAGGGGTGAAAAAGCATTCGATGACATCAGCTACTTCCTATAGTTCGACTGACAACGGTGCAAAATGTAAGACGAAATCAAACTTCAAGCGTGGTGTTGTGCGGCGCTTTATACGCCTCGACGGCGATCGGCATAAGGGCCGAGCGACCAAACCAGCGTCAGATGAACCAAGGCAGACTAATCAAACGAGGGTTCCAGATCAAGGCCAAGTATCGAGCGATCGACATCCAGGGCTATCGTCTCTTAGTACCGAGCGATCGACATCCAGGGCGATCGTCTCTTGGCACCTAGCGATCAACGTCCAGGGCGATCGTCTCTTGGCTCCAAGAGATCGACCCTAGTGCCCGACTAAGGACGACCGTCTTATGCCACGTGTAAAGCCAAAC
This sequence comes from Orobanche coerulescens, assembly GCA_033398695.1. NCBI lineage: Eukaryota > Viridiplantae > Streptophyta > Magnoliopsida > Lamiales > Orobanchaceae > Orobanche > Orobanche coerulescens. The sequence goes on from CM065802.1 coordinate 40,315,185, forward strand.
ATCCGTCAAGTCTACGAAGACCGAATATCGGGATGAAGGGCCACGTGCAGATCCGCAAAAGGCGCCGCAAGAAAAGGCTTTTTGACTCCAGCCCTCACCAGCTGTGAGTGACAAGGACAGCCTCTCACCTATCGACAGACCCGCCGAAAGGTCCTAGGTGGGACCTCCCAAGACTGCAACGTGAGGCACGTGTTATCTTCTCATTGGTTCGCACAGCTGGCTGCAGTAGCAGCCGCGGACTTTAAGGAAACCGACCCACGTGCTGAGACGATCGCCCGCTTAAATTAATGCAGAAAGACGATCGCCCGTTTGGGATTAAGACATCCCAACTACCTCCTCTCTTATAAATAGAGGACATCGAGTATTTGGAAGAGGGTTCTGACTTCTTGGCTCTTGTCTTCTGGACACTCTTCTCTGGGATCTCTCTCTCACTCTCGGAACCTCTTAACCGAAAGACGGTCTGCAGAAACGAGAACTCCCTACATTTCAGGAACTCTCAGAGCATCAACTCTGGTTCTTCCGGCAATCATCAGCACTCAAGAGCTAGATAGCTAGGGTCATTACACTCATTGTAATTGTACTCTTACATTAATATCTGTACTCCCAAGCGGACTTCTTATTAATAATATCTCGCGAGAGCATTCAAGCCCGGGACTAACAACCCCGACAAATCTTGTGTTATTTACACTCCACGTACGTGCTCTTGCATTTTGTTTGTTACTCACTCGTAGCCATTGTAACAGCCCCGATATATTCAGGAATATTACAGCGCCGTAAATCCTTTACATAAGGATTTACAAGGCTGAAGAATTGAACAGACCTTAACAGGTACAAATAAATGGAAGTAACTGAATTAAGATACGACAATTATGACAATACTGAAAATACAATTATTCAACGGAAACTTATTAATACATCACCAAATTCAAATTCATCATAAACGACTACGTACTCGAGTACTTATTGAAATAATCAACAAACAACAGTCAAATACACCCGGCCGGAACATCACTCTGCACCCTCGTCGTCATGCAGCTCCAGTGGTTGTTTTCCCGCTCTCCTGGATCCTGAACATAAACAAAATGTTCACCCCCGAAGGGGTTAGCACAACAATGCTAGTACAAGTACCACAACATATTATTCATATCTCATGAGGAATAATAACGTAAACGACAAGAATACCAACGAGTCTTCTCCTACGAGAAACTCATAAATGACATACACAACTGATAATCACAACAAGATATCATAACATACACATGGTAATTCCGACGATCCAGCGTTCACTGCCTAGAACCCACGATGATCCCGTCAGACCAACTCGTGGTGGAAAAACCCGTCCGATGATCCAGCACACGCTAGCATAGATCCCCCGATGATCCCGTCGGACCAACGCGAGGTGGACATACAACAACGACATACATACACGACAATATGTATAACATCAATACATAAAACAAATAAGGTACTTGCTTCGATTCGAAGACAAGAACAATACTTCCACGAAAACGAACACTTGAAAGTCGTCCCCTCTCAACCAATCACGTAACAAGCTCGAACCTTAACAAAAGAAATAATATAGGATTTATCTCACATTGTACGAATGTCTAACAATTCGATTTACGGCCAAAAGCTCATAAAATGTAATCTGCCTGAACTTCTTAGCACACGCTAAGTACTCTGTATAGCGTGCGTTAAGTCTGCTCGATAGCGCACGCAAACAACAAAGCCTAGCGTACGCTAACTTTGCATGGTCAGTACCTCACTGATCAGCCGACTGACTCGTCTGATGGCCTAACGTACGTTAAGTACCAAACGTAGCGTACGTTAACTCATGCTCGATAGCGCACGTTAATCTACATAGTTTAGCGTGCGCTAACTGTGCATGTGATTTACTCTTGGGCGGTGGCGATCTCAACATGATCAAACCAAATGAAATCTTCAGTGTTAATTCATGTTACCTCCATGAATATCGTGTTGATACGGTTATAAATGATCTTACGGATAACAACAACTTCGGATTCAAGAATAGGTATACTATTATGAAACCATAATCCATTTCAAATACAATTCTTCATGCGATAAATCGGAAGGCTTAACGGTTGATATCTACACCTTTATATCAATGAAAATTATCACTCTGAAGTTTGAATAATGTTCCATCTTTACAAAATAAATCCTTCCATGATCAACCTTATAGATTCGTCTAACAATAATGATGTAAAAGTCAAGTCCATGATTGTTATGAAAACACCTACTAGATTCGGATTACCAATGATAGAAGCTTCCTTTACTTGTTCATTGTAATAAGATTCGAATCATGATGTTCATAATCAAGGTACTTAAGGCCTATTCATCTCAATATTCCAAACATAATGTACTTTGGATAATTCATCCAAGAAGATCAATATTTGCTAACATGATCATCTAATTCTCCATAACACGAATCTAGAGTTGAAGATAGAATCAACATACCTTAATATGACGAAATCACTGAACCACAAGGTAGAATCCGACTCCGGTTGGTTATGTGCCACTCCAAGGTGTTACTTCTCTTCAATGATCACTCACAAGTGATAACCAATTTTCAAGGATCAATAAGATGTGTTCTAAGGGTGTTAGGAGGATGATTATAGCTCTCTGGCCTCTCAAGAATGAAGAATGGACGAAGGAAATGTAAGCCAAAACGGGTTGTTGTCCCATTTATAATATTCTGCACTTTAGCTAATTAGCGCACGCTACAATACATGCTTAGCGCGCGCTAATAAGCGTTGACTCCAATTCTGTCCAGGTTCGTCCGCGGGAATCTTATCCGGACCCATGTCCCGGCTGGCGCATGTGCTAGCCGCCTACCTCAATAATTCAGTGTCTAGCGCACGCAACTCCTACATACGTAGCGTGCGCCAGTAATAACCGATAGTGCGCGTTAAGTTACATTCTTAGCGTGCGCTATCACGAGTTTGCATGAGAAAATTTACATGTTGTTATACTTAAGTACAAGGATGCCAATGCAACAAATATCATACTCCAATATCAAAACCACAAATCCGAATAATACAGGGTTTGAATACAGATGAAATACACAGTAATAAATCCGGATATTACATACCCTCCTACTAAAAAAGAGTTTCGTTCTGAAACTCAAGACGAAAATAACTCGGGATATCTGGACTTCATACCATCTTCCGTTTCCCATGTGGCTTCTTCCACTCCGTGACGTGACCATTGAACTTTGACCAAAACAATTGGTTTGTTCCTCAACTGCTGAACTCGACTCTCGAGTATCTTGACCGGTCTTTCTTCAAACGTCCCATCTTGAGCAATCTCGATCTCGCCGGAATCAATGATATGACTAGGATCTGGTATATACCTCCGTAACTGGGATACGTGGAACACGTTATGAACATGGCACAATGACGGCGGCAATGCTAATCTCTATGCCAACTCTCCAACTCTCTCAAGGATCTCAAATGGTCCGATATATCTCGGCCTCAGCTTTCCTTTCCTTTCGAAATGAAATATTCCCCGAGTAGGAGAAACCTTCAAAAGTACATGGTCTCCAGTACTGAACTCCAATAGGCGACGACGTACGTCTGTGTAAGATTTATGGCGACTTTGGGCGGTCAACAGCCTTTCACGAATCAAGGCTATCTTTTCTCGAGTCTGCACGATCAACTCTGGTTCTGTTCCGATCAAGTCTGATGAATCGTCCCAGCATAGGGGCGATCTGCATCTCCTCCCGTATAATGCCTCGAATGGTGCCATCTTAATGGAAGCATGCCAACTATTGTTGTAGGTAAATTCAATCAATGGTAGATGAACTTCCCAATCGTTTGACCAATTTAAGGCACAAGCCCTCAGCATATCCTCCACCGTTTGAATGGTCCTCTCAGATTGTCCGTCAGTCTGAGGGTGATAAGCTGTACTGAAGTTCAACTCGGTCCCCAAGGCCTTATGAACTGCTTTCCAAAAGTGAGACACAAAACGGCCGTCTCGATCAGAAATAATGGTCTTCGGCGTACCATGCAAGCGAACTATCTCCGAAATAAATACTCGCGCCAACCTCTCTGGTCCCCACGTGTCCTTAATGCCTAGAAAATGAGCTGATTTGGTTAAACGATCAACTATCACCCAAATCATGTTCATTCCAGTCTTGGTTCTCGGCATACTAGTGATAAAGTCCATCGATATGTCCTCCCACTTCCACTCAGGAATCGGGAGCGGCTTCAACATTCCGGCAGGCCGTTGATGCTCGATCTTAACCTGCTGACAAGTCAATCATTTCGAAACATAGTCCGTTACATCTTTCTTCATGTTGCCCCACCAGAAATTCTGTTTCAAGTCCATATACATTTTACTGGTGCCCGGGTGGATAGAATAGGGTGAACTATGAGCTTCCTTCATAATTGTCTGTTTCAGAACATCGACATCGAGTACGCAGAGTCGGTTCTGAAATCTCAAAACTCTATTATCATGGATTACGAATCCGGGGGCCTTCCCTTTGATCACTTCATCACGTAACCGAATCATCAGAGGATAATCTGTCTGTCTAGATTTGATTTCTTCGGTTAATGACGAAGTTATTTCCATCACGCACAGTTGTCTTTGGATTCTTTGTAACCACACTTCAATTCCTTCTCGAATCATCTCCCGTTGAAGGCTAAGTTGGGAGGTCAGCGTCTCCAGCATCTGAATAGAAACAGGCTTGCGGCTGAGTGCATCGGCCACTACATTCGCTTTGCCTGGATGATACAAAATCTCCAAGTCATAGTCCTTGTTCAGCTCTAACCATCTTCTTTGCCGCATGTTCAACTCTTTTTGACTGAAGATGTATTTGAGACTCTTGTAATCCGTAAAGATCTGACAGTGAGTCCCCTACAGATAATGCCTCCAGATCTTTAAAGCAAAAATCACTGCTGCAAGCTCTAAACCATGTGTTGGATAATTCACTTCATAAGGTTTCAGCTGTCGTGAAGCATAAGTGATCACCTTGTCATTCTGCATCAATACGCATCCGAGTCCTTGGATCGAAGCGTCACTGTAAACTATGAATCCTCCAGTCCCCTGTGGAAGTGATAAAATTGGTGCTGCCGTTAATCTCCTCTTCAATTCATCAAAACTAGTCTGACACGACTTGTTCCACTCAAACTTTTGAGTTTTCTGCAGGAGTCGAGTAAGTGGGCGGGAAATTTTGGAAAACCCTTCCACGAACCGACGATAATACCCACCAAGTCCTAAGAAACTTCGGACTTCTTTCACGTTCTTTGGAGGCTTCCAATCCAAAACCGCTCCGATCTTCTGAGGATCTACTCGGACTCCTTTAGCTGATACCACATGGCCGAGGAACATTACTTCCTTTATCCAGAATTCACACTTAGAGAGTTTGGCGTATAGTTGCTCGCTTCTCAAAAGTTCTAATACAATCCGCAAATGCTACGCATGTTCTTCCGGGCTCTTAGAATACACCAGAATGTCATCAATGAACACGACCACAAATTTATCCAAATATTCGATGAACAGTCGGTTCATCAACTGCATGAATACAGCAGGTGCATTAGTGAGACCAAACGGCATCACTATAAACTCATAGTGTCCGTAGCAAGTTCTGAATGCTGACTTTGGAACATCAGATCCCTTAATCCTCAGCTGGTGGTATCCTCATCTCAGATCGATTTTAGAAAATACTGTTGCTCCTTGCAACTGGTCGAACAGGTCATCAATCCGTGGCAACGGATACTTGTTCTTAATTGTCATCTTGTTCAGTTCTCGATAATCGATACACAGTCGAAGCGATCCATCCTTCTTTCGGACAAAAAGAACTGGCGCTCCCCAAGGCGATACGCTTGGATGGATATAGCTTTTGTCCAGTAATTCCTCCAGCTGCTTTTTCAGTTCATACATCTCAGTAGGTGCCATACGATACGGCGCCTTAGAAATTGGTGTAGCTTCGGGTTCCAGCTCAATGGTAAATTCTACATCCCTTCGTGGAGGTAGTCCAGGTAACTCGTCAGGAAATACATCTGGAAATTCGTTCACAACAGGAATGGATGAAAGTTCCACAATTTCGTCTTCTTTCTTCATCGCATAGCACCAGTATCCGGTACAGCCCTGTTTCAACAATTTGACAGCTTTCATCGTCTTAATCAATTTTCCTGAGCTTCCCGGTTTCCATCCCTCAAACAGAATTTCGGAACCATCGTCAGCGATCAGCGAGATGTTCCTCCTTTGGTAGTTTACAATTGCTCCATATCGATTAAGCCAATCGTCTCCGAGTATCAGGTCGTCTCCTTGCATTTCTATTACAATCAAATTTGAGAGCTACTCTCTGCCTCCAAATGATACAGGGAAATTTCTGGCTTCTAAGTTCCCAACAATCCTCTCTCCACTCGGTAAACCAACAACATAAGGTTCACAAGCATGCAAACCGGAAATATTTAAACAATTTACATAAGACAAGGATATAAAAAAATGCGTAGCTCCTATATCGAATAAAACGCTAACTGGCTAGGAAAGGATCTCGATGCACTGGCGCGACAAAGACATCCTGATCGTCTGTCCTCCTCATCTCGTACAGACGTGGGGGAGCAGATCCGGCACTCGATGTCCCCTTTCGGTCCCATTGTCCTCTGCCTCGTCCGCGGCCAAAATTTTGAGGCATCTGAACACTTTGCTGCGTCTGTTGGATACTGGCTTCCTTCTCGACCGGCTGTGGGGTACGGGCTCTAAAAGACTTTGCAGCCTCTTCACAGAACACTGCCCGATGTCCCTCTCGTCCACAATCAAAACAAATCACGGCAGTTAGGGGGCAATTCCGTCGATAGTGCCCCGTTTGGGCGCAGTTAAAACATTTCCTGGTGACGTCTGTCATGGTTGATGTTGCTCCGAAGTTCTTTCCGCTCCTAACTGGGTGCGGAGGTTTCTTGAAAGAGTGAAAGGATGACTGGGCCTTACGGGGCCCGCTGTTCTTGTGCTCTGTAAAAGTACCAGAGACTTTCTGCTTCTTGGCTTCCGAAAATTTCTCCATAGCCGCTTTCTTGATCTCATATGCCAACGCCTTATCCTGGTATTGACGGAGTGTGGTACATTCAAAACCGGACATGTACCTCTGGATTCTGGTTTCATCCTCATATCGAAATGGATCATCATCTCTGCATCTGTTCTGACCAGATGTCGAACAAATGCCAGGTGTTGGTTAAACGTCTTAATTGCCTGCGATACTGGAACATCTGAAGGCTGAGCGGAGAAAAACTCCCGAACCTTGGCTTCCCTCACAGGACGAGGGCAGTATTGAGCTTCCATCATCAATTTAAACTCTGTCCAATCAGCATCATGGTCTGCAGGTCGGATGGCTTCCCACCATTCGGACGCTTCCCCTATCATAAAATATTGAGCGATAGAGGCTCTCCGGTCGTCTGGGCAGTTAATTCCGGAAAAGATTTTCTCCAGTTCCTTCAACCAATGGTCCCAGATGGGAGTCTCAGAAATGCCGTCGAATTTGGGTGGTTGCATCTTCACCACCTCTTGCAGCCATCGATCACCTCGATTTCCTATGTCCGGCATCCCTTGCTGTCCCTTTCCCTGCTGTAGTCCCACCGCCACTTGCATTCGATCCACGACCTGGGCGAACTGAGTCATCTGGTTCACCACCTGACGAAGGATTTCTGGTACAGCAGGTTCCGGTTCGTTATTGATAGATCTCTGTGGCTCGCCTGAGCTATCACTGTCCTGATTAGAAGGCGATGCTTCCCTTTCAGCATTTCTTCGCCCGCGTCCACGACCGCGACCACGTCCACGTCCGCCTCTCAACATACTGTAAGCATAAATACTCAATACACAGGAAACAATATCGTTCGAATGCTCAAGTACAAGGAAATATAACATGTAAAGGACGAGATAGAGTTTAGCAACTTACAATCACCGCCCGCACGAAGACGTAGGCAGTACAGTGATGTTATTCGCGGCCGGTTACTTCAAAAGACATAAATGACCCCTATTTTAACCCAACGGCCAAGATATCCATAATCTTAGCTCTGATACCATATTCTGTAACACCCCCGATATATTCAGGAATATTACAGCGCCGCAAATCCTTTACATAAGAATTTACAAGGCTGAAGAATTGAACAGACCTTAACAGGTACAAATAAATGGAAGTAACTGAATTAAGATACGACAATTATAACAATACTGAAAATACAATTATTCAACGGAAACTTATTAATATATCACCAAATTCAAATTCATCATAAACGACTACGTACTCGAGTACTTATTGAAATAATCAACAAACAACAGTCAAATACACCCGGCCGGAACATCACTCTGCACCCTCGTCGTCATGCAGCTCCAGTGGTTGTTTTCCCGCTCTCCTGGATCCTGAACATAAACAAAATGTTCACCCCCGAAGGGGTTAGCACAACAATGCTAGTACAAGTACCACAACATATTATTCATATCTCATGAGGAATAATAACGTAAACGACAAGAATACCAACGAGTCTTCTCCTACGAGAAACTCATAAATGACATACACAACTGATAATCACAACAAGATATCATAACATACACATGGTAATTCCGACGATCCAGCGTTCACTGCCTAGAACCCACGATGATCCCATCAGACCAACCCATAGTGGAAAAACCCGTCCGATGATCCAGCGCACGCTAGCATAGATCCCCCGATGATCCCGTCGGACCAACGCGGGGTGGACATACAACAATGACATACATACACGACAATATGAATAACATCAATACATAAAACAAATAAGGTACTTGCTTCGATTCGAAGACAAGAACAATACTTCCACGAAAACGAACACTCGAAAGTCGTCCCCCCTCAACCAATCACGTAACAAGCTCGAACCTTAACAAAAGAAATCATATAGGATATATCTCACATCGTACG